>JANCRA010000027.1:2690833-4136666 GCA_024362935.1 Setophaga petechia | reverse complement strand
ACTTGAACAGCTTTAAATGTCTGACTCTGTTAGAAATCTTTCAGTAGAAGGCTCCTGCATAATAAAAGGGATAAATCCTAAAGCATCAGCTATTGAGAATAGCCAGGTATGACCAAAGGGAAAGAAAATGGTGTTGGTTTGCAGACTGAATATTTTATCATATTTTTACTGTTAGTGCTGCAGCTGAGTCAAAATGCATCTGAATCCTGAAGACTCCAAGAAAATCCAGTGCCCAGCATTGCTGAGCACAGGGCAGGGATGAGCTGAGAAGGGTTCCTGTGTGCCTGTGGAGCTGTCACTGCACTCGGGTCCTGTGTCACCTGAGCAGGGCACAAAGAGCCTCTCTGCTGTCCAGGCCAGCTCAGGGGAGCTGCAGGCACAAACCTCCCCTCCTGTCTGCTGGGACTGTTCTCCCCAGCAGAGATAAAATTGTGCTCCATCTCACAGCCTGGTGCTGGGCACGAGCACCTGTGCCACTGCCCAGTGACCAGGGGCTTCACTGAGCTGCCAAAGCAGGGAAAGGGAGGCACTGGTGAGTTCAAAAGGGACTTGGAGCATTAAGCTGTCCTCTGTCAAAGCTGACTGTCCTTCCTAACAGCAAAATCTTCATGTGGCCAAAAGCCACAAAACTCAAAGAAACAAGAGGGGGATTTCATAGGCAATGAGGGAAGTGCCTGTCTTGCCATCCTGGGATCCTCTGACAGCTTCCTTCTGGGACAAAACTCAGCTGGTCTCCAGAAGCAGATTCTCTGGGCAGCAGCAGCCATTTCCAGGCTTCTCCAGGAGCTGGAGCTGAGAAGGTTCAGCAGCTCCCAGCTGCAGGAATGTCCCTGCAGCCCTGGAGCTACGCCAGTGGCTGCCAGCAGTGACACAGCCACGGCTGCTCACTGCTGTCCTAAATTGATTCTTCTCTAATATTCTGGCAACTATTATTGCAAATATGATGTATTTTTATTTTGAGCTCTGGCAAAGTTCTAGGTTATAGAAGGACCAAGATGATACACTTTTTAAAGGCTCTGAACCTAATGATACCTGGAGAGCTGACCCCAAATTTCAGGAGCTCCTGGCCAGCAATGCACTGTGCATTGAACTCCCACTGGAGTCAGTAGCAAATTTTGCTGCCTGTTAACCTAATTTAGAGTCATGATGAAAAAAAGGATGAGCTGCATTTATCACAGACATTTTCATTTTACAGAGAAAATAATTAAAATATGATTAAACAGAAAATGGGATTTTGGTTGCTGATTACTGTGGTCACCTTTTTGCTGGCCAGCCTGATCCTAGTTTAGTTTCTGTCTAATCCATCAGGATTGCTGCATCCCCAGCTGGCTCCTGTAGTCATTTACTAGGCAGTGTCATTCTTCCTTGAGCTTCCTCTTCTGTCTTGGATCAAATGTAAACATTAGTTCCTGTCTTCATTACCAAGAACAAAGTCAGCATTTCCCTTGTTATTCTGTTGATGGTACTCATTTATTTACATATTTCCCCATCTTGATTACTTTTGTTTATTTGGAGAGCACAGATCTAATTCCACTCTACCAAGTCTCAACCCTGTGATTATGTTGCCAGGTGCAGATGTACTTTTTTTCTATGGGCTTATCCAAGTCAGTCGGGGAATTTCTTTTTTTATCTTAGGAATACTAAATAATAGGCTAAAATGAAGAATAATTTAAAAGCTCCCAGGGGCTGAGATTATGGCCTATATTTTTGAGGTTTTTAGGGCATGGATCACTATTAGTATCAAGCTTATGGCTGGAATGCAACAACATGCCCTTGGTATTTAAAAAAAACCAACAACCTGGAAAGAGTGCTGTAGAACAGTGTTCTTCATGTTACTGCTGTCACCATGCTTTCCAGAAAAGTTATGATTGTGATTCCTGGAGCAGTTTCTAAGTTTGTTAATTTTTTTATATTCCTAGCTGTTATTGTGACATTGATTCAAATCTGGATCTGTCTCTGAGAATGGTCACACCAGCTCTCTCCTGCCTTTGCACATGTTAATATCATGTGTAATCTTCATGAGAAATGAAGATACTTCAGAGAAGCAGCTGATACCTCTTAACTTGATGGAGCAATTAAAACTGAAGCACTTCCTTGGAAGATCAAAACAACATGTTTTGATCACAACTTTTCTCTCTCATTCCATTTGCTTCCATGGTAATTTTAAAAGAAGGGGCTTATCCTTAAAAATAAAAGAATGATGGTAATTGTGCAGGTTTTTATGATGGGCAGTTTACTGGCAAAACCCAAGCAAAGAGCACGTGATTCCTTTGGAGACTGTTTAAACTCACTGAAAGCTGCACCTGCCAGTGCTTTGGGGCAGATATTCCTGCCTGGCTGAATTTGAATCAAAGAGGAGTTGGGGACAGTGGAGGGACAGAGCCCCTGAGCAGGGACACAGCAGCCAGCTGGCTCCAGCAGGGCCATGGCCCAGGCACAGCTCAAGCACCAGGAGCTGTTTGCTCCTGAACCATGGAAAAACTGGAGACTGGGAACTGCTGCTCTTCCAGCCTGGGCACTGCTGCTCTTCCCAGGTGCTGAAATGAGGGGGGGAAGGCTGAAGGTCTGATGTGGTAAAGTAAGGCAGGAATATGCACCAAGTTTTTTACTGCCATTAGTCTCAGTACATTAGTGAGCTCAGGATCAGGTAAATGATAGGGATGAACAGATAAGAAGAAATATTTTAAGCTTTCAGATTTTTCCTCTCTGTGCTCTGTGATACTGGCAAAATTAAGCAAATTGGAGAAGATTATAAACCTTTTTTTTTTTTTCTTCTTGTTTTTCCCCTCCCCAATGCCTGGCATGGAACATGATTAATTATTTGCATTCTGTGTGCTGTGTAAACTAAATGTGGAGAGCTCAGGGGTGTTAATACTTAACTCCTTTTACTGGCTCCACTGGCTTCACTGGTGTCCTGGTGTCTGAGAAGGCATTTGCTGTAAACTTTGTTGTTATGCCCAATGCCAATTGTATTGATTATTTGCTGTTTAAAAGCTAATTTGGTAATTAAATTTGTCTGCCCTCCATGTCAAAACCATTGTGTGCAAACAGTTTGTGACTATGGGGGAGGCAGTGCCTGCCTGGTAATGTACTGCTGCCTCAGCACGTGGAAATTGCTACTTACCAAACAGAAGTTTTAGTTTATTTTCATGTATGATGCATTGTGAATCCTAATGCACGTTTTCTGTCTTCAGTTTCCTCAATATTTTCAATAACAGTGTATTCAAGCTCTCTGTGCTTTCCTTAAAGATAATTATTAGCAGGAAAACCCAAATCCAGGAACTGAACATTGTTCTGAAAGCAAATCTGACCTTTTGTTATTATATAAACAACCCTGGATCATGTTCTGCTTCTGAACCACTTGTTCATGAAATCCCCTTTTGAGGATTTCAGAAAGGGGGTGGTGGATGTGCTGCTCACACAGAGCCACCCCTGACAGCAGGAGGAGAATGAGTAGAGCTGAATGTTGGTGGTTTCCAGATGGAAATGGATGGAACAGCCAAACTTCCTGCCTTTCAACTAAGCACAGGAATACAAAAACCAAATATAGAAGTTATAAGTGAATGTAAATATGTGTGTAGCAGTCTCTGACTTCCTAGTTAGCTGGGCAGGGCTCGTTTGTCAGAGCACAGTGCCCATGCACTCCCTTCTTCTGTTTGGAGCATCACAAAACCTGGGGAGTCACCATTCCATTGTGCAGTGGAAAGCCCAGGAATGAGAGTATTAAGTATTGCTTAGATGGAAAGTGATGAAAGGTCACCTTTGCAGGGCTCTGAGCCTTTCCTGAGTGAAAGAGTGTAGAACACAGATGTTATTCAGTTATAGAACTATTAGATACAGCAACCATCTCAGTATGCCAACTTCAAAATGAAGTTAGTGGGGTAAAATGTTGTTTCGTGAGAGTCATGTACAGTGTCCTGGTTTACAGGAAAATTCAAATAACAGTGCAGATGTTGGTGAAGAAATTCTTCATGCTGTTATGGAAACTGAATTGTAGCATGTGAATGTTCAAGTAAGGGTAATTTGAATTGTAACAAATAGAAACACGATTATGTGTCGTTATTTCACTGCAAGAAGATGTCAAATATGTCATGAGTGTAGAAGTGTGTATGTGGAAGTAAAGGAGCTGTACATTAACCAAATGGTTGGACAGAGTACTAGAATTAATGCTTTTCATTTCTTGAAATTTCATTTCAGATCTAATCTTGATGGGAAATGATTATTCAGTTTGTAACCTGACAACTTTGCTCTAATAGTGCCTTCAGGATTTTCAGTGTTGAAGTGTGCTATAGAGGGGTTGTCTTTCTATCTCTTCTGTTAATAACTGACTCTTTAAACATCCAAATCAGACATTTATATTAATAAATGGAGATCACAGTTTCTCATTAATAATTATATTTAATTTCTACAAAATTGGGAGCGGTGGCAGAAAATGTGTCTCCAATTATTTTTACACTTCACCAACTGGAACTAGGATTTTACCCAGTTGACTGCAAAGCATGAGTTAATACAGTATGTGAAATGATTTGATGAATTCAGAATCTTAGTTAATAATGCCACTAAACAGGTGTCTTATCTGGTTTTAATTGGTGGAAGGTGCTGAGATTCGTTGCACTGTCAAGTCAGAATTAGTTCTCAATTGTCTAATAAGGATCTCCTGATATGGGTGCTGCTGAGCAGGACCTTTTTGAGGAGCTGCCTGCCTGAGCACCACATTAAGTGTTGAGGCTAATACCAGAATTAGATTATTCTAATGACTAACAAAGAATTAATAACACAAGAGACTGGCAAAAGTCACCAATTTACCTGGCAGTGAATGTCTTTTTTCATGAGGTATTTAACATAACTGAAGTAAAACTAGAATTATGAATGTCTCCAGAGAGGCATTTACGTGTGAGATAGATCTATAGATAGATACATGAAATGCCTGATCCTGAGCTTTGCTACACTCCCAAGATGTGCTTATTCTGTTCTCTGATCTCTGGCTGATACAAAAGTATCTCCAATTGCAGATATGTTATACTATTTTTATCAGAAACTTCTCTCTAATTTTATCCTGAAGAATAGGCATTGAGATGGGAAATAAATTTCTTCATGTAAACGCTTACAACATCAGCCAAGAGAATACTGCAGTTCCATGCACTGAGTATGTAAAGAAACCCCACAAAATACAGTTTGCATTTGGATACAGGGAGAGCAATAAATCAAAGGTATGAATAAACCAGCAGCTGATGAAAAGGACCGGTTATTTTAAGCTATTTTCTATAGATGCACCTCAGGCAGAACTTGACACCAAGACAAAATCAATGAAACTGAATCGTTTGCCAAACAAACGCTGGGCAGATCAATCAGGAATGCTTAAGAGCTAAACAATGACCCCGTGGGAAGGAGGAATTGATTGCCTCAGCACGTTGCTTTTTTCTTCAGAATGGGCCAAGGTGAGAATGTAGCAAAGAACTTGAGCCTTTAATATGTGGACATTCCACTGCTGAACAGGGCAGGGCCTGGCAAGCCTCTCTGCCTGGACCCTGCTAAGGCTTCTGTGGCTCAGAAGGAACAGAATGAAGAGCAGGATGTTTTATTAAAGCCAAACAGGTGTAGCTGGGACAGGTGTAGGCTTACATAAATTGTGAACTTACCTCAGGGACTTGGGGGAGCAGGGCTGGGAGAGTTAGTGCAGCACAGCTACTCCCTGGTTTAGATTTAGGTATTTTGAATTTCTATTTTAATCTGAGTAAAACAATCAACTAGAGGCTAACTCAGCACCCCCAAACTAACCTAGGGACTATTTTTCCTGAGTGTGACAAACAAGAGGATCTGCAAACCTTGTAGGTAGTGGCTTATTCTTCCTTCTTCATCCCAAACACTGGGTGGAAAAAAGATTTGTCCCAATTCCATCTCCATGTGCATTTGCCAGAAAGACAGAATCATTGTAAGGTCTTTATGCTTCTGCCCAAGAGTTTGTGCAATATTTGACCACTTGAACTGTCAATACATTTAGAAAGTGTCTTGGTTAGTGCCAGAGACTGTGTAGGTATTGCTCTACCTCTAGGCTGGAACTAAATTATTAAATCTCATAACAGAAGACAGAGCAGAGGGGAGATGACTCTTTCCCACCTACTTGCTTACCTTGTGTTTTGGGTTGGTCATTTTGGCAAGAAAGCCAGAGCTCAAGCAGGCAAGTGAGATGGGTGGTTCTCCCATCAGGTTTGGAAAAAGGGAGATTGAAAGACTCTTAAATTTATGGCTCTTTTAATACTTTGAACTTTTCCCCCGTAGAACATCTGTTTCCATGGAAGTTGATCAATTCAATTTCAGCTCCAGTTTTCTTTTCATGCTGGATGCATGAAGCTGTAATTCCTAAGCTATACATTGATTTCTGTAAACCTACATTAGATAATGATGTGTCTTAGATTGCCATTATAAAAATTAGCTAAGACATTTAAGATAAATTAATCTCTAATTTAGTTATTAGATATATCATGTTGTGGAGTAGCATAATTTAAATTAGCAGAATTACTTGCAATTTCTGTTCTTTGCTCACAGACACTGGTGTTCATGTAATTACCCTAAATGACCTGATTACCTCAGCCCTGCCAGACTGAAATTAATTCATCTCTCTTCATTTTAGGGGAACTCCTTCTGCCCCTTTTGCCCTTTTCCCTCTGAATAGCTTTGCTCCATTGGGCTGGCACTGATGTCGTTTTGGGGACATGCCAGCAGGAGGAGCTTGTGCATTAAAATGTGCTTTCCATAAAGCAATCACCAAATTGCAGTGATTGCACTCCACTCGTGCTCTCTGCTGCAAGGTAAACCCCTTGTACCTGCCAGGGATCCCCGTGTGCCTCACACAGCCAAAGCTCTGTCAGCAGTGGCCACCGTGCTGGGAATTAACCTACTTGAGATTGAGCAAAGCCCAATGAGCCTTTGAACATTTCATTTTGTTCCATTATATGTTTGATATTTAAATTATTTTACGTTTACATGTTCTGAAAAATACATAACTTAAAACAAAATCACAACCCTCTGAAGTCAATGTCACATGCTCTCTTTTACAAGAATTACAGTATCAACACTGCATTGCTCAATTTTATAAATAGTATAAAAATTATGAGTAATAATATTCATGTTACTAAAAGAAATCCATGGTAATGAGCGCAGCTGAAATTGGATTCACATGATCAGAATTCTCTACAGCAACTTAGATAGCATTGCTGAGTTTCAGAGTAAGAAATTGTGGGGCCACAGTTGGAAGTCCAATTATCCCTGACTACCAAGAATTAATAACATAGGCTAAATTAATTTTTAGACTTTATTTTAGTGACAAGGAAAATAAGGAATTAAAGATCTAACATATTAATCTGGTTATTGAAGAAGAGGGGGAGGTATGCCACAGGTATTTTATGCATTTTTTCACACAAAGAACTTCTCAGTTACCTTGGAAAACTAAATACTATAATAGGAACATGGTGAATCTTGCTTTAGGAAAATCCTTTATCATTTTAACTAGAGCAATTTCAGAGTTTTCTGCTTAGAAATTTAGACAGTTAAATACTCTACCATTAAAAAACCCCACAAAACTTCATTTTCTGTTGCTTACCATCTGAACTGAACATAACTTTTCCATACTGGTTTTTTCCTCTTCCCTTTGTGGGGGCAGCTGTGTGTGCACTGTGGTTCTGAAGCCAAAGGCAGGGCAGGACAGCTGCCCTTCCTTGCAGAAGTGCTCTGCTGCCTGCAAGTGAATTTTGCAGTCAATCCAGGACTTGTTAAAGGCTTTTGCTTTGCTGACATCTCTCCCATGTGGGTGCTCCAAACGCCTCAGCGGGGCCTGAGTGTGCCTGTGGCTCTGGCAGGAGGGAGTGAGCTGTGTGTGGGAAAGGTCACTCTGCAGCAAAAGAAACTGCACAGAGAACTTTGGGGATTGTTCTAAAATATGTCTGTGTTTGTTTAATATGGCTGGAAGTGCAGATGAGCAATTTCTCCTTTCTGGACTTGTTATCACAGTCTGAAGATAGATATTATAAAGTTGGGGTTTTTCACTTAGGAAAATGAGCTTGGCTTTGTATGCTGTGTAATTTTATTGCTTAGCTGAGTTGCTAAATGAAAAACTTAGTTTTATGTATTGATCTGTGTGTAAGTAGTTTAATTAAAAACCATGTGGAGTCCTGTGAAAGAATGGCAAAAGTACAATGCTATCCCTTTATACTGTAGTTTTCCGAGGAGTCTATAGCCTGAATATCACCTAGGTAAGCTGGAATTTTCTGTTACTGCTTGTTTTTGAACTTAATGTACTTCTTCTCAGAGTCTTTTGCAAAAGGCTCATTCATGTAAGACTGTAGTCTGTTGTGGGTCAGGAGAGGCTGAAGAATTCAGGGATGTATTACCAATGTACTTCATCATGTAATGATACATCCATCCATGATTAGAGGATTGTTAATTGAGCATCATCCAAGCTCGTCTATTTTGCTTGTACTTTTATCACTTCAAAATGCTTTTCCTGCCATTTCTGATCTGCAACTCATAGAGATCCGCTTTTATCCTGTAACTTGCAATCTTCCATAAAGTATTGAAAGTTCTACTAGTTCTCATTTCTGAAAGAGCCCATTCTGTAATTCACACTTGAGACAAGTAGAAAGAATGCAATTCCGTGGTGTTGAAGATGTGTGCTGTACTTCGCAGTCATGTGCCAGGCTCTCATAACATCTGCTTTTTTCATGTCGGAAGTAACTACACAACAATTTCCATAGAAGATAAATGAGCTGTTCTGTGTTTGTTTTTTGTCTCCCTAGTGATATCCCAGCCTCTGGAGAAGCAGTGAGCAAAAGCAATCGCTCCAGAGTGAGCACGCGCTTCCCCAAACTGTCCCGCGGCCACCCCCGGGAGCCCCGGAGCCTGGAGCCTCAGAGCGGGGACCTCTGACCCTGCCTGCCCTTGGCGCCGTGGGCAGCACGTCCTGGCAGTTGTTCTGTCATTCCTTCCTAGCCTATATTTATAATTTGAGCTCCTGAAGAGACTACAGCTGCATCAACTTAAATCCTGAAAAGCGACATTCATTACCAAGGGTCATATCCTGATTAACTACTTTGGAAGGCAGCAATCACTTTCTCAAAGAATACGAGGGCTCTTCACAGAGCTCAGCAAACTGCTCGGCGTTTCCTTTGTTTTGTAAAGCTGCACTGCACAAATTCTCCTTTGTTCCTCTGAAGTCCTTCTGTCACAATGAATTCCTTGTTTGTATTATGTTGTCCCTTTTCCATGTACAGTTTTCTGTTCCAGAGAGACGTGGGCTTCATGTCAAGACAATTTTTTTTTCTCCTTAGAAGAACCTTTATGATTATCACTACTTAATATGTCAGAAGGATGTGCTTAAAAGAACCTCACTAATTTATTACCTTTTGTAAATAGAAAGACTGGGTTGTTTTGGTTTTTTTTATTGTCAACCTCTGACACACAAAGGTTTTTTAAAAACTTCACCATGTAGATTATGAGAAAAACATTACAGGTGGAAAAATAGTTTTTGTACATTTCTAGATAGATAGTCTCAATAGCATTCATCTGAGGGAAGTAGTTCTTTAAAATCAGAGAATGTAATTATTTTTAGTGAAATTTCAGTCTTGCTGTAAGGCAGGTGCAATATTATTCATTTCTACAAACCACCACAAGGATACACAACATTAGTGTGGTACAAAACAGTGCTTTTAAGTCTTGGATTATATTTTGTTATTAATTTGTTGCAGAAATTAATTTGTTGTTATGTTACAGAACAGTCCATCAGGGCAGGGTGGAATTCTTAATCTGATTTTGTAATACCCTTCACATGGTGATACTTAAAAATTGCCTCTAATGAAAGTGCCTGTTACCCATCACCTCTTATTGAAAAGTAATTTGTAATGCTACTACTGTAAGAGTAACTAAAAAATTGACAAGAATTGTTAAAAGTGATGGAAGTCCTGACATGGATTAACTGGAATCCAGTTCAGCATCCATTAGCTGCACTGCCATAGGCAGTTAATTATGTTTTAGCTATCTTCTTCTCTTCATTAAGTTTAAGCAGTGTATGTTCAAATTTTCTATTAATTGTGTTCTAGTTTTCCTTTATGTAAGAACATCTTTCCTCTCAGAAAGTTTTTTTGGATAGCATTACTTAAATTGATGTATCTTGTCATTTTACTATCCATTCATTTTATTAAATTTTCACATCTTATATTATTCTCCAGGGAAAAACAAGCTGATGATTAATAACAGATTTTGTACCTCGGTGCTTTATAAAGTTCCAACAAACTGGAATTTGTGTTCTGCAGTGCTGTGAGCAGTGAGTGCTGTTCAGGGAAGTCAGTGCTCAGTTGTTTCCAGTGGCACCTGTCAGGTGAGAAAGGCTTTGTTACCCACAGGGAGTGGCACCAGCACTGCCTGAGCAGGAGCTCCACGTGCTGGGTTCCCTGCACTGAACTGTGGAACTTCCAGACTGCACTCCACAGAAAAAGGTGGCAGAGAGGAGTGGGATTCACTCTCCAGATCAGAAATCTCAGTAGGTGAAATGCCACAAAGTAAAACCATATCACAGAAATGACCCAATATTTCCTAGTCAGTAAGAGATGCCAGGTACCACACAGAGAAAGAGAAAACCCAAAGGCCAGCCTGGGAGCTCACTGCTGTGTGTTCATTAACAAATTAATTACTGCTGGTGTTTTGTGTTAGTTACAGTGGGACGCTCACTTAAGGAGAAAGCAAAGTGAGGAGATTGGCAGTTAAGTATCTTCTCCAAACTCCTCAGTCTGATGTACTGCTGATGATTTAACTTGTCTTTGTTGGAAAGAGAAGTAGCTGTAATGATGGTCCCACTTTGAAACAATTTTAACTTATTTTTCAGAAAGTGGAGACTTGGTTAGTAGAAATATGGCACATATACTAACACTGAATTGCAAGTAAATTTGAAAGAAAACACTGTGTGGAAACCTTTGTGATGTATCTGTTACATGAAGCTGTATTCATTTTCAAGAAATAATTCACAGATTCAAGTACTTATTCAGCAAACTGCAAATGGTAAGGAATTTCATTTATTGCAGACTGAATTTCTTTTTAGTTGTTTAAAAGACTTTTTTGTATCTGCATTTGGCTCTTAAAATTATTTCATTCCTGATTATCTTTCTTCTTGTAATTTTTAAAGTATGTATGTAGATCACATAAAGATACTAAAGTTGTTTACCATGTACAAATTGCTCTTTGTTAACTTTAGCTGAATTATGTATCAGCTGCTAAGATGACAGTCTGCAAACAATGTTCACTTGGTGATACAAGATACCATCATGGGTGCATTATTAATCCTTTCAAAAGCTCTGCTAAAATCCCAGGAAATAATCAAATGAAAGCCTTTCTTCACAAGCTGGCATTCCCACTTTATACCCCTGGTTGTGTAGAAGACTACAGAGGTACCTGCATGAGTGGCAGTAGGTGCCTACTGACAGGAATGCCCAAATTTTTACCACCTCAAGACATTCTGAAAGGCTCTGTCTTAGAATCCTGTATATCTGTTACAAATCCCACTTGTGTTCATTCCCAGAACCAGCAAAGCCTCTTGAAGAAAGGTGACCAGTTGTATTAAGAACCCCAAGTACATTATTCATCTGAAATCCCTGTAACGACGAATCTGCCAGCGAAATGATTTTATCAGCTTCTTCTGTTCACCCAATTCCATCCAGTTACAATTTTTGTACAGCTCTAAACTTCATTTGGCTGACTCACAGCTCTTCAACCCCTGTCTGTGCTCAGTGGGTGGCTCACAATGAGCTGCTGGGTTCATTAGTAATGAATTATTAATTCATTCATTACTGTCCCTTCCTGCTGGCACCAGTGGTCAGTGCTGTGATCCCAGGCTGGGCAGGCTTGGGACAGGCTGGGCCCTGGAGCTGTTCCTGGCTGGTAGAGCCAGCCTAGAGCAATTTGTGTTCTTGTTAGCATTTCATTCCTGCTTTGTCTTTAGATCAGGGCTTCTCCTCTGCATCCTTCAGTGACTGTTCAAAATGAGCTGTAAAAAAGTGGCACAATTTCTACTGCAGTGCTGCTGTCCAGACACCTCCACCATGAACCCTTCCCTAAGAAACACAGAGCAGGCAGAGCTCTTCCAGCTTTTGCAGATGTCTCCATCAGTATTCACAGACTGACTGTGGTTTTTCAGAATCTCATTTATTTAGAGATTCTCTCATTCATTATAGAGAATGCAATGTGTCGACTTGGCTTTTGCAAATTAAATCAAAGTTCTCAATAATAATAATAATAGTAATAAATCTGCAAGGTTCATATGAGGCAGGATATTGATGTAGCTGTAAAGGTTTAAATTGATATGTCCATTAAGTCACATATTCTTAGGAAGATAATAATTTCAAAGCCAGTCTTTTAAATGGAATATATTGTTGATGTGATAGGTGTAATCAAATTATGCTACCTTACAGAATCTACTGCAGTCATAAACCATTGTGATTGAACTAATACAAGCATTTAGAGAAAGAACAGAGTGGTATTAAAGATTACTGGCTCAAAATTGTAACATATTGCTAAGGTGGGGTGTTTCTTTGTAACAGTCATGTTTTATTGTACAGAATAATATCTACATGGTAGCTGTCAAATTAATTAATACAAACCCTCTAACAATGGGGTTGACTGACTCAGAGCAGCAAGCTAATAATAAACGAGCCTTGGTGAATCCCCAGTGAACTAACGATGCCTCTGCCAGGACAAATTCATGATTAAGAACCTGGTGTTTTGTTACCAGAATCAGTAATTGGTGCTTTCTGATATTGATGTCATTATTTTTCCTTCAAAGAATGCAGGGATCTCAGTTCTGCTAGAAGTTTTGTGCCATTTCAAAGGTTCAAACCCCCACCCCAAAACATTTTCCATCCAATGTCTTGGAATTCTGTGAACAGATAATATATACCTGTGGAGAGAAGTACAGCTACCTGCTTGAAATGACAGTGAGAAACCTGTGGAACAGCTGTTCAAAAGGAAAAAATCCCACTTTTGGACCAAATCCTGCTGCTATCTTGCAAATCTTGGAACCAGCTTAGGCTCTTTCAGCTGGAACTCCAGGATATATGAAAAGAAACCTGTTCACACACAAACACATTTTTCTCCCTGGAAACAACAGTAAAGCTTCTGAATTGGATCTTGAGTCACTTCTGGAAAAGTGATGAAACAATTCAAGAAAGTAAAGGATTTCCCTCCTTCATTTTCTATGGGTCAGGGTATTTCAGTCAGCACCCTGCATC
The DNA here is from genome assembly GCA_024362935.1 of Setophaga petechia. Taxonomy (NCBI): domain Eukaryota; kingdom Metazoa; phylum Chordata; class Aves; order Passeriformes; family Parulidae; genus Setophaga; species Setophaga petechia. The sequence goes on along the minus strand of JANCRA010000027.1, from coordinate 4,123,398 downwards.
ACATGTAATGTTAACTTGATTGTTATTTTGGAAGTTTGGTAGTTTCACAGCATTCTGTATTCAAAGAAACACTTTACTATAGGAAAATATCTATATGAAATGTATTTAAAAATATTGATTAACATACTTGTGTTTCACATTTTGAATGGAAGATAAACCACTTGTTCTACAGTGGTGTGACACTGTACATTTCAATTTATTTCTCACTCTACTTTAACTGTGTTTTTATGATCCAGTTATAGAGAACTTAGATTATTTATAAATTCCTTCTACAAAAATTATGAGAGCATAGTTCTAATCAATATTGATGGCTTAGTTTTTCATTCATAATGGCATGAATTTATTCTAGACAACAGCACTGAAATGTTTAGAAAGGAATGACTTTTCCAAATTTACAAATTGCTGCAAATAACCAGACTTAAAAAAACCCTGTTTTTTATCACATCAAAACAGAATTTATTGCACTTCCCTGTAGGGGAATGAGTTCTTTTAACAAGATTTCAGAAACCATCTCAATGCCATGACAGTAGTTAAACTGTGAGAAGTGGGTTTTTTGAGTGTTAATCATTTAAGACACTAAACATTATAAAAATGTAAGTGTGGTTGAAAATACAGTTCTGAAAAGCTGTGCTTTACCTTCTTAGTTAACACTGAGATGAAGAACTCAGTGTCTTGGAGTTGGGACCAAACCTGTTGGCAATTGAAGAAGCTGAATTTCCTTCTTGACCTAGGGGAGGTATTTTTTTTTGTTGTTACTATTAAACTGTAGAAAAGATATTATTAATTAATCATATATATGTACAATATTCACATAAGTATTAATAAACTGTAATATTATTTTAACTTGCTATGCTAATGTTTACATAATAGAATTTTTAAGCAAATGTGTATATATATAAAATTTTCTAAATACTTTCTTGTTTGTTTTTTTTTTTAATATCCTGTGGTAATTTTATTGTAACCAGGTAAAAATATGCTACTTTACCAAGAAGAAAATAAAAAATGCCATGTTTTCTTTGAGGTAGAGTGTTTCTACATCCTATTTGTCCTATTCAGCTTTTTTGTAATTGCTTCTTTGATTTATGTTCATTTTTTCAATGTGTTTCTAGAATGATGTATGTACATAACAGACTTTGTTCAAATCTTATTTCTTCACATGAGAAGTAGTATTTATTGAAAATCATCTCAAACATTTCAGTTTGTAATCATGTTAGATAAATCACTCAAACAGGAAGGCAAACAATGCCAGGCAATGCCACCACATTTGTGGGGTTTGGCATTTTTACATTCAGAGTCCACATCTGAATGTTTTATTTCCTTTTATTGCTCTGTGATACCGTTGGCAATTCATGTCCAGTTCATCACTGTGTCATAACTGGCACTTTCATATCCACTTCATTACTGGATGCTTCCATATCCTGTGAAAAAGGAAGATTAAATGCATATAATGCTTCCTTTAGAAAGGAGCATTAAATGCATTTAATCAATTTCCAGCACACAAAGCTGTAGTTTAACAAAAATAAAGTGTTGCTGGATTCCTCATGCTCACAGAATAACCTGCTGGTTAATTAAATTACAATTCTTCAAGCCATTCTAGACTGATCTAATTAGTTGAACTCTTCATATTAAAAAAAGACAGACTTACTGAAAAATTCACGGTGATGTTTATCTCCATCTTTTAAAACTTGTAGCAGGTTAGGTGTCATTATGGAAGTTAGATAACAGAACTTTTAATTAGTCTTGACAGTCCTTAGGATTTTGTTTTTGCTTTTCATATCTGTTACTTAAGATCATAAAGCAAAATTATGCTATCAACTTTAAATGAATAGTTTCAGGCAAAGGTTTTTGTTGTTTTTTTTTCCCCTCTTCTGTCTGCTTGAGGTACCAGAGCACAGACAGCCCCGGGCTGTGGATGGGGCTGGATGGACTGGAGATGCCCCAGGGCTGCAGTTTCAGCCCTGCAGAGGTGTCTGTCCCCAGGGGCAGGTCCTTGGCCCCTTGAGCTTCATTTCCTGCCCAGTCTGAGCCTTGGAACGGCTTGGGAAGGTAAAATCTGATCTTTAGGGGAGCCAGGCAGGTTCCAGCCCTGGGCTGGAGAGGGCTGGAAAGCACAGGGTTAACCCTTCGTGTGCTGGGTTCCACTGCCTTGTCCAGCTGCTGGCATGCTGCTGCTTAGTTGGCACCTCTGAAATCCTGGGAAGAACAAGGTCACTGCTGATCTTTCTGTGCACCCAGGCAAAGCTTCAGGCTGTGCTTGGAAAATTGTAACAGCTTGGCATTTCCACGTGGGCCTGGAGAGTTTAAAGCTTTTCTTTTCAGGAAAGGACCTCTGGAGGGTTTACTGCTTTTATTTATTTATTTTTTAATTTCCCTAAAAAATTAAGGATATAAGGAAAATTCTTCATACAAACAATCTGTCAGAAGAAAGAGCAAAGATATTTTTAAGATAATGGTTAGAGTAAGATTTTTACTACTGCACTTCAGTCTTTCTGAATGACCTTTTAAGTATTGTGAGTGAACTTACTGTATTCCCAAAGTTAAAATAGATAGCTGACATTTTGATATATTGCAAGTCGTGCTTGATTTTGTTCTAGAAAATCATCATGCAGATTGTGTGTGTGTGTGTGATGCCTATTTTCTGAATTATTCTTGCCATCTTTTTGACCTGCACTGGGACAGCAGGCTTTTATTATGGGAAACTTTAAGAACCATGGTGATAACTTACTTTTCTTTATTTCCAATTCAACGATATCCATGCCATTTCCAACATTTCTTCATTTCCCAGTATTTTAAAGATGCTCAGCAAGTGCATATACCTTATGCTACACTGTCATTGCTAAATGTCTTTATTTTTAATGTCACCTTTTAGCCTTACTCATATGCAGCTTGTAATTGGTTCAGGCACGTGGGCCCCTCATTAACAGATGTCCTGCCTTCAGAGCTTGGTGCTGAGCAAACTCTGAGCCTCTGCACTTGCACTTTGTTAAAAATACTGAGCTGTGCCACCTCAGGCTTGGTCTTTCTGTGGGAAGCTCTTTGTATGCTTGGAGATTCACTTTTTACATCTGCTTGTGTTGAGTTTGTGATATTTTTGGATTCTCAGTTGCATCACTAAGATCTGCCCTTCCTCAATTTTCTTGAATTCATGTCTGACAAATTCACCCTTGCATAGGGCTCAGCTCTGATTTTAACAAGTCAATTTTCCTATTAATAATATTTTCATGATTAATTTTATTCCTGGTGCTGTGTGTTGTTCAGGGTCAGCTGAGGTACATCAAGGGTTTGTTTTACTCTGTGTGAGTTCTACACTTTTTGTGGCCTTGATCTCTGTCTGAGCCATTTACTTCAGACTCCATGATCCCTATGGGCTCCTTCCAACTCCAAATATTCTGTGGTTCTGTGGAACTTTGCATGAAAAAAGCCTGTTTTTAATAATTCCAACTAACATCTGCCAGAGCTGTCAGAAACAATCCCTTTCTTTGGGAAATATTGCTATTATAAAATAGATTTCATATTGCTATTACATAGCTTCAATCTCTGAAAAATATTTACAGGTTAAGTGAATATAGCAAGAAAATATTTAATCAGGTAATACTACTTTTAAATGACTAATTTTTGTAAGTATTTTGCTTTTTCTTAATTTTATTCCTTATTTTTTCAAGTGCTAAATCATCCATGAAGGAAGATGCTTCAACATGTGCCAATTACACTGACAGTTTCTATATTTCAGTTTCTAGCTGGAAATTAAATTATGTTTATTAACATTCCAAATTTTATATAGAATCATCGAATCATTCAGGTTGAAAAACACCTCTAAGATCATCAAATCCAACTGTTCCCCCAGCACTGCCAAGTCCTTCATTACCCCATGTCCCTAAGTGCCACATGTGATGCCTTAAGTTTTAGCTTTTATATTTTCCAGATTCTTTAGTGTGCTTTAGTGTGTAGTTCTGAGCTTCATATTAAATGTTGGTGAGCTCTCTTCACAGAGCAGGGAGACAAAACAATTCCTTCTCTAGCTTGGGACCAGGGACAACCAATCCAAATTTCAGGCCCCAGAGCATAAACAACATGGACTGAAGAGAGAAAACCCAGAAGGATGGGACTGCCTGGGCTAAAGCTGGAATTGGACAATTAATTCCAGCATGCAAATGGTGCAGAACTTAGAAAAGTGAGAGACCTCGTGACTGGCCATCCATTTTGTGACCATTTTGGGTTTACCTTGGGTGTAGCCCTGGCTGGGCTCTTGTGCTGCCCAAGGTGGATCCATTGAGGCCTCCTAATTAATCCCTGCTTATTCTTTAACCCTGTCCAGCCTCTGTTCTAGGGCAGCCTTCTCAAGGCACCACCTGCACACAATTTTGGAATCCCTCCAGTGATGGTGAGTCTGCCCCTTCCCTGGACAGCTGTTCCAGGACTTGAGGACCCTTTTGGTGAGGCAATTATTCCTAACATCCAATCTAAATCTTCCTGGGGGACAACTTGAGGCCATTTCCCCTCCTTCTGTTCCTGGGGAGGCCAATCCCCCCCTGGCTGCAGCCTCCTCCCAGGGTGGCTGGGGAGAGTGAGAAGGTCCCTCCTGAGCCTCCTTCTCTGCAGCCTGAGCTCCCCCAGCTCCCCCAGCTGCCCCTGGTGCTCCAGCTCCTCCCCAGCTCTGGACATGACCCAGCCCCTCCATGTCCACTTCTTGTCATGAGGGGCCCAGAGTGGGACACAGGACTGGAGGTGTGGCCTCAGCAGTGCTGGGAAGGGGGACAGTCACTGCCCTGGTCCTGCTGGCCATGCTGTTCCTAAGAAAATTTTCGAGTGCCTTCCAAAGAGAGAAGATAGCTTTATAAAGAAGTAGAAAATCAAATATAATTTAATATAGTTAAGTAACATTCTAGCTACAAATCAAAGCAGGTAACACCTCTGATGTCATTGGAAATATCCCTTGTTTCCACTGGAGTACACAAGCAAGTGTATTTCTTAACTGTAAGACTAAATAAAAAAATAATGTCCTTTATATTTGAGCTGCCGAGCAGTTTGATGGCTCTGCTTTTCAGATCTGAGCTTTAGATACACACTAATACTTTGTAGCATACAATTTAGCTACTCACTCAGTTCTATCTTGAAGCAGCTCAAATTCTCAGTGGGCTTTTGTCTAATGCAGTGATGGAACACAAAGTTCTTTGTGCACCCAAAGTGATACATGAATGGCTTCAAGCAGTTAAAAACATGAGAGCCATTTTTGCAGTGGTACTTTAATTTCAAACAATGCATTAGATATAATTGTCATTTTTGGAAACCATCTGGTTGATTTTCTTCAAAGGTGAAAAAAAAGTAAATTGGCAGATAAGATATATCAGTACCTCTGAGCAGTTGAAAACACAAGGTAATTGGATACTAGAGAAAAGGAAAATACATGTTCTGACCCACCAAAAGCAATGGAAAAAGTGAGTGAGGAATTCAAGGTAGGAATACATTAAAAAAATGTTTTAAATTGTACTACATCAAACTGCCACCATATGTTCCATAATGAGATAAAACAAAGTGGGTAATGGATCTGCTACCGTGTCTGTCAAGCCATAGAACCCTTTGGATGTGTCAGTAATTAACAAATAACATCTGCTGTCAGCTGCTGTACTTAATCAGCATGGGCAGGGCTCTCCTCCCTGTGTGGCAGAGGGTACACTATGATAGTCTGCTTCTCCTTAGGGATTGAAAATGTCTTTGACCACACTGCTGTATGCAGAACTCCTGCTGAGGTGTAATTAATGGGAAATCTGGACGTGCAGAAACAGCAGAACACAGCTAGATTGGCACTATCAGTGCAGACTGAGAGCTCTGACTACCTTTGATAATTTTTCTGTCAGATAATTCCTGATGGCTTTAATGCCCTACTGTGTTTACAGATTGCACCTTCAGAGTGGCTGAGCAGCCTTTTCAGATATGCAGAGAGACTAATAACCCACTACCTCATTTAAAGATGCAGAACAGGTATGATCTTGTTTTTGCTGATAACAGGGACATGAAAATGTGTTAAGCCTTGTTAATTGAGTCCTTGGTTACAGAGAAACTGTCAAATGCAATGCACCAATGCACCTTGAGAACCACCATCAATACATGGGAAATTAAAAGATGCTGAGGGTCTCAAAAGAAGTGAGTTTCAAAACTTCTCTGAGTTGCAGCAGTAGTGGAAATCTGCAGGAGTTGATCTATTTGTCCTACCCATTTCTGAATTCATCCTGTCCTGAGAATTCACACAGTTCCTCCAGACCAGAGGGATATTGGATGCACTGAAGTAGCTCTGTGCCCTTTAAGTAGAGCTGGTACAGAGAAATGGGGATTTGCAAAGCAAAGAGCTGACCTTTCATTCATATCCACATGTTCAAGAACAGATTTAAATACAAATCTTAGAATTCTTGTGCCAGAACAACAATTTGAAATAATGAGATTTTCCTTTAATCTTCATCAAGGCTAATTACACAGATAATATACAATTTATTACATAGATAATGAATATCCAATTAGCTAAGATAACGCTCAAAAGTATATGAAAGAAAGTGCTTAAGATGGTAAATTTAAGTAAATTTGTTTAATCACAATTGGTTGCTGATGCAGGTGTTACTGTGCTGATGCAATGTGAGTTTTAAGCATCCCCTCTGGTCTGATCAGACTGGTCTGGGTTGCACAGAATAATTCAGTTTCTGTGATTATCCCCTTGCTTTCCCATTAATTGTGATAACAAAATATCAACTTTAAATAATAATTGTTCTAAGACAATGCAGCATCAAGACAATCATGGGGCTGGCCAGTGTGCATAGTCCCACTGTGAGGAGCAGTCTCTGTCCCTGGTTGCTCTGCTCTGCCACCACAGGCAGCCTTGTCCCTTCTCTGTCCCATGGCAAACACAAAGTCAAACAAACACCTCCTTCTTAACCCCCACTGAGAGTAAGTTAGGGCTGAGGATCCTCACTCCAGTTTCTCTGTGCACAAGGACTGTTCTGAGAGCATTTAAAGACCAGAGACCCCTTACGAGTTGCACTTCGGTTGCTCGGAAAGGCATTTAAATACAAAAAATATTGTTTGACCTGACAGTGTAGTTCTATTTAAGAAACAGAAAGTGTGCTGGATAATATATGCAGACACCTCTGTCATGAGGCCTCATGGGGCTTCACACCCAATTATCTGTGACCACCTCTGGTTACCATAGCAATTCTCTCTTAATTAGAAATTCACTCTGCTCATGGCCTATCTGTGCTAAAGCAGGAAATTCAGTTACACACTTGGGCATTTTAATTATTTGTTTATACATCGACTGTAATTTACTGTGTCAAATGACATCTATATTCAGTAGTGCTCTGGATTTTTGACTAAAACATGGTTAGAATTGTAATTCTTCAATGTGTCCTTGACCCACTTTCAGTCTGTGTATAAGGGGCAGCCCACCAGGAGAGAGGGCAGTGATGTTGGACATGTTAATACTTGAAATAATATGGTCAGTAAAGTGGAAGCAGCTCTCTGACTGCTGCTCAGGAGGAAGGACTCTGTGAAACCTTCCACCTGCATTCAGGCTTAAGTTGGTTTTATAACATTTTCAAAAGAAAGGGCTCTCTGCCCATATAAGAAGTATTTGATAATGTGCAAAGTTGTCCATAAGGTGGACAAAAACCACCACAGAGTGTTTCAGTGACAGATGTAAGACATTTATTCCTTCTCTTAGAAAAAAATAAGTGGAATGAGAACAACTTTAAGAAGGCAAGTCTAAAAGTTGGACATCATACCAATGCTCAGGGCACAAGCTCAGAAGCAAAGAGTATGATCCTAAACACTCCTTCCTGTAATCCTGGGGAGAGCAGAGACTGATAATTCTTGGAGTTCAGACCAAAACTGTAGTGTCAAAATCTCTGTGGTTTCTGATGTAAGTATAGAACCTCAAAGTACAAACAATTCTTTCTAAGATAAACCAAAGCCCCAAACAAAAAGCTACAGCATGGATCAGTTATTTTGAGGAAACAGGACAAAAATAGAACATGATTCAGAAAGGCACTCAGATGGTGCATTTATAAGACCAATTTAAGAACTTCCTAAGCAGAATAGAATAGGAAAGTGGAAGGCAAACTAGAATGAGCTCATGCATTGCAAAGTCCAGAGATTGGTTTGGAATGTTTGATCCACTTGTTGCAACATCCAAGGGCTACAGGCTTTCAGGCTTTAATCTGGAGTTCCTGGGCTGCAAGGGGTTTAGGACTGTACTTTGATATGAGAGAACTGAGAGAAAGAACATGAAACATTCAGCTGAAAACAGAAGGTTACCCTGTCTGCTGTCTTTCACAAAGATCTCTGCTGCAGGCCCTGACATACAATGACAGAGGCTTCAGCATTTATGTAAACTCACCAGCCAGGCTGGGGTGCAATGCCGTGTGGAGAAATTGTCATGTACTGTGTGCTATGAAGCTGAAATAAATTCTGTTATATCTCACTAATATGTAACATGCTGAAGAGCACAAGCCAAAGCAGTTTTATCTTCTGCCATATACTGCACCATGTCTCTGGATTCTCATGTAATACAGTTTTTTGGTTATTGCTCAGAAATGCCACTGCTACATCTGAGCAGGACCAGACAAAAAACAGCAGAAGAAATCCAAACCAATTTCAGCTTTGTGGTCATGATGTGGACGGGAGATGTCAGCCAGGTGACAGCTGAGCCCTGTCAACTTTTATTTTTTAATTTAGTGCTTCTCCCAGCTTATTCAAATGCTGGATTCAGAACTAAAATGCAGTTATTTTTTCTGAACATGCTTGGCATAGAAAGAAATGGTGTTTTTAATTTAATCTGTCTGAAAACATTCTTTAAATGAGTAATAAATAGTTCTTAAGAAGTAAAAGTAAATTAGGCAGTCGGCATGTATCTTTAATTACAATTTTAGCCTTAATAATTATTCTTGAGTCAGCTGTACAGCATTATTACCATAAGCAAACCTGCCTATTTTAAAATCTAATGTCAGAGTGCAATTGATTAGGGCACAATGAGATTATCCAGCAATAAAAGCTTCAGTGACTGCTCAGGGGAGCAGTCAGCATGTATACATATACATTTGCCAACATTCTCAGTATAAACTAAATGACTTGTTATATGGTATCTTTGTTGTGCCTGGATTCTGATTTTCTATGAGTCATCCCTTGATTTACTGAAATAGAATAAGATGAGTAAGAGAGTCAATTTATAGGGAAAAAAGTCCTCAAGCTGCGTAAGGTCCAACACAGTTACAGAGGGATTATTCAACTTCTCTGTGCACTTTATTGGCTCTGAATTTCAGAACTCTCCTGCCATTGGATATCTTCTGCAGGGAGGAGGGCTGTAAAAAACCTCATGAAGAACCAGGGTCAGTCTTCATTACTGCATAGACCATAATTTTCTTTCTGATTTACATTTTCTATTGAATTTGGATTCATCTGTAGCTGCAAAATTGCATCACATGTAACACTGTGAAGGCACATAGCATGTTTATGTGATGAAGGGAATAACAGCAGTTTTCTATTACCACCACATTAAGTTGGGATTGGATTTTGCATTATGAGTTATCATCTTATTTTACATACTGCTAAACAGAATGCAATGTTCCATTTAGATGTAACTGAGCTGGAATGTGAGGGAATTTTAAGCATTTGTATAAGGACAAGAGGAGGGAGTACATCTGACATGTTTAGATTTTTAGGTTGTCTTCAATATATAGCATCCTACAATTATCATACCGATGTTTTTCACCCAGAGAGGTAAAAAAACCTTTGCAGTATATTTGACTATGCTATCAGGAATAGTTTGAAAAATCCTTAATTGCAGCATTAAGAAAATGAAATAGCAACAGTGTCCTGCAGAGAAGTGTCAAACATGAGAATTCTCTGGCTGTGCAAGGGGCACATACTGATAGTTTTACAAAATATAAAGCCATACTAAAGGGATATATTCTTAAGGCTGAAGCTTTTCCTCAAGACTCATTATTTTTAAATTATTTTGAGTAAAAGGATACTAAAGAGGTTATCTCCTCAGTATCAGAACTAATGGATAAATGGTAATGCTAAAGTTGTAGTTTTATAGCTGCTGAGAAAAGTAATTTTTATAAAATAACAGTTAACAATTTACCTTTGCTTTGATTTGTAAAGTCTTTGTCTCTTTGTGTTTCGACTGTTCATTGTTATGTAACTGTTCCCATGGCCCATGGAAATCAGGTTCAGGCTGAGGTTAAATGGTGTCTTGTTGAAGCAGGGATGTGACCCAGGATGAAGGACTCCTATGCCTCCCTTTGTTTTCCTGCCTTGTGAATCTTCTGCCTCTGCATCCACGGATGCGTAGGAAGAGGAGAGCAGGTGTGAGGGAAAGGTCAGGGATGCTGTGAAGTCTGTGAGGCTTTCCTTTTACTTTGTATGAGATGTAGATGACTCCTTTGTGCAGATTTATGAAAACATTCCTCAGTGAATGTTAGTGTTGTTTATTTTTAGTGAAGTATAAACCAGGAAAGAAAGAAAAGCCCAGACCAGATAGCATGCACACAGCAAATGCCATCCAAATCCAGTGTTGACCCACAGTCAGTGTAATACTCAACTCATAAGAAGATTCCCTCACATATAAACATATTTTCTATAACCATATCAAAGAACTAAATATCTGAAATTGCTAAATTGAAACAATTTGTGTATCTGTGTGAGTATGTGGTTTTAGTAAATCCAAATTACAAAGTTTGCCAGTGCACTGGAGGACAGAGAATTGCTTCTTTGTGGCTGCACATCTGTTTTTAGATTTTAGTGTAGTAAATGGTTCTGAGTTTGACATTATAACAAAGGATAATCCTATGAACAGTTCAAGTTATTATGTTCTATTAGCTATAAGCAAGGGATAAACTGTGATCATTTTCCCATTAAGGTGGGTTCATTGAGGCTGTAATGGAGTACAGGGGTTTTAAAATCAATGCCACCATAGATTAACTGTTCCTTCCACTGAGAGACATGGGAAGGATTCCCAGTACTTGGTTTCTCCAGAGATGCCACATTCTGATGACAAACACCTGGGAAACTCAATCCATGGGCTGAGCCTACAGCTCCTTCCCACAGGTAAAGGAAACCAGCCAGAGTTGCTTTGTCTAAAGGTGACTCTGGCTGCTGTGACCCTTGATCTCCAAGTTCTCCTTGTTTCCTATTTCTTATCTTCCTTTTGCCTGTACGTTAGAGTTTTACAAGGACATCCAATTAAAGGGAAAAAACAAGCAGCTGTGCAATTGGTTTATTCTGATGTTCAAAATGTTTCCCACAGTAAAAGTTTATTTTCCTATTTCCATGTGTGTTTCCCTGTGTCTGGCAAACATAGGTGCCAGCTGATCATTTTGGAACTGGTTACTGCCTAATGCTTGTCTTGCTCTGCTGTCAGGTTTGTATGTGCTGTACTCACATTTTCCTCTGTTTCAGCCTGGCATTCCACAGCTTGGAAAGCAATTTGTCTGGGCTGCAGCCTGGCTGAGCAGGGCACACAGTGCACATGGTGCTGCTGGCTGGCAGCTGGCAAGGCATCTCAAGGATACCTGTTCTGCAAGGAACCAGAAAAGGTTGTTGTTACTGTATTGGAAAAGAAGGCTGGTAGCAGACAGATGTTTGCATGGTGCTCTCTTTCTTTCTTTTCAAGAACTCAGAAATGGACTTCCACCTGTACAGTGAGTAGGAGAGACACTGCCATGGGCTACAGCTGCACATAGGCAGTTGGGCAGCCACTGTTTTGGAAGGAGGGAAAGGATGGGGGAAGTCCTGGAAAAGATGACATAGAGCTCAGAGTTTGTGAAATAAGGTAATTCCAGCTCCATCCCTTTGAGGGTATGTTCATTATGGACTTACAAGCCAATTTTCCTTCTTACTGTCACAGAAACAGCAAATGTTTATGGATGGTAAGGAGTCTAGTTTTGACCTAATGTATTCTGAAACAGAAGTGAGAGTAAGCTCGAACAATGCAGGAACATTTAACTGGAAATGGTTAAATGGGGAAGAGCCACAGTTGTTGCTTAGGTGATGTTCCCCTGTTTGCACATCAGAGGTCTCATTACAGTCAATTAGTAGAGGGATGGAAATGAAAACAAGCAACTTTCACTATTCTTTTTTGTAAAAAGTTGTGCTTGAGAAAAAAGCATTGACTTCCACTGCTGAAATCTGTGCAAACATATTTCTCCTTCATGAGGTCACTGGTGTAAAGGAATTCCAAGCTATTTCCAAGGAGTTTTTAAGAATCAGCTCATGCTCTGAGGATAAGCACACCTCCCTTTGAGTGGGTACATACACTCTGCACTGTCTGGCAGCAGACATGAATGGCATGAAAAAAAGTAATTCAGGGAGAAAAGTTGTTTATTCAGCAGTCATACAATTCCAGCATGGAAGCCACTGGCATAAACAAATGAAAGCAATTTATGGATGTACATAAAGAACATAGTGTGAAATTCCCATTTGTAAAGTGGTATAATGTACTACAGAGGCTTTTTAGTGTGAAAGAAAGGCATCAGGAGCAATTCTGAAACATATAAAGCTGACTGATTGTCTATAATGCTCCTCAAAAAGAGCCATGTGAGAAAACAAGGCATCAGCAAAGGGTATTGTAAAATATATTAAAGCAGCATACCAACAGAAAACCTGTTGTGTATTTAGGCCAGTATTTACAAAAGGACTTATGCTCTGGAATTAATCAGGCAGTAAAACTTTGGGACTTTGTTGTTTCCCACTATTCTTAAAGAAGTAATTGTTCTAATTTAAGACACGTTAAACCCCTTCAAAAATACCTTATTCAGGCAGTGAATTCAGATATTATTCAGATAGTGAGTAATACTCAAAAGCATTCATAAGCAATTGCTCACTGTGTGAAGCAAATAGACTTTCATTCAGCATGAGAAGTGGATGCTTTCCCTCAAGAACTACATAGAGACAAAATCAGGAAGTGCCACCTACCTTTCATCTATTTTTTGTATTCCCCAGGTCACCTTATTAACACAAACAACACAGGACCAGTTCTTGGTGGAGATTTATAAAAGTAAGTCTCATTATTTATCTTTTCAGGATTTGGTGAAAAGCACTTATGATGTTTCTGCTTGAGATTCTTGCATTTTCATCTTCATATTAAAAATTTAGAGATAAGTATTCAGCAGGTAAAATAAATGCATTCAATCATTGTGCAAATTCTGTAAGATTTAAACTTTTCACAAAAATAGAAGTCCATATTGTAAAAATACAAAATAGATAAATATTAGAAATAACACGGCTTAAAGCATTTTTAATGTATTATGAAATACAAATCAGATATACATTGCCTAGTATGTAAGATTTTGTAGCTGTATTAAGAACTCTAGCTTCATGCCAATAAAGCCTCCATCTATAATTCATTTTTAGTAAAGCAACATAATCTGAATATTAATATTTTAATATAGTAAATGCTTGGAGAGACAAAGGAATGAAATTTTGGTAGGCAAAGATGTGGAGACACTACATTTACTGGCCAGATCTGAGCTCCCCTTGGGGTTCTGATTTTGTGGCCCATTAAGCACATTCTTGGTTTTTGCTTTTCCTAAAGAGCATGGCACATAAACTCAGCCTGAACTTTGAGATAACACTTTTGTGGTTTGTTCCTCTTGAAAATTGTTGAGTCATTTCAGGATGGGCTTATCTGGCTGGTGGAGGATCTGCTTTCAGGCAGGAAGAGAGGAGCTCATGAGTCAAGTTCACCCAGACCCATGTTAGTGCAGTGCTGCCCCTCCTTCCCTCACCCCAACTGATTTCACTCCACACTGTGTGGAGGGAAAGTTGGTCAGAGCTGAAATCTAATCACCTACCAGCCACTGAGCCAAGACAAGATGCCAGATTTGATGGCTTTTGTACTGTCAAAAAAACTCCTGCAAGGGTCTGGAAGTAGCAGGAGTAGCCAAAGTAGAGAAGCCACATCCCTGCAATTTATATTTGAGTTACAACTTGAGTGACAAACTCAGAAAATGCCATGGTTGAGAGTCTGAAAAGCAAGCAAGGAATGCACAGCACAAGAGAAGCATGTAATAATTATGGCTGGTCTGCATAAAAACTGAAAAAAACCACACTGTAGAATTCAGTCAGTCTGTTGTGTAAACCACAAATTGCCTTGAGCAGAAAAAAAAAAAAAAAGGAGTAACTTCCACATTAGGGAGCTTTAGCTATAATTTAGCAAAGTTAAAATTCATGTAATCCTATCATCCTTTATAAAACACTGGAATTAATATTGTTTAAGGAAATAAAATGTTAATCAATATTGCACCTACGAAAATTAATACTGTTCACACAAATAAGATCAGCCAAAGGCAGCATGTACATCTTAATCAGGGAACACAAAAGCAAGAGCTCTGGGGGAACCTGGAGTGGTTGTCTAGGAAACAGCAACAAAAACCCCAGGATATGAATTCTGCTGCTAACAAGCAGTCAAGGTTCATGAAGACAGTACAACTTTTCAAGGGGCAAATTCTGAGAATTAGAATATCTTCTGAGAATTCCCAGGTAACATAAAGTTTCAGAAATGTCACATAATTTAGACAAATTGGTGTGATGCAATAGAGAAAATAGCCCTGCAGCACTGTAGATAGCCTGAGCCAGTGGCCACACCTGGCACCCACATGTTGCAATTTTATGAGTGGTTGGTTTTCCTGAAACCATCTTCACATCCACATGTAAATAAGCACTGATAAGAGTTTGACAGTGACATATTTACTGTAGGTGTTAAATCTGTGCATAGTACATGTAAGACAATGTTGAGAGCCAGCACAGAGTATTGTACTTTCCCAGTTGTAACAGGCTAGTGGGATGAGGTACTGGCAAAACATTACTAAAATGTATATATTTGCTTGTTTTTTAATGTCATGCACATCTTCTCTTTCTGCAGATCAATCTGGAATGCCAAACAACTGCAACACATCATATCCTTTCATATCAGATGCCCTTGGGTTTTGTTCCAATCAATTATCGGTTTCACTTGTGAAAAGCAAATTGAGAGTTCATAAACAAAAAATGAATCTTCAAATTATGTTACTGTCCTGGATATCTGCAGTGTTCAGGGGTCAGCATTAAAGGATGAACTTTGTAAATTGCCTGGTCTAACAGTAAAAAAAGCAAAGTGTCTGGGATTTTTTTCTTCCCCTCCAATTTGCAGCCAGGCAGTATTACAGCAAGTTGAGAAATTTCAAGTGTTATTGATTGCAACTTTTTTTTTCCTGTCATCTTCTTTGACAGATATTTTGGAGCAAGGATATTGGTACCTGAAAAGAGTCTTTTAACTGCAGTTATGGAACAGTTACCTGGGTAATATTACAGCCCCTGAGTGGCCTCCTCTCTGAGCAGCAGGTGTGTGTGTTATCTCCGTGGCACAGGAAGAAAGGCTGATATGATAAGCAGTAAGGCAAGTTTCCCTGACACATTTTGTATCGTCCTCCTAAATTTCACCTCCTCTTGGATATCTGTCAGCCACCTCACCTCACGGAGACAGGGCTGAAACCTGAACAGAACAAAAGGGACAGATGTCAATCCAGTGGCCGGGGACGGCACACGGTGTGTTCAGTCCCCGTTATCAGGCACTGGATGAGCTCGGAGGCGGTGGCACAGGTGGCATTTGGCTGCAGCGAAGTGACAGAGCACAGACGGATGAGCGCTTCCAGCGCCGCTCCGCAGGGAGGCCCAGCCCTCCCTCAGGTGCCTGGAGCAGCCTCATCTGCCCTTCAGCCGCTCTCTTTGCCAGCTGAAATCCAAGTTTCAGGCTTTGCCACAAGCTTTCCTCCCTGCACAAAGCATCTGCCCCCTTCTTGGCTGCGGAGGGGTTTTCTCCTCTAAAAGGTCACCTCAGCTCCCAGCAGCCGCTCCTGGCTGCCGATCAGGGCTGCTGCTGAAACTTTGCCCTATGCATCAATCTAAAGTTTTCCCATACTGTCTTCCCGCGGGGTGCCCTCCTCCAGCAATCTCCTGTAAATTAAAAGCTGGATGATTTCCTCGGCTCACCGTGCCGCAGTTAACAGTGAAGGGCAGCGGCTGTCCCCGGCCACCCCGCGCCTCAGCCACCACAGCGCGAGCTGGGCGAGCCGGCGGCCTCCGCAGGGGCTGGGAACTGCGGCGTCTGCTGTGCCAGCACCTCCACAAAACACGGTGTGGAGCGGATCCCCAGGCTCCCTCCTCGCGGCGCCTCACAGGCGTCGTGGGAGTGTGCTCGCCTTTCCCTCAAAACGGCTGGGTGCCGTGCCCGGGTTTCTCTCACCAGCGACTCGGCCTTGTCCCGGGATGCCCAGGTTTGTCCCGAGGTGCCCGGGTTTCCCTCAGGAAGGTGCTCCCAGCCTCGGTGGCGGCAGGCTGGGTGCGGACCCTCGCGGGGAATCGGCCGGGCAGTTTCTAGAACCGTCTGAGGACTCTGCCCTGCCCTGCCATGCCCTGCCCTGAGGACCCGACCCAGCCCTGCTCTGCCCTGCCCTGAGGCGCCCTGCCCGCCTCCTCTGCCCTCCCCTGGCATGGAGGACTTTAATAGCAATAATATTTTAAAACAGAGCTTTTAGCCCTAACGTTTGTGTTGCCCGCGGGTGACCCCCAAGGTTCCGGCGCTGTGGGAAGCCCGGAGCCGCCGTGTCCCCGGCGTGCCGCGGCTGGCCGGGGTGGCTGCCGGCTGAGCAAAAAGGCAGCAGATGTTTAATGTCTGTCTGTGAAATGCGAAATGCCACCAGGCTCTTCACTGCTCAGCCCTTTACGCTATTTCCCTTATGGCTGCCTCGCTTCTTTTGTTCTTCCTTGGCAAGCTAAACGAGGAAGGAACTCGTGAATTAATAGAGGAGGAGGTGTCAAAATTTAAATGATTTTTTTCTTGCTACTATTTACTCAATTTGCAACACTTGTCACTGAGGGAAGTAATATAGTTACTCATAAAAGAGAAATCCGGAGGCTTTTAATGTGAGAGTTGGTAAGGCTGGAGCTTCTGGAGGAATCCTGCCTTTTCTCCCTCCTCAGGAAGGTCAATAGTTACCCTTTGTCCCAAGGGCTGTGAGTCCTCGGCTCTCACCATTAATGTCATTTGCTCATTTGGCAAACGGTTCACTTATTTTTACAAAATATATAGCAAAAATACTTTAATTAACTTCATAATTGGTTTTTGAAACTTAAAATCACAACTCATTCCTAAACAGGTATTTGTGCTATAGATGAAAAACCTCAAAAAGCTTGGAGACCAGAAAACTTTTATCTCTTCAAAATTAAGCTTGAAACCTTTGTCCTTTCTCTGTTCAGTCCATGTTATGGACTCGATGATCTTTTGTCTTTGAGTATATTCATTTTTCCCTTGGTACTTTACTTCAGCAGCACTCCCCGGGCAAATTAATCTAAAATGAAGTTTACAACAATGTATCTGAAGTTTCCAGGCCCCAGAAGAACTTGATTTGTGTAATGGGACAGGACTTAATTCAGTTGTAATTTTAATACAAGTTTAAGTAGCAGCTCTTCATAATTCTTTAGCCAATTATATCTAACTGCTCACAGATTATGTATTATATGTGGTTTCCGTTAATTGTATAGCACCCCGTCAAATTGGTAAATACAATTGTCCTCAGCTTTTGATAGACTACAGAAGGAGACACAGATATGAGTAACTTTCCTGGAATGACAGATGGGACTGCAGCAAGTCTGGCCATTATGTTTCAGTTGCACTAATATGTTATGGATCAGCATTACAAAATAAGCCCATTAACACTGTCGAGAAAGAGAAAGTCATTGGCAGAGCAAGGAAAAGAATTTATGAATACCATTTCCTAATCCTTCGGTCTAAACACTCAACCCTGTTGTCATTAAGAATTCAAAAATAGAGAACATTGTTATTCCTAAACTGTGATCGTGCATTTTTATGCAAGGTTTACCTCACATATTGTAATATGTTATGGAAGATGTTGACAAAGTGGAATTTCTTAAAGGAATGACAAGCTGTCATGCAAAGGCTGCATTTGCAGTGTCTGTGACTCAGTGGACTGATGATACTGTCACTTCTTGGAAATTCTGAGCGGAAGAGGCTACAAATAAACCAAGTCTCTGGCTTGCCAGTCATATGCAAGGAATAGCTATCTGATGAAGGGAAATTATATAACTGCATAAGGACAGCATTTTTTATGCAGCCCTGGAAGCAGCCCCTGTTGTTCTCTTTATGGGGCAAGTGAAATGTGCATCAGATACAGGTAAGTGCATGTTTAGTCTGTACATTTCTATAGGAGAAACCTGACCCTGCCCATCTTTCATTGTGAAGAGTTTTGGACAACTTCTGCATTTGAAAAAAGGACAGGTGTGAAGTAAATGAAAAATAATATCTGGACCATGAGGAGTTACTTCATTAGTTCTCAAAACATGGAACAGAAATTAGTTCTTAAAACATGGAGCAGAAATCTCCAGCATCTGCAGCAAAGTGGTCTAGAAAGTCTTTCACAGCTTGATCTGCAGCATAATGGCTGTGGAGCAAAAAATTCCCATGTGGTTCATGTTCATGGTGTTTTTTATTACTGGTGATTAAAAAAGCTACAAACAAACAAAAAATAATCCTTGAGTCTTGTGCTAATTAGCGTATGGCACACTGCAAACCACCAAGATAACAATGGCTGATTTGGTTAAGAAAAAGTTGTGATAAACATATAGAAAAAATAGATAGTATGATAACCCTCACAAACCCCTAAATATTGCATTAAAAAAAATTAAAGTGAGTCCAGTATTGGTCTCTGCTGCTTTTAGAGGTGGGAGGATAATTCATTACGATTCAAGGAGCAGAGGCAGTCACAGGCCATGTTTTCTCCTGGAGTATTGATGTATTTGTACACATTGGTTGGGAGTGTTTTGGATCATTATAGCTGTGCCTCTTGTGAAGTGTAGGTGTTTGCATTCCTGACTCGCACAGAGCTGCGAGGGCTTGGAAAAAACAGTCTCTGAGCTGGTGTTGAATGTGTGTGTGTGGGGCTTTCTTTAGCAGAACCAGAAATCTTTGCCAAGCTCTCGGGTAATGAATGAACTTGCTGAAAGCAGAGGATGTAAAGGTTAAATGGAAGAAGGAAGGTAGACCTGGGTGTGTTTCTTGAAGGGGAACTGTAGAGGAGTTCAGGGATTCAAGCATTAATCATTGGGTTCTGTGCATGTTTATCATAGGCAATTATTGGGTACATCACTGCTGCCTTTGAAGCTCTGTGTCTTCTCTCCTCCTTCGCAACAGCCCAGGACTGGATGCCAGTTTTGTTCTCCTGTGTGAAAAGAAAGTTTGTGCCTTTCCTATGAAGATCATGAAAAGGGTAATTTTCCCCTCTGGCTTTCCTTCTGTACCACTGAAGTAGAGATGCTGGGATGACTCCTCTAGAAGACACAGCTCCACCTCTTATTTCCATACTTTCTATACATAGCAAATCTACTTTTCTGTTTCTCTGGGAGATTGGGGAGATTTCTTTAGTGTTTGAAAATGAACCATCATTTTCTTTTCCACATAACAGCACCCAACCTGATCTTGTGGCTACATTAGGAAAGAAGAAGTGCTATAAAACACTCAGGCATGGCATAATGGCCTCTTGATGGATGCTTCCCTTGTCAACATCGCTATTTGAGTCCATTGCCTGAACCCCAGGTTTGCACAATTTCCTCCTTTCAGAGTGACTTGTGAGATCAGTTCTAAAGTCACTTGGTATGAATTCTAAAATGATAGGGCATGAACAGAAGCAGAGCTGATGTCCCTTGTCTTTTAATATCAGAAAAAACTGTGTAAGTAGGCCATGGAGAACAGGAATTGTAATGAGATTTGGTGAGTTTTCCAGTTTCTTCAGCTTTTACTTTTATTGAGGTGATTCGTACTGAATAAGCCTCTACATTATCATCCTTTTGTAGGGTTTATCTTCCATGTGTTTGGAGCCAGTGTGGGTGGTTTTCACAAGTATGTCTGGGCACCACATTTCTTAGACTTTTCATTCTTGCTGTGGTTACTTGGTCATTTTGATCTCTCCTTACACTGGTAATATTTCCAAGCAGTTCTGGAATAACTAATGCTAGTGATTTAAATCTGACACTGTTGGTAATGGACACTTTGTTTAGATATATGACTTCATAATAAAGCTGCAGAACAGAAATATTAACATATTATTTCTTTTAAAAGAAGCTCTGGTCTTTGTAGGGTTTTTGCAAAACCTGTGTGCACACTTCCAAATATTAGATTTTCTAAACTATGAACTGTGTGGGGTAGCAGGCTTGCCAATAGCTCTGTTTTCTTGTTTTTCAACAGTAAATAGCAAACTAAATATTAAACTGGAAATGGCAAACAAAAATTCTAAAGGGAGAATACCTGATGCAAACTCTGGCTTCTGGGGAGGTAGAAGGAAAAGAGGAAAGGAAATAAAATATCCAGATTTCCCAGATTTTAATTTAATCCTCTTCTTGTCCATATGAATGTATTGTAGAATGTAAATCTATTACTTCATATTCCTTTGCCTTTCCAGCTGCCTTGCTTTTTATAACATTTATGTATTCAAATTTAGACTGAACTTGGTGACTTCTCTAATCTTTTATTTCAGGTTTGCACATAGGCAGTAAATATACAGCCCCAAAAGGAAAGTAAATATTACATCTATGTCATAATTATCATTAAGACATTTAAGAAAAATGGAAAAGGGATTTATGGTTTTGCTATATGAAAAAACTATTTATCATTATAGATCTCCATTGAAAGTTGTCATCTGAGTGATGGTTTTGGAGATTGCATACTAGGGATGAATACAAATACACCTGCTTTTGTCATAAGCTTTCCTTGTGAAAACAGTGAATTGTCTTGCTCTGCCCTTCAGTTTGCTAATATATCAAATTGGATTTGCTTGTTCATCTGTGTGGCAGTTACACTGTGAAGTGTTCCCATCCATTTCACAGAGCCATTAGTAATAACCAAGTCTTGATATGTTTAATACTACAAGACAGCCTATCTCCCAGTTCCTGTTCTCAGGATGCTGTAGGGTCTGGGAGACTCTTGAGGAGTTCTTAACATTATTTCCATATTCTCTGAATGTTTTGAAAGATTATATAAGACTTACTTGGGTATTACATTTTTTTTAAAGACTCTTATCCTCAAGAAACTTAATGTTTTCTTGCAGATTTATTTTAAGATGAAGTAATAAAAATTAGGTATCTACCTCAAGGAATTTCCTCTCAGTTAAAAAAAAAATCTTACAAGGATTGTGTTTTGATAGGCTTTTCCCCTGTGCTTGCTGGCTTTGAGAAATCTGAGTAGGTCTGGTTACCCTGTGAGGATTGTCTTAGACTTTCTGAGCTGCTTACTGCCTGGGATGGACCTTTCAGACTTTGCATCTTGTAACATTTTTGTGGTGAAAGGGTACTGGGAGAATATTCCTGCAAAATACATTTCTTTTATGCAACTTTAGTACATGCTCAGTGGTGAGTGTGCTAAATGAATTTGGTTGCTTAGATCCACCCCCTGGGAATAATGAAACCCTGCAGTGCAGAAGAGAGGCAGTAACACTGCACTGTTTGTCACTCCTCTGTCCATTCCGTGGGAGTTCTGGTGTTGATCATAACACCAATAAAAATGCACAGAGACTCTTGTTGGGTGACTGCACAGCAGCATCCCCCTGGTCTTTGTTTTCTCTTTGTGCCTCTGAAATCTCTTTTCTCGTGGCATTGTGTTGGGTTTTGAATGCGAGACTCTTCTGCTGTACTGTCCCTGGGTTTACCATAAATCTGCATGCAGTCCCCTGCTGCTGAGTGAATTCTTATGGGGGAAATGGCTCCACTGTTTATTGAATTCCAGCTGTTGATTTTTTCTGGAAAGCATCATTGATATGTGGCAGGGTTTGCCTATAGCAGCTACACGAGCTCTGTCTCAGTGAGAGGGTAGGGAGAGAAGCATTCCTTTGGGATCTTTGTGTTACCTGCAGCCTTCCTGTGGACTTTTTTCTCCTTTGGAATGTTAAGGGACCACCTGCATCTGTTATGTTGATGACACATCTTGGCTGCTGCAGTTGGGGTGCACAGGAGCTGATCTAGGAGCTCATGTGTGAAAGGTGACAGTCTTGTGCCCAGTCTTTGTGCAGATGGCTTTGCCATTTGATGGACATCCAGCCAGTCACTCTTGGTAAGTATTGCTATAAGTGACCTAGAACTTTGTGTTTTTTCATTTCTTTTCCTTTTATAATCAGGCAGGCAGAAACATATGCTTTGATCAGTCATCTTTCTATTTTCTTATTCCTTTACCCGCAGGTACCAGCTTTTATCATTTCCCACAGCTCTGTGCATACAAACACCATAAACAAGTAGTAAAGTGTCTGAGTCATCAGATATAGTTCCTCAGGGAGTCTTACAGAAGAGAAGCAGATCCTGATTTTTGCTGCTGTTGCTGTGCTTATGTTAAGAGTCCCATGACACTGGCCTGGTACTCATTTATAAGGAGAAAAATTCATAACCAGATGAAGAAATCAGGAAAATCAGAATATTTGTAATCTTCTGGTGGGCCTTATGTGCCTGCTAAACAGCAGATACATATACAGCAGTAACTCTTTTCCAGTGGGTTTTAAAGCAAAAGTGGGAAATAATTGATGTCATTAGCAATGACTAAATTTGCATATTTATTATATTATGCCAATGAAGAGCAGGACTGTGAATAAACTAATGTTATAAGTGGCAAGGGATGTTTTTTGGCTGGTGTGTTATGTGGAATCTTATTACTTTGACAATTGCTGATTTGATGCCTTCCCAAATGCTGCTTTTTCAAATAGCTTCTTCCAGGGAAGCCTCCTCCAAAAATTCCCTCCAGATTTGATAACTCCTGCCATAACACAAATTATGTTTTTGCCTCCATTTCTACACAGTGTTCTTTGTATTTGAACAACTATCTGAAGTCATACATGGATGAAATATGGAAACATTCAATAGGTTCATAAAATTCATATAGAACATCCTTCTTCCAATCTACTTCCTAAGATAGCCTTGCAAACTTGCAATGCACATGTATTCCAGATACTGTTTATTATTTCTATTGTCAAAAGAGAATTATTGAGGAGAGAAAAATAAAGCCAGCATTAACCCAACAGAATCTTAATAAGGTATTTTCTATCTCCAGAAAGCATGGAGACAGATAAAGCACGTTGATAAGCACACTAGTGCAGGTGAAATCAGATTTAATATCAATATCATATGGTCATCAGAATCTGGTGTACTTTAAATTATTAAACATAATCTTGACAGTTGCTCCCTGCAGCTTGTGGTCTTAAGGTGATAAGAGCCTTTGGACAGAAGTCCTCAGCTTATAATAATTCTGTAATGGTGCTGGATGTGCACTGCCTGTGGCAAGGGCACTGACTTAAAAAGAAATCTAGTGAGATCCAGGACAGAGCAATGAGGAAAGAGTAATTAATATATCATTAGTGAGATTTTTCTGATGTGAGCTGAAATTTACATGAGCAAGAACTGAGAGTTTTGCTACAGATTTCAAGAATTGCAGATACTGGGAGAGGCCTGCCAAAGGATAAGGATGCTTCAGTCACCCATTTGCAGTGAACTGATTTTCCAAGGTCAGCACTTGTCGCTATCGGACACGAAGGAACTCGAGTACACTGCTCTCAAGGTGAAGGAAAAGAGGGATGTTTATTTTTCTGACTCCTATATTTATAGTTTTACAAAGGTGACAATGGATTGGAGGGTGACAGTGACACCTCTCCAATGACACTGGCTACAACAACAGTCCATCAATTCTCTCCTCCTCCATCGAAGGAATGTGAACAATAAGGTATTTACAAGACAGTGTGTGATAAAGTTCCTTAGAAGAATGTCAACATCAGAAGGCCTTGAGAATCTTAAAAAACCAGGGTGACAAGCACTAATGTGACATCTCCCTGTTTTCAGACTGTTGTCTTGTCCATGTGGTGTGGACTAAAATTCAGGTTGATGTTAGGGAGTTTTAGTGGTACCTACCCTACATGTGACTTTGTAGATTACATTAAGCAAACAAGCAAAAAAATAAGAAAAAAACCCCAGAGCTCTTTCATTTATCTTATTCCAGATATATTTTTTGTTTCTGCAAAATTTATTAGAGAAGAAAGCAAGTCAGAATTTCTTAAGGTTTGCTTAAAGTGTACTCTCAGTGGAGTGTGGTTCTAGCTGTAGGAACTTAATAGATATAAATTACTTTTTCCTTCATCTTGACAAAAAGAATTGGCAGACAAATTTTGTATGTCTACAATATAAATCTTCTAGAAGATGAAATACAAAAGTACATCTCTTTTTTAATGCGTGAATTCATGCACTCCAAAAGTTTAAAAACATGGATATTCAAAAGCTGTGATCAGTAGATCAGATTGGCATTCTCTTTGAACAAGTAAGAAAGACAGGTTTTAATGATATGAATAAAAATAACTTTCTAACAACTAGATTCTTACAAAATAACCTTGTCCTCATTTGCTACAAAGGACTTCAATCTCTGTTTCAAGTGGAATGGAATTTTTGGAGTAAAATTCCAGGTAGTTGTAGATGTTGGGACATCTGTTGTTTGTGTGACATTATGTTGCAGTTTGCCAACTTAAAGATCAGCAAAAAAAAGTCAGCAAAATAGCATGGCTACCCAGAGTGTGGAGCCAGGTCACTGAACTTCTGATTCATTGTATTTTCTTTAATAAAAATGGAACAGTAAGTGGAACTGCGATTAGAGGGTGCCAAAGTAAGATTTTATTTTTCATAAATATTTTATGGTGATTGTCAAGGGAAGAAGAGGTTATGTGTTTATTTTAGCTTAAGTGCATGCTCTGAGCAGGGTCTGGGTAGATGACATCCAGAGGTCCCTTTCAAAATAAAATTTTCTCTGATATATTAACAAGTGTCTGCATATACAACAAGTGTACCTGCATGTATGAAACAAAGTGAAAATATTTTTTTTACTCTTTGCAGACAACAGTGTGCACAAGTAGGGATGTTGGAGGAGTGTTTTGTTGCCTCCAGAACAGTTCTCCACTTGCACACCAATGTGAGAGAACTCTTTACAGTGGCAGAACAGTTCATGGAGCTGGAGAGGCCACACTCCCTGGTACAGCTCCCTGGTACAGCTCCCCTCACCTCTGCTAAGTTGTGCTTCCATCTCTTGGTGCATTGACCTTGTCAGGTATCCCCAGGCCATCAGCTGTTTAACAAAGCACATTATTGACACTCATCTGCTTTATTACTCCTTGGCCATGAAAGACAGTCCTGGACACTTCTGCTCAATTTGCTGATGGGCTTTGCTAAACCCTTCCCTTGGGAGTTCAGTCCTTGCTTACAGAAGGACTTGTCACAGAGAATCTGAGGCTGGAATCACAGTTTTGGGATCACTTATCCTGGACTGAGAGTGCATCTTAGAGCCCCAAAGTCTTAGGATTTCTTTTTGTTTGTTTCTGTTGAAATTTAGTGAAATGAAGTGGCTCTACTTGAGACTTGCATGCATATTAATGTGCCACCCAACAGCAATGTGAAGGAGAGTACAACCTGCTGCCATGTGACATAGTTCTAGAGGTAGTATATGAATATGAAATCATTTCAATTATCTGAAGTTTCTTCTTTTTCCCAGCATGCCAAGAAATAGAATATTACATGTGCTTAGAGCTCTAATGTAATTATGTCTCCACAGGATACCAGGATTTAATGTGCTGCACAGAAACTTTGATATATAGTATTATGACATTGCTTACTGTATTTACAATCACTGTTGGTTGAAAACTTGATCTGACTATAAAAATTACATCTATTTCAATTTTATTTTAAAAAGAGAAAAGTGTTCATTGATCATCATGAAAAAGGTATCACAGTCAACGAGGCACACTGTGGAAGCATAATTAGTCAGATGATGATCTGGCATGTGCAGGAAGAATCCAACAAATTTATCAGTGTGTCTGAAGCAAGTTAATTTGGCTGCCTTAATCTATGTTCCATATAATCGTTATGACAAAGAGAGTAACCCAGTTTAATTTTAATGTTCAAAAAGCCATGGGAAATTGTCATTAGTTGAAATTAAGAATAGTTCAAATCAGTGAGATAATATCAAAACAGGGCCTTGAAATATTATTCTAGCCTCATTTTTCCAGAGTCCAAAGTAGTAAAAATTCCCAGTAATTCTGTAATTTAGTTAAGATGATAAGCACTCTCTAAGTTGGATTAGAAGTGGAGTTCCAGATTAATGTCTCTTATTGCACCCCTTAGGCTGCTTTATTTTTTCAATATTCAGTTCTGATAGCCCTATATGCTGACAGTTCTTGTACATACAAAGGAGAAAGCTATTTGGAGGGCAATGGTTAGGCTCATCCTAATGGATGGTTGT
Source organism: Setophaga petechia (assembly GCA_024362935.1). Taxonomy (NCBI): domain Eukaryota; kingdom Metazoa; phylum Chordata; class Aves; order Passeriformes; family Parulidae; genus Setophaga; species Setophaga petechia. The sequence goes on along the minus strand of JANCRA010000027.1, from coordinate 4,097,060 downwards.
CAAAATTACTTTTCCCTGAGTTCTTGGCCTTTAATTCTCAGTGAACTCAGTGATACTACAGGTCAGTCTCTATTCAGATGAAAACCTCAGTGTCTAAACATGGGGATTTGAAAGCAGAAATGTATAAATATTTTTGAAATATTTAAATCTCTAAGCCAGCATTTGCTTTCACAAGTGTCACCTTTCATATGCAGATCTGTTTTCTTCTCTCCTTGCAAAGTGCAAATAACCCAATCTTAAATAACTGCAGATACCACATTGTAGAACTTAAGTAACTGTAATCAGCAGACAAAATAACTTGCAATTACTCACTTTGATTCTGCTCCTTTTCTCCCCAGCACAAGGTGGTTACTGCAGTTTCTGTCCATCTGAAAGACAGGATTCTGAGCCTGTGCTCTGCTGCTCCTTTCAGTGGGCACGGAGGCTGCTGGAGCTTTCCAAGCCTGGCCAGGCTGGCAGCTGTGTCAGGGTGTGCAGCTCAGTCCTCATGGTCCATCACAGCCTTTCCCTGCTTTGACTGAGGAATGGGATGGAATCACAGAGACTAGGAGGGATGGCTGGTGCTTAGTTGACTTTGAAAACCTGTTATTGACTGGGACAGCACTAAGAAAATCAAGCATTTGTCAATGAAATTTAAAAAGATAATTGTAAAAATACCTGGAAAATCTCTTTTTCCCTAAGGCAGGCAACCCTCTGCTGCCACTGGTCACCCCCAAATCTGCTACTAGGTAATGGATGCAGAGGACTAAAAGTGAGGGTACTCTGTTTGTGTGCTTGAGAAATACTGCAACAGACACAGAACTTGAAAAACATTTACTGTCAATGTTCTGGACCAGCCAAATGGTTTTGCTGTCCTTTCTGAAACCTTTCACACATACACACTGTCCTCCAGAGGTGCTGCCCTATTTTCTCTCTTCAGCCCTCAGATGGATGGAATTTGGGGAGACTGAGAGCACATTTGCTATTGGCACAGAAATAAATGTCAGGCTACAAATTCTTCCATTCTATTTAAGAAAAACTATTTTTCACCACAATGGTGGAAAAGCTTATGCAATTTTTCTTGTATGACTGAGATGTACTCTGTAACATAGAAATGTTAATGCTTCCTGCTGCTTTTAAAATCTGTGCCTCATTTTGACTGAGAGTTTCAGTCTTTTGAACAAATGCATCATTTTTTTTTCAACTCACTCAATCACCCAGATTTCTTTAGTTGTATTATACCACCTGGAATGGAAAGAAAAGGAAATGTTGACTGAAAACTGCTGTCTGCTAAAGGTGAATTATCAGATCCACATTTCTTGAGACAAATGCTGGAAAGAGCTTCATAAAGATTTTTGCAATTTGTAGCAGAACCTGCTCGTTGGCAGGTTTACCCAATAATGGTGTGAAGGCTTTCAGCTGGGCCTGGCTGCAGAGATCATGGCAGCTGAGCAAGCTGTCCCTGCAGTGTGCTGGGCTGCATGGCAGTGCTGAAGAGGCTGGCTGTGTGTTAAAGCACACTCTGGTATGATTAAAAAGTGCATGTGTTGAACACAGACATGAAAAGGCCTTTTTTCATGCTTTCTCCCTCCATGTGCACACATTTTCAAAGCAATCTCCACTGCTCTTTGGACAGAGAGTGCTCTGTGCTGCTGGCAGTGCCACCAGGAGCACTGCTCAGCCTCACCCTTCCCAACCCAGCCACTGATCCATGTGCTCCATCAACTGCAGCTCTCTCAAGGGCAGGGACTCCTTTTTCTTTCAGGAGTTCAGCCTGTCAGCCCAACAGATCATCTCTCTGTTTGCAGCAGAAGGCAGTAGGGGATCTGCACTGTTTTCCAAATCTCAAAGCAGTATTTTGCTTTCTCCCAGTTTCCCTTTAAGCAGCATCATCCAGCAGAACGTGGAAAACCTGCTGCTGAGAGTGAAGTCAAAGGCATGTGATGAGTGCAACAGCAGCTGGAAGCATCCCTCACTGGGAGTTTCCCTTTGTTAACACAAAGGGAAGTTATGTGTAAAGATGAGGGGGAGTTCTAATTATGCATTTTCTGAACATAACATCTCATAAGATCATTGTCAGCTAATCAGAAATTTCCAAACTTGTTCAGCATTCAAAGGCACTTTGTAACCAAATGTAAACTTCAAATTTACACCTTTATATCAAACCTTCTGTAGATTCTTTTTTCAGTGGGCTTTAATGAAAAACACACCAGCACTTCAGAGGATTTGAAATGCTGACTAGTTCCTTCTTGCTCTAATTCCTTTAGAGTAAGCACAAGGGCTTTTAGAGAAGGTTCAACGATTTAATTCACTAATTAGACCCATATACATAAATATGTTCCTAGCATTCGATATGCCTTAGTTCAAAGTAGTAACATTCTAATTTGGAAGCAGGGTAAGGAAATACAATTACTTCCACATGTTTTGTTTGGGGCTAAATATTAGATAATAAATTTACCAGTACCTTTGCTACTTCTACAATTCACCTGGTGAAATTTAATGTCCAGGAGCAGGGATGATGACAGGCTGACATTGCTGAACACAGCTCTTCCAAATAGTCTGATACCAGGTCAAGTAATGAAATTAGGATATTTTGGAGGATTATGAAGTTTTTAATTTCTTCTCCTTTGACATCACTTAGAAAGGGGCTAACATTTCCAGCATATCAAAATGTTTTTGAATAATGTTTCTGAAGGCTTTTAGAGTCTTAATTTGAGTGAAATTTGGTTCTACTTGGCAAAGGCCGTAAGATTATTAAACACATAAAGCTTTTTTACTAAAAAGCTTTCTTTGCTAAATAGTTATTTTTATCAAGACTTTTAATCCATTAAAATGCATTAGTCACATGTCTTGTTCAGTACTCAACAGTGAAATATTACCTGCTCAGGGCTGAGGTGATAAGAAGGTGCAGTGCACATACTCAGTAGTACATTAGTGGCTGTCATGGTACCAGTCTGCAGGCAGAGTTCAGTCAAGGAAAGTTGTTTGAGGAAAAAAAAAATCTACCTCTCTGTCCTTTCTTCTTCTTGCTTCTTTATTAAGCCTCTGAATGTGGAGAGCCAGCTGGACAATTTTCCTGTCTATTTCTGGGCCTAGGTGTTAATTTAAAATAATTGTATTGAATTTAAGTTGTCATAATTAGTGTCTGAATTCACAAGAGCTCACCCTGTTCCCTTTGTGATGTTTCAGTGTTTCACCCCATAAAAAACCCTGTGCACAGTTGGAGGCCATTTCTGCATGAAACCACTGGACATAATTTAGCTTTCTGGTAGTATTAAAGTAATGAGTCAAAGATGAGCATAAATGTTGAAAAAAGGTACTGTGAGTTCTCCAGCTGAGAAATAAATGGTACTGATGGATGTGCTCTATATTTGCAGGGTTTTATTGTGTTGAAGAATGCAGTTTCTAAGTTGTTTTTGTTTTAACCTGACTGTTGTTGTTAACTCAGAGATTTCACAATGAAGCCATTTTTCACCCCTAACCTGGAGAACATTGATGTTTTTAAGAAATGAGTCATTACAATTTCCTTAGGTGACTCTTTCCTCTGGCCTTGTATGAGGCTGTATCAGTGTTTTCCTGCAGAGAAGGCAGCTCATGTCTCCAGCCCCAGATGGGCTGATGGGTCAGTGCAGAATAATAAAGATGGAATTGCAGTCATCCATGCATTCAGCATAATAAATAAAAATCCTCCAGTTTGGGATTTTTAAAAAATAATAACATTTGAAATTACTTGCGTAGATGTTTAGAGTTACTTCTATAAAACATTCCTTGCTGCACTAATATAGAACTTCTTGTAATGGAGTATTTCTAGCATTGATATAAAGAAGAAAAAGAGATTAATATCTGAGAACAAAGCTGTCAGACTGTATTGAGACACCCCAGAAACAGGTACATAAGATGTTATATCCTTATACAATATAAGTATATTGCAGTCATTCATGTTCTACTTGTTTAATGTAAATAAAGAGCTTCAAAAGAAAATTGCAAACGTTAAGCAAACTGTAAGTTCAGAAGGTAAAAAATAAACCTTATTATTAGTTATTACATTAAGGATTTTTATGCTTAATGACACTTTTAGAACGATCAGGATACGGTCCTAATTATATTCTATGTTTTTGAGGGTAAGAAGTGATTTATTTATCTTAAAATATATTAAATTAAAAATTCGTTACAATTAAAAATTGATCAGATTTGCCAACTAATTCCATTCATGTTTATTATTTTGTAATAGGTATAATATTCACCAGTCAGTCTGTGGTGTGTTGGAAATACTAATGCTACTACTGAGAGTGAACTATGAACTGGATAATTTTTTAATGTTATGCTGAAAAATTCTGAGTGTTGCCATCAAGCATCAGTTTGATCTCTGTCTCATTAACAGACCTTACTTAAAATGCCATTCATTCAGAGTTCATGGGAGGAATAATTAAATATCCTTTGTGTAGTGGTAGCTGAAATGGTAAAAACCACAAGTGAGCTGAGTGGGAAGATCAGTAAGAATTTCCAGCGTACCTGGGAGATGAAGGCTTGCCCTGAATGTGTGCCTGAAGCTCTGGCTTTGCTCACCTTTGAGACAGAGAGTGACAACAGCCAGGGGAGAATGAGAGAAGTCAGCAGTAGCAATGAAAGGATTATCTCCCCAGGAGAAATGGGGAACCTTTCCAGTGTTAATAGACTGCAAAGAAATTTTACTGCAAAGAAATGCTTGGGTTGGACAGTTCCTCATGCTAAAGGACCCAACTAATTCCAATACTGGCTTGAACTTTACTTAAAAATCAAGAGGTCAACTGGTGTGGCCATGGTTCAGGGAGACATGGCTGTAGAGCTGGAGTCAGCCTGTGTCAGATCTCTGAGTGTGTCTGAGCTGTGTGCCTGGTTCCCAGCCAGCTGCAGCTCTGCTGCTCAGCCTCTGCCAGGCTATGTCCTAATTTCAAAACAATATCTTCACTATGTTTCAGTCCCCAAGGGCAGTAGCTACACCAGATTTAATTAAAACTGGGAATGCTAATCAGCAGGTCCTCCTGTAACTGAGAGATTTCTCACTGTCCCAGAGTTGAGTGGCTTTTGCCTCCTCCCACTGTGGGAAGCACTGAGCCAGTGCTGCAGGGTGACAGATCCCAGAGCCACAGTGCCAGCAGTCCTCACCTGAAACTGGGAACAGCAGCAGGTTCATCCAGGGACAGCCTGCCCTCAGACACAGTGCAGAGGCTGCATAACTGAATTCTGTAACAAATCCCCCTTCTACGTTTGCAAATCATAAAACAACACCAAGACTTTTACTAATGAGTATGTGGAAGGAAAAAAGGAGCCTTGAGTAACTTGATGCCCTTCTCTGCACTGAACTGGATGACAATTCTGCATTATTGCAGAGACCTTGACTGGCCACTCTGCCCTAACCAGGGCAGGCTCCTCTCTGCCCCTGTGATCTGTGCAACTGGATTTTCTCCCCAGGGTCTGCACTACAGGAGCACAGCTGGAAGCAGAAGTAGGAAATGTCCTGAAGTTCAGCAGTTGCAACTAATCACTGAAGCCAGCAAGGTGAACAGTTATTTACTCTGCTGATTTAAAAAAGAGGGGGGAAGTGAGGATGTACATGCTTTAATTTTCACTGCTGCAGTGCTGTGTAGGAGTACAGAAATTTCATGGGTTTTACTTGACTTCCACAGGAAGTTTCGTGTTTGTATTTAATTTCTGGTAACCCAAGGGCAAAGCAAAGCAATTAACATGTTGAAGACTTAAAAATAAACTTCAGAAGCTTCAAGTAAAATACCTTTAGCTGATTAGTGTTACAATGCATCTTTAATGAGAAATAAATGAGGATTGCATTGTTTCTTAGGATAAGGAGAGTTGTTAGATATCTGCATTGATAATAGAGGGCTTAGAAATAATCTGTGAGCTGCCTTTCTAGAAGAAAAATAGGAAAATTCTACATGGCCTACCTAGTGTACAGATAAGAAAAACAGTGAAACAAATGCATTTGTACAAATTCTTTCCATAAAAAGCTTATTGCAAAGTGAATTTTAACATGGGTCTGTTGCTCTTTGGATTGTTCAGACTCACCCCTTGCTATGTATTCACTTTTCTCTATTTTTGTCCAACTGTTTTTCTTCAACTCCGATTTTACTACAAACTAATTTGTATAAAAAGTGCAGGCTGTAAAATGTAGAATTAATTTTGAATGACCCACATATGAAATACTATCTCCTCTTACAGCAAACAAAATTCTATGGAAAACAAGGCTTAGAAATAGACTTTACAAAATATTTCTTTACAGTTATCCTGTCGTGGCTGTGTACTGAATAAAGGGAATATGAAAAGTCCTTTGATTGGGAAGATTGGCAGCATCTATGTTTTTAAATAGAATTATTTTTAAATATGCATGAATTTATTGTCTTGGTTAAGTTGCTGCACAGTAAAAAGGAATGCTGTTCTCTGAACAATAATTGGTCAGTCTCAGCTCCCAAACTGGGTCACAGACAGAGTGCTCTGGTATTTCTCTCTTTTACCTTGCTTTCTTGGAAAAGTGATTGCAACTGTAATCCTTTACTGCATTGAGGTGGTGTACTGATAAAACCCAGTGTTTTTCATGAAGGATAGAGCCTCTTCTTTTGTCCTGTTTTTGATGGTGTTGTATTGTAGAACACCTTAAAAACAATGCAGAAATCTGCACTCTCAATAAACTATGCTGAAATGCACTGAATGAGTACAGCAATCCCAGTTACTGCTGGAGTTTATTTTTGGTAATAAACACCTTCTGTATGGGACTGTGGTAAAATGAAATAGTCTGAATTATTAATATTACACCATTTCACAGTCATCATATGTCTAAATATGCCAAATAACTTTCTAAATATCCCCAAGAAGGGCTGAGGTGGGGTGGAGGTGACAGTACTGTTCTATACAGCTCATGAGCTACACCCCTTCTCTCCAGCTGTGAGTCCAATTCTCCAACAATGAAAGAGACTGGAGGTGTCCTGGAGTGCTGGGGCACAACCAGGAAATGCCTGCACAGGCAGCTTGCCTTGTGTGGGGCTGTGGATGCTGCTCTGGATCCTGATCTCACACAGCACTGGGAGCTGCCTTTCTGTACTCTGTGTCTTTTTATATGGAAGGTGAGAAAGATTTGAATACAGATAATGCCATTGCCAGTTCATTTAAAAGGCCAAATTGTGTTTTTAACAATGCTAGACCTTTCCAAGCAATGTCTCAGAAAGATAAGGATATATTTAGAAGATGGATGTTTCAATTTCTGGCTGCCCAAAAGTGACATAACAACATTATAAATTTAAATAGGATGACGCTTTAATGGGTCTCCTAGAGGAAAAAAAAAAGGTGTTTATTAGTAGAAATGTACTAAACTATCTGCATTTGACAAAGTGCTAATGGAGAAAATTACTTCTAGAGAAACAAATGAAAATGTCAATTAAAAAAAAATAATGGCTCCCTAAGTTGTGGGTTGTGGTTTTGCCTTTGGAGTTGTTTATTTTTAATTTTTTTTTCCTGAAGAGAAGTGCAGGGTGTGTTTTCTGGGACACCCCTTCTGCTGCTGCACAGTTGTATTTCATTTAGACTGGAAGCTGGTTTAATATGTTGGTCTAATGCTTTTTTTTTTTTTTCTTTTTGCACTTTATTTAGGATTATTTTCCAGTGAAGTGTCCACAAGCACAATGCCTGCACCCTAAACCACCTGGCTTTGCACTTCCATATGTGCCAGAAATGTGGTGTCTCATGTCAGCAGAGACATTCCTGGTAAATGCAGAATATTAATGAGGTGGAAATTCCCTCTTTACAATTTTCTGATGCCAATCAGCTTTTCCCTGGTGCCTGGGGCTCCTGAGATGCCAGGTAATGGCAGGAGGCAGGCTGGGAAGTGCTGGCTGTGTGCAGGCTGCCCTGCTCTCAAGGACAGTGCTGTGTTAGCTGGAGGCTGCACACAAGGGCTCAGGGAGGGCAGGGACAGGAGCAGCTTTTCCCAGCAGTGACACAGTGAGCCTGCAGTGACACAGCCACTGGTGCCATGACACATGGGGACCTGGGCCCTGTCAAGCAGGGAAATGTGAAGGTTTTCCTGCTGCTCTTTGATTTGCTTACATTAGATGTGTCTTCAGTTATTTGTCTCACAGCAGAATAAAACCAGATATCTGGGGATAATGTCTGGGAAAAGCAGACTCTGGGAACCAAGCAGCTGAGCTGAGGGAAGAAAGGAATCATCAAGCAGTGACCATGGCCTAGGCTGTCTGCAAATAGGGGGGCCAGGGGAGACTTAACTTCTGCCAGTGTAAAATGTGATTTTTAACGAGACATCAGGTGTTTCATTTCTGTCTCCAATCTCTAGGAGCTGAATACTCTAGCTCTAGAAAAATATTACCTCTATTAAAACCAGCAAGATGAGATGCTGGACCCAAATGCACTAAAGGCAAAGAGAGTGTACTCATGTCTCAAAGACTTTATGGAAAGGGTCAGAAATAGTGTGTTCTTACATTTGCTTACACTGAAGCTGGAAAACCAGTATTTCTCCCAAAGACTTTGCTTTCAGTCATTTGCCTCATGTTCACAAGTCTCCTCTCAGACTGTACTGAATTACAGTAGTGTTTGGTGTTTGGTTACCTTCACAGGCTCCTCTGCTGTTCTAATGTGAATTTTTCTCATTTAATAAGAGACATTGAAGTTTATCTCATCCTTTTAGCAGCCTAAGAGAAACCAAAATGAGCTGTGGTCACTTGGTGTTTTTAATCTCTGTCCAGCCCCCTGAGCCCACAGCATCAGGACTCCCTTGCTCTCTTGTTGCACCTGCACTTTGAACTGTGAGTGACATCTTGCTTTAAAGGCAGTCATATGCTGACACTGGCAGAGAGTGACAATTACCAACCCTGCTGGAGGTACCAAAATAATGTCCTCAACATCAAAAGATGTTGTTTTAAATTATAATTAGGGTCTCCATGGGTGAATTGTTTCATAATTTAACATATTTTATTTTTCTTGACATAAACAAGATGAGGCATAGTGACAGCAAGGACCTCTGCCATTTCAAATTAGTTAAAGCATCAGTATTAATTCTTAACCAGCTAATTACACTAAGAAAAGTGAGGAAACACAATTTGTCATTTTTGCTGGTAAAGAAACCACATTCTTAGCTTATTTTTGTAACTTTTTACTACATAGAGGAATGTCCAGCCACAAACTATGGTTAAATATCCTTCCTATGATTGTATTACATGGCTACAAAATGTTCTCTCATTTTCCACATTCTACTGAAAATGAGACTGTGAAAACATTCAGTTAAGCAAAGGCAGCTGGAGAATAAAAGCAAAATCACCTCCTTTCTCCCTGAATCCAACATTACCTCTGCTCAAGCCCTGTCCAGCTGCAGGTACAGCCATTTGCTGCAAGGCAAAGGTGATTTTACAATTCATAAATCAGCAATTCATAAATCAGGCTTGAAGGAGACTCCCTGATAAACTGTTGTAACTATAATGTAATTAAACTGACTTCAGCACAGCATTTCCTGCCTTTCACCATGTTTAAATACCTGTCATACCCTCTAGGGAACACTGTTGTGTGTGAGTCCATACATAAAACATGACAGAATGCATCCATGGTGCTCACTGTGTTCCTCCCTCTTCAGGGGCCAAAGCTGCACCAGCTCCAGTTCCACATAACCCATGGCAGGGATTGTAATGTGTTCAACTAAATACTTAAAAACCCCAACAGCTATGACTTAATTACATGAAGAATTTATTTGCAACAAATTAGATACACTTGCTAAAAAAAGAGGTGGATTGCAGCATGTAAACTATTTTATACATTTGTTTTTAAAGACTTATTGCAGTGAAGAAAACATACTTTTTAGGGTTTTCAATGTTCTGTAGTATTCTGTATTGCCTTACAGTAAGGCACTCTACATTGCACTTGGAAATCAAAGTTCTCTGTTTGTCTAGGAATCAACAAAGTGACTTCTGATTACAGTATTCTGTACAGAATATTCTCCCCATGCAATCATTCCAGCTTCCATAGCTCGAGCCAGGATATGTGCTAATTGAATGGCAGTGAAATTTCAAAATGGAGTAGTTGTTTCACCCTTAGTTTCTGTCAGTGACATTTATATCAGCCTCATTTACAGACTTTTCATTATATAAAACTATATAATGGAAACTATAAAACTATATAACATTATATAAAACTTTATAACAGATATAACAGAAACCCAAGCTGTGACTGCAAACCAGAATGTGTCTCCTATTGCTCCTGGCTCTGAAGAGCTAAGAAAATAAAATGTGGGAAATGGGAGAAAATATAACACCAAGGTAACAGGATATGATCCAAAAGTTGCTAAAATTCAGCAGTAGTCTGATAATTCCACATTTTTTGAGATTTGCTTCTGTAAAATGTGCCCCATTCATATTGTCCAGAAGGTAACAGAAATTACTGAATTTATTGGTTTTGAAATACCCTCTCAAGTTAAAGGATTATGCAGACAACAGTTTCTCTGTAATAAGAAGGTATTACCTAGGAGCAAAGTGAAAATTCTCAGAACTGTACTTTTCAATCACACATTACCATATTAGCTCTGCTCTTCTCCCATATTCCTCATAGGTCTCATTTTCAAAAAGAAAAACATGTCAACAGCTTCCTTGTTATTTAGGACAACAAACTGAGACCTGTTCTGGGACACTGCAGTCAGAAATCTGGAGTTCTGCTTGGGGAAACTTTAGGAAACTGTTTACATTTATCTAACACAGAAAAATCTCTTTTGCCACAGCCTACTTTTGCTTAGCAAGCATATCCAGCAGCTCCTTCTCCAAGCCATGGCTGCCCAGCTCAGCCAAGCTGTAATATCTGTGCACCACCTTGTCCTCTGTCACAACCACCACCCGCAGGCCGTGTGTGTCCTGTCCCAGCTGACAGCCTATGGCTGATGACACCACCATTTCCAGGCCTTTGTAGGACCCTCCAGCATTCCTGTGGTAATGCCCAGAAAATACAGCTCTAATGCCTGGTAAAGAAAAAAAGAAAAAAAAAAAGACAGAGTTCATATTTAGTTAGCACCTTACAGGTGTCAGATTTACCTTCCTTCTTTAATGGCTCATTAAGCATAAAGTTAAAACTAAAACATTTACCCAAATTTGCATTTTAAACAAATAATTAGTAAATGATTCTAATAGTAGTAAATAATAAAACTTTATTGTGCTCCACCAGCTGTGTTTAGGGTTACTGGGCTCTGAGTTCTTCATGCTCACTGCAAGGTGTGTTTGCTTTCTCCCCACTCCTTTGCCTAGAAGGAAGGGACAGTCCAGAAGCAGCTGATTAAAATGAGATCCCTGCCTAGAGAATGACTGAAACACAGGCTGAAGAGGGCAGAGCTGTATTTGTCAATTAGCATGAAGAAAATTTCCCAAGGACAGCTTAAACCTCTACACCCAAGGCCAGCGACCTTAAAAAAACAAAAGGGGCAAGACAAACAAGAAACACACAGGAGAAGGTAAGCTGTCATTTCACAGGACACTGAGGGGATCAGATGGAACCAGAGCCAGGTACATCAAAGAAATCTAATACAGCAGAAGTTTTAAGAAGAGAGGGAGAAAGAGGAGCAGCCAGGAAAGGAAAGGCTGACACCTGCAAGAGTCAGGCTTGGAATGACATCAATTAACATTTATCATGTATGGGGACAAACAAGGCAGGTGACTCTGACTCCCTCTCTATTTTTAATGACTTAAGGCTGTTCTGTTTCCCTTTTTTTTTTTAAACCTTCCAGATTACTTATATTTTGGACTTCATTGGAATAAAAAATATGGAGTTTTTACAGAAATTTTGAAACTATTTGAAATGAAATTAATTATGTCATCCTCACCTCCAAACCAGTAATTTCTACTTTTTGTTTCTGCTGTCTTGCAAACATAAACAAACAAATGGGTAGAAGCTGTACTTGTTTCTCTGAATGGCCTTTTTGATTGTCTTTACAAATCAGATTCATGCTGCCAAATAGAGTATTTTCCCCTCCCCATATCTGATAAATTTTAACAAAATACTTTTATTACTACAAAATGATGACATCTTGGGTCTGAATTAAAAAAACATCATCTTGTTGCTGAGTACTTCTCTTTCCTGTCAAAGTCTGCAAACCCCCTCACAAGAGTTGAGAATGCAGCTTCCTCCCTGGGAGAGAACCTTCTGCCCTGGACAAAGCTTTTCACTCACAGCTTATTCCTCCTCCCTTTGCCATTCAGCCTTTCCAAGCTCTGCCCACAGGTACAGCTGAGCAGCACCCTGAACAGCCTTCAGAGTTTGGTAACAAAAAAATTAATCAGTTTTCTTGCTAATTTAAGGGAGTGTATGTTTTATTTTGAATGGAAATGTGGAGTTAGGATAAATAGCTAATTTTACAAATGGGATTTGGGATTATGTTTTGGCATGCTTGGTCCTTAGACCCTTGGTCCAGACCCTTACAGATTCCTGAAGCTGCATCTAATGCTACTTTATACTGTTGTGAAACAAAGAAATTACTGGATCAGATGACTGAAAATACTGGAAATTTTGTTGGCAGGTGAGAGAGGGGAATTTGTGAGACATTACAACCTTAAATAACATTAAAAAAAAAAAAAAAAAAAAAGCTACCAACAACTGCGTTTGCCTTCAGACAGCAGAAATCTGGAAAATAGCAAAGGCAATTTAAAGCCAGAGAGCTGTAATGAGGAACATGCTACAGCTTCACATGGAAATCCTTATTTCTCTAGCCAGAAAAAACCTTCCACATTTTCTCCTGCAGTAGATTTAGATCTGTTTCACAGAGATAAAGTGAAAAAGGAAGTAGGTGAACCCATCTTAAGACAGCTGGCTAACATCAATCCTTTGCTTTTGTAGGAGTGAGTGATCTGGAGACTGATATAAAATATATAAACTTGGCTCAAAGTATAGTTAAAAATTAAGCAGCTTGGAAAGCAAAATATAAATTATTCTGTGGTGTGTCTGGTAAGAGCTACATGGGCTTTCATATTTCAAACCCAAGCCCTTCTCAAGCAGCAAATGAGTCAATGTGGAAAGCAGAGAATGAAGGCACCCTGTGACTGAGCAATGGCAGCAGGGCAGTGCCAGCTCCAGCCTGTCTGCTCCCTGCTCCAGGGTCCCAGGGCTGACTGTCCTGCAGTGGAACCACTCTGGCTCTGCATGAGGTGAGAAACTGCAGGACAGCTCTGGGAGCTGGCTGGGGCCCAGCTGCAGAAACCCACACAACTGCTGAAGTGTTTTTACATCTTGGGAGAAACCCAGTCAGAGTCTCCCAAAAGGCAGTGGTGGAATACAAAAGTCAGTGGTGCTGCTCCTGTAACAAGGTAACCAGGCCTCTTCAGGATTTTCCACTTTTTCTGTGAGTAAGCAGAATTACTTTAGTCTATCAAAAAATCAAGAATAAGTAAGAATCATAAATCCACAGCAAGGTGCAAACCCATGTGACACACTTTTAGTAACAGAAATAGGTACTCTGGAAGGGAATTAAGTTCTCTCTTTTTACTGGAAGAATCTGAGTCCTAAAGTAGCATCTTCCCAACATCCACAGAATTTGACATTTCAATTTAAGAGGAAAAGAAGCCAAAGCTTTGTGTCATCATTTGGTAAACCAAACCCTAAGTGTAAGTAGAAGGACAGAGGATACAGAAGTTATAAAGGAACTGTAGTTATGCTAAAGAAAAAAACCATTCCACTTGTGTCATAATTCAAGGAATGATTTTGAGAAACCCATCCTAGACAGAGACACACATCAGTAAAAAATCTGCCCAGACTTCAGTTTTCAGACAGCCTTTAGTGCCACCATGAGCTCCTGTTGGTGCAGGGTTCCAGGATGCTGTCACACCCTGCACACCAGCAGGGCCCTGCTGGGATGTTCTGCAGGAGCTCACTGGGATGTTCTGCAGGAGCATTCCAGCTGTGCTGCACCCACCCTGAGAGCTGGCACAGGCAGGAAAGCTGAAGCAGTCACTGCAGGAACACAGATGACAGCAGGCAGGCAATTGACTTTGCTCTCGCTTTTGATCTTTAACATAAAACGAATCTTAGAGATGTTTGCACTCAAATTTAATTTATTAATTTCAGATGTTTTTGTGAGGTAATGATGCCAAGTTGCTAACAACAGACACCCCCAGCCCTTCCCCCTCAACTCTGTGAGGAAAGAACAGTGTCCTGGCAGACCTGGTTTTTATAGCCCACTTTATCCCAGGTCAGTAAAATGCATCCAGCTATGCACTGAGACATCCAGTCCCTTCCACTACAACAGAAGAAAAAGGGTGGAGCAGTGATTTGTGTTTTATCACTGGGTTCTTAAACAGCAGCTGGAAGAAGCATTGACATAAAAGCTGTATGAAATACAAAAGAACTCCTGTGTAAATAAATGTCCAAAGAACAGCACCTTCACAAGCATTCATTTTTCATTTTTTATGAAATACACAGTTATTTGAATTTAAATGTGACTGGAGGTTTCACAGTATCCATTTACTAAAAAAAGCTGGATCCATTACTGCAAGACACTATTCATACCTAATGGATTATTCATTAAAGAAAAAATGGATTAAAATCAGAATAAAGTCAAAAACTGTGCAGACAGTTACACTAAAAAAAAAAGCAAAACAATCCACACATCCTGTATCTGTGATCATCATCATCATCTGATGTCAGACTGCTTAACATGACACAGATTACAGACTATCTGCTAAGGAAAAAAGGTCTGAACTGCCAAATCAAATTTTTGACCAGGACAGGACTGGAAGCCAGAGATACAGAGCAGGCTCACCCAGTGCTGGCCACCAGGTCTTGTTCTGTCTGTGCTAGAACTTTACCTGAGTCAAGAAAACACCAAACCCACTGAGCTTCATCCTGCCAGCAAACATGACTTTTAAGAATCAGTCAAGATGTGAAAAAAAGTCAAGATCTTTGTAAAAAAGGTTTAGATACAGGAATTGCTTCTGATTTTAGTAAACCAAAGCTGTTCTCCTGCCACCCAATTTACCATCACTTTGTGATCAAGCACAAAATTTCCTTTTTAGTTCTGATCTGAAAAAGCTAAATCTAAAAGACAAAAAGATTTTCCTTTTCCAAAGATCTGATGATAACTGTTTTTCCCTTCAGAATAATGCATCCCTACTAAAGAATGAAATACCTATTTTGGTACAAGTTCCTTGAGCCCAGAGCAACCTACTTAGCAAAAACTATTCATGATGTAACAACAAACCCAAACAAGGATTGTTAAAGAGTCATGTGATGAGATGTAATACTTAAATATGCTGGTAAGCCTCAGACTTTTCATCAGCTCAACCATGAATAAAGCACATAAACACTTTTGGTTTGTGCTAATTCACAGACTGAATTATGGCCCTTGGGGCTGTAAGGTGACACAGTGGCTGAGGAGAGGAAAGAGGGGAGTGCTGGGGAGGGCAGTACCCAGCTCATGCAGTTCAGCATCCTGCCTTTGATGCTCCCTGTTTCATAGGCAGAATCTTTACAGCACAACTCTCTTCTAATAAAATTTCCAACTAAGTTCATATTTTAATTTGGATATCCTTTTCCAAGTCAAAACCACATTATGAACACTTGACTCATGGTTTCTACTGCAGACATTTTTCAAAAGGAAATTCAAAAGTGCCTCTGAAGACTTTGCTACCCTCTCCTTTGTTTTCTGCTTTCTAAAGCCAGCTCTCCAAATAAGTAGCAGAGCTTCCCCAAGCTCTTGTTGATTTGCATCTTCCTCCCTTTATCAGCTTTGGGAAGTTGGACAATTTTTACCAGCATTTCCCATCTTCAGTTTCTCTGTTGGCTCTCTCTGGAGGCTCTGTGACCCACACCAGCACAATGCATTAAGAGGATTACCCTCTGCTTTTCTCTCAGAGAGGGTGCAACAGGTACTGGTCACTGCCTCCCAGGGAAAGGTGTCTGCACAACTCTCTGAGCTCTGCTCTGGATGCTGCACAGGAAAGGATCAGGAGATCCAAGGGATCCAGGCAGGCTCAGAAGCAGTTGCCTGTGTACAACCATCACATCTGATTTTATAGAGATTATTCTCTCTAACTGTGGCCATCTTACAGCACTTCTGAGCTCCCAAGCAACCTAAAGCAGAGGATTGTTCTGAAAGAAACCAAGTCCTAACTGAAATAGTCAGCACCTTTTTCAGCCTTGGAGGTACTGAAGAAAATGAGAAGAAAACTTTAGCTATCCCAGTGTTGTTAGCACACTGTTGATTTTATTCCTGACAAGAACCAGGTGAGAAAATACTTCATTACACAAAAAGAAACTACAACTGAGTATTGTGCAGGGGCAGTTTGTCTGTTAGCAGGAGAAGCTGAGATTATTTTACAGAATTTTCAAAGTGCAGCATACTCCTTCTACAAATGATCATTTATCACTCAGAAAAACCCTTCTGTGGCACCAGGGAAAAAGGTCAGCATGATTGTGATGCAATTGCACTGTAAGAGAACAAAGGCATTTAGCTGTGTCTCATGGGCAGTTCCCAAGTGATAACATCCCTGTTGGAGCTCATTGTGCAGTCCTGTAATTCCAGACTCCCAAGTTCCCTTAACCTGGGACTCTCCTGCTGTCTTCTGTAGCTTAGAAAAATATAAGGACATGGAAGACTGGGCATGTTTTCAACTCCATGTGAGCAGGAAGAAAGGGGACTCTGGCCTCTGTTCTCTGTGTGGCCCAACAAACAGCCATAACTTTTCTATTCAGTGTTTTGACCAGACTTTCTATTTCAGGAATAGTTAAATCATGTTAGTGTCTCATTTTAAACAAGAAATGCCAGCCAAATCACCTCTTTGCTTTATTAAACTGGTGTATTCTGTAACCATGCAAC
This sequence comes from Setophaga petechia, assembly GCA_024362935.1. Taxonomy (NCBI): domain Eukaryota; kingdom Metazoa; phylum Chordata; class Aves; order Passeriformes; family Parulidae; genus Setophaga; species Setophaga petechia. The sequence continues at coordinate 4,080,250 of JANCRA010000027.1, read as the reverse complement.
ACTAAGAGTTTGTGAAACAGGTAACACCTCTTAAGTTTGTGAAACATTTACTGTTTTCTAGTTTAATTCAAGAAATACAGGCTGAGCCCCAGTCTCCAGGGAAACTGAGTTGCAGTGACACTGGATGGAAAACAATGCACCCAGGTTTTCCTTGAAAACCCCAAAGGAACATGTACCTGGGAAACAGTTTTTCTCACATAATCAGAAAATATTGGGTTGTAATTCAGACTTGAACTAGTTTAAATTCCAGGGGTGTCTGACCCCAATTTCTGTAATTACACTCACTTCTATGGCTCGATTCCAAAACCCCTGAATTCAGAAGAAGCTGTTTTCCAACTCCACTTCCAAATGTACAAACCCCATTTTTGAGGCAGGTTTGCTGTGTCCAAAATGTGACTGACCTCTCCTCAGCTGGAAATCAAACTGCTCAACCCAGCACTATGGACAGAGTAAAAATACAGGAAAAAAATTACCAACATAAAAATAACCAAAGAAAAGCAAGCAGATTTTCCAAATTAGGAGGAGAATGCCTGGAATAATCAGCACAGGCAATCAGTAGCATGCTTTATTTAGACTGAGCCTTCAATTAAATAAATGCTTTTCTCAGCAAAAGCAAATGAGACTGTAAAAGAAGGAGAAGGCTAAATTAGTGCAATATGAATGACATAATAAATATGTAATGGGTACAGTACAGACCTTGCCTCTTTCCATGCTCTCTGTAGAGAATTTGGGGAAAAAAAGTGGTTCTGACTGAACTACGAAATTTATCACATGGTTCAGATTGTCACCTTTTAAGTGCTAATTAATGAACTATTTTTTACAGTAGCTGCAGACATGAATCAGTGTTCACTGCATGCCATGTACTGGTTGATGGCTCTCCACCCAGACTGCAGGTGAAGTTCAAAGCAAAGAAAAGGCAGCATTTCTTCAGAGAGCTGTGAAACATGAAATTCCCTCCTGCAGACCATTGTGAAAGCTGGAAGTTTTCACAAATCAACTGAACAAATCCAGAGAGGAATCACTAAATTGCATTATGTTGGTAACATTAATATGACACAGTAAGTCCTTGAAAGAAAAAATCTTGGAGGTGGGAAGAAGCCTGGGAAAAAATACCATTATTCACTTTTCTATCCTGTGCCCTTCACAAGAGTTTGGGGAGTGGGAGCAGCAGGAACTGGGCTGTTGAGACCCTCATTCTGCTCCCATTACTCTGCTTTTCAGTTAGCTGTTCAAGTTTAATGATAAAATTAGATTTATGTCTAACCAAAAATCCATGGGTCACCACACAAATCTGTCTCTCAGTCCAGAACAGACTAGAAAAAGCTGATCCTGGATACATTTGTCCCCAAAAGTGCAGGAGCCAGGGAGGAGCACCAGTAGAGCCAAAGCAGAAGCAAAAAGGTGGAGAGGCAGTTCTGAGAGGCAGTTCTGCAAAGACATTCAATTGTTCTGGAGGATCTGAAGGCTATCAACACTCTTGTACCCTGTCATAGTTTTCAGAGAGAGGAGAACCAAGCAAGTATCCAGGCACAGGGAGATGCTGCTCTGAGATGTGTGCACACCCCCACACAGGTTACAGTACAGAGGTATTTTGTACAAGGCAGTGTTTCTGGCAAATACAACCATTTAAGTCATATGGATAAATTGATCTGAACATTTTCCCTGGGATTTCAGGCACAAACTGGCTTTTCTTCCTTCCTTTCACTTGCAGAGTACAGCTGTTGTCTGAAGTGCTGAACAACGTGGTTGGTTCAAGAGTAATACCTGTTCTCTCAACAATTTTGCACTCCAAAATGATGTTCTTTCAGCTTCCCTACAAGAGCCACATTAACCACAGGCATTTTTTGCTGCACCTTTTTTTCTCCCCCGGGCACGTGGTGTTTCTTATCTTTTCAAGACTCCAGTGCTACACAAGGAATAATAATATTTAGAAGTCTTTGAAAACAAAATCTCTTCAGTGAAATAGAATTGATTTTATCTCATTGCAATTTCAGAGTGCTCCCAATGCCTCATCTGCCAAGCAGGTGTTACAGCAGCAAAGAAAGATGTGAAAGCATCAGTCACAGCACTGTAACTGCTCAGTGCTCAGGCAGCTCTCAGACTCTGTTATCAAAAAAAAAAACAACACCCCAATAATTTCCCAACAGAGCACCAGAAGAAGGAAACAGTCCCACTGCTAAGTACTGGGATCAACATCCTCTCTTTCATAAGCTCTTTGGTCAGCCCTCAGTAGCACACAGAATTATTTTGTGTAGCCCGTTTGAAGCTCCCTGTTGTCCCTCCTCAGAAGAGGTGTATGAATAAAAAAGAACTGAGTAATTAGAATTTACATTGCACAGCTCTATAAGCATTTCAATAGAAATATCCCATGCACTCTTGTTTGCAAACATTATCCTGCAAACGTGCAGGAAACCTCTGCCTTAAATTTGCTTTGTAGCCTAAAGAATCAGGAGTTTGGTGTGGCTGGTGGTCAGCTGGTCAGTGTAAGTAAGAGACCAAATATTATTTTGAAAAGTATATTTATGCTGAAAGCTTCTTTCTCTAAGACAATGCTAAATGGAGCTATACAGAAAAGGATTTTTGTGTCACTTGTTTTTCCTATAAAATCAGAGGAGAAACAACAGGCACAGCCAGAGGGTGATTCCAAATCACCTAATTAGAGCACTGGTCTAAATTAGCCTTTAAAGGTCCTGTCTCTGGAAGGCCACTCTGTTCTTCCAGTTCATTTTTGTGAGTGCCTGCTGTGAATGCCTGCTTCTTCCCGACTGAAAGTGATGCTTTCTCACAGAGCTGACACAAACCCCAAACAGTCCTGCATTGCTGTGTGCTCTAAGGATCAAGAAGAAGCTTTTGTCCAATGGATAAAACTGATTTAAAATGTTTTTCTGAGAACAAATATCACTTAATGTCCTTACAGACTATATGTATTTTGTACTTGCTGCCGAATTCCTGAAAAAACAATTAAAAAAATGATGTTTGTGTATGTCCATGCAAGATTTACACTGCCATAGCTGGGAAACTGTTCTTACCCAGAATACATCAAATGTGGTCACTCTACCTGGGCCATAAGTGCACAACCGCAATCTTGAAAGAGGTTGATCTAAATCACTGAAGTTGAGAGTATTTAAATGATCCTAAATACTGACACATAAGCAATGAGATTACTCACTCAATGTATGGGCTTTGCCAAAATCGAGGTCTCAATGGCAGGAAGATGAAAATATTACTCCCCTGTCAACTCTGATTACACAACAAAGAAAATAATGAAACATAGCATATGTTGTCTGGTAAATTTTAGAAACAACAGCTTTCAACACTCCATGCTTTAATTCTGTGCTCAAATATATCTCAGCTGTGGATGTTCTGAGAGCTTCTTCTTCTTTTAACACTGCTCTCCTGTCACAACATTTCTAAGAGGAGAATGAAGCTATATCACACACTTTTAATGAGTAAAGGTGTTAGAAGTTACAGCACCTCCAGTCACAAATATAATGAAAAAATATACCATTTAATGAACTTAGGTTGTTATTTTTGCCCCTATGTGCACATTAAATACTTTTAACCACATCTGAAAAATTGCTTTGAAGACACTTGGATGAATTTAAAACTTTTTAATTAAAAAAAGCTGAAGACTGTAGGGAATTTCCTTCTGTATATTTCTATCTCTGCTCTAGTTATTTTCTTTAAGATGCATCTCAGCTACATAGACCACATATTCTGAATCTAATGCTGAAACAAGATCTCTTTTCAACCCTGTTAGTGAAAAACCATCTATTAATTTAGGTTTTATTCAAGAGAGCTGCTAAACATGTTTAGACATTTCCTTAAATGCTTTAGTTGATTTGTGTCATTAAGAAACATTTATTGCTATATTGTATTACCTAATATAAGTAATGCTCAGTGTGTCAGTGATGGTTCTAAGGACAAAAAGTCTTTAAAAGACTGTATATAGCTCACCAAAAATATACATACTTTTCAGGTCATAGAAAAAATATTTAATGTCCTAAGAAAATTTTACTGGAATGAGGTATGTAAGAAAAAGTAGGTCTTCTATTACATAAACTGCCTGATTTGAAAACTTAATTTGCTGCTTATGTTTATCAAAGACACATGACTTGCAGAGCAGATTTTTTGGCTAGACCATTACTACTTCTTTATTTTCCCTACAAAGCTATGAGGAAACCTATTTATATCAGTACTGTAAAATCCTTAAAAGCTGAATATGCATTTCTTGCAGCAGAGTCGAGTGACTCCAGCAGATCTCCCAGATGAGAACGTCAGCTCAGCTCTTTCACAGCTCTTGCACATGGATTGTTCTCTATTAATGGCTGTGTGGAGCAGACAGAGCTTTGACAACTCTGGCTTAACTTGCAGAAGTTACTCCCATGCACCTTCAGAAAGGTATCTCTGCTTAAATCCTAAACTCTGCTCTCAACTGAGTTGGTTTTCACTGTGACCAAAATCACATTTTCAAGGACAACAGTTCTTATGATGCTTTTAAAAAAGCCATGGTCTAGCAGGATTTCTTACACATGCAGCTTACAAGTATGGTTTAACTTTGCACAGTAGTAATACATATTTACAAGTGCCAGATTTTCAATTATAAATATTTATCATAAGGACATGATTTTATCTTTAATTAGCCCAACTGTTAAGGACACTTCTAATGTGAGAAATGCAATTCAGTATTTCATACCAGATGTAGCCTCTACAGTTAGTCTTTTATCTCTGCTTGTAATGAGCAGATACTTACAACAAAACCATTCTGTAACAGGGGAGTGATTAGAAGATAATAACTACAGAAGATTTGGGCTTTGGAATTAAAATTAAAATTTTCTGAAGTTGCATTCCTCAGTTTAAAGCACCTGCGACCATATGACCAATATGACCATACTTTAAGTATCTATTTCCTACACAATCCATATGAATTTCTTTGTTCTCATAAAGACTTCAATGACTAGATTATCTTTCCTTTCCTGTACCTCTTTAACCTGCTGAGTTATGCCTCCACGTTTGACATGTCTAGAAAAAGTATAAACATGAGAACTGGGGTAATTCCAGGTTTGATCCTGGGTTATAAACAACTGAAATATGATGCCCATCTTATGATGCCAAGCACCCTAAACCATGCATGTTACTGACATAATGACACAGCAAGCATGGTTACAAGCACTGGAACAGCCAGAGGCAGAAGGGAGGGAGGAAGGAAGGATTGGTGACAGGCTGGGGGAGAAGAAGTGGTAGCCTGGTGGTCTCATAAAAAGGCACACTGACTTTTTTTTCCCCAGAATAAGTTGTTACACCAAATTTCTAAATTTAAAAAAGGAAAGTATGGGATTTCATTGGCAATATCCTGTGTTTTAATCCTCCAAGAATGTATGAAATGACCTGGGGGAAAACCAGTTTCATGTCTAATGATGTGCTAAACTTGATTGTTCTTTAGCAAAGCAGAGGTTCAGAAAGCAAGTGGTGTCCTTGCATCTCTGTGCCTCTATGCCACCATGCCAACAGCCTCTCTGCAACCCACTGAGACCTCAGTGGTCTCACAAAAGCTGCTCTTAAACAGAATAATAAAATGGAAACAGAATGCACCTGTTACTAAGGTAACTCTGAGCCAACTTTTGATTCAGCTCATTTTTCTCAGCAGTCTCAGTTACTGAGCTGCTTGCTCTCTGCATTCATTTCATTAGCAAAATGTTTGATTATTGGCTTGCAAATGTTACCTGTTGAGTCAGTGTACAGTAAGGAGCATGCCAAAGATCAGTGTTTAAACACACCCATTAAGAAACCAAACAACTTATTAGAGATGGGAATGAGAACACAAGGAGAAAGGATGGAGGGAACAGAAAGGTGGCACAGAAAGGAGTTTGGGAATTTCTTCCCTAGAGTTGTATTGCTCATTCTCATTCCACACCTTTCCCCCATCATTTGAAGCCTTCCCAACTTCTGGTGAAGCCTCTGGACACCCTTCTAAGAAACACCACAATGTAACAACAATGTTACAGTGATAATGTTTCTTTCACCTCTTGATCAATTATGTTCCCAGTACTGAGTGTTGTCAAATGTTAGTAAACCACCTGGATGACAGAAAATCCTAGCAAAGAACTGTTTTGGTTCCCACATTAATGCCACTCTCCTGGGATACACCCAGAACTAGGATGTGCTGCAGTCCATGGTACACAGGCAGTCACAGCTGCCCAGCTCTCCAAGAGCAGCACGTCCCACCATGGTAACACTAACACAAGAATGAAAAGATAGGAGGTGTTCTCAGCGTGTCTCCTTATGGAGAAAAAAATCCCACTTGTAAATCTTGAATCTGCAAATATATCAGTGTCCTGGAGAGCCCTCAGATAGCTGTGAATTTTGGCCCCACTGATTGGAAACAGTAGGAGACTGAGAGCTTGGAAATTAGGCTGAGTTGGATGAGGCCAGGCTTAACAATTAGATGGTAAATTGGGAACAAGATCATAAAAAATTTGCATTGTTCAGCAATCCAAATAATGTGCTCTCTTATAGATACAGAGAAAATGACATTCTGATGCAGTGATGGCAGCATGGCAGGAAATTCTGAGGGACTGGCACACTCCAGGAACATGAAGGCAATTACCAGGAAACAATGGGAACAGCGTGGAGGAGTAGCTGTGCACTGTGTCTGTCTCCATGGCGCTCAAGTGGCATCACACAAAGCTGAGGGATTCGGTACAATTACTCATTTAGCACATGCTCCACCTGCCCTTCATCCCAGACATGGCCCCTATTAGAAATGGATCTTCAAAGGACTGATTTTAGCAGAGCAAGACTTGTTTTAACACTGAATAAATCTGGGGTGCATTACACTCTTGGTTTAAAATTGGCTCAGTGTGGGAGAAAGCAACCTCCAAGGTAATTCTGAATTCTGTTTCCATGTTTTATGTAAAACATAAATTCTGTATTTTTCTCCTATGGCAATACCTGATCCCCTCTGTAGGCAAGAAAAACTCAGGTTGTCTTGTATCTGTCAGTACTTGAAAAATGGAAACCTTACTATTTATGCTAAGGAACTTTTCATGTTTAGCTTTTTACTTCTCACTCAAAGTTTTAAATTTTGTCTGATATTTTTTACAGGTGAGTAGATTCAGTTGATAATTTTGATCTATGGAAAACAATGAGGCTCATAAACTCTATTCAAAAATTCCTTGAAAACAGTACCATTTAAGTTAAATGTATTTTGTCTGGCAGCAGAGCCATTAACAATTTGAAACAAAATTCAAAAGTAGGAAAGTTTGAGAAAATACCTGCTTTATGAAACTTTTCCATTATCTCCTGACGAACTGATTTCTCCAAGTTGAAGTAATCATCATCTTCATCAGGTTGGCTCAGAAACAGAGGGATGTGCTGAAACACAATTATGTGCTTGCATTTCTGCTTTGCAGCAACAGCCAGCTGCTCATCGAGCCAGGCATCCTGGGCTTGCCTCAACTCGGGGCACTTGGAAGAATCAAAGTACAGCTGAGAATTCAACACAAGAAAGAAAACACCTCCAACCCAAAAGCTGAAGTAGTCATCTCCCCAGTTCTGGCAATAATCATCTATGGTTTCTCTGGATGGAGTATTGCCAATATCATGATTCCCACTGACAAATACCAGTGGTATGTCCTGGTCAGTGTTTTTCAGAACATTCTTTAAATCTTGCTCTTGGTTTTTTTTCCATCGGGTTCCTAAAGAAAAAAAATACAAAATATTTGAGTGTTAATGCTTTTTTTTTCTCACCTTCATTGTTAGGTTTTGTTTATGGAACTCTGCATAGGAAGAAAATATTGTGTATTAGATGTGATGATGAAAACATCTCCACTTTATCCCTGTGCATCCACCCAGCCCAAGGCTGCAGCCATGAGCAGGAGCTGCACCCAGCAGAGAGCACAGCAGAAGGTGCTGCCATGGCCACTGCTCTGCACCAGGAGCTGCAGCTGATGCTTTTCATCCACAGACTCATCATGTGCTCAAAAAATGCAGCAGCCTTGGATGGTGCAACAGCACAAGGGTAAAAACCAGGCCAACTTCTGGCTTATATTTAATGGCTGTGCAACAAAATTAAGGGTTGGTGTTCGCTGGTTTATTTTTTTCTTACAAGAACTATTTTAACAGTAAAAATATAATCAGTGTCTTGTGATGACTTATTTATATGATGAGTCTCTTGTAATAATAAGAATGCCATTAAATTAAAAAAATAGCTGTGTACATTGCCACTTTTCCCTGCAATTTATTTATATTAATATGCATATTCATACAGGTATTCTTCTGGATCTCAGGAATTTGTCCCAGCCTATGAAGATTTATTGTACTGACAAATTGATTTACAATCACTGAAAAAAAATAGAAAGGAAGTTTTAAAAGGATAGGTATTTTCCTCTAATGATTACAGAGGTTTTCCTATGTTTTCTAAAGAATAATCTTTAACTAGAGGCCATTGATATGATTATTATTAATTAATTAAATGAACATGTATAAATTGGTTTTGTCCTGCAATACATAACACACATCTAGCATGGGCCCATTTCACAATAATAACTCCATTTTTTAACCAAAAGCTGCAACAGGATTTTTACAAGAACTCTGAATTCAGGTTTCTAACATACACTTGCACACAGGTCTGTGACAATCAATCATCATGTACTTTTAATTGTGTTTCTTACATCTACTTTATGCGGAGAAATGCATAAATGGGTTCCTGTATTGCAATTCCTGTATTTTATGAGATAAAAGGGGTTTTTACAATGTCTTCAAAATACTCATGATGAATATGTTGACAAACACTGACCATTATTAACAAATTGTTTGTTTTACATACCCTATAGTTACAGGTCTTAGTACCACCTTATTGCTCTTACCAGCATTTACAGCTTTAAAAAAATACTGAGAAAAAAACCACATTAGGTCTAAATTGTGGCTAAATGTTAGGACATTGATATGAGGTGCATTAAGTCAAAATCCACAACTCTCTTGGGTTTAACTGCTGCAGAGGGCAGACAGTTATTGTAGGAAAATCTCTGAGTAACTTGACAAATACTGGGCATACCATACCCAGGGGAATCTAGAAAGTAGTGGAGAGCAGATCACTTTTTGGGGTGTATTAATGGTCAGTTTAAGTTGCTGTTAATCCCAGAAAAAACCAGGGCAAATAACATCTATATTACTTGGAGATGCTGAATTTTTAAAAACAAAACCAAAAATTCAAATAAACCTGGCATGCTGCTGTCCACAGGGTAAGGAACCTGGCTGAGAGTGATGCTTTCACTGCCACTTCCCATTTTCCTATGGAAAGAGTTGGAAATTTCAAGCTCTAATATGAAAATATATGGGGGAGGAGGGTGGGGAAATGCAAGGGGGGAAGGCTCTGTTCAGATCCATGTAAACACATTACACCATGTTAAACTCCATGCTATCACTTTGGGAAATTTAGCTAACAGTTGCAGAGTATAAAGACATTTATGCAAAAGTTACAGAAATAATTTGCAGAATTATGTATACCTCTTCCCAGTGGTGAAATTCAGGCTCCAGAGACTAACACTTAGATTAGATTTGCAGGGCACTGATTCCCTCATTTAATGAAATATTATTTCTATAGCAACAGAGAAACATATTCAGTGTTTATTACAGAAAACAGATTGCTCAAAATGGAAAACAAGGTCTCTGCCCAAGAGCCCAGGAAATCCTACTAAGGAGAGACTGGTTTAGAACAACTGCATCTTGGCTTGACCTTCTGGGCAGAAGGTCAAAACAACTTCAAAAGAAGAGAATCCCACAGAGATAAAGTGGGATGAAGGGGAGGAATGTCTCAGGACCCCTCGGGGCAGTGCTGGAGAGGAAGGGCTCAGCTGTCCCCGTGGCCCTGGGCTGCAGCACCACAACTCACAACTCACAACTCACAATGTGGGCCACTGGAGCCCTCCTCAGGCACCTCCCCAGTTTACACCTGAGGTAAGGAACAGGTAAAGGAGACAAAGACAATGGTAAAGGAGGAAGCCACTGGAAAATTAAAGTGATCCCTGCCACAGCATAAAAAATATCCTTTTAATCTGTCTCAGGCACAGAGCTATAATATCTAATTATTCCAGTTTTTATGAAGAACATTTCTGTTTGATGGACATGTATTTCTTTGGCTTAGAGGGAGCTTTGTTGTAGGTGAATAGGAAAATAATATAGTGCCAAAAGGCAATACGAAAAAAATTATTTGTGAAGTGCCAGGGTAGATGCAACTGAAATAAATTTCTGTGATGTTTATCCTGCCATCATCTGCAGTGACATTTTTAAATTCTGGGCCACAATTTTCTGTCTTTATGCTAGGTTGTGTAAATAAAGTTTTACCCTGAGATAAATTATTTCACAAATTAATAACCCATAAAGGGCAGCTTGGCTTTTATGAAAAACATGAAAGTGAGAATGGTTGCTGGTGCAGTTGTGTGCAATTTTCCACAGCTTCCCAGGCTCTCATTTCTGAAAGCTGAGTGATGTGAACAGGAGCATGAAGGTGCAATGTCACCATGCCTGTTGTTTTCTGCTGGGTATCCCTGTTTGCCTCAGCAGCTCCAGTGCTCTGTCCTGCACTGCTCAAAGGAACCAAGACAAGCAGCCCTCTGCACACACTGAAAGAGCAGATCTCAAGACAGCACTTTTACAGCACTTTTGCTAGAGCTGTCTTCAGTCAGCAGAATTACAGATTATTCTGCCAAAGAAATAATCCTTTAGGTACTAATCCTTAGTTACAATTTCCTGTGGTACTCCACAGAAGGGTGCATCACTATAAGATCAGGTTGTGTTTAGTTTTTGTAAGGCACCAGCTATTAAAAACAGCTTAGAGCATTGTTCCCCCCAAGCTGTATTTGCAATGCTGAGGGCAATTTTTGTATAACACAATCCTTCCTCTACAGTAACCCCCAACAACACTGTAATCTTTCCTCCAGAAGTATTCCAAATGAAAAATGATCAATTAATTAACAACAGCACCAGTTTTTCTACTGATATTAATCAGGAGGGAGAAGGGAGGGGGCATGATGATGCCTTTATGAGGTGGCACCCCCAGGCCTTCCTGGCTCGGTGTTAGGTGAGGGCTAAGTACTCCCCCCAAGGCAAGAGAACCCTTTAGCTCAGACATCTTCAAATAATTTAACAATATGCAAAAATGTGGCACAATCATTTCCTGGATTTCTCATTACTCAGTCTCAGTATTTGAATGTATCTTAAGTGTCCCAAACTTAGAAGAGCTGCAATCACATTGTTTTTTAATGGAAAGAACAGATTTTCAGTTTGAAGAAGATAAAAAAGAAAAAAAATCAAGTTTTATGCCAGCAACACTCTTAAAAGGCCCTGATGTGACAACTGCAATCTGTTTAACATTTAACCCAAGAGACTGCATACATTGCAGACAAAAATACTATAGGAAACATCAAATAGAAATAGTACCTACATTTGATAAAAGCAAAATAGAAAATGTCAAAACACCAGCTATGAAAACAAGATTTAGAAAAGCACTGGGCCCATTCCTTCTGTAATTTATGATGGTACCAGAAGTACTCTGACATCAAAAGACAACTAATTATTGATGAAAGCAATTACATGATTGTTAAAAAACAACAACAGATAGATTTGTGTATTTTCCTGGGCCTTACAGTGCATTGCAATTGCTTCAATCAGAGTATGACTATTTTGAATCTTGAGACACTTGTCCTCTTTTGTGTTTTCATGACTGCCTACAGTTGCCCTCCTCCTCCATTTAAAGGACCTCCCCTAGCACTATTCCCTGAATTTCCAGGGAGGAAGGGGTCCAAGGCTATACTCAAACATGCTCTGGAGGAAATGCAACTGTTACCTCACCTCAGTGGGAAAGCAGCCTCCTCCTGTCAGACTGGGGCTGCCTTCCACCTCTGCCCTTGCCTTGGACACCTGGCTGCTGGCTCCAGACTAAGAGGGCTACAAGGAGGATCCTACACCGTCCCTGTCTGCTGACCCCTCCCCGGGACAGCCCCACTGGTGCCACTGTCACCTGGAAGACATCACAGGTCCAACCCAATGGTGTCATTGACACCACACTGCACCTGCCAGGCTCCTTCTGCAGCTGCATCTGACTGCTTGGCATGAACACAAACATCTGAGCTCCAATCCTGCCATTTTTGAAAGCACCAACGCACAGCATCTCTTGAGAGCACTGATCAAACGGAGCTTCCCCACCCCAGAGCTCTGACGCTGCTCCTCTCTGTGCTCCTCACTGTGCTCCTCCCCACCCCATCAGTAGGGGGGACTCCTCCCTCTGCTCATCTCTTTACAATCGATCACCCCATAAGTGATTCTCTCTGGGCCGTGAGTGCAATGAAACACTTTGGTCTCCACGTTCTCTTTTGTCCTGGGAGGCCACAAAAATGTGATAATGGACAGGGCACAGCACAGAAAGGAAACCTTCCTGGCAGCCAGTTCAGTCTTACCAGTTCTCTTCATTGTTTCTTGCTTTAAAATTAAAAACTTCCCCTCTGGTGTCTGCTGTAATGAACTAATGCAACACACTGTGTCATTCCAAATTATTATGTGCAGGAATAAGCTGATCCATTTTAATAAACCCATTATGGTCATGTTCTGAAATAGGTTTTTTTGCTTTAGTCTGTGCTGTAATAGCTAAAATGTCTCCTCTTTCTTCTTTAGACATATATATTTCTAATCTTCAAATAGCCTGAAGACAATTTTATGATGAACAAAAATGATACAGTTAAAAATAATGTAAATATTACTATATTCACTCCTGAACAAACTGATTGACTACTCAGTCTAACTTACAAAGAACCTCATTTCATTAGTTCCAGTGAAAAGCAGAATTTGGAATACTCATTTGTCTACAGCTGTGACTTTTTCAGTACGTTCGAAACAAGTAATAATCTGTTCTGAGGTTCAAAAAATGATCACACAAAAATTTTCCTACATGAAAATATAAATTAATTTTATGACATAATTTTGAGCATTAAAACAAAAAGAAATTTTAACTCTAGTTTAAGCTAATAATGAACAATTATTACATTAAAGCAATTACAAAATCCCCAACTGAACAAGGAAGCCCATTAGGGGATCAACTGCTCCTGGTTTCAGGGCATGACATTAAAAATAATGACTGCAAGTGCTGACATTTTTCTGAGTGCCAGCCACACAGGTGCCCACAGAACAACCTAATTCATGGCACTTACTGCTCCATGTTCTGCTGTGAAAATAAGTATTATCCTTCACTTAAGCTCAACTCTGCTCTTATCCTTGCTCATCTCCCAGCAACACAGAGCTGTCACAGCAAGCACAGGCCACCCCTGCCTTTGGGTCTGTGCTTCTGATGAAATCATCACAAACACAAAAAACCCTCTATGCTACAGTACCAAAACCAAACTTAACTTAAAAAACTTCATAAAAAGATCCACTACTTGTACTAGATTCTTACTGTCTCTAGTACTTGTATCATAAATGTAAGATCTGACAAAATTGGGTAGCTAATTACATCTCCAAGATTTCAATATTCAGAGATATCGATCTGCTAATCGGATTTCTAAATTCAACTGTAGACTAGACTAGGGAACATGGTCTAAAATACAAATAAATGTATACTTGCTGAAGATTCAACATTTCCTCCTGACAGCCCAGTGGTTTCTCTGCAATATGAGCCTGTTGGACTTGTGTGGAGATCTCTGATGCTTCCCTACTCTGGGCTGATTAGAGCAAATTTAATTTCACAGTAAGCTGTTTGAGGCTTTGAACGCTCCATTAGGTTTTACTAGAATCAGATAATTACTACAAAATGTTTATTTATGCAACCACAGTGGCATTTCTTTAAACCGTTATTATTAGATATTTAACAACTAATGTGCTGCTTACCCAAATTCTTAGCCATTATTAATTGACACTGGTGTAAGAGTTTGGAGAAGAAAATAGCCAAGAATCATTTTGGTTTGGATTCCATCCTACCAAGCATATCAGAGTTAGGTTACAACAGCAGAAGAAACAGATGCAGTGAGTTCAGTCAGATCACAGTGCCTTGTGGTCAGAAACTAGGCCACACCTGAACACTGCCCTATTGATCAGGCACTAACAGATCAATAGAAATGTTACCTGGCACTCAAACAAACACAACCTTTACCTGTACCCTGGTTCAGTATAAACGTTTGAAAGCCTCTGCTTCTGCCTTGCACATAAAAAGTCAATCTGTGTCTTTTCTACTTCATGCTCTATTACAATTCTCCACTGACAAAGATTTAGGAATTGGGATTTAGCTGACAATTTGCTGAAACTGCAAGTGACACTGGAATACAGCTGCCTCCTCCCCAGCTGTGCCACGCTGCTGGGAGCTAAAAAAATACACAAACTTGCTTTTGTTAGTCAATCAAGCAGACAGTTCAAACAGCAAAAAAGGTAAATATAGTAAAGGTGAAATGCTTACAGCCATTTTTAAAGGTGGAGCCTATTTTAACACACTATTTTTTTACCTGCTCATATGCCTTTTATATGGACAAATCAAACATCAGCATTCATGCTCTTGCCTTCTGGATGAGAAAGGGATTTTTTTTGAGAATTAATATATTTTTAATTAAAATTAAAACTTGACAAAATATTTCCTTATACACATGCCTCACTAGCAGTGTGGGCTAGCAGTGCAGCCTAATTTTATCTGGCCAAATTTAAAAAATAAATTAATGATCCTTTGTTTTAGCAATATTGGTTATTTAATGGTAGTTTAAAAGCAGTATTAAAAGCAGTTCACAGTTTTTTCCTTTGTGGAATGTCTTACCAAATCACTGTATATAGCATTAAGAACTTGAATTGGACCTGACATTTCTCTGTAATTTATTCAGTTCACAAAATGTATAAATGGCAGCTTGTGCATTTGCATGCAGATTTCAGCAGTACACTCCTCTCATGCTGTGTGCAAAACCCACCAGCAGCAGATCTCCAGCTCCCAACACCTCGTCCCTGCAGTGTGACCCCACCAGCACGAGTGCAGCCCCTGCCTGGCCAAGGACAGCCCAGCTGCTGCACATGCACAGCTCTGCACAGCAAAGGCCTGGGCAGTACTGCTAACGAGGGGGAGCACACATGGCCAAGTGACTGTGGACTTCTTCAAGTGTGGTAAAACTGGACATTTCCTCAGTGCTGCTTTTCAGTGGATCCTGGACCAAAGGCAGGTAAGACTTCCTGGGACACACCAACTTCAGCTCTTACACAAACAAAGTATTCACTGACCTTTCCTGACCACCCCAATATGGTTTTTTAGCTAAGAGAATTCAGAACATTCACAAATAGGTTTTAAACAGTAATGCTTTGACTAAGAACATTTGCAATGGTGTGTGCTTTCCCCAGTCTAGAAAATCAGCAAATTAAAGAGGTTTTTTTAGAGTTACCCTGTAAGGTGCTTGTAATTATTCATTGCAGCCTCAAGATTTATTGTCTATAAAAACTACATTTTTGTAAGGAGTCAAGCTAAGGCACTCCATATTTGACAGAAAGAGAGAGACAAATATTTTGGACCATGGCAGCTGCACATCCAGTCTGGGCATGGGAAAGAAGCTCAAGCTAATGCAGTTGTGATTCTCCCAGGAGAGAGCATGCCTTCAAATGCTACAGTGATTATAAACAGAAATGAAGCCATACCACTGTCTGGCCACCAGAACCATCAGTTCTGATGTTCCTCAGCTCTGCAGCTTGTCTATTCTGAATGTAAATAACTTCACTCTCCTCTGTGGACGTGTCACAGCTCATAAGAGGGACTAATTGTATAAAAGCCAGTATGCCCATCTCATCTCATATTCTGATAATCAAATTGTCAAGCAGGAGTCAAATGGAGAAGTACTGATTTGAAAAACTGTCACTTACTTGCTGTCTAAATACGAACTCAGAATCCCAACATTTGGCACCTGTTTTTAAAATCTCGTTGCGCATCATTGCCTGTTTTATTATACGAAGAAGCACTGCATGGGAGAGAGGATAGGGTATATAATTTTGAGGAGACATGCAGTTTCACTTTTCACATAAAGAACATACTGTTGCCCAAAATTGTAATTAGCTGAACTGAGCTGATGTGCCTTATTGAGGCTTTATGGAGGAGTTAAGAGCGTTAGCGGAACGTGCGAATTCCTGGGGGAAACGCAAAGCAGTGATGCACACACAGACACAGAGCCCGGCCTGCAGGCAGGGGGAGCTGGCTGCCACCACAGAATGTCCCAGAAGAGCTGGGGCCCCTGGAGGCAGCAGCAGGACAGCCACACATCCTGGCTGTAGGCAGGGGCTCGATGCTTGAAGGACAGAAAGCAGGAGACAGACAGAGGAAGGACACTGGGCAGGGAGAGCACCTGCATCTCCCGCAGTCCCGCAGTGATTCTGACACTGACAGTTCTCTCCCAAACTCGTGACTGCTTTTTGCAGGATGCCAGCCATGGAAGGTAAGTCTGTACCTTTCACCAGCACGAGCTGCTGCAGCCCTGGGGCCTTGCCTGGCTGTTTTTTCCCCCATTACACAAAGTCATCTTCTGGCAGCTTTCAAGGCTGCAGAGCCTCAGTGACCATCAGCAATGAGCTGTGTACAGTTGGGGAACCTCTGTTTTCAGTTGTCTATTGTCAGGCCTTTTCTGTCACCTCCTGTTTAAACTATTCACAGTAACAACACATGCCGGGGCTCACAGACTGAAACACACATTAGATGGCTCAGACAAAAATGAAAATATGTAACAGACACAGTCCTGGAAGCTCTTACAGTCCAAGTACGGCCTAACAAAGACGGTGAGAGATACAAACAGCAAGCACACCAAGGAGCAATAAGAAAACGTTATTAGATATGACTGCTGCTCTGTAAAGCTGATTGAAACAATCAGATGTTTTAGCTTGTTCAACTTAAAAAAATATACATTTATAAAAGCACAAATGGTGAAACATGTTCTAAATAATGATTTGAAAACCCTTAATCAAACAATTTAATAATATGAAACAAAGGTATCAAAAAAATAGAAAAATGTCACTACTTGGGCTTAATTGACAGAAAAGGCTGATATGAGATTACAGCACTGCATGACCTGGGTAGGGAATGTGTATATTAGAGATTATTATACTTTCACAGTAACTAAAGTAATTAGTACAAGTGTTCACAGTGTATTTCAAGTGCCGTAATAGTAAATTCCAGTGATTTTGATTTCTTGTAATTAACATATACACACAAATGAATTTAAAACTGCAAGCATAAACATTACTTGCTCACTGATCCATTATCACACTGCTAACAGATCAAGCTTAATCAAGTTCTATCAGGTTTTTTGTGATTATACACATTATTAGACAAGTCTCGTTTCATTTAGTCTCTAAACAGCGACATTTTATTACAGTCAGAGCTAAGTAAGTTTGAAAGAGACTTGCTGTCTTGTTCTTTTACCCATGTGGCCAGAACAATTAATGAAAAAAAAAAAACAACACCTGGACTAAATACATATACATAAATAACTTTCCTGGGTAGAACTATCAAGTTACTGATAGCAGTAGCATCATTTAAAAAATGCAGTTAAACAATTTTCTCTGAAGGAATTTGGCCATTTAAAAATAGTTGCTGGACTCTCAGCTTCACAGTCAGTGTTTCTCAGTGGCTTCAGCAGGGTGACCTTGGCTGCCAACAGCTGAATTCTCTGCTGCTGTAACAAAAGGTGCTGAAATGCTGATGCTGTTTCCTGGACACCAATCTACACTGGAGGTATGAGTGCAGGAGAAGGAAGCACAATGTTCATGTTAAACTGGAACAGGGAGGACAAGCAAGAAAGAAGCTGGGGGAGTTTGCCCCACATTTGGTGGGTACTGCTTGGAACAGACACCAGCCTGATTGAACTTGAGGGCTGGCAGTGTTCAAAGACAAGGTCCTACGAACACAGGAATGGCCCTTCTGGATACTCAGGGAAGGTAGAGGGAGAGAGAAAAATGTAGGAGAATGATCTGGTTAAATGAGGAACTCATGCCTGAGAACCAATTAAAAAAAGGACATAAAAGGGAGTTGGAACCAAAGACATACTTGAAAGGAAGAATACTGAAAAAGCACCCAGGTATGCAGGGCTGCTGACAGGGAAAGTGCTCTGAGGGCTGCAACTAGCAGAAGGCAGCAAAAGCTTCTACAGCTACTTTAGCAATAAAATAATAAAGAAAATACAGCCCACTGCTGTGTGAGGCAGTGACAAGCAGCAGGTACTCAAAGCTTCCTTTGCCTCCCTGCACTGAAACACTCTCCCAGAGCTAATGGAGCACAGGAAACACCAGGGATGGAACCAGCACCTCCTGCAAAGCTCCAACGCAGGCCATCCCATGGGACTGATGGGATGAATCCAAGAGCACTGAGAGAGCTGGCTGATGTCACTGTGAGCACTGCTCTATAACCATCAAAGGGCTGTGCAGCTGGGAGGTTGCAGTCTGGATGAGTGGAGAACAAAATGGGTGAGGAATTGGCTGTTGGACTGGAACTGAACTGCTGGGCTCCAGGTGTATTGGTAAGTTTTCATAAAACCAAACAGAAGGTTCCACCTTGACATGAGAACAGTAACATTTTTAGAAATCAATTTCCAGAGTTTTAGAAAAATGCAGTCAAATAAACACATAATCTGATCAGCAATATTTTACAGATTACCATTTTTGTCATATTAAATTATATTATACTTAATGCACACAAATGCCTTCAGAAGGAAGTCCTTCATTGTCATGGTGTATCTAGGTGTAAGCATAGAGTTCATAGAAATTATATTCACTGAGATAGTTGCACTATAAGGTAACACTTAAAATTCTTGATGTGATTGTACCACAATATTAGTGTTACCAAGAATAGATATCCTATTCTGATTATGTAATCAAGAAAAACTTCTGGAAATAATATTCAGAGTACAAACTACTTTTAATCAGCAGCTAAATACCAAGATATGATTACTTCGTTGCTCTAATGACATCTGTAATGCATTCCAAGTGCTGTGCCTGATTGCTTCCCAGCTGATCAGGATTCTGTTCATCACTTCTAGCTGCTGGAATTCTCAGACTTCTTGGAGTTCCTCTGCAAAAGGCTTCAACACTGGTTCAGCTAAATGACCACAGTGCATGCTCTAAAACAGTCCATCAAAAACTTTACCCTTAGAACTCCATGATAAAATGTTTTAAGAGAAGACAGGAAGATCTGTGTCGCCCACTCACTTTTTACCAAGAGGAATTAATTAAAAAGCTGCATAATCTCCCTGTCCTTTTAGGCAACTAGTCCAACACTGCTAATCCACAGATATCTGCACCACAGAGCAAGCCACTGTTATCTCTGTCATCAGTTTAGACAGAAAGACAAAGGGCTGTAAAACTGTCCTTTTATGTACAACTTAATGGTTAAATTGTACTTTTATATTTATCAACACACAGCAGAGCAAACCATTTGTATAAACACAAAGGCAATAATGAAGTAATTGTTCCAGCTGAATATTCTACAATTCCTTTTAATAGTGCATTTCCTTAACCACTTTATATAACTACATGATAACACAGGCTTGAAAACTATTAACATAATTTCAATCACCAAGAAATTATTAGAGAAGTTAAAATATGGTGGCTCAAGTGAGGTAATCATAGAATCATTGAATCATTTAGCCTGGAAAATACCCTTAAGTTTACTGAGTAATGAACTGCTCTTTCTTGCAATTTCTTGGAAATTGCATGAGGCAGCTTCAAATATTTATACAAGGCACAGCACATCCATCACACAATGTAGGTGATCTCACCAGTACAATCCACTCCATTTCTTTCACATGTCTATTAGCAAAATGAATAATGCTAATGTTTTGCAAAGCCCTGACAGGTTTGTATTTAAAACATTACCAAGTCTGAGACATACACTGGCAAAAGGGACAATAATGACTACAGAGAACCATTGCTAGAAAAACAAAACCCAACCAAATACCAGAAGTACCACACACAGGACTTACTGTACCCAGCCATTCAGTGCCCAGCAGGAGTCAGAAGATTGCCGGCTCTCCAGCCGAACTTCAACTCTACCAACAGAGAAGCCTTAGCATAATGTTGTTTGGAGTCAAAAGAGACAAAAGTACTCAGAACTTTGCACTGTTTTATAACTATTCGAGAAATATCCAGGTAAACAGAAACCAACTTAGCCTCCTGGATTTTCTAAATTCTTAGAGTGAATGGTCCCTTAAACAGGATGTATAACACTGACTATTTGTCCTGAGTTTTCTTTCAAGAGATACTGAAACCAAAATATTTGGAACACCTACACAAATTAGAGGTCCTAATCAAAACATTTAATAAAACTCTCCTATAGGAAGATGATTCCAAAATTAATGGAAGCATGTCAGCCAATAAAACTGCATCATGGCATACTTTATGGTCAAGCTACTGAGGTGTGACACAGTAGATTCAATCAAGCTTAAATCTGTTGTTTTTTACACTTTCCCACTCTTTCAGCAAAACTGTGTTCCGATCAAAAGAAAGCCTACAAATACTGTCAATCAATTTGACAGCTAAAGTCTTAAAATGAACACAGTGGGACACTGAAGGAATGAGTGAAAGGTCTCCAACGTGCTCGAAGCTCTGCGGTGTGAGAGGGGCTGGGCAGCAGCTCCCCAGGTGCAGGTGGAGCAGAGTGCAGCACCAGGCACAGGATGTGTGCAGCTCCCCAGGTGCAGGTGGAGCAGAGTGCAGCACCAGGCACAGGATGTGTGCAGCTCCCCAGGTGCAGGTGGAGCAGAGTGCAGCACCAGGCACAGGATGTGTGCAGCTCCCCAGGTGCAGGTGGAGCATGGAGCAGAGTGCAGCACCAGGCACAGGATGTGTGCAGCTCCCCAGGTGCAGGTGGAGCATGGAGCAGAGTGCAGCACCAGGCACAGGATGTGTGCAGCTCCCCAGGTGCAGGTGGAGCAGAGTGCAGCACCAGGCACAGGATGTGTGCAGCTCCCCAGGTGGAGCATGGAGCAGAGTGCAGCACAAGGCACAGGATGTGTGCAGCTCCCCAGGCGCAGGTGCAGGTGGAGCAGAGTGCAGCACAAGGCACAGGATGTGTGCAGCTCCCCAGGTGGAGCATGGAGCAGAGTGCAGCACCAGGCACAGGATGTGTGCAGCTCCCCAGGTGCAGGTGGAGCAGAGTGCAGCACCAGGCACAGGATGTGTGCAGCTCCCCAGGTGCAGGTGGAGCATGGAGCAGCACCAGGCACAGGATGTGTGCAGCTCCCTGGGTCACTGTGGCAGTGACACAGCCAGGGCTGTCTGCAGCTCTGCTGCTCATCAGGGCTAACAAATGTGGGACACCGTGCTCAGCTCTGCTTTCCAGACACTTCTCAGCAGGTGACACCACGTCTAATTCCACTTCCCAGAAAAGTACTTCTCTTTCTTGTAACTCACCTTTCTGGATGGTTTTTTGTTCCTCCTCTCAGTGTACAAAATAACTCACTGAGCTCAGAGTCCCACAGCCACAGGACAGAGTTGCTAGAGCTCAAACTCACTGGTCTTTACCACTTAAGGAACTTAAATATTTGAATCTATTAAGCACTAGAAATCTATAGAATTCTCTGAGCCTTACTCCCTTTAGCTACCCAAAAAGCCATATCTAGTTTTTGCTATTTTCTTGGCATTAGTTTTCCCCAGTGGCTAGAGCCCCACCTTGTCATCTCAAAGCAAGCAATTAATAAATGAATGTACAGATGTACAGCTCTAAGATGAATGCTACACAAAGTCAGATGAAAAAATCAGAATAATATCTCAAGAATCAGCTACAAATCACAGCTTTTTTCCCCCAAAATACCAACACAGGAACTAATACTAATGATACTTATGAAAGACTATGTTGAAGTCAAGTAAATTAGCCTTACTGCCAATCTGAAATATTAAAAAAATTGAGCTATTACCTCCATTCTGCACTTTTAATTGCCTTACCTGGCATTCCATGGACAAGGTCTCCACACAGCACAAAGAACTTGGGTTTAGGGTTTAGTTTGTTAACAGCCTGCACTGCTTGCTCTGCTAATTTAATTTCTTCTCCCCATTCATCATCTCCATTATTAGTGTCTCCATGTGTCCAAGCTTTCATCAGTCCAAACTGAGGATCTGCTCCTTGGATGAAGTAGAAGGGCCCCTTCCATTGGTACTCAGCATCTAAGAAAAAAAAAAAGGAAAAAAAAACCCAATAGAGAAACTTAAAAGAGAATGAAAGCTTCCAGACATAATTAAATTGATTGTTCTTCACCTCAGTAGGTTGACACTGCTTTAATGCATGTACAGAATTCTGCACTCATTCATACAGGACAAACATATAGGCAGAAGTACAAAATTTTCCTCTAATGTATGGTTGTAATAAAGGAAAGCATATTAATCTAATTACACCACACAGTAATTACAGACTGATTAGAGGAGAGGTATGTGAAGAATTCAGCAAGTAGTGCTGGAAATTAAAGGACTACAACACAGCACAAGTGTGTAACATTAGATTTCAGTTGACTCTTTTAAGATTCCAATTATTGCCTCTTTAATTAACAAGTTAAAACATACACAAGTTTCACATATCATGGTTCCAGTAGACTTTTTCTTAAATTATTAAGGAGTTAGATGCTTTTTTGTTCTCATAGGTTTAGAGAAATTTGGATGTAGCACATTCTTTGGAGTCAGAACTGAAGCCACTCAACAGGTCCAAGGTCAGCAAACATCAAACCCAGCAACACCAGAATCATCAGCAACAATGAAAATTAAACTTACTGCTGCCACAATTGTTCCCAAGACCTATGACAGAAAGGTGAGAACCCAGAAACAAATTTCCATTGATAGAGTCAGTGCAGACAGAGGGTAGGACAGAATCTGTCCTGGTACCATTTTTTGTATATTTCTTTCTCCAGTATTGCAATAGCAAGCACAACAAAGAAAGGTGACATAAAGGACTACAAGCCCATTTGGAAGAAAAAAAATCTCAACATTGGGCAAATAAAACAAGAGTTGGCTACAAATTTAAAATAAAAATGGGCAGCCTGTTTCCTACACTTATGTCTCAAGCTGGAATTGAAGTACAAACACAAGTACACTGTGGTTTCTCCAGCTGTCTATATGCATTCATTTGCAACCTGAATATCTTAGTTTTGACAGCTCTATTTGGCTTAATACATTTACCCTTATTGGAGGTTTTTAAACAGCATTTAAACTGTTAAAAACTCACAGACCACATCCATCTACAGTTGAATCTAAAAAGAAAATATACAAATTATTTAAAAATAAAATATAATCTGTAAATATACTCTCCTATCATGTCAGTCTGATCTGAAATCCATTTTGAGGCAAATGCTCTTCTGGTTTTCTAGTAACAGCAGAGAAGTAGCACGTTCAACACATGGATGTACTTTTGATTTCCTTCCACAAGCTCCAGAACTGAAGCTTCACACTTTGCAAGAAGGGGAGTGTGTTTCTTGCCAGCAAGGTTAGAAAAACGAGTTCAGAATTCATCTCTTGCCCCACGGACATGGCCAGGCCAGAGTGAGGGGTGAGGGATGCAGGAGCTCCAGAAGCTGCCTGTGGTGTCATCTGTTGCTATGGCATCAGATCGTTCTTCCAAATGAAAGCTTCTGCACTTTAGTTAAAGTAACATTGCATTTCTAAACAAAATTATTTATATATCAGAACTCACTTACTCTAAATAATAATCATGTATTTTATAGACAGAAACTTCTAACCACTCATTGACTTTTAATTCTGGAATAAAATTTACTCTTCAAGTTATACAACTGTTCAGAGAAGTGAAATGATCTATCTATCTATGAGTTTGCAGTATAAGCCTTATGGAACCAGCTGAATGCCAAAAATAATGTAGGTTTTTATTTTATGACTTGCAAGAAAAAATGCAGTTGCCATAAAAGCAGCTTACATGATAAAGGCAGTAAAGGCACTGTTTGTGCAGAGAAATCAAGTTACAGTTTTTATAGGTAGAAAGCCATAGGAAAAAAAAATCAGTTCAGGAAGCTTGCATCAGAAGCCCTTTATGACCTCTACAAAATGAAAATGAAAAAAGGAATGTCTGGAACAGGAACTTGGTTTGAAGGAGTGGCACAATTTATTCATTAAATGGGGACAAAAGAACAAACCTTTGAACAATATGGCAGGACTACTAATACCTGTCCTTTTCCAGCAACCTGACAGACAGCACTGATAAATCAATGCTGAGCAAAATCTACTTGTTTGGTATTGTTTAATCTGAAGTCAGTATTTTTACCATAGCAGCCTAAGTCAAATATAACTCCATTTATTTATTTTTACAGAGACTACTTAGAAAAAGAGCCAGCATTTGTTTTTGGAGACTGTGTTTCAGGTATGGACAGGCTGTGTCAGCTGTCAGAGCCCAGCAGTGCTGCTGGCCACAGGCAGCACCTGGAGCAGCCCTGGCTGGGGGCACGGGCAGCAGGGCTGGCCCAGCTCCAGGGAACTGCAGCCAGGAGCCCTGAACACACCCAGGCCTGGCAAGCAGACAGTGCATGGCAGGGAGCAGCTGGGAAAGGCACACTAGGGGTTATTCTGATATATGTTTCAGGATATTTTGTTTTCCTGACTTATAGTCATGCCAATACAGTAACTCTCTAGGTTTCAAGTACCTGAATGTTTCTAAGACTGTGCACAGATGCTCTGGTTTGAGTGGGTGAGTGATGGTCATGTGAGGCAAAGAGAGAGACTGATAAGATGAATTTCAAAAAGAGAAGTTCAGTACACAGACAGAATCAAGAAATGGCAGAAGAAAGGAGAAACAGAAGATGCAGGGGTGGAGGTGGTGAAGAGTGGGGAGAAAAGGAAGGAGATAGGAGGTGAAAAAAGAAAGGAACTGAAAATGATGCAAAGGTATGTGCTATATTCTCCTGTAGGAAAGAAAAAGATAAAATGAAGAAAGTGAAGCAGGGATATCAGAAGAGAGCCAGGAATCAGGGCTACATAAATAACATTTACTTAAAATGTTAGTTTAGTTAACTGGTCTTAGTCAAATAATCCAGTCAATAGCAATTTCTGTGGTATTCAATAACTTATCAAATAGTTACAAAAATAACAGTAAGGCTGAAAAAATATTTTCTACCTTTGTCTTGTTATTTGATCACTCCAACCAGAAACATTAAAACCAAATAACCTTAGTACTTAAACCAAATACCATTAGCTTGTTACTTATCAACTCACTGCTTTTGTTTCCCATGACACAAAAGTATATGGGAACAAAATAATGTAAGGACATTGTTTAAACTTACAACTTAACTTTTTTCTTAAAATCAGCAATGTGCATTAAGTACCATAAATATAAAAACCAGAATGTCATTATTAGAGTTGTATAAGTACACCACTGGTGTGAACTTGCACCTGGCACCAATCTTAAGCCTGTTCTGAATTCAGTCCATCCAGGAGGTAACTCTTGAGGGCCTCCCCTGGTCAGTTTTCAGAGGTGTTTTTGCAAGTTTTTCCTCATCTGTGCAAGCTGTGACACCAGTCCAGCTAAAGTTTCAGGTGTTGCTACCACAGTAATGTCACTAATTCTGCTGAAAACCCCAGGACTAGGTCTGCACGAGTGCTCTTCCAACAAACCAATATGGTAAGAGGTGGCGATGAGAAACAGCTGGGAAAAGCATCTTCCACTACCACAGATGGCTCCAGAAGTCTTCTGCCTTACAATGAAATGGAAATGGCCCCTGTTCAGATCATTATTCTGTACCCTCTCTCCCTCACCAGCTGCTTGTGGATGTCTTGGTTCAGCTGCCCAGAGAGCAGGCACTGTGAGCAAGCCAATGGACTCTGCCCTGTGGCCAGGCCCCACAGGCCCTGTGTGAGCCCCTCCTGTGCTCCTTGCCCTGCATCTCAGGAGCAGGGCCCAGGGGGATCCTTCTGCTCCCACGCTGGGGCTCTGCCCAAGCCTGGCAGAGGGGAACCAACAAACACCACTGGGCACAAGAGGTGGGAGGGCCAAAGCTGCTTCTGCAGCAAGCCTCTAGTCATGATCCAGGTGCCAGCTGCTACTTCTGAAGGTTTCAGTTAATGTGTACAATGGCCATCATCCCCTCAAATGTAGCAAGTAACTTCTGTGGGAATAACAATAAAGGCATCCTTCTCACTAGGAGCTTGAATTTTTGAGCCTTCAGATGAGCAATGTAGTTGTATTAGATGAAATGCATGCTAGGTAAAGCAATAGAAGATTAGGATTCAATTAATAATTTTTTCTGTCCTTTTGCTTCCATCACAAAACTGAATGAAGCTGAGAATGCTTGAAAATTGGCTCTTCATCCCTACAGACATTGAAGCTGTTTGTGATTCTCAGAATTTATCATAAGAAAACACAAATGCAGAACAAAGTTGAGACTTCTCTGATAACTGAGGTACATATGACTTCCACTTCTTGTGGAGCTGCTCTTACACACCAAGCAACAGAAAACTCCTATTTCAAATCAGTTTTGGTTCCAGACAGCTGATGGCCACAGAAGAAGTCCAACTTCTGAACATGTTGTCATGCCTTAGTTTCAATAGCTTCCCACTCTTTTTCTGCTTCCGTGAATGCCAAAGTACAGACAGAGGATCAATGCAATGTATTTTTAGTACCACTGGCTGAAAAACAGTGCCAAATTCTAATTTTATCTAAGGATTAGTTCTGTGAAGGACCGAAGAAGTCAGCAGCAGCTCACCAGAGAGAACCTCAGCCATGAATTGTGATCACAGGCAAAAAGACACCTCAAGGACTTAGGTGGGATTTCAGCCAAATCTCCCAACTTCTAAAGGACAATAGCTCATCTCTTGCTGTGCCTTCATTTTCTCCCCTTCTGCTTTTCCTAGTTTCACATCTCTTTCTCTCCCCATCTCCAAGGATCTCCACCACATCTATTGAGATTGCTCACAAAAACCACTGGCCTCTGACAGGCACATAGGATTGTGGATCCTGGTGGGATTTCCAGTATTTCCCTGGTGGGATTTTTTACAAGTACATTGGTTGGGTTCAACAGTATATTGGTGTTCTTCTTTCTCTACACTCTGCAGAATTTAATGGAAACAAATCAGTTACAGAAAGTTACTCCTGTCCTTAATCTCTCTTTAGACACCACTGTGTCAGAGCAGTTTGGGCATGGACACATATCCAGTGCCTGCTCAGTCCATCATGGGCAGTAACAAATATGAAGATGCCCTCACTGTCACGTTGGCTTTGACAGGAGAATTAATACCTGAAAATCAGAGCACAGCAGACACAGGGACATGGTTCCCTGCCCTGAGCTGTCTCTGCCTACAAAGTGTGCCTGTGACTCTTTTTCTGGGTAAAATTGAAAAACAAGCACAACCTTGGTTTTCCAAAGAAGATCTATGCAGGAAGGAAAACGGAATCTCTTAAGTGAAGTCAGAATGTATACATCACACACAACACTAACAGCAACAATTTGTTTCCATTACTCTCAGTCCTGAAATAGCTTGAAACCAATAAAGGAATTGTGCTATATTTTAAATAATTCCTTCTTATATATTAACAATATATATATTAAAATATTATCAATAGATGTGGCTTAGAAAACTCATTATTTTTGTATGCCTAAATACCAAATATTTCAGTCTAAAGAAATGTGCAAGTCTTTCAGCTGTGTTTTTCCATGTGTACCTGGAAGTCTACCTAAGATCTGACTACTGAAGGTTCTGTTGAATGACCAAGGCAACCTGTCATGAATTATAAGTACCAGGGGAAAAACAGGTATTAAAATACATTTTCAGAGAGAAAAAATAAAACTTTTTAAAGAGTAATTATTCTAGAAACTATGCACTACAAAAATACCGTCAGTAGAAACACTAAATGACAGAATATGGTTTCTCAAAAGAAGAGACAGTGCTACTGTTACCAAAGACATACTTTTAAACTTCTTAGATAACTATCAAGGTAAGAAATGCCCTCTCAGACACATTTTATTTGTACTGAGGGCTACAGAAGCTAAATTCTAGTCATGCCTTATGCCCACCCCCAAATTTAACATGTAAACTCATTACAAAAACTTTACAGCCCAGAGCTGTAGGTGTGAAGGGGGGTGGCTTGCATAATGACAAGGTGAAGTCACAGAAAGTTTCTCAAAACCCACGTAAAAATTTCCCTAATCCATATGAGAGTTGGAGACAGTACTGGGAATGGAATATGCAAGCTGGGAAGCAGTTCTGATCAGTGCTCAAAAATATTACTGTTGAAGAGCTCTAGAACAGTAATCAAAATGTGCCAAGCTCTAACACTCTTCTGAAAGCAAGAAATCAACTGTGGTTGTATTTAATTTCAAAAGAAGGCGAATTATATATAATTATGATGCTTTTAAAAAGTGCAAAAATCCTTGAAGGCAGTATGGAAACTATTCAAAGACACTATCCCAGAGGCTCAGACCATATGCACAGAATTTACCAAGGACTTCAGGAAGACCAAAAAGAATCCAGACTGTCTAAACTACTTAAGTAACAGTGATAAGGAGGCTGGTAAGACCAGGTCAATGTCCTTTGAAAAGCTAAACCACTCAGATAAAAAAAAACAGGAAAGATTTTATACACTGAAAAGTTTGATACTGAAGTCCAAGAAGTCAAGCTAAAAAAAGTGAAGAACTGAAAACAGGATAAAACTGAGAACTAACAAAGCACTTTGTACAGGAATTAGGAGCAGGTAGTGTGCCATACAGTCACTACAGTTAACAGGCGTTCCAGACATGCAAGATGCACCCAGAAAGAGAGGCCGAAAAGAAGAAAAACAAGGTACATTTTTGTATCCACATGCATCCACTTGTGAAGATCCAATGTGATAGTTCCTCCTGAGAGACAGCACATCAGGTCTGTTTCAAATCAAAATATCAGCAGATGATTCCACAAATAGACACAGGCACTAACAAACCACTCAGATTGGGTGGCATCCATAGAACTCCTCAAAAGTGAAAACCAGTGAACTTCTGGGGAGTTATCCTTAAACCTGCCCTTGCACCAAAGGAACAGTGAAGCTGAGGGGGCCACTATTATATCTACATTTAAAGGGATTCTGGTAACAACTGACTACAGAAGTGGCATCTGTACAGACAAGTGATGGAAGCACTAACCAAGACAGCAGCTCCTGTGTTTACTGATTCTTCAGAAAGAGTAATCAACAGCTTCACAGGGACAAGGGAGATCCACCTGATCCCATCTCCATGAGGATCTATCTAACAGTTCCTCACCAAAGACTCTTACAGAAGCCAAGGTGCCTGGAAATACAAAATGAAGTCCCTGCATGCACAGAAAACTGGTAAGAAAAACAAAAATGGACAAGACAGCCAGATGCCACCTGGATCTGCACTAGGACCTATATACTGTTCAACAACTCAAAACAATCTGTCACAGCAACTGAACAGTGAGGAAGTGGAATTTGCTAAAATTAAGCCATTTGACAACATGAAAATCAGGCCTGGTTGTGAAGAGCTGAGGAGAGACTTCCTATGCAGTGAGTGTTCAAAAAAGGATGAACTTTGTGCAAAAATGTGCAGCATAGTGCACGTGGGGAAAACACCTCCAACTTCATATGATTTTTACCAAGTGCTACCAAGAAGTCACCTCAACATTAAAAATGGCAAAAACTCAGAGATTGGAAAGGAATAGAGAACAGAGCAAAATGAAAATATGAGAAGTAATTGAATAAACTTTGAGAGTATGTACAAGATTGGTGAGGGAGGCATGACAAAGGAACACAAAATCACATGTGGAACTGAGACTGTGAGGATGCACTGGTTATTCACCTGTTCCACATAAAGGTTTTGGAACCATCAACTAAAACTAGCAAAAGACAGGTTCAAACAGACACTTCTCAACCAGTTAAACTGACAGAACTATCACTTGTTTAGTTACTTGAAAAAAGTGTTCCACGACTTCCACAGAAATTCTTTGCACAGCATGCTACTGACATACTTGGGACAAAAAAAATAAACAAAAAAACCAAAAACCAAATAACTCCTTGACTTCTGGAGAGAAGTGGTGAAGACAGCACTTACCCAAACATGGTCCTGCTTCTTCACTCAAGTACTAATAGAAGGAGTAGACAGCTGAAGCAAAATTTCTCATGGGCATAAAAGAGACAATTTATTTCACAAGGTAAAGTCAAACCATACAAAGGTCTCTTGCCAATCAGGTAGGGTATTTAGACACTGTTTACTACCGTGCCTCATTGATTATATGGATAATTTCAATCCCTCACCTCAAGCTCCTCATGCACATGTCCCACATCAAGGGCAGAGGAGGGTAGGTTACAGGTATAACCTCCACGTTATGTAAAGGCAGACCGAACAATTTACCAGTAGGGAAGAGGGACTTTGCCGAAGTTGTAGGAAAAAAGGAAGGAAATTTAGTTCTCAATAGTGGCTTTCAAACTTTAAAAGGAAACAGTGTGCCAAGCCACAGCAGCAGCAGTAAATGTGGATACATGTTTAACAGGAGTGAAACCTAAGATTGAGAAAAGCAACAAAACAGAAAGTGATTTTTGTCTTAAACTGCATGAAAAATTGCCTCAGTTTTAACAGCCCTCAGTTCTCTTTTTTCCTAATAATTCAGTTATTAAACCGTTGTGTTGAACTTTAGCCTCTTAAGAAAGACCCAAGTAAATTATTTACAAAAAATATTGCACCCGAAGATGGTAGCTGGACTATGATAGCCTAACAAATCCTGAACAAGATTAGAAGCAACCAACTGGTAAGAAAAATCTTAATTAATATTTAAAGAATTCCAAACAAGGACACATCAGAAGAAAGAAGTACACCTGGTCCCAAATGATGTTTTCTTCCATGTTTAAGGAAATTTTCAAGAAGGAATTAGGTACAGCTTTTACTCGGAAATTTTTACACTGCTGTTGAACACTCCTTTTGTCAAAATTTCACTGTATAGTTGATTTAACTGGATGGCTTGTCTGCCATCTGTCCCCTCAGCAAATGCTAGGCATTCTGTTCCAAACCAACCAGACCATCTGCAATTAATAGGTTGCCAGAATGGCTGTATACATATACTTCACATGCTCTGAGTTGGTGATTTTTCTTTATTTGGCAACAAGCAAAGCCAAATATTTCCAGTGCAACCCAAGAAAAGACCACAAAACTGATGGGATGAAATAGCCTTGCTGACCTCACCAAACCAATACAATCTGAAATTCATAAATACAGAGAAATAGAAGACCCTCTATACATGACCATAGAAAATTATTTCTTAACACAGCTGTGTCCCTGAAAAACGCCAGCACATTGTAGAACCTCCGTCCTTGGGAGAATTTCACAAACAGGTGCATTCACTGAGATGTTCAGGTGTTAAATGCGCTCCTCTGTGTCCAGCCACAAGCCAGAACCAGCAGGGACTGGCGGCTGCCACCTTTGGCTCGGCCTCGTCTCCTTTCCCACCTGGCGGGCGTGGAGCACGGCTGCCCCGGCTGGCTGCAGCCCAGGGCTCGCAGCGCTGCTTCTGCACAGCGGGGAAGGGCCAGGGAGCACCTGTGCCGCTGACCTGAGCGAGGCTGAGCACCCGGGCAAAGCAGCATCTCACCAAGCTGTGAACCACCTTACGGCTGCCTTTCGTTCGGGCACCTACAGTGACCCAGCGGTCACCTGTTAGGTCACCCCTACAGGTACAACCGCAGGACAGCACAGCGCTGGCACCAACAGCTTCATAGGCTGTGGAGACCCAGTTAAGCAGCACCGACAAGTATTTGAAAACGAATCCGATGCTGGACACTACTGGCGTCTTCGCGGGAGTCAAAGCGTGGCGACAAACTTGGGCGGCTCCGGGCGCGCCCTGGCACAGCGGGGGCAGCGGGGCGGCCACAGCCCCGCGTCCGTCCGCGCTGCGGCCGCCGGAGCCGCCCGCGTCCCCGCTCGCCGCCACCGGCTCGCCGGCAGCCAGCCCAGGCCCCGGCGCTCCACACCTCCCTCTCCCGGGCGCCAGCTCCTCCCGCCGCCGGGGAAGCCCGGGGCCTCCCTTCGCACGCCCCTCCCGCCCGGCAACGCGGCGGGGAACATCCGCGGGCGATGGCGCGGCTCGGCCGGCGCTCCCCGTACCTGGGCGGAAGGCGGTCAGGGTCCTGCCGCGGGCTCTCAGGAACACGCTCTCCGGCGCCGCCATCGCCCCGGCCCGTGCGGCCGCTGCCACCGCCGGGCCCGGCCGCCGAGGGGGCGGCACCGCCTCCGCCGGGGGCGGCGCCTGGCGCGGGCGGGAGGCCCCGGGACGCACCGAGGACGCCCCGCGGGCCCGGGCGCTGTGGCCGCGCTGGAGGTTCCGGGGCCTGGCGTGACGGGATCCGCGGGAAGCGGTGCTCGGGCGGGTCTGGGCCGAGCCCTGGGATAGCCCTGGGAGCAGACAGGGGGCTGCGGGGCGGCTCCTGGCACCGCCACGTGTGGGGGCGGCTTAGGGTGGAACCTGCCCTGAAGATGCGTTGGCTTTTAAATAAATTAGAATAAAGTAATAGTTTACATCATATTCAGCTTGTTCCTAACCTGCGAACCGAAGTAACCCCTTGTGTACAAGCACTGGCAACCTTCCTTTGTTCCTTCATGGGTGGTTCTCATCAGGTTTCCTCAGCGTTTAAACGTGCTCCCGCATTTAGGTATCACCTGCACCTACTCTCTGAAAAAGAAAAGAGAAGTTTTGTAGAAAAAGCAAAGCCCCAGTGTCTCCCTGCTCCAGTGGCCCAAGCTCCGCCTGCCCTGCCCATGGCTGTGGGCGCTGTGGAGGGCACGGAGCAGGGCCCACGCAGTTCATGCTCCTGTCAGAACCAAGCTACACAGTGAGGTGATGACTGAAATAAATGGGTGACCCTTACAAGGCAATGTTTTCTTCATCTCTTCTGACCTAGAATTCCTTTTTGACCCAGCCATCCAGGAACAACAATACGGTTGCAATTTCCAAGTTGAACAGCTGGGACCCCATTATTCTGTGTGGTGCAACATGCAGAGTTCTGAGTGCCTCTATTCATTGTGTGAAAACTGCAGCAATGTGTTAGGTAAGGTTAATATTGTCAACTAAAATGCATTCCTATGGCTAGATGGTTTTTCCATCTGTAAAATGTGGGTATTATTATCCACAAATAAAAACAGCTTCTTCAGTCCTACTTGTAAACTGCTTAAAGATCATTAGATGGAAAGCGCTAGGGGAAGCCTTTTTTATTAAGTAGTTTTTGCCAATTCCCCTCTTTATGAGGCAGCATGTGGTATATTAAGCAAATAAAAACTAAAGTGCATTTTTAAGTCTCAGGTGTGGCCTATCTAAATATCCCAACACCATCCTAGGAAGGGGTGATCACAGTCTCGTGGTAGAAATGCTCATGCTAATATAAGAGCAGTTGGCTCAGTCATGCAAAGAATTTTTTTTCTACCTTTTCTATTTCTTTTCCATTTTCTTCTCATTTGCTTAATAGGGCTGAGCAGCTATAAACCAGAATATATGACTGCTGCATGACTTCAGCTAAAGTCAGAATTAATTTTGCATGTGAAATAACATCAAGATCAGGCCAAAAAAAGTAGATTGTCTTGGCAAGGCGACATTGTGTGGCTCTGGAGCACAAGGACATGAGATTGTGATCAGCACCTGAATTACCTTTGTCTTACTTAACCTGGATGTGTTGCTAAAGGCAACCATGTTTCTTGTCAAGTTATGCATGTCTGAAAGATTGAATCAGACCTGGCAGAGATGGGGATTGTAAGATCTTCTAGATTTATCTAAGTCTGTAATTTCACAGCTCTTTTTTCTAGACATGTATAGGGTGCTCTCCTCTACAAAATTCTGTTGTCAGTACTTGTATTCTGTTCTATTTGATGTCTTTGCAGGATGGATCATGGATGAGCTCTTTCTAGGTGATGGTGAGCGTGCAGCCTGCCTATGTTGCCTCCTCTTCAAATGGAATCCTTTGATCTTAGATCACCTTGAGCATTACTGAGTAATGAGGAGGCCACAAGAAATTTTAGTTTTGTAATTTAAACACATTTTCTTGTGATTTTACAGCCTGAGTGCAGAAGTGTTTTCATCTGCAGAAATAAAGGAACATTTGCTTATAAACGTGAGAACTGAGAATCAGGGCTGTGTATGCAGGAGGGGGATTTCAGCTCTCTCCTGCTTCCTTTACTCTGCCAAATTTGAAGTATGCATTTTTGAAGCCAAGCTCATGGACCAAATGCTATACAGCTAAACTCATTTTACTATGACTAAGTCGTTCAAAGTTACTACTGATCTATGTTGGTTATATATAGATTTTCATGGACTCATTCCAGATGGGGCCTAGATAAAGCATCAGAATTTTGTCATAGGACTTGATTTGTTATACAAAGTGTCATGAATATAATGGCACTGAATAAATAATTTACAGTAGCACGTGTCTCCTCTTATATATAGAGTATAAATTGAGAGTTTTACTAATTTTATGAAGTTAGTGTGAACATCCAGAGGGAAATGTACCATTCTGGGAGGGCATGCAGTATATTGAAAATAAGAGATTAAAAGTGGAAAATGCAGGCATTGAAAATAAAATTCTTATGTAAGATTTAGTTTAGTAAGGGCTGTGAATAGAATAGTGCAGATCTGTGGAGTCCAGATCTTGTAAGACTTACTCGAGTGTGCTTTAGATCATGCTGCCAAGACTGACAGTTCTTGGAAGTTCTGAAAAATCCAGTAAAACAGACATTCTACCTTATTTTTTACTGCAGTTTAAAGTAAGACTGTATGCGCCTTGAGAGACCTAAATAAAGTACTAATAAAACAAATAAATTATTCTAAAATTTACTATCTCTATTGAGAAATTGAAATAAGGAGCAAAATAGTCAAGGCAGTGGTTGAAGTATGAGAATCTTTTTTCTAATCTCAGCAAATGACAGGATGACAAAGAACAAAACTGGAAGAGTACAAAAGGTGAAAAGGATATATAACAAGGTCGGTCTAAACATTGGAATTGAAATTACAATGCACAGATTTGAAACAAAACCATTTTAATCTTATCTATAGAATAGAATGGCTGTGTGCCATCTGGAATTCAGGGAATCCAATGAAAGTTGGAGGTGTAAACAATACACACAGCAATATCAACATCTGCTTTCAGTGCCTGCTGCTATATATGAGTCCTTGAGGGATAAGTTGGAGAAAATAATGGAAATTGATAAAACCTCATGACAGAATTACATATAATTGTATTTGTTTAAAAAGAATTTGGATTTACTCATGCTAAAATAAATAGCACATACAATGTATTGTCTGCTTTTTAAGAATCTCTCCTCCCTGTAAGTCCTTGAACAGATCAGCATTCATAGCAGATGCAAGGTTTTGGAAGGTTTGGCACAGGATACAGCTCCTCTCCTTCCCCAAGAACAGCCAATGATAAAAATCAGGAAGTTCTGGAAACTTACAGGAGTATCTCTTGAGTCCACTCCTATGTCCTGCTGCATTGCTGAGACTCCAGGATGGCTACACCATTAGAAGTAAATTTAGCAATCTGAGCCTAAAACATTTCAGAATATGATAAAACATAAGGTCTGATACTCAATACAAACAAAAATGAATTACTACAGTAAAAATGAATTACTTCACTGAAGAATGTTAGCAATGTTAAAAAAAGGCTCTGTTAATATTTGGCCTTGATACCAAATGGCCTTCCATTTTCAAAGGGTCCATAAAATAATATCAAAAATATTAAAAATGCTTTGCACAAGCCAGCTTAAAGGGATTGGTTGACCAGGACCAATATTTTGTTGCTAGGAAGGGAACAATGATGACATTGATTATTTCCACAGCTAAAAATCCACTATGTAATTGATTTTTATCTGACTCATTTAGTGTGGGCAGGCTCCATTTGTTCAAGAAACCTGTAATATATTCCTTGAATCACTGTAACTATGAGAGATATAAAAGTTGATGTAATGAGTTAAACACACTATTTAACTCAATTTGTTTTGCACACTGAATTCCAATTTCTGACACAGATACAGGTTCTATCTAGAGCTATTGCTCATTTTTTAAGATGTCTTTTTAATTTTCTGTGCTTAATTCTACTTTTCTACTCAATTCTACTTTATTCAGGGTGACTCTGATTTCAGAATTCTGTGTCCTGAGATTTCATTTTCAGGTACACTGAGAACTCTCACCTTTCATTGAATGATTGAGACCTGGGCTACCAGCAGATTCAAAACTCCTGATTAGTAAAGACTCCAGGGAATGAGAGAGCCAAGACTAGGAAGAATTATTTGATCTGGTGCATATTTTTGACACCTTCAGTGTCTGCTCCTGAAAAGTCATGGATATTTGGGTCATGAGTTTGTATTGAAACTGCTATACACATAGAAATTGCATAGGAGTCCAGCAGGACTTGAGCTGAGTGAAAAAACCCCAGGGTTTTAATTGAACTGTCCATTTCCAAAATTATGTCGAATATTTGTGATTGACTGCCACTTCATCCTGAACTATAAGAACTTTCTGGCTTAGCTGCTCTCCAGAATTTTTGCCATCAGATTTGGGCAGCATTTGCCCACGATATAAAGTTTATGATTCCTGTTGCTCATCCTGTCCAGTCACAAATGGAAGGGAATTAGGAATATAAATAGATCTGAAGAAACTATTTATTATATATATCCAACATATCTGTATGTTTTTAGAGTACTGCAGGTTTCAGGTATATACTATTTGACTTGGTCTAAGAAGAAAATCTAGGTTTAAAACCTTTTATTTCACAACTTGGTCTCAAATTTGGACTTGTTGGACTTTTTTATTTTAAACAAGTAAATTTTCCATTAATGTACAAGTAAAACCAGAAAACTGAAAGAAAAACTAGTATTTAGTTTATGTATCTATATGCATGGCTCTTGAGAGTCCTTTCTCCTTCTTTGCTGATAAATGACATATTATTATAAAAAAATAAAAGCCCTGGTGATCATTAACCACAGTTGCTATTTCTGTCAAAAAATCCCAAAGAAGCAGCAATCTTTCAAGTATTAAAATTCAATAAATAATCAGAGCACTTTGATATTTTTCAGCTAGGCATAGAACAAGGGCATTGGTCTTTCATTGGTTACATTGGTTAATCCAAAATATGTTGCAAATGTACTGGATGAATCTCTTGGTTTCCTTGCTCAAAGCATAATTTTTTCAGACTAGAAAAACTAGAAACTAGAAAACATTTTTACATTACAGGTGACATACAAGCAATTTGGGTGTTTTGAAAAAACTGATACCTCCTTTTTTATCCTTCTGTAAAGAGATTTCATTCTCTTTCAGATAAATGTCATTGTTCTTGTTCACCTAGATTTTAACCAAATATATTTCTCAGAAGCACATGTACATCACCATCTGACAGGACATAACAAACTGGATATAAAGAGATAGACAGTGACAGCAGATGACTTTGAGAAGAAAAAAGAGTGACTGCAAAAAAAGCTCTGAAAGAGAACCCATTGTCATTCCACATTGCAAAGATGCAGCTTCTGCTACAGAGGCAAGTTTGACACCCCAGAAATGTCCTCTAAGTGGACAAGTTTCCACTTAGGTTTTCTGAAGTGGAAAAGGTATTTGTACATCAATCAGGCACATAAATCCTCCTGTTGATTTGACTTCCTGAGTCCCACTCTGCCACTACTCTCCCCTCCAAATGCAGCCTAATAAATTGCATCGGTGGTTCAGAGAATCTTTGCTGCTTTGGAGAATGATTTATGTTTGCTAAACTCTTCCTAGAACTCTTCTGCACATTAGTATTCACTCATATTGTGTGCCAGGTTTTGCATGTGAAGTAGATCTCAAAATTGACTTTCCCATCTGTGATGTCACTAATATAGCAGTCACTGTACCTCCTGAAATAGGATGACTATGAAGGATGCATCTATTTTGCCACAGATTTCTATAAAACAAAATGTTTTTCAGTAATTAAAGCTGGAGGTGAACAAAGGAGGTACTCCAGGAA
The DNA here is from genome assembly GCA_024362935.1 of Setophaga petechia. Taxonomy (NCBI): domain Eukaryota; kingdom Metazoa; phylum Chordata; class Aves; order Passeriformes; family Parulidae; genus Setophaga; species Setophaga petechia. Next base: position 4,042,332 of record JANCRA010000027.1, on the reverse strand, counting down.
AAGCACAGATTAATTTAAACCATAAATGACCCATTTAATTTTTTTTTCCACTCAAGTAATGACTGAAGAAAATGAGTTCAGAGACTGATGAAGGATGCTGAATAGGTAATTATCGCTATTACAAACCCCTTATTTTAATTTGTAGGAAATGTGATTTGAAAATTAAATAGTACTTGATTTTTTTTCAGGTTTCAGTGTGGACTCTCCTTCAGCTGTGCCTAGCACTTTTGTTTCTCAGAATTTCAAGGACCTTTCTTTTCCCATTAATGATTGTATTAGATAACCAGAAGGATCCATTTTTCAATAGTATTATCTCAGCAATAAATTACATTTTCCACTTCCCTCAGATTCCTAGTCTAAAGATCTGTAGGTGTTTTACAGGCCTTGGGTAAAAAGAAATAACAGAAAATTTGCACACAGGTAGAGGCACACAGAGGCTGATTTATGAGTGAAGACATAACATGCACCACAAAGCTTCTACTTTTAAAATTAATTATAGATGAGGACAAGATTGCATGCCCTACAAGGCAAATGTAATCCACCTGTTTTGTACTACCCTTAAGTTCAGCTACCAGACTCCTTCCCTGTGTTTGCAATGATTTTTTTCAGATTTCTTCCAGTTGTACTTATTCAGAACAACTCAGTCAACGACAGCAAACACTGTCTGTATTCCCAGAGTGTTCTTTCAAATTTTTAATGCTCCAGTAGTTTTCAAATCTCTGTTACAAGTGTAACAGAGTCCAATGTCCAAGCATAAAAATCTAGACTAATTGACACTAGAAAAGTGGCTTTCCCACTCTTTGAATTTCTTACGGTTTTGAAACAAGGGAGAAATAAAATTTTATCCATGGAATTATTGCTTGGTCTTATTGATCCATTCCTACATTTGCTGAAGGACGATCACCATAAAGATATGTCCCCTGTCCATCAGGCAAAATATAGAAATTAACTCAAGTGCCTCTTCTGCACATGACTTGAACCCTTAAAGGTCATTTTGATGTTGCCAGTTGGTTGCAGGAACACAGAGTAGGAATTGCAGAAGGCTGTGTGCAACAGGCAGCTCCCAATGAGAAGATGCTGCACCCAACCCTTCCAGATGTACTCTGGGGCAAACAAACCCAGTGTCCTTGCAGAATGACCTGTGCTGCCCATTTCTGGCCTTAAGACCTTCCTGCTATGAAGCACAGTCAGGCTCATTCAGAAATGAGGGGTAAACCACAAACAACTCAAAAACAGTGAAGTGTGATTGGCATTTTTGTTGAATGCAATTGGATGGATTCATCAACCATAACAATTTTTTGGGAATAATTAACTGTGCTGAATTTTTCATTAAAATAAAAGCACAACATTCATATGGAGTAATTACTGTGGTGTGAAACATGTTTGAATTAGAACAAGACAACTTTGTCATTGGGTAGGGAAATTCACAGTGCCAGGAAACGTTCTCCTCCCCAGGTTCTAGGAATCATGTGCCTAACAGCCTCCTGCAGCATCCAGTACCAGCTACTATGAATAATAGATCTAGAGCTGAACATAAGGTATGGAGGGAGTATTTAAAATGTTTAATTATTCAAATGAAGGAATTAATTGACTGTGTCTTTTTTGCAGTTCCACAATATTTCTAAACATCTTAAGAGCTCAGCATGCTAAGAAGAATATAATAATGTGTCTGAATCTGCACTTCAGTTTATTCTCCAACACAAGCACTATGGAAAAACATTTTAAAATCAGACATTTGGAACAGAGCAACTGACTTTGGGGAAAAAGCATATCTATGTATATATATAATGTATATATACACAAATTATGCATACAATATAAAAAAACTGTGATGAATTGGATTCAATGGGTGAAGATCTTACTGAGCCTATTTGATGTACAAAATGTGATGTAATACTGTATCAACAAGCTGCACTTCACTACAATATTTATGTCAGTTCTTTTTAAACTAGCAATTCTCAAGCAATTCTAATCTAATCTAGTCTTAGCTATGATAATTCCTGCAAAAAGTATTAAAACATTCTGAACTGGAGAGAATTTGGCAGTGCTGAGCTTCTAGCAGAAGATCATTCCTTATTGTACTTCCAAGCTTACCTAGATGGAGATCATTGAATTCCTGGCTGGAAAAGGCAGGTGGGAAAGAAAATATTCCATTTGCTTCTCGAAAAACCTTCAAGTCTAATTTGTCTCCAGAGAAGGTCAAATTTAACTGAAAACCAGGTTGATTTACATATTTATTTTCAGGCAAACTATAGTAAACTGCAACTTCTGTTTGCCCTAAGCTTTCTCCAACAAAGTTTTTGGGGGCTGAACAAACTCATTGTTTAAGGCTAAATTTCTTTCCTGTGCAGGTGCAATTTTGTAAGCCAGCATGGTTAAACTGTAGTGCATCTGAAAGGATTGAGAGATCCTCCCACTGTGCATTTGAAAGGATTGAGGATCTGCACGTGGGCTGTTGGTGCCCTTGATGTGCCACAATAATTGAAGTCCAGCCAGTGTGAACAAGGATGGAAAGGTTGCCTAGGAGCAGGTTGGGAAGCCCTGACCTGAAGAAGCATCTGTTACCTTGCTCTCTGCCAGAAATAATTATATTATAAGCAGGCTGGTACTAGAATTTCCAGTCTTTTCTCTTGGCCTCCAGAGCCAGAAAAAATCTGTGTAGTTCTGGTATTGCACTCTGTTTTTCTCCTTCAGCTCCTCATTGGGCAAACAGGTACTGTTTCTCTCAAAAAAACAGGGATCAATTCTTTACTAGCAACCAGCAGAGGACACTTACTTTTAAGGTTTCTGCCAAGTTTGCTTAATTGGACTCTTTGGATAAAAAAAGCCAGCACAGGGCTATGATAGTAGTCTCAGTGCTCTGATTTTCACACTTCAGCACTAATTTGCTTCTGGATAAACTTTGGTTAATCAAATTTCTGCAACTCAAGCAAATAAAGAGTGAAATTCATCCTGGCTAAAAGGAGCCCTGGTCTCATATAAATCCACAGAATTCCATCTCCTAATATTCTCCCAGTACCTAGTGCTTCATCTTTTGAAATGTAACTGTTTTGGAAGCATCCAGGTATATAAACAGATAAAATATTTCAGCAGCTAAAATACTTTAAAAATTAATTTCTCAGTGGAAAATGTTTAATTTTTAATTTTAATACACTCAATAACAGATTTATAAACCTTGGTTTATAAATATCTGCATTCCTTGCAACAACATTTCTTCTACTCAGTCCTAAGAATACTCTGCAGCTGAAAGATTTGCACCTTGTCCATACCCCCTCAGCCTTTGACTTATAATGAAGCTGCCAGCAAGGACACAAAGTGGTGTCAAGCACAATGGCATCCTTGTACTGAGCAACTGGAACAAACCATAAATTTAAAATAGCAGTGTTTACTATTGAAAACGTAGAGTTAGTAAATATCTCAAGAAAGATGTAGTGAATCAATGAGACTGCTATTATTTTTCACACTTTTCCTGTAAGAAAAGAGAATTGTAATATTTCTGGGTTCTTACATAACCTAGTCTAGCAAGTATTTATCTCGTCTTCTAAATAAAAAATCAAACCCCCTCATCCTTAAATAAATCCAATGTAAACAGAAAAAGTACAAGGTAGAAGTTAGAGGACTTTCTGTTTGAGCTTTTGAACAATAAATCTGACCTGAAAAAATATAATAATACCATCCTGGGTAAAACTTTCCTAAACTGACTGAGAAGACAGGTATATAATTTTTCCAAGAAGGACTATTCACATTTATTTATCAGCTTGGGTTTTGGAGGAGGTTATTTTTCAAGAGAATGATATATCATATGGGTGTCATTTCTGGAAAAAACATGCACCTCTCATACAGTCTAGACTAAATCGAGGGGAAGAGAGCATTTTGTGATTTCTGCAAGTAAATTCATAAAGACCAACAGGACTTAACAGATTTTTAGGACAAAATCATAAACTTGTTGTGGTGAACACCATGATGTGTGGGGGAGGAGGGAGAGGTGCCAGCTGGATCCATTGCCTGTCTTGACATTTATGCTGTGTTCATCACCATGGTATCAAAACACCTTTACAAGTTCTGAGTGTAGCCACAGTAAAGGATCTGTGGTTTTCCCTGGAGTCCTAGGAGGGGTGGCTTTGCTGTTGTTGCTATTGTCATGATTTTTGAACAAGCAGGTGAAAATAAGGGATTTTACATTTTGTTCTTAAGGAGCTGAGATTCCTCAGGGATTCAACTCCATAGCTGTATGTCAGTTGCCAGGAAAATTGTATCTGTACATGGTACAGAGATAACTCTTCTCTTGTTCCAGAAAATTCCAGCTCCAGAAAGGTGACAAAGGGGGTGAGAAGGAGCCCTCATCCTTTTCCACAGAGCACAGAGATGATGCTTAGGGCGGATGGAGGCAGGGAGGTGGGAACAAGAGTTGTTGAAAGCCCTGCTGACTGTTCCTGGTTTCCCCAGCAGTGCAGGCAGCCCCCCTGGGTGTGTGCCAGAGTCTCCTGATCCCTGTGCCAGCAGAACGTGCCTCCCCTGGGCTTCCATGGATTGATGCACAGAGACACCTGAGAGCTGCCTGAATGCATTTTCAGGAATGGACAGCAGATGTGCTGGAGCTTAAAGCTGTATTGTTAGTGGAAATATGATTTCCTTAGATATTTCTACGTTTTCTCACATAATAAGCATCAGACTCTAGCCTTTGTGTTTTTGTCTGACTTTTCCTGGATGTTTTTTTTTTTCTATAGCCCTTAATGATAGATTTTGGGTTTGCTTTCATTATGAAGAACACTAGCATTATAAAATTACCCCATTGAAAGAAATAGAATATTATGTACTATAAAGAACATCTCAATGAGAATAAACTTATAAAATCTTGTTTCTTAGAGTGAAGTCTTCACTCCATTGCATACAGCTATCAATAATTAGATAGTCAACAGACCTAATACTAAAAACATCCTGTGCAATGAGACAAAAAATGTGAAAACTGGACCCAGGCTGAGGCTTTTCATGGAAGATCTATTTCTGATCTTGCTGTGCAAGTGTTTTAGTGTTTTCTTTTTTTTGTTAACTTGAGCTAAACATTATGACAGAAACAATTGAGATAATTGGGTATTATGAGATATCTGCTCTTTTTCATTTATGGTCATTTTATGTGTTGAAATGTTTGTATTGTTTATGTAGGAAAGTGATCCTATTGTTCAGCCATCTAAATGATGTCTTTCTTAATCTTATTATCAAGGCTCATGTCAACTGTTCTAGTTTGCATACAAATTATGAGCAATTTCCTTTTAAATTTTGTTATTTTTTCTTTTTAAGGAAGATAATCCCTAAATTCACAGGGAGAATTTGTTAAACTGGAAAATCCTATTTAAGGGTTCAAGGTGTATAGAAATTACAAAATTGCCTTTAAAAAGGCCAGCTTTCTGTCAGGTGTGTGGGAGTGAATGACAGACTAATTCCCACACACACCCAAGAAAATTGTGAGTTGTCCTCTTACCAAGTATTCTGTTACAACTGCCCCTATAGATGTGTCTGTGTGTATAGATATATTTGCATATGTATATATACATATATATATTATTTCCATATTACACTGAAATATTCCTTTTACAGCTTCTTTACATTTTACTCCTGAGTTACTTGCCTATATTGATTACAGATTAAACAATCCATTCTGAAGCTTACTCTCAGATACCAGTGTTTTCTGATAAAACTGTGTTTAACCTTATTGTACTCTGCAATAATCTCCAAAATATATGTATTAGGGAACAGACATCCTAAATATTTTATTAACATTGGATTATATTTAGCAGGTTAGAGATAATTTGCTGATTTAAGTAAACACTACAACAAAAAGATACCACAAGAATCTGCTGTCAGCATCTTTTTGCAGCACTTCTTAAGACTCCCTGATGTGCATTTCACAATGCAGTTAAAATCCTTTTATTTCTCCTATTATTTATCCAGCTGTGGGATCACTGCACTTTCATAATAATAAAAAAACATCTAGGCAAATATATGTTATAAAACCACCAAAAATTATTAAAAATGTTCTGCTACACATTAGTTATTCTATGTATTAAATTTTCATTTTAATATTGGCTTTATGCAAAGAGCAAGGAAATTAGATTGATGCCTTTTCATTCAAGATAGTAAAACAGGGTACCTAGACAGATGTTCTAGACAGATATTGCATTTATGTAGGTGTAACAGAGTTGCACTGTGCTCAGAAATATTAATGATGAATACTGTTAGCATTATCAGGATGCTGTCTGGAAAGAAGACATAAGGAATGCCATTTACTCTTCCACCTTGAAATCTTCCTGGCTTTTTGACCCATCTGTCATGCTACCTGGTTGATGGGTTATTTCTTCTCGCTGGCTTTCCTGCTAAAGGACAGAGGAGCAAATCCCTTTGGAGGCAGCTTTAGCACTGCTCTTTGCAGTTGGCTGTCAAGTGGAGTCAAGAAGGGACAGTTGCTCCCATCTGCTGGAAGCGTGGTCTGGAACCTGTGTGTGTGTTTGTGCACGTCAACAGCTTTCCAACATATGGGCCTAAGTTTAGCTTCTGAATTCATGACTGGGCTTTCAAATGTGACCTGGTTTCAGATGTACTGACCACTCAGACATCTGGTGGTTTCGTGTAAGCTGTGATTATTCAGCATCTCTTGAGCAAAATCACTCAGTGCAGTGCAGTTTCCATTTTAAATTAGTGAGAAGACAGTTGTTGAATTTAGTAGATACTGAGCTGGTCTGTGGATGTTTAACCTTCTTGACATCTGGCCCTCTTGGCCAGGCCTACAGTCACATCAGTGAATCTGACAGCCACCTGAAAACTGGTGACAGCATCACCTGCCACTGATAACTGATAACTGTGTCATGGAATTAAAAAGGTACCACAGAACTCTGACCATAATTACTTTGTGCCACTTATTTCCTCTGTCTCGTGATTTAGCATTTTAAAATCCTGAACATCTTTTTAACAGTTAGCATCCTTTAAAAATGGAACTGTCAAGAGAAATTTTCTTATTCATAAATCTGAAAGTTCCTGCATCTATATATTAGTACTATATGTAAGACTCAAAATACATCAAGCTCCTGATGGGCATGTTGTGACAGTGATACAGGGAGACATCATTAAAGCTTATTATCAGGGAAGCACACTAAAAAGGTCTAATTTTCAGTAAGAATTTTTGATTTTGGTTGCTTGACAGAACATTTTGGAAGAAATGCAAAATATATGGTGGCTAAAATATTTTGTTAGTTAAGTAATACAGCAACTTTACATTTCTGTGAAGATCAAGTTGTTCATATCTGAGGTTTACAGGTCACTTTTATAGCCCTTGAGGGTTATTAGTGCTGAAACTGGGAGACTTTTAACTGACTCATCAATTTGACTTCTTGTTCTGCCTTCTATCCATGGATGTTCCAGGCCTGAAGAATGCACACTGCAGACTAAACTTGTCTACCTCTTTATGTCAGTTGCTGAGGAGTTTTAGAAGAAGTATTGGTTAGATCAGCTCCTCTAACATATGCCAGAGTCAAACAGCAGATGATCAGAAAATTTTCTCTCCTCTGTGTCCTGCTCTATATCTAAGCACAGCTTCTCTATGCTCAGGCACAGTATACAGCCTATTATACTCACTTTAACCTTGACAATTTTTAATGCTATTTTAGGCCTGTTTGGAAAGTCTTCCTTTCTGCCTTGAAAAGTTGAACCCATGGGAACAAAGGTGATTTTCTTTTGAAAAGATACAAAAGCAGTTCCAAGTTTTTTTATCCTGTGTAGCTTTTATTTATCTTTTTTCATTTTTTTTTTTTTTTTGTTAACAAGATAAAGATTTTGTTGGCACAAGGTTGCAATGATCTGCAGAGCTTTCTTTGTCAGCTGCAGTAATCCTCAGACACCTGGTCAATCACTCAAGATCTAAATTCCATGTCATTCTAATTTGTAACAAGCAGAAACATACCTTGTTCACTGGTACTTGCAATACTGCTACAATTCAAAAGTAACATCAGTTTTGCCAAAGAAAGAAACTGGCTGTCATCTTTCCTTGTTCAGGATCAGAGCAGTAGCTGTGCAACAGGCAAACCTGAGGGCACAGCTCGTTTTTCAGCTGCACTGTTGGAAGCTGCTTTAGACCTGTTGGCACTTTCTTCCCACTGCTGTACACTGAAGACATTTGCACTCCCCATGTATTTGCTCTTGTATGTTTATTTGCAAGCACTCTGTTTACCTTCTACATTTATCTGAATTTTCTTAATCTCCTTGGAATTAAGCTGAAGCTACAAGAACTCTTGGGATTTCATGAAGTCCACTCCAAATGTGGTTGTGGTTACTGCCTGCCTCAAACCCAACCCACGTAATTATCACAGTTTAGGTTTTACTAGGAGATTGAAGAGGAAAATATTAGGTTATAAAATGTAATTTCTAGGTTATAGAATTGCAATAAATTATATTCCTCCTCAGTAAGCCATAAAACCAATTCTCTCATGGTTTTTCATTCATGCAGCCCCTCTTGGCTCATTAAAATCTCTTGATGGTGATCCCTTTGCTACACGCAAAGTGTATTTTTTGAGACCTGATGACAATAACAAAGAAGTGCTCAGTGTGAGATGTTCCTGTTAAAACTGCTATGAATCCATGAAATTATGAGAACAAGCTGCTTCTGTCCTAGTCTGTATGTGCACCTTTTTAATGAAAAGGGAAAGGTTAGTTAGAAAATGTGTGCTCACTATTTATAAAAGCAGAAGTGGATTTAGTGTCAACACAATGCAGGTTGGGATTTCACACATTGTTGTACTGATACACTAATGATTGCAGTTACTGGTTAAAAGAGCAAAGGCTCATGAAGTGTTTGCTATGTAACTAAAACCAAATGCATTTTAACCACCCAGCAAGACTAATATCTCTGGAGAAGGACACTGCTCATACAGGAGTGACAGGACTTGATAGAAGCTAATGGGGCTCTCTGATCTATGCAAATTCAACAATGTAGAGCTGTTAAAAAAACCCCAAACTTCTGTGTTGTGTGATTCAGGGTGTTTACAGTATTTGTGAATCATAGGACTTTTTTTCAGTATTCATAAACATTATGTCACTTGTAGCCTCCTTGGTAAAACACATTTCTTTAACTCTTTCTTTAAAGAGCTCTTTAACTCATGTCTGCTAAGACACTTCCAGGTCTCAAGCTTCCCTAGCACTGCCAGCAGACATCTCCCACCACTGAACTGTTCTTTCAAAGGCAGTGATTGCAAACCTGCTGCCACTTGATCTGGCACAGAAGAGCCATCACTTCTTCTGTTCTCTAGCCACAAAACATTCTGTACCTACATCCAGACACCCCACTGCAGCGGGAAGAGACTGCCAAGGAAACAGACACTGACTGCTTCATTCCCATTTCCACGTGACACTTCTTATCACAAATGACACACAATACTTGCACATCAATACTGCCTGAGATCAGGTCTAGCTGCTTTTTTCTGACAAATATTCACAGCTCTGGAATGTCTGTTGATAATAATTATTGAGCTAAAGGACATGTTTTGGGAAATTATGATTAGCTAGAAAGCTCCATTGACTCAGTGCTCAGCAAAGGACTATTCTCTCTGTCAGGTAATCAGTCCCAGGGAAATACTCAAAGGTTGCATCAACATTGTTATTATAAATAAAAATTAAATACAGAATTTTGAACATAATAATTGCAATTGCTCCATATGGTCTAGTTGTTCTATATTCTTCATATATCCCCTCACCTCAACATTCAGGTTAACTCACTGACTTTCTCTCCTAATTTTACTCTTTTTCAAACTCTCTTATTTACATAAAAAAATCCTGCAAGAATCAGTTCTATGTACAATTCCACACAGAATTCCATAAACAGAGTATGAGTGTATATGCAGCTTCCCTGTGACATGAGAACACGTTGTTACTGAATTTACCAGGAAAGGTGCCTATTTTCTAGGTTAAAGTTGAACCACTAGCATTGCCATTGATTCACATCATCTTGATGAAAACAAGTCAAAGAAATTAGAGGGAAAACATAACAAGAATTTTGTATATGGCTGATGCCTAAAGTAAGAATTCCACTTAATTAAATGGATTTGCACTTGAGTAAAGACAATTCTGTAGGTTCAGGTTGAAACATTCATCCTCTCAGTTATTTCACAGGCAAAGAACATTCCTTGTGGGATAAATCTGTAGAAAAGTAGGCAATTATTACTTACCTTAAAGCAATGTCAAAAAGAGAAGTCTTGAAATTCTTCAAGTCTTGAAAGTGGAAGATGATGGTGTGAAACCAGGAAATCTTTGATGTTTCTCAACTTGTTAAGTATACCTGTAATAAATAAGACACTTATTGACTGACTTAATTGTGAAAAATTTTATAAAATCACACAATGACCCAAAATGTGCCTCTGTACTGTGTGTAATACTAATTTCTCTCAAGTAGTTTTATTTCCATTGATTGTAACCAATGGGTTTATATTTTGGTCATGCAGGTGTTCTTAGAAATACATGCTATGAAGCCATCAAAGCACACTGCCACAGGTCTAGTAAAAATGGTTTGTGCCCCAGTCTAGAACAACTCCAACTCACTATTAGAATTCTAAGACATGGTACAGCTAAAATCACTGCTAATACAACTAATAGGCAGAGAAAGCATAACAACTGAAGTAACTTAAAATTAATTAAGGGTAGCATGATTTATGGGTTCTGGGTTCCATGGGTCTGATCCAAAATCTCTTGGTGCTATAAAAAATGGGGTTTTTTTCAAGAAGGTTTGATCACCCTCCTGTTTTTTCCCAAGCACATGTCACTTAGGGTTGAGTTCTGATCTCTTGGACCTGAATCCCACAGATGTCAGGTTCTAGCCTGAATCCTTTGGGCTTCTTTTTTGTAGGGGAATTCTTAAGGAAAACCCTAGGAATTCAGCAAAACAAGAAACTTGTACCATATTTGGTCAGGATTAATAACCCATAAAATAAATCGGTTTTGGATGTTATTATTTCCGTACATGTATAGCAGTAATCATGCAAAATATTTAAGCAGCTTTTTAGCCGTCAAATCAACAGGGAAACTTGCATAATCTTAAGTGCTTGACAGACTGGACCATAAATGTCTCTAGGTGCAATAATAAGTATGGAAAAGATTCATTTTGTGCAGTATTTTCAGCACAAACTGCATCACAAAGTGTTAAATAATAAATAATAGCAGAGAGAAGTATACACTAGGGAGGAATGATATGATTTCAGAGGAGACTTGAAAGGGGATGTTGATGAGGTGGAGGTTTTAAGAATTAAATATTAAAACCCAGAAAGGCTGGTTTTTGGCTGGGACTGATTGTTTTTCTCTGCTGAGAAAAAAAGGGGCTTTCTAACCTACCTCCTGGACAAAGATGCCAGGCTTACTGTCAAACCGTTCAGTGGAATCATCACTGTACTTAGAGTCTATTTTTAAGAGAAGGCAAAGGATTGCAATTAGCTAACTACAGGCCTCTCAGATTCCGAACGTCTTCTTTGTCCTCTGCCTCACCTTTCCATTTATTTACTGTGTAACAACTCCACACGGACTTGGCCCAAGTTCCTGAAGAGCGCCGGGGATGCAGAGGGAGAGGGAGGGCAGGCTGGCATGGCAGAGCCCCGGCACGCCAGCCTTCCCCAGAGCCAAGGGCAGCCCTGGCGGCCACGGCAAGGCAGGAAAAGGGAAGCGGCTTTCAGCACCAGCCCACACTGTTAAATCACGCCACAGTGGGCTTATTTCCTACATTTGGTGGCAGCATAGTATTCAGGATAATATTATTGCTACTTGCACAGGTTACCGCCGAACCAAACGACAGAGATGAGAGAGTTAAGTAACAGCGATGGAGAGCGAATCACTAAAAAGTCTTTCCCAGACTCAGTTCTCTGTTTGGGGGAAGTTATTTCAATTCTGTATCTCGCAAACAACCCGCTGCCTCACCGTGCCCTCTGGAGCCAACTGACTGACACTATAAGGAGATTTTTAAATAAATGATGTGCGGGAGCAGCTCATGTTTAGCAGACAAAGCCCCGCTCGGCAGCATGCACTGCGAGCACCGCCGTACCTGTGCTCGGCACGCCGGGGCCGGGGCAGCGCCGGCTCCCGCCCGGCCTTAGCGGAGGTGCGGCCTCATGGGCGCCGCTCCGCCCGCGGCACCTGCCTTGGCCTCGCAGGTGAGTGCGTCTCCGGAGAGCGCTCGGAGAGGAGTTCCCGGGAGAAGGAGCGCTCTACTTATCGGCAGAGGAGCTCTCCTGCCGCGGAGCTGCCCCACGTTCGCCCAGCGCAGCCCAGCCTGGGCCGGCTCTCCCCTACCCCGCTCGGCACGGGGCGGGCTGAGGGAGGCGAGGGACGAGGAGGCGCTCCCGCGCTTTTGGAGCCGCACCTGTGGGGAGCGCCCGCCGGGACGGGAGGTCTCTTATGTAAGGGATGGCGGGGAGTGGGTGAGGGGGGTGAGGCGGGGGTCGGCCCTGCGGCGGGGCTGATGCGAGGACGGAGAGCCCCACAGAGGGGCTGGAAGGGAGGAAGAGAGAGGGAGGGAGGGAGAGAGGGAGAGAGAGAGAGGGAGGGAGAAAGGGAGAAGGGGAGAAGTCGGCGTCCCCTCAGCGGGGCTGCCAGGGGAGACAGGCGGGCAGGCAGCCCCGTCTCTGACACGCCGCTCCCCGCGGCCGCCTCAGAGGACGGGCTGGGCTCTCCCCGCTGGCACCGCGCTCGCCCGCTCTCCACGGCGCATCTCCTTCCCCGGCGGCTGGATGCCGCGGCGGGTCCGTCCAGCCTCCCGCGCCCTGCCCTGGCAGCCCGGCCGCGGGCGGGGCTCGGCGGGTGTCTGAGGGAGTTGTGCGAGAGAGCGCGCCGGGCTCCGCGGGGGAGCAGAGGGTGGGTGCCCCCGGCGCCCCGCGCTGGCACCAGGCTGCGCGGGGAGGCTCCTCGCTCGCCCTTCTCCTCCTCCCGCCCCTGCAGCGCCCTCGCCTCAGCTCTCCCGCTTGGCGGCCCCTCCACGCCCCTCTGCCAGCCCGGCGCGGTGCCCCGCACGCCGCCGCCACCTCCACCCCTCGGTCCTCCTCTTCCTCCTCCTCCTCCTCCTCCTCCTTCTCCTCCTCCTCCTCCTCCCGCGCTCCCTCTCACGCGCACTCCGCTCCACAAGTGCCGCGCGCTCGCTGCTCCGGAGCGGAGCGGGGCCGGGCTGCGGACCCTGCGCGGGGGCTGCGGACCCTGCCCGGCCCGTTCGGGGCTGTCCGTGGTGCTGGAGGCGAGCGCGGGCTGAGCGGACGCCCGGCTCCTGACGGAGCCCCTTTATGTTCAGCTCCTGGCGCAGCGCAGCATCCAGCAGCTCGAGCGGCGGCGGCGGCAGCAGCATCGCTGAGCCGGGGCTGGGAGGCAGAATGGAAGGCTTTATTCGGCTGCTCTTCGGCTACTTGGTGGCGGACCTTCTCACGCTGGTGTGTCGGGCTCAGGAGAAAGCTGGCCAGCAGCTGGGGAGCTTTGTGGTGCTCTCGGGAGGAAACCACTCCAGCCTCGGGGAGCAGATAGACCCCTCCGAGCCACCTCCCACCCCAGACTTCTGCAGGGGCTACTTTGACGTGATGGGGCAGTGGGACCCCCCCTTTAACTGCAGCTCGGGGGAGTTCATCTTCTGCTGTGGCACTTGTGGCTTCAGGTTTTGCTGCAAGTTCAAGAAGACAAGGCTGGATCAAAGCACCTGCACAAACTATGAGACGCCGTTGTGGATGAACACTGGGAAGCCTCCTTCCCGCATAGACGACCCACTGCATGACCCTACCCGGGATAAAACCAACCTTATTGTCTACATCATCTGTGGGGTTGTAGCAGTCATGGTGCTGGTGGGGATCTTCACCAAACTAGGGCTGGAGAAGGCACACAGACCCCAGCGGGAGCACATGTCCAGGTAAGGCTGAGTGCCAGGCAGCAGGGTCCCCTTCCCCCCTACCTCCTGCCCAGCCCCTAGAGAGGGCAGAGGAGCCCATGTGTCCCTGCCAAACAAACAACTCCTGCCAGGCAGGCTGCATTCCCCTGCAAGGCGACCGAGAGAGACCAACTTTGCTGAGCAGAGCTCCTGTAGTGCCCCCAGCCCGGGTTACCACAGAACATGCATACTGAGGAAGATGAGGGATAATTGTGGAGTCTGCACTGACAGTAGTCCATTTTTATCTGCAGTGCCCGACCCTCTCCCTAACAAGATCCAGCAAGTGTTCCCAGATATACTGTGCATAAATAGAGAAACAAATTCTGAAACCAGCAACACTGAATTATAGAAAGCCTGATGTGTTCCCTCTTCCAACAGTTTCAAAGATTGGAAAATGTTTTTACTTCTCAACAGAAGGATGTAAACAAATGCCATCTCACCCTCCCTCTCCAGCTGCAAAATGGTTTTGGCAGGACCTTCCCTACTCCTCCAGCCCTTGCAAGTGTGTGAGCTATTTGTAAAATTTCTAAGCTGTGAAAATGAGTCAGGGTGGAAGGGAAGAGGAAGACACAAAAAGGAAAAGCTATTGTAGAATTTCTTAACATTTTTTCAGTTACTGTTGAGAGGTAAAAAATGGAATATGAAAGTCTTGCCTCATCCATGTATTTGTGTGTTCTAACTGTCTCCACGGTGTAATGGCTGAGTTATATCAAAGAGAACCTCCCCCACCTAGAGTTAGGAATGCTGTGTACCATCTACTCCAGATCCTGGCTGCCTAGTGGTGGATAGGCAGGTGGGCAACTCGGGACAGAGCCCAGTGTCTTTAACAACATATTCCAAAACCAGATTGTCGCAGCAGTTCAAAATCAAGGCATAACACATTTGTCAAGTTTGCAGCCTGTCTGATTCTTTATGCTAATCCCAGGCACATGAAAGTAAAGCAGATGGGGGAAAGGCATTAAAAAAGGCAAACAGATCCATTAAAGAGTCTAAATAGATCCCAGCATATTGGGCAATTTCAGTGGTGAAATACAATGAAAGGACACCTTCTACTGGACGTGCAGTGTGGCAGAAAACTTCCTCTTGCCCCGACTGCTGATGGTGTAGCCCACAATCTTTAAGGCTTAGCTGAAGAGTCATCCTTTGAAAGACAGTCCAAGAGATCAACTCAACACCTGGAGCTTCATTTTTACTGAAGTTTCTGCATGACTTTTTGATTAACTGCCTCTTTTGAAATGAACAGAGAAAGTCACAGAAATACTCCTGAAATGCATCACCAGCCCATGAGCTATTATTTGCTATTTATAAACTGGCTGATATGGATATGCTTTACTACTGAGGGGAAAAGCACATTGCAGAAATTTTAGTCAACAGCGTGTGTCGGTGACACTTCAGCAAAGACGGTTTTTGTTGAGGAAGGTATGATAATACTTTAGACATTTTGAATATAAATTGAGTAAAACAATACATGGGTCCCATTTTTTTTAAAATTTTAATCCACAGAGCTTGTTTGCAAAAAGCTCTCCCTTGCTTCAGTCTCTCTCTATAGGGTCTTTGTGCAGGCAAAAAAAGAGGGCTCATAACATTCACAAAGCCCAGAACAGAGTGAAGTTATAGACATCCCTGCAAATTATGGCTTAAAAGGTCCTGCTTCTGTGAGTGGAAATATTTGCTATGTAAAGTACAGGTGTATTCTGAAAGGATATTCTGTCTCAGTTTCTGGAAGTAGAATTATGGGGGATTGGAAAATCAGTCTCATATCCTTGAGTCATGTATGCATAAAGATTAGGTTTCTGAAGTGGGTCTTAGCAAAGGTCGTCTGCTACCTTGATTACCTAACAGCGTCTGTGATCCTGTACATGAAACTGTGCAAGGCAGGATTATATAGAAACTTGGAAAGTCATGATCACATGGCAAAACAGTCACCCACTCAGTACACATAATAGCTAGTCATGTTCTGAAAAAGAAGATCTATGGCTTTTTTTTTAATAAGTTCGCTCTTATTCCAGTTGTGGGATAGGCTTGACATTAATTTGAAAAGGAATTAGATTTGTAAATCCCTTTTGCAATCTATAAATATATCCATTGAGTGAAGAATTGAAGTAACCTCTTAGTCCTCAAGTGAGTGTTCAACTAAAATATTCCATTCTAGCTCATTTTACACTACTAATATTCTGAAAAAGGCTGCAATGCTTAAAAATAATTTATCTGTTCAAACAGTTAATAGTGCCAACAATTGATCTAATATGTAGGCTGTGTTCATAGTCACCTTATTTTATAATATTCATCACTACAACATCAGAAAAACAAAACAAAAAGGAACACCTCCTACGTCTTTTTCTGTACTGAACCTTATTAATAAGCAAAAGTTTAATGCATGGAGAGTGTTAGGTAGGCCAAAGCAAAAGTACTAAGTGTTACTCCATTTTGGCTGGCTGCAAGAAACACACAGAGAATGATTTGTCATCTATTTCCTTAGCTAAGACTGTGTCCTTTCCCTTGCCTAGCCAATGGCTACAAGAAAAATTTGAATCTCCTTCATTTCTATGAATAAATTCACCCAGGAAAGAGATAGTACTGCTTATCAAAAAAGACAATACAGAATGGAAACTGATTTTTTTTTTATGGGGGCTGATTTTTTAAGAAAATTGAACTGAGTACAACTCATGTAAATGATACATTTCCATTTTAGATTTACTAAAAAATATTTCAAAATATGATCAGAGACCTGACATGTGGGAATAAGAACATTGACTTCTAAATAGGAAGCAAAACTGTGCCACACTTTTTAATTCTTGCATTACTTCATCTTGCAGTCTGTAGATTTGTTATTGAAGTAAGACACTGGTGTGTGTAGAAGTGGTACAATGTTAATAAAGAAAGCTTTCTTTATTAACTGAGCATAGTTTCCATACAGCTGCCTTTCATTACATTTTGTTTACTACTATCCCAAAACAAACTAAGAACACTCCATTAACTTCACTGAATTTTCCTGATATATTTGACCATGAAAAAAGCATTGTGGAAATGTATTTAATCAGTGAAAAAAAATCCACAGAAAGAAGTCTCTTTTGGGTGAGTCCCTTTAGAAAAAAAGTCAAGACTTGTCCTTTCTTAGAGAGAAAGGTTTTGTTCTTACTTCTTTTGTTTTGGGGAAACAGGCCAGGTATGGCACTGTTGACATTTTCTTTCTGTGGGCACAGAAGTGTAAATCTGGAAGATGAACATGGAGAGGGGAGTACAGATTTAACTCTGCATGGTGTATTTCATTTTAGACCTCTCATGTTTTTTTTCTCCTTACTTTAAAATTTGTTCCTTGATGTTAAAAGGAGATGAGTTTTCCCTTCAGCTACAGTGTCCAAGACTAAGCAGCAATAGTAGTACCCAGAGTAGCTCTTCCTTTCCCCTCCTGTTTTGGAGGAGAATAAGGAAATCAGCTGGTGTAGGAGGGAGCTGTGGCAGTGTTGTGCATGAGAGGACACAGATTTGATCTGCCTGCTGAAGCAGACCAGGAGCTTTGTCAGGCATATGAGGGCAGCACGTTCTTGCTGCTTGAGACTACACCAATGGGCCTGCCAGGCCCCATCAGTTCAAGTGGAGAATTCTCTCTCAAAATGAATAGAAAATAAAAAAGCTTTACCTCTGTTGCATGGAGGAGATTATTCTGTAAATACAACTGCACCTTTGTCTTCTTCCTTAATCCTTATGGAGAACGTGCAAACAAACCAAGAACTGAAAGGAAAATGTTTACAGTTATGCTCTTATGCTGTAACTCCAGGTTTTTAAAACAGTGCTTCTGACAGTGTGTTACAGTCTTACAAATATTGTGAACCATCTGAGCTCTTCCTTCTTCCTTCACAAGGAAGAAAGTGCCCAGTGCTGAGCTCAGGACTGAAGTCTTTTATTGATTATTTAAATGACATGTAGTTGGGGCCAAAAATGGCCTGACTTGCCAAAATCCTGAATCCAGTGTGGGAAATTATTTCCCTTATAGGTTTTG
The DNA here is from genome assembly GCA_024362935.1 of Setophaga petechia. Taxonomy (NCBI): domain Eukaryota; kingdom Metazoa; phylum Chordata; class Aves; order Passeriformes; family Parulidae; genus Setophaga; species Setophaga petechia. Next base: position 4,024,411 of record JANCRA010000027.1, on the reverse strand, counting down.
ACCCACTTTTGAAGGCAAAATATGACAAGTGACCTTTCAGGAAATAACCTGTGTTTCAGCTTTTTTCAGATTGTACCCATAAGGGAAATGCCTGGCTCCACAAGCTTTATAACACCCCAAATCAGTATTACATATCCAAAAAGAAAAATCTTATGGCAAGAGAAATGCTGAACTTTTGTGATTCTTGGATAGTTCTGGGCCATGAACTCCTACACTTCTCCACTTTTGTAATACTACAGTCAATATTCCTGCACAGGTCTTAATGACACTGCTTCCTCATTAGAAGATTATCTTGCACTTTGTATTTCCTTAAAAAAAATCATCCAGTGGGTAAATAAGTGTAGGTAAAGACCCTCTGTGAAAAGCTTAACTTTTCAATGGGACTGACTATAACAATTTCTTCAGATAATGAACAAAATCCATGTGACTATATTTAGGTGAGACAAATGCATGATGGTATTTTAAAAGTCTCCTGGCCTGTGTGGAATTTTTCAAAGCAAACATCTGTTCAAGGATTTTGTCATGTACTGGGGAACAAGCCTCCCTTTATCCGTTTCATTATATGGGCAAATCCCTAAAAGAACAAAATGCAGGTACAGCATTTCCTTTGTACTTCAGTGATCCTGAAGCTGCTACACATTTTTAACTCTCTCTGATACCAGTGGAGAATAAGGACATGCTCTCAGTTATAGGAGCTATTCTGCCCTGAGAAGATTGTGCAAGTTTAGCTAACACAGTATAGGTGCTGTGTTAGTAAAACCAGAACTTGATGGTGAGTAGTTAATCTTTTCTTAATACAGAAGGAGGAATTGGACAGGTAATTCCTTGAAAATCATTTGAAAAAAGCTCCCCTGAACTGGTAGAAAACTGAGCATTTTCACAGACGGGCAGTAGTTCATCTGCCATCATACAGGGTGTTATTTAAAGTCTACAGCAAGCAATATTTACCATCAGACTAAGAGCAATGAGGAAAGGATTTCTGAAAACCCACTCTAACAAAGTGAGAAATACTTAGATCTCACAGTTTTAACTCCCACACTGGAGTTAGGAACTTTCATTTACTTTTTCTTTCCCTTCCCACAGAAATGTGTTCACCTGCCTCTGGAATTACAATTAATATTGATGTCAATAATTTCCTCTGTATAGAGAGATATTTGCATAAATTGCCTAGATATTAATGGTTTTGGTCCCCACTTATTTTAAATTGTTTTTGCAATATAATGCTTTCCTTTTTCATCATTTCTACATGTCTTTGTGAGATCTCTTCTGTTGAATTTTTATTATTCTGCTATGTAGGCCAGCTCTGCTATTTCTGCAGCCTAAGCACTGCTTCAAATGGGAGCATTACTCTGATACCATTAATCATGTGGTTACTGTCTTCTGACCTTTTCCAGGATCAACAGAGTATTCTCTAACATGTTGATCACAACTCTATCTAATATCTTAATAACATAATGTTAGTCATAAACACAAGAAAACATCAGTATTGTTCAGCTGTGTACCCAAGCAATGTTCCAGCAATCTGAAAGCAAACTCCAGCTCAGGATTTCTCTCTGTAACTTAAAGGAAGCTACTTACTTTATAATAATTGACAGTATAGGGCTGCTTGATTGAGAAATCATAATGTAACAGAAGGACAGTGAAGGAACTAGATGGCATTTGCTGTGGAATATGCTTATTTTTAATTTATTTATATATTAGTTTATAAGCCAGTATTTCTTGATGCAGTATCTGGGACGCTGTATATAATTTTGTAGAAAATTAAACTAAACTGGGCATAGTGCCCAGAAAATGTGTCCACACCCTTAAAAAATTGCTCAAGAGGTGTAAAAATTAAAAACAATAAACCAAAAAGGAGGTAAATAATGGTCCATTATGCATTGACCTGAATAGAAAAGATTTGCACCGAAGACACTGGTAACACATACTGCACATACAAAGCTTTCTTTTGCCTAAGGCAACAGTTTCTGCAGGTGGGCCAATTATTTCCTAGTGCACAGTAGTTCAGCAGGTAGCTCTGGCACATGGGTAAGGACTAATCCTGCTCCTAAGGAACTCTGGCAAAATAGCACAGACTCACAGGCAGAGTTAGAAACTCCTGCTGGGAGTTTCAGAGCTTCAAACTTGGTCAGTACCTCTGTCTCCACAGGGCTGATCCAGGTGTGTGTGTTCATCTGTGTGCCCAAGGATGCCCTTACAGCCAGCAGGACACTGGGCAGTGGAGCTGGTCCCTACACAGTCCCCAGAGCAGGACTGTCTGTCTGTCTGTCTGTCTGTCTGTCTCACTGCCTGCAGGGCAGCCCCCAGGCAGCACCACCCTGGGCCTGGCCTAACTCAGGAACCTTCTGCTTACTCCCTCTGCACTAGCACAAAGCTTTCATCCTGTTTCCAAACTGCCTTCAAAGGAGCAGGGAGTGCTCCTATGCAAGCTTTGCTCTATGTTAAAGACTAGGACACTCACAGAAGTTAGAAAAAGACCTTTTTGATCTCTCCATCTGGATGAGAAATCCTTAAATCCTTGCTTACTGAATTTCTATATGGAAGTTATATGACTTTTCAACTTGAGTGATATTTTTGAATGAAAGCTGTGAAGACCACTGTGTTGTGTGTGCTAATTACAAATGCATGTGTGAGAATTTCCTTTTAACTTGATAATCAAAGTGGGAAAATAATCAGTTTGTGAAAGGTGTAGCCATGGGCTAGGTGCTAAGGTGCTCACCTTAACCAAGATGGCAATAAATGTTACTGGGCACATGCAGTGGCAGAATTCTGCAAGGCTCAAAGAGCTTAAATTATGTTCCTCCAAAGCCAAGACACCTAAACAACTTCATGTGTTTCTGTGTTTTAGTTCTAGCAACTTTAGGTTGTCAGTAAGACAACCTAAAAAGAGCCTTAGGTGTGAAGTCTCACAATGCATTTGCTGTGAAGGGAGCTGGTTTCTCCAGCACACATTAGGATTGACTGCATCACAAACTGAAATAGATCTTGGAACATATTGTTCATGTCTTACAGATTTTGCAGATTCATTCTGGATTTGTTTGGATTTCAGGGCTCTTGCTGATGTTATGCGACCTCAAGGTCCTTGCACAACAGATCACATGGAAAGAGATCTAAACATTGTAGTACACGTGCAGCATTATGAAAACATGGAGACCAGGCCTCCTCCAAACAACCTACGTAAGTTACATTTTAACTTTCTCAATAGCTGGAATGCTGGCACTGAAAAGAGCATTATGAAAGTAATATTGCTGAATGTCAAATGAGGATCAACAGTACATGGGTTCTTGCAAATTAGAAATACTCATTTTCTCAGAATCAGAAAAAATCAGTTTCCTAGTGCAGATTTGTGCAACAGTGAGATAAATATTTTTTTAAAGTAGGAAAATTAGTTACTGTATTTAGTTTTAATTAGTTTTCTTTGTTTTATATCTTTGTCTTCTTCTACCTGTTGTTTTTGCTCAGCTCATCAGCCTTTGCCTTATTCTGTGTTTTGTTACACGAAAATACCAATTGTTGTGGTTACAGCTGAATTTAACAATACATTTCATAGGGCTGTAACAGCCAGTAGCAAAGTGGTCTCATTAGGCTGTTAGATCATATCCACTAGTATAGTAATTAAATACTTCCCTGGATAGCATCGAGTTGTATGTGGTTTTCATTTTCTCAAGGGAAAGATGAGAAGATTATTACTTTAATTTTTACATAATGTTTTTATCTGTATCTGCTATTACATGTTTATATTACTGAAAGCAAGGAAAAGTGCACCTTGGAGCTTCAGGTGAGGTATGGTGACATTTCAAGTGGTTCTGAAGTCACAGACAACTTATTTCCCAGTCTGTATTACAGCATAACACAGATATTTCTAATACACAGATTCCTCTTGTGATAAACAATGCCACTGAAAATTTAATTTGAGTACTCATTTATGTAACTTATATTCAGCCATGTCTTAAATATACATACATATATATATATATACACACCTAAATTATGGATATATTTACTAAATCAAGTTCAATATATTTATAAAATAAAAAGATATCATTCAGGAAAGTTTAGATTGGTAGGTAGTGGGTGGCTTTATTCTCTGCTGTAGATCAGTGTTGATGTGCATTTTACTGCAAATATACTTCTACTGCATTGGTATTTACATTTTGAAACATTTAAAGTATGTGCACTCATATTTTCCTTAACTATAGAAAGAAAGATTCCTTTTATTTGGACTGCATTGTGCAGTAATTGGTGCTTTTTTGGTGGAAGGGTTTAAAGACAAAGGAAGAAATCAGCTCCATTGCTGCCTGCACTCCTGGTGCCTGCTTTGTGGGAGAGGTTGATGGCCATTCCTTATCTGCATCCCTGCAGAGTAACGGGAGAGAATTAAACTGTGCCTTTGAAAAAGGGAGATGTGACACCTCCTCATGTGACACATCATCATGTGACACCTCATCATGTGACACCTCATCTGCCTGCCCTGCTCTCCTGCAAACAGCTTCCACCTGGGGCTGTGCAGATGTGCAGTGCAGAGAGGGAAGCACAGAGCCACACAGCCCAGCTGTGTGAAAACTCCACTCCTGGAGGGGAGCCTGAGCTGCTCCCTCAGTCAGAGGTGCTCTGACACCCTGCAGCTGGGCTTGTGAAGGGTTAATGAGGATGGGAATGTGCCCTGCATCTCTTTGCTCTGTGTATCACCCACTGATGTCTGATCCTTCACATGACCATGTTTCAGGAATGGTTCCAAACAGTAATGGACTTTGGGTCCATTATTTTCTCTCAGATGTGAAGTGTTTATTCAGAACCCCAGTGAATGAAGGAGTCAGAAGGTGAAGAGGTTCTTGCTGCATTGAATTTATCTAGATTTTTGTAATGATCACACTGAGATATTTTGCTTAAAACTTATTATATATTACAATATACAGCATAACACAGCAAGCCTTTTAAACTCATTGTTTCTCAGATTTAAGCCCTGCTTCTAGGAACTCTTGCATATAAGGGCCACACAGGTACTGCATGAAGGAAGGAAAAAACCCACACATGTAGTGGGATGTTGGTTTATGCTGACCCCAGACATCCACAGCACCTCTGTCTCACACAGAATGTGGCCCTCTGGCACAGAGGGAAGAATTATATGTGAGGCAGCTCTTGCACCACTGCAATTTACAACACAGAAGCACTGCTGCTACTTTGGATCTGTCCTAATCCTTTGGGTCATGTACAGGGGCAGTCCCAGCACAGCTTCTTACACATCTCAGGCATTCCTGCTAGAGGAGGAAACCTCAGAAGCCAGCAGCTCTGATGGCAATTGTTTCAGTCTTTAATCAACGTTATGCATAAAGTCAATAATTTTAAATTGTTAAGTGCAAAGCTTCAAGTGGTGAAATTACTCAAGGCATCCTATAACCAATATTTCATATATTTCCTTCATAGCAAGTGGATTGTTCTGTATTTGTTGCCATTCTATTCTCATAAACTGATGTAAAACATAATTAAATGACCTACTAGAATTAGCCAGAACACCACAAGTGATTGAAATCTGTTGAAAATGTGCATTTATGGTGCAGAAAAAAATCTTTCTATAAAGAGAGAATTATTAAGACAAATTTTCCAAGGTCAGTATCTTAGCAAATCAGAATTTTGTAGTGAAGTTCTGAAACACTGCAAGAGTGGATATTATAGACAGAAACTTTGGCAGTAAAGCATTACCTACTACCAATGTCACTACCAAAAGTGGCAGGCTTTTTTGAGGTACTTTTAAATAAGCAAAAAAACTAGAGTGAATCACAGCTTTCATAGTCTTTACTTACACACAGAAAATGAAACTGTGTAAAATTATTGCATCATAAACTTTAATTTGCATTTTCAAAGTTTTCTAAGTTACCACTTTTTATCTACTTGCCATCTCATAATGAGACTTATATATTTGAGGCTGATGTACTTTTAATATGGATCCATAAATATGAATTGGGCAGGAGGAATTTCTTACTCATTGCACATCCCTTCCATACTGTGTCTTTCAGACAAGCTGTTGAAGGCCAAACATTATTAAAAATGTTCTAATTTGAATGTTCATTTGCTCTTTCTGTCCTCTTGAAAACATTTTGCTGATGTTGCCAATACATTCTGAAAGTGTTTTGTGAAGGGAAGCTCTTTTGTCAAAATGACAAACTTCACATGGCCCCTGCCACTGAAAATGAATGTGTTTCTGTTTCTGGGCTCTTTGTTACCAGAGGGTTTTCTCTGATGCCTGCAGCTATTTGCCAGAGCTTGCAGTGGAAGGCCAAAGCTCTTCTCAGAGTCTTGCAGTTTACTCAGTTTCTTGTCCCTTCTTTTTGATATTCAGAAAAGAACAGAAATTTTGGAGTTTCCCAAAAAACACAGGTTTTTCTTTGCTCATGTGAATCCAGACAACCTAGATGATTTTTAGTGAAAGCTATTTTGTCTTTGGTGGTTGTTGTCCAAATTTGCTTTCAGTACTGTGCTTTCCTTAGGACTGCTTTTCTTTTATCTCCTTCATTCACACACATTGAATGTGGGGTGCTTTGTAAACAAGCAGCACATACCTAGCCAAAAGTGTAGCATTCAATTCTTCTAACATGAGATGTTAAATAAAATAAAGTTTAAAAAGTTAGGTTAAAAACATCAAACCAAAAGCAAATCTTTCTGTAGAATTTGACTTGTTATGTTCATCTCTGACTTTAAGGGATCTTGAAGCAGCAGCACTCCAGGTATTCTTTTCTCTTCATGTTTTGGTTTTTTTTTTTTTTTCTTTTTCTACTTATTGTGTTAGAAGTAAGGGGTTTATTTAACTTGTTGGGATTGTAACACTGATGGAGTGGGAGTTGGGAGGCTTCAGAGCTACATCCTCATTTCTGAAACGTGATTACTGCTATTATTTCTGATTCATGATCTGTGATAGCAGAGTGAAAAAATCCTTCAGTTGGTGCAATTCACAGTCACTTTCCCTAATGATCAGTAAAAGCTCTGTTACTATTTCCCAAGAACCAGCCTTGCACTAGTAAATTTAAACAATTTATGCAGGCTTTCACCATAAAGGTGATTTTAAAAGAAAGCAAATTATCGATTAAGGAGCTTTTAAAGATGAAAAATGCTCTTATTTTGTTTGACATGTATGAATTATTTCTTTATTTTGAATTTTAAAAAGTGGATTTTAAACACATGATTCAAAGAAGGAAATGTTGCACTGTTTGAAATGGCCAGCTTTAATACTAGCTAAAAATTTGCAGCACATGTGATTAAAATGACCTTTTAAAAAATATATTCAGCGTTGTGTTTGCTGCTGCATTTGATTGTCAGTTGTCCTGGATACTGACTAACAACAAATGCTAATGTTGAAAACAAAGCTATGCTATCTCTATAACTGGTGCCTTATGATAAGTTAACTTTTAGTTTTTCTTTATTTCTGTGGTGAGGCAGTAGGCATTTAAATAGGAGGACATTTTTTGAAGTCCTTGTACATGACAATAAAAATTCTGTATTGCATATCCCTGTTCTTCTCCCCATTTCTGCACATAGAAGCTCAGCCTGTGTTTTCCTGTGGCAGGAACTGTCACTAGTTTGACACTGTGAAAATAGAATTCACAAGAATATTTTCAGTCTTTCATCACCAGTGAATAAGCTTTTTTTTGTTGTCTTTGGCAAATTAATTATTTTTAGGTTTAACATACATAACCTGTTTAAATCAGTTGATTCATTGTCTTGCATTGTCTAAATGTAATTACTGCTGTTGGTCATTGGAAATAAGCAGGGACGTTTACTAAGAAATTTCAGTACAGAGAAGTCCTGTTCCATATGTAAAGCTCATGGAGCTTATCAAACATGAGAACTAATAACTGTTGGACAATTAATTGCATAATTTTGAAGAAGCAGTTGCTGAGGATGTGCAGCATTATTGTAATGTTGTGTTTCTGGTCACAGGGGCCTAGAAGCTCCACCAAACCTCTTGGGTGGACAGAGGGCTGCAAAATGCAAAGGACTGAGCAAATAACATTGTTGGGCTTCTCTGGTGTCTGGGTTGTTTGATTACAGTGAAATTCTTATTTAGAGCTGGCTTTGTGCATGGGTGCATGTCCCAGAGGAATTGCACTATTTTCTTTATAAACTATATAAACTGTAACTAGCTGTTAATCTGCTCGCTTAGAAGGACAAGAGACTCAGAAGCTGAGCTGTGCAGACAGGGCCGTGCTCTATGAGTAGAAAGATGAACAACACTAATAAGTTTTCAGCCAAGAAAAAGACAGTTTGAGCAGATTGACAGAAGGAGTGAAGAAGTATTGCTGATGGAGTCTCCAAGACAGTGAAGAATGAGGGACAATAAACTGGCCAGCTTCACTGGAGGGTGTCCTTGGGGCACGAGTCTGCGGTGACAGAGGGGACTGGAGTCAGCAAAACTGGGAACTTGCTTACATTGAAAGCCTTATTCCTCCCTGCCAGTGTGCAAAAACTCATTTTACTGGGGCTTCTGTGGTCTACACAGGAAACACCTTAACACTAAGAGAATCTGATAATTTCGATTAAATTCCTGTGCTAAACACAGGTTTAGCTTTCAGTTAACCCTGGGAGAGAGCTGCTTATGGCATTCTGACTGTAATCTACAGCTAAGAGGACAAAGTCCACATTTAAATGATACATTTTACACACTAATCATCCAAGTAAAAGCCCACACTACTATCACCAGCCATGTCAAAAGAAATATTGTATATTTAAATATAAGTTCTGTTTGAGGTTAGAAGCTCCAAACTGCTTTGTCACAGCTAGCTTGAGACTTTTTTAAACCTTTAAATTAATTTCTACATACTGACAAACTGAAATCTTGCTACAACTTCAAAGCATTAGCAAATTAGTGCTAGAATTTTTAAAATATAACTACACCTATAGCAGTGCATTCTAGATATCCAGAGCTTCCATGCTGGAAACCAAATTTTCCATATGTATGGGAAATGTAGAGTCTGAAAATGCCTTCCTCTTGCAACTCAGTCACTGGAAGACAGTAGTGTTTAATCAGTTCTGAATCTGTGTTTAGCCTCACAATCATTAATATAAAACGTTTCTAATTTACATTCAAATTTTAATTCAGATGCATGATGCTGATTTATGAGAAGATGCTCTGAAACTTCTTGAAACACCAATGAATATTTTCAAGGAAGTTAATTACAACCTGAAAAATGAGAGATTCTGGGGTTGTTTAGGAAAAAAAAGGAAAACAAATGAAATATCTCATTTGTCATTGACTCTTGGTAGATTTCATCAATTAAATTTTTTAAAAACCAGGATGATTTTGAAAATGTAACTATACATCATACACGATGTCTATTTATTTGTAACTACACCAGTCTTCACCAGGTGTACTATGTCAGAACTCTGGCATTGCTCTTACCAAACATTTAATTCCATGCCTTTGGAATCAACCTGTTTGCCTAATCTGGCAAATGAAAAAAATGAAAAGCAAAAGCAATACTGAATGTAAAATTGTGCATGAACAGGACTGAGGAATTGGGTTTGTAATCAAATCAAACTGAACTTAACATCATTCCATATGTTCAGCAGGCCTCTTCTTTGGTCTCAAATATTTTTTGTTAGATTTTATTGGAAACTCCATGAGGCTGTGATGGATCCTGGGTGCAATTTTAGGTTTGAGTTGTATGGGGTAGGTCTTCATAAGCTGTGCTGCTTATAAGCATTTCCATTAGAACTGCACAGTGAAGTTTTTGCTCTATCTTTCTTCATTTATTGTACAATAAGAACAATGAGATTGGATTACTGCCTTGCATCCTATCATTTACTTCTATTCAGCTTTTAATTCAGAGAAATCATTTGACATATCTTAATAAACATATTCATCAGTGTAAAATGTATTTGGGAGAAATACAGTCAGTCACTGACATTATCCTTTAGTGCAAGAATTAACATCATGGTAATAAAAAAAATACTAAGAATATATTTTTGCATTTTACACTGCAGTTAAAAGGCAGAATGATTATTTAATAAAATCAAAGTATTGGTGTGACAGGAGAGAGCATTGCTGTACTAGACTATTGTATAGCAGCTTTGAGTCACACACCAGCAGACTTCAGTAACTCATCTGAGGGATGAGACTCATTCTGCTGTCATTGGGGTGCAGAGCTGCACTTTGAGGTGTTGCCTGATGCTGCAGGGACATATTTATCATCTACAAAATGAAAAGTTCAATATCTTTGGAAAACAGTGATGTGTTTCCCTTGTGATTTCACTTTCGCTTTGCAATCTAAATTTTACTTAACAAATTTGATTAATGAGGTGCTATTTCTATTATATACTACTGAATTAGTAGCTAAAATTGTATTTTGTCGTTGGGCAGGCACACCAAATAACAGTATTTTCCTTGTTGAGTAACTTCCAGTGCCAGATATTCCCACTACTAACTATGACTGTCAGCAATATCCATCATCAGTGCTTCATGCCATTGTTATCTTTCAAGTCACTGGGATTCTTGATGTCAAAAAGTAGGACAGAAAACACTGCCAAACTAGTAGGAATCATGTTTTGAAAAAACCCCAAACATCAACACAACCTTTTTATGGTTGCATTCTGACAGATTTGTGCTCATCAAAATGAAGAAGGATAGCCTGAGACACCTTATTTTTTAATATGGTAAGAATAACCTCACTAAAAGGCAAACAAAACCTACCTTTTGCTTTCATTGTTGGTTTGCTCTCACACAAACTATGCTTGACTTTTTCATGCCAAGACAACATGTTTTTCAAGTGTTGAATTAGAGCTTAATAATCTCTCTAAATCCTTGAACTCCCACCCTCATATTTTGTCTCAAAAGTCATAGATTGGTAACAAAAATGACAAAAATGTAAAATCCCAAATAGATCAGTTCTGTCTGCATATGCAGGTGCAAGCATTAAACTAATATATTCACAGCTATAAAGATTACTTTTTATCATTTTGGCTGTGCAAAACTTTGAAACTGTATTTTAGATGTTAAAATGCTCTCATCAGAAATTTAACATTCTGTAAAATCAATTTCTTCCTAATTTTTCAATCAGTTATCCCAACTTTCCCAAGCAGAATCAGTGCAGTGGTTACACAATAAAGAATAAGAGGTTGGCTGCATACATTAAAAAGCTTATGAATACAAATCCCAACATTATGAGGCAATTGCAGGATGCTACTCAGGGAGAGACTTGCCCCAACTTCAATCCACAGTTTCAATCATAAATGATCTTTGTACTTTGTTCTATGTTCTCTGCTATACATTATAAATTTTCTTGAAATGTACATATTGGCTCTGATTCCAGTTCTATTATCATAAGATAAAGTCAAGAAGGGAACTGAGTGTGTTGAATATTTATGAACTAACTTTATTTTGTTGATTTTTATAATAGAAAAAAAGTTGGGAAAAAAATCTCTGGAACCATGCTACAAAACTGCATTGATAATCATTCCCAGATGATTACTATGTGGATTTGAATTTAATCTTGATTTTTTAGTCATCACATCTAAATAGCTTTCAAGATTCCTTCAGTAACATAATTTTGGTTTCAGCTCATCCATTTAAGCAACACGTCTGTTCACCCAAGCTTAAGGCTATAACAATACTTCTGAACCTGTAATGAATTTGCAACATAATCCAAAATTATCTAATTGCCATTTACCATTCACTCCTTGTCAATTAGAGGAAATGCACATTAGATCAATAGCTATCTATACACAGCCAAGAGCATATACAAAAGAGAAGGTACATAACAAAGTTTGGACATTATTCAAGTTAGACTTGTTAAGCTGGAGGTGTCCATCATAAACTCTCAAAACCAGAGCAGTTTTTACCCTGAAAAGTTTGTTTTCATCGTGTTAGTTCACTCTTTACACTCCAGAGAACCAGCCAAGAGAAAAAAACCCCAACCTTTGCCATGTAGACCCTTGATTTTCAAGAGCTAATCTGATCACTTTTGAACTGCTTTATTATTGTCTGTCACCCCATTCTCTACACATGCAGAAGCCTGTGCTTCCTATTGCTGTCCCTGCTGCTCCTCCGTGCCTGCAAACCCTGTTTGATGGTGCTGGGTGGGATTGTGTCAGAGAGCCTGAGGCAGCAGCTCTGGCCAGCACAGCAGGAATGCAACAGCACAGAGAGTGCAGAAAATGCAACCCAGAGAGTGCAGAAAATGCAACCCAGAGAGTGCAGCAAATGCCACAGCACAGAGAGAGTGCAGCAAATGCCACAGCACAGAGTGCAGCAAATGCCACAACACAGGGAGTGCAGCAAATGCCACAGCACAGAGTGCAGCAAATGCCACAGCACAGAGTGCAGCAAATGCCACAGCACACAGAGAGTGCAGCAAATGCCACAGCACAGGGAGTGCAGCAAATGCCACAGCACAGGGAGTGCAGCAAATGCCACAGCACAGAGAGTGCAGCAAATGCCACAACACAGAGTGCAGCAAATGCCACAGCAGAATGCAGCAAATGCCACAGCACAGAGAGTGCAGCAAATGCCACAACACAGAGTGCAGCAAATGCCACAGCAGAATGCAGCAAATGCCACAGCACAGGGAGTACAGCAAATGCCACAACACAGGGAGTACAGCAAATGCCACAACACAGGGAGTGCAGCAAATGCCACAACACAGAGAGTGCAGCAAATGCCACAACACAGGGAGTGCAGCAAATGCCACAGCACAGAGTGCAGCAAATGCCACAGCACAGAGAGTGCAGCAAATGCCACAGCACAGAGTGCAGCAAATGCCACAGCACAGGGAGTGCAGCAAATGCCACAGCACAGAGTGCAGCAAATGCCACAGCACAGAGTGCAGCAAATGCCACAACACAGAGAGTGCAGCAAATGCCACAATACACAGAGTGCAGCAAATGCCACAATACACAGAGTGCAGCAAATGCCACAGCACAGAGAGTGCAGCAAATGCCACAGCACAGAGAGTGCAGCAAATGCCACAGCACAGAGTGCAGCAAATGCCACAGCACAGGGAGTGCAGCAAATGCCTGCCAGTGTTTCATTTGTCAGCAGGGCACTGCACACCAGCCATTCCAGCCCCGGAGCACAGAGTGGTTGTGGGTGTCACTCTGATGTGGGGGTAGGAACAGACTCTGAGCCTTGCAAACAAAACCAGGATTTTGGCAGTGCTTAGAGTAAGGGCCAGTTTATGCCAATTGGATGAAATTCTGATTGGTCAAAAGTCCTGGTAAAGCTCTCATCCTCTTTAATGGCTCAAGGATTTTACCCAGGGGCACTACAAGTCACTTAGGACCTCACCCATTCTTTACTGAGGGGGATTGTGGTTTTGCTGTTAATGTGGAGTAAGGAGAGAGATAAAGGGATATGCAGGAAGTTTATCTTACAGCTTTGCAAAAAAAGAAATAAAAACCACACAAACAAACAAACAACAACCAACCCCCCCCCAAAACACAGCTTAAACAGTTCAGTGTTGGAAAAGGAAAAATGTTCACTGGCAAGAGCAATAGAAGCTAGTTAGGAAAAGTGCAGTGAAAACTACGAAATAATTTACCAAATTGAACCCACTTGAGAAGTCTTTTGAGAAGCCAGGAGGCTAGCAGGAGTTTTCAGCTAGATCTACTTTCCCTTTTTGTTATGATTTGAGGGAAATTTGGGCATCTGCAAATGAGGAGAAAGTCATGTGCACACAGGGACAAGGGAACTCGTGCTGCCCTTTGCTGCTCGTGCCCCTTGGCAGCACAGCTGCTGTGGCTGAACAACTGCTGCCACCCCCAGGGGCAGAACCTGGAGAGTTTGTGCTGATACTGAATCCCCAACCACTGAACCCTGGCACAAAATAGAATCACAGGTGGCAGCTTTCCTTATGTAAATGGAAGGAATTTTTTCTGGAATGCTGTGTGCACTGAGCACTGTGGATTTGTTTCACAGGGGCCTCTCCAAGTACTGAGGGGTCCAAGTGAGCCCCTTTGCAATGGGGTGTTGGCCAAGACAGCCTGACTGGTTCTGCTGCTCTGGTGTGGGGGGTTTGGCCATGTGAAACAATGTGCTCATACCTTCAAAAGCAAATTAATGGAGGAATATTGTGTTAAAAAGAATGAGATGGTGTTTTATAAAAAGCTTCCAAAAAAGAAATGTGTTTTTTTCTCTACCTCATCAAATGAGTAACTCTACTTTAAAGAATATAATTTGCATTTATAACAGCAGTTGAAACTATTTCTCTTTTTTTCAAAGCTCTAAGGTTGGAAAACTGTATTCCTCCTAGAGTAATCCAGATTCTTGGTAAAGTTTCAAGTTAATTTCTGAACAGCCATTGATTTTATGAGGAAACATTCCTTATCATTTCTGAAAAACAAACCTGGCCACCACTTTGATTAGAACAGTTTCCAGTTTCCAGTCATAGCTCTGTACTGAAATTGCCAGTAAATGCTTTACTTAGTTAAATGAACTTCTTTAAGGATTTTTAAAGTAAAATTATTTACATTAATGATTAATAACATATTTCCTACAATTTTAACACTTACTTTTCTTGGATTCTTGTTTTTCCTCCTTGCTAAGGGGCCTCCACTTAAGAAAACAGATCTGTGAAAAGGAATCCTTTCTTTCAGACACAATTAACCCCAGAAAAGATCTTCAAGAATCCATATAAAATCAGAAGGGATATTAGCAGAGGATTTATTCCTAAATGTTTAACTAGAATAAAGGTTTCTTTAAGACCTATAATTGCAAAATTCACTTATAAAGCCATCTCTTTACTGTGTTTCTGGGATTAATCTTGTGTCTACAGGTTTTTGCATCCAAGTCAGTAAGCTCAAATTTTACCTTATCCATGCAAAGGTGTTAGTGTGGGGATAGAGAGACCAGGCACGGAGTCTGGATAAAAATGTTTGTAGCAAAACCAGTAACAAATACCAGAAACTTCTGAATCTTTAAGAATATTAAAATTGTTTATGCTTTGAAAATGTCCAAATTTTAGCAGATGCAGAGGATAAGCATATAAACTACTATTTATACTATTAAACTGTCTCTTCCTACAGTTTGTTCATTATATAATTAATTTTATGCACTAATCTAATAATTAGCTGACTGATTTTTTTTCTGACTGTGATCCTGTGCCTCTCATAATGAGATCTGAATAACTTTATGCAAATATATTATGTTTCTTTCCTCTCAGAGTAACAAAATTACAGTAAAGAGCAGCAGTGCTGCAGGGCTCCTTTCAAACACACACAAATGTATGGATCAGTTTATAATATGATGACCTTGTATTGTCATAGTCTAGCATTTTAGAGCCATTAACATTTCCTTGTGAAAATCTGCTTTGAAATATTTATTTGCAAGCTACACTTTATTTCCTAGGCGACACCTTTTCCATCATTACTACAAACATGGGGAGATAGAGGAAGATGTTTCTGGAACCAGAGACACAGAACTAGAGCTATGCTGCAAAGTGTGAATCACCTATCTGCCCTATGCATAAGGAGAGATTTTCAGATTTTATAAGTGTCAAAATCACCCAAACATTTTTAGAAAGGAGGACAAGTGGTCCATGAAAATCTGGTCTCTGTAACTCAGTGCTTTACTCTGCTGAAATTGTCCACTGGAATAACACTGAAGTTTCCCTTTCCTCTTTACCACCTCTCGTGTCTGTTCATCAGGAGGAGGGAGGATTGTGCCTCTCCCCTCTCCATCTCCAAAACCCACATGCAGTACCTCAGGTTCCTCCTGTGTTCCTCGTTTTTGTTTGGCCAGGGAATAATCTCTGATTTTTTCAGAGTTGCCCATCCTGGGCTACACATCCTGACTGATCAGCAAGCAGAACGAACCAAGCAAACAACTGTAAAGATTGTGGTTCAGCCTTTTGTCTCCATTCAGCCATTTGTTTTCCTAACAGTTGTAGAAATATCTCATCCTTGAGATCTCAATAACACCAAAAAGGGCAAAGGAGTAAAAAGTTACTGGAGGGAGTAACAGACAGCTAGACAAAATAAAAATTTCATTACCCTTGTTCTCTTTTAAGAACAATAAACCTCGAGTTATTTAGTGAGCACAATAAAATGCTACAGGGCATTGTTAGCACAAAGTTTGGATCCATAAATCACATAAGTATTGAGATGCTGCTCTGAGAGTCAAAACATCAAACAGTGAGATCTAGTCATCAAAGTCTGGGAATGCCAGTAAAACAAGGAAAGAAGGATTGGATAATCTATGGTACATCCTTTTCCATGTGGATCAAAGAACTACTCAGAAACATGTCTGCCTGCTTTGTAGTGCCTAAATTAATTGTCCAGGAAAGTCTGGAAGAAGTCAGGATATGTCAGAAGGTCAGATCATAGAGGAAAATACAAGCTCAAAACTTGGCAGATGGTTTATTAGCTGCTAATTATTCTTATTTCTACTTTACATGATATTAAGTGTGTGCTAGAAGCTTCCAAGTGGAAAATTCTTGCAATAGTTAATGGAGTTCAAAAGCTGCATTAATCCTCCTTTATGGCTTGTGACACTCATGGGAAGGAAGGTACAGCACAGCTTCAAGGATGCAAAGGTGTAAAGCTACCTGAGGCTAACTAGCAAATTACAAAGGGCAAAGTCCTAAGTGCATATTTCCCCATGGGAAATCTCTGTAGGTAGAAATGGATTAACTTCCCCCATATACCTGTAGCTTATTTAGAGTTTGAGATCAGTGCACCCTGAAAGTTGGTGACCATGAACTGGTAACTTTAAGAAAACTCTTCTCATATAGATCCTTACAGGTCTTGTCAGCTTGGAAGGAATTAACAGAAGAGGAATAATTTAATCTAAATGATCACCTCAGCAAATTAAAACTAGAACATATGCATGCCATAGTCCAATATGACATGCATGACTGAACCCTGGCAGTCAGGATGTCAGGATCAATCCTCCATCATCTGAAGAATCCTTTTGAACTGTTCTCATAGTAACTTGCAGCCATGGATTTCCCTAGCCTTGACCTGTGTGAGATACCTGTGAGCAGCACACAGACTGCTTGCTCTGTCCTGTGGATTTGCTGTCAGTGAAAGCTCCTAACTGTCATTCTCACTGTCATTCTCACAGAGCTTTTTCACATCATGCACAGGACTAAGGCATGGACATCAATCTCATGTTGAACCAGTCCCTGACACCCCCTCCATATAAGAAATGAGGAGGCCTCACAGCTGGAGCTGTGGCCATTTAAGCAAACCTGAGCTTTTTTCCAGCCTGCCTGCAAGCGGAATGCCTCTGAGCATCAGATTATCTTTGTGCTTCATATTGTGGAACAGTGTTGCAGAAGGCAGAGCAGAGCTGGCTGTGGTCCAGCATTATCATATTTATGTTCAGATATCTACAACAGGCGTGCATAGATTGCTGCTGCCACTGCTGCCTGAAGTGCTGTGCACTGCTATCACCAGCAGTCAGAGCAAACGAGGGTTGGCAAACTGCAGGATCCAATATCAGCCAGCCTGGCAGATCCAATTCAGGAATGAGGATCAGCAGAGCCTTAACATAAAGAAATTCCAGATGAAAAGGTAAATTGCTCAGAGCGGATGTATTGAACATAGGAGATGAGAGAAGCTGTCAAAAGAAGATGACAATGAACAGCCACATTTTACAAAGATGTCAGAAGGCACATGGAGAGAGTCTGTTCTATTTAAGACGTTCCAGAGATTGTTTTTTAAAAAAGAATTCAAAATTTCGGAGCTAGGTAGTGTGGTGCACCTGGAGCAGCCTGCAATGCCCAGTGAACTTTCAGAACAGAGCTGTATCTGCAGAACACTCATCATCCACATTGGTAAAATTACCTGGACTGGATTTTGACCCTGTATTAACCTAACTTGTTCAGCAGAGGTTAGGATAATAACTATATTATATTTTTCTTTTTAAGCCACAGTTCAATAATATCAGAAAATGAGTAAGCCAAAATAAGCCTGAAAACCAGTGTCATCATGCACACAATGTAATAACACCTTAATGACTGAGCCAGCAGGCCAGGCAAAATCTCATTCTCCACACCCCACAGAATACCTCGTGGATGACACCATTGTTTCAGTACTCTCTCTCCCAGTCTCCTTCTTGCCAATCAAAGCTTTTTTTGCCTTCATGTTTGCCATTCTGCCCATGCCTGACAATTGTAATGAAGATATGCCACAGTTTTGGTGACAAGGCAAGTATTCTAGAGAAATCCTGGCAGAAGAGATGAAATGAAATAGTTAATGCCTGACATTGGGTTCTGGAAGTGATCGCCTATATATAAATTTATGTAATGCTCTGTAATTTACAGAAAAAAAATCATACTTTTTTGGAGGTCATCATTAATTTAAAAATCAATGAAAATACATAAATATAAATATATATAGTATTTATATTTTATATATATATATATATCATATAAATGCATGGAAGAAAACAATTTCCTATTAAAATGCCATTGCAGCATAAGGATCCATAAAGGTGATATGGAAAAAGACAGCATATGTTTGTCTCAGCTTCAACACCAACTCTAGCTGAAAAAGTGTTATGAATTTTTGAAAGCTTGAAGCTGTGCTTCTTGACTTAGAATAACAAATATGGGGTTTTTAAACAAATAACTGCGTTTTCTTTCATACTTTAATGTCCTGATCACTTTGGGATACCTGCAAGTCTGTATGTGTTCCACAGTGGAATATGACATTCCACTTCACATTTCTGAATTGAGGCCACTTACACACACAGTGTGTTTAAGCTGCCACAGTTTACATACATTGATCTATATCCCCACATGTGCTGTGCAATGTGTAACAGGCACAGCACGTTGTATTCTCAGTGCAGCTTTGACATTGGAGGATTTTTCCTCAGCTATGGAAGCAATCCTTGTCTTGTTATCAACTTGCCTTAAAGTGTTAGTGGGGAAAAAAACCTTTTTATGAATATATGAACAAAAAATGCCTTCTGAGAGATAAATTTTCAGTCATATTCTGCAGCTACAATCACAAGAGGCCCTAGATTAACTCATTGCACATTTTGAAGCAAACAAATGTATTTTAGCAGCAGCAGGATTTTTCACCCATTATTTACAACGCTTTTTAATTAACCATTAACTCTACAGGCACAGAAAAGTCAAGAAATTTGTATCTTCTGATTTTAGGATTTAGTGCAGCACAAAGTGAAGTTAAAAATAGCATTCTCATCTTGATACAAAACCAGGGACAGTCAGGTATTGTCTTTCCTTGCCTTTGACAGTCTTTAAATTCCATTCACTGTATCTTAAAAGAATATGCTTGACATGCAGCAGTGTAACGTGTATCAAAGTAATACTATAATAATTTCAGAGCTATAATACAATAAACACTATCATTGTATAAAAAGTCAAGATATTCCCATCTCATAATCCAGGGATGCTTGTAACAATCTGTTGTATCACTCACATTAGCATCATCACCTACTCTGGAGATGCTGAGATGTAATTTAAAACAGAAACAACAGAGTACTGGGGATAAGGAAATGCTGATCAAACCCATAAGGATTTCTAGAGGTCACAAACATCCTGGCAGTCTGCCACAGTCACGGCTGCTGACTAGAGAACACTTTCTGGTTTCCTTGCAACTCCAGGTTAACACAGTTACTAAAATAAATACTTTGAAAAAATTAGGAATTGGTACTAATCAGGAGCTCATTTTAGGGTGAGAATGGGGGAACCTTAAGTTTTCCAATATCCATAAAGCTTCAAATAAGAGTAGTATATTTTTAAAATTTAAAATTATTTCCAAGGCTAATTTATTAATTTTTATGCAATTCACTGAAGAAATCAGCTTAGTTAGCATTGGTGGTTCAAAAATAGGAATAAAATCTGACTGTATGAAAAAACTCCTACTACTGAAATGGATGTAGGCATTGACAATGGATGTAAGCATTGCCTTACTGCTGTGGGGAAAAAAAAGCCTTCAGAGACTGGATGATGAAATAGAACGTGGTGCTTGTAGATCCTCAGTTTAAATACAGTCAAAGTGAGTGTAACAGTGGCCAGTTTGTAAATCTGCAGCCTAAACTATGTGTCACTAGATTTCCAATCCTCTGAGCAGTAAATAATCTGGAAAGAAACAAGTTTCCCAGTTCTTAATAGTGTCAGTAACCTGTTCTCTTAAGCAGACAGACTTGCTAAAACAGGGGTAAGAGTGTTTAGTAGAAAATGTTTACTTTATTAATACACTTGGTCTTACTGAAGAAAATAGAGGTTTTTTAAACAGAAGCATGTTAGCTTTACTGCCAGACTGCATTTCAGGAGTTGTTACTTGGGGAATTGGTCAGTGGCAGGCTGACAGAGTGCCTGGGCTCTTGGGGGAGGTGGAGTCCTGGTGCTTTCTCTTCTGCCTGTTGTTACAAGGGGCTTTAGGCTAAAGCAATCTCAGTGCTAAATTCCCTTGACAGGAGAGAAAGAAAGGGAAAAGTGAATGGGTAGAGCTGTGATCCACAGCAGTGTGCTCACACTGGCCAGCCTCAGCTCTGACCATGTCTCAGCAGCATGGACAGGGTGGGTTCATAGATTTAAAGGAGTAATTAGTTCCAGTAGATCTGGGATCTGCCCAGGTACCCTTTGTAATATCCAAGTCCTGTCATTTTACCCAGCAGCTCCTGTGATCAGCATGTGGGCTGTGCAGCCAAACTGCTGCTATGTTTCTGTTCTAGGAGTCAGATTTAAGTGACATTTTTTTTTTTCATAAATACTTCTTTAATTTTTTCTTTACTTCCTTTGGTATCATATAATAATACAAACTCAAAGTGTAAAATATAATCCTGAGAGTTCTGTTAAACCCTAAGTGATAATAGGAAAAAGAAGAATACTAATGGAAAGAGCATATACTGAAGATTTTGCTTTCATGTGAATGCAATTAGAGCTTTTCCCTTAAGCTAATAGGATAAGTAACTATATGAGGAAATCCACAGACACTGCAAATGTGCAGGAGGGAGAGAGTAGTGTTTGCTTGGTGTTCAATGGTCCATGTGTAATAAGCTGGCAGTTCCATCTCGTTCCTACTGGACAAATGTGTACATCAGAAATTCCTGTTTCTCCCTTCCTCCAGCTGCACATTTGGAAGTTCCAGCAGTGAAGGCAAGAGCTGAATTAAGAAAGACATGGCTACATTTTCAAAACTTTTTTCTTTTTTCTCTATTTCTTTCTTTGTAGGTAAATCTATGCACACAGCAAATGCATTCCTATTGCATATATGGCTGTGAGATTCAGGGTATCAGTTGATTTCCTGAATATCTGTGCACGATTGATCAACTCACATGCCTTTGTCAAATTACTCTAGGAGATCTACTCTGATACTCCCAAACTGTGAGGTTTTCCTAAAAGCATTTGCTAACTTGATACCAGATTAATACTCTGTCTCTTGAGAATAAAATAATGTTCTAGAGATTTTAGTAGTTACTCTGATTCCTGGAAGACAGAGAATAAATATCATACAGGTTGGATCACAGAAGTAATGAATTAAAAAAAAAAAAGTGGAAATTATTCCTTAATGCTGGTAATTCCCCAGAAATTATTGCATATATATAGCATAACACAAACAGTGAGTCTGTGGTAGTTTGGTATGGCACAATTATTGGTGGCCTTAATTTGGGATGCTTTATATTTGGATTTTGCCTACACAAATGTACTTCAAAAACCATGCTGGCATACTCAGTGCAGCAAACCACTTACTTGAGGCTCTCACAATTCTATACACAACCAGCAGGAGACTGGAAGTTTATTTTGCTCTGTAATATTGCTCCTGGCCAGGATGTGGACCAGTTCCTGGTAGTGCATGATATCCAAACTATGGAAAAGATTGTCAGGCCCGTTCCTGGATGGCTTGGGGTGAGAAGGGCCAGAAACTCAGGTGGAGTTAGCCAGAGTTCCCTAAAATAGCTGGAGCTGTGCCACCCTGTTTAGGAGCTGTAGGGAGCACCAGGGATTGCAGATCTTTTAAAGGGAAGAACAACAGAGCATTAAGGACACTGTCCTTGGAACAGCAGCCCCAGAAATGCTTTAACTCTAGGAGTCAGGGTGGTGTAACCCTGAGGCTGCTATAAAGCACATTTGTGAAAATACAAAAGTCTCTCCAGCTTTTCCTTTAGTTATGGACAGTTGTTAATGCCAAGGAACTGTAAATATTTCATACACAGGATGGTGATATGCAACTCAACCAAAAAAAAATTATCAACAGTCTTTAATGCCTTTTAAAACAAAATCTTAACATACTGGTAAAACCAAAAGTTTCAAAAAAGTTTCTTTTTCTGTAAAAATGTTTCAAGTGCTATATATGATCTTTCTCCTGAGACAATGGCTGCTGACTCTCCAATGCCTTTTGCTGCAGCAGAAGGTTCACAATTGTCTATTCAGTTTGTAAACAGCTTCATGCTTGTTATGTCATTTTTTTGTCCTCCAGTATTCTCTTAGTGTGTACATGAGATCCCTGTGTACCTCTGGTATTACTCATCTAGCCCAGAATTTATACTTTTTGCCCTCAGGAGTAGCAGGTTTGAAAAAATATTTGGCATAGTTGGAATGGGGAACATTAACATCACTGACCCTTTGTAAATGGGTCATTGACACTGTCAGTGGTCCCTACTCCATGGAATGTGTTTTAATTTGCAGGCAGTATCTTGCTAACCTGACTCCCACTTTCCTATGGAATTTCACAAATCTGAACCCCATCCTGTGGAATCTCTCTAATTGCTTAGATGCAGAGTGACTTGTCATTTGCATCCCATAACAACTACAATTAAACTATGCCACATGGCTTCATCATACTTCCCCCAAAATACCTTTGCCATCAACATTTCTCAGAGTGGCAATTCTCCTGAGCTTTCCAGAATTTATAGGTCACAGGTAAAACAGCATGTTCTCTGCAAATGTTAATGAGTTTACAAACTGCTGAGTATTATAATGATAAATTTGATCATATTTTTCTACTGACTTTGTATGGTCTTGGTGCTGCAATATTTTTAGCTTATATCTGCTCTCAAAGGGCCCAATCCAAAGCTCATTGAAGGCAAGGAAAATAGGTGTATTAAGATTAGCAGCTTTTGATCAAGCCTGAGACAGTCAGTGCCATAAAAACATTATCTGTGCACATCCCTTATATGCCACTGACATCTCCTTGCACCACTGCGAGTTACTGAATCTCATTTTCCTTGCAGCTTTCTGCCTGATCAGGGAATCTATTAAGTCCAGGCAGTCAAGGCAGCTGTCTTGAGTCAGATAATTTTCAGCTTCCTACATAAAGGGAACTAATATAATATCAACTTGATGCCCACATCACTGTCATAACTCACGTGGTACTGTGGAGGAGAAGGGCAGCATGTGAGCAGTGATTTCTAAAGCCCTGGCCCTGGTCAATCCTCTGCCTCTGCAATAGACTCCCTGCCCTGCATTTACAGGTACTTTCACCAACTTGCTTGGGCACAAAGTGATTGCTGTAGCTTCCAAATGCATCCTTTCACACCTGAAAGGGTATGGTGCACACTGGGAACCAGGCTGCATTTCTGTGCAATGTCTCTTCCCATACAGGTACAGAGAACTGTAGTCTGATGCCTTCCTTGGGCATTTGAACACCTTTACAGATAGAAAGTGACCAGTTTATTGCAGTTCTCGTTGTGGTATATGATGGCATTAATTTATATCATTTGAAGTTCTAGTAACCAGACCTAGCACTACTTTTAGAGAGAGACAAAACTGTTTACAGTGCTTTAATGAACCATCTTCCACAACAAGTTCACTTAAAAAAATACTGATGACAAAACAAACATTTTTGAGATGAGAATCTTCATGAAATACAAACCAAACACTGAAAATACCTAATAGTAATGGATCCATCTATCAGCCCTTCCAAAATGGTTTCCTTTGAATGAAATGGAATTTTGTGAGGGTTTTGGTGTCACACTGCTGGATGTCTCCTGTGGAAAAGGTCAATATCTAATAACACCAAATGTTATCACACAGACTGAGTCTTATGCCAGTATCAGAACTTCCCTTGGTATTACCAAGGACCAAGATAGCTGATGTTTGGTTTGGGCACTACATGGACTTCTTCAGAGGGCTACAGAGCACTTAAACAGCAGATTCTATCTTTATGATGAAACTGGTTTTGAAGTACTTTAGTTTACAAGCCCCAGGTGTTTCTGGAGTGCCATTCAATGAGTATTTTACAGTTTTATAAGAGCCTACTCTCTTTGTAAGAGAAAAGCAGAAGATGACTGTTTTCTGTTTTCTCTTTTCCAGTTTTACTAACACTCTTGTGTAAAGGGTAACACAAATAATAGTCCTTTTTATGCAAAAATAGTAATAGACTCTCTTCAAAGGACAGTGTTAATCCTTCCCTCTTCCATTCCACTTAGTTACAATGAAAAAATACAAAACTAAACAACTCCTCAATAATAGAAAAAAATAAAATTACATTTTCTGATCTCTTGTATTTTCTTTCCTCCAAAGCCTGTGCTCTGGTCAGTGTAATATATTGTGTGAAAACACAATGTACACACTCCACATACTTTTGAAATACCTGGTGAAATGGCTTTTTGATTTTTCTGGGCATAGGATGAATGTGCAGTGAATTCACAGTAAAAGCTCTATATAGGATCTCTTGATAGGTGTAACTTATTTTTTATTTACAATTTCTATGGCTTCTAGTTTTTATTTTTTCTTCTCCCCTGCTGTCTGAATTCAATATGAAATAAATTTGCAATCCCACAATGTTGCTTCAACCTTTAAAAAAATGGACTGCAGCCAGTGCCAGTTTTGGGCAAGTGTCCAAAATTACACACCAGCCAGGTAGAGCAAAGTAGATTTTGTTACCTTTGTATCATTTAGCCACAGATTTCTTTTTATTCTCTCTATTCCCTGGAGGAATGACCTCCTTGTCTGGGTCGCTCCCACCTAGTAAATGTGCTAATTATTCTTACTTAATTTCCTGATAGAATTGTGTTTAATCCTTTGCCTGTTGAAGGCCTGGACAGCAGTTTCATGCCCATCATGTAATGTTTGGAAATGTAAAGTATAAGGGCAGATCTAGGTAGCATATGGCTCATGGTCCTTCTGTTCTTTGTTTTAATAGTGAACTTTAGGAGAATGCTTTTCATTATTTTCTATTTCAGTGTTAGAAATTTTTGTCCTAGTTTTGGAGAGATACTAAAGCTTCCACAGTTCTGACATCTTTAAACACAACTTCATCAGGGAACCAAACAAATCAGCAACATACACAGCAACAGTAATGCTGCTGTTTCAGTAACAATAGGAAGTGTGTTTTGAGTCTATACCAACCTTGATTTTGTAAACATAAATAAATTCAACAAATGCAGTCTATTATTCCAACATATACTTAAAATGTACTGTATTGTATAATGTATTGTTTGAGTTTAAAAGAGCAAATAATTGCATTTAATGAATGATCACTATGTTTAAAAATATTTTGAAGACAATATTTTTTTAATACCAACTTCATGTAGCAGGGTAATTACAGAAGTGGGAACATCAAATAATCAGTTTATGGTCATATACCTTGTTCTTCTGAACAATTTTATGGCTGTAGTTTACTACATCTGTGACATTAATATCAGTGAATTGCTTCTTTCTACAGTGTCCACATTAGTGTTTTAAGAATGAAATATTAGAAGAATTAGAAAGGTGAACAGGCACAAATATTTCTCAAATGATTAAGAGACTTCTCTGTAGCAAGTCCATATCTAATAGAATCAAGAAAACCTCAGACATATGGCTTGTAAGTTTAGCTAACAGTTACTCTGCTTCACAGTAACTGATACTAGACAGCTTTTAAAAAATATTAATCAATCCATGGATTACTAAAATTTCAGCAGCAATTTGTTGTGAGTTAATTTAACTGAAAATATTTCAGCATGTCTAATTCCATATTCTATGGCAACATATTCCCCAAGCTGAATATCTCCACCCAAAGCACTTACATTTCTGTCCAGTGCTTTTCAATAAATAAACATTTTGGCCAGTGGTTCATGGAGAACTACTGGTGTTTCCAATGGGGAAATGCAGGTGCCCTGTCCAGCAGGTGCCAGGGATGCCCAGACCAAAAAGCTGCTTGGTCTGAGCAGGTCAAGGAGAGAAGTTAAACTGGAAGTAGAAAACACAGCTTTGGGGGTAAGAAGGCTGTGTTTAATCTGGGTTTAAGAATGCCATCATGCTGACAATGAAACACCAGTGCTTCTCCTCCAGCTTCTCCTGCAAAGCTAAGCAGAACTTTATTTTTGGTGTAGATTTTGTTGAGGACTGTGAGGGGGTAGTGTGCCTTCATTTATAGTACACCCACAGGTTTTGTTATTGCTCTTTTATTAAAGGCATGATGGACAGAATCATTAACTGTGCAGATTATTTCCTTACTTAAGGAGAAGAGAGCATCATGCTGTGATGGTCCAGGGGTGCCCAGCAGTCCTGGTACTGCCCTGCTCCTGTGGGTACCCCCTGCAGCTGCCAGGCCCTGCTGCTGCTGCCCCTGGCTCATTCCACTTTTATTCTGGATCCCAAGGCTTTGCAGTCACCTGTTTCCATCATGCTGCCATGAGCCTGCAGCAGTGTGGGGTGACAGCAGCTGGGTCTGACAGCTCCCCCAAAGCTGCCCTCTCCCACATCCTGCAGTCCCATTGCTTTTTGGACAGGCAAAACTCCAGGCTGTCCCACCTGCTCCCAGTGCATCCTGATTCCCATGCCTGCCTACACCACACCCTCCTCTACAACCCTGTGAGTACAACAATCCATGGTAGCTCCTTTGACACAATGCACCATCCCTTAACACAGACAGAAACAGAAACCTGGCAAAAATATTAATATTATGTGTGCCTGGCTCATTTTTCTTGAGGGTTCAGTGACCCTCAAGAAAAATGAGGGTCTCAGGTGCATGCCAGGAAGCCTGTGGTTTGGGCAAATTGTATCCCAGTCTTCATGGCTGTAGTGTCACCAGACTGCAATTTCACCAGTGGCACCACTCGGAGGGTGCCCATTTCAAGCCCTGGCCATTTGCCTTTTCCTGCCTCCCTTTTTAAGAGTGTCACCCTCCTCCTTCTCCCACCACAATCTCATCACTGCTTCACAGCTCTCTTCAGAGTCAGACTGTAATGACTTTAGAATAACTGCAATCCTGCTGTGTGTGAATTAGAGCCAGCTCTGTTCCCCTCACAGAGCCACACTGTGGCTTCCCAGAGTGGGGCTGCAGCACCACTGGGGCAGCTGCCTGCAGCCTGGGGCCATGAACCAGCTCTCTTGGCATCCCTCCACTGTTAGCTGCAGGCAGCTCGTATTTTCTCTCCAGACACAAGCTTTGTTTGAACAATTTAGTGTCCTTCTGAGTTTGAAATATGAGAGAAATAAGCTTGCTAATATATTTGAGGCAGGAAGTGGGCACCCGTACAGTAATGGCTATTTTCTAAAGGACTCTTAATTCCTTTAAGGACCTCTGATTTCCTTTCTCACTGATTTCTCAATAGCTCAGAATTAAACCAAAACAAATCCATTCACATATTTCAATATACCGACAGAAATTGCATAGGAATAAAGAAATTGTACATTAATCCAATGTTCTTCAAGTATGTATACGGACATAATAGACTAAGGAAGTAATTCTTCTTAGAAGAGATAATCAAAGGTCCCAATTTAAACAGTTCATTTTACAATCATCTTTTCTGTTTTGTCAGCCTAATACACCTATTAAAAATTTAATCTCTTCATTGTTTTAGTAATGTGAACCAGTATTTTACAAGTACTTGATTGATGGACATAGCCAAATGAAACAACGTGTTTGCTTGCCCTCACAGGGATTTTCAATAACTGTTTTCATTCTATGCCTTGAATAAAATAGTTTTTTTCCTCAACAAAACAAGGGACAAACAAGAGAAATGTGATGCCTGTGCTTTTTTCTCCCTTAATTTTCTGATATTGGCTTAGAAATCTTTCAATATAAATAACTCCCAGTATATGCATAAATTGTTTACCATGAAGCAATTTTGTTGAGTCTCCTAGGAGCTCTGCAAGGCAGGTTTGGGAAAAACAGTGCTATAAACCCCACAAATAACCCTGCTTTTGTAACTGAAAAACACGAGCAATCATCCAAACAGTGGTCAATAGAAATAAGGTTTCAATCTAAAAGGCATAAAAGACTGAGTGGGAAACAAAGTGATGTTTCTTTCATGGCCAATGACCTTTTATTTATGGCCAGCAGAGCGCCAGCAATGGTGATGCAGGCCTGAGGAAGGACTGTGAGGGCTGTGCACTCCCAAGTGACACCACTTTGGCCATCAGCAGCTTGCACACAACACACTAAAGAGGTAAAAAGTGCCCTTGCTGTGGAGCTCCTGCAGAAAGAGAGCTGTTAGCCTGGCTTCTCTTTATCTTGAAAGATGCAAACTTGGTCTTTTTGGTTATTTTTCTTTTCTTTCAGCCTTGCAGGCAATCAGGCAATCATGGAAGGAACTGAGCATCTCAATGACCACAGTGTGGAAAGCAGATATTCTGTCTTTCCTGCATAATGCTTTGCACAGTGATGCTTTCTAAACAAAAACCAATAGGTTCCTTTCCCCTATTTTTTTTTCCTTGTCAGACAAGCCTTTCTAATGACATTTTTAGGAGTGTTGGTAACTTTTGAACTTACTCTATACCAGCATTCACAGTGTGGCCATGATTACCAAGGAGCACACTTGTGACAGAGGATCTTCTTCCCATGATATTTTCCTAATAGGAAATTTTGTAAAGATTTTGATTTATTATTTATTTTTATTAATTAATTGAGAAGATTAATAGCAGAGCATTAAATACAATCATCTGATGAATGGAGAAAGCCCAATAAGCCATTCAAGACTTTAGCCAGGGTTCAGACCAATTTATAGACCCAGAGAACTGAAAGTCCCCTTTGTTCTGCACTGTCAGGCTACAAGATGCATTATCTTGACAAAACCAAAATTGCAGACATCCAGCATTTGCTGTCAAAAAAGCTGCCTGCAATTAAGGTCTTTTGGTACCAATAGTGGCAATAAGAGTAGAAACAGAAATATATTCAATGACCAGGAAATGTAGTCAGGTATAATATTCCATCACATTTTATATATTAGTATCTATAAAATTAGAATTAGAATTCAGCTTCTAATTCAGAAGAATTAGATCAGCTTTTCCCAAGAAAAGTTCTTGAATATTATACTACTCTTTAATATTATATGTGGCTATTTGATACCATTTTTATCAGCTGTGCAAAATATATAAAATAAAATACTGCATTTTAATATGTGCACACACACATAGATTTATGCATAAATTTATATGAAAATAATCCTACTTAGACTTCAATAGATGGACTTACTCAATTGTAGAAAAGTTTCCAATCCATGGTCAAAACATGCATTTTAAAAAAGATTTTTCTCCGTGTGAAATGTGCACATTTAAAGTAGATATATATATTTAAAAGTAAGACACTTCTATTATTACTGCTAATAGATTCTCTGTTATATTTTAATGGTGATGTAACATTACATGCCTGTCATATGAATACAAAATTCTATCTTTTGCAGTGTTCCTAAAGTCATTGTAACTAAACCAAATCAGTTTAAAGACATGTTTTCCATTCTCCCCTTTTCACAGGCTCTCCTTGTTACAGAAAATGCCCATAATACCTGTAAAAAATCCAATTCAGGCCCATTAGGTGGCTGAGCAGACCAAAACCACTGATTGTTATTTAACAACTTTGCAGAGCTGATGCGTAAAATTAATAAATGATTTAATACTTATAGGGAAAAGTTAGAATGGTTGACTTCAGTCCCTAAAATTTTTATAACTGACTTTTTGCTTTCTAGTAATGCTGAGCTTGTAATCCTATTAGTCTGCTCTCTTTTTCAAGGTACACTAGTTTGAATGCTTTCATTAGTTTTCCTTGAACATGTGCATTCTGTGGGCACAGTTTCAGGTCGGTTCCTGTTGGTTTGTGTCCCTGTGCAGCTGGAGATGGCATTTCTGGGAAAGCAGGTGTGTGATCAGAACATCCCTGGGACTCAGTAATCCCTGGCTCCAGAACCACCTCCTAGGACTCTTGGCTGCCAGTTGGCATTATATTTAAATTTGCTATTCCTCTGTGAGGAAAAAACCCAAACCTTGCCAGGCTGGGCTGAAGATACACCTGGATGAGCAGATCTCACAGAAGGGCAGTGGGTGTGGGCTGTGCTAGAAAGGCTGCTTGGTTTCCATTTAGAATATTCACAGGCAAGTTTCAAAAACCACTGCAAGTGGGGATCAAATATTACAGAGATGAAGGAGAGTCGTGAACAATTTTCTATGGATCACTTCACTTCTACCTGGTGGGTCCAGAGTAACACCTGGAGGGTCATAGCACCAACCCTTGCAGTGAAGTCACTTAATTCAGGATTTCATTGCTTCTTATTTCAAAGGGGGATCTTTAAATTGATATAGCTCATTCCTTAATATGAGAAGCCCATTTTTAAAGGCTGTGGCTTTTAGAGCCTTGTCATATTTCTTTCACATATTTCTCATACAGTTAATGTCATGCTGCCTTTTCATTGCATAGAAGGTGCACAAAAGCACTGATCAGTATTTTAGTCAGAAATTAGAGAAATTGTTAAAAATGTTTGTGCCACCACCATGGAGATAAAGTCAGTTAAATGGTCCTTTTTCAGAGTGGGAAGAGTCACAGAAAACTGACAGAAAGAAAAGAAATAAAATGACATTGTAGTAGCCATACTATAGATCTGTGCATAATAATTACCTACTATAACTGTAAAAATGCTGCATTCTTCAAAGTCTTCATGCATACAAAATGCACTATACAACAAGCAATACAGAGTCATAGAACCAAAAATTATTGTGGAAGGGACCTTCAGAGGATATCTTTGATCCTTTGCTCAAAACAAATCCAAATAGCTCAGGTTGCAAAGAGCCATGTCCAGCTGTCTTGAGCAGCTCACGGGACAGATTCTCTAACCTTGGTGGAACCCTGCTGTAATTTCACTTTTAAAGTGAAACACTTTCCTGCAGAGCAGCATCTGCAGCTTGCACTGTTCCATGAGATCCCTTCAGAGAAGGAAGATATCCCACTTGCTGAATTTACTGAGATTCTGCTCAGCCCATTTCTCCAGCCTGGCCAGGTCTCTGAAGGGAACTCCCTTCTCCAGTGTGTTCCCTGCTGCTCCCAGTCTGGGGCCATGCACATCCTTGCTCAGAGGGCACTCCACCCCTTCTCCTGCTCACTGCTGGAGACTTTAAATGACATGGATCCCACTGCTAATCCCTGAGGAACCCCACCATTGGTCACAGTGCTTTGCTTGTAGCACTGCAGGCAGTTTTTCACCCATCCCTATCTCATCCTTATCCCATGAATTTGATTTTAAGGACACCATGACAGACTGGGTCAAAGAACTTGCTGGAAAATAAATTATACAACATCCACTGTCCTCCCCTTCTCTACATGGTTGGCAGCCTTGTCTGAGAAGGAGCCAATACCCTTAAAAGATGTAACTATACCAAGATGAAGCAAATAATAATTTTATTGCAATAAGTTGTTACTGTTTCACTTGCATTCAATAAAAAGGAAAAAAATTAAATCTGACACAGAGTAAATTCCTGGTAAATTGAATGTACTTTAGTACTACATATCAGTGGCTATATATAAAAGCTACAGAGAGGTTTGTAGTGAGAAACATCTCCCTGACTGAAGAGAGACAGAAGCAGCATTTTATCAAATTTTAAAGATAACCATGAGTCAATTAATTTCAAAGACTTATAATGGAGGTACTAGTGTGCAAAAATTATTAAATACTTTATTAAAAGGCAGATAAATAACATCTCATTTATGTTCTGAGGATATGTAAATAGGAAACTCAGTAATAAACCTCAACCTAAATCACAGTTATTCTTTGGGACTCATTCTGTAAAGTGCTGAGCAAACACTGAATGAATGAAATGTGCCTCAGTGAATAAAATTCTAATTAGAGTAATTGAGCTTTGATAACTGCTATGTCATTAAACATAGATTGGCCTTAAACTAATTGTATTTGCATTGTATTATGATTTCTATTAATTAAAGCATTAATGTTTATATTCTGCAAACTCTTTTGAAGTAAATCATTAAAGTCTGTGCCACTTAATCTGCAATGAAATGCTCTTTGAATACAAACCTGACAGGGCACTAGTAGGAGTGGTTCTTTAAGGGAACATGGTGCAGATCTCCCTGTCTGGTGAAGAACAGCTGAGGACAGGTGGCTCTGGGCTTTTTTGGGTCCCTCCCTCCTGGAGCTCTCTGCAGCAGGAGGCCAGGCTGGGGGTTTGTGCCAGCTGCAGCATTCCTGCAGTGCCCTAAGCCACCTCCTCTCACTCGAGCAGCCCAAAGCAGCCCCAGCAGAGAGGTGAGGGCCTGCAGTGGGGCTGAGCACACCCTGGGAGCTCCTGGTGCTCCTCCTGGGGCACTGGGTGCTGTCAGTCAGTGCTGACTCAGAACCCTCCTGGTGCACAGGTCAGGAACTGTCAGTGATGCCAGGTCCCATTGCCCGTGGCTAGGAAAAACCCCCAAACAAACAAACAAACAGCACAGTAACCCCAAATGGGCCTAATGCAGCTCTAACCTGACAGGGAACCTGGGGCTGTGCACACTGGAGTGCTCAGAATAGCTGTCAGCAACTGCTTGCTGTGAGAATTCCACTTTACACAGAAAACCTTATTTTGTAGAATTCTTCTGGACTTATTTAATTTCAGTTCTATCAACAGATGATAGTCAATAAATCATTTCCTAAAGCCTACTTTCAGAGGTTGGTATTTCAAAATTCAAGTAGACTAAAATAAAATAATTGACTGATTAATTATATGTCAGCTGACCATTAATTTTATTTAATAAACCAAATCATCCAGTCTTCTGATTAATATACACTGAATATGCAGTGGCTTCCTATAATTCTACAACAGAAGGCAAAGATACGAAGATTACTTTTTTCCTAAATAATTCTTAGCAGCTGGAATATCTGAAAGTCCATTTGCCAGACAACAGCACACCTGAGGGCTTGCAGTGCCTCACACACTGCAGGACAGGTCTCACTGCTTCTGCCCTGAACACTTGCTGGTGTTCAAGTATTTCTATTAAGCCTTTCAGGATAATTCTAATTTAATTCATTAACTGATACCACACCAGTACTGATATTTGGACTTCTAGAACTCGGGAGTCTCTCTTTTTGCCTGGATATCTACTGCATATGTTCACAATGTGAGTAGTTCTCTGTAAACTCAGACCAAAAATAATCCTCTGTGGAAGTGAGCTTTATCTCCAGGGTTTGGATCAAAGCTGAATGTGAACTTCTCTGGAACTCAGGCCTTGCAGGGAGGTTTTGATTTATATTCACCTGATATTCTCTACCATGTGTGAGGAGATAAGGTTGGTTATTACTGTCACAAATGATAAAGCCAAAAGAAGGGAATCTCTTGAAAAATCAGCGCTGTACATTTTTAACATTTAGATGGGAAAAATTCCAAACAATTAACATCTATTATTTATTTGCTATACTCATTTTACTTGCATAGTTTAATTTGCTGTCTCAATATTTTTGACTTTGGAGTTTTTTTGCACTTTTATAGTGAAGTTTCACTTATTCAAGCTACTGCATAAAATGGTGAAGAACAAGGGACACCCATAGCCCAGCTCCCTGTGTCTGATGCATTCCACTTCAGGGATGCAGGGAGCTGTCTTGGAAACCCCAGGGGCAGAGCAGAGGTGGACATTCTGCTTAGCAGGTCTGATGGATTTCAGATCTCTTGAAGTCATTGTGCAATTTACTGCTCTGTGCTTGCACCTGTGTTCCTTCAGCATGAGCTGGACATATTGTAGACTTGACTTCCTACTTGACTTCCACAGATGTGAAAATCTAGGATCACAGAATAAATCTCTCTTTTTGTTAGACAGTAATGGCCTGTGTCTCTAGGAACCTCACTGGGTGAACTGCCAGATAGATATTTGTGTATAGATGGAGTTAAAATAGTGGAACCATCAAGTCTCCCAGCATTTTAAATATTACATGTCCAGTGGTATAAGAATACCACTGAAAACTCAGGTTGCCTTCATAACAAGAATTCCTCTTCTAGAATTATGCTCTACATTCCACTAGACAGCTTTAGATAATTGCATATTATTGGCTATTTTAAACGTAAAGCAACATAACTAAACATCATAATGTAGTTTAAGTGTAATGACTTACTTTTACTTTTTGTACTTTTGACATCTGGCAATTTTTTAAAGTGCTATTTGTCTAAGACAGTGCCAAGAAGTTCTTTTTCAAATGAATTTCTCTCCTGTGCCAGAAACACAAAGTATTTATTTAGTTCATTACAGTATGGATGTCTATCTAAGTGACCCTTCAAATATGCAAATAGCATAATCCTTATACATATCCTATTTCAGAATAGAAATATATTCTTACTGCAGCTTCATGAAAAAATCAACTCTTCCTACAGTGCTCAGAATAAGAGCTCTGTTGTTTTTACACTATTGAAGTTGCAATTAAAGCAGTGCAGGAAAAACTGTGACAAACAGAGCTTACACACCATAGATGTAAGAATTTTTCACTTTTTCATCAGGAACAAATCTAAACACCATGTATACTTCACACTTGATAACAGAGAAAAATTAGTTATTGCCATTTGCAAAGCGGTCACAGTAGGGCAAAGGATTCTTAAAATTTACAAGAGGACCAACTGAATGAAGGAATTCTGGGTGAAAAATGTGCTGTAAACAGAGCTCTAGAGATGAGAGAATCAGGAGGAAAAGTGCTGCCTTGGTGTCCTGCCAGCCATCTCATTCCACAGTCACTTCTACAACCCTTATGCAAAAACCACAGGAATTCTGCTTTCTGGAGTATATAAGTATCTGTAAGCTAGATTATCACATTTCTACATAACAAATAAAAACCTTCCATTTTGAATGATAGTTTTAACAACAAAATGGGAAATGTAAATGGTCTAAATAATATTATACAAAGATTAAAGGTGACAGAAATATATTCAAGTTCAGCAGATTTTCTTGTGGTGAAAAAAAAACTCTGTAGAATACTTTAAGTGCTGAATAAAATGTTTTGTGACAGAAATTTCCTACAAAGGAAAAATTGGAGGAGGCATGTTTCCAGTGTAGGGTGCATATATTTGACATACTGTAAAATTCACAAGTATTTAATTGTGTTAGTAGAATATATGCAGGGAGCTCCCTGTGGCTTTCAGCCAGTGTCTTGTCTGATTAGGCTGTTTGAGGTAAATGTTTCAAAGTCCCAGGCAGCCTCTGCTAACTGGTTCCACCACACCTGTGGTTCCCAGGGAGCTCCCTGGCTTTGGCACTGGAGCCCTTTGGGCTCTGCTCCCTCTCAGTCACCCCAGAGCAGTCAGCTCACTGCCAAGGACAAGAGGATCCCACAGCCTGGGGAGTCCCAGCTCCTGCTTCACCTTTGGAATTTGGCATTAATCAGGGAGGGGAAGCTACAGCTTGTCAAACAAAGCTCATTTGAAGGTAATTTGGGTCACAAGCTGGATCATCTGGTAAAAGCTAAATTTCATCCAACCTTTGTGCATTGCACTTCCTTTGTGCAGGTCTGGGAGGAAACGAGAACATAACAGCTTATAGAGAAAGCCATGCTCTGCACATAGATTTCCTGTCTTTTATTAAATGTGTCTTGAGTGGTGGATTCAGATAGATGGCTTTGTAAATGTAATTATTTTTTCCTATCAGTATTAGGAAAGGAAAGTAAGCAGGATTTATGAGACACTTTAGAAGAGGATTTGAAGCAGACTGATTAGTGTATCAGTCTTAATTATAATGTAAACTAGATAATATGAAATATAAATCTGTTGTTTTCAGACCAAAGAATCAATACACAGACTGGAAGTTAATTTTTTCTCTTCACTTATGTCAAGAAATGAAGACAGCTTGATGTAGTTTTAGGATAGTTCTGGAATTTGTCAATTAAATTAAAACTACCAAAATACTTTTCCTCAAAAATAAAAGCAAGAAACTTCAGAACTAATACTTGACTGCTTTTTTAAATTGAATTTTAAAATATAATCTATTTCTCCCTTGCTTTTTCCAATGGTAAATAAAAAGCATAAATAATTTAATTGAAAAATTAAATTAAGGAGAATCAATTTGTGACAGATTTATGAATGCATATAATGGCTCTTAAGAAAATACTGAGCAGCCATACTTAATTAAAACCCAGATTTCCTACATGATCAAAATGGACCATTCCAGAAATATTATTTGGGTTCTTTTAGTTTTCTCATCCTGGATTCCCTTTTCTTATTGACACCATGAAACCACATCCAGAAATCTCAGCCCTGCAGAAGATTCTGATTCAAGTGGGGAGGTTGGTTCCCAAGGAAGAGACTCTCCACACCTTGGTTTTTAGACTTGTAGCTGATTTTTCCCTCTAAGCTCAGGAATGAAACTCTTTTCACTGGAGCTTCTCCTGGGCACTGAATGCAAGTTTCAGTCCTTTGTCTCGAGGACTGTAAGACTTGAAGCTGTGCCCCAGGTGTGCTGTGGGGCTCTCCTGGCACACCAGGGGAGCAGGGAGCACCACCCTGCCTGTGCTACAGAGTGATTGTTCTCAATGTGCAGCAGAATTTTGCACAGAGAGCTCAATTCTCAGGTTTCTGAAAGACAGTGTGTAGACCAAGAACTGATATACAGGATTTCCCTGTGGTTTGCAGTGGCAGAGAAAGTGAAGCACAATAATGCAGGTGAGCTGCCAAATAGGAGAGCAAAACTTTTCAGCACAGACAAAACCCCTAAGCCTACAACTCTACCAGTGAATGGAATGAACTGAGAATCATTTTATGCCTTGTGGTCAAACCCACACAGCTCAATGTTGTCACATGCCAGCCAGAGTGGCACCATGCCAGCTGCTGCTGGGGCAGTGGTGCCCTGTGCTGTCCCCAGGCCATGCTCAGACAGGAGGGTTGGTGCTGCTGCCCATGGCAGCTCTGTGCCAGCTCTGACCAGCAGAGTCACACTTCAGCAGAAAGGAAATCCAAGCAGATTTTCACAATAAGTAAATTTTCATCTCTTCAAAATGTTGTCTGGAAACTTTTTTTACAGTGGTAAATGGTGTCTCAGGGCACTCACACACAGGAGTCCAAACTAACCAGAGTCAGCACAGGCCCTGTTTGGGAGCAGCTGCTGCAGGCAGATCATTCCACCAACACCAGAAGGTTGTGAGGCTCCCACTGCCCTCTGGGGCTGGCTCAGGACAGTCCAATCACAGCACTGGGGGTGCCTCCTCCGTCCTGCTCCATCATTGCCTCCTCCCATCCCAGTGCTGCAGCACAGCCTCTCAAGGTCAGCCAACCAACCTCTGAAGCACTAAGGTTTTGTGACTAGGATTTGGCATTTAAATAGCTTTTATTTCATTTGCAAGGCAACATTTTTTGCTTTTATTTTTTTAAGTATCAGTTACTTGAAAATGTCAGAGACAATATCTAAGGAAAAATATAATCTTTTTTCCTCTTCCTGTCTCTCTGTATACATGGTCAGAGAAACATTTTTCTCTGTATTCTTTGCTTATACAGGTTGGGGTTATTGGTTCATTTCTTCAGCCAATTTTGCAGAACTGTCCTTGGCATTCAGGGACAAATGATTCTTTCCAATCAGCAAAAGGGAGACAAAAGAGATAATCCAATATGGCATTAGATTTGCAAGCAGTTCAAGGTCTTACATGGCTTAAAACCCTCTTTTGGTTTTTTCAGAGAGACATAGAGGTTTCTCAAAGAATTTTATAGAACATTCTAAATTTGAAATAACACGTTGTAAGTGTGGAGACAGCAGAGCACAGTCAGTATTTGACTTTCTTTCTGATTCTGATGACCTTGTCACTGTAATTATGAGCAAACAGTCCCTTATTGTTATGTATTTAAAAAGACAAAAATTGCCTCTACATTTCTTGAGTGTCACACAGAGTTTGATATTCTTTTATAAAGTGCTTGGAAACACCTGTACTCAGATGCAGTTCCAAATTCTGAATTCAAGTTGAAAGAAAACATGTTGTTGAAAGAAAACATGTCAGTAAATTTTCAAGCTATCAGCCTTGGGCCAAGATAGGTCTTAAGAGAAAAAAATCCCTAAAACAAACCAAGATGCAGATGCCATTACTGATGTACCAACAGATACAATCTACTTTTTTTTTCATAGCAAAGAATTTCCCTCATTTAAGAGTGAAATATACCACTGAGTTAACATGAAAAGCAGAAGGAATTGCTTAGGAAAACACACAGGGAGTAGCCCTGACAGTGCCATCCTTTCTTTGCACTGGCTTTTGGTGCTCAGCAGTTCACAAGGTTTGACCAGGACTAAATGAATCCCTTGCATGCAAATGCCTGCATTGTGTCACTGCAGTTAATAGATGTCATCCTTTTTTCATACATTTATTAGCATAGTATAAACAACAATAAACCTGCTTAACAAAAATCTCAGCCTTCATACCAAGCATCTAGAATTCCACCTGTAAAGCTGGATGCAACTGCTTTCATGGAAAAGAAGAAAATCTGCTAAGTGGGTTTATGAAGCTTCAGTTATTTTTGAGAATTATAGAGAGAGAGGTGCAGTGATGAGATGCAGTGTGGAAAAGTCTTCCACCTTTTTCAGGACTGCATGTTTGAAACATAGAAATATTCATGTATGAAAATTTTCTGATTATTCGAATTACATATTTGAACATTTTTACCAAAACCACTGAAATATTAGAATAAAATAATTCTTTAGTACACATTGTGTGAGGTAGATGCACATTTGCAGCATTCTGAGGTCTTCATGACTACTTTCATTCCAATGGCCTGACTCCAACACTTCATGTTAACTATGTGTTTGAAGTTCTTTGTTAAAGGTAGACCTAAACTGGAATTCTTTTTCTAAGAAAGACTCATCCAACCTTCCATTTATGAATTAAAATAGATCTTTCCTTACCCCTTTCTCTTCTGAGTGACAGAAAATTCCTGTTTCTCCTTATGAAGTGACTGGTGTCAGAGAAGTTTCCAAGGAAATAAAATGGTGAACTGTAAAGAAAAGATGCCTTGTGAGATAAAATTCATAGTCAAGAGAACAATACAGTTTTCAGGTCTGTACTACCCTTTTCAGGTGAAAACAAATCTTCTAATACCAAAAATAAGATTTAGCTACTGATCCTGAAGAGAAATATGAAAATAAGGATGCTTTCAAAGATCCATATTGCATTTTATAAAGTTATTTTGCAAGCACTTGAAAGTTTGACTAATGTTTAAAAATTCCCATCCTTTTAATGAAAAATTACTCATTTTCTAAGTATCAGACATAGTAAGGATTTACATTTATTTAAAGAAGAGAGTTCAAATACAAAGGACTGCTTTTAGCTTTCAAAAGCAAGCCCTTCAGCTTTGGGATGCATCTTTCCCTGAGGCTCTGGACCAGGCTTCACTGCCAGTTTGGCAGCAGAAGTGTTTTTGCTGAGGGACTCTTGCTGGCTTACTGCAAACAGCCACCTTTGTAAACATAAAGAGTTACAACTCTCTGCAATGAGCAGTAAACCCTCAAAAGAGGGCATGAAAATTGTCTTCCTGAGCAGATTTGTGTTGGTGTGTATTCCTTTCATCTGGAGATACCTGGATCCAGCAGGATTTGTCTGCTGTATGAAATCCAGTTTTGATCTCAAGAACCCCAGAGGTTTCTCAGAGCTTATAATTCTAAACTATATCTTTTATTAGGCAAATCTAGAGTGAAAACCCAGCCTTCTGCACCTGCAATGTTTTGTTCAACCATCCAAGATCATGCCTAGGTTCTAGCAGGCTCTTTGTTTCACCTGCTGATCCTGGAAGTTGGTACTTCCTTCAGTGAAATTATTTGTTTTCACCAAAATCCAAGTTTGGCAGTTACTTTATATCACAAAATCCCATTTAGGGATTTTAGGATTCCTATAAAAGGAATAAGTGATTAAGCACTGCAGAAGATCCCATTCTGGTTCCTGGGTTTTTTATCAGCTGGCTGTGACTGCAGGCAGCTCAGGGAGGCCACCTGCCTCAAAGGATTCCACAACTTTTGCCTCCCCTGGGCAACAAGATACAGTTTGTGATAATGGCTCCATATGTTACTGGAGATTAGTGTTGCTCAGCTGCACTGCATTGATGATCATTCTCAGAGCAGGAAATCAGTAATTTATTGATTCCATCTGTATCTACATTGGGGCAGAATGGGATGGATAATGACCATTCCTGCAAAGCAGCAGAGAGCATAGGATTAACAAATCAGCCCTGATGGGCCACAGGGATGTGGAGAGGCTGACACAAACTTCCAAAGGAACATTCATGTGTACAAGTTAGGCTACTGCAGAGAGCTTACTGTGGCTTGAACACACATGTAACCTTGCTATGGTGTTCAGTTGTAAGAATCACTTCATGACAAAATGTGTCCAAACACAGAGTCACTGAAAATAGTATCTGAAAGTACTCTTGAGTAATTTTCGTTTAGAAGGTCACATCCCCTCAGAGAAGTGAAGCACTTTCTCTCCAGGTTTACCCTTTAATATTGAACCAGAGATTCTCTCCCTGTGACCTATTTTAGGAAACACAGAGTACAAGTATTACAGTGCATATACTGAAGTTGTCTCTCATTACTATTTTTAAAGTACTTATTATTCTGATAGGTTATTACAATTACATATTCATGAAAGAACAATGTAACTTTTTCTGACTGCTACAAAAGTTCCAGCATTTCCCGTAAGTAAGGGAGTTCTAGAGATCAGAATTCAGACAGTTTAAAACATGGTCCCATAACCATCACTACTGATGATCAGATTTATGATCCATATCACATAATGTTCTTATTTTGAGTCATCCAGGTGATTTAAGGGCTTTATGCAATTCACAGAGTTTTGATGCATTTCATCCTTTGTTTCCATAGGACAAATACAGAACTATTCTTATTACTGATGACAGTTTTTCCTCAAAGAAAAATTTGCTGGTTTAGTATTTGAGTACAGTCAGTGGTTTTATACTGAAGGGCAAATTTTGCCTTGTGAAGGTTGAAATTTGTTTAATAATTTTTAAATATGTTTTTCTTGAACAGTCTGTACATTTTGAGTAGAAGTCTAACAAACTCTGGATGTGAATTCGCTCGATCAGAAATCTGCTGAGAAGAGCCAGTGACAATTTGATGTTTGAACACAAGTTACCTTAGGGAAGGCTCTGTCTTTTACACAGGCAAACAGAGCTCATTCTGTTATTTACCACTATTTTGCAGTCCTGGTACAGGATAGGTGACTGTAGTATTTCAGTGTAGGCCTATCTATAATTAAAATAAACTTGCAAGTAATCTACTCTGACTGTGCTGTAGTAACAGCTGTCAGATTGAGCAGCACTTTGTAAATCACCTTCTGTTTAACGTGCAAGTGTTGGAGTTATTTATAACTCTGCCATATAAACGTCACAAAGGATGTTTGGTGATTCACAGATGATAACAAAGAACATACTGTGGGACAGACAGAGAAGAGAAAGCAGCTTTTTTTTTAAGACAGAACCATTTGGAGTTCTTCACACTATTCCAGCTCAGTCCTTAGGGTATCAGCATTGCCACTGGATTGGATTTCTACTCACTTTGCCTGAAACCATGCTCTGCTGAAGCCAGCAAGAATTTTGTCTTTGTTTTTCCAAGGGCCAAACTTTCACTGATGGCTTTATGTGACAATTAATACATATTAATATGCAGAACAACAGAATGGAAATTTAAGTCTGGTGGGTTTGCATCAAATGCAATAATTCCCCAGGTTTATCTACCTCTGAACCATCAGGTACTGCACATGTGAATAAGTGACACATATGCTATTTCACTAAATACACTGTAGGTGACAGCAAAAAATTGGCCCAGGGGTTCCAGCAGCCTGAGGGGAAAAAGGCTGGTTCTGGCAAACTCACCTGAAACTGTGCAAAGCAAATATTTCTAATTTGACAACTGAGATCTCTTTAATGTCATGATTTTTACAAAGTTAGCAAAGATTAAAAAAAAGTCTGCCAGAATATCCTAGGAAAGAAAGTCCCCCTCTGTTCAAAGCATGATAAATCCCACTTTTCCTCCTCTCAGCTTTTTGACCAGAGAAACTATTTGCTCTGTGACATACATTGACACCACTGCTTAGAGAGCCAACCTTTAAATACACAGGATAATTCAGGACAGGTGTTTCCTCAGACTTTCAAAATTTTAGGACACTGTCTCCATGATTTTATGTTGTTGATTGTGAGGCAAAGGAATTTACAAATATATTGAATTTTTAATCTAAAGGCCTTTGGTTATGGTCTTGCTCCTGGTGATCTTAAACCTCTCTCCTGACTGTGGTCTGTGCTTTGTGATTGATGATCATCACATGCAGCTAAAACATAGTAATTTTAGAAGAACTGAAAAGTTTAAAATTACTTTAGCCATATTGAGTTGATTGCTGGAGATTTAAGCTCTGATGAACAAGGAAAAGCTTTTTTCCTGGTTCCAGGGGGCTCCCTCCCCTTCAGCTGTTTGTGATATTTGCTAATTGCCTCACTCAGGAATGACTGAACCTGTCAAAACTGGTAGAAATTAGATTGGCCCAGAAGTTTGTTCTACAATTTTGGCAATGAGCTGGATCAACTACATCCATGGACCAAAATTTTTACTGGAGCTTTTAGGGAGGAAAATTTGTGGTCTGGTTTTCCCATACTATGATAGTAAATATATCTGTGTGTGACCCCCAGCCACCAGCTCAGAGCAGATAAATAACTCAGCATCCTCAACCCCTGACCTGATAAAGCCCTAATAAAAGGGAATAGAGAGAGCCCTATCAGCATGTGCTGCTTTTTCAGGTATGAAAGCTTTTCTAATGACAACTAAACCTGGTCAGCTCATGTGGAACAGTGAATAATTATTACAGAGATGAGAAATTTCTGCTTATTGGTCAATTTCATACAATTGATCATAGAGAGAAACATCAT
Organism: Setophaga petechia; assembly: GCA_024362935.1. Taxonomy (NCBI): domain Eukaryota; kingdom Metazoa; phylum Chordata; class Aves; order Passeriformes; family Parulidae; genus Setophaga; species Setophaga petechia. The sequence continues at coordinate 3,981,464 of JANCRA010000027.1, read as the reverse complement.
TTTAGTCTCCAGGTTCCTTGTCATGCTTTAGTCTTGTATAGCCTACAGAATTCAAGATGTAAAGCAGGCCTACACAGAGGGTAAGGTAGTATAGCAAATGCAAAAGCAACAGAAAGAAGATTTTGTTTAAAGAAGAAAATATTTATCAGTTTAAAATGTTTCTAAGCAGTAGCACATGAATATTTGCACTACTTTAAACACAGCAAGGCTCTAAGATTTTGTCACAAGTATTGGAAACAATTGAAATTCCTAGTCATTCAATGAACTTAATTAATTCTCTGTGCTGACAGTGGTATTTTGACTGTAGTTACTTGAGACTGCACTGTGGAAGATTCCAATGGCAAAAAAATACTTAAGGCAAAACTTGCAGGTGAAAAACAAACTTGGTATGAGACCTACAATTCATTGATAGACATTAAAATTTTCTTTATAATTGTTATGTAACAGAAAATCTACTGCTGCATCCAGACCTTTTTTTTAAATTTCCTTTAACTCTCAGGAGTTTTTTTCCATTACTCCTGTTATGTAGCAGCTCTCAGAGAAGTCATATTACAATAAATTAGTCTTTTCAGAGTACCCCTAAAACGTTGTACTAATACCTGGTAGCTGATACAAATCTATTCAGCTCATGTGGCATAAGTTTAATTGCTTGTTGGAATAATAGCTTGCTGCTGGCTTTGACCAGCATAACTCCTGCCTAAAAACTGCATGCTCAAAAACCTCTCCTAAAACAAGTAAAAGTCCCATAGGCTTTAGAAAGACAGAAACAGTCAATCAGATCTTCATAAAGTAGCCCATCTAATTGTTATATTTATTTAAATTCTTCACACTCTTTCTTTGAAATGGAGAGACAGTGTCCACATATCCTTCACAGTTCATTACTCTTCCCAGGACCCAGTGCATATTAATCAAGGCTCCTGAAAGGAATGCTGGCTGCAGCTGACTGTAGTGTGCACAAGTTGTCTCACTGCATTTCTTTGGAGAAGCACATTTATCCAGCACAGCATCCTTAAGGATTTAATTGCTAACTTAGGCATCCCCCACATGTGCCAAAATAAAAACACAAAGGGTCTTTTGTCAAGAATTCTTTTGTTTACTGAAGGTAGCTTTGTTCTTGAAGAAGAAAACCAAAACATATCAAAATTAAAATTCTGTGTTTCATTTCTTTAAATTTCACCCAGAAATTAATTTATACCTTTAATGGGCTGGTGAAAAAGAGATGAGCTGGAGACACCTGCTGATCAGGTGTCTCACAATTAAAGAAAACAAAAATGACAATTAGAAAATAAAACTATTTGTACAGCTTGATAATTGAAGAGTGTCTGTTATAATATGCAACTTTGGAGTGTACCCTGGAGCTGACAGACTGACTGTGTTGTAGAGGTTCAGGAAGAATGATGAGAGCAGATGCTTTGGCTTTGCTTTCAGCACTTTGACTGATGGCTGGAAATCAAACCCACAGCTGCCATAGCAGGTAATGCCATTGACTGGGTGCTCACTGCTTTTTCCATCTTCAGGAACAGACTTTTGAAGTTGCATGTTATCAATCATACTTTAATCACTGCTTTGTGTTTTATCAAGCAACAGATATTGACATTGGAGGTTCTGAATTTTTAATGGAGTTTTAATTCCTGAGAGTTCTCTGCACTGATCATAATAACAGTACTTAGAACCAGACTTTAAAGAAACCATTTGCACACTTTTAATTCTTGCAACAGCATGCTCCAGACTGCACCTACTTTACTGTATTTCTTTGGTTTCAAAGTGGCCCTTTCTTGTCTCCTCTCCCCATCCAGAAAGTTTCACTTTGCTGCTGTGTGCTTCTTTCCCAAGACACCAAAGCAGCAGTCTTGAGCAAGTCCTGACACCAGGCATTCCTCAAACTGGTTTTCTATGCATTAAGGGCACAGTTAATATGCTTGTGTTAATAAAAATTCTCCTGCATCCTATAAATCCCAAACAACCAGTACAAGAAGTGCTATAGTTTCCAGCATTAAATACAGGTGTAAAATTCAGAATCCACTTGGATAGGAGGATTGTGTTTTGGCACAGGTGTTGCAGTACTAAACTACTGAAGTAAAAACAAATGCAAAATAAGAAAATATCCCACCAGAGGTGAATTTTGATGAGAGATGGTTCTCTGAGCTTCCCCAAACTGCTGCAGACTGAGGGAGCCCTGCAGAACGTGCCCTCCTCAGCCTCCCCTCCTGATTCACCTGGGGCTGTGGCTTTGAACGAGACTCAGCCAAAACCTCTTGGATGGGAGGACCATGAAGTCTGTAGGCAGTAATTAAACCAAAATAGAATTGGGCCTCCTCTCATCTTATTGAGATTTCAGAGATACTGGAAGTGAGTAGAGTCACAAAACTGAGATACCACAGGATAAAAAGCAGTATAAAAGCTATATGAAAAAAACCCTGCAGTGTAGAAATAAGGTAATATCCAAGGTGCTTGGGTTCTTTTATCTGATCTTTAGTCTTCATTCAAAGAATATTTTTCATTGACCAAAGGCTTCATACCTATGTTCTGAGTAATGGGGATATTTAGAAATATCCCAAACAGAGAATTTATTCTTAAAACATACATTTAAAAAAAAATAGATTATATATAGGTGCAATTCTTTAATAATTTTCCAAAATTTTAAAGAATCTCTAGATTGATATCTGCAGGCATATGTTGGATTTTAAATATTTTCTGTGCTTTTTCTCTTTAAGAAGAAAAAAAAAGGAAAAAAGTTTTTAATTTTAGTTCCTGTGTTGTTGGGATTAAAGCTTAACAGGTTCAAATGAGGCTGATGAAGGCTGGTTTATGGTAAGAATAACTGAACAGGTTTCCATATTCAATATAACTGAAGAAAACCCCTTCCTTTTCAGCTCTTATTGAAAAACTGTTCTTAAATCCAGTTCCTCTGGAAGGAGAATTAGCAGAGCAGGAGCCTGCAGCTGTTCTGAAAGGCACCTCCTGGGCTGCATTACACTGGAGATGTTCACAAAAACACAAATAACAATATCCCTTCACTCTCCCCTACTGCTGCTTTGCATCTTCAGCATAATGATGGGTGTGTATGTCTCACCTCTGGTAGATCCTGGAAGCACAGGGAGTGCTGTGCAGTAAATGCAACAGAGCAGGGGTTGCCACCTTACTGCAGGGGTTCCATGCTGCTGTCTCCTATCACAACAGTTCCATACCTGCTTGGTGTTTCTCCTGGGCAGCTCCTCAGAGCTCTGACTGTTTCCTCTTCCCAAAGCAGCCACTGACTCCAGCTCCCTTCTCACCCACCCACCCCACTCTGTTATAGCATCTTCTCCTCATTGCTCACAGCTGTGGCCTGGTAAAGTCAGGCCTGTTCCTGATCTTTGATAATTGGCCCAGCTGCAGCTCCTTAGGGGTGAGATTCCTTTCTACACTGTCTTTATTTTCTTATATTCTGTCCCCCTACAAGCAGGAGTCAGAGAATGTGGAGAAGATCAACTCATGTTTTAGTCACATGAATGAATCACTGTTTTCCTGGTAGGGAATTGTTAATCAGAATTGTATTACAGAATTGTTTGGTGTTAACCTGCACTGGTAAAGAAACAGACTTGTTGTACCTGCAGGACAGAAGGGATGGGTCAAGTAACCCTTTCCTTGCCTGGCTTGTGTCTTTGAGGAGCTCTTACAGCACAGCTCTGATGCTTCTCACCCTCATGCTCAGGATTCTCCCTCCTCCTGCACCCTGCCTGAGGAGGCAGACAGGAGAGGTGGGACAGGAGAGGTGTCTGTCACCAGGGAGGGACAGGAGAGGTGTCTGTCACCAGGGAGGGACAGGAGAGGTGTCTGTCACCTGGGGGGGACAGGAGAGATGTCTGGCACCAGGGGGGGACAGGAGAGGTGTCTGTCACCTGGGGGGGACAGGAGAGGTGTCTGGCACCAGGGGGGGACAGGAGAGGTGTCTGGCACCAAGGGAGGACAGGAGAGGTGTCTGTCACCAGGGAGGGACAGGAGAGGTGTCTGGCACCAGGGGGGGACAGGAGAGGTGTCTGGCACCAGGGGATGACGTGCTGTGCCCTTTCTCAGGGTCCCTGTAGGAGCTGTGTCCCCTGAGCCCCACTGATCCGTGGCATTCCAGCCTCCCTGGGCCAGCCCTGCTCGTGTCCCCTGGCTGGGGCTGTGCCTGTGGGAGCCCTGCAGTGACCAGGGGGGTTTGGGTCCAGCCCCTCCCAGCTTCACTCATCAGCCTAAAGAAAGGCTGGAAAGCCTGGGGAGCAACACCATTGCTTTGAAATATTTATCCATGAAATGTGCATAGAACGGACTCTGTCAGCCAAACACTGTGTGGTGTAAGGAAAGAGGACACTGTTTTCCAACTCATGAATCATCTAATGAGTGTTGGCATTTAACTACTGGGAAATAACCAATCCCCCAATCAACAAAAAAAAGGTAGATAAATAGCAAATATTATTTTAAAATCACATCAGATGTAGGCATGTTGAATGAAGAAATCTGTGTGTATATGCTATTGTATTTTGTTTACCTGTGTTGTTATATTTCTTTAGCATATGTTTTTCTGTTTATATGGCAATGCACTTGTAAAGCAAAACATGGATTTTATCCAACTGCTGCATAGAGATTCCCATTAATTCATGCTAATTTAAAAAAAAATCTGTATTTCAACAGGATGAATTTTTGATATGGCTAGCAATAGATTCTCTCATATTACTTTTTTTTTTTTTTCATTCATTACCTCTAGAGTTTTCTGCCTTTCAAGCCTGCGGTTTATTTGTAATTACTAATTTTATCTGCTATAAAACTTACCCTTAGGTCCTCTGCACAACAAATGTCTTGGGGTAATAATAAAAACTAACCTGATTCCCTTATCTGAAATGTAAAATATTGATGTTGCTCTACTGTTGCCCACAAAAAAAAAGGAAAGAAAAATGAAGGTCAGTCTAATGGAAACAAATACTCAAAGGAGATAAATGCTATGTTATGCCAAAGATTTAGTCACAGACAAACACCAATTGCTAACTTTTAAAAGTAAAAATGACTCACAAAGTATTCCTAGTATGTAAGCAATGAAATTTTACTATTTTTCTTCCCAATTCTAAGAAGATAGTTTTGCTGGTTTTAAGTTTGTCCCTTTGCTTTTGAGTATCAGACAAATCAAACACAGCACTTGGAACCCCACACTCACTCTGAAACAAACATTGTTATAGAGGCCTGGAGATAATAAATGCCTCTTTAGGAATTAGGACACCAGAAACTACTTGCCAGAGGTAAAATGATCTGCCACAGACAAGGGAGATTTAAACATGAGTTTAAATTACTCGCAGAGAAGGCCTTGGACTCTTGCTTCTGACTCTCCTTGTGTCGTCCAAACATGAACACTGGAACTCAAATGAGAGTTGGTCTTTGCTCAACCTTGTACTGCCAGATTTAAAAATTTTTTTTGTATCCTTACTGGCTTTTTTCCCTCCATTTATCCAAGAAAGATGTTTAGAAAAAATAAATTAGAAATCTCTTAATTTCTAAATTGAAATTATAAAAATATTCTTTCCTCCTCAAAGAATCCTCCAGAACCTGACCTCGGCGTATTTTGGCCAAGGTATCCTTTTAGCTGGTACAAGGAATACCAACAGAGGAAGGATCTGCTCTTCCTCACAAGCAGGCTGACATGTTTCACAAACTGCAAGCTGGTCCAAAGGGCACACAAACATTCTGGACCTTAGTCAGTATTGAACATTTTGTGCTGTTTTATTTGAGGTGAGAAATGTTTTAGAAAATGATCAAGAAGTTGGATATCTATTCAGGAAGCTTTTCATTAGAGCTTGCTTTTAGCCAAGGCCAGCAGTTGCCCAAGGCAGCAAACTGGGACAAGGGAAGAGTCGTGTCCCTCCTTCACTGGGACAAGGGAAAAGTTCTGTCCCTCCTGTTCACTGGGACAAGGGAAGAGTTGTGTCCCTCCTTCACTGGGACAAGGAAAGAGTTGTGTCCCTCCTGTTCACTGGGACAAGGGAAGAGTCGTGTCCCTCCTTCACTGGGACAAGGGAAGAGTTGTGTCCCTCCTGTTCACTGGGACAAGGGAAGAGTTGTGTCCCTCCTTCACTGGGACAAGGGAAGAGTTCTGTCCCTCCTGTTCAGTGGGACAAGGAAAGAGTTGTGTCCCTCCTGTTCACTGGGACAAGGGAAGAGTTGTGTCCTTCATGTTCACTGGGACAAGGGAAGAGTTGTGTCCCTCCTGTTCACGTTCCTACCCCAGAGCTCTGACAGCCAGGGGGACTCTGCTCTTAGTGATGTGGTAAAGATTTGACAAACTGATGTGTTGGCCACAGCAGCCACCACACAGAAAGCCTCTCCCTTCTCAGGGGAGAGGACTAAGACCTTTAGAAGGAGGCAAAGAGTGGGGGTTTCAAAGGGAATTTCCTGCTGGCCAGAGCTTCCCTGGAGTCAGGGCACTCTGCAGAGCTCCTGGGCTTGTTGGGAGCAGTGGATACTCTGGAAAACTCACCCTGTCAGGAAAGACCACACGAGCTCTTTCTGGCAGTGGGTTCCATGTGTGTGGAGGGAGACATGGGGCTCCATGCTCATCTCTGTCCCAGAGCAGGACTTTGGGATCTGACTGAGAGCAGCAGCCAGAGGAGGAGACGTTTGCAGCAGCCCAGGGCAGTTCCCAGCAGAGGGAAGAGCAGCAGTGGTGGGGATGGGAACCTGCTGTGGACATGTGGTCACAGCTGGTGCTGCTAACTCAGCCTCCCAGCACTGCCTTCCTGGCTCCCTCTCTGGGAGCAGACGCCTCAGAGGAGGAGCAGACGTATTTCCTCCTGATGTCATTTCCAATTCTAATTTCATAGAGCTGCGAAGGGAGAATGTATCAGAGGCAGCTCCTCCTGTTACCTCCCACCCCAGTGTGTGGGTTGGCACGTCATCCCTCAGCTTCTTGGGAAGGAAAGAGGAGCATGCTGGAGATGTGCAGTGCTGGCTTTTGTATTTTAATTTTCTTTTCCATGTTATGCTTCTGGAATGTCTCCTGGGATCACCAAGTGATTAGCCACAAACTCTGGTTGGTGATCCCTTTAAAAGCAGTTTGCTGTGCTCCTCTAGAAAACCAGACTATCCTTCAGGCAAAAGCAGCATATACAAAATATGATGTATTTGCAAAAAATGTGCCTTTCCATCTTTGAAGCTGCCTGTAATTACATATCCAGGGAATTGTTTGATGTTTACATTTTCAAGTATACGACTGCTTGTATTTAGCATAATATTTTTCATCTTTTCCCTTTCTTGTTTCATTTGTTGTGGTCATAAATTAAATTACATTATGTTCCAAAAGGAATGAAGATTGAGAGCAAGTCACAGCAGCCCTGAAACAAGAGCCCAGTGACCAGGAAGGCACTTTTAGGTGGTGGCCACATCCCCTGAGCCTTCCAGAGGAGATGCCAGCTGGCTCACTCCAGCAGCTCCCACTCAGAAGAGAGCCTGGCTATTTCCCATGATGTCTGATGCCCAAAGGGATCCACTGACAACTCTGACATCCCTTCTTGGGGAGAAAACCTGGCCAGCTGCCACAGCCTGTCCCCCCTGCAGCCAGACCAAATGTCTCCTGCTCAGTAAAGCTGGCTTTGGGCCCTTGGGTTAAATTCTTCTCTTGGATTTAGGAGCATGGATTTCCAAAACCTTAGTTGGTTTCAAAGGAGATATTACAGATTTACCAGTTTCCTTGTGATCAGAAGCCAAAGTGAAGTCTAGAGTACATAAAATAAATCCAGGCTTTTGGTCTAAATTTATAAGGTTGCTTTAGAAATCCTTCCAACAAGATTTATCCTCTGGTCTAAAATACATTTTGGTTGACTTCATCCTTGTCAGCCATTGAACAACATCCTAAAAATCTTATTTTGCCCCTAATACAACAGTTATTATTTACATAATATATGTTTATATGTGTAAGCAGTACCATGGAAATAATTTCTACTATAAATTTACTCTCTTAAAAAAAATTACTGTGGCTTTCTGAATATTCTTGAACTCATTTATTGCTCTCACAAACACTTTATAAAAATTTTAATAGAGCAATTTATACTCTTTAGGCTGGGAGTTAATTTTCTTCACACAAACAGATTGTTAATGCAACTTTATGGTTGCAGACATGAGACCCAAATTATGGACTCTAGGAACAATGAACTGACATCAGTGGCATTTGTGTGTTTCTGCAGGTGGAATTATGTTATTAAATTTTGAGTGATATTTGTTGGTACATTTTGGTTGCTGATATCTTGGACATTTGAATTTGAGAAGCTTAATGATGCTTATTATAATTGCAGCCTTTAAATACTTAAAATATTCTTTAACTATTTTCATGTATTGTCTGGAACAATTCCTGCTTTTTCAATCAGATGCCTTAATGGATGTGCTGTCTTGTGCTATGGTGGCCATCAGCTGCCTGGGACAACATTTAGGACTCCTGGACATTTTTGAAGAGATGCTGTTGGTGTGTTAGTGGGTTTGTCTCTTGTTAGGGTTGTTTAATTCTGCTCTGTGAGTGTGTTCTCAAGTGCCAGCACTGAGAAACATCAACCACATGAGTTATGTTTTCCCTCTCTACTTCAGGAGAATTATTTGCAGCTAGAGAAGGCTTCAGACAGAGTCTAGCTCAGCTAAAAGGTGGGAAAAAGGCACAGGAAGTGCCAGTGGGGATGGGGAAAAGTGGGAACTTGAGGGAAGGAAACAAATTTGGGAGGCATTAGTGGGAAAGGGAAAGGCAGCCCAGAGCAGCATGGAGAAAGGTGTTACACTGACCAGGGAGGGCTGTGTTAAAGTGAAGGACTTTAACTGCAGTCCTGGAAAGTGAGCTGACAGAAGTAGAATAGAGCTGGATAAGGAGGCAGAAGCCATGGAAGCAAGTTTTGGGAGGGACAGGGCAAGCCTTGGAAGTGGCTTCTAGGAGGACTTGCTGCAGTACCTCTCCATGGACTGCCTTATTTACCTGTAATGCCCTGCAGAGTCCTTCTTGAAGAGGGAAAAGTCCCCATGGCTGGGAGCCTCTGCTGCCCACCAGAGTGTTCCAGGCTGGCAGGCAGTGCCTGCAGTGCCCCTTGGCACACGTGGGCACTGCCTGTCCTGTCCATGGCCTCTCCAGAGTGTTCCAGGCTGGCAGGCAGTGCCCCTTGGCACACATGGGCACAGCCTGTCCTGTCCATGGCCTCTCCAGAGTGTTCCAGGCAGGCAGGCAGTGCCTGCAGTGCCCCTTGGCACACGTGGGCACAGCCTGTCCTGTCCAAGGCCGTGTGCCTGTCCTGCTGGTTCCAGTGCTCCCCAGCCCGGCCTTCCTCCACCAAGGGGAGTGTTGTTCCAAACCCTCCCAGTGCTCTCAGAACTGGATTTCTGAGGGAAGGTCTCAGCAGGAAAGGTGAGAGGCAAAGTTTACTGATCACAGCATCCTTTTCCATGCCCTTTGTCACCATTCAGTGCTGGTATTTTGTTTTTTCCTGTTCTGTGCTGATGTACTTGTAGAAGCCTTTCTGGTAACACTTCATTTAGCTCATCAAATTGAGCTCCAGGTGAGCTTTGGCTTTCCTAACCCCAGCCCTCCAAGCTTGGACAGAACCTCTTTGGGTCAGCTGTCTCTGCTTCCATTTCTTGCCTGCCTCTCCTGTATGGTTGTGTTCATCAGGAGCTCCTTGACCATCAATGTTTGCCTCCTGCTGCCTTTGCTTGGTTTTCTGCTCACAGAAGTGGACCATCCTTGAGTTTGGAGGTGGTGATCTTTGAAAATGAGGCAGAGGAGTTACTGGAAAAGAAAACAGATCCTAAATGTTAAATGCTGCCTGAGAAAAATCACATTTTACAGCTCTGCATCTGTCAAAGGTCTCTTGTCCTTCTCTCATTAAGTGAGACATTTTAACCAAACTTTTCATTGCCATTCATTTATTTTTTAGGTGTCTGTCCTGACCTCAAGTTCAGGTTGACAGAAATGCTGAGCACTAATTATTGCAACAAAGATGAATAATTTGTAATCTGAACATTAAAAGATATTTTGTTGGAAGCACCATATTCAGAGTGTCTCAGCAGCACCTCCACGTTGAAGGATACTTTTGACCTTCATCTCTGTGTGCCTCAATTAAATGCCATCCCTTATCTCACAAGACTTTGTGAAGTTAAATTAATTAGTCATTGTGAAGCCCTCAGAGACAGCAGTGATAAATGAGACAGAAAAGTCTATGCAGGAACTATTGCTCTTCTGAGCCAGTTTGAACAGTGAGAAACAAACAAGACTGCTGCCACCACAGCAGAGAAAGTGTGTCAGAAGGTGCTGAGATCTTTGTGAGAGCTGTTCATCCCTGGCACTTAAGAAGGCCAGAGTCCTATGGAAAAGTGCTGAGAGATTATGGAAAGTGTATGCATAAGAAAAACAAATACAACTGTGCAGATGATCTTAAATTTTGGCATTTCCCAATTTTTAAATGAGGATTTTGCAAACTTTGAAGCATTTCTACATGTAGTTATGGCAGTGTATTCAATATCAACAAAACAGGTGGTGACATCAGAAGGGTTTGTTGTATGTCACAGCCCTTCGGTTTTCCTTTAATTTGTGACTCATATTTTCATTAGTATGCTCTCGTAATTAACACTCAGAAGGTTTCTCACTAATGAAACTCCAAGAGTGTCTCTGCTAGAATAAGAAATGGTCTCATTAGGAGTAACATGTTTTTTAGACACAATACTGAACTCACTCTATAGTTAATTATCTGTGTTTATCTGTGAAGTGAAATATATATCTTAAATGGTCTCTAATCACACATTTCACTCAGTGCATAAATTGATTACTGACAAAAAACATAATGGAAAACATCTATATTGTAAGGAAAAATTCCTATTTTCATTAGCATAATTGAACAGGCTTTCTATAAAATTGTGGTTGTAAAACCACTGCACCTTTGTCACATATTTTGTTATGTTCCTTTATTTTCACAAGTTTAGAGCTTGGCTATAAGCCTAAACTAGAAAATTAAAATGTGAACACTCTCTCCTGTTATCTTTCCAAAAATCAGATTTTCTAGTGCCAACTTTTGCAGTTCCAACCACACAAAGTTATCTTCTCTCTAAAAGATGGGACATGCCCTTCTGATCCAGTACTTGCCATTCAGACAGCAAAGAATTTTTGCTTCTATTCACTTCAAAGAGATTTAAAATTAATGAACTTCACAACTGAGAATACAAGATATTTGAAATTTTGCTGTGGTTAAAAGCCAGCTGAAACCATGGAGTCAGCATGTTTTTACAGAAAGCTGAGGCTGAAACAAATGGGATGAGACAGTTCCCACATGCTGCTGGACCCTTGGCACTTGTCCTGTCCATGGAAATGTGTCTGACACTCCTGTGAGCTTGTTCCACACCCAACCTGCTCTGCTAACTAGAAAACTGCCTCTAATCTATCTGTTGCCTCAACTGGTTTAGTGCTGTCCTCTCTTCCTCTGTGCTATTTATTTTGTGGTATTAAATACTAAATTTTCCAAGAGGAATTGGACCAGCTCTCAGCTTTCTTTTGTGGAGCTTAAAGTGTTGAACTCTCACAGTCAGACTGTGTGCCTGTTCTTTTGGGAATGCCCTCTCTGCATGTCCCTCATTTTGAATTCAAGATTTTGACATGGATTTCCACAACAATAGTGTGGTGAAAGTCTTTCAAATACTTCTCATAGCAACACTGATATTTCCCCTTTTCCAGCTTTAAAAAACACTTCATCTGTACTTGGAAACACTCCATTACCTAGTAAAAGCTATGTTTTCAACAACAGTGCCATTTGAAGGTTTACAGGTATCCTAAATTTGACACATCTTTTTGCTCATCTGCTACTCCAGCAGAGAAGAGGACACTGGGATTCTTTAAAACAAAGCTTTTAGGGACACAAACTATGCAGGGAAACTCTCAACCAGACCTAAATTCTTCTCACCAGAGTCAAAGCCACTCATTCTTTACTGCAAAAAGAGCAGGAAAGAAGAAGACATAATCAGATGACCTATAGGAATATTCTGTAATATTTAAAATCCCTCTGAAAATTTATCCTTAGTGCTTAGTAATGGTAAGGGCAACATTTTAGAAATGAGCCTACAGAAAGCCAGGCTACCCTGCAAATGCATGGGATGGGAGCAGGATTTACACTGCATTGCTTCTGTTGAGTTTTGGGACATGAGGAACACACAAAGCACAGCTCCCAGGCAGCCTGGCCATGGCCCAGCCCCAGTGCCCACAGCCCTGCCCTGCCCTGCTGCACCAGCCCTGCTGGGGCCTGAGGGGGCTGCAGGACCCACTGCACCCTTTCCCTGCCACCTGGGGAGGTTTGTGCTTTGCTGTCATTTACACACTGAAATCTTTTATTTGGAATTATGACAACTGTCAGTTTCCACATAATTAAAGAGGGCTCGGTGTAGCAGAAAAAATGAATGTTTGCACTTGTGTTCGCTCGTCTCTGCCCCCTCCTGAGAAGTGAATATTTAATTTCACCAGGTTCTTTATGAGAGAAAAAGTGGTACTCAGAGGCAGCTGGATTCTGAACCTTCTAGTTTAGCATGACAGTATGAAAAATAATTTTTCATTAAAGACAATAAGTATCTGTTTGATGTGTTGGGCACTTCATAGTCTGAAATATTGTTAAAAATCTAACCAACCACAGGAGGTTTCAAGAGGAATCTGTATATATGGTGTGCTTCAGTTGATGACAGAAATAAATCTTTAACATACAATGTCAAAGGCGGGGTTCTGCAGCCTACACAGACACAATGAAAAGCAGGATGATCCTGGATGACATTTTCAAGTCTGTATCACTATTCAGGATTACACAATCATTCATTTGACTTACGAATTACTGAGAGGTGCAGAGATGAGAAGACCAAAGAAAGGGATAAGGTCTTCACAAGCTGACTGGCTTATTAAAAATACCAAAATATTGTCTGAAAAGGCCATACAATTAAGAGAACCAGAGAACAGTGAATTTAGTGAAAGACTGATTGGTTTTTACAAGCCCCATAGGTCCCTGTTAACAGTTGTGAGAAACAATTTTCCTTTGTGGGGGCTTTTAAGAATTTTTAATGAATGGTTCCCATGATTTTTATTCATGACAAAAACTGTATATCTTGTGGGCAGCAAGGGCACACTCCTGTCTTTGGGAAAGAAATCTAAATCCTCACACATTTCTTTCATGGGAAAAACCCAACCCTCCTTTGCAAAAACATTTTGTTGCTGTCAGCAGGTTTTAGTGAATTTTGTTGAAGTCAGCGGTGATTTTTCAGAAGTACTTTTTAGTTTGGTCAGTGCCACCTGCCAGGGAGTGATGGGCAGCTGTGGGTGCTGGGGAACATGGGCTGGGCACTGCCATGACTTGCTCCCAGGGCTGCAGGAGCAGGATGTGTTTGTGTGAGATGATCAGAGGGAAGGTTTGGTTTGTTGTCTTGACCCAGTGTTAAAGTGCAGAGCTCTCCCAGATGGTGCCAATCCTGCAGTTTGTACCTCAATATCCCTTTTTCAGTTCCCAATCTTTTTACCACCCACTTCCTCTGCCCTCATCTCCTCCACAACACTCATCTAACCACTTCTCTCCCCACTGCTCCCAGTTTTGCTACACCTATCCCAAATTTGTCAGTTCTGATACCCTTGCCTGTGTCTTTGTGGTCTTAGTGATGCAGTTACCTTGGTGCCTTGCAAGATGTTCCTCCCCCAAAGGTCTGCAAACACCTCCCCAATTATCTGTGAAGTTGGGCCTTCTGTTCCATTTCTCACAAAACTCCCCCTTCACCACCTGTGAAACCCAGCCCTCCTGCATGGTGCTATCTGTAACTTTAGTCATTTTCTCACTTTCTTATCAATCATGTTCAGCACTTTCTCATGTAATGTCCAGTAATTTTCCATATCTTGTTCCCTCGCCTAAGCTCAGGCCAGGGCTTAGTCAGTCACCCAGTTATTTGATCTAATGTTGATACCCCAAAACAGGTTTTCCATATTCCTTTTTCCAATCTTTCACTCAATCCAGATTGATCCTCTTTATTTTCAAATCCCATTACATTATTTACCTACAAGCTTCTTCCTGCTCAGCTGATCCACTTGTTCCATTGCTTAGGGATGTTACAGGATGAATATTTCTTCCTCTTCACCTCCTCCTATCAGTCTGTTATAATCTAAAGACACTTGCTGGCCTGAAAGAGGTGGAGTTAACCACAAAGACTCCAGCAAAGGGAGGAGTCCTGCTGTCAGGGGGAAGCAAATGCAAGTGCTGATCTCAAGAGCAGTGACATAGCCTGAGCCCTGCCTAGTGCCCCTGCTGGCTGTTCCTGAGGACAAAAGTACAGACCCTGAGGAAGGGGAAGAGATTATATTGATTTAAGATTACAATTCAGGTGTCCATCACCTGAAAGCACTTTGAAACTCCCTCCTTTTCCCCCCATAAATTTCTAAAATTCATGTATCTGCAGAGGATTTTGAGTTAGGAATCCAAAATGCACATACCCAAAATAAATTGGGTTTTTAAGATTTTGTTAATCACAGTGAAGTGTTACAGCCTATTCTCATGTGCTCCCAGCGCAGTGCAGGACTGGGGCACCACAGCACTCCACAGTCCAGCTTTTTGTCACTTTGTATTTACTGTCAAAGCTGGATCCAAGCAGAGCTGCAAGCCTGTGCTGTGCTGAGCTGAACACAGCAGCAAGGAGAGGATCTGCAGAGTAGGAGGAAGCAACACAATGTGCTTGGAAGTAGATGTCATCCTGATGGGACTGCTTGGGTAATTAAAGTGAGCAGGGAAGCTGAAGTGATAATATAGGCATCAGGATGACTCCAGTGAATCTGAGATTGTTACATTGTGTTGGGATCCATCTTGCAATTTTCTCCTTTTCAGTGCTCCCTCTCCAATTTATACAGTGTAAGAAAGATTTGAGAAATTAATTATTCAGTTTTCATTAATTTCTTTGGCTAAAAGTGCACAGCTTGAAAGAAAAAAATTGTAACTTTTGGATGGTCTGTAATGTTGTGGGTTTTGATGATTCATAACTTTGAGTTGGTTCCATACAACTTAAATCTCAACATTTCATGTCAAACCACATATTTCATTCCTCCACCCTGCACAAATATGATTTTTTTTTGTTTTTTTCAGCAACCAGTGCATATTTTTCTCCATTAGGTGTGGATTTACCACTGCAGCACATAGTTAAAGTATATGGAGTAGTGTGTGTAGTTAAAGTGGACTGAGTATGTGGAGTCGAAGTGAGTATGTGGAGTCAAAGTGGAGTAGCCATGGGATGGTTCTGCCTCTTATTCAGAGGAGGCTGCATCCTCCTCTGTCATTAATTATCCAGAGCTATGAGAACATCCCCTTTTTAACTGCAGTGTTAAATTTTGTTATATTCTGAACTAAACTACATTGAAACCCCCACTCAAAATGCAAAGTAATGATGCTCTCTCTTAAATGTGCTTGGAATTTCACTACCATGAACTTTATAACAGTAGGATCTCTTATTACTCTCCTTTATTTACATTGTTCTGGGAGACAAAAATGGAATTGAAAAAGAAAACTAAAATAATTATAAAAATTATTATTAATAATTTATCTTCATAGTCAAATCTGCCTCTCAGTTCTCTCAGCCTGCACAAGAGAAGAACATGGCTGGTATAGGAAGGGAAATCTCCTGAACAGGAGGGCTTCAACATGAACAAATCCAGAGGCACGTAAGGCTTTCAAACTTCACCACAACACAGTGATCTGAGACACCTTTCATGGGGGTAACCATGGCCTGGTAATGGGGGTGGTTGTAGCTTTGCCTGCAGCAATTCTGTTTCTTGTCTGAAGACAGCTGAAAGCTAGATCAGGAAACTCCAAAAAGTGGTTCATTGGTGGGCGGGAAAACTGACATTAGCATGGAGTGAGGGGCCTGGGATGAAACAATCTGCCACCAGAGGTTAGCGCGGCCGGGAAGCTTTGATGTAGCTGGAGCAGGAATCCTTTGTTTTCTGTTTGTAAAAAGCTCCCCTGTGGAATTTTTGTTTGGGTTGTTAAAATCTGTTTAACTCAAAGAGCTGACAATAAGCACTTGGGAGCAAAACTGTCTCTTTGAAAGTCTTTTTGCTGTTCAACCACATTGGCCGGCCCTGCCAATTTATAGCTCTGTTGGCTCACATGGCTCTGAAGGCTGCTTAAGCAAACAATTAAGCTTCACTGAACACTCTGAGCACCCCAGTGGCAAAATGTGGACTTTTTTTATAGCCTAGGAGATACCCAGAACGAAAACATGTTTTATAGTCACTGTTTTCCAAGCCATGGCATAAGGCAGCTTGAAGTTCCTGGGTTTAGTAGTCAAGGGCAACGTGTACTTAGCAAGGACTTAAATTCAGGTGTGCAGGGCCCTGAACTAAGAGCAAAGCAATTATAGCAAGTATTAAAGATTGGTGTCATTTTACACTTGGTGTTCCTTGAGGAAGGCCATGTCTGCTCAATGCCTAATACAGTCTGTTTTGATCTCTGATCAAGGTTGTTACACCCCCACAGCAACTGATTTGATCAGCGTTACTCATTATTTCCAAAATAAACTCTGATGTCCCTGCCTCATGCTCACAGCCAATGAAGGCTGCCTCTTTCTGCTGCCAGGGCCTATATGATGGGCACAGATCACTGGGCCATCACTGGCTGCATCTTGTGCCTTTAAAACTGAAGCAGGAGAAAGGTTTAGACGCAGCCCAGCAGCCAGAGAATGTGGTAAGGGGTCAGTGCCATCCAGGGGCCCTGTGTGGAGGGACAGCTGCACCCCATCTCAGCTCTCACATGGGCACCTCCAGCATAGGACTCGACCTACAAGCTCATGTTTGTGCCATCCCCTTCCTGCCTAAGGCAGCCTTAGAGAATAACATTTGGAAGTCTGTACAAAGCAGAAAAAATTTACTCCAAGGTGTGTGCCACAGTGTGTATTATCCAAATTTACTAGATTGAAATAGTCCACAGTTGTTCTGGGTTCAGTATAACAATACTAACAATACAGAATTTAAAGATGGTCTCAAAAGTTTATTGTTTGTTCTATTCTGAAAAGTCTTCTGGGGAACTGCTGAAATTTTACCTCTGTAAAACCAAAACAAGATAAGATCTATGACAGTGCCTGATTTTACATAGGAAAACATCTTTGGAAGAAAAGAAACCAAACTTTGACAAAAATTTCAACCATTTCCAAACAACATGAATTTAATAAATTCAATCTCTGATAGATTTTAGGCTGGCTTTTTCTCTCAGCCTGAGACATGTGGTATAGTACCATTGCAGCCTCTTCTCCACACTCTTCCCTGCTCCAATTTACTCAGGGTGCCATGGCTAGAAAGAATGTAAAGAAGGAGTAATATCTCTGCTTGTCTTGGTACTTGGGCCCCCTCTCTCTATAAACACTAACAGAAAGCAGTGATTGAGAGTGAACTTTCCATGCTGCAATTCTCATGGAAACAAGCAAAGAGCCTCTAAGAGTTTGCCTGTGCTCAAGTTGCTGTACAGATTTGTAAGCAGCACTCACCTCATGGTTAAAGAACCTATTCCCACTGCAGAAGATACTGGATGGAAAGTCACTACATAGCAGTTGTTTGAAAAAGAAATAAAGAAGGAATTTTGCTTAATAATTTTATACTGCTTTTATCTACCAAGAATGGCAGCACTTTTTGGAACATTTGGAGAAGGCAGGAGGTGTTTTGTGGGAAGTAGTAATGAAAAATTCATGAAGGATTAAAAATAGTTGGATTTTTTGGGTTTAATTCAGAATCTCTTTATATTTCCCTTAGTTTCCTTCCCTATTTTTATTGAATATAAACAAAGAACTTGTTCTAAAAAAGTTAGATGAATGGGAATGAACTAGAGTGAGATAAGATATAAATCCATTAATTCCTGAAGTAGGTGGTTAAACTTTAGACCCTATATCTGTACCCGAGTGTTGAAGTGGTATGGTTTGTTCAGATGTTCAGACCATCCACAGATTTATCCACAGCTACAAGGAATTTGTAGGTGACAAATTCCCTGACAATCTGTCTATTTTCACATTTCACCTGAGGAATGATGGCCTGAGACAGTGCAGTTGCATTTAGCTTTATCTGAGCCTTTCACCAAGCCTCCTTCCCACTGCTCCAATAGTGTTGCTATAACACAGGGCTGTGGAGGCTATAGGGAAAGGGATGGAGAAATTCAAGAACAGAGGTAATTGATGTTATTCTGAATCATGTTATCTGGAAGATCTCTTCAATTGTAGCCCACTGGATGATACCAAGAGGAGCACTTAAAGTGCCACTCTCCAGTGCAGGCACCCTGACACTCTCTTACAATTGTTCCTCCCAATTTACTCAGACAATTCCAAGCCTTTAGACAAACTGCAGAAATGAGGTAGCAAGGGAATGGAGAACACATTGCCATTCCTAAGAGGTGTGTAAAGCCCCTGCAAGAAGAGTGTCAATCCCTGCTGAGCCAGGTTTACATAATGCCAGAGCACAGGGTCACAGGAAGGTGTTTGAGGAGTAATTTCCAAACTGGAAATTCCTAGTCTTTCCAGGACTATACCTGGCTTTCTGCATCACACCCAATGTGGTTAGGTTTCAGAGGTAAGCAAATATGCCATGTCTTTTTCTAGTTTTCTTTTACTAAAATCAAGTTATATTCGGTCACACTGACCCAAACAAAAACTAGGTATTTGATAATTTCATATGAAGCTGAGGTTTAAAGCCTACCTTCAATTACTATTTCCCCGGTAACATGTTCAAGGATTTTTACAGAAAGCTGCAAACCCCTCCCCCCCAACTTAGGTTACTCTTTCAACCTCTGAATTTCAGAAAGGTTTCAGGGTTAATATTATTTTTGCTTGTTTTCTTTTTCTCACTATAAATACGATGAGCAGAAAGATGTTGCCATGGTGAGATTTTATAACGTACTTAAAAGCACTTGTTAGAGTTATGTACCACAGAGCCACCTTCACTTATGTGTGAATTGTAAAGACACATGAAAAACCACCCCAAAGAAGTAGAGTCTACTATCTCAGATATCTATTTGCAATACTTAAAGCCCAGATGTCACAAACATTTTAGCAGCCAGTATATTCTTTGGGAACCTATTCCTTTAGAGTGAGAAATGGGGAAAATGGTTGAACCAAATGAATACACCTTACACTTACATTGTCATAATTATCTTTGTAGTAAGCTGAATGAGAAATTACAAATTAAAATTGCCACAGAGTTTTTGCAGTCTGGGTTGCCCATTCCTAAGCCCTGTGCTGGAGGACTGTTTGCACAGAGCCATGTGAGATGCTCTGAGCACTATTTTGCTGCTGCAAAAGGCAGAGCTCTGACGAGTTCCTGAGGTGGAGCAGCACAGATCCTTCTCCCAGGACAGCAGGAGCCTGGGGGCCTGGGCTGCTCTTCAGTGAGTCTGTGCTGCTCTGAAAATAGCAGGCTCTGGAGCAGACACAGCACACCAGGCTCTGCCTCCTGCCCATTTGACTTTCTTACTGACATCTGGAAGCAAACCTGTGGGCACTGTGCCCAGGCACTGCTGGTGGCTTCCTTGTTCTCTTGGCATGCTCAAGCATTTCCCTCAAGTCTGAACTTGAAGGTTCACTGTCTGCATAGCTCTTAAGTCTGAGAAGATTCCGGGACTGATCTGAAACTGATAACATGGGCTTGTGCTCTGGAATTTCTCCAAGAACTCTAGAGCACTTAAACCTCTGGTATTCCTGCAGCATGTCCATAGTGGTGCTCTGTCTGGGATAGAGCTGAATGGCTCCCACCAGAGAAGACAAACTTTAATTAACATCTCTTTTAAACAGGCATTTTAAACAGACACAGGAATGCTTTCTCTCTAACTCCAGAAAGAAATGTAACCCATCCTGAGCACAGCACTAGCTAAAATGGAATGTCACACCAGTCTGAGTCCAGTTGGAGAAGGGCAAACAAAGCTCAAAACAGTATAGCTCTTTTCAGAGCTGGATACAGTTACAGTCTGAAGAAGGCTGTGCAATTGTTTGCTTGTTATGTCCATGCTAACGTGTGCCAAGCAGTCCTGTTGGAAAAAAATAATTTCCAAAGATGTGCCTCTTCTAAGGTTATGGACTCAGTTGTGCATCCACAGGAGTGGGGCAGCAGCAGAAGGCAGCAGTTCTTGGGCAGAAGGGGACCTTCACCTGGGATTCTACGTAGGCCAGAGCAGGAGTCACACTGATTCCCTTCCTTTCACCAGCACTTACTCCCCACATTGTCACCAACAGTCAGCCAGCTCAAAATATCCAAGCACTGAAGGAAAAACCCTGCAGAACCCACAGCCATTCACTGTCAGAACCAGGGACTTCAAAAGCTCCAGCAGAATTCTGGACATTTGTACACTATTTGTGGATGATGCATGGTGGCCTTCTGTATCAAACTAAAATCATATGTACACACCTGTAATACATTGTTATCTACTTTATGATCTATCACATTGCATATATATTTCTGGAATTTACTCAGTTTTCAAAAGGTTCCACTGATTTTTGAAACCAGCATTTCAAATGTAAACACTGCTTTGGAAAAGGGAGAAAGAGGCTAAACAGACTTTGGAGTGCCAACATAAAACTGAAGCATTTTGCTGATAAAATTTCTAAGGTTGCCTGGTCTATAATAGTTGAATTTGAGAAAAAATAAATCAAATCACTGGTTACATTCACTTTCAATACTTATGAATCATTTAGTTCAAAAGCAGGTACTCATTTAATGACTATATGTGATATACCTCCTGTGAAGATAAAACCTAAACACCAATTATTGTTAATAAGAGGTGTTGCACAGTAAGGTTAAATATCCACCAAAGGCTTACAAGTGTGTGGAACCATTCCTGGGTGCCTGTGCTCAGATCTGGTTTCAGTCTGAGAGTGACAGGGATTGTACTGCTACTGCAGTCCAGTGACACCAGACAAAAATGTGCCCAAAAGTTCACAGCTGAAAAGAACAGAATGATTGTTTGAGAGGTAGGGACTGTCTGACTGGCACTGCTGACTGTGCAGGGACAATCACACATCACAACCACCCATCCAAAGGCAGCTCCAGCCCCAGGGAATGAGGCTCTGCTTCCACAGTTCACTGACACTCCCCCACAAGAGCAGTGGATGTGAGTTGCTATTTAGCATTTGGAAGCTGGGTAATTACAAAATATTTATGTAATCCCACACCATGGCCTTTGACCTTCCTTCTGCTGGAATCAGGGAGATGTGTGGAACAGTCCTAAGAGATGAGGGCATAGGATGAGGTTGTAAGAGATCAGTTCAGATTCTACCACCAGACCAATATAACATAGTGCATTTAATAACAGACTTCTGACAATAATGAGAGTGCCAAATGTACTGAGAAAAATGAGAATTACAAATCCTTTTAACTCTCAGAATATATGCATATACTATTAACATACATTAACACACCAAAAGTGTTTCAAACACATTGGCCAGGACATGCCCAACTTAGAACAATCTTGTATCTTCTGTCTTTTTACTGATGATAATGGAGTGGCAATTTCTGAACAGTGGGACTGTGTATAGCAATTTTTTATTAAAAAACTTGGACATATCCAAATAAACTCTTTTGAACATTTAATATAAAAATGGAGTATAAAACTTTTGAGGAATGAATGATTTTCCTGTCAAACCAAAGTCAAGAGTAGTATCTGAAAACATGCAGAGAGACCACGATAGGAAGAATATCAATAGCACTTCCCTCAATTGTCCTACTTCACCCAAATCTACTCCAATTCTTACTAAAAAATAAAAAAAAAGTTAAGGAAATCTGGCTTATAGCTGTGCATTGTTGAGTAATATTTTCAGATGCAAACATCCTGTAATGTGATTATCTGCAGCTCCTTCTGATTATGTACAACCTATATTTGGTTGGAATAAATACATTTCTACAATGTTATAATAAAAACAATAGAAAATTGGATTGTGTCTTTTGAAAGAAGGAGGAAGATAATTTTAAAATTCTATTTGAACACCTAAATGCCAGCTAACAAGAAGAAAAAACCACAGGTGGATAAATTTTTAAAAAAGAGAAAAGATAGGGACAACAATGGTTGTGTAGAAGAAAACTATGCTTAGGAGGGTAGGAAGTTTTCAAAAGTTCAGAACTTTGTATTTCTTTATGAAATATGTATAAGCTGTAACAGCCCCTTCCCAGCTACATGCAGCTGTATTTGAAGTGTTAAACCAAGGACACTTCTGTTCTCTACAGGAGAATAGAAACTGAACAGATCTTCAGAACTGTGAGTTGACGTATTTTATTTATGGCCATGATTCTCAGAAGTGGCTGCATTGACTTTTTATTTCCCTGAACATTTAAAATAAATCCCTTTTGGAAGGGAACCTTCCACCCAGCAGCAGAGCTCAGCAGTCCCAGCAGGCTGAAGGAGGGTTGGTCCCACATCCACCACAGCCCAGCTGCACTGGGGGGTCCTGCAGCTCTCAGTCAGCTGCACATCTGCGTGGAGGAGCAGTGTAAAACTGACTCCTTTACAAACCACCTGCAAATTATGCCTTTGTGCTCAGAGGCATGGTGGAATTCAATTACAGGTTAGGATTTAAACAGTCTGTAATTTTAGTCTTCAACTTCCTACCTAATCCCTTCAACACCGTACTTGGCAATGTGTCTTTGTCAAACTGGCCATGTGTCCAGCTCCTTGGGAAGAGAGATCCTGGCACAACTGAACACAGATAAAAGGACATCTCCCTCTGTTTTGCTCAACAGACCCTATTTTTCATCCATGCCCTCAGTCCTTCTGGAGGAGGCATGAATGTGATAGTCCTTAGTTCATTCAAGGTCCTAGAATCACAGAATCATAGAATTGTGAGGGTTGCAAGTGTCCTCTGGAGATCAGTCAGTCCAGCCCCGTGCCAAGGCTGGTTACCTGGAGCAGGTGACACACGAACCTGTCCAGGTGGGTCTGGAATAACTCCAGAGAGGGAGACTCCCCAAGCTCCCTGGGCATCTCTGCCACCCTCAGTGGGAGGAAGATCCTTACTAATCTGCTGTCTATGAAAGTCTTCCTTTCTGTCCTAGGTGTCAGACTCTTTGATTTCCCTTTTTCCTCTGTTGTGCAAGAGCAGCTCCTATACAAGGACATGAAGACAAGGAATAGCCTTGTGGAAATTATAATAATAAAAATGAAAATAATAATAATAGCAAAATGGAATATAAATATGTCCCTCATTGCAAAATGCAAATAATTTTTTAAGGTTACTATACTGATGTTTTAAATCAATAACCTCTTTCAAGCAGACCAGTGAAAAAAAGCACATACAGACACGCATTCAAACAGATGCAGAAACAGACAGAAACGAGCAACACAATATATATAAAGAAAGAAAACCACTATCTTATGCATTCACTTCTTTCAATTGCTCAGGCTAAACTGAAAGCATGAGAGCAGGCACGTTATACACCAGTATTTATGGGTGCACTATCTAGTCTCGCTGTGACGTACATGCACAGTTTTGTACTCGTAATTTCGACACATATGCATTAGATATGTGTCCTATTTTTACCCTGTTGTACAAGCAAAGGAGAAGATAAACACGGAGCCGTTTCCCTGACAAACCAAACAGTGCAGACAGGACCATTATCTCTGCGCCATCCGTCTTGAGCGCTGTTTGGCACAAACGGCAGTGGCTTTCAATATTGCCTTTTTTGCTTCCCCCTCCCCGTGTTTTAGCAATTTTAAAGTATTTTCACAAGTGGAAGAGCGGCACTGTGTCCCCAGCCCCCTCGTTTCCATGGATGCGCTCGCTGCGGTTGCCGTGGGGACGCGGCGCTGGGGGGGCTCGATCCCGCTCGGGAGGCGGAGTGGGGGGGTCTGGCACTTCTAATGGGTGAGAAGTTTAATTGAAAATTAAGTGGGTGCTTCTTTGGAAGTGAGTTACGAGCTGGTGGATTTATTTTGCAGGAGCAGAAGAGTCCCGACCGCAGGGCGCGGGAGGTACGGGAGATGAATTGCACAGAAGTGTTGTGATGATTCAGACTCGGTGCAGGTTTCTGTGTTGAAAGCCTTGCCCGTTTCTGTAGTAGTGCTTGAAAGGATTACAATGGGATGCTGTTTCCAGAATTGGGCAAGTGAGCAGAAGCATGTTGAAAAGCATATCAAAAAGCAATACTCGAGCGTAGGTTGCACTGCAGCAGCCCTGGGAAACAACAAGGCTGTGGCTCATGCTCTGCCACTCCTGCAGAACTCATGGGGATTAATGTGCAAGGCACCAACGCTCCCCTGAGATCACCTCCAGACACACACCAGGCAGGTGAGCTGTGCTTTTGTACATTTTTGTACAATGCACTAAATGTTGGGTATCTTCAAGAAATATCACCTTACCAAAAGCTGCATAGAGGTCACGTGAGCCCTTTTTGCCCTGAGGTTTCTTTGTGAGCAGTTCCATTGCTTCCACTAAGTTTTAGTGGATAGTAAAGTGTAGCTGGGTGGCAAACTCTTGGGGAAGACATTACAAAATCAAATGAGCCTTCAAAATGGCTTAGGACTCCTAATTGCTCTGACAATACTTCTTCTGGTATCAGGATAAGTAATAACAGCAGATTGGAAATGCTTTTGAGCAAGTAAGGTAAAATAACTTCTGCAAAGGAAATGGATAATGAGGGCTGCACTTAGAGAGGGTATCTCAGCTGCCACTTCTTGTGAAAAAAATTATACAATTTTTCTTTCTTACCCAAATGGATTGATTCAAATAAAGATTTGCATTGGCTGACAACAGTAAATATTTGTATTTCCAGTGTCTTTTACAGGTAAAGTAAAAGTAAATTGGAAAGATAATTTAACTCTTACTAAGACTTATAAAAAAATTCCATTAAATCATTGTAAGTTATTATCAATCAGGATTTTGCCAACCGTCCAGCCACCTCCACTAAGCCCACCCTGAGTCCAGGCACAGGTGCATGCTGTTGGAGAGGCATTATGACACTTATCTATTTTTTAATTCTTGCAAGAATCTCCCCAGTGGAATTTCTGGGATCTTCTCAATTATCTTATGATTTCCACTTTGAATTCAAACTGCTCCCTGGGGTGTTTCCAAAACACACAAAAAGACTGTCCTTATTTGTGTAACTTGCAAGACAGATCATTAATCCATTTTAGAGGAATCAACACTGGACAGTTCATGTACAGTTTGAGTTTAATTATTTCATCCAGTATGAAATCAGAGTCAAATGAATTCCTCATCAATAGAAAGTCCAGCACTACCATTGTATCTGTGCTGTAAAGTTGGAGGCTTGTTCTTTTTACACCTCATATTTGGGTTTGACAAGCCAGCACGGTCCTTGGAGCAATCTTGCAGTGTCATTTGTGCAACAGGACCAGCCCCAAACCCTGACCCTGCCTTTGGGGAGCAGGGACACTCCTGGGGCTCAGCAGTGCCTCGTGCTGACCTCGCTCACTCTGTCTGTCTGTCTGTCTGTCTGTCTGTCTCTCAGCAGCATTTCTAGGGCATCACACTGTGGGAATGCTAAAAATTGTCCTTGACAGAAGCCGAACCCACACATGCTCCGCTTGTGAAGGAGCAGTGGAATTTCTGGTACCAGAATGCCACTTCTAATTCTGGAAGAATGAATTCTGCTAGATAAAATAATTGACCAGCATGGTAGCCCCACACTGAAGTGGGCTTAAGCTGAAACTCCGTTCCAGTCTTCAAATTCTGGTAGTTGATCCAAATTTTTTATTTTTCCTCCCACCCCCACAACTCATTTTTCCACTTTAGGATCAAGGAAGGGACCTAAAATACCACCAAATACACATTTCTCAGGAGTAGTGGGCTGCAACCCAGATACTCTAAATTTTACATAACACTGCACAAAACTGGGTACATCTCTGGACATTTTTTAGATCCTCACATTAGTATTTCTCAGCAATATATGCTCAAAAGCCTATCTGAGAATAGCAACTACAGGAAAATAAAGCAAATACCATGCATGGCAATAAAAATAATTGGCATTTTATATACCATATTCCCCTAAGTTCAGATGTGTTCATATTTTGATGATAATGGAAACATGAATGGAAAATGGGCAGAGGCTTGTGCTCTTACAATTACAGTGTGTTCTAAAAACAGTTATGTGAGTGTCATTATAGAGAAGAATGACTTGGCTTCATAGACCTTGTCTTCACTAAAAAATGATTTTTTTCATTGCAGGGCTAACAAATTAAGAGTTTTGTGTGTTATAACATTTCTAGAGTAGCAGACATTCTAAGTCACTTGAAGGAAAGCTAATCTTTGTGATTTAAAATTTAAAACCACTGCACGGATTCCAATCCCCAGCTTGGCTGAAGGTATGGGCTCTTTCCCTAGAAAACAGAGAAGGATGGAAGGGATGGAATCCTTTAAACTCTGATTGGGAACTGGAGCCTTGTGTGGAACATACGTGCTGGATGTCTAAAGTGATTGCTTTGAAACCAACCCAGATTTTAACCTGTGATGCACGTGTTGGTATTTTGTAACCCTTTGCATTAATTCCTGCCAGTATGTTACAATGGCAGCAACAAAACCACTTAAGAAACCACATCTACTATTTGCTAATGGAATTTGGGAGAGTGAGCAGGGAAATTTTTTAGTTAATAATGAATACAAGTATAGCCTGTGGAAAGAAAATTCAGATTTTGAAGTCAGGGTTAAAAACATGCAAATGTGAATATTAGAGGAGAAAAAGCTTTTCTGTATACACCACAATGCATTGCCTGATAATGGTCTGAATTTTGGGAGAAATTGGCTCCCTGAGTAATCAAGAATGCAATCTTTGCATGAAACCCACAAATATTCTATTGCCACAGCACTGACCAAGTGCCCATGTGCTACCTTCTGTACTGAGAGTCTGAAACAGGTCCTGCCTTCTTCACACAGCTCCAAGAAGAGCTGCTCTAGCTGTATCTATCCAAGTTTGTCCCTGCCCAGGTCGCTCTTTTCTAGACCTGGCACAAGTCCAGAGCCCAGGGCAGCAGCTGGGGTTACTCGTGCTGCCACCACTGGGGTTTGCTGTGGGTCTCAGGAGGAGAAAGAGAATTACAACAGATTCACCTCCTCTTTTCACCTTCCTAATTTCCTTATTGACAGAAATTACCTAGTTTTCTTTCAGTTACATACTATAAACCTCCTAGAAATTAACAAAATATTTTCCATTTCTCTTGGGAAAAACAAAAATTAGTAAAAATAAGCAAAATAAATAAGCATTGCCAGTCAACAATGAATGAGGTAAGACTTCAGGCAGCACTCTGAAGCCCTGTGGGCCAGGCTCCTATCCTAGGGGGAATGTTACCAGCTGGCAGATCAGAGCAAACTGAAAGGGATAACACAACATACTCATGGCACTAAATTGAAATGTCAGTCACACTGGCATTCAAATACATCAAAACCACTTGTGCAAAGGTTTGGCTGCTTAATATCTTCTTATTGTGGAAATAAAAATCAATTTCACCATTATATAAACTAAGACATAGAATGACTCCAAACCCATTGGTAACAGGAATGGAATTAAAATCCCTTGTGTTGATACAGTAGTGAAAAATCCTGTGCTACATTTTACATTTCTGTGAACAGTAATGGAAAACATATAGAAATAAAATATATTTAGCACTTCTGATACGTGTACACACCATATTATGCATGGCTTGGAAGTGTGGATGCTACAGGAGGAACAGCCAAGCTGTGTTAGTGTCTTGGTCAGGTCTGTCCCACCCAGTCTCCAGGCAAAGATCAGAGGCAGCAGCTCATGCAAATGTTGCATTTCCAAAGAGGCTGCTTAGATAGTAAAATGAAAATCAACTTGAAACACTGACATTATAATTTATATATTATTCACAGGTCCCATTCTCTCAGCTGCAGTTAAAAGGCAATCTGTGAAATAATGAGCAATAAAGTAGCCAGGATTTTTTTCTGCTGGAAGCCAATTGTTCCATGTGGCTCTGAGTCCGTTTCAGCATTTCTGCTCCATATACTTAAAATGTCTTTTTTTAAAAACTCTTCACCTTCCCCTGT
This sequence comes from Setophaga petechia, assembly GCA_024362935.1. Taxonomy (NCBI): domain Eukaryota; kingdom Metazoa; phylum Chordata; class Aves; order Passeriformes; family Parulidae; genus Setophaga; species Setophaga petechia. Next base: position 3,953,462 of record JANCRA010000027.1, on the reverse strand, counting down.
TCTATGCCAATGTAGATTGAATAATGAAGGAAATAATTGCTGAATAAAATAATTGCTGATAGAACAGTCCCAGCTATTACTTAATTAGTAGAAATTTGCTGATGTTATTCTCTACTTGCATATCCATTACATAAATGTGAGGAAGGACTTCTGACTTTCTCCTTCTACAAATTTATTTTCAATTTGCCTAAATTCTGTATGAATGTGGCAGATATTTTAATTACTGACAATCTTGAAATTGAAACAGCAGGAAATGAGTTGAAGAAAGATATAGAAGGGTGAAATAGTTGGAGAAAGGTAGAAAGATAACTTTATGCAAATATTGCTCAAAGAAGAAAGGAGATCACACAAAATTACGAAGCAAGGTGCTTCTATATTTAAATGATGAACAGAGAAGAATTAGCAACAATCTCCTTAATTTTTATGCCCATTACATCACCCTCTAAGCAACAGGGTTTTTTTCAGAGGACTCACAGGCTCCAGTCAATATTTATTCCAGCTGATATTTGACTGATCTACTTAACAGTGAATGACATGATAGATCAAAGGAAAAGATAAAAACCCAACCCCCAAGAAAACCCGACTAAATCAACCTCCTACTGACCAAAGAACAGTTCTGGCAATGCAAAGTGCCTTGCACCAGGCTCCCAGGGAGGGATGCACTCAAACCCTGCCGGAGCCAGCCGGGGCGTGGGCTCAGACTGCCCGGGCTGGAGCACAGACACAGGGCTGGGACACAGTGAGCACAGGGACACCCTGCAGGCACAGCCTGGCTGCTCTTGCATGGCCCTCAGCAGCCTCCTGGGCTGAGTGCTGGGGTCTCTGCCTCTTGGTGACGAGTGATGGCTCTGGGGATGTAACCCCTGCAGGAATTCTGCCACAGCAGCTGAGCGAGAGATAGAGTGGAAATGGAATAGAAATGGAAATGGATAGGATGGAAATTTTTCAGTGTTCAAGTGAGAAGACCAGAAGTGAACACTCTTCTTCTGGTGAAATAATGATCTGTTTTCTAGTTCATGCAGAAGGTTTTGAAACAATAATAAGAAACTCATAGAAGTGATGGATTAAGTAACACAGAGCAACATCCAACTGAGCAGTTCCCAGAACTTCCCAATGCAATGAGTCCAATACCTCCCTTGTAAAGAATCCTATTGTATTTTACAAACAAAAACCCACTTAGACATGGAAAAGGAAGAAAAATGCATGATTTTGCTAGAGAAACAGTCTTTTTTCCCCATGAAAGCATCAAAAATCTTGAATTAGCCACACATCTGGCACTGACACACCAGGTTAGAAGAGACTGCTAAAAGGAGCTGGCTGGAGTTCCAATGAACAATAACCAGACAAGGGGCTGACAGAAAGACAGAAGGTGACTTGCTGAGCTGCATCTCTTGAGATGCACCCACAGCAGCAGAGGCTGGACCTGAGCAGCAGCCACAGCAGCTGTGAGAGCCTGTCCAGCCCCAGCAGCCTTGGGAGGCTGCAGAGAGCAGCACTGGCAGGGCTGGGGAGCCTGGACAGCCCCAGCAGCCTTGGGAGGCTGCAGAGAGCAGCACTGGCAGGGCTGGGGGAGCCTGTCCAGCCCCAGCAGCCTTGGGAGGCTGCAGAGAGCAGCACTGGCAGGGCTGGGGGGCCTGGACAGCAGCAGCAGCCTTGGGAGGCTGCAGAGAGCAGCACTGGCAGGGCTGGGGAGCCTGGACAGCCCCAGCAGCCTTGGGAGGCTGCAGAGAGCAGCACTGGCAGGGCTGGGGGAGCCTGTCCAGCCCCAGCAGCCTTGGGAGGCTGCAGAGAGCAGCACTGGCAGGGCTGGGGGAGCCTGTCCAGCCCCAGCAGCCTTGGGAGGCTGCAGAGAGCAGCACTGGCAGGGCTGGGGAGCCTGGACAGCCCCAGCAGCCTCCAGCTCCTGGGTCACTGCTCTGCACTGAGACCCTCAGGGAGCAACAGGCACATCAGGGAATGGGAGCTGGGAAGACTGGGAGCTGAATCTTTGGGGCAATTAGTGAACTCCAGACAGGGTACTGTGAAGGGAAAATTTGTGTGGTGGAAAGGAAGGACAAGAAATGTAAAGTAAAAAAAGTGTCAGTGGTCTGAGTCCTCAGGCTAAGCCTTGGTGGAGCAGCCCTGGATGATTTGCCTGTGGCAGGTGGTGGGTCAGGCCTCCAGGGAGCTCTGTGGGGTGCATTCCCACACAGGCTGACTTTATACAATTCCCTTTCTCCCAGTGGAAATGTCACAGGTCTTCTCTCAAATGTACACTTTACAAAAATGAGCACGAATCCAATAGTTCATAATTGATTACAATTCCATTAGGAAACAGCAATATCTGCAAGTCTTACATAATCTAAAGATGAATCAATTTAAAGTATATTAGTGCTTTTAACAATTCCAAATTCTGAGTTAAATGCTTTACAAATTATGAAATCCTCATTTAATTACTTTAATAAATCTTGTTTACAGATTGCTCTGAAAATCAGTGAAAACTAATTCACTTTGACTGTTCTGTGTGCAGTGCTGACAAAAATAGAATAATTTTTCTTTTTACTATGCTCTGGAAAGTGGAGAAAAAAGCTTTAATTGAATATAATCACAATATGCTAGCAGCACATGTTATTTTCCCACTATAATATCTTGATATTTTTAAGTTTGAGGAAGTAATGCTTTTTATGGGAAAGGACTTTTTTATTATGGGAAACAAACGTTGAATATAAACCTGGTAACATATTTTATTTTAGCTTGAAAGACTTGAGTTTTGAACACTCTTATCTGTCTTAACAGTATCAATGTCCAAGACATTTACTGCATCTGCTGTATTCATTTGTTGATGGTTACTGATCAAAATACAGAAGGATTTGGCCCAGTGTGTTCACAAAGCCCTGGCAGCCCCTGGGCCATACAAACCAGTGAAACATTTTGATCCTGGCTCTCCAGAACCAGTCTAGCACAAAGGCAAGGGTGAGTTGTTAATGACAGAAATCAGGAAGTTCCCCACTTCACCATTTCTGTCTTGTCCATATTCCTGATTGTCAACAGGCTTCTGAGAAAATCATCCATTTCTATACTTTTAAGTAAACAAACATGCAAGGTAAGAGGCTTCTTCCTCATGGGGATGTGTCTCAGCCTTTGGGTGAGGTCCTTTTCCCTTTCAGGGTCTCATGTAGAGCTCACCTCACTCTGTACAAGGATTCTCATTGACATTGCTGGAACAAATGCAACCATGCAATCCTTAGAGGAGCACAGCACCAGGTTAAATGCTGGTCATAAAGCACAAGGACTGTTTTCCACTTTGGCTCATTAGTGATTTTCCTTCCTAAGCTGAAACAACTGCACATGCCATAGCACAGTGGCAATAAAGAGAGAGTTGGACCATACCCACATCCACAAACACGAGGATCAAAGCAAGAAAAACCCAACTCCATTAGCATTCTTTTCTCCTTCCTCCCTGACACATGAAGTAACAACTTGCCCAGGAACCCAAAGGATAGCAAACCCCTCCCAAATGGGTTGGAAACAGCCTTAATCAAAACTAGCCTGCATTACCTCTCCAGTAAACACAGGTGTAAATCTCAGGGGTGTGAGGCATGCCCAAGGACAGGGAGCTTAGTCATCTGTTTATACTGACACCCATCCAGAAAATACCTTCCAAACCTCTGTCTCTTTTGAAGGGTATAATTTCTGTTGTCATATCCTTCAGAAAGGAGGATCTCCACTGTAATAGCCTTTGTCATTTCATAGTCACGTAGACACTCTTAGAGTGCATAGATTCAGAAGGCTGAACCTCTCAATTATTGTCTTCTGATTTGAACTATTCAATTATTTCAACTATTGACTTATAATTTCTTACTGACCTAGTTCCACCAGAAGCAGATCTGTTGCCAGCACTGTCTTTATCAGAAGTCTCCTTTGGAGAGCTTAATAAGAAAAGTTACAAATACATTTGTGTTCTTTCAGTGTATTTGGAGATTATTTCAGCACCCAGAAGATTGTTTCTATAAATGAAAAGAGTATTCAGTTAATAGCTGACACATTTTTGTATGTAGTAGGGCACAACATACACACACAATAGGTTTCCTAATTGCTGCACAGTACCATTATCACCATATTGCATGCACAGTATTACAATTCAAAAGCATTTTAAGCAGTATCATTTCTTCAGGCTTGGCACAGCTCTTTTCTTTTGATTCCTGAAATCTGAACCCTGATGTGAGGAAGTGAGAGCTGTGGACATTTCCATTGTTCAGCAGCAGGAACAGGATTTGCATTCAAATGAACCAAAAAAAGGAAGAGAAGAGGTCTGTAATTAAGATAGTGCATACAGGGTTTTGTTGACAAAAACTCCAATAGCTGATGATATTTTAAAGGAATATGTAGCCAAAGACAGGGTTCAAGCACAGGAGAGCCTTTCCAGTGAAGCATTTGCCAGGATGCCCATTTGAAGTGACCCAGCTGGAACCAGAGGCCTATCCCTGTGGTGTGGATGAGGATGAGAGCTGGATTGCATTAAAGTGGTACCAAAAGTACCTGCACTGACCTGGCAGCAGCCTCAGTGAGAGCTGTCCCTGGTGCTGGTGAAAATGTGCCTCTGCAAATTAAGCAATATTCTGGTATTTAAAACATCTGGCAATGATAGATACCTGTACAGAGGAAAGGAAGTTGGAGCTTTGGGAAATAAAGGAAATAAAGTTCTGAAACTTGATGTAAAAGGTCATTATTAAAAAAAATGTTAAGTCTGACAAAAAAATTCCATGAGGACTCTAAAGCAGGAGGACTCACTATCACAAGTCTGAGTGATTAAAATTGTCCACAAAACTGTATTTCTTGGGTATGTTATATAAAACCCCCATAATTTATGGGAACAAACAGTTTGTTCCAGCAGAATTCCTGCCAGTCACACAAGCTGAGGAGACCATTATCTTAAACTGAATTTTTTCCTGAGAAACTGTAAGTCTGCTTTGCATCTGGGGCAGGAAGAGTCACTACTGGGCTGCAATCAGCCATATATCAATATATATTGATATATTGATCTTCACACCTGGTGCTGTGAAGAACGTTGTGCCAAGCTAAGACTCCCATTCAAGGAATTATGAATTTGAAAGAGTAACAAGAGTGTTGGTATTTAAGTGTTGCTATTTTATAACTTTTCAGTCCTATCTTTCCCTAGGAAGACACTGCTTTCTGCAATAGGTGTCTGTTTACTTGTGAGGTTGTGGTGTAAATCTGTGAGAATGATTTTTTTTTTTTGCATCAGCCAGAGGCTATTAAACTGTCATGAAGGAAAATTGGAGCATTATCTTTTAAAGAGCATTTTATCAACAATTACTCCAGTATTTTCCTTCTCCTTGCCATCACCAGAAACACAGAATTCTCACATTTAATCAGTGATTTCCTGCAGAATGGACCTGAGTAACAAAAATGCCCTGATTAATTTTAATGATGGTCTACAAGACTTTTGCAATAATATTTTCCTTCTATTCATGGATTATGTTGGCTTGTTTGACCTTCTCATGGAGACAGAATTGAAATGCTTTAGATATTAAGAGCCATTATCTCTACTTTCAGAATCTGCAGTACACATAATACTGGCTGAATTTCTTAGTGATTGCTCAGTTTGTGCACTGGGTCTCTGAGCTTATTTTGTCCTTGTATGGTGGATGAGAATTTGGCATTTTATCTCTCAAATAAAATCCTCTAGACCTGCATGAATTTCATATATTGTTAGTTGGAAGCCCCTAATGGGATGGAGCACAGTTCCCATCAGGTTTTGGGAAGCCTAACAAAAAGTCTGAGTGTTTTGCAGGACTTTGGGAAGTGCAGGGATATTGATCACCGTGGTTTGCAAAGTGATGCTCTGTCATCTGCCTGAGGGCAAATCTGACCCCACTGACTGAAGCCCACAGACCACAGTCCTGCCTTTATCTTGCTCTACCTAATAAATAAAAAATACCACTTTCAAGAGAAACATATGAAGGAAATGATTAAACACATTCTTTGACAACCTCAGAACTTCTCGGTCCTCCAGCAATCTCACTTGGAATAATGTTTATAGAAACACTCCTGTATTTCAGCTGGATCAGATTATCCTATTCCCAGTCTGTAATTTCCCAAAACAATAGCACATTTGTGCTTTTTTTTACTTTGAGACTCCACATGAAAATATTGCAGTGTTATAAATTACATGTTTACAGTTTGAGAAAAGCATTATTTGCACCCCATGTTTAAGCCAAAGAATTACTCCATCCAAGTAAATCTCAATTATCAGTGTTTCCTGAAAAACAGTATTGGGGAGCTCTGTGTGAATTGTTTCATGGTCTCCTAATTTCAGTTGAAAGCCACTTTTCTATCTTTCTGTGTTTTAAATTCAGCCTATGATATGTCTGTTAGGTTTTTTAAACTTGATTCAGACTTTAGAAAAAAAAATTACTTTAAACATAACATTATGTTTCTACTGAAAATGCATTAGCCAAAATAGCACTCAGTTCTTTCTTACAGAGACATGTTATTCTGCTAGGACTGAAACAAATAACATGTAGAAACAAATCTGTTTAAAAAATTCACAGCTTTGCTTGGTTATTCAGCTATCTATGACTGCTCTAAATTCCTGGAGTTTTTTTTTAATATAGAAACTGATGTGCAGAAAATTTGGATTCAGGGGAACTTGTGTAAGTTGAGACATCAGGGTTCCTGCTTTCTCCAGAGTACTGGAATGGTCTCAGGACTGGTCAGAACCACCAGGGAAGCAATGACCATGACAGAGCTGTCCTCTGAGTGATGTGTTTGTGGTGTGCAGGACAGGAAAAGGACCTCTCTGGTAGATAAATGCTCCTGCTAAGGATTAATATTCCCTTGTCTGAATGAAGCAGCAGTTCTGGCTGCTTTGTGCTGCCCTGCAAATATCTCAGGTGCTCTCCAGCCCGGGTGCCAGCTTGGGCACCACCTCAGCCCCCCACAGCCACACTGGTGTTTGTCCTCCCCATCTACAGCACACATTGGGTAACATTTGAACATGCTGAATATCTCAATATATATATATTTAATATATTAAACAAACCTATAAAGAAACAAGTGCTTTCAAGCAAATTTTATTTGCAAATTAGTGCTGGGAAATCTGGATATAGGAACATTAAGTGAATAGTCTGTTCCCACTAAGTGTACAGCAAAGACAGCAAAGAGAGAGGTCTGATATTTTGATCACAAAACCACAAACCCATCCATCTGTTCTCATAGAATACCATCACTTACTCATCTGAATTTGGCTATTATTGTTAAGGAAGAGTAACTCTGAACTTTGAATGCTTCTGGCTGAACTCAAACCTAACCCCCCATTAAAGAGCAGTAGAAAACACTGAGACAGGTTGTTCCTTAAAATCCTTTCCTAAGACATGCTTATATCTGAATTATCCTACTTTTCATTTCATTCAGCAGCTCTCACAGATACTACCTGTTGGTGGATTTATGATAATCCCATACATAATTAACAAGTGCTTTGTGATCAAGTCCTGTGCAGTTTGGAAAGCACAGTGTGGTGTGCTGGGAGCTGTGGATCTTTCCATGTGACATTGTTCATTCCACTGACACTGGACAAGTGGAGCACAGACATTATCTGTTTTATATATATATATATTTAGTTAACAAGATCACTGTGTTTTTCAATAGCACAGTGACACTCAAACCACTCACATAAGGAACACACATGCAGTTAGCAGGAGTCCTGTACACTTTGCACCCTGTTACTCACTCATCATAAGCAAGTGCACAGAAAGTGCATCTTACAGATTCCCTAAAAATTGAGCAGACCTTCATCTTTATCTCTGTCATCATTTCTTCTTGCTTGGTGTCCTGGAGGTTTATATCAGTAAGTTTCTTTGTGCATTTTTGCCCCATTGTGGAATATTTCCTTAATGGCTGTGAGATAGTCCTTAGCAAATAACTGCAGTTATACTTTTAAAGGGCAAGGAAATTATTTTTCTCACTAAAAACATGGAGCTGAAGGTAATTTATCAGCTCATGTAAATCAGTCAAGCTTCATTGAACTCAGAGAAATTGCATCAAATTGGCCAAGCTGAGAACCAGACCCTTAATTGCTCTCTCAATAATAGACTTTGACCCTCTACCTTAAAATATGGCCACCAGACAGTTTTTAAAGCCCAGCTTTCCATAAGCAACTGGGGTTGCTTATGAAACAGAGGAACTCAGATATTAAATGAAAATTAAAATGTGTATTGGGGATTCTCACTGTACACTTTAAGTATTTAATGCCACATTAGACTATTCACTTTTACTTAGTTGAAAATAATTTCTTTTTTTACCTGCGTAGTTTCATCAAGGTTTCTTCTTTAACCTTATTATTTCTAATTGAAAGCAACAGCAACAGTCTTGGTGAGCATAGACTTAAAATACCTGTTTACAAAGAAACAAATGCTTTAGTCTGAAATTTAAAATAAATTATCATGGTCCTGACTGCTATTCAGAAATAAATGTCTCCTTGTATTCCTTAGAGGAAATATCCAATGCAGAAAATGTAGGTAACTGGCAGCAGACAGAAGACTAAGTAGCTCCTAAGTAGGATTATATTTTAGATTTTTTCAAGATCTATAAGCTGTAATGGAATCAGATCAGTTTCCAAAACACTAAGCTGGTTTGGTTTCGTCAAATTAGAGATTACAGAGTGTTCCAGTGTTCCAGACATCATCTGTGTGGGACATGTGTGTGGGAAATGGAGCAGGCACCATCCCCTCTGCACTGCCAGGATCCTTGCTCCCTCCCGGAGCTCCCACACCCCCTCATGGTAATTCACTCCCAGCTTCCTTTCTCAAGTGTCCAGCAGGTTTTTCTCTGAGATGACACCCCAGCACTGCTGCTACAGTATTTCTCTCTATCCTCCACCAAACAGGCACTGTGGATACTGATCCTGCCCTGCTCTGTTTAGTCCTCCATGGACAAACTCTCAGGAATAGCCCTTGTGCCCTCGTGTGCCCTCCCAGCAGAGTGGACATGTAATACACACTGGCCTCATACAACAAGAGCACAATCTTAAGAGCTTTTTAGGCACTTTGAATGCAAAAGAACATATTAAACAGTAATTATGTCCCCAGGTCTTAAGGGAACTTGCACAGCAAGCCCTTGATCTGCCTCTGCTGAGTAAATGAGGTCTGAGGATGATCCCTGGAGCCAGGGCCGGCAGCACCCAGCAGCTCTGGCTGGTTAGAGAAAACAATCTGGGGTGGAATGGCCTCTGAACCAGGCAGCAACGTGATTGCCAGGAAATGGAGCAATCATGAACTAATGCCCTGACTGTTTTCAAGAGCTGTCCAGGATAGACAGTGTTAGTTTAACCCAATGCTCACTGGTGCTGAGCATGGGCATGTAATTCAGCAGCAGTGATCCCAATGCAGAAACAGCTTGTAAAGGATCAGAGATGTGACACATCTCCTAGAACCACGACTTCCACTAATTTAGGGCACATAAGCCATGAGCTTCTACTGTGCCCATGAAAGCAGTTACTCACCCTTCCAAGAGTGGTGTGCACTAAAAACTAATTAGTGGCATGACGCATTTGAAACCAAAGTCGTCACTGATGTTATGGAGGAGCACAGGACAGCTGTTTCTTTTGCAAGTTATAAACATGACTTGTCTCTTTTTCAGTTTGGTAAGGGAAAAAATAAAACCATAAAAAAAAGATTTCAAATTTGCCTGCTAAATTCAACTAACATTTCTAAGAAAGGATAATGTTTTAGAGAAAAGAAACTGGACTTCAGCAGGGCAAACCAAAGTTTCTGCATTTGCAGTTACTATGTAAGATGGACAAGTCAGGACCTGTTAGAAATGTAGAGTGGATAAGAACTGCAGGTCAGCCTGAAAGCAGCTATTGGGCTGCAGGGAGTTTACATGGACAATTCCTCAAGAACCTGTGTGAAGGCTGATTTTATTTGATCTTCTCATTACAACAATATAAAATATTCTAGGGGTGCTAATTGAATCTGCAGATGACAAAAGGTGAGAAATAGATGCCATATGGGAGAGAGCAGTATCATGCCAGGAGAGTGATCTTCAGGATTGAAATTACAAAAATCAGACAGATTCTGCCAGTATTAAATAGAATGCCAGTACCTGGAGACTTACATAAAATTCTGCTTAAGTCTAGGGGCTAGTAATGACATTTGATGTGTTCATGCTGTGGCCCAAGGCACAAAAAGGTTTCTTGGTTCCTTCTGACACAGCTCTGGTCATCTGGTCCTGAGCAAGCCAGACACAGCAATATAAACTGCAGCACTGAGGGAAGGACTATAAGAGGGGTCAAGGAAAATAAAAATCTCCTTTACAGAATTAGATTTAAGAGGAGCTGGTGTGGCAACCCAAGCAAGAGGACAGCTGAACAAGAGACAAAGCTGCTTTTGGCATAGGTGTGCTGGAAGGAAACCTCAAGCAAAAGTGCTGCTTGGGCTAATGAACAAAACTGGTGCAAGTACAAATGGTACAGGCTGGCTTTGCATATACACAGGTTGCAAATAATAGATTTCTAATCATTAAAGGAGTGAGTTGCCAACACAATTTATCTATCAGAGTAAAGAAAGCAATTGGCCTCAAAGCAAATGTGAACCATTTATCCTGTAGTTGCCCTAGAAACTAAACAAAAGAATTTGATAATCCAGAAAGTCCTGTCCAATCTTATTTTCATTTTCCTGCCATGGTAATGCAGTGATGAGAAAGATGGTTTCATTTCAATGCTATAGAGTATTTGTGATATATAAATGTCTAAGTTCATGTCTAAGGATTTGGTCACAGTAAAGAAAATGTGAAACACCTCCAGTTAAAAGCTGGAGCTCCCTTATAGATACACTTGGATTGATACAAGGATATTTTACCAAAAACTGAGCTGAACAGCAGCAACTTGTTGCCAGGACAAATTAAACAATGACAAAGATCTTTTAGTTTATTTATCAGCTGTATGCATGTTTCTTACTGACTCTATAATTACTAAAAGCTAAAATAGCCCAATGTGAAACAGAAGCTGTCAGGTGGCTTATGCCCAAAATTCAAATCAACCTTGAATTTTGTACAGAATGTCCTCCAAATTTAAGCTCTATGTATTTTAACTTCATAGCCTGCTTGTTGAGGGAGAACACCAATTGGCAATAAACACTGCTTGTATTTTTTATTCTACTACTGCAATAGCTGCAGAAGGTACCTTGATTAACTATAAAAAACAATCCTGACATCATCAGTGTAAACAGGAAAGCAAAGAGGAATTACATGCATTTCTAAACAGCATCTGACACCACAAATTCTCTGTATGGGAAGAAACCCCAAGGGATGTCTGTGGCACGAAGATCTTGAATCAGTACTGATGACACAAGCCCTGGGACTAAAGCAGCTGTGGTCCACTGACGTTGGGAGCCAATTCTGCACAAAGCCAGACAGAATTCTACACCTTTACCCAGAGCCACACTAGTACACAGTCAGTCTGGGTTGGGTGAGCTGGTACTCAGAGGGACCTCTGAAAATGTGGGATTTTGAACCTGAGCCTCAGTTGGTGAGGGAAATGTGCCTACTATGTTCAAGAAAAGGAAGTTCTGCACTTGGATTCACTTTCAGTTCTTCATTTGAAATGTCTAGTCCAAGTTATCATCCACAGATCTATTTGTCAGATTAGGAAAAAATACTTTTTGAAATATTGCTCAATCATTGTCCACAATAGAAGTATCATTGGTGACCTACCAGGCAAACCAGTCCCTTTTCCTACTGCAAATGTTTCTTAGGAAAGTTGTTACCATCAGACTTCCATTTTACCTTCTTTATGCTGAAAAAGCAGTTTTCTGTACTTGCCTTGGGAGCTTTGGGAAGGTCTGGATTCAGTTGAGCTGTTAGTGAGAAGCAGGAACAAATTCCTGCTGTCCGTACAGCAAGGAGTCCTAGGTCAGGGCAGAGTTAGACTGCAAATAAAATTTCTAGCATGGTATTGTTTATGTTGTGTTTAAAACAGCAATATTATTTCCTCTCTTGCTTCAAACTTGCTGAGGAAACAGTAAGAAAAAGGGAGAGAATGAAGAAAACCCCTCCAACTCCCTGAAGTTTTAACAAGGGAAAGCCATCCTTGACAGATAAATTTAGGGACAATCTAAATGAAGAACAGAGGTACCTAGAGCAGACATTTAAGCACATTTTCAGCAATTAAAGCTAAAGGAAAGACCAGAAAATTAAAACAGAAGACATGAGCATTTTTCAAATGGAAATATTTTTTTATCACCCATATTCTGAGACAAATTAACAGACACTTGGTTTCTACTTCATTGCAATGCTGAGTTAATCAACTGTACCTAAGTCACCTTCAGCAATTCAGAGTACACAGATCCCTGGGAACAAGGGACACTTGTTCTCCCTCCTCTTGCAACTGTGCACTGTAAATAGGAAATGCAGCTTCAGAGGGAAATCATGACAGTGATTAAATGTGTAAGTTCCACACTCTGCAGCATGGAGCTGTTGATGTAAATGGTGCTGGGAGCAACACTGGATTTCCTGTCCAGCAGGCTCAGTGCAGGTGCCCATGTCTGAACTTAAACCAGAACAGGTTCTGCACTGCCTGCTCACAGTGCAAGGTTGAGAAAACTCACTGAACAAGCCAGCAGCAAGAATAACAAGGATGAGGAAGCATTAACATTCCTAATAATCCAATTTACAGCTATTTTAAAGCCATTTTCTGTTAACAGAGCAGTCCAAAGGGCCTTTAATGTAAACAAGGCCCTGTATCTCAGACACTATTTCAGCTCATGCATCTGTACAATAATAAATACTTAATTACCTCCAGGGTTGTTTTGGGACCTAATGAATAATGTGAGTAAAGTGCTCTGAGATCCCTTGGATGAAAGATAGTACAGAAGAGGAAAGTACAAAATATGTTGTGTGAAACACAATGTTTTAGAAACCAAAATAAAGCCAAGCCAAGGACACCAAACCAGCCATGACTTCCTTGCCAGGTTCCCATCCTGCTGCCTCCTGTGCTCCCCTGTTAACCCAGACGTCCATGGCTGCACAGCCATGTCTGGCACAGCTGGACCTTGTCACCTCAGGGGACAGAGAGCAGAGGTGTGGCCAGGCCTGTGAGGGATTCCTTGCAGGGAATTCTCCCCTCAGCCCTGCACAGGGCTTTGGGGCTGCTGCTCTGCACATTGCCCCAAGCTGGGGCACCCAGTCTGCCAGGGAAAGAGCCCCTGGGTGCCCCTGCCTTGGCACCCCTGCTGCACCCAGAGGAGGTGCAGAGATGTGCTCTCCCCCTCCACTGGAATCTGCAGGAGAAGTGCCCTCCCTAACCTCTAGCTAGGGCAGAAAGTCTCCCTTTCATATCCCAGTATGGTTTGCTTCCCCATCCCTCAGCTCCTTTGCTGCTGTTTTCACATTTTGAATTAATAGCTATTTTTATGACCTATTTTCTCATAAATGTAGTAACCATAAGATATTTTCCAAACATTCTTAAAAGGTGATTTAATTTTAAGAAACAAACTATATCATAGTAACAGAGGAAGACAGACAATTCTGGATCACTCAGGCCAGGACGGTTATCTATCTAGAAATCCACATATAAAAAATTTAAGTCCTTAGAAGACTGAATAGTAAATTTAAAAAAAGCAACCAAACAAAAAACCAAGCAAAAAATGCAAAAACAACAAAAAATCCCCCACCTTTTATTTTTGCATTTTAATAACTGTACCTATCTCATGGTGTTATGTGTATAAAAGCAGCCCCAGTTATAAATGATCCCTATCAGCTCCTGTTACAAAGAACATCACTGTGATTCAGCAGGGGTGAAGGGAACAGGGAGTACCAGGCAAGAGGCTGAGAGAGGTTTTACATCACCCTGCCAAGGTCAGCCCCGCGGGTGCTGCTCGGGCAGGGCTGAGCCCGTGTCTACATGGGGAAAAATAAGCAGGAAAGCAAACCAGGATTAATTAAAAAGTGTGATTTTAAAGTATCTTCAATATAGCCTGGAGTTCACATGGACACTATAATTCAGAAATAAAGCTTTAGTTTAAGTGAAGTGAAATGAAATTTACTTAATTTGTTTCTGTTGAGAATATCATAGAAAGGGATACTTAAAATAAATCTATAATTATTGCAGTAAATTAATTTGGCTTAATTGTGCTTATGTGCCCCTGTCTAGACCTGGTTTTAATTCACATCCCTGTAGTAAACTTTTGGAAAAAACATTTTTTTAAATCTTTCTGTATATTTCTTTACCTTTGAATAACAGCAGGAAAAGATAGAAATACAGTCATGTTCAATGACCATTGGGGAGGCCAGATTTTTAACAGAGGACTGTAATTTTGTAGGTGAAATTCTCTGTTGCAAATTGTATTAAAGGAAATCAACATTTTTACTCTTCAACTTAGTGTGGATTTAACTAACCAGAAAAAGCACAGTTGTCCAAACAATAAAACCTGAGTCATGGAAAAAGGCAGCTTGTGAGCCCCCTCTGTATATCAGAATAAGTGCAGCACTTCTGCTGAACAAGGTGCTCTTTTGTGAGAATGGACAGAGCTCTGCAGCCATCAGCAGGACTGCACATCAGGAGATGAGGCTGTGGGAAAGGTTTCATGCTGGGCTGCTGCCTAAACTGTATGGGCCTGGCCACTTCATAGTGTGTGACTCTTTTTGTAAGGCAGATCTGCTTTCTTGCCAATAACTATTTATTAGTGGTGGTGTAAAATAAGGCAGGAGCACAGAAGGGTGAAGGGTGAGAAGGGCAGAGGAGCAGGACTTGCCCAGAGCCCCCTGCAGCAAAGGCTGCTGCCAGACTGATGATGCCACACATTGAGACCAGCCCCAGCCACACACACCTTTGGAAGCTGACACAATACAGAGAAACTTTCTGAAGCCATTCCTGAGTTTTGAACAAACTGCTTCACAATGCAGAGCAGGTGCAGGATACTTTCAGAAGCAATGATGTTAGCCTGAAAAGATGAAGCATTCTTTAATTTTTTTTGTATGGGCTAAGTATGAAAGCTTTTCTCTTGCCAGCAGTCTGATCCCATGCTTAGTGAGGTTCACTGGGCACTTGATATATTCATAGTGAATGATCCTTTATAAAGAAAAACTCTTGTGTTCTCATTTACATAGATTTGAATGAGAAATAAATGTATTGTGAAGTTAATGCAGAACTCTGGACAAGTGTGTGGAATATAGTTTCTTTTCTTTTATTAAGACAAAATTTTTAAGACATGTGGTGCTAGGGGACTGAATCTTAATGTAATATACTGTGTGTCAGCTAGACAACCAAAGAGAAAAATGGAAGGGAAGGAATAAAGAGAGTGATCCTTGTTTCCACAAGGAAGGTCATTATGTATGATCAATGTCCATTTGGATAACTCACAGATGCCCCAGTGCTTGTATGAATCCATCTGAGTGGTTTAAAAAACGGTTGAAAATCAATACCTGAACACTGTTAAGTGCTTAAGTGGATGTAAGGAGTGTGCACACTGTTCTCAAGCATTTGACATGGTAAACAGGCAAAAAATTCCTTCACTAATGTCACTAGGAAGTGGTGGACAGTAATTTCACATATGGTTTCTTTTGGTTACTGAGTGGAAATGATTAAAGCTGTAAAATCTGAGATGAAGAAATGGCACAGGAATACATCACCTGCTACAGAGGGTGTTAAATTATTGAGCAGGGAAGTTGTCAGAGAGGTTTTGTGTTAACTGCAAGGGAGCCATGCTATTACTGTTCTGTGGAAGTTTTTGAGTAAAACTGCTCTGTGTATTTATTTACCTTAGGCTATTTCTGTCAGTTACCACAACTGCAGTGACATGAATTTTCTTTTCATAAGAAAACAAAGCAAACTCACAACATGGCAATTTTTGGCAAGCTTAACCAGCTACAAGAGAAGCTTTTCTTGTCACATTTCCAGGTCTTTCCATAGCCTTATCTGTATAGCAGATGATAGCAGTGCCACATACAGCTGCATCATACAAAGGTACACACAACAGGAATTGTACACTGAAAATTTTCACTGGAAAGCTCTTTCTATTCAGTTAGGCTGAGACAAAGAAGCTGTTTGCATTTTCAGCTTCACAGAGGTATAAGTGTAATATCTGTAGAGATCTGAACTAAATTTATAGTGTGGATCATTACCTGTAACATACCTCTTAGGCATCATTGATTCTTGTTGCAGCAAGACTCTCTTTAACTCTATTTGTTACATTGTAAACGTTAAACAAATTGAAATGGAATGCCCAAATTATTTCTTGTGGTAACAGAAAAATAAATATGTTTGCCAGTCAGTGCACAGGCTCTTGAGTTTAGCTCTGTATTACTCCTTGAAGAAGTATAAGTCAAATGATGAAGAAGAATTTTCTCTTGCAATTGTAATTCAGATATGAGTGTGCCTGGATGTGGATGAAGGCAAAGCTTTCACTGCCCATCACACAGCCCTGCACAGTGAAATTGTTGTGATATTTCAGGTGCTGCTGGTGAAGGGGTCCTGAGTGCAGGTTCTCATGGGTGTTGTGGTGGCCACTTGTAAGGCACAGACAAAGGAGAAAAAACCAAAAATCCTAAACCTTATACTCCCAGAAAAACTCACAGCCATAGTATTATAAACATTTACAAAACATAAATTCAACATCACCTTCTTAGGATGACTGTTTCATTCCACATAAACAAAACTGAAGCATTCTCATCTGTCACACAAAGAACACACCAAAAGGAGCTGATTCCATGCAAAATTAACTGAGGGGGCTTGAGGGCTCTGGACATTAAGCACATGAAAATGAACTTGTACAAGCATTTACTGTACAAAAATTACCTGAGAAACTAATGCAAGATTCCCAAGAGCACAGAAGGGCTGCCAGCACTGGGCTGTATATCATGAGCACTTCCATATTTCAGTATGAAGCTGCATCATATTTCTCTCCTCCATTTTTTGTAGGCTATTGCAGATGGTCCCTAGAGGTGTCAAACAGCTCTACTCCACTGCCAGCTTCCATGTACAGAGTATGTCACTTCTGCCACATGATTAATGTTCAAATTCCTAAAAGTAAATGCATTTCTCTACTTCAAATTCTATAGCAGGAGATAATATTTTAAACGATGGCAGTCCTAGTTGTTTGCAGTTACTAAATGCATTGATCTTTCTTTTTAAGGAAGGATTGAAATTTAATAATGGTGCATAGTGGGAAGTGAGAGATTTATTTACTTTGTTAGAAATGATTTATGAAAGTCTTGTTATGGGAGAGAAACTGACTGCAGCTGAAGGTGAATTATTGTTCATGGTTTAACCACATAACATCTTAAGCACATGTTAAAATATAAATGACAGCTTTAAGGTTCTGATGGAAGGAAACATAGTTGAGGTTGTCAAATCAGCTGGGAACATTCTCTCCTGAAGCTCAGACTAAAGCAAAGCTTTCCTTTACACTAATTCAATGACTGTTCTTCCTATTCTCCCTCTGTTATAGCATGGAAAACTTCTAAGTTTCTAACCAGGACTTCAGGATTGAAGATGCATTTAGATGAAATGTTTCAAAAGAATTCTAGATCCATGGTTGTGGAGCAAGCCAGCACTTGGGGAATGCTGAAATTCAGACCCGAGGAGATTATTTCTTGGTCTAGCTACTATACACCTTGAAGAGTAAAGACAGTTCTGTTACCATTTCTTTAGTTGAACACTGAAACAGGAGGAACTCATAAAACTGGCATGCACACAAACAGAGCCCAGTGTCACAGGCAGCAGGTACCTGAGAACATCCCAAGCACCTGCAGCTCCCAAGCCTGCAGTTGTACCTCTGGGAAGGGAGCACTGGGGCTGCCAGCGAGGTGAGGTGACAAAGAGGAGTGTCCCAGAGCCCAGTGGGACAGCTGTGGGCTGGTATGCAACAGGAGAAGAGGAGAGTGGTGCAATGCAGACACTGCTGAGCAAGGCATTAATCTGGGAACTCACAGTCCCAGGGATTTCACTTGTTTCCTGGCATTTGCTGATAGAAGCTCATGTTGCTTCCTGATTAATTATGGTCTTAAATAATTAATTAACTTTCCATGTAATTATTATTACCTTATAATAGTATCTCATCTCTGCTTTTGAGTGAGAACAGGTATGACAGAAAGTCCAGGAATCTTCATTCTTGCCATTTCCAGCTGAAAACAGCAGTGCTCATCCTCCTGATGAGCACACAGCAGTCAGGCTGTGAGAGCAGCTTGGTGCCATCCATTATCACCCTTGGAAGGAATGTTCCCACCTCCCCTTTCCTTCCTTTCCATGGGAAATGGGAGCTTACTGCAACAGTGTTTGCTAGCAATGTGCCAGGTGTAGCAAGGCTCCTCATGGCCTGTGAGCCTTTGCTCCTGCTCTTCTACTGACAGAGGTTGTCCTCAGTGCTGAGGGCCAGCAGAAAGGCAGAGGTGAGCAAAGCTGCTGTTGCCATTATTGTTCAATGACTGGGAAAGGACAGCAGAGGGAGTTTTGTCATCTTGAAGTGTACCCGTGCTATCTGTCCTTCTGCAGATATGTGTTTTAGGTTAGCTGCTTGTAAGGGTGAAGAAATTGTTACCTGAACATTTTTTTTCAAGGAATATAAGTATTTAGAGATGTAGGTACTAGACCATAGAAAGAAAAAATAAATCCAGATATGCCTCTGTAATGTATGTGAAGTTTGTAAGTCAAGAGCACAGACTGTGTTTTCAATAATGCATTTTGTATAGAAAGTGCTCTAAATAACTCAGCAGAGAACACAGTGTGTAAGTAAGACAATTAAGCAATTTTACCAATTAAGCTATGGTCTACCTAAAGATGAGAGTCATTATTTACAGCTGAGATTGAACACTGGCAATATTTCTGAAACAACAAGTTTAAAGGGGACTGGAAGAAACCTAGATCCTTTAGTGCATGTAAAAAGTAGATCAGCCTTGGTTATGAAATAAACAATAGGCCAAAATAGTCTAACCTAGATAAATACAATGTGTTCACATCCAAGGATCCTTCTGTGCAAGTGGCCTAATTGCATTTTATGAATCCCAGGGAAATCAAATGGGAGCTGCACTCAGCCTCTTTGAAAGTTGTATCATTTTTATTTAGGGTGCCTAAGAGGATATTTCTACACTATGAAGAGAGCTTCAGGATTGGCATCTGGAGGGAGTGGGGCCAGGCCAACCAATAGCAACAGAGCTGGGACAGGACTTCAGAAAGAGACTATTTCTGTCCTCTTGTGACTGCAAAGGTGTGATTGGGAAATCAAAGATATCTTCTACTTTTATTGCTAAACATAGATCCAGCAGAAAAGAAAGCTTAGAGAGCTGGAGCCTCAGGTATTTATTAACTCAGGTGATAATCAGAAGGGGTAAACATGCTCTGGCAGAGTACAAGGGAATGGCAAGACAGAGCTGCAAGGCAGAACCCTGGAATTCTTGATGACACAGAGAGAGTGGGGCTCTGCCTCTTGTAACTTTAGATGGAGAAGAAACAGTGCTGAAGACAAATTAGGAAGAAAGCCTGAATTTTTTTATCAGTCAGTACTAAGTATCTACTGAGGTTTAAAAAACATAACTTGATATTTAGGTGTCCTATAACTATCATATGACTGCACATAGCTGGGCACATGATACCCCACATCACTGCTATTGACATGCCTTTAAATAGAGAAGATGGAGCATTGAACAATTCATATAAAACCTAAAATTATGAAATCAAGTAATGAACTCTCACTTTTCCAAGTATATTCTTTATAATTTGCTGGATTTCTTCCCTATTTTGCTTTCTTGTCAAAGCTAACTCGGTTTTGGAGATCTTTGGATTTGGACGCAAAACTCTCTTGAGGAAAAAAATTTAAACCAAGTTCATAACCAGGATTCCAGGAAGACAGATGAAATTCAGCAAATACTGAGATGTAGGAAGATGTACAGTTTCAGAAAATGTAAACTATTATATGCCCAGACTGCCTGTCATGGTTTACACAGCAGTAAAAACTAGAAATAAACTAGTGAAAACAAACCAGTTGGAGATGCTTGAGAACACCTGCCCTGGGAATCTTCCTGAGCTATAATTATTGCTTTGAGATTGATTAACTTGAATTAGAGTCCCAGATATAGGAGTCCTTATTTTCTTATTGATCTTTTATCCTATTCTACCAGTCCAGGAAAATCCATGTAACCAAAAGGAGAAAGATTGTTTCTGCTGAGAATTTATTGCTTCTTTCTTGCCGTGGCTGTGGAGGAATATAGCGAAGGAGAAAAGGCATCTCCACACCGTCCCTGTGGCCTATGGATTACAGACTGCCTCTCAAAGGCAGAAAATTCAAGTTATAATTACTGCCAGGTTGCCAAGACACTGGAGGGCTTTACTGGCAGTAGCAAACATCTGTTTGCATGATCCTAAATTTCAGTGGAATTAAGAAAATAATATTCTCAATATCAGAAGGGGGCTGAGTCCCTCTTTCACCCAGATCCTTGTTTTATAGAGTATTTTGGTAAATATTTACTATTCATATGTTAATAGCTACCTTACTAAAACACACCTCTCTGTTAAAGAGGAGTACAGGAATCTTTTGTGCAGCAAATATCACAGAATCATGGAATGGTTTGGGCTGGGACCCTCCAAGTTGCAAGTGCCCTGCTGTGAGGGATCCTTCATTCTTGGTGGAGGGACACTGGTGAAATACAAAAAATAAATTCCAGTGGAATTTACTTACACACTCCTTGAATGGAGGATGTAAATCCTTTTAGCCAGCTCACAATTTAAGAGACTTCAAAAGGTAGTCTTTGAAGTTCAGAAAAGACCTTTGAAGTGGCAGCATATGCAAAAAAGAAATTAGTGTATAGCACAAAGTACTGAACTTCATTAAGTGCTTTTGTCAATTAGAAAATACAGCAGATTTTGCATAGCAAAAGAAGAAAATTAGGGCATCCTGTTCACAAAGGCTTTGGCTATGTCAGAGGCTCTGGAGTTACCTAATGGCTACAAACTACAGGCAGCCCTGTGGGGATACTCAGCTGGACACAGCTCTTCCCTTGGAGAGGAGAGCAGCTCTCAGACACAGAGAACAACCTCTGTTCTTAGCAGCCAGGGTGGGATGTGCTCCTGCCCAAGGGACAGAGCTGAGGCTTCACTGAGCTCTGTGTGGTTCCTTTTCTGCATTAGCTTAGATCAGGGCAGCATCTGCAGCATCTGCCACAAACAGTTTGAGCCATGAACTGTGTCTGTGGTCATGCTCTGATAAATCTGGAAGCCTGAGCTGATTTCACGTTTGTTAACTCCCTCTTTAGGCAGGAGATGTACTTGGAGGTGCATTAGGTTTTGCATTTCATTAAACACATCTTTTCTCTCTTTTGTAAACAAACACCAGTAGGCTGAAAAGGCCCCTCATCCTTTAGGTTCCAACAATGGATTGGTGAAGGAGTGCTGGTCCCAGTGAGACCCAGAGACAGCAGGAGGGGATGTCTCAAGGAGCAATCACAGGGACAGCTCCGGGGATGAGCCTTTGCACAAATGTGCAATCTGCTCATCCTGGTCAGCAAAGTCTCTGTCAGCTCTCAGGACACGAGGGGCATCACCCTGCCTGCCAGAGGCTTGGTGAAAGCCCAAGCCCCAGTAAATCCTCCTGCACTGAGCTTTGTGTCCTTGCAGAGGGCACCTGACAGGCCCTTGCTCTTCTCACTCCTGCAGTCACAACAACTCTGGGGGAAGAGGCAGAACAACCTTCCTTCAGGAAACCTTCACACAGAGCCCAATCTACATCAGCAGTGTCTGTACCTCGCTGGCAGCCAGGAACACACAATAGCTGGTGAATGTTGAACTGGGAAACTTTCCCAGCCTGGTGTTTCTGTCTGCTTGACCAAAGCACTGAAGTTTTGTGTTTGGGCTGCTTTGGTCTGCTGGTTTTACAGCTTCTAATCCTTTCTCTCTTAAGACAGAGTAACCAAACAAGGCACACTTTTTGATGAGACTGCTTCTATCAAAAAGGAGAGACAAGAATGTTGTTATTATTGATGTCTGCATTGTATTCCTGTAGCACCTACATAATCATGGTTGGGAGCTGTCACAGGGAATATCACCCAGGCATAAGAAAGAGGCAACAGATGGATTCAGGAAATAAAGGGGGAGTCAAACACCACAGTGAGACAATATTTGGTGAAAAGGAGAGGTTGAAGCACACCAGCTGCATAATCACTCAAAATTTTCTGTCATCACATGGGAAAATGGCTTTAGGAAGGGATATGAAGGCAGGCAACAATTAGCTCTGTGAATGCTGATAGGATGAAGATCTGTGTTTGAAAACATAACAGATGAGTTACCAGGCTGATGGCACTGGAACAGGAGAGGTTGGGAGCTGATGTATTAAGAACATCACTGCTGACAGGTGAGACAAGGATACCGCTTAAAAATTATGTGAAACATGTTGGAACATTTTAGGATTTTCCCAGGTGGGATCACTTGATAAATAAACAAAAAAGTGTGAAACACCAGGCCTAAAAGGAGGAAAAAAACAACATAGACAAGAATAATACCTTTTTCTAGCACTGAAATAGGGAAAATGCCCCTGATAAAATGAATACAGATGCTTCAAAATAATTTCTTGCCCAGATAAGAATATCTTTTAGAGGGTAGCCAACATCTATGGAACACTTGTTTTGCCTGTCATAATGCTTTAGGCTACAGCTAAGAATAGAATTGGCAGCCTGAAAGGAAACAATAAAACAAATGGTGTATTTTTATGGTATTTTAGTCCAGACAAGAGCAAAAGGCACTAAATGCTCACACAATAAAAAACGATGCCAACAGTTTCAAACTGATAGCTCAGATTAGTCCCTGCAGACCTGAGTCCATGGCAGAACCAGAACTTGGGAAGGTCAGATACAGAGGTCTAAAAATCTGAAACTGGAAACTGAGATGGCAGAGGGTCCTCTCATCACAGGCAGATAAAGAAGATATTGAAAAGTAAAAGAAAAATATCTGTATCAATTTTTTAAATCTTTCAACACTTTTACATCTAGGAGGAATACCCATGTAACTTTGGACAGTATTGTTTCATGGATAATTTTGTAGAAAATTGGAAGGTAGCCTGCCAGATGGAAAAGGGATTTGGCTATGACTTTTATAAATTTTGACTTATAGGGCCAGAATTTCACTGAATGTAAACAGTTTCAGCTTTCATGACTTCATACATCCTATGCTCTTCTGCCAATGGAGCAAAATGAGTTCCACTTGCTGGAGATCTCACCTGCACTGCTCCAAACTCTTTGGAGAAGTCAGAAGTGTAAATGCTCAGCATTTAAATTTGCCCAATGGCAACAAATGGGTATTTAGATCTTTCCAGGCACTTGGATCACAGAGAACATCATTTGAAGGACATGGATGATATGTTTTCAGTAATTGCCATCTAATTTCAATCTGTCTCTCTCCATTTAGTTCTTTTTTATTGCTTCCTCCTCCTCCTGTCAATCCCACCCTCAGCCTCAGGGACCTTTACATTTCTCTCCTTGGCTGGGCCCCTTTAATAAGGCCATGCCTTGTTATTTTATTGCTCCCTAAGTGGTCCCCTGTGTTTGGGAGCATTTTCTCTGCAAATCTGACTGCACCTTCCAAAGCTGAAATATGAAAGTCTTTGGGCAGGATTTGTTCTGAAGGAGGTTGAGAGGCACAGTTGGACTGACCATCAGCTGACAGTCTGAAAAGCAGCCACTCCTGACGTCACCCACAGGCAACCAGAAAGGATTTTCTGTGCAAAAATCTCCATTTTCATCCTGTGGAGTTTATAAGCTTTTGCTTGTAGATGTCTCCATTCTTGAGATATATCAGTTGTAGCTGTTCATAGTATTCAACATTCAGAATATTCTAAGAAGTTAGAGTCAAGTCCTTGCATTAAAGTTATAGCAGATATGCCACTGACTTTAATAACTGCAACATGAGACCCTGGAATATTATTTTTGGTCAACCTGCACTTTTTTGTAAATGTACACAATGCATAACAGTTTCAGTAATTGCTTTGCTTTTTATGCAGTACAATTATTATCTCTGCTCAGCGTCTCCAATTTTCAAGTCAGCTATGTCTACCTTTTGACTTTCTAAGCTTGCTGAATCATTGCAATACCTGAGTCACACTTGGCAATACTGTATTACATTGTTAGATGTGAGAAAAGAAAAATAATACCATTTAACATAAACATTTATCATGAACATAGGTTTTTAAATCTGTCATATACAAGCAATGACTATGTGTGCTCAGTAATATTGCTTTAGATGAGAAACAGCCACAAAAAGATTTCCTGATTTATGTAAAAGAGTGTAAACTCAAACCAAAGAATTGATACATTTGTAGGCACTAATCCCCCATTTATCTTTCCACACCTTAGACAGGAGCATTTGGGATCCCATGTGATTTATGAGGAAGTGAGAGTGTGACTGGGTATCCCAGGGCACACCTTTTCCAGCTCTTATGTTTGTTAGGGTCACTGTTTTATCCTAGAGGTCACTGCTGAATGGAGTGAGGGAAGGGAGTGTGACTTCTCTACAAAACCAAAAAATTAATGAGATTATTTTATACAATTGTCATACCTGAAATCTGACACTTCCTTTTGATAGGACAGAAAAACCAGTCCTTTGGAGAGGAAAGGGAAACATGAAAAAACCTTCCTATGCACTGGATGGCTCCCAGTGTTTAACTCCTTCCTGTTTCTGTTTCAGTCCCTTATTACATTTGGAATTTTGTCTGTTCAGACTGATGTACAAATCTGGTATAAATCAAGCCAATTCTCTAATTCACATTACTGTCTTAACAACTCTTGTAGAATTTAAAATTTCCACTGAAGAAACCTATTCATCCATTTCTAAGAAAAAGACACAGGACAAACTCCTTGCATCCTAAGGGAAGTCCAGGATGGGAGAGAGCTATTACCACGTTTCAGGAGGAGCCCTGGCTTATGCCAAGCACCCCAGCCCCACTGGTATTCCTGAGCCCTCATTTCCCCAGCACCAGCAGGGTGGGTGTGCACAGTCTGTGCCAGCCCTGCAGGGCCCACGGGCACCCTCAGGCTCTCCCAGCCCATCTCCCCTCCCAGCTTCAGCAGCCTGCTGCAGTTCTCAGGCATGGTGTATGACACAAGAGGGTGAAAAGGAACCTGTGTAATGAGATTTCAAGAGAAAGAATGTGCTTTCCTCCCAGCTGTCAGATGGGTTAAACTCAGGCTTATGGGGACAACACAGCACTGAATGAGTTAAAAGTTTCCTTGTTGCACCCCCAGAGGCTCTGCTATTGAATTAGCAGATGTATTTTTACACCCTCACCTGAAAAGCTGAATGAATTGCAGCACTAGAACACAGGAAACACAATGTGTTTGTGTGATTAAATATTATCTTTAATGCATTCAATGAGCTAGCTAGATAAAGGGTACTTCTTCATTTCTGCATGCGTGGTTTTTCAGCCTTAATCATCTTTTAACATCTTTGCCTGTAGCCTTTTCTGAAGCAAAAAATATCCTATTGAGTGATAATTTTCAAAATGAGAATGGTATTATAGACATTTATAAGGTAAGCTGATGATACTGTGTCCTGTGCTTGCTGGTCACAGTCAGTGCATCCCTATTATGTCTAAACCAGCTTGATATTGATGCTATTCCTAAATTGTTCTTGCCTTTCCACCAATAGACAACCAATTATTATGAACCAGGAGAATGTTTTCAGCATCATGCTTCTAAGAAGTATTTCCAAGAAAGACATTTAGTCACAGCCTTGTGTGCAGCCCCGAGTGATGGCTGTAGCAGAAATCCTGAGCAAGCTTCTCAGACTTTGACTAATTGCTGACTGCTGACTGCTCACTTTGTGAAGCCAGAGCTGAGCTACAAACACACACAGCTCTGCAGGGATATGAATCAGAGCAGGAGCAATTAGTTAAAAAAAATAATCAGAAGCAGTTAAAAATAAAACACGTGATATTTTTTGAACTTAATTGTCCAAAATTATGCATCTTCAATCTTTGCCCTGTATTTAGTCACTCATGGAATGAAACATGCATCAATTTTCTTTGTGATAATAGGCACTTGTGTCTAGAGTCTTGATTTGCACGTGTTAGTTAAGGTTTGTGTGTAGAAAATAGAAAATGTCATGTGAACACTTGGGGTACAGACTGTGATTTTTAGCTACCATTCTGATTATAAATGATAACTGATTATAAACTGAAGCTGAATATAAGATGTGATAAAGAGTTCAAAAATAAACACCAAAATATCCATGAAAAAATATTCACCTCTGTTGGAAAAGAGAGAAGATAAGGACACAAGGATCTATGTGACACCTCACTACAGGGTCACAAAGAGAACAGAACACCTCATCTACTGAAACAAAGTTAAAGCCTGTTTCAAATGGCAGCTGTACCCAGAAACACAAACAGCACTGACAAGGCTCCAGCACACACCTGCTCTCTGCAGCTCAGGGAAACCTGTCAGAGTCACAACGTGAAGGGAGGCAGGGCAGAGGATGGGCTGGAGCAGTGACCACAGACAGGACACCTGGCACAGACAGGGACACCTGGCACAGACAGGACACCTGGCACAGACAGGACACTGGCACTGCAGGGACACCTGGCACAGACAGGGACACCGGCACTGCAGGGACACCTGGCTCTGCAGGGACACCTGGCACAGACAGGGACACCTGGCACAGACAGGGACACCTGGCACAGACAGGACACTGGCACTGCAGGGACACCTGGCACTGCAGGGACACCTGGCACTGCAGGGACACCTGGCACAGACAGGACACTGGCACTGCAGGGACACCTGGCACAGACAGGGACACCTGGCACAGACAGGGACACCTGGCACAGACAGGACACTGGCACTGCAGGGACACCTGGCACAGACAGGACACTGGCACTGCAGGGACACCTGGCACAGACAGGGACACCTGGCACTGCAGGGACACCTGGCACAGACAGGACACCTGGCACAGACAGGGACACCTGGCACTGCAGGGACACCTGGCACAGACAGGGACACCTGGCACAGACAGGACACTGGCACTGCAGGGACACCTGGCACTGACAGGACACTGGCACTGCAGGGACACCTGGCACAGACAGGACACCTGGCACAGACAGGACACCTTGCACAGACAGGACACTGGCACTGCAGGGACACCTGGCACTGCAGGGACACCTGGCACTGCAGGGACACCTGGCACAGACAGGACACTGGCACTGCAGGGACACCTGGCACTGCAGCCCTGCAGGGCTGTGCTGGCACACTGGGCACTGCTGGGGGCAGGAGGCACAGTGGGGGCAGACCCCAGAGCCCCCAGAGTGTCACCAGGGGGTCCAGAGCACTCACCTGGTCCTTGGCAGCCCCCAAGGAGAACAGCACCCAGCCTATGCACCAAACACTGCACTGTGGGAAACAAAACTCCCATTCCCAGAACAAAAAGAGAAAAAGAGAAAACAAACCAGAAAGCTTGAAAGCTGCAAAATATGAAAGTGTTATTTGAGACACGAACATTAATCCCTCAAGGTATTTTCCTACTTCATCCTCCTTTCCCCTACTTTTCCTCAGACTTTCAGATGCTTTATGAAAAGGATGAAAAAAATCTTAAAGTTCTATTTTCGTCTGAAAACTCCTTTCCTTCTCAGTGCCCCAGGATATGTTTGATTCCAATAAACTACATGAAAAATCTATTTGGGATTTTCTGATATTCTTTCTGTCCTGACCTATTATTGTATCCCCTTTCAACACTTTGTGAGGACAGCAATGCAATAAGTGGATATTTGGAGGCTCCCTGCATACATGGAGCTGAGATGCAGCTGCTAACCAGCACAAATCAGGTTGCTGCTTACAGCGAGGGATGAAGGTTTTTTGGGGTTTTTTTGGTTGTTTTGTTTTTTAAAGTTACATAAGGAGCATTCATACAAGGATAAAAATAGTTTAACATCAAGACTTCAAGATCTATAGAGCGAGGTCTTGTCTGATTGGGGGACAGAAGAGAAGCAGCCAGAAATCCCCAACTCTTTAACCTGGCAGTGGCAGATACACCATTTCTTGTATTCTCACCCCAATCTCTAGACTCTTGTTGGGGAATCTTGTTGTTGTTAATTCTTTGGGGTTTTTTCCTCACAGTATTATTTCCACAGTGCCTCTTCCCAGCTGAAGGTCAGGAGTTAGTTTTGTTCTTTTCCAAAAGTGTTTGTCCTCAAACAAATACTCCTTGCCACCATCTCCAGTTATCATGAATAAAGATAAATGAAGCTGGCATGAGAGTGTAAGGAAGGACAAAAGTAATAAATAATAGAGCAGAAAATAAATATATTTAAGCGCTGCAGTATGCAATAGGTTAGAGAGGATTTATAGCATTTTCTTAAAAGAAATGCAGCTTTCTAAAAATAGCTGGGTGGCTACTGTCACCTGATTTTTCTAAACATTTCCAGATTAGGAAATACAAGTTTTGTGTCACTTGCTACAAAAAAATTAAAATTTCCATTTAAAAATATTTGTTTATTGAAATTGACTTTTCTAGATCATTGTGTTCTTTGAAGATTTCAAAATTTTTTAAGAAGTGAAAAAATATATTATTCTCCAAAGATCAACATTTTGAATGACAGTGGTTTATCCATGTATAAAACTGTTTTGCTGCATTGAATTCTCCCAGCTAAGGGCAGGTCTGTCTGTGGCTGCTGCCCTTCATTTCTCAGTGGCAGAGTTCTGCAGAAGGTCCATCCAAATCTCTGTACAGGAAATTCCCTGACCATGCTGGAGCACCACAGGAATTCTATGGATAAAGGTTTTAAAATTCACATTTTTCTATGGTTATGTTTCCCAATTTAAGATTTTTTTTAAGATCTATTCAAAGTCTTTGTAAGGCTAAATATTAAGCAATTGTTATTAACATCTTGGTTATTATTATCAGCTCACTCAGTTCTTGTCATATATGTATATATATATAAAAATAAAAAAGGTATTACATAAACATGCATACACACCCATTCATATAAATCCTTTCTAGAAGTACTTCTGGGGAAATAAGAGATTTCTGTAAGTTTTAACCCCTTTCAATTTCCTTTGCATTTTCATAGGCATTTGAAATGTTCCATTTTTTAAAAACCCTCTTTGAACTCACACAAGGGGATTAGCTCTTTAAATTGAAATCACACATTAGGTGCATGTGAATTAATTAGCAATGAAGGGAGTACCTTTCAAAGGGAATTAATTCCTTTTGACAGAAATCAAGCTTATTTCGAACAGGGTTGGGGTTTTGTTGTTTCTTTTTTCTTTTTCATATAATTTTTCTCTTTTTGGCTCTTGCAAGTACTCAGCTATGGCTTTCCCCAGTCAGCACACCCCAGTGGGGCAACAAATTTCTTTACAGAGAGATTTGACAATTTCTTACACTGCATCAAGCCAAGCTCCTGCTTGCAGGGGTGTTACACATCTCCACATGGGTCCCACAGTTTTGAAAGTGTGTCTGTACATGCATACAGATTTTAGCCTGTATTTTGAAGAAAACACTGTGGCTCAATGCACTTTGAAAAGCCTCTTATTTCTGGAATTTGCAATAAAGATTAATGGGTTCAATTAAAAACTCAATTATTTTATGGTAAGTATTCAATTCTCAGTATATTATCACTTGGAAAGTGAAGTATTTCAGGTAAAGGGAGTCACAGAATGTGCAGGCACCAACTGCTGAGGATTTAATTATTAACAGGCTTGATCTGTAACTTGAAGGATTCAAAACCCTTTTTCCTTTCCCTCCAAACACCAAGTTTGGCTTCCACCAAGCACAGAGCCCTCAGTCTGTGTCCCACTGCATTCCCTCCCCCTCAGCTGCCCACAGAGACTCACTGACCACAGGCTTTGCCTTCCATCTATTTTCTAACCCATTCCACACTTCTGATTTCACTGTGGAGACCTGGAGCAAAGCAGTTTATCTAGACAGTGACATAATAATCTATCCAGACTACTCATAATAGCTCCTACTAATTTACATTAAAATGTGCATATGTATTTTAAATTACTTTTGACTTATCTCTCATGTCCTCAAATATTATTCTTATTTTTATTATTCATTTAGATATGAAACATTAATGGATTTTTATTCACAAAGTGGTTGTACTCAGAGCATCTCTTCTCAGGTAAGGCATGAGAGTAAGAGAAAATGTTAGTTGTAATTTACTGAGCCTGAGGGGTTCACAGGTCAAAGCAAGCACTTTTCAACTCAATTAGAGACAGAGGGTTTAGGACCCCTGATTGCTGCTAAACTATAAACTCAGGAAAAGACTGACTTTACCTGCACCATTTCTGTGCAGCTGCTTCTTTAAACTCACCCTGGGTCCCCTGATCTTTGCTGAGCAGGACATTGAGGAGCTCACCCCAATATTTCCTGTGCTGTGTCTGTGCTGCTGAGCTTTCTCACCAGTCTCATTCTCATGGCACAGCTTCCCTGCCCTTTTCCAGCTGGGTTTTGCCTCCCTGCCCTTTTCCAGCTGGGTTTTGCCTCCCAGCACTTTTCCAGCTGGGTTTTGCCTCCCAGCACTTTTCCAGCTGGGTTTTGCCTCCCAGCACTTTTCCAGGCAGGTCCATCCTGACCATGCCCAGGCTATTCCACTGCATGTGGGCTCCTGATACAACAATGTACCAGGCAGGGTTGAAAATATGGGAATGCTCCCTCCAAAATCCCCCAGGAGGAATGAACACTCGCACCAGTCACAAAGCTTTTTGGAAAGTCAAGTATGAAAACCTTCCAAAACCCCTTCAGGTCAAATGAAAACTTTACATTCAAAATACAGGTAGAAGAAAGGGCATTTGTGTGGGGAGTTTGCCAGATAAACCAAACTGTTGAGAGAGATGACGTGGCATTGTTAGAAAAGTTCTAATCCAAGTTGGAGCATAAGTAAAACTAATCTGACCTGCTTTTCTCTTAGCCCTGTTCTTGTAAGTTTGCTTACACTAAGAGGTTCCTGGTTTGAGACAAAGCCCTGTTTTGACACTTCATCCTAGATTAATGTCACTTTGCCAGTCAGTCATATTGTTTCTATGACATGCTGTGATAAAATGTGTTGGGAAGACATGAATTTTTAAAATAAAAGCAGACATCTCCCAAAACTAGTCCCCTTCAAATTCTGAAGAATCCTGAATACCAAGAAACTTGACTTTTTCTGATAGGGATGGCTTATAGTGGCTTTGCTGATATGGGATTTAGAAGGTTCATGTTTGATTTGTGGCAGATGCAGGTCCCTGCTATGGCTCAGTAGAAGTTATTTAATGCCCTTGGCCTCAGTGCCCCATGTGATGGAAGGGAACCTTCACTCAGGCAAGTTTAGAGGCTGCACTGAGCACTCAGATAAATGAGGATGCAAACCCAAGAGCCTCCTACGCAGTTTTGCCCTGATTTGGTAGCGCTGCTTTTGACCTAAATAGACAAATATTTCAAAATCTAGTGTTGTACAGGAGATAATTCTAAACTCCCTTGGTAATGGTCTTTCGTGGGAGCAAATGGAACCTGTGCCATGGATAACCTGCCTCAGTGCCTGGGAGCATTGCAGACAGTGCTCTTGTCAGAGCAGGACCCTCTGTTGGAGAGGAGGCTTTTTTCCTTAGTGGAAGCAGCCATCAGCCTCCAGGATGTGGTGAAAGATCCACGCCCCAGAATAAACCAGATTTAAGGTAGGGGGGTAACAGCTATATAGTCATGAACAAGTAAGGGTTGAGTGCAAATACAGCAATTTTTAGTAGCCAGATTAATGTTCAGAAGAGCAAGGTGAGTAAATGCTTTTCCACAGTGGAAGGATTCCATGGACACTGCTTTGAGGACAGCTGGCCACAGGAACATCACCACTCGCAGTGGATCCCTACTGATTAAAAATTCAAACAGAAATCTGAAGCAGAAGAAGGAAGTGCTGAAAAGTTACAACATTTAGAGGGGAAAAAAAAGACATTCAGGAAAATTTGGTGTCTTGCTTAATTCAGGGACAGCAAATCCAGTCATGCCTATAACAAGAGAAGATGTTCAGAAAAGGAATGGATAAAGTAGGACTATATGCACAAATGGACAAAAGTAAAAGAGAAATTAAGAAATAATGGTGATGGACCCAGTGACCTTTGCTGTTCCAGTAATTACAGTTATTATGTTCCTAAGTTATGCAATTCTCTCATGGTTGTGGCTTGGATTCTATGAATAGGACCCTTAGTGTTAAAGTAAATCAGGACTTGTACTATTTTTGGTTCTAAGCTAATAATTAAACAAACTAAAATAAACCCCCAACATTCTACATTCAAGTCCTGCCCCCATGCTTAAATAATAGAATGAGATGCAAGCTGCCAAAAATGGAGATACTCAGACATGAAGCTGCTACTTTGTGCTAAAATCTTCCCCTGTCTGTATATACCTCAGCAGGAGGGTAATGATTCAGCCCTGGTATTTATTTAAGAACAAAGATAAGGTTTCAAAAATTAGTTAGATCTCAAAAAAAATTTTCCAAAGAATGGCACTAGATCAAGTTAAAATAAGAATTCTTTTAAGGCATGCCATTCGGAGGGTTTTTTCCTATTTATATTTTTAATCTTTAGGACACACTTTCTGTAACACTTGCAATCTCTTTGTGTAAGTACAACCCAAACATCTGTACAACGGATCCCTCCTCTTCCTCACTCCTCTTTAGATGAGTTTCTTCTGGACAAGAGCTGGAATTTTAATCTAAGTGCAGAAACCGAAGCTTTGGAGTTAGGATTTTTTAGGATATTTGGCACCTCAATACAAATCCCAATATGTAGTGTGATTTTCTACTTCTCTGGGCACTTTGATACTTTTAAAAACCTGTCCCTGCTGCCTGTTTGCTCCTATCAGGGATGTTACAACTGCAGTGAAACCACAAGGGCACATCAGAGCAAAGCAGAGAACTCCTGGTACAAAGTGTGAGCAGCAGCAGCAGGTGCACCTGCATCCAGCAGGAGCACCAGGACTGTCACCTGTCACCTGCCCCTGCATCCCAGCCCCTGCTGGAGCCCCCTGTGAGGCTCTGCTGCCACAGCCAGGGCTGGGGACCTGTTGGGAGCTGAGGGCAGCAGGGGCAGGACAGCACCTCTGGCTCCATGTGGGGAAGGACCAGCCCACCATGCAGGACCAGGAAAGGACATCACTCGGGTGGAAAGAAGAAATTCAGATATTTCAGTTGAAGACAAGACAGATGGGCAGGTACCTCTCCTGCTCAGCTTGCTGCCTCTCTCTGCTCCACACAACAGACAACTGAATACATTTTACTACACACACTTTATCCCTGAATGAATCAC
Organism: Setophaga petechia; assembly: GCA_024362935.1. Lineage (NCBI taxonomy): Eukaryota > Metazoa > Chordata > Aves > Passeriformes > Parulidae > Setophaga > Setophaga petechia. The sequence goes on along the minus strand of JANCRA010000027.1, from coordinate 3,920,222 downwards.
TTATTATTCTTTCTTGACATTGGTTAATGCAGCAAAGTTAGGTTCCTGGGATTAGGCTACATAACACAGAATTAATTTTAAATGTCAATAAAGTTAATTAGTGATTTTAATCTGTATCATAGCACTGCAACTCCTGCTTTATTTCAGCCTTGCAGAAAGCTGTAGGTTTCCCATTGCACCATTCCCACCTCAAACATATGGCAAGGTGCCTGAGGCCAAGACTTTACTGGGAGAAGGATTAATTGCCAAGCAGCTTTGAAAAGTTACAAAATATGGGTTCTGCTGAGTCATGTGTAACACACAAACAACCTATTTTCCTCACTACAGTGTCTTTTTACTATTATTATATATTCTTCCTGCTGCAGAACTGGTTCTGAAATCAATGGTGCAGAAGCTCTATTCATTCCATTTGGAATGAGTAAAAGATTGGAAGCAGTAGAGTGATGGCTGCTCATGGGAGGGTGGGAGGATCTTTCCATTGAAGGAAGATGATCCCATGACATCCATTAGTACCACCATTAGGTTTTCAGGCCAAGTTCTTATTATACAGTTTCCTTGATATATATTGATATATACATGCCTCATAAATGTAACACAGGTTCTCACTGAGTATCTCCAAAGGCTTTTCTTTAACACAACCAGCTGTTATTTTATATTTACTTTTAGGAGTTATTTGCAAGTGCAGTTCTGATTCCTACAGAAGATCCCAGACCTGATCTCCCACCAATATCTTTCTCCCTTCCAATCAGCAAATACTGCACTTGCTAAAAGCACAGCAGATGCTTTGTCTGTAGAAATTGGATTAGTTAAGGGAATTGACAGTCTGGAGAATTTCCATGTTGACAGAGCTTTTTAGTTTCACATGAATGACAAGGGTCTGTGGAACAGGGCTTGTGCATTTAGGTGAGTTGAGAGGAAGAGAGAAAATGGAACAAGCACTTCATATCTTCTGTTTCCATGCAGTTTAAAAGCATTTTGACTGTTTTCAGGACCTGTATAACCAATTCTGAGAACTCTTAGGCAGTAATTTAAAAATGCAAACAATATGCTGCATAGTGTTTATTACTATTAAACAAAGTCCTACTGAAAAGCAGCAAACTTTGCATTAATTTCAACTACAGCTTTCCATTTACTTCCAATCATTTTAAAAGCCACTGTGCCAAGGTGTCTTGTACAGTCACAGAGGCTGGCAATTATGTAATGTTACACATGAAACCCATTTCATCAAATACATGGAGCCTTTCAGGTGACAGAAAGAGGCACAGTCTGTGAGACAGACTGAAACAGCAATTGTGAAAGTACCATGCTGCTCTGAAGTATCACAGTTAATTTTGCAAAGTTCTTTGGTGTTCTTGGAACATGTTCCAAAACCAAGGAAGGCAAAACTCACCTCCCCTGGTAACCATCTCACACGATATGATTCTTTATTGCTTTGATTTTAGCTTATCTAGAAGGCACAAAGCACTGCATTCCTGAGAATTCTGTGTTGAAATCTAGCAGTCCATCAAAAAATGACTGTTTTAACATCTTTGTTAACAGTTGAATGCAAATGGCATCACAGTGACAATCTGCACAGAAATTTCAAGCCATCATGACATATTCCAGCTATGATATTATCCTATTTCCACTGTCACAAGAAATACCATGTAATATAATGCCCTATTAACTGACTCCTTAGTGCAGCAGCATTTACAATGGGTGGCAATGTAAAAAAAAAAAAGGTTGTAAACGTTATACCATGGCATTTTCAAATTGACAGAAGTGATGATTTAAAAGAACTGCTACAAATATTACAGCTGTCCAAAGACGTCCCAGTCAGGGAAACATTAATATTGGGAGATTGTTTATCTGAATAAAGCTTGACATTAACTTCCTCTGGCTGAAAAAACCAAAATCTCTTGAGATGCTTTTCTTCAAACCAGGATTCAGGCTTCCCAAGCAGCTCAGCTTTTATCTAGACTTTCAAACAAACTAACCAGATACCAAGGACTCATTGAGGAAAATGTAGATAGGCAGCAAAACAAGACAAGGTGCCTCCCCTCAAAAGACCCTTTAGTCTGCATTAAGATAACTTAGGAACCAAGAACAGGAGTAAAAAGGATTGGACATTGGTGAAAAAAATATTTATAATGACATTGAAAAGCTTCCTACTATTGATTCTTTTCAACTCATTGTTTGTTGGGTTCAGGTTGGATTCAAAAGCACATTTCGTATTGCAGATGAGCTGCACTGTGCAGATGCTAAAGACTCTGGGATAAAGACTAGACCCTGATTTCTTTTTTCCCAGCAGCCAAAGGAAAGAAAAGAAAGCAGTAAAGGTCAGCAAAAACTTATCATGTGTCATGAATGAGATTTTTTTCATAATTTCTTAATTTTGCGAGCCCTGATTATGGAACAGCATGAGAGATGAGAGGAGAGGCAAGAGTTAAAAGAAGCAGCAGTTCTGCCAAGAACAGCAAGCCCATCCATGTTTGGGGAAAGTATGGTAATATTCCAGTGCCCATTTATTTTCTAACTGAACATTGCACTGAGCACGAGGGTGTTTAGCTCAGGTGCACACAGTGGGTGCAATCTCAGTCCTAAACTCACAGCTACAGAAAATAGCCATGACCCACAACTGCACCTGGCAAGACATTCCTCCCCATCTTTTCCTTACCTCTAAAGGACATCTCTGGATCACCTATCAATGCATCACATAAAATAACAGATGAAGCCTTTATCTTTAATAATATATTCTGCTGTTCTGTAAGAGTGCATTGGTAATAACAGGAAAACAGCTGGGAATTGTCAGTTCCTGCAAATTTAGAATTCATCAAGATTTCAGCTTTGTTTTCCAGAAGATTTCTCAGGACTGTTCACTCTTTGTGTCAGAGACTTTCCAGGATAGAGCAGAGCTTTGGGAAGATGCTGATGTGCTGAAGGAGCTCAGAAGCAAGAAATCAAACCTTTACCATAACTGCAGCTCAGTGGCTCCTGGGCAAGAGTAAACAATTAAAATATTGAAGGCAGCATTTCCCAAGCCAGAGGAACTGAGCAGCTCCTTTTCTTTCCTTTAGAGCTGGAATACACCCAAGAAAGAGCAAGTACATTACTTCCATATTCTACACTGGAGCATCATATTTGAGATTCAGAGGGTGGGAAAGAGGAGTGGATTTATTTTAGAAATTGGCATAAGAGAAAAATATGTTGGGGAAGTTCAGTGTCTTTCAGTGCAATGACTACATCACGTTTTTGAGCTTAATGACAAACATGTGATCAAAACTCCTTCATTGTCCTCTGTCTCCCATTCAAATAAACAACCTCCTCCTCCCCACCATAAAGCTTGGACAGAAACTGCCCCTGAGCTGATGAGCCACGTGTAACTCCAAGAGTGGTTCAACCAAAACTCGAGAACCAGACCCCAAATTCCCAGAATCACAGAATGGGTCAGGTTGGAAGGGACCACAGTGGGTGATCTGGTCCCACTTCCTGCTCAAACAGGGCAGGAAATAAGGTACATAAAGTGTGACTTGAAATTACAAGTTAATTTTAAAAGGAAAATGCTTAAAATTCCATGTGGGCATAATCTGCTCTGGAAAGTTAGTGATGTGATTGATTTCTGTTGCTATCTCGTTATAAGATTTTATTTTCATAATTTACTATATTTATCCTATAGGACTTCTACAGGATTTAATATTATTGCTTGTTCAGCTACAGCAAGTGGTGGCAAAAGATTTATTTCAAAATACTCTTGTACCACTTAAGGAACCTTAATAATTTCTGCAACATGAGCTGAGTTGGCTGTGCCACTGAAACTCATAATGGAAAATATCAGCAGAGTTTGTGTGGTGTGATGACAGCTGAAGTTAAACCAGAACTGTCTGAGCTGGTCCTGGGGACTTTGGACATCACAGGACATGGATATTTATGTCCTTTGAAGATTAGCTGATACTGCTCTCTTGAATGTCTTCTAGTCAAAAAAAGAAGCTTTTTCTGAGACCAGATCAAAATGTTGCCATGAAATGATGAACGGTTGAAATTATGGCATTTTTCCCAGAGAGTGTGATTATTCATGGATTTGTCCAAGCAAAGGACAAATAAATTATTTCCAAAATCTCTGTGAAAAACTCAGCCTGATCAGAAATCTCAGAATTCAATTTTTCCTTTGTGAATGGCACATTTTAAAATGAGAAGCAAAGCTCTATTTTTCAGAATTTGACTGACTAGCTGCACTTAAAATGTTAAAAAAAATGAAAAAATGTGGAGGCAATATAGCTAATGAACCATGCAAAAGCATTTGACAGATCTCAGTTACTTACTGCTGTTTCTTTTGAAGAAAGAAAGAGAGGTGTTGTCAGGACTCATATACTTGAATAATGGTGGTATTTGTATAGATTTCCTTTTGCATTTCTCAAGCTGTGCTTTATTTTTAAGTCTAATGTTATAGAAAAATGATCAAATTTTCTGGGTTTGTGTCGAATTGGGTACCATGGAGAAAACCACTGATTGGACATTACTTCATATAAATAATGTGCCCAACTCATCCCACACACTGTGGAATTATGGCCTCATACTATTTATGTGACTTGAAAAATTACCCTCAGAACTGTGAGATCAAGATTAGAACTTTTAAGAGGCTGTGTAAGTTTTCTTTAAAATTAAATACTATCAAAGGTACCTGCCCAAAATATTTCTGAAAATGAACAATGGGGCAAAATTAAGATTTTGCCCAGATAGGGTTAAAGCAATAGTATAAGAAACCAAGTAGGAGTGTTCCTGGACAACATCCACCAAGGAAATGAACAACAAATCCCACCTTTATAAAATGATTTGAAACTACAGTTTATAACCCTTGGAATAGGAACAGTACAAGATCACTGTAATGGGCAAATGCTGCAGTTCAACAATTACACAAAACAGTTTTGCTCTTAGATCTTTAGGATTTTAACTGAAACAGAAGTGGTTTTGTTGAACTGCATCATGAACAAGACAGGACTAAACTGCATGAAACAAAAACATTCATTAAAACTTCATGGAAACATTTTAAAATGCATAGCAAGTACCCATGGAAAGATAAGCTGCACTAAAACTCTGAAGTCCACTAAATGCAAGTCCTGAGGTTTGTATCACAGATTCACCCCAAAACTTTGACTCCAAAGATCACACATGAAGGATTACATGACATAATGCTCCTCTGAGAGCCTCTGAAGGAATTACAATAGATTTACTGGACCAATACACGTCACAGTTACAGTTACTTAATTTCCCAAGTGAGTTAGAGCAGAGGATTCTTATTTGAATAGCACTGACAACTTGGAGCTCTAAAAGCTTGAGTTCTACAGTGATTTACCTGGGAAACTCAGTCAAAGAATGATTGCAATTTCTAGTCCAAACAGAACTGCAGCAGTTCTGATGGATCCTGATGGTACATGGCTTTGTGCCTGGGGCTCAGATTGGGGAAAAAAGGAAGTGTGCTCACAGGCCTATTCTCATTCAGGTCAGTGATTAGAATTACAGTCATCCAGGTTAGAATGACCTCTAACCCTGTGCTTAAAGCAGGGTGAACCTGAATCCCATTGCTCAAGACCTTGTCCAGTCAAATTCTGAGCTACCTCCAGTGACAGAGATTCCACAGTTTCTCTGGAAATCCTCCTACACTACTTCCTTCACAGGGATTTTTTTTCATAACCAGAATATCTCATGTTGCAACTTGTGCTCATTATCTCTTGCTCTTTTTCTCCCCTGAAGAGTCTGGCTTTACCTTCTCTCCACTATCAGGGAGCTGAAGAGTTCCTCTTAGATTAATCTGAACCATCCCAGTGCACCCCTGCAGGGTCCCTGCACAGTCCCTGTGCTCTGGGTTCTGGTGGCCCACACTGCCTCCACTGGCAACACCTTTTGTGTCCTGTGGTGGTCCAGCTATACTTTACCAAGTATGAAACACATGAGTAACTGCTTTTAAAACCCATTTAAGTCACTGCATCTGTCATAGATTTGCAGGAATTTGCAGATTTTGAAGCCAGGCCTGTGGTGTTTCCTGAACAAGAGAGTGGGTGCAGCAGATTTTGAATTTTGTCAGAGAACAACAGAAGGATGAGCAGTAGGAGAGAAGAGGCTCAAGGTGTGATTTCTGAAACCGATTCCTTTACAGGAAAACTGGAAGGTCAGAGCTACAACTACTCCTCAGCTAGGACATCAGAGTGGAATTCATTTTCCTGAACATCTGCATCTCTAATTTTAGATACCTTACAGCGGCTGCCACACCTTCATGAGCCTGGCAGGCAGACAAAGGCTTACAAGACCTTCCTTAGTATTTTTAGGGAGGCAGCTGGAGGCAAGGCAGGAAAGCCTTGACATCAGAGATGGTTCCTGCAGTGCCAGCAGTGTTCTGTGACCAGCAGTGGAGGCAGGGTGGTCACACAGAGCCCCCAGGGAGGACCTCTGTGACCTGCACCATGTGCAGCCCCACAGCTGCCCCCAGGCACGGCTGGGGCTGCCTCTGGCACAGGCTGGGAGCTGGAGTGGAGCTGCAGCACGTGGCAGGCAGGAGCTCCAGGAACTGATCTGTGAGGAGCACCACAGCTGAATAAACGACATCAGATGCACAACCCCACCATTCCCTGGGCACAACAAACATCACAGCTACTCCACAGAAGGGGGAAAAAGGGGGAGGATGGCTCAGTCCTAGTGGAGCTGTTTGGCTTCTTTCCTGTTGCCTTGGAAGGGCTGGTGTAACAGGGACACTTTCAGCCTGGGAATTCATTTACCTGAGCTGACTTTACACACCAAGCCAGACCTGGGTGTCCTGCATGTTCAACCACTGCTCCAGAATCACATCCTGAAGGCAGCAGCTCATAAGTGCCTCTGACATTTGCCTTTCACAGCAATGTGAGTACTCTGACTGTTTGAGTTGCTGCTTTTTATGCTGCTTTAAATGACAGTAGTATCAGAGCTGTGCTCTGAATATATCCATTTACAAGAGAATGTTACTTCAGTAGAATGAAGACTTTCAAAGGGCTTACAGCAATCTAAAAATAGTTATTTATTCTGTACATTTGTTCTGTGTAACTTGTTGTTTATGCTCAGTTCAATAAACATTTTACAAATGGTGACTCATACTGAGTAGCTCAGGCAGTATGATGTCTCACAGTCTGTGCACTCCTGAATGAAGCCCCACCAAGTGAAAAGGTAAGCAATGAGTAAGCAATAAACTCAGAGACAAAAAATAAAATCCCACCTCCTTTCCCCTACCTTCAACCAGGTAGCTATACCTGAGAAACTGTTCTGTAACTGGGAAATGGAATAGAGTCACAAAGATGAGAAAACAAAAAGTGTATTACAGACTTATCCAATTGCCACATGAATAACATTTTCAAAAGTGCATCTCAAGGAAAGAATTTGTATTTTTAAAGTCTTAATTCATTTTACAAGTGTACAATACCTACACTGATCTTGGGTTTTTTTTTTTCAATTTCACAAAAAACCAATGATTTGTAAGCATTTTAATTTCAGAGTTTTAGTCCCTTTGAAAAAGAATTTTAATCAGCTTAAGTTGCTTCCAGAATATGTTTTCAGGAGAGTGAGAATGAGCAGAAAGATGTATCACAGAGCAGAAGACAGGAATGTGCCTGTAAGCACTTTCCAGAATTAACAGAGCAGCCTATAATGGGCACTGTAAGACTCCAGTGCCCTGTCCCTCCTGGAGCCACACACTGGTTGAATTCTAAAGGCACTGAATTCCAGATGGTTCCATACAAATATTAAAATTCTGGTAGGCTTGATGCTTATTTCTTAATCTAGCATTTCTGCAGTGACAATCTTTCACCAGTCAGTGCCTCTCTCCAGAAAGGATTCGTTAGAAATAGTGATTTTTTTCCCTTAGCTAGGAAAACTTGCTAAGTTTAACTCTCTGTTTAGGTGAATATTCAAACATTTTGGTTTCCCTGCTAGGATCATATTTAGAGTCAGCATCTTTTTAAAACAAAACATTCAGTGAACCAAACATGAAGGCTATGACACCATTTAAAGAAGACAAGGATCAATGAAACTCCTGAGAGTTTTGCTCACTCCACTTCACTCACAAAGTGAATAGGTTTATTAAAAACTCTTCCATCTGAACAGTTGTCTCTCTCAGGTTTCTAGTAATTACTGTGTCACATCATATTAGAGTTTACAAAGTGCTTAGGAAGGGATTTTAAAACTTTATTAATCTCCTGGTCCCATCTCTGCCATATTAAAGAGATGTTTAGGGGCTGGTGGCCTCCAATAAAACAGGGAACTCTCAAACAAGGTACAGTTGCTAAATCTTGTCCTGCACATTTTGTAACATGCTGGAACAGAATAATGAAAAAGCACTTAGAGAAGTTACATTTAACCTAATGAGCATCCCATCCACTCCAGTCCTTCAGGAAATTCAGGGGATGCACTGGGAGAGCTGTTTTCCAGGACACACAAACACCAGCCAAAGAGAAAAATGAATTCTTGAGCTCAGACTCGGATCTGGGACCAAGCTTCTATCAGAGCAGTGAAAAAAACCAGGAGATATTTTCCTGGCTTTCCTTCTTCATGTCTCAACTGCTTTTCCCCTTTGTCAATAAAATGCATCCAACATATTTAAGTGGTGTGTACAGAGAAGCACATGGACACAAAAAGTACAAAGAATCCCTTCTCCCTCTTCCTGTCTGTCACAGGGGAACTAACACCAGCAATAAATCCAGGAAATCTGTCTGCTGTATGTCTCTCAAACTGCTGGGAAAGAATGCTTTTTCTGTTTTCTTTTTCTTCCAATTCCTATCTGAGATTCAGAAAACATGCAGCCTTATGTTTTCAAATGAATACTGTGTGAAAGCTCACAACAGAGCTAGAAGCAAAATGCATGAGCTTTTCCTTTCCTAGCCCCATGTCTTATTTCAAATCCTAACATTCTTCTTCTCTTTCCTCCACATAAGATGGACACAGTCAACGAATGAGTTATAAACATCAAACAGATTCTCTAAACAGATGCACTTACAAACTCTGCTGACCTTTGACAGGGAAATGGATTTTGCTAAGCCACCAGTTCCCTACACTGCTTGTTCTTAGTGACACAAGGAAGCTGCAATTTGCCTCCTAGAGTTGTGTCAGAAAGTAAAGCTGCAGGGCTGTGGTCAATGAGCTCGAGCCCATCCTCCCCTTGCTTTCATACAGGAGCTGTGAATTGTGCTGTACAGAGCTTGAGGAAATGTGTTTTGCTGGACCTAAGCAGTGGGAGGTTAGTCAAGCACATAATGCCTCCCAAACAGTGCAGTGACTGGCACAGCAGTAGTGCTACAGGAAACACAAAGCCATTCCAGGCAAGGAAAGTGAAAGAAATATTTGAAACTTTGCTCAAACTATGGCAACTTGGAATGATTGCTGGCACCAACTGCAAAGGCATGGAAAGTGTACACAGAAATTTTTAACCTCGGTAAAAAACTTTCCATTTTCATAGCAAACACAGAGTGGTTTGGACTTCCCTGCTACTTGAGCAGCCCTTTTTAAAAAGATCTTTGATACTTATTCAGTTAAATACTGTCAAAAAAAGAGTAAGAGAAAAGCAGAAGACTAAATGTTAAATAGAGTTGGTACAAGGGTGCTTTGCCTCCCCTGCCTTATGGCTGTGTCACTCTGCTTAATGCTACCCCATACCTCTCTCACACCACTTTGCATCTTCCCAGCATTTCCAGTGATCCCACAGATATTCCCCCCACCACTTGTCAATCCTGATCTCAAACTCAGACCACTTGTCAGTGTCTGTTCAGTTCCAGTTCTGCTGCCAACTTTTCTGTTGCATCCTGAAGCCTCTGCAACTATTTTTAACATTCAAGAAATAAAAGAATGTGGAACATTGGTTAAGTTTGCTAGCACCAAATGAGATCTGTTGTTAGCTACACCTGTTTTACCTTTTCCTGTAGGTTTCTCATCCTATTATTTAAACATTGCAGAGACAAATTAGCTCTGCACAGTGAACTTGGGGCTCTTGGCTTCCTGTGCCTTTTTGTTCTTCAATTCATCTGTCTCAGAGTTCTCCACCAGCACCCGTCACCATAGAAACAGAGCACGTTTCAGTGATTATGTTGGGAGTATTATATAAATTTCAGATATAGAGAGAGAGCTTTATGAAAGGGTTGTAAGTGGGCCTCAAAGACAATCAGCATGTGAAGGTCCATTCCCCAGTGAGCCCAATTGTCTGTGTACTGTCATCTCAGGCTTGGCAGCCTCTGGGACTGGCTCAGGCCTGGCTGATGTGCTAAAGTGAGATCTGCTGCAGTAGCTTAACCTGCTGGTCACTGACAAGATTAATATCAGACAGGAGAAGTGGCTGGGAGCCAGGAGCTGGATCAGAACTCGAAGTGGGATGCATATGGAAAACTATCTTAAGAAGACATCAGGTCCCTCCCAGCTCATGAAAACAGCATCAGCACAAAGGGCTTTGTCAAAGTGAGTAGTGCTGTGACTGTCATCAGCATGCTGACAATCCTAAAAAGTATTTTCATTGTGGACATGGGGGAAAGCAGCCACTGGAGCAGCATTTCTGCTGTTACTGGTGTCACCATGGCTCTCAGTGTGAACAAGTGCTGCACTGCAGTGACTCAGATCCTCTCTCAGTTATCAGCAGCTCGTTGTTGCTAATACAGAAACTGTCCAAAGGTCAGGTAGGCTGTGCTGGTATTCAGACTCTGATCTGCAGCCAGGAGGATTTTATGGTGTTCTCTGTGCCACAGCTTCAGTTTAACAAGGTGTTTAGGCACATGCTTGACTAAGCAGGTGATTAATACCACCAACTTCAGGCTCTTCAACGACAAAAACACCACAAAGGACCCAGCTCTGCTAGTCTTACCATCCTGCATGAAGTACTTGCTTGCAGTTTAACAGTGGAACAATAAAACAAATACTAATGTGAATATTAATTGTGCAGTCAGGCCCCAGGCAGGCGAAAGATCTGCATGGAAGAGCAATTGAGGCTGCTCTCACAGGACCCTGCTGCTGCACATAGGTGCTCTGCTCATGCAACTTGCCAAAAGCTGTAGGAGTAACACAGCTGCTCATATATTTCAGCTTAACAAAACAGATAATCTCAAGACTATTATTAAAGTAATTTGAAGTGGATGTAAAAGCAATCCTTAATTAATGAGAATGATTCAGTGTGTACTTTTGTGGAATACCAGTCTATACTTATTTTTTAACCATAAGAAGCAAAATGGCAGAGTTGAGCAGTATGTTGCTCAATTAATCTTGCATGGAATATATTACTTAGAACAATAGGGAGATGGGGACAGAAAAATATAAATAGAAATGTATGCCACTGTTTTCTGGTCAAGCACATGGATATATATATCTCCCAGTATATAGGCAAAATAGGTATAGGAACACCAAGCTGATGTGCTCCAAATTTTTATTTGGGACATTTTAACATTTTCAAGAAATATGTATTATTGCACTAGCAGCTTTGATATTTTTAATATAATTTCTACATAGACAGTTTTCCTGAGGCCACTATTGAGTGAGCCAAGGAAATGCTTCATAAGCATTAAGTAAAACCAAAGGAAAAAAAAAAAACAAACATTTTCTCAACTACTAATTCCTAACAAATCACACAGAAGTTCCATTTCACATGGCATGGTAATCATGTCATCAGCATTTGTGTTATTCTGTGGGCCAGAATCTGACTGGTTGCAAGTGGGAAATAGGATTCCTAGTGCAGTATTGAAAGAATTGAAGAAAGAGTGGAAACACAGTATTTAACTGCAGAATCTAAATTATACTGAGGTAAACTAACCTCCTTGTGACCATTAAACATGCATCTGAAATTTCACAGGTAATTAGTGACATTACACACACATGAACCACTTCTCAAGATAAAATATCTCGAGCAGTTACACATTTTGATCATTTGGATTAGTGAAGGGCTTAATGCTCTAAGCAGTGGAATTTAAATTGCTGTCTCCAGGGAAGAAGGTACTTTAGATACAGGTTGATAAATTGTCCCACCCCTCAGTAAAACAACAAGCCCTGGGTGCAAAACACTGCCAGATCAGCGTGCGAGATGTGTTGTGTCCTGGCAGACGCTACAGGATGTAGGGCAAGGACGAAAGGTGCACCCCTACCCCCCCTGCTCAGCAGGGCATCCCACAGCAGCAGCCCACACAGGAGGGGATGCCCAGGCTGGGTGCCCGGTCTGTGGGCAGCAGAACCGGGCTGGAGACCCCCCAGCCCTGGCCCAGCACAGCCCTGGTCCAGCACAGCCCTGGCCCAGCACAGCCCTGGCACGGCTCCCTTGGCTGGGGATGAGCCCGGGCACAGGGCACAGGGCTCAGGGCACAGGGCACAGGGCACAGGGCACAGGGCACAGGGCACAGGGCTCAGGGCACAGGGCTCAGGGCTGGACAGGCCAGGGGAGGGGAAAGGCTTCCCAGCAGGTTTGCAGGGTTGTAGGGCCAGGGAGGGCTGGCTGCAGCTGCTCTCCCCCATTCCGTGGGGAATTTCCTGCAGTCCCGGCTCTGGCTGTGCCTGCCCCGCTGCTGGAGCAGGGGGTGGTGTCCGTAGTTGGAGCTGTGTCAGATGATCCCTCGGGCTGCTTTTCCTAACCAGAGGTGAAACAACAGCTGGGCAACTGCCCCCCTTTCCTTGTAGAGGTGGGGGAAACAGAAGGAAACCTCTCCTGTTTTGCTTTCCTTGTATCCCTCATTCTCCAGTTTGTGACATGAGGCGAGGGTGAAGCCATTTCAGCTAAAATTCGACCCTACACTGAAGCCCAATGCAGTTGTCAGTGAACATGAAACTAAATTCTCTCTAACAGAATATGTAGGCTTCAGATGCCTGTTTGAGTGCAACGAGCCCCCAAACCTGCCTGCAGGAGTTAGCACTGCAGAAGTTACAGTGACGTGGACTCCAGTCTGCCACAACAAACTATTGCAACCACTGAGGCAGATAAAACCAGCTTGTTTACAGTTCGTAGAAGTCTAGTGGATAAAAAAAACCCCAACAACTTCTGATTCATACTGCAAGTTGGATACCATATATTTGATATAAAAGCTGAGGCAAAAATATTGGATGTTGTAGCATCACCTTTCCAAATACAACCAACTATGAAGTACTTTAATAATTCAGTAAAGAATTCAGAACAACAGCCATGGACATTTACAACAGATCTGTATCTCTGTGTGCTATTGCTATTTTTACCCTAAAAAACTTACAGGACCTGAAAAAGAATCAAGAGACAGTAAAAAATCGAAGCAGGATGACACTAAATAGTAGAGAGCCTCAGTCTCTTCTCTATGTAAGGGAAGATGTAGGTCACTACACAAAACTCAGGTAGAAAATGAGTCCCCTGCCTTCTGAAAAAGAGGAATAAAAAGAATGGAGATGCAAGGGACTGAGACTGGGTGCTGGCAATGCAAATCGCCTGTGGATTAAATGAAGTTGAATTTCCTGTGAGAAGCCAGAGAACCTTCTGCATTATGCATTGGCAGACAGAGGGAAGCACAGGACATAATTCAGTTGTACAGTCCAAAGCAGAGTAAAGCAGCTAGAGTGAGTTTATTGATCTAAAGAGAAAGATAAAACAATATGGGTGGATAGGAACATTTCTTTTTGTTGGTGTCATGAATCCAACACATTTAGTGACCTTCCAACTTAAAGACTGTCTTCATTATCTCCCTAACACCATTCCACTCCTACTCCTTACTCACTTTGATGCACTCTAGATGCACAAAACACAAGGAAATATAAATATCACTTCCATGCAGCTATTGCATTTGTCTGCCTAATGGGAGGGACAGATTCTCCATTCTTGCTGATTGAGGAGCAGAACAGTAAATGCACAGCAGTAAATTTGGCACTGTTGTTGGAAGTCTGGATGCAATAAGGGCACTGATGAGTCCCTCTGGGTTCAAAAATCTTTTAGAACCTCCCTTTTTTAAGTGTAACAGCTTTAAACCCAACGTAGTTTCTCACCCAGACATTTTATCTGCATTTAAGTGCAAGTCCACCTGTGACAGCATTGTGTCTGCCAAGAGTCCCTGTGTCATATGATTCACTAGACAGAAGACAAAAGAAAGTTATCAAAGGACAGTGTCAGTATTTTCTGAGCAATAAAGCTCAATGTCCTCAATAACCTGCACCCAGAGCTCCCAAAACTCTTCCAGGAAACAAATAAAAAAATCATTGGCTGTTAAATCAAAGCTTGATGGGATTGCTAGAGAGAGCACTGCAAAGGAGAGAAGCTGAAGAAAATCAGTTCACAATTACAAAGATGAGCAGAGCTCACAGGGGTTGGGCTGATTTGATGCTGTATTCCTTATCATAGCAGGACTCTCCCCACAAAAAATAACCTCATTAGATAGAGCTCCATGAAAGAAAAAAATTAAAGCAATATTCTATTTTTAAAAAGGGAAATGACTCAATGAAGCAGAATAAATCAATGACTGCATGATAGACTCAGTCCTGCAGGTATTTTGTGTGAGAACTTGCATGCAGTACATAAAGCACCCCTAGGAACACACAGTAGTTACATATACTAGAAAGTGAGAAAGAAAATGACAAAATAACAGAAGTGAAAGAAAGGAAGCAGTGCTGGAAGGTGCAGTTCTTGGGGACACCTTCTGATGGGACCTTTCCTGAGGCCAAAACCAGGCCCAAGGTTAGTCTGGCACCCCCAGTGTCTTTTTCCCCTGGGCTGTACAACTGCAGTGGCTCCTCCCTGTTAAAGTGGGGGCTCAGTTCCTGCCACTGAAAGGGACCTGCTTAGCACAGAGATGGAGCCTGCCAGGGAGATGGTGCCCCTCTAAGCCCTGGATCTTTGGAGTGCAAATATGCACCAAATGGCAAGAGTCTGGCTGGGAGGTCTCAGGACCATCAATATACAGGATTTTGTGCCATTATTGTAAGACACTTATCAGCCTTTATGGCATTGTCTGTACTGTGGAGCACAAGAGGAGGGTTATAACTGATAAGAATGAAACTTCATCAATAATTTTGCCCTCAGAAGCACAGCTGACCTGCCCTCATCCTCATCACTTTCTACTCTCTCTACTATTATTCTTTTAAAAATAAAGCAAAGCAAAACAAAACAAAACCCAAAAATCCCAAACAAACCTAGAATGCCATGACCCATTTTACTGTGTGGACCCACAAAGAGTTGCATCTGTGCAATTAGGTGGCTGATTACCTGCACCATGGCAGGACAAAAAGGAGACTGGTGAAGAGTGGGAGCATTTGAAATTGGCTTTGGTGGCAATAAGGGTTGCAAGAAAAAATACTAAATTGTACAGAATTTTACTTTGTCTTTTTTTCTCTTTCTACTGAAATGAATTATAATAGAAATGAAAAGATGAACAGGTGAGAACTTCCAACTGTGCCAAAATGAGAGTATCTGAAAATTGAACCAGGGAAAACAGGTAATTACAGTCCTTGTGCATTGGCTGTGACAGCATGGTAAGTCCTAATACAGAGCTCAGGGAGAATAAACAAGTGCAGAGAACTCAGATAGAAATATTGCTATAGGAAGGAATGCTTAAGAAACTGAAAATGTACCAGTTCATGATTTGCTCAGAAACAGCTATAGGAGACAACTTGCTTTCTCAGATGATGATGTGAAACTGGAACATTTTGTTTCATAAATTCTGTGAAGGCTACACAGATTGTTCTGAGTGATACTGAGGACCACTACAAGAACTGTTACACGTGCTGAATTTTCTGTTTGCTAAGATACACTGACCTCTGTCAGGGAGCACATTGATTATCTCCCAGAAAACCACAGCTCTTTGGAAATTAATATGCAGACCTTCCTTCTGAAGAAGTTTCAGATTGAAGGGGCTATAGCCCAGTAGGTAAATGTCTTTCTCAAATGGGCATAAAAAACAAATCTGAGAAGATGTGCCATTTATTTCTGTTGCTTAACAAATATATGGCCTTGGTAATTTAGGTTGATTAGAAGTTTGCTACCACCACTTATGATAGCTGTGCTTGGCAACCACCAGTGTTTGGGGAGCAGTTTGTGCACATTCTCTATCAATGTTATGAAATTTGTAAAGCAGATGGACTCTCTCTGCTGCTGCAGCTTCAACACCCCTGTGGCCCTTATTTGTCAAAGGCACACATTGCACAAACATCCTGAGTGCCTCTGCCATCCAGGAGAGCAGTGATACCCTGAGTGTCAGCCAGAGCCCTTCTCAGGCTCATTTCTGTGTTGGAGCCTCAGCAGCAGGAGATGCTCACAGGGACTGCCCCAGTGCTCCAGCACCTGGGTTAACATGGGTCACCAAATCTGCTCAATAGATTTGCCAAGGAACATTCTCAATAACAAGATCATATGAATAAAGAGAAGAAACACTGGGGCCCTACTGTGAATTTGGGTAGCTGAGCAAAAGAGATGAAGGTCCTATAGGTGAGTGTGGTGCCATTTTATATGCACAACTCTGTTGCTTCTTAATGGCTCTGCTCTCCACAGCAGAGTTTAAGATTTCCCAGTTGACTTTATTGCTATATTTATCCCACTAAATATAGAGAATACTTGACTCAGATTTGTAGACTGCCAGTGCACTATTTCTCACAAGACATCCGTGCTAGCAAATACAATTTATGCCCTGGAGAAAAGCCATGCAGAGTGTCTGGGGATGTAACCCTGGGAATGCCCTTGGGGCTCTCCCAGCAAAGTTGTGAGGGACACAGGGGCACGGACAGGGCATGTCCCTGCCCATCCACACACCCCCAGCCTCCATCACCAGGGACACTCTTATTCTATTAAGTGAAATTTCCCTAATTTAATTCTGGTAATGACATTTCCAACATTTCTAATTGTATAATTATCCACTAGAATGGTGACAGGGGAGGGTTATTTTTAATTGGATGGTAGCTTTTGGTGTAGTTATTTCATTCTGATTAATATTTCTCACTGTAGTACATACAAGTTTACTGAAGCAGTTGGTTTTTCCTTCCTTGCAGAGCTGAGTGTTCTGCCTCCCTAACTGTGACTCCTGAAGAAACCTGATAGACATTTGTCCTTTAAAGGTGGAGCACCAGCCCAGCTGCTCTGCTTTGCATGTCCCTTTTGGGATGCAACAAAACAGACTGGCCAAGAAGGCAATTTCTGCTCCTTGGTAATATGGAGGAGAGTTTGTTCCTTTGCTTGGGCTGGAGTAGCACAGAAGTAGCAGCACTGCAGTCACTCTCTTTGGCACAGATTCCCAGAGGAAGCCCTTACTGTGGTAAAGTGATATGCATGGCAAGTACCCTGAGCAACAAGAGTTTGTAGGATTACAAATTTGCTTTCAGCATTCCTTGAACTCTGGCCTGCTTCGTGCCTTTGGACCTATGCAGCCAGTAAAAGTACTCTAGAACTGTGAGAATTAAACGCAATTTTTCTCAGAAATAAATTTTATCTTTCAAAAACAAACAAAAAATTAAAAGCACTAAAGACCTGTCACAGTGTTCCCTTAATCATAAATTCAGGTTTTCTTTCTATTTTTTAATTTTTTTTTAAAATTAGGAACTTAGAATGGAAAAATCATTATATCTAAACTTCTTTTGCTTTTCAGCTGTGGTACTTTCTAAACACACTAAAACTTGGAGTATCTTTAACAAGTTGCAGCACCTTGCTGTTCTTTACTTTTCTTTAAAAGTGAGATAAAAAAGAAAATATGAATGTCTTACCTGAAGCATGTACTGTACATTAACATTAGCACAATTGCAAAGGTCTCCTTTGTTAACACACCCTTAGGGAGTGCACATGGTTAACAAGGTAAAGAGACTTTTCACACTCAGGCTCTGTAGAAGAGTGTTGATTCTTTTAGCTGGAAAAACATTACATCTATCTACATATGTATGAAAAAAAGGAAAATATACAAAAGGCACCCATAAATTCCTGTGTGTGATGGTTTTATGGTTTTCCTAACTCAACTGATAAAAAGAAATGCAGTCATAAAATACCATGGAGCCATTAATTCAAGCATATAAGCATAAAATTCTGCAAGCACTTAAGCATAAAAATTCTGCAAAAAAAAAAGCTTCAGCTCTTACAGTGCTGCTCCTTTTGTCCATCCATTTGTCCAGTAAAGAAAGGAAATTGCTTTAGAATTTGGAAAACAACAATGATTTGAGAATCATTGTTTCTTTGTAGAAGTCCAGATACTTGAGGGCATTTGTAGAGTTAATCTATATCCAAAGGATAACATGAACATAACTCACAAAAAAAGTTCTGCTAGAAATTGCAAGTGCCAATATTTACTTGGCTAACAAAACATGACTCTGTGGTTCAGGGTGGGATCTCTACTCCCAGGAGCTCAGAACTGGAGGGATTCCAGGACACTTGGAGGGGTGAGAAAGCCACGCTGGGGTTGAAGGAGAGCTCAGGAGTGCAAACACTCTGTGGAAAAATTCCCCTGCCACAGAATCACTGCCTGACCAAAACTGGGAATCAGCCTCTGCCCACTGGCACACCCTTATTTGGGTGTTCCTGGTTCCCTTTTTTATTCTCCTTAGGGAAACTGATAGCATTTCTCCCTACCTGTGACACAAGGTAATTCTTCTAAAAACAATGCAAAATCCACAAAACCCTTTCCTAACTCAGGGAACTAATCCTCAATGTCCAACTGTGGGTGCTTTGATACTAAGATCCACCACTGCAATATAAAATATACATTTCTCAAGAACAGACTTTGTAAGAACAGCAGGGCTTTCCTCTCAACCTGTGCCACTATGGTAATTTCTAGTTGCAGAACAGGTGGGGATGGCTCACCCATTTCCTGGTCTGGTCAAGTACTTCTTGAGCACTTAGGAATTATTTAGCAGTGGTTTAAAAATTAAAACATCTTTGCTTTTTTAGAATAGCAGATACCTGAGTGTAGTGTGCCACTTATAAGCAGGAATTGGAGCAGAGCTGAAGTGGCTGCACTTCTGGAGGGGATCACAAAGTTCAGCAGCAGCTGCCAAGGGGGAGGATGGCACCAGTGGGTCACTCCCTGCTGGGAGGACCTGAGCCACCAGCACTGCTGACTGCAGCACTTTGTGTCCCCTGGGTTTTCA
Source organism: Setophaga petechia (assembly GCA_024362935.1). Classification (NCBI taxonomy): domain Eukaryota; kingdom Metazoa; phylum Chordata; class Aves; order Passeriformes; family Parulidae; genus Setophaga; species Setophaga petechia. The sequence goes on along the minus strand of JANCRA010000027.1, from coordinate 3,901,202 downwards.
TCTTCACAGCTTCCCTTGCCCCTCTCTAGAGATCAGCAGCAATGGCTGGGAAGTTTGCAAAGCTAACACACTTCTCTCCTCTCCTGGTAGGAACAGAAAAGATTCACCAGGAGCAAAGGTCAGTCACTGGGGCACTTCTTGCTTTTAAGCAGCAAGTGTTTTCACATCCTTCCATCTGAGTACATAAAACAGCAGCCAGGCTGAAGCAATTAAGCTTCATTTCAGAAGCAGTTATGTGGTTGAAAAGGAAAGAGCTTTTCTGAAGGAGCTCATGTGGACCTGCCTTAGGGATGTGCCCACAGATTGTCACACCAAGGAGAACGGGCACAATCCAGGTATTCCTGACACAGGACCTACCCTCTGACATATAGTAATAAGAGATTAGGTAAACAGATTACAAAGAACACAAATTTAAGAAAAATCAATGGGAGAATAAAGAATTTTAAAACTACCTTAGCAAGTTTATAAACTGTGTGTTCTAAAAATAATGAAACAATTGTACTCTAATTTTAAAGGCTGGGTTGGTTTAAGCATTTTGCCATCATCCTGCCCCTCTGCAGTCTGTGAATGAGTGCACATATAACCTGCAATTCTCACTCTCCCCTTTTCTGGCAGCCAAGAGGGTTTTTTATTTAAGAAAAGGTAGAATATTGTCTACTGCTGAATCTTATTAAATACTTTGTTAGGAAAAAAATGAACAAAGTTTGAAACTGAAAAGATATTTTCCTTTTCAGGACTCACATAAACTCTCTGTCCCCTCATAGTCCATCCTACACCTAAAAGATAGTGAATCAGATAGTAGGATAAGGAATAGAGAGGGGGTTATGCCAAGGGACAGAGACACTCAGTTATCCAGACAGTGTGGCTGCCTGTCTCTGTGAAGGTGTTTATTTTAAGAATTCTAAGAAATCTCTAATAAGGATATTACATAAATTTCAGTATCTACTGTGGCCAAAAAATGCCAAGTGCTGATATAAAAGAGCAGTTACAGGGCAAGTTTCAGTGTTTCTGGACTGTGTCTTTCACATGCAATTGTTTGGCATTTATTTATTCTCTGAGACAGCTGTCCCACTCACTTAGAGACATGCCAAGCCTCATGTAAGGCTCTTCTGCTGTGTGTCAATTTATACAAAGATGTGAAGTTAGCCTCAGTTCACTGTGCCCCTTTATAGACACTGTCATTCCCCTTTTGAATGTTTTTCTTGGCTTGCTACATCACACATACCTGTACTTATCAACTCCTATCAAAGGAATCAGGGCTGGATGCAGCAGTGAGGAAAGGGTACACAGAAATAATTGCTCATTTTCTAGAGAATACAGATGAAAGATTTAATACACACATAAATTTATAGCTATTAATTACCTTTTACAAAATGTTACTGTGTTTGGGCAGCAGCATTTCAAAGCCACAAGCAACAGTAGAAAACAGGGTTATCTTACCAAGAACTACATTTTTTAATCAGGTCATGATGCTGCACACAGATGCAGAACTCTCTTATATTTCCAGTTACAAGGATTTAGTATTCCACATGAAACTTCTCCTTAGATGGACTACTCAAAGATTCTATTCTGCTCTCATTGTAATAATTATCAATACATTCAAATTTTAGATGAAATGTGAGTTTTACCCAACATGTCTTAATGGGGAGGGGAGAGGTTGGTCCCACACTGACATACCAAGTTTCATAACCACTAATCTTAGCTGAAGGGGCACTGTGCTAGAACACACCTATGGAATTCCAGAGAATACATCTTTTCAGTTTGGCTAAGACCAAGAGAAGTACACAAGTATAATGATGTGAGCCTAAGAGCCTTTCCCAATGGAAAAAGTCATGGAACACCTCCCCCATATCCCCACTCCTACCAAGAAAAATTGCACGCTCTTGCTGAGCACATCTCTTTCGTCACTGTGCAGTATTTCTGTGCAGAGTATCAAGACTCAAGGTTGCTATTTTTGCCTTTGCGACGGCTCTGGCTCAGGAGCTCCGGAGGGCTGGAGCTCACAGCCGGCAGGGACGTGCGGGAGCGGCTCCTCCCGGTGACACAACAGATCCCAGCAGGGACACAGAGCCTGTTCGAGCTGCTCCTGGGGAGGTGGCACCCAGCTCTGCCAAAAGGAGAGCAGCACGGCCCAGAATGAACGTGGGCACAGAACTGGGGACGCTGGGGCTCTGTCCCTGGGCTGAGCCCGCTCCCTGGGAGCTCCCAGCAGGTCGTGCCAGGACGGCTGCACTGCCGGGCTCAGCTGGGAAAGGGACACTGCACACCTTCAACAGCCACAAAGGCAGCAAAGCACTCTCACACTCGGGAGCCTGTAGAAGTCAACAGAGCTGTACCTCATACAGGGGATGGGAGGATTTGGCCATGACAGCTTTGAACCCCAGGAACAGCTTTGTGAAGGAGCACTATTCAGAGAGCCTTTTTAATATTGAAGAACATTTCTTTCCTGGAATAATTTCTCAGGACTTTTGTTTTTCAGTTTGTGCAATAGCAAGCTTCCTATCTCCTTCAAGCCCCAAGCTTTTCCTAATCTTCTGCTGTGGGCCAGGCAGTACAAAAAAAAAAAAAAAAAAAAAAAAAAAAAAAAAAAAAAAAAAAAAAAAAGTTGTTTTTTTGTCTTGCTTTACTTACAGGTGTCTATGGGGCAGAAGATGACATTTTTCCCCAAAATGCCTTTCTGCTCTAAGACAAGGAATCCAAGGCAGCTCCATGTCCAGTGGCAGCAGTGATGGGGCAGTCAGAGCATTTATGAAGGATTAAAGCCAGTTAAAACTTCCAGGCACATCCATATGTTCTCTATCATCATTTGCCCTCTTTTAACTTCAGCAAATTATAGGTGTTATGGGGGAACATTTTCCAAGGAGTAAGTGAGTAGTGCTGATGAATCTCATTTATTTGCTAATGAGATGTGTAATTCCTAAGTACCATTTTGAAAATGTACCTCATACTGTTTAAAAGTGTCCCTGTGTTCTCTAAGGGTGAGGCAGTTCCCCTGAACCTTGAAATGAGCTGGTAGAAGAAATCAGGACTTCATGCTTTCTGGGGAAAAGCTAAATCACACAGAACTGTATCAAAGTAACAACTGGTGTAGGCAGGGAATGATTATAATGGTGTGAGGCTGAGAACTTTTTTCAGACTCCTGAGTAATTGCAACAAAAAGAAAATCTCACTGACATGAGGCTGAGAAAAGGCAAAAGTGAATATGCTGCCATTTATGTATTTTTAAATGGAACAGACAGTTCAGAAATTGAATGGTTGTGCACAGCTGGCAAAGTGTGCCCAGAAAAATAATCAAAGAAAAGAGGAAAGGGAGGGGAAAGTGAGGGACAGAGAAAGCAAGGAAGATTACAAGTAAGATCTCCACAATGGAAATACAGGAGAACTTCTGTGGAAGATGTATGACCTCATAAAAGATAACTAAAGGAGCTGGAAATAAAAGCAAACAAAAATAAAGTAATAGTATTAAGTAATCTGAAAGTATTTATTATTTTGCTTATTGCTTAAGTGGGTTTGCATAACAAGTAGAATTTTATACATAAAAATTTGAAACATTTTGGCTTGGTAGTATAAGAAAAAGACAGTAACACCTGAAAGCTGAATTTGACATGTGCACTATACTCTTCATTCAGTGTCTTCTCTTCTGATGTGCCACTGTTGCTAAAACAGCTTGCCCAAAAATGGCAGCAGTCACAGGAGAAGTGATAATAATTAATAGCACTGATGTAATTACATGATGTCTGTTTCTTTAGTAAGAACTAAAATGTCAGTAGGAACAAAGGCTTTACAGTAGCTGTTGAAACGAGTTAAATAAGTTGAATTAAGAGTGCTTAGGAAGAAACTTCTAAGTATGAGTATTATGGGTAACTCTACATGGCTTGAACAACTTCTGCAGTTCCTGCATCACCCCAGGGATTCAACCCTCTGGGCACGGCCTCTCCCCTGGAGGCCTCCAGCTGGCTTTGGAGGTTACCCTGGATAACCCAGAGAGATTCCAGAGCCATCAACAGAGATTTTGGGAAATGGAGATCAAGTACCAGCAGATTTGAAGCTATTTTGGGGAGGAGGACAAGACACCTGAAGGAATCTGTCTCTGAAATCACAGCTTCCTTTCAGACGCTGGTACCATCATCATCATCATCATCATCCAGTCTTATGTGAGTCCCCTCCCCCCATAAAACTGGTCTAGAGTGCTGTAACAATCCTAGAGAAACAGAATTACTGAGAAAGTTGTCTCCTCTAATTCACATTAGTCCAAGTCTGCCCACACAGTAAAATTAAGTAATGGTATGTTTTTAAATTGCATAAAAGGAAAAAAAAAACCACAACAAAGTTGTACTTGTGAATTTGAGATGATAAATGCAGTAGATTGAAGTGAAAATATGTTTATCCCTTTTTATTTGCCATTTGCTGGCTGTTCTCATACGTGTAACTTACCCTGATGGAAATCTGCAAAAACAAAGTCAGGCTGTTTTCTTACAGCACACTTTCTAAAACCAAAGAACTGTCTGGAGGGTTAAGTCCTTCCTGAGGGCTAATTAGGACTTAAACTACACTGAGAAGTTAGCTTTGTAAATTATAGATATTGTATGCTATTAAACACCAATTACTAGGGTAAGCTGATTCCTACCACATATTTATTAAGGTTAATTTACAAGGTGTATTGTAGGAATTACTGAACATTTATAAAAATGGCATAGCTGTGATTATTAATAAATGATCCTGACAACAAAGAAATCCCTCCTGCTCTTCACTAAGAGCATGAAGTTCATTAAATCTTCCCAAGGAGAGTGGGACTGCTCTGGCAGAGACAGCAGGAGTGTTTTTCCTGTTGCACAGGAGGCTCTCAATTGCACAGGGATGCTGGACAGTGGCAGTGGGGCAATTTTCCTACAGAGTGTGTGGAAAGGTCTCTTCCCTCTCTCTGGCTGTCACTTCTGCCTGCATTTGGTGCTATTTTGCTGCCTTCAAAAGTTCACATTTCTGCAAGAGGAGAGACCAGCCTGAAGGAAATGCCTCTAGAAGTTAGCTGACAAGTAAGGACTTAGGAAATTCCAATGTCAAAGATAGAAACTTATGTCCAAAGTCCATTGTCAGAGCAGATTTTCAGTATTTATTCAATTTACACATGATGATTTAAGGACACAAATGACTCTGCCATTTTGTCATTTACAAGCAACTCCTACACCTATCATAGCTGTTCACAAGAAAACACAATTTCAGGAAGCTAATTTTTTCATTTTCTCGTTCATTTTATTCTTCTTTTGTTGTTATGACCTTTAAGAAATATTATTTGTGTGGTTTTCATTTGCTCCTTCATGAGTTGTCCTCTCATTTGCTTTTCTCTCCTTCCTACATCCTTCTCAATCTCTACACAACATTGTCAGTGGCTGCATTCCTCTCATTTTTTGTTGGCCTTCCTTGAAACATATTTTCCTAACATTTGGTTTTCTATTAGCCTATGTCTCTGAAAACACCAGCAACATGATTAATCAGCACTGATATTTTTCTCCTGCTCCCTTTATTAAAACATTTGGAAGAATACTCTCTGCTGCCCTGGCGACTCCTCTGCACTTGGAGCTGGCAGCTGGAGCTGTTTTTCCAACAACTTTTTCCAAGGGTAATTCATCTCCTTGCTTTCTGTGCACAGCTACCAACAAATCCATCCAACTCCTTCCTCTGAACTGAGGAGAGGCCTCGGACAGCAGGTGACACTATTTCAACTTGTATCAAAAAGGGACATGCAAAAAAGAGACAGAGCTGCTCCCTCATTTTGTTTGAAAGAGCTATTTATTTATTTATTTAAGTCTACAACTTCCTGGAAATCTGATACATAAAATCTGACTTGATGAAAATACCACCATTTCTTTGGTGTAGTAATGCCTAAATTTACCACTATGTTTTTGGAGGGCCTGGGCAGGAAGATGAATCCCTGGGATGAAAGCTTGGTTATGATAAACTTGTCAAACAACTGGTATAAACATCAGTACAATTAGGGAGCATGCAGTCTACCTGCACATTATGTAGATATGGTAAAATAATTGTATTTTAGGTGGGATGATTACTGTAGATGACAGAATATGTTTCCTTTTTGTCATCAGTCAAGTCAAAGTTGCAGGCACCTTAATGTATTTCACTATAATATTAGTACATTAGAATTAAGAAACTCTTAAATAAAAACATTTCTGTGAGGTATTAATTAGAGAGGCTTTGATTTATGCTTCTAAACCCTTAAATTTTTTTTTTAATAAAGGTCATTCTGTGAAGAGCTGAATGTTTTCAATTCTGGGTATACAAACCTGCAGCTAAGTAGAGAAAGAAACTAAATTTAAAAAAAGAAATAAAAAGGCATTTTCCAGCAGCTTTTATACAATACTTCTTCAAATATACAGCACGCAGGATGAACAAATGCAATTCTTTCCTGTCTCCTATCAGCTATTTGTAAGGGCAAAAATGACCTCTGACAAACTTAGGAGCCTTTTGCTCTTTACAGTGCCCCGGCTGGGCTGCCAAAGCTGCGTCGGCCTCCCTGCCCCGGCAGCCGCTGGAGCTGGGCAGGGAGAAGGAGCCGGGAGCCCCCGGGCTGGGCGGGCTCTGCTGCCCGCTGGGGTCCTGTGCCAGCGGTGCTGCAGGGCTCTGTCCCTCGCTCCTCTCCTCACTCCTGTCAGAGACAGCTGCAGGAGGAGTTTGGGCAGAGGGCAGCTCCCCCTCACCGCAACAGGCGGAGCACGGGTCACTGTGCCCGTGCCCCATGGAGGTCCCTCACGCTGCTGTGGGTGCCCGCCCGTTGGAGCAGGAGCCCGGCTGGGCCCCGTCCCGCTCGGCCCGGCCCAGCGCAGCTCTCCCGGCAGGATGGATGGATCACCATCACCCTGCCGGGGCTCTGTGCCAGCCACCAGCGCTGCCCAGCCCCCGACGGCGCCCCTGCCACCGCTGGCCCCGTGTGGGACGCGGGGACCCGGCCGGCTCTGGAGCCCAGCTCGGGGAGCCTGGCGATCCCTTCTCTGCTCCCAGAGCCCTGGCTCGGCGTGCACAGCTCTGCCGAAACGCAGCTCAAACCCCCGGTCTGCCTGAGCCTGAGGACCGGGCTCACCTGCTCCATCCACCCTGCCAGGTGCGGGTGGGCCCTGTCTGAACGGGGCTCCTGCCACGCAAAATCTACCGGGAACTTTTAAACGACGTGTAAATAAATCCCACTTGCCATAGACGCTCCCTGCTTGCTCCATTCACAAGAGAGAATCTCACCCCTCGTGCACAACCTTTGGTGCATTTTTAGGCTGTGGAACAGGAGGGGAGAGGGGAGCTTTGGGTGATCTTCCTACAGAGTGCAGCATTTGGGAGTCAGGGCCCCATCTCTGAGCACAGCAGCACGTTCCAGAATTGCAGGTGTCAGAGGAGCAGGCTTGAGAACAGCACATTTCAGAGCAATGCCTGCAGGATGTGCAAGTCCAGCTGTAAACAACCACTGCAGTGTGGCCACCACAATAGGAGAGCTATGTTAGCTCCAGAAGAGTAATGAAGTTAATGGTCCAATTATACCTTTGCCTTTAAGGAAATACAGAAACGGGGTTTTTATACTTTCTCATCTACATAAACATACTTTAGAAAAGAATTGGTAATAAATAGAACTAGAAAATTAGTTCTAGAAGTTCAATTCTGTTCAGAAGGTCAGTTCCTAGTTTAGAATACTCTTAATGACATTTTTTTCTGCTGGTTATTGTCATTAATAACTAATGACAATTAATGACATTGTTTCTAATAACAACAGGGTCCTTACACGTCCTTTCACATGTTTTCAGTAAAATCTGATTCGAAATATTTAGTTCCTTTCATATTTATCCTTGTCATTCTCTGCTTGGAGGAGGCCTGGCTGGTCTGAGGGCTTACACTATCAGACAGTCTGTCACTCCTCATGTTTCTTTCCTCTGTCACAATTTAATATATTTTGTCCTGCTAGCTGCTATGAAGCAGGAGCTCAATTTGATTCGAAAGGAGTCCGAATGGGTGAGCAAGTGGCATTGCATAATGACCAGCTACAGCTGGAGTCTGGCTTGCTGTTGTTGCTGAGCTCCCTGGGTCACAAATGTTTGCTCATTATGCCTCATACCTTGGCTGTGCAGCAGCACTGCACTGCTGAGCCCATCAGCTCATGGATCCCTTCCCTCCTGGATCTCTGGAATGTGCATGTGAGCAGCATTCTGGATCCTTCCTCCTTCACCCACCAGCCTGGCACTGTGGGATTCCTGGAATGAGACAGGGGCTGCTTTTCACTGTGCTAGCTGCAGTAATTGCCAAGATTACTTTCCATTATCATCCTCATTATCTCAGTCACATACGCAGTTTTTTCAAGCAACCTTTTGTTTGTGAGGAAATAGATGTGATCAGGAAGCTGAGAATTATGGGAGATAGCATAAGACCAAACTTGGTGCTTGTGAAAAATCAAAATGAAGCCTCTGCTCATGAAACAGATCAAGCACATTCTGGTGTCTGTTTGTGACAACTGAATTAGAGACATTTTTCAAACAGTTCATTCCTGTATAAAGGCTAAACTTGTAAAGGTCAGCAGAATACTGAGTTATTTTCTATTAAAACGTGGGTTGCTGAAGGATGCTTTCTAGTGTAACTAGATTTTCAAGAGATTTTGCAACTTTGTTGATATGATTTTTTTTTCCTGCTTATGCATTTTCCAGGAGAATATATTCTGAACTTTGGTTTGCTATGGAGATATCAGAGAAACCCTGAATACACATTTTTGCTCATTAAGAACTGAATATGCTTCTATTTTGTGTTTACTGTGACAAGAAAACACTACTATAGGTACAACCTAGAGCACTAAAGTAAGGGGAGCAAAATATGCTTTGTGCTTGAAAGGGTTTTGGAATTTCAGAACTTGGTTTGTTTCTGGTTTGGACTGACACCAAGTGTTTGAGCAGTCCTGCAGAGGCCAGTGCAGCCCTGGCTGTGCTGCCTCTCACGGGCACAGCTGTGGCGCTGGCAGCCGAGTCCCGAGGAGCCGCGGCTGCAGAGCCAAACCCCGGAGCCACACGGGCACCCTGCACAGCAGCCAGGAGCTGCAGCCAGCCCCCAGCAGCCCCTCTCATGTGTGGCAGAGGCTGAGGGAGCTGAGAGCAGCTCTGAGCCCTGGGCAGGGATCAGAGGTGCTCGGCTGAGCTGCGCCAGAGGCAGAGAGAGCCTCCAAACCATGGCCCTTGTCCTTAGCCTGTGGATGAAACCTCACTGCCATGGGTGCTGCTTTCATCTGTGCAAATCAGCACTCTCCACTCAATGCACTTCTGAGCAGCTTTAGCTGAGGCTCCAAATCACAGATTCTGTGAAAGCTGGGCTCCTGCCTCCATCAGGAAATCCACTTTGCAAACCCTCCCTTCAGAGAGCAGCCCATTGCTGGGACACAGGCCTGCTGCCACAGGCTGTAATGTGTTCAGGATTAGAGCCCAGTGGATTTCACACTAAGAACCAAGAGATAAACAACTGCATTCTTTGAGACTTGTGAAGTAGCCTGTTTCTAAAGACTTGGGATGAGAGAAAAACATTATATTAACACAAATTTACAATATTTAAATTTTTAGACCTCATTTTACTCTTCTTAAAGAACAAAAAAATACTCATGATTCTCTGCTATTTAGGAGTGGGGAAAAAACACATGAATAATAGATGTCATTAATGCCAGCAGCAATTATAATTTAATTGCCCACAGACATTTATTTCTGCTTATTTTTCCTCCACCACAGGAAAAAATGAACTCACAACTGAATTTGATATAATTTTACATAGCTAGAATTAAGACTCAATATTTTTCTTACATGACGATTATGATACTTGTAGCTAGTTGATATTCAAGAGGCTGTTCTAGTTGTACTTTGCTTTGAAATCAGAACTATTCATTCAAGACTCATTAGGTTTAAGCCATGAGTTTTTCCACAGGGCTTCAGGTCTCTTGAAGCACAGACTCCTTTAGCTTCAAGTGTTTTGTGGAATAAAAGTGAATTCTTAATTTAACAAAACATAAATTATAGTTCTTTGTATTTTCTCTGAATTATTACATTTTAATAACACTTCTAGCTTTGCTGCTTTCAAGAAAAAAAAAAAAAATTACACCCCATATCCAGCTGTCTTTTTCTTGAGAGGGTGGCTGACCTTCCCAAACAACCAGTTGTTTTACCTTAATTCTTTTCCAAGCTGTATATTTTTAATTCTACAAGGTTTCTTTGGGGTTTCTCTGATTTTTTTTTTAAATTCTTTCAATGATCATAACATTCCACTGTAAAAATAGAGATTTCCTGTGAAGCAGACACATATACAATCACTGGTTACAATATACCAACACATTTGTGCCCGTTTAGTCTTACACAGCTCCGAGCGTAGGAGTGGGCGGCTGTCCTGGCTCACACGGAACTGCTGCTGACGTACAATAATTACCCAAACTTCAGAGCTTCAGCACATCCCTCTCCATTCTGTTCTTGGAAACAATCACACCAATAGCACACAAGAATGATGGGATGGTTTAGGTTATTAACAGGTGCTGTTTCTTATGGCTGTGTGCAGATAGATCGTTCTGTGCTGTTGATATTGGCTCTGATAATGTTTAGTTGAATTCCCCCTAAAAATAGGTATGAAGGAAAGCTATTTGGAGGAGGATATATTAAAATTTTATAACATGTTTTCCAGTGTCTCATGCAAATCTTGGCTATTTCCCTGCATAATCAGCTTGCGTGGTAGAAGGTTGAACTGCAAAGGGCTGAATCCTGAAAACAGCAGTTCCTGTAAACCATATTGCTGGAACCTGGGGTTTTCTCCAAACCCCCCACACAACGACAATGATCCACCACCAGGGACTAGACTGAGGATATGTGGTCTATAGGCAGGAAAAGACTAAGGCACCTGCAGAGCAGCATTGTGTGGGATGGCTTTAGATGTTTAATACATTGTGCCAAGCACTTTTATCAGGTTGTGTCCCATATGAAAAATAAAATAATACAGGTTAAAGCCTGCTCTTGAGCCTTCTTGTCCTCAACTGGTCTAGGAGTCTACATGAGTGATGTGTCTAAAGGCACAAGGGGATTATGAGGAGCACCTGGTCCAGCTGGGAACGGGCTGGTTTGGCTTTGGAACCAGAGCTGGGCTGTCCCAGACACAGCTGAGTGCAGAGACTTCTCACCAAATGTGCTCCTGCACCGAGCTGGGATTTTACTGAGCTGGGTTTATGTTTAAAATGCAAAGCAGTGCTTTCCCCAGTCTTTTAACATTGTTTGTGTTATTGTTTCACACACAATATGACATCAGAGGCTGAGCAATGTGGCTCCCCAAGCAAACTGGTATGAAATGAAAATAAAGTCAGCAACCTGCTGCTGGCAGAATAGCTCGCTCATTCCAAACCACGGCTTCTGTTTGCACCTTCTTTCCCCAGAAAAGCCTCTGATTTTAATACCCTGAAGCATAGAACTTACAGAAGAAAAATAGTTCTGAAAAAACAGAATTTAATTGTTCAACTCATTGTCTCTTTCTCAACTTCTGGCATAAAATAATAGAACAGAATGGACCGTTCCAGTTGGAAGTGCAGTGATCACTGCACTGCCTGACCAGGTTAAAGCATTGTCCACATGCCCTTAAACACTGACGGCCCTGGGGCATGGGCTGCCCCTCTAAGGAGCTTGTTCCAATGTCTGACCCCCTTGCTGTAAAGAAATCCTTCCCAGTGACCTGCCTGAGCCTCCCTGGTGCAGCGCTGAGCCGTTCCCGCTGATCTGTCCCTGCACCCCGGGGAGGAGGGATCAGCACCTCCCTCTCCGCGGGTCCCTCCTCGGGATCCTCCCTGGGCCCCCTCTCCCCGCAGCAGACCCGTCCCAGCCCTGATCTGCCTGGCACAGGACACCCCCACCCCTCACCTGGGCCCGTTTCAGCAGACCTGGCTTTAGCCGAGCAGATCTCTCAAGCCTTTATTTTAAATGCACAGGAGGAGGTCCAAGTATCCGTGTGAACGAGGATTATTCTCTAAGGAAAACTTACCAGGAAGTGACAACAGTTATCAATCTAAAACAAATACATGCTCGTGTACACCTGCAAGTCAGAGTGCCTACAACATCAAAATTGTTCCTCACTTATATTGCCTTTATCATGATAAAGGTCAGGTTCTTTCACCAATCTCTAGTCAAGTGGACTGATGCATGTATAATAAATTACAGAAATGCCCTTTGAGCCTCCATTATTTTGTGAAAAGAAAGAGCTAAGCAAAGGGTGCTCATCCACCCATAAGAGGAAAAAAACCCCAAAACATAATAGAAAAATCTTTCTTCTTTTCTTATTGAATTTCAAACAGAGAGACAGGAAAGTCTTATTACATTTTTTAGTCCTGCCAAGGCCAAACAGATTCATAATTGGCAGTTAAGCACATATTTATCTGCCTTCTGGGTCTCTCTCCAATCTGAAGAGAGAAAGATCTGACAATCTATTTCAATCAATGCAATAACTTGACACACAAGGAGGAATCCTGACAGTATTTTTCTGTGGGACAATAGTCTCAGAGTGGTACAGCTTTCTCCAGCTTATGCTGATAGAAGGCAAACCACAGAATTCTGCTATGGCTTGGAAACACATCTGAGTTGCAAACATTTAAACAGAACCTTATAAAAACACAGGGAGAAGCTGGACACACTTCCAATTTCCATGTTCTGCATGGAACATGAAAACATTGCATTATTAATACCCAAAACAAGGAATGAAATATGTACAGCATATAAGTAAATAATCCTTTTTCTCCTACAATTTTCTGAAAGAAATTAGAATTGCTGAGCATTTATTAACCCAAATGTAAGTCAGAGAGAGTGTTCAGAAGAGTTGTTCTGACACCTGATCCTGTGTCTGTGTGTGTAATGCTCTCTGCCTTTTATACTCAGTCCCTCACTCTGAACTGCAAGGACAACTGGTGTTTAATGAAAGACAAACTGTTTCAAAGTTTTTTTCCATTTATTTGGGGCTTTTTGATGTGAATTCCTGTAAGCACCAGAGGAGATAACAAAACATCAGTGGTTCTCTGTGGATATAAGTGATTCTGGCAGATACAGAATTTAATCAAAAAGATCTTGCTGCTGAGGTTACTTGTCCATGTGCTTTCTGTGCATTAAGATCATATGTTCTAACAGAGACATCTGAGTTTCTGGCTACAATATTGCATTTTGTGTGGATTGTACTGGATGTGGAAACACACTGGATGTACTGTCATAGAATGGCAGATCCATCTCTCTTGGAGCCATTATTGCTATTGCCTTGATGATAATGTTTTGTCTAACTTGATTTTTGTTTCCAACTATTTAGTAAAACAAAGCTCTAGGATATCACCATATACATTTCAACCATTTTTTCCCTGCTGCAAATGAAACCATTCCTACTAAGCTGCCTCATACTAATCCTGGTTTTCCCAACCATAGAGGAATCTGTTCTGCCAGGCCAGTGCAATGAGCAAACACAAACTCCCAGAAAGTCTGTACAGACCAATTTAAATGAAAAAAATACTCTGGTTTTTTTTTTTTTTGGTGCTATAACAATTCTCTAACTGAAAATGCAAAAACATCCCTGCAGGCAGAAGTATATGAAGTGTTTCCAAAGACAACTTGTTGTATTAACACTGCAAGTCTTTTGGTGACTTCACCATGAGCACACAAAATTCACTGTGGTGGAGCTGGGAATTGAGGGACTGGACTCTGAGTCCAGACTGCTGTTTAACTAAACATCTACTTGTGTGCTCCTAGGAAAGATGGAGAGAGGGTGGCAGGTTACCCTACCCACCAAGCCAAGGGATCATATCAGCAAGAACCACCCCTGGGTGAAACATGACTGTTAGATAGGGCACAGACATGCCATGTAAAGATAAACGTGGGTAAAAATCCATAATTAAGATATAGAAGAAAAAATGATTGCTACACAATTTATCTGTTATTGTACTGGAAACAAACTATTAACCACTGTATTTCTGGGTGTAAATATATACTAATAATAATAATAATACAACAAAGAGAATTTTCCTGAGGTAGCATTGATTAACGTTGGAGGTAAATTATAATAAATACAAAGGGAAAAACACTTACAGCATATTGAGCTTCTGTGGGAAGTTTGAGTAATGATCCATTATTGTAAACAGAAATTATTTACAGTACCATGCTGTGAGAAGCAATAGTTCTGACAGAATTAATACAAGGACATTGCCTTTGGTCACAGAGGAAGTTCACAGGCATGCAAATATCAGAGCTTCCAGCAGGCTCCCCTTAGGGCAGGGACTCTGCCTTTTTCTGCCTGGCAGATTCTTAGCACATCAGGAATAAATAAATAAAAACAAGACTGCATGGAAAAGTGTTCCCAATAATCTGTGTAACATTCAAAGAGTTCATTGCTTCAGTCAGCTGAGCAGGAAGGTTCTTGCCCAGCAGCAAAAGCCCTTCAGGCAGGTCACAGTCCCAGGGATGAAAACCTGACCCCACGCTTAGCCCCTGTTGATGATGTTGTGCCCAGAATTTCAGTTTTCAGAGACTGCTAATTTAACCTGTCATAAGTGAAAGTTCCCAGAAAACAGGGCCCTGAGCACCTGCCTGTATTTGACACCAAGGCAGAGAAGGTTGAGACTTTGGCTTCTGTAAGTTCTAGAGCAAAACAAGATTGAAGGCAGAGAAGCAAAGCTGCTGCCAAGACAATTTTGCTCCCAACAATAAAAGAAAAGGACAGCATACAAATCATACGTGTGTGTGCCTGGCAGGAGTCCACAAAGCCTTGTTCTTGGAAGACATTCTGAGAAAGCTGAAGAGGCATTCTGCAATCCATTAAAAATAATGTATGCAGAGTAATGGGTTATAACTAGAAATGTCTGAGAATAGAAGCACCAATTTTACTTTTCCTTCTGGGCCTGTACTTAGTTTTTGGATGAAGAACTGCACTGTGAAAGACCAGTGGGTGACAACAGTCCAACTAATGAGGAGAAAGACATGGCAGAAGAGGTTGTATGATAAAGGGCTATAAACTGTCCCCTATTCAGCCTGACTTCTGACACATTTTACTTCAGGCAGGTACCATTGGGCAGACACTCAAAATCTGTCCCGGGTGTTGTTCTCCTGCCAAGATGCACTTGGGTTCAAAAGCACTGTTAATTAGCATCATTAGCAGTCCCACATTCATCATTTTGTATCAGCTAATCATGGTTCTTAGAGGAACTTACATTTGATGTAGTGGCACTGTAACAAATTATTGAAACCCAACACCCGGTATTTCTGTTTGAGTGTCAATTCATCAGGAGGGAAAAGGTCCAGTTTTGAAATGTTCCTCACATTCTGTAAACCCATCCAACTTACCCTGCTGAGAAGTAAAGCACTGTAAGACAACAGCTTATTATTTGGATTGTAGCTAAATAAAAGAAGAAAAATCCCCAAGACAGTGAAGTCAGTCCTTGGCATGTTGATAATACTTCATGAATACAGACACCAGAGAGTGGTTATATTCCAGACTGGAAATAAAATTCCTGTGGCTTAATAAAAGACAGACCTGAGGGAAATGTCATGGGATAACAACCACCCCACCTTCAAGGTTTCAGAGCAAAAGCAACCCATATTCATTTGCAAGGACTGAGAGTTAATTTAACAACTCATTTTTATTCAGTAGCTTTTGTGAAAAGGGTTGTTGATCTCAGTGGCATTATAACACACAGCTCTGAATGAGAAACTGATTAAGTTGGTCTTGTCAGGAAGGTCAAGGAGATGGATGGGGTGAGGGGTGCTCATTGGGGTACAGGGTTTCTGTGTGAGATGGGGCACACTGGTCATGGAAAATGCAAATAAACACAGGCAATGCACTGTGCTGAGGAGGGAAAAGGTACTGTGAATTTAATTCAGCAGCAGCACTTTTATAAATTGAGCAGCACTGAGGTACCACTACTGAAGATGTGCTGAACTACTGAAATTCAGTTTATAAATATTGGCCTAACTCCATTAAAGTAGGTGTTCATGAAACATGTTCAGACAGAGCTTCAGAAATGTTCTAAATTTCTCTGATTCTGCCATTCTCAAAAAGTGCCAGTTCCACCAAGAGTAAAGTAAAGCCTGAGTGCTGATCAAAACTTCACACTAAATAATATAGTTTTCAAAATATTAGATCTACATTTTTATACTTTTGCCTCAGCTTACAAATTATACAATATATGAGTTTGTACTGAAGTAGAGAAATGAATTAAGAGAATCATAAGAAAATAGAGGCCATAAAAGCAATAACCTACTAGGAGGAATTAATACTTTTTAATTCCAGAAAAAAGAAAAGACACTGTCCAACAAGGAGTTTATGGAAGCAACTTTGTTGTAGACACACACCAAAGTGGAAGGCAAAACATTAGGCTGGAGATATTTTTCTAGAGATCTGAATCCTATTGCTGCCCCCCTGAGACAGCACAGACACCTGTGTGCAGATGTTTTTGAGGGCAATATAGCACAGACACCTGTGTGCAGATGTTTTTGGGGGCAATATAGCACAGACACCTGTGTGCAGATGTTTTTGGGGGCACAGACAGCACAGACACCTGTGTGCAGATGTTTTTGAGGGCAATATAGCACAGACACCTGTGTGCAGATGTTTTTGAGGGCAATATAGCACAGACATCTGTGTGCAGATGTTTGTGAGGGCAATATAGCACAGACACCTGTGTGCAGATGTTTTTGGGAGCAATATAGCACAGACACCTGTGTGCAGATGTCTTTGGGGGCAATATAGCACAGACAAATCAAATAAACTCAAGAGAAGACGTGGCTGAAGATGCCCCACAGCTGAGCAGTCATTCCCAGCACACATCATAGGGAGGAGGAAGACACAGGTAAAGGTCAAACTTAGGCTAGTGAAGAACAGAAATAAGACAAAGAGCAAAGGCTCAGAGAGAAGCCTGACACAGCCCAGTTCCCTGGCAGGAGGAGCTGGGGGTGTCAGGATGACAGGGGAGGGAGCACAGGCAGGAGCACCCTGGGACCCTGACCCAGCAGGACTGTCCTGGCTGCAGCGTGTGCCTGCAGAGCTCCTGGCACACCCACAGGGACACCTGGGGCACCTCCCACCCACAGCAGGGCAGTGCCACAGGCTCACCTGCCCAGCCCAGCAGGACTAATCCATCCTGAGCCATCACTGGACAGGTGAAGGTGTTTGCAGCCTTCTCCTCCTGTCAGCTCAGTGCTATTCTTGCCTGTGCAACGTGCCCGTGATTATGCAGCCCTTTAAACCTCATTCCCAGAGGAACAGGGACCTGGGCCTGGCCTGCTGCAGTTATTTTGATAATGCTTTTCAGTAAAGACTGCTTAGAACAAAATATTTGCATTTTGGCAAAAAGATTGCGGTTGGGTGGAGGGGTTCAATGGGTGTTCAGGTGAGGGAAGGATTTTAAAAGCCGCTGAAATTTGCTTCTCCAAAGCAACAAGATTTTCTCATTTATTGAGACCTATATTCATCATTGTTCTTTAAGAGTAGAGGTGTCACTCTGCAAAAAGGCCATTAAAATGCAAAAATAGAACTAGGCCATCTCTATGCTGCACGTCAGGGTATGTGCAGGGACGTTATTGATCACAGAAATTACACATAAGAGGTTCCTAAAATAACACAGGGGGAGAGGCAGCAGCTCTCACAGTTGTCTTTTAAGTCTGAAGGTTCAAAATAAAATGGGATCATTATTGAAATGTTAAAGAGGAATAGAAAGTTCCTGTTGATACAAGATTGCCTATGTCCTAATTACAGAGAGACTTTCTGTATTCCTTTTCCCCCAGTCTCCTATCTACTTGGCACTTCCTTCAAAAGGAGATGCACATCATCAATAGAGAAAATATTAAAATCAATAGAGAAAAATATTAATCAAATAATCTGAAGGCTGAAGTCACTTACACTTTGGAAAGATTCCTAAGATTATTTGTAATATTGAAATTAAATTGTAGTTTTTAATGTTATATTAATTTCCTCCCAAAAATGCAATATAAACTCAAATAAAATTACAGAGTTCTCTCCCCTAGTAAATGCCTGGGTGGGAATTCCAAGGGGGAATATGGAAAGATATTTGTCCCTTGTTCCTCAGGACAAGTTCTGAATTCCACAATTTTAGATGCAAAAAGGAAAGTGTATTACAAAATCCATTTCTTCATTTTCTATTACTGCTTGTCTCTAGTGCCTAAGCATGACACAGAGTTATTTTACCTCTTGCTGAAATGCCATCAGTGTCTGCACCCGTGTCAGCTGTGAGTAAATGAGAGTTAGAGCAGGGCAGGGCCGTGTGCTGGGCTCCCACAGGAGCTCCTGCCCTGCCAGGGCCGGGCTCTGGGAACCCCAGACTGAGTCAGACCCTGCACAAGGGCCCCGACAGCCACAGCCACGGCACTGGGGGGATCCCCTGCAGAGCAGGAGCTGGGCACGGGTCAGCTCTGAGCTCACCCACACAGCACCCACCCACCCACCCACCCTGCTGTGCTCCATGCACCCACCCTGCTGTGCTGCACCCACCCACCCTGCTGTGCTGCACCCACCCACCCTGCTGTGCTCCCAGGGGTGCATTGAAGATTCACCTCAGCGGCCAAAAGCAAATGAGGTGGGCTCAGGCTCAGAGAGACTCCCCCACCAAAGACTTCATTTTCCTTCTCAAAAAGAGTTATTTGTCTGATGCTGTCTCGCCTAATTATTTTCCCCTGAAACTCTTGTGCATATATTTGAATAAAACAACATTATGTAAATAGAAAATAATTCAACTCTAGAAATCATTGCAATAACAATGTGGAACACACCATAACTAAGCAGCTAAATGTTAGGATATTATTCTACATAAAGGGCCAATCCAAATAACTGTGGCTTGTATAAATGCCTGCTTAGATAAGGCTTGGCGTTGATTAAAAGAACCATACATAGGGCTCTAAAATACTACTTTAATAAATCTATTTATATTTAGTTTTTAGAAGTTAACATCTAAAGATTCAAATAATCAAATTGTCCCTTTTGGAAGGCAGGACATCACTATTCACTAAAAAAAAACCAAAACAACAATTTCAAGAAACTAACAAATATCAACATCAGAAAACAGAGGAGGGATCACACCTGAGGGAAAAGAGGGGAGGTTTGAAGAGCTGTTAGAAAAATTACATTCCATTTCTATTTGATGATCCAGAAGGATTCATCTGCATGGACTTGGGCCCGCCATGTGTCATTATCTTTGAGAATTCATCCAATGGATGGAATTCTGTAAAACACTCCAAAACAAGGTGTGCTGTCAAGCCTTAGAACAGGACACAATTAAAACAATTTAGTATTCATTTAATTCATGAATTAAGGGACAAGGAAAAGGAAGGGAGAAAGGAATAGAAATGGACTTGGTCATGAATAACCACTAATGCAGATTTCTCAGGAATAAATGGAGCTTAACCTGAGCAATTCCCTTTCATGTCAGTGTAACAGGCCCTTTGGATGGGGGAATGCTGTAGATATAAAAAATCCTGATTTTTAATAGGCTTTCAAAAGCTGTTTCTAAAAGGTTGGTGCAAAATTGTCTGGAAAGTGTTTTCAGAAAATAATTCTAAATGATCCTATTTTTTACTGGAGGGATGCAGTGAATGGAGCTCTGTAGTAATTTATTCTGCCTCCAATATTTTCAGTAATGAGGAGGACAATGGGACAGTGTACATATACTTATTAAATTTGTGAACACCATCAAGTTGGAAGGTGTTTCAAAGATTTTGAAAGACAGAATTGGAATTCAAAAGATTGTAAAAAGCTGAAACATGCAGTGAAAAACAAGGTGCATTCCTATTAAATGTGTTTAAGAAAAATTATTGTGAAGAGCAGTCTGACATAAAAGATTTTTGGGCTTTAGGGGATTGAAGGCAAAAATGGATCAACAAAACTCTGCTGATGGCAGAGAAGAAATTGTATATTAGAGGGCATAATTAAGTAGACATCCTGCAAGATACGAGACGTATGAGAAGACATGAAATGCCAAAGCTCAAGAAAGATGTATTCAGAAAGGGTGGGTTTCTGAAACCTCTAATCATTCTATGTCAGAAAAATTAAAACACTCATTCTGTGGTGCTGAGACTTCAAAATACATAAAGTGCTGCAGCACAAGAAATAGTCATGATCCTTTGAAAAGCCAGTCATTTGAATTTCCAGGGAGTCTGTGCAACAGGAGAACCTGCAACCTACTTCATAAGCAATAAATTTTGTTCTCTGCTGTTTTAAGAGATAACAAATTATGACTATTTATCTGGGAACAGAAATCTAACTCTTCTCTGACCTTCTGTCTTTTTTCTCTGAGCTTTTGATTGCTTAAGAGACTCAGAACCTGCACATGGGGCTTGGGAGGGGAGAGAGCCACACCTGGATGTTACAGGTGCACTCTAGTCCCTGATAGAATTTCCTCTTTATTCTTTTAAAGAATAAATTAGATTATGCCAGCAAGTAAAAAGCACACTCATCTCCATTGCTGGGCCAGGTATGTCAGGACAGAAGATGCCACTGGGATGTGCTTCAGGTGAGATAAATATTGAAGCAAAATATCTCTCAAGTGTTCCATTAACCAGAGAATTCACTAGAGAAATTGTCCTCCACCTTTGCTGGCTGGAATGGGAACAACAATGAGCAACTTTCTCCCTATTTTAACTCTTTCTTAAAACTTAGTCTTAATTGCTTTTGCCCTTGAATGATGTGAGAATCCTGCAGGGAATTTGGGAATTTGTTACCCAAAAGCTACAGGTAAGGGACTGCTAGCTTACTGCTTAGACAAAACAGTGACTAACAAAGGCACAAAGTTGGCTTCTATAATTTTATACTGTCTGGCCTTTTCCTTCTAAACTGTTACTACATGGTATATGGATAGGTAATAGACAAATTAATAGGGTGCCTGAAGCAAGGAAATTTTTAATGTATTCAAACCATTACAGTTAAAGAAAACAATAAACAAGGCATACAAATATTTAGAATAACATTATAATGACAGGCACATTGCTCTTGTGTTAAAGTATATTAATTGCTGGAAATAAAGTAATTTCATTGAAAGACAAAGCAGTCAAAACAACAGATCTGAGTTGGTTGGTACATCTTAGCAGACTCTATTTCTGAGGAAAGGTACAGGAGTGTTTGATTTGTAAAACAACTGGGAAAGTATAAAGAACATTCTTCTGGGCAATAAAAAAATTCTGTTGTGTAAGTCAAATTTGCTGAATTTATCTTTTCTTAATTTGCATCGCTAAGGATATTTGCAGTGCTCAAAGTATGTATAACTGGTGGGTTTAATTAATTTCTCAACTGTGCTACTTGAGGCAAAAGAAGATGAAGAAAACCAGAAACGTGGGCAGGAGTGAGAACACAGCACTGCTCCCTGCCCTCCCACAACTCCAGCACTGGAAATTGATATGGAAGCAGGGTCCTGATATCTCCAGAGTTCATCTGCTTATTGCCTCCTCAGAGGTTATAATCCTCTGTTTGTGAAGCCACAATGGGTAGTGGTAGAGAAGATTACAATGTCACAAATCCTATCAGAGGATTATAAGTCTGTCAGGTTGTGAGTAATTATGATGGAAAAGCAAACCTCCAGAGCACATAAAAATAACCTTCATAAAAGGAGATCCGCTGCCACATAATAAAAGTCTACATGGAAAACCAACCTCAGACTGCAGCTCTTTTGTAAAGCAAGAGCCCAGAAAATATTACAAGGATGTGAGTGTGATGGTACAGTATGGAGCCCAGGGGAAATGAAAAGCAGGAGAGAGAGGCTTCCAGCCAGTTTAGTCACAAGGCCAGTGATATTCCACTCCCACCCTCCTGGGATGGCAGTAAAACAGCCAACTGATTTCACAGAACTCTGCTCCTACACACTTGGAGCCTAACCAGAAACAAGGAGCCCAAACCTGAAACATGCTGAAGGCCCCATCTCCTAAATCCCTGTGACCACAGAGAATTCAGCACCTCACAGTGCCACAGACTTCATCTAGAAGAAGCTTCAGTCTACAGGTCTTGGTTTTAACTGATAGACAAAGATGTAGTTGCCTCCTTCCCTATCTGTCCCAGAGTTCAGAAGAGCTTACAGGCATAATGTTCTTACATATACATATATATCTGTAATTCCCATAGATTTGAACATAAAGTGATTGCAGCACATTCAGTAAGAAAAAGGCCCATTTACAGGAACACTGAGTGTTCTTCCCTGGCTGGACACAGCAGTGGAGCCTCACATCTCTTTGGTCACACTGCTACTGATTTTCCTTCTTTTATGTTTCAACTCCACTCCCACCCATTCACCCACCCCTTATATCATTATTAAAAGAAATACAATCTCTGACTTTCACATAGGTAAGTTTCTGAAGGATGTAGATAGAAAATTAAAGGAGTGGAGGTGGGAGGATTTATATTGTAAAATTAGTGCTGTCCTCATCTTCACTTCAGAGAAAAGTAGTTCAAATGAAGAGTCCATCTGGTTTTGAGTGTGGTGTGAGTGCCTTCATCTGACAGCAGCAGAGAATTCCACAGCACTGGAATGAAACTTGGGAATTTTGCCATTTAGAAACAGACACAGGGCATTGTTTGAGCAACAGCAGCACTGTCACTACACAGGTCACTGAGACCTGTGTAGTTCTCTGCAGTTCATCTCCTGCCAGAGGAAAATCAGCTGCCCTAAGATAAGCACCAAAGGCAGAGCACCATGGATTTTATGACCTGGCTCCTCAACTTTCTTTCCCATGTCCACATGTAAGGCATTGTCTCTGAACATCAGCCCATGAATCTCCCTACCATAATTCTTCCTCATGAGGACTGCACCCACAGTAACCTTGTTCATGGGGGTCTCAGAGGAGATGGAGGTGCCCAGAGCTGCCATGCTGTCCCTCCTTGGGGCCAGCCAGCTCTGTGCTCCTGCTGGTGCACTCCCAGCAGGGCTGGGTGTCCCTCACCTGCCTGTGCCCAGAGCCAGCACAGCCCCAGCACCACGGGCCCCTGCTCTGACAGTGCACCTGCATCTCCTGGGGGCAGGACAGCCTGTCCTCAGACATCCCTGAGGTCACCTGTGTGTGAGGGACCACACAGCCCCTGCCATGGGAGACAGCAGCAGAGTGAGGGGTTAATTGTGCAGGCAGTGAATATAAAACATCAGAGCTCAGTGTGCTGGGAGACTCCTGCACTCAGTGGCACCACAGAGAATCCCAGAGTCCTGCAGTGACTTGCAAGGACAGAGAGATGCATCAGTCAGTGTGTTTGGTGACATGCATTTCTACTGTACACTGTCACTTCCATTCACAGAAACATCTTTTTTTGCTGAATGAAATGCCATCCCAATCATCTCAGATCTTTTCTGTGATTGTGATTAGATGGGTAGGTTGTCTGTGTTACAAGAATGTTTTTGTGATATGGTGCAGAGACAGAACAGATCACTGACTAGCATAAATTGCCGTGAAAAATATGTATTGTCTCAGAGCTATCACATTTAGGGACAAGACAACTGCTCACATGACTTGGGCATCACTGATGAGAAAAGAAAAAAGTCTGCAGGTCTTAAGGTACAAAGACATATAGGGATGACTTACAACAGCATTATATACAGGACAACATTATATATAGGACAACACAGCTCTGTGGATTACTGAGGGTAGAACCTCATTGCAAGGTCACTATTGTTGAGAAAAGGCAGCAGTAATGATCAGAGATTGGAAAGATTGAGAGTAATGAAATTATTATTTCAGAGAAGAGACAAATATTTGAAAAGTGGTAAAAAAGCATTTAAAATAATGAATGATAAAGATTTTGGATTGCAAGCATCTGTTCTTGCAAAAATATAAAATCACTGAAATTGCAAGGCAGAGAAATTAAGATTAGATGAGAGGAATACTTTACAGTTTAGGGCTTGTGCTAGGCTGTGGAAAGTGTTGCAGCAGAATGCCAATAAATTGTTAAGACCAGAAATAGCATTTTTCACCTATGTGGTGAATAAGGCCATGGATATTTGTAACAGCAAATAAAACCAAAATTTTTCAAGTTTATAAGTTTTTGGGCATAACCTGTTCTGCTGTTTCTGGGAATGACCCCTAGAGTATGGGATAAGCAAACACCTTTCAGGGACTGTTTTGCATATCAGCCCCACTGGGGCTCCTACAGCCTCCTGTCACACATTTAGTGTGGGCAGAGTGGCTGCCACACACCTCAGGGTGTCAGTATGTGCACAAACAGGACACTGTCCCATGGACATGGCACCCTGGTTTTGATGCACCACCCTCTGCAGAACAAACTCCTGTATGAGCTGGGTGTGAATAAGGATATCCTCAAAAATACAGCATTTAATGAAATCTGAAGGAAGGGTTAAAGAATGTAAATAAAGACAATGACAGTGGCATCACAATACCTTTAAAGACACAAAATATTAAAGTTATAAAGGTGTAAGAAAATGTACAAACACAAAACCTCTTGAGGGTCAGTTCAATTGCAGTGGGACAACCTACAGAGGGGAAAGAGCAAAAAGGGCAAAGGCTGGAGTGTCACTCCAACAGTGAGTTGGAGAAGAGTCTTTTTATAAAGGAAGAAACAGAAAGGAATTACTTCACAGCCATAGTCACACTGTTGAAATCCTGCAGTCTTCCTCATATGTGGGATTTTTCAGAACCAGCACCTGCAGCTTCTCTTGGTGAAGCTTGTAGGAACACAGGTATGGATTTGCAGTGCTGGATGAGCTGGTCTTATGATTAAGTATATTAGACTCAAGAACAAAGAGGCAAATATGCTTCTTGTGTCAGTGTAGGTATGGATGGGAGGGGAGCAATTTTATACTGATATTCTCTAATCACTCAGCTCTCTCCTGTTTTCATGGCTGTTATTTTCAATTTTAGTTAGTTCAGGGCATATCTTTTTCTCCTGAGTATCTGAAAATGCTCAGCTATTATTATATTTTGCTCTGATTTTCCTCTTTTTTTCCCCTTTGACTTCCCAGACTTCTTTTGTCTGTCTTGTTCTCATTTCTTTTGTATGTGTGTCTGCAGGTGGCTTTTATAGCAAAATCTCATTCTGCTTTCATGGCCTCTCCCCACCCTCTCCTGTTTTGTTACTGCATTGCCTTTCTCATTTGTGCTGTTCCTGATGCCTGTAACCACTCATTTCCTAATAGATTCCATTCTGTGCCTATGGAGTTTGTTCATTTTCCCTGTCCTCAGGCACTGAGTCATTGGCTCCATTGTACAGAAGGGAATGACTCCCAGGCCTCTCAGCAGAGCAGGTTCCACTCTCCCGTGGCTGAAGAGGAGGAGGAGGAAGGGGCTGAGCCCAAGGGATGCCCATGGCAGGCCCCTGGCTCTGGAGCAGTGAACAGGCTCATTACTGCTGCAGCCTCCTCACAGCCCTTCCTCTGACCCCGAGTCTCCCATAGCTCTGGCAGCCTCTTGACAGGATTAATCAAACTAGGTGAAGGCACAGGGTATGCTATAGAAAATGCAAAAATCCAACCACTCAGCTTTGAGGCTTTTGCCCCATTCATACAAGAAACTATGATTGGTTTTATGTTGAGCTCTTATTTGGATTTAATACTTGCTAACATGCCCATGCTTGGTTCCTGAATGAAGTGCATAAATCAGATGTAACACCATCTTAACTGGACAGAGGGCAGAATAATTACAGTGACCAATAACTTTATTGCCATGTGAGTCACACTGAACTAACTCCAAAGTTCACAATCAGAGAGGGGTGCCAAAAAGCATTTTCACTTGAAAAATGCAGTAAACAGTTAACTGTATATCTTCAGTTGCTGAGCTATAGGTCAAGGTAGTAAAGAGATAAGGTAATGATCAATAATTGTCAGCTACTGGGGGAACCAGAAACCAATGCCTCAGAACTTTTTCCTTTTTTCCCTGTCTCATTTTCTGCCCATCAGACATCTAACTTGTGTGTGGTGAGCTCCAGCATATTTCAAACTCTTCATTTTGGGCTGGTAGCAGGAAGACAGAGAGCAAACCTCCAACACTTCATCCACAATGACCCTCAAAGACTCAGAAGGTTAGGGAGCAGGCTGGCATTGCCTTTCCTCGCTTCAGCAAAAAATAAGATAGGCTGGGAATATTGCTGGTTTTTTACAATATCACCATTGCCAATCAGGTCTGATTATTCATGTTAGAAACTGTGGTACAAACAGTTTTTTGAGTATTTGTGATGTTCATACTCTCTGCTTTTTAAAAATAAATACATAACTTGGCAGGGGCACAATGCAGCTGGTTGTGTGGAATACTGGGGTGGACAATACCAGTGTCACATTGCCAAAAATAATCTGTGAGCACAGCCACAGCTTTCGGGTTAAAGTTGACCCCATTCAGTGAAGCAGCAATTTGCAAATACTAATCACAGAATATTTGATTTACAAGTATAAATAATTTCACTTGGCACAAGGGGTCACTGGTAAAGCTGGTAGGGATTTTTCTCTTTAAACTTTGTTCCGACTGAAGAATATTTTGTATCACAAAATATTTTGAAGAATCCAAATTATTATTATTTCCTCCCTGAAATGTAACAATTACTATTTTTTCCAACTTCAAATTGGAAAAAAAAAATTAAACAAATCTCAGATCTTGCATGAACATCTTGTGAATTAATGTCTTATTGTGAATCAAATGTCTTATTTCCTGAGAGACTCCCAATTCTGTATTGCTGAGACTGAAGGAGTGTTAAGTATGATACTACCAAGGCCAATCCATTTTTTAGTTACAAATGTGGATGCCCAAGGTAGGGCAGTGCTGCTCAAAACCTCCCAGTTGCTCACAGATTTCTGGGCTCCTGCAGTGGTTGGACTGGCACTGCCCACTGCCCACACTGCTGCAGAATTACACTGCACCACTGCTGCTCCAGTAATGAGCATTTCCTGAGCAGCATCCAAATACAGGTGAATTTACTTACCTACATCACCATGTTAACTACATAGGCAGAAAATGACACAAGTGTGCTCACTTATTTCTAGAAAACCAAAGGTATGGAATCAGATCACACACTTTAGTGAGCTTGTGAACACATGCAACATTCAGCAGCAATGGCCAGTTAAACTAAAATTTAGTTTGATTCAGATTTAGACAGATGTATGTATCAAGCTGAGATTTCTCTTGCAGGCCCTAGGAGTTCATTCCTCTTTATAAAGAGGAATCATTCTTCAGTATGGCTAAATGCACTGTGCCAGAGGTGGCCTTTTGCTTAATTCACTTTGTGCAAATGGCCAGTTGAATGAGTAACTGGAGCTGTGTCCTCTGTGATGCCTTAGTCCTGTGTAAGCATCTGGCTGGGTGTGAGGGGCACTGTGTTAGTCAGCGTGGCAGTGTGAGAATGATTGTCTTTAATTCGCTTGAAATTCATAATTTAGAAGAGTTTTGGGCTTTGAAAAAGACAGGAGAGAAGTCAAAGAAGATCTAGAAATTGAAAACATATTTCTTTACATCTTTCTAAACACTCAGGGGAGAAATGACAGCACCATCAGTAACCCAGCAACTGAGAAGCAACAGAGTCTGCCACTGAACACCCGGACAAAGCACAAGTTCAACTTGGTCATCTTCACCAGTACATTCCTGGGGTAGCTCTCTCCACTGTGTTTAGAGAGATGACTGAGTAAAACTGATATGTCTAAGTAAGAAACAGATACAGAATCCTGCCCTAGTTAGCTGTGCCTTATTTACACCGTTTTTACAAGTCTCCATGGCTGGAAGTCATTTCAGCAGCAAGTGTGGTGCTCATAGTATTTTTAATGCAGTGAAATTATGATGTTTTGACATATAATAATAATTGAGTAATAATTGCCACAAGGGAACTTGATAACAGTAGTGTCCATGAAGTACTGATTTAGCTCTACTCAGAAGACAAATCAATGACTGTAGGGGTAAAAAGTTGACACTTTCCTTACAGTGAAGGTCCCACCCATGCTGGTACCTTCAGTGCTGCCCTTTACTGAAATAAAGCTGTGCTGGCATTCCTGCTCAGTGCACTCACAGATGCAGCCAGAGGAGAGAGATATTTGGAAGGTGTGGATGGTTTGGAAAGAGTGGGCAGCCATTCATTGGGTCAGACATTCTATTGAGAGGCTCTCCTCAGCTGCACTCCAGAGGTGGAATGGGAATGGTATGGGACTGCAGAAACTCCTGCTCCAAGAGTCACTCACTTGCCTCAGACATGCCAGTACTCGAGCTGAACAGAAACATACTGAGAATTTTTACTTACTACAAAATAACAATTCCTTAAAACAACAATTGTTTCTGTGAAATTGCTGACTTAACCAACTTTCAAGGTAAACTATCAAAAAGTATTCAAAAAGTGTTCCAATAGTTTTGGGGGAATTCTGAAACAGAAAAGTTTCTCATTTTTGGTTCTTCCTTATTAAGAATCATTAACAGCAAGAAGAATGATAGCACTGGTACAGTTTTTTGGTTAGATGATAGCACTGGTACAGTTTTTGTCCTGTAACCTCAGGGTCCCCTCCCACCTTAGGCACAGGTGTATGGGATGGACAGACCTCGGGAGGGGCAGCCCCAGTGAGAACAGCAGAGGCTGCACCAGGCACCACAGGCAGGGAAGAAGTTAAAAAACATCTTTGGTTTCTTTTCTCTCCCAGCAGTAAATCTGTTCACTGACTTCAGAGCTCCTGCTTATTAATGAGCTGTGGAAAGCCAGGTGGCTCATTTCCCTTAAAATCCTGGCAAAGTGCAGGGATATTTGGCTCCTGCCAGATCCTGTGGGCACTTGGAGGATGCTCCAATCCATCCATCACAATAAAACTGCCTTTCCCATAACTGACCAGCTTTCTATCTACATGATCCCTATGCTGTGCTTGATGCTGTGGGAGTTACTGTATTGTCACCAGGACAGCACCATGGTCTCACTGTAGGAGATAAATGTGCTTGTCTGTGATTGCAGAAGCCATGAGAAGGTTCTAGAATTGCCAGTCAGCTCAAAGTATCTCAAAATACATAGCCTAGAGAAAGACTCAGCAAAAAAGATACACTGACCACATTCAAATCTATTGAAATTTAGTTTTGCAAGTTGAGTGCAGCATACAATTATGATCAAATGTTTTAGAGGCTGGAACTGAACACTAGAAACAACAAATAAATTTTATCTTAGAAAGAAAAGTATATAGGCTGTATTCTCTACTAAAAAGGAACAAATCAATTTCAGAAAGGGTATAGGGTTAGTGGTGGCATAAAACTGTACCTAAGCAGTGATTAGCTCCTGTTTTTATGTATGTCTGCTACAGAAAACATGATCTTGGTATGATATTACAATACCCAACATCAGGGGAGAGGACAAAACATAAGGACAAATTGTGTGCTTTGAAGAAGTCACCTAATGATAGTCATGAGGCAAAAAAGCACATTTTACACTGTGATGCTTGTCTACAGAACACAACATAACACTGTGCAAATAACAAAGCTGCTCCTGGTTTTAAAAGCAGTGTAACTGTGAATGTGCAGCAGCCTGAGCCAATTTAAATGAGTCTGGCTCTTTTACTGCAGAGAACCACTCTACTGCCCTGTATTCAGTCTAACTTGGAACAAACTCCATGTTTTGCTTTGTATCTTAATGCTGCAGCAAACTCAGTATTGTCGGTGTTTAATTGTTTTGAAAACCTATTTTTTAGTTCAAAGACCTTCTTATACAAAAATTATTGTGTGTTGCCATAATTACTTGTCAGCTTTTAATCATACCATTAACTGTTCAAAGTACAGGTCTGTGTACTCAGACTCCCACTTTGTAATAAACACTGCTTTGTTGCATTAAATCTCAGGGCACGCTCTGTCTAATCCGTACTCAATGACGACGTTGAAAACCTTGAGTCTAATTTACTCTTTACTTAATGCTTGTTGATTTTCTTTAATACAGATCCACCACAGATGAATAATGTCATGCCAACATCTCCCCTCCTTCCTCAGATGGCACATCAACATTCATATCCCAGCCTGGGACAGATCACAAACCCATACGAGCAGCAGCCCCCAGGCAAGGAGCTGAACAAGTACGCGTCCCTCAAGGCAGTCGGTAAGTGAGCGACCGGCGCCCGTCCTCCTCCAGCTCAGCTTGGACACTGCCTGCTGGCAGCTGACCCTGCCTCCAAGCTGGGAACAAGGTCTGGCTCATCTGGACTAGATCATGGTCAAATTTAATGTGGAATATCACGTTACTTGGAAATGCAATGAAAATTAAGACAAGGACTGCAGTTAAGGGATAAGAAAACGATGGTGACGGTACGATGTGAGCTCATACATGCACACAAAACCACCCCATGCCCCTGCAAGACATTTCCCAGCAGGTTTCACCTGTGCTGTACACAAAGGCTTCAGCCCAAGTTCTTTATGTCCCAAACCTGTGATGAGTAGGGACTTGGACTTGATGGTCCCTGCGGATCCTTTCCAACCTGAGCTATCCTATAATATGCCTACATACACACTGTGATGTGTATTTCTCACAGCTTTCTACACAAATGAGAGAGAAAAACTGAGACAACTGCCCAAAAAGAGAAGGAACTCACACAGTTCTGAAGTAAGAGCTTTCACATTGCCTGCAAGAGGTACATTAGTGGATCACTGGAGGAATGCTCTGAGATCTTGTGATTCCAAACAATTAGTGCATGATAAAATTCCTAATAAGGATTCCAGTGGTGGCTTATTTCTGTGCCTGATAAATATTATTTTAAATAAATGAGAGAACAAAGAAACAATTGTGGGGAGGGAAAAGGACAATAATGAGTAAAAAATTCAAAATAATTTTTATCTTGAATGTCTAAGTTTAAAATAGTTTCCAGGGGCTGTAAATACTTGCTACACACCCTGTTAATGACAGAAAGCCCCATCTAGACAAGAATACATTAAGAATTTGGGTGTCTTTTCCCTCTAATCCTTGCTTAGCTTTCACATATGGATGTTAACATCACTTCCCCATAAATTCAGAGCAATGCTACTCTCCCTATTTCCTGACAGAGATACGTATCTAGAATAAGAGCAGAACTGCTCAGAGCTTTCTGATTTAAGAATCAAGTATTCACCATGCCAGAAAACATTTTCATCACAAACTTACATTCCTTTATCTGCACTTCAGGATACCAGACCTCTAACAAAATGTACATCAAAATCCCATCTCAAACAGCTCAGTTTTACTTTAGCTTGTTGGTTTTATATCTTACAAGTGGTGTTTTAAATCTGTTTATAAAAACAAGGGTTAATAGCTTTCTGCTGGGTTTTGAATACCAAGCAGCTTCACAATTCCTTCTTCAAAAGGTGCTACTGTGTAATGATGTGGTGATTATCACAGATTTATGCACTGATATTGAGCTTCTTTTTCAGATGTCAATTTAGGTCAAGCCAGTCATCAAAGCTGAAAAGTATTTAAGCATAACAAAATGAGAGATGAAACACTCTAAGAAACTTCTCTCATCTGCCCAAGAGCCACTGAATGTACCTTTTAAAAAAATTATGAAATCAGAACTTATATATTTCTTGTGTCTCTGAGTACAGGTTTTTAAAGCAGCTAGATTATAACCATACAGTTAAATCAACCTTGAAAGATTGTGCACTTCAGCTCCAGAAGTTGTATAATGCCTCTTAGAATCTTAAACTAAATTAAACATAATTTTAGGGACATTTTCTTCCAGGGGGATTGCACCATCTTTCCATGCTTTTCCCATATTCTTCCTCTCCCTTCTATCTCTTTTGCCAAGTTTTAGATGCAGGTGAATTTTCACAAGTACAAAAGTGCTGCATTGTGATCCAGACTTCTCAGCAGAAAACAAATTACACATTCACACCTTTTGTCTGGACTTATGGAACAAGAACTAAATACACTGGGTTTTCAACCATTTTCAGACTCAAGGCCCTGACTCCTCCCAAGAGTACCTCCTGAGCACATCCCCAGGTCACACAGAGGTTTCTCCCTGGTGCCAGCCAGGCCCGGGTCTGTGACCACGCTGCCATCCAGCCCTCCTGACTGCCGGGCTCGTGTTGGCTTTCAGAGAGCTCTGACAGGGAAAGGAGCTGGCCAGCATCAAGGCCACCAGTGCAAATCTAACCTGACAACAGCTTCTGAGAACCAGACATCGACTGAGCTCACTCTGACCTCAAGTCACAGGGCAAGGCATTTTTTGCCTGCCAACATTCAGAGCAGTATTTATGGATCCCCACAGCAGGTTAATGAGTGTGTGTGATCCATTCCCTTTTGCATCCATTGATAGTGGCTTGAGGGTGCATTCATTTGCCTCAAGAGAAGCTTAGTAAGGGTTCTGTTCTATATTTCTCCATGCATTTGAGGCAAACCATGTTTATTTGAGTGCCCCTTACTCTGTATGATCCCATTGTTTGGGTGTAGTCCACTATCCTTAACACTTTTTTAAATAAGGGACTGGAGGAAGAAGCATTTCTAATGTTTTGTAGCAACTGTAGCTATAGCACATTAATATCCCTCATCAGAATGTGGCCATAAGTGGGAAGAAGTTTAGATAACTGAAAAAGTGAAGCTTTACCAGAGGCAGCATTAAATTAATTTCTACACAGCTGCTTTCTTGTGAACTACAGATGTCCTAAAAATTTGGCTTATTTTAGAATTGAGCTACTCATTCCTCAGTGATTGTCTGCTGTAAAATTCAGTTTATTTTATTATTATAAAAAGTAACAAGTCACATTAATCTCTGTTTTGATCATGTTCAGGTTCTCCATTAGCTTCAGTAAAGATTCAAGTGCTTGTGAAAACAAGAGACAAGTGAGTCCTTGCTATCAATGTGCATTGTGCTACTGAGTGGGGATGACCCACACCTTGGGTGAGAGCAAGCTGATGGCCAGGGAGCAATTTTAGAGCTACAGCTCATACTCCAGGTGACAGAGCTCAGCAGAGTGGCTGGACATTGGCCTGCTCAAGCAATGTGTGCATTGCAGTGTCTGATTCAGCACCACAGGGGAGGACAGAGCTGCAAAGGCTGCTGTGGATGCCTGTAGCTTAAGAAAACGAAGTATTTTTACTTGAATAAGCACAAAGTGCACAACCAAACACTTGTACACTCACTGGAAGAGGATGTCTTCCTCATTTCTTGGTAGGAATTCCTTTATTTGCTGCAGTCTCCAGAATTCCTTAAGCACTGACCGTGGTTGTTGACCAAATTCACCTTTCCCCTTACTGCCTGCTGGCATTTACATCCCTGAGTGATGTGAGGACATTCTGTGCCTATTTTGTATTCTCAGATGAGTGCCTGGAGTACAGCAATGTACTGGTGAGTTGAGATGTGCTTACTGCTTTCCTCACTGCACTACAATTTTATTTTCCTTCTACCTTGGCACACACAGCACCAGGGAATAACCAGCAGAGGCAGAGGACCACTTGGAAATGAGACAGAGATCACCCATTTCCTGAATAAATAAATAGATAAGAAATTTACCTCCTAGCATCTCCAGCCTACCTGGCTGACTGCTCTGACTTATTGTTAGGTGCACTCTGTTCATCCATTATCTTTCCATTTTCAAGTCACAGAATCTCTTTTCAGCAGTGCCAAATTTTTCTCACCTCAGAATGTGAGAGACTGTCTGAGGGAAAAGGGTTAACAAGCTCCAAGACCAGTCCCAGCAGAAGTGGTCATTGAATTTTTCTCCTATACACCCAGTGTTTGGAAATTTCAATTTTTTGGTCACCTGAGAAAACATGATCCTGGTTTTCTTCAGTGCTTTTGCAGTGTTTGATTATTTATGTGAAAAGTGCAGAAAGAGGTTTTTCTGCATAAATTATTCTTATTTCTGGTTCATCAACCATGTTTTTACTCCATGCTTAAATGGTTATTGCTCACTTAAGCAATACTGACATGCCTGAAGCTACAAGTGGATGGAGATCTTGTAGCTGAACACCTCCATGAAATTCAAGTCCCAGGACATACAAAGGTAGCTCATCACAAATTTTTATGCACATCATTTGGACATTCATTTGGAAAGCATGAACAATCCAACTTCAAAATCCACTCAGCCAAGCTGCAAGAGTTGTAGTCCATCCTGTTGCATAAGAGTTTCCTAGAGTTCAAACAGGCCTCATTTTCCTGAGTTATTAGTTATTTATCCAGTCACACTCTTCTGCAAGTCTAGCTCAGTAACAGTTAATTTTCTTTCCTGAATTTCAGGAAGTGCAAAGTTATTAAATATCTTTAGACCTTCTTGCAGAAATGAAAAAATACTCCAAACCCAACTTCTAAATCCCCAGAGGACTGGGAAAATCATCACTCAGCTGCTAGAGAGGTGCACAAACATGCAAGTAAAAACTGAGAATACAAATGTTTCTACATTTGATTTTCTGTTTCTTTCATACATTTTCTTATTCCCTTCACTCTCTCCCACACACACACACAAACATTTGAGGAACTGACTGGACATTGTCAAAAAAAAAAAATTAAATAAACATACAATGAACAAAATTTCTTCCCAAAACACAGACTGAGAAAGCCTTCCCTGATGCTGGGAGTTGTTAGTCTCCTGTGGGATTAAATCAGATCTAATTGATTTGCTATAGTGAAGCTAGGAGGATATAATTGGCAGCAGACCCACCATCACATCTCTGAGTCTACAGCTCCCAGCATTTCTTGAAGCTGCACAGTTCTTTGATCCCAGAGGAAACATTAGACTGTGATCCAGCTCTGCTTGCAGTTGCAAAACTGCAAAGTGAGACTCTGCAAATGTGACACTCAGAGAATAAATATCTCCTGCTTAGGTCCCTGCAGAACAAGTGTGGCCACAATTGTGCCAAGGCACCAGGCAAAGCTCCCCAGAAAAGAGAAATGTAAGAGCAAACTGACCTGGTCCTGTGTCCTCTGCACACAGAGAAGGATCCAAAGGGAAGATCACCTGAAGCTTTGCTCTGGGCTGTTATCTCTGAGCAATCTTCTTGTCTGATGGGAAATTTGTTGCTGCTTTGTCCCAAGCTTCAAACCTTCAATTTCCATAGAAATGGCTGTAACTGTGCTGGTGCAAGATCTGTCTCTCACCATGAGACTCTCCCTGTAGTTCATTGTGCTCTGGCCTGGAAAGAAACACTGTAATTGGAAAAATGGAAACACACAACATGCCTGCCCATGCATTCACAGGTTTGATAAAGTCCACTTTTAGGAAAAGCAGAACTACAAATTTATTGGACTCAATATGTTTGCATTAATTTAGTCCTATGTCAACCCCACTGCTACACTGAGAGGTAAATATTCATGTTTCTTTGGAAGGCTGAAAAAGGAATTGTGCTTTCTCTTCAAAGACAAAAATAATTTTCAGTTACCACTTCCATAAGCAGTTACACAAAGATGGATCAAAAACATCTGGGCATAGGAGTATCTCACTGGATTTAACAACAGGAAAAACAGGGAAGCAGAGATTAAAGCATCACTTGTAATACCCAGAGGGTGATTCAGATAATGATTTCATCTATCCAGAGGTATGTGCTGTGTCATAAATACTGCTCAACTAGATCTGCCCAACTCAACACTGCAGCTACAGATCCGGCTCAAGAAAGTGTGACAAAAAGCTGGATATCTTTTCATTATTATTATTATTTACTCAGCCCAGTGTGGCTGGAGATTTTGAAGCTTTTGAGGGTTTATTTGCTGGGGAAGTCTTTCATATTTTAATCCTTGCTCCTACTTCAGGCACAAGAGAAAAGCCAGGCAGCACTCAGGAGCTTTGCTTTACCACCCCTGCAGTGCCTCCCTCAGCCTCCCCAGGCCCCAGCCAGAGGAAGTGGAGCATCACTTCTCTCACTCACAACTTCTGATGGGACCCAGCAGATTGCACAGCCTGCCCAGTGCATGCAGATGAAATTACAAGACCTTTTCTTGCTTCCACTAAATAATTTAATTATTTTATCTGTTATTTACCCAATTGGCTTCTGATACCCACAGGCACACTGTCATAGGTAAATACAAAATACACTTGGAGAGTCTTGATCAAAATATTTTCCTATTTTATCATTCAGAACACTCATTTCTTCTTCCAGTGAAGTACTCATATTTTAATTATAAATGTGGCGTTTGTGCAGAGCCTCAGTATCTTGAGCTAAATCATCTGCTTTGCTGACTTTTTTTTTTTTTTTGGCTTTTTAAAAAACAACATTTTACTGTAAAATCTACAGGAGGATATTCTTTCTGAGGATGGGGAATTGTGCTCTAAGCTATCAGACTTCCAAGCAGCCATTGCCCATTCCATCCTTTAGCAAACAGATTTGTGAACTTTGGGGATTTGTTGGTTTTGGCAGAAGTGACATCATGGCAGGTGGAAGGGAACTGCAAATGGTCCTTCTTTAACAGGAAGCAGTTTTAGCACCAAAACAGGATTCTCTTAGACACTGCCATCTATGTTGGCTCCTTTCCTGGACTTTAGCAACACACTGAACTTGGGAAAGAAAGGAAATCTGACTTTGAGGTGCATTGAGTTTAGGTTTAAACTTTAAACTTTTAGTTCTGTGAGTTGGACTCATACCCAGTGAATTCCGTTTTTCTGAACTGTCCACTCCCTGGTTATATAATGCTGAAGAATATTCATAGGAATTTATTCAATCTCAACCTCTTTCTCATGCCAAAAGAGCAAATTTAAATCTGTGCATCCTAATTCTTGTTTTTGATGTTGATATTCTTTGCACCTATGCTCCTTACCACAGAGAATCAGCCTCGTTTTTTTTTGTTATCAGCACATCAAAATAGTAAAAATGAAATCTTCACCAATTATTCATGGAAGTTCAACTTGTAAACACCACTCTACATTCCATCAGTTATGAACATGGAGAACTCACACCCTTTCATTGAAAATTAGGTTGGCTCTCTGGAAGCTAATTGATTTTAAAAATCCTTATATGTGATAATGAATCAAAATGAAACAAAAATCTCATTTTTATGGGACATAATGGGGAGATCTAAAATAAGAGTATGAGAAACCCAGCTAAGTGCTAGAGAATGGGAGGGTTTGCTGTCTTTTGCTTGTGTTTTGGCCTTGAAGGTAGAGCCTTCAGAGGAAATGAGCTTACAGTGACCAGGTTTATTTCCATCCATTGAGATCAGTGGCGACCTCAGGAAGAAGAGAAGTAAATCTAAATCAAACATGGATTATTCCAACCTAGTTCTATGAAATGCTGATGAATTTTGCATGAAATTTTTTTACACATTAAGTGATGCGAGAACATGAGTGAAATTCTATGCTCAGGCAATAAAAGTGAGCCAGTAAAAACAAGGTTTAGCTCATGTGATGACAAAGCCTAACAATGCTGAGCATTTTCACTTT
Source organism: Setophaga petechia (assembly GCA_024362935.1). Lineage (NCBI taxonomy): Eukaryota > Metazoa > Chordata > Aves > Passeriformes > Parulidae > Setophaga > Setophaga petechia. Next base: position 3,863,943 of record JANCRA010000027.1, on the reverse strand, counting down.
CAGCCCTTCCTAAACATCCCTCTCTGTAACTGTTTTATTTTGCAACATAAACATACTTTTCATCCCGCAATGCAATTTTTGTCATCAATTATTTAAGCATAGAGATTGATCCTAAAGATATGAAAACAACTGTGAATACCTGCAGATAAACAGCAACGCTGTGGGATCCCAACTCAAATCTAGATTGCATCTGAAGTGTGGCTTTCAGCAGTTCCCACCATGGAGCCTACACATTGCACTACTTGCTTTTAACATTCTCCACCATTTTTCCCTCTGGACTATTAGCTTTGTAGATAATATATGGCAATATTTTTGCAGGAACAGTTTCATACCTGTGTTCAATGTGTGATATCATGTTTTAAGACTTTTCAGCTTTGTACATGGGTATATGTACAAATGTGCCATGAACACAAGAGATAGTGAGACAACTGATAGGAATGAATCCCTTATTAACAATATCATATAAATAGCAGCAATTATCTCTCTGCTATTTTGGTTCTGCAAAGGGGGCTCTAAAGACAGTAAATGTGTTTTTAAGAAATTGCACACATAAAAGTCACAGAGACCATTGCTTGATTCCTACACATTCACACTATGATAACAAAGAGCTTGAGGCATGGAAGGAGGAAGAGCAGTAACATGATTTGCAATGCACAGTTAATTTCTTCAAAAGTCTTTCTCTAACAGCTTATTTGAAGAAGAATAAGGGAAAAGGAGAAGCTGAAAAAGAAATCTGATATGTAGTAGTTACAATACTACAGCATTAAAAAAAAATCTCCACAAAGATCTCATTTGTTTCCACTCTAAGGAAAAGATGAAGTTCATCAGGTCGTGTTTGCAGTGGGGAGGTTTCAGAGCTCTCCAGGCCATGGAAGGTGCTGCTGTGGAGAGCAGCCAGGCCCTGCCACAGGGGAGAGGCAGAGCTGCAGCCCAGCACTGCTGCTGCTCATTTTGCCCTGCAATTGATATGATTGCAGCTCCTGGGAAAAGGGGAGAGAGGAGCTGGGCACTCCTGGTGCTGCAGTCTGGTGTGTCACTATTAACTATTCATGGCAGGGAGCTGCACGCCCAGTTTGTCCTGGGCTGCCTGTCAGTCACTGATGCTGCTGCCTGATGTGAGGGCTCTGCCTTGGACTTGGCCCAAGCTTCAGGGAAACCTGAACAAACTCATTTTCTTCTGACAGGGCAAGTTTGGGAATTGCCAGGGAACACGAGTTCCTTTCAGTTTGACACATATCTCTGGTTTGGAAACCTCTGGCAACCATGCTCAAGAGTTTAATAATACAAATGCCATAGAGTCTAAAAGAGACAGGAAAAGAAGAAAAATTCAGAACTCAATATGCTAAGTATAGCTATGAAATTACTTCATTCCTTTTTTTTTTAACTCCTGAGAAAAGAGTAGAAAAAGATAACTTTCTAATAGAAACTACTTATACTACTTATTCCAGAATGATTTTGGAAAAAAAATCAACTTCAATACAGAAAAATTACTAAAAATCCTTTTAAATTAAAGCAGCTAAGAAACAGATAAAATAAAAATAAATTAGGCAAAAAATAGCTTTTACATCAGTGGGACTTATTTTTTTCATTTAACCAGTACAATTCAAAAAGCCTGTAGGCCTTTCTTCATGTTGAGAAATAATAGTATGATGGCAGTTGAAAGGCATAAAAATGCAAGTCTATTTCAGCACTAAAACCACATCTTGATTACATGTTCAGACTGTGAACTGGGTTCTCTGTGCTCTCATGCAGCTTCCTATGCCATCACATCTGGTATTTGCAGCTCATCTGTAGCTGATTCAGACATATGTCTAAGAGTTATAACCAGCACTATAGGAAAGGAAACAAAAATATCAATCAAAAGTATTAAAATTGAAAATAAAACTGAGCACACAGAAGAATGCCAACAGCGACGCGTGAAAAGAAAATTCAATTATGTTCATGCTAAGAGCAGTTGTTACAAATAAATGTGGTCAGGAATAGCAGAGCTTTTTCAGTCAACGTTAGAGGAGATAAATTGACACCTGAAGGAAAACCAAGCAGGGTTTCTTAGCTGCTAAATCCACCTGCAGAACAAGGTGAAGGGTGTTCTGCTGTGCCCCCTCTGTGTGCAGCCCCCAGGGGCACCCCTGGGTGCAGGGCAGGGCTCGGGGTGCCCAGCACTGCCCCCTGCCCTGCAAATGCCATCCTCAGACAAATGCAAGCTCCTCACCGACCACAAAGGTTACAAACAATTTGGTGTCATTGTTGGTGTGTGGAAGCGTTGCAAAACTTCTGACACAATCAGATTTATCCTGAGAAGCATTAAAAGCCACCCAGTGAAAAAGCAAGCAAGATTACTGGAGGAAGAAGTGGAAGAAGCCTTTTAAGCAAATCTCCTAAGTGTTAACCTCTTTGGCTTTGGACAGCACTTTTAGAAAGCAAGCCAGACCCTCCTTCCCTAAATCAGTTTATGCTGCAGTCATGCTTTATTCAGAAGTTAAGCATGACAGCATGACTCCTTAGATAGCTTCTATTTCAAAAGGCAAGTTTTCATACCATATATAAGGTTTTCAGTAAAAAAACCTGATAAATATGTTTAAATGAGATAAAATGAAATAAATATTTCACAGTCGAACATTTCATATTTATTTGCCATTGTAGATGCCGTGGAAGCCACAAGCTTAGAGGGCTTTAGGAAAAAAATAATGAAAAAACAGATTTACAGTTAGAGGAATGCCACTGGCTGCATTTTCAAAGAAAAGTCAGAGATTTTAATACATAATTCTCTTAGACTTCTTTTACAATTTCATCCCTTGGATCAAGAATAGAATTGGTCCTCTCACCTCCTCTAAAATTTATCATTCATTGTACAATACTGAACCAGCAGTTTAACATGTTGGTGCTTGAATTTAAAATGTTAAATCACTGGAGGATACAACCAAGCAGTGTGATCTTTGTCTATCTACATGCAACAGATTTCACATTTGCTAAAAACATTTAAAATTCTAATGTTATTTTAACATGAATCAGCCACCATTTGTTTCCAGGTTAACAGAGCCTGTATCCTGATTAGTCAGGGAAAGTCTTGTTTTTCTTCTACTGGTTGGATTTGAGTATCTGCATGCCAGTGGTCCCTAGGTTAGGCAGAATGTGTGTGTGTGTGCCTGGAGTACTTTGATCAAAACCAAATCACAATATCACTGCAGCACTTTGCAAAATTGAATCATAAATATTGCAATTTAATACTATGCAAATCAATGCAGGCAAGTATACAAAGCCCAGCTGGAAAATCTGTTTTACATGTCCAAGGAGAAACCTGCCTAAACTCACACAGTAAATAAACATTTGGAAAAAGAGAAAAAGCAGACTTTGCAGTGCTGTGCATTTTGGCACGTTGTCAGAAGAGGGGCTCTGCTCCCAGCCTTGTGGCCACTCGTGTGTTGCAGGAACGCCAGCCCTGCTCCTGGTGAAGCACACCCTGCCTGGGGAGCCATCAAAGCCTGTCTCACTGATCCCAGCCAGGCAGCAGACTTTGCTCTGGGGTTAAAGAGCAGGGCTGAGACTGGAGGCTTCACTTACCCAGTCTAATTACATTCCTGTCCTAAACCATTCCTAATGTTCTCAAAACTCAGAAATATTCTGGCCTCCTCAGCCTTTCATAAACTGTCATAAAAATAATCCAAAGAAGAGAAGAAATGTTTGGGCCTACATATTTATCTTTTTTCATGTCTCATATCTTGAAATAATTTTATTTCACTGGGAAAACAAAATGTAGTCTTGTGTCTGGAGGTGGACAAGCTCTTTTCAAACAATGTCTGAGAAGAAAAGGTTGATATGGTTTTTCTTTTCGTGCTTGGTCTCTCTCCAGATCACTGTAAAAAATCAGTAAATAGATAAAGTGGTAAAGGGGGCCAGGAGAGGAATAACACTGAGCTACAAAAAGTAGGTTCCACAAAACTTATGTGGGGTTCTATGCATTATGTGTTTTTCCTTACCTCTGTCAGTAATAGGAAATAAAAAACACGGGAAAGAATCCAAAGATATAAAATAGTCTTCATTTTCAGAATGTCTTGAATAAAGGCAAAATGGTATTAGAAGAAAACCAAATATTTAGGACAGAAATCAATGCAGGCCACGGGCTGAATTCTGAGTTTTCAAAACTCAATACAAGAATGAGAAGGAGGGCTGCAAAAATGATTTTCAATGGCATTTGTCTGTTCTCAAAATTTAGTATGGTTTAAAATTGCCCCAACTTGTATAGAGCCACGGCAGTGCCTGAGGTGGGAACAGTGACCAGAGATAAGCACACTGCCTCCCCTTGGCCACAGACACATCTCTCACACCATCCTGCCATTCCCATTCTACCAACAGAATCCTGTCTTGCTGAAATTTCCCCATGCAGTCTGCTTTCCAATCCCCTTCATATCAGGCAGGGTAAATACCTCTATGGTCCGTGGCAGTTGGTGAGCCCCTTAATTCAAAACACAGGTCATTAGTTATTTTTTGGACTGCATGGAATACATTTTTCTGTGAATTTATTGGGCCCAATTCATACCTAGGGGCAGCTAACACAACATCTGTGTGAGTTTTTTCCCCTCACCCAAGAATAAACTTGTGCTAATGTACAAATGATACTTCTTTGATTTTCAGATGAAATCCTGCAAGAACTCTCACACAGAGCTGGTTTATGTCCTGGAAGCCTTTGAACACATTGTCTTAGATGCTAGCTTGGGAAGGCAAATGAATAAGCAATCACACACTCAGAGAGGATCAACAGCACCACCAGAGGCAGCAGCTCAGATTTCCCTGGGCAAAATTCTCATGCTGTGTCTGAGTCAGGATTCATTACCCTTCTGTCTTTCCTTGAGTTTTCTGTTTCATTACTTAGAGAAAGAGAAGTTTCCCACAGCTTCAGGTAATGACACCAGGGTCTCAGCAAACCCATGGCTGTGGAAGCAAAGCCTTGTTACAAACTGCTGTACACAGCACAGGAACAGCCTCACAAGCCTCCCACAAACAGGCACTGACTTCATTTCAGCTCTAACCTGGCTGTCACTGTAGCAATGCCACTGCTGTCCTGTCCTCAGCACCTTCCACTGCCTTGCTTTCTTCATCTCTAGCCCTACATTTGAAATAGAGTCTTTTTGCCTAGAATAAAGCTCTGCATTTCACAAACTGGTTCTTAAAATAGTTTCAGAAAACAAACAATTCTGCAAACATCTAGTGAGAAACAGTGCCCCTACATAATTTGATATCTTTGACTGTAAGATCACATGGAAGTTTTGATTTTGGTTTTTTTAGTGTCTTTAGAGCTTTTATAAGGGCTCACTCTTTTGTGGATTCTCTTCCCTCACTTCTTCCCACTCCAAGGTGCTTATTTTCACAAAACCTGTAGGACGGCATTGTCTTTCAGGATTCTGCCTTCTCCCACAGCTGTAAGTAGTGTGAGTACTCCGAGCCATGTTATGGACCCACAGAGATAAGAGCATTGTCAGTAAGGAAATGAGTTAAACCCCTGTGTAACATTTTACAAGAAAAAGAAAGCATTCACAGTGATAAGGCTTGGCCCCAGGGCTCTATGCCACAAGTGCTTACACAGTGATGTTGATGACTACTTAAGCTGGGGAACAGAACATTACACAGTTGCAGGGCCACCTCTCAAATACAGCTTATATTTAAATAAGCTCACTGAGAAATTCTGGCCCTTTGGCAGTCACAAGGATTTTTGGCACTGATGTTCAAGAACACACATTTTCATCCACGGTATTTCCTTGGTAAGAGCTCACTGGTTTCCATGCTTTTGTTACATAACTATGGATTATGAAGAAAGATGTGAAACTTCTGTGTCATGGCAGGCTCACATTTAAGGTTGGAAAAAAATTCATCATTTTTTTCCAGATGAACAGTAAAACAGTAACTAAATGGGTGCAGTACCTTAAGGAAGTAAAAGCCTTACAGAAATATTGGAACTGAGAACAATTTTTATCATTAGCTACCAAGAAGAAGGAACACAGTAACACTTGGAATTTAAGTCCTTCTATTATTATTTGGCAATGTTGCAATTTTAATTTTTTACTCCTTTTTCAAACACAACAGTGGTATCTTTAAATCACATTTTTTACCAATCAAGATACAGAAGCAATGGAAAAGGCACTTCTATAGCACCTTTCATCCAAAATCTCAGAATACTCTACAAATAGCAATTTAAGTACCTCCTCCAATGTGCTAACAGCTCATTTTACAGCAGGTGAAACCGAGGCAGAGGGAAGTTGAGTCATGTACCTAAGGTCACATAACAAATCCATCCTCTAACTCCAAAATATCTCTTCGGATGTTTAAAGTCCACAAAATATTTATAGGGTCTGCTTAAGAAGAAAAACAAACTCCCTCAGATTCACAGATGATTTTTAAAGTAGTTGGCTTCAGGATACTATTAATATACTTTTCTTGGTAAAACATTTGTTACAAAACCATGCTCAATATTACTGTTCTCAATCTTTATTGCTTTGAAAATGAAAATAAAAACCCTGTTTCTAGACTGTAGTAGCATCAGGTCACTCACACAGAGCACAGCCCGCTGCTATTATGAAACCTGCATGGAAGAACAACGACGGCACCAGGAGCTGCCAAAAGCTCTCTTGAACAACGGAACAGCTCAGGTTTGGCACTGCTGATTTTGCTCATATTTGCTACAACGGGATCTCCTCCCCCCATTTTTGGTACCAGTGCCTGTGTGTCCACCTGCACATGCAAGCAGAAAGAGAACAGGATTGAGGGAGATGCAAACATTCAGTGCAGGGCTGCCTTCCACCGCCAGCACAGGGAGGAGTCCTCAGGCACAGCCTGCAAAGCGTGACTGGATCAGGACAAACACAAACAGCAGCTCTCCCACACAGAACACAGCATCAGCCTCTTGGCAGCTGTGTGCCAGCTCTCTGCTTGACTTTGCTGATGAGGATTTACAGTTCACATTTCCTTCAAGCCCACTTTCCAGAGAACACATGAGAAGTCCCTAGAAAGGGACAATGGACTACATTAGTTAAAGCAACCTTAGTGGAATCAAATTTACAGAATTATTTCACTTTCTGTATGGTTTTCCATAAGAAACAAACAGTTGAAAATCTGGCATTATAAAATGGCATAAACCAACTTCAGATGTGTCAGAGGCACAGTCCCTGTGAGGTTGATTTCTTCCTCCCTGTTTCAACAGTGAAGGTCTCCTTTACATACAACAGAGATACAATTTACTATGTAGGACTATGTATTTGTATTTATGTAAAATAAATACTTTGTATTTATTTTATTTGTATTATGTAAAATACTATGTATTTTACAATTTACTCTGTAGGACATGATCCTCAGTGTGATTGGAGATCTGAGTGGCATATCTAATGTCTGATAAAACTCAGAGACCCAGGACCATTGCAGTGGGAAAAGGGGTGAGTGAGAAAAAATGAACAGAAGCTGAGGATGTAGTGTGAGCTTGTTGTGGCCTCAAAGAGGAAAATGGCAGGAAAAGCCAGGCAATAAAAATATCTGTATTTTTTGGTCATTATTTACATAGCTGCATCACCACTGTTATTTCTAGAAAGAGAAGTCATTATTTACCTTGCAGCTGATTAAAGATCTTGGCTACAGAAGACAAATTGCTGCAACATAACTAATACAAAATTAAAACTACAAATTTGTACATTTACTCTATTCCTATGTTAGATTAGCTAAATTTTTAATTTTTGTATGCAAATTAAACTAATTTAAATGTGAAACAGGCATACAAATGTATCTCTATTAAAAGCTGGACATAATTAACTGTGCTGAATTTAAATTATATAAGCTAGTGTGACTTTTCATAAATAGCCAAGGTCTAAGTCATATGACATCACTCCCCCAACAGCTGGCCTGCAGTGCCTTTGATGTAAAAATTTATATAAATGGAGACTTGTGTGAATATTCACAGTGCCTTTTCTGCAACCATTTTTTTCAATTATTGATAACAGATTAATGAGATAATAGTAATGCAAATGCATTTCCAGCCTGTTTTTATTCATAATGGTTCTTTGACATTCAGAGAATATTAACAAACTGAAAGGACAAGCCACATGTAGAACTGGAAACAGCTCTTTCAGGGAAAAATAGGTACAACTTCTTGATTATTCAGATTACAGCTCTCTAAATGAAACAACTCACTCCAAAATCAAAGCAGAACTTCACAGCCTCTCTTTGTAACACATGACAGGTCTATCAGCAATTGCAACTGCACGCCCTGGGCTGAAATGAGAGCAGCCATTATCCACATTCTGTGATTTGTTTCAAGCAGAAGACACCTGTATGCTATGGAAAAGCATTCACTCAATGCCTGAAAATGGAAACAGATGGAGTTGGGTAAAACACACAAAGCCCAATTTGACAGCACAGAAAGGAGCAATTTCAGCCCACTGGAGATGAAACACCTCTTTAATGACACAGTTAAGGATTTAAGAGCAGAGTCCAGTTGCACAGTCATTTATACAAAAACTGTCATGAGATAATAAATAGCAACTGCCTTTGGTAATATTCCTCCCTGTTGAGGGGCCAGGACAAGGGGGATGCACAACTGAAGCCTGATCTTGAAGATTAATACGATGCTCCTGGGAATTTCCCTGCCTTGCATAAAGATCCAGTTCAGAGCTAGAGACAGGGAGAAAATTCAAAGTGCAACAAAAGCCTCCTAGGAATACTTGGGCGAGAGAAAAAGAAGGAAGCTACACAAGAAACAGTGCAGGGAATTAAAAACCTCATGAAGGCAAAAGGAGCTGAGCTGTAGAGACAGCTACATGCACCAGACTTCTGCAGAGAAGCCTTACATGGCATGGCTTCAAGGAAAAGGGATGGATCCAGCTAGGGCACAGCAGAAGTCAAATCCAGGCTGAGACAAAATTTATTCCAAGCACACCACTGCTGATTAACACCGTGCCAGTTGATCTACGTATTTGGCACTATCTTAAATGAATATCTAAAATTTTGAAGGGGGAAAATAAACACTCTTTACATAAAAGGAAAGATCTTAAAAAATGAAATTCAGTTAAGCTTCCCTTAAACCTCAGTCTCAAAACTGAAATGAGTTGCTGGATTGCTGCAGAATGCCTTTAGCTTCCTGAGCATGGTTCATACTTTCAAGCAAGGCCAAATAAATGCCAGCAATAACAAACTTGAGCAGAAGTGTGCAGTAGAAGACATTTGCCTAGGAAATCACAGAGGGCAAAATCCTGATCTGAGAACTGCAATGCAGTATTTGTTGGCAGGGCTATTGCCGTATTTCTTAGTGGCACTGACCCCAGAAAATTATGTCAGAACCTGGAATTTAGGATTTTCATGGTCTGTAAAATCACAGGGTAAATACCCAACCTTCAAGAACCCAAAGTATTTTCAGCCCCATAAAGCATTAGTGACCTTCTGACCATTTAGGAGCCCAGATCCCATTCTTATATTGCCCTGAGGCATTACTGAACAGAAATGGGTCCAACTAATCACACACCACGAGACCTTACAGCTGGCTGGGTTAAACACCCATGAGTCCCTTTGCATTTAAAGGGATGTGCTCTCACACAGCAATGCGACCCCAGATGCTGCAGTATTCCCAGGAAAGCCTGTATACGTCCGTAGGCTTCCCGAATTTCCTGTGCTATGTGACATGAACAGTGATGAGATCGTAGGACTTCTCCCCATAATGTAAATATCAGCCAAACCTGAGTGATTTGGGGCAGGGACAGTCCTTTTTTCAAGGACAACAGGGTTTTGTCTGCATGTATGAAAGCCTGGCACAACGGCATCCAAAACTCCAGAGCAAAAATGAGGGCTGGAGGTGGCGTGGATTTCTCTTGCTGATGTACCTGTAAACGTTCTGGTCTACAGATGGAGCTGTGTAAGACCTACTGTAAACCATTTTTCTTGTGTCCAACTGATTCTTTTTGTTCCCTCCTCCCTTTTGACCCCGCACAGCTGACAAAGTCAACGATGACTTCTACAGCAAGCGCCGGCACCTGGCCGAGCTGGCGGCCAAGGGGAGCCTGCCCCTGCACCCCGTGCGCCTGGACGAGGAGAGGGCCTACACCATCGACAGCGGGCTCACCAGGCAGAACGGCAAATCCAGGATGGGCAAGATCCACACGCACCCCCTGGGCTACAACTCCCACTACAAGACCTGGGATCCCAACGACCCCTCCCTGAGGAGGCAAGCCTTCCCCAGCAAGGGCAAGCACGGCATGGGAGACCCGACGCTAAGTGACCCGCTGACCACCCGCAGCCAGCACTACCTGGGCCCACAGCCATACTTCATAACCAACAGCAAGACAGAAGTAACTGTTTGAGTTTGTTTTCTTTCTCTTTTTTTTTTTTTCTAATGAAATCCTTTAAAAACCACACGCAAATGTATACACAACACAAACACTCAACCAAAAGGCAAAAAAAAAAAAAAAAAAGAAATTAAACAACAACAAAAAAAGAGGAAACAGAAGGAAGGAACTTTCACCTGGACACTCTTGGTATCCAGCCAGCTGTAGGCCGAAGAGTGGGTTAATACCATTCAGCAATACACACTGAAGGTTGAATTACAAACTCCATTTGTATTTCACAATGGAACACAAACCCTTGTGACTAAATTTTTTTACTTGAAACTAAAATCCATGATGAGAAGTAGCACAATCTAGAGAAACTTTATGTCTGCTTAAACATTTACACTATGTTCCTGCCTTGAGACAGAGGAAGAGAGAGAGAACAATATACTGTAATATATTATTTCAGAGAGGAATTTTGTATAAAACCTATTAATAATCACTAGACCTGTGAAAAACCAAGAGCAACCATCTTGGTACGATCCCTAACATCTACTATTGTACTTTCACACCATCCTATAGAGAACGCAAAAAATATATATAAATTAAGGGACAAAGACACTTTCACAAGGAATTTATAAAGACTGTTATGATTAAGAGTATATGGGACATTTCTGGCTGGTAGAGAATTCAGCAGGATGATAACAGCAGAAGATTTCATTTCAGTTTACTTCGTTTGATTTGAAATTTTTGGGAACCTCCAAAATAAGAAGAGACACTTCATATGACACAGAAAGCTGCTGGGGGAAAAAGGGCATCAGAATATTCCCTCTCAGTCCTCCTGTTTTCAGGCAGATGGTAACTATTCTCACTTTGCAGACTGTCAGGATTTTTTCTTCACCTAAATGTTTTGCCTATCTTCAACTGCTTCAGACTGAAATTAAGCGTGGGTGGTGCCTTTACTGTATTACTATTGTTCAATGACAGTCTTGTTCTTCAAAGTGACCCCTCTGTTCCTTTAAGCTATTTCCTCATGTTTTGCTAAGGATGACAAGGGTTCTGCCCTGCTCAGCCTCCTCTGTTTGTTCTGAAAGGAAACTGGACTACATCTCCATGCAGTGGTTGCACAGTCAGGACTATTTAGTTAGCCCCTTCATTTTCCCAATTTCAACTTTTCCCCTCTAGTCTCTCATTTTGTATTTGCTTTTAGCCATGGCAGTTCTCTGTAGTTCAAGTAAATGTTATCTGGTATATTGTCTTTATCGTTCGGCTTTCTCTAGTGGTGTTCCCTCTTGGTGGGCTGTGTGGTGGAAGAGGCTGGTCCAGCCTCACACATCAGAGATCTGGGGTTAAACTAAACAAACAATTGGACTCATGGTCTTGACTGTGGTTCTGATGAGCAGGATGCCTGGTTTGTGGGAGTAAAACCACTTGAACTGGGCACTGGTAGCAAACTCACAGTCCTGGGCCTGTAAAGGCTTCAGCACATCCACAAAGAGACAGTGTTGGGATGGGGTGGCAGGCAATGCATTCAGTTTTTCAGTAGTTCCTGTCCTTCCCCCAACACAAGTCACTTGGCTAAATCCCAACTAGCTGTCCTACTACAGTTGCATTCTCACCAGCTGTCAATTCTTCGGGAGATTAGGTCTGGAAGAGTATTCAGGGAGGAGTGAGAACTGTTATGTTGTAAAAAGAATTGAAAGTGGCATCTCTTACTGTACTCAACTGACAATGCTTCTGCTTAGTCAAGGATGCAAGGGCTAAGATTTTGAAATCTGGTTAAATGGAGATACCATTTTTTTTAGCTATATCAAGATTGATTTGCATCCTGAGAGCACTGGTATCTCTCCATAAGTGTGCTGCTAAATTTTATGATCATATGTTTTAGGACTATCAGAAGTAGACAAAGCCCACAAGACAAATACTTTGCACACAACCCAGACTCTCCACTATCTTACTTTTATTCCTTTAATCTTTATTGCCTTCACAACTGGCTGACTTAATTTGACCCTTTATGGAATGTTGCTGTTAATCCATATGCTTTAGATACACATTACAGCTGCACTCTTAATTCACACAGGTTTCGTGTAACTTGAGCATATTTTATGTGGAAATATTTTAGTAACTGTATGTTCTGTAAGTAAACCCGTGTTAATACTTGTTAACTACAGAGTTTATGATACCAATAATACTTCCTACAATAAAATGTTTGTTTGTTTTTTAAGAATGTTTATTTGTAAACATATGTATTCACTATATTACTATGAATTTCTTACCTGGCAATAAAACTGATTCTAAGTGAATCCAACTTGCTGCCTCATTCCTAAACTTGTATTACTGGGCCAATTTTTGAGTCTAAACTGAACTTTTGGAGCATCTCACTGCAGCCAGTGGGGTTCATACCAGCACAAAGGATGTTTTGCCTCTGCCAGTGTGAACAAGGGGTTCTTTGGAAATCACCTGCATGTTATCTGCATTATGGAGAAGCTGGGTGATGTTTGAGGCTCCTTCCAGGCCCACCCATTTCTGTGACTCTATGACTGCCTGTTCCATGCAATACAAGATACACAGGGAATGCCAGCCCAGCAAAGCTTCATGTGCCCTGTAAGCCTCCAGGCACCACACACACCTTGTGCCACTTGATCAGCTAATTAACGTTTTGAGGACAAACAACAAACAGGTAAGCATGCCCAAGGGCAGAGGCTGATCCTCATGAATGCATGGGAGTTTTGCAATAAGCTTCAGACACGTCCAAGCATTGCAACTACTCAGCCAGAGCAAATGAAGCACTGATGTATACTGCTTCAAAAATTTTATATATTAATTAGAAGAGATCCTGTACACAACATCTGTGTACCAAGTCTGCTGGAACAGAAAGTCCTTACAGGCTTTTAGTAGTGCTAATGGCTCATAAAGCTGACAGAACCTTGGTAGAGAGTTTGGGCAGCTTCTTTTCTTTTCTTTGCAAAAGTGATAGTGAATAAATTTCAGAAGAAAAAACAGGGACTCAGGAAACCCAGCCTCAAAATCTACTTACTGCATGACACCTGGTGCAAATTCTTTAGATAGTTTATAAGTCTTTGGAAGCCATGAGACATTATCAGAGGAAAAACATCAATTCAAAAGTCTCCAGAATTAGCCTTTTTATACAGTAGAAAAATATCATTTTCAGTATACACAATATACATGGGTGACACGAAACAGTTCATAAAAGCTCCATTTTTTTTGTTACAGGAGCATTTCTCTGTCTCAGGTACAACTATAGAAACAACTCCTTTCTGCCAGAGGGCTTAGGAGAGACATACAGAGTTTGGTCAGTGCCAGGAAAATTCTGGGCAGCCCTGGAACCCACAGGGAAGCCTGGGGAGCCCAGAGGAACACAAGGCTAACCTGCAGCAGACACAACTTCCTGTTACAGCTCCAGCTATGCACATGTGGCTTCCAGCAGCAAATTCCTCACTGGCACCACAGATGGCAAAAGGGCCAACTGCTTTGCTAGTAGAAGTGTCTCAGCATAGCTTTTATTCTTTCAGGTACATAAAACCTCCAAAGAGAACCCACTGGAAAGTGATTTTGTGTTTCCACATGGTCTTTTTCTCTTTCTGACCCTTTTGACACCACTAGCAAGAATGGCACTGGGCTCCCACCCCCATTTCTTGCATAAGGCTCTCTGATATTAACACAGATGCAGTGACTGCAAACAGAAAAATGCCCTGCCAAGAGAGGATGGTGCACAGAGCTATGGAGGCTTCTGGTTTAGAGCCCTTTACCCTGGAACCATATGTTCTCATGACAATCTTTAGAGCGTGGCCCTTAGCTTACACAAACTGAAGATGTGATGGCTTATATAAATAAAGGATCAGGTCTCATGAGATTTCACACTACGAGGTGTCTCCACGACTCACAACTTTAGATTTTAATAGATCTGGGAAAAGACTCATGCTTTGCTCTGTTCTTATAGAATGGTTATTGAATTTTGGCTACTAAATAAATAACCCCAGTGCACAAATCCCTTTTGCACACAATCTTGAGCACTTTATTTAATCCTGGTCTCCATACTTGAATACATGGAGGACTTCTAATGATAAATATAGTCTTCACTGTAACTATATCATCTTTCTATTTGGCATAGATAATTTTATTTTGCTAAAAACAGTTATGCTAGGCAATATTATGATATTAAACGATATAATCTCATTATCATCTGCTGCTGAAAATGTGATCTTAGGAGGAGTACCACATTACCAAAAAGTGAACATCGTTGTTTTTATCAGTGGGAAAGTCATACAGCTCTATTTTGAAAAGTGTGTGTAAAACAATCTTGGAATTCACGCTTCATGCTTTAGACATTTCCAGGCTCAAATTTTGCTGCAAACATTTCATGCACCATGAAGAGATTGACACACCTCATTCAGCTGTGCAGGCCCTATCATGTTAGCAAAGCATGAGAGATGTATTTGTCCCCAGTGACAGCCCTTTATGACAACCTGATCCTAGTTTTGGGCATTCTTCCTATGTCAGAATCTGCCAAATAAACAATCCTGAACAGGCCATGCTCCCTGAATGGGCCCTTCTCATCCCACAGCCACTCTTCTAACAAGATAATGGTGTTGTTCAACAGCAAGGTGCTCTCCCTTAAATTTCACTTCTCACCTTCAGAGCTAAGGGACCCATTCAGGCAAGGGGAAGATTTGGATTCAGTCTATCCAGAGGCTAAGTTCAGAACTCCCATTTATTACTGCTGCTCCCATCTCACATATCAGAAAAGAGTAAGATGCAATTTGTACCTAAGCTCATGAAGCACTGTTGTACTAAGTCAGATCCTTCAGAGCATGAAGTGGTTCTGCACCTCTATTTCTCTGCAGGGAACTTGAAGCTAATTTTTCATTCCCAAGCAATCATTCTGTGAAAGGTTCTAATTTTTGTTAGTAAAGCTAGAATTCAGAGCTAGAATTCAGTTTTTGTCTACGCATTCTGTAATACACTGCTACACACAGTTGCATCTTATCTATTTAAGTCAACTCTAGCTGCCTTCACTTGGCAACTCGTCCTCCATTTACATGGCATTGATTGTTGCTCATTAATAGGGGTTGATGTGCTGGCAGGGTTCATCTTCTGAACCTGCACACCAAGCCTTGTGTGCATCCCTCACAATAAATAATGCTGGGAGAACAATATGTTATCAAAAGTGATGATTTCAAATGAAGAGAGAACATCAGGTAGTGTTGCTGCTGTTTAACCTGAGGTTGAGCTACAAAGAACTGAAAACCAGTAATAATCACAAGCCTTTCAGTGGCCATTGGCAGCATCATTTGATAGGAAACAAGGGCTCCCCAGCAGCAGCTCTGCCACTGAAGCCACTGACACTCCCTGGGCAGCACCACATTCCTTTCACTGCATGCAGCAGTTGGCCTCAAGTTCACCCTCTGGGATTTGGGCTTACACTGACATTTTGATCACTGTAGTTGTTATTACAGACTTTGGCCAATTTCAGTGAACATATTCCTTGAAGTAATTGATCCCCAGAGGAAAGAGTGCTTTACCTGCTACTTATTATTTCATTAAGCAACAGAAACATTGCAAAAACTTGGATAGGGAGTTGGAACGAGATGATCCTTAAGGTCCCTTCCATTCCAAACTATTTTATGATTCTATG
Organism: Setophaga petechia; assembly: GCA_024362935.1. Taxonomy (NCBI): domain Eukaryota; kingdom Metazoa; phylum Chordata; class Aves; order Passeriformes; family Parulidae; genus Setophaga; species Setophaga petechia. Next base: position 3,847,995 of record JANCRA010000027.1, on the reverse strand, counting down.
ATTAACTGTGCTTTTTTTTTTCTCTGCCACAGGTGAAGAGAAGCTAGGCTTTGCTTTGTTCTTACAAGGGTAAGAGAGCTCAGGGAAGGATGGCTGCTTTTCTTCCTCTTTTCAAGGCAGAGTTACAATTCAGCAGGATTTTTTCATACACATCCTGCAGGAGACTGCAGTGGCTACTGAGCACAGAGGCAGCCTGTTGACTCCCTCTCATACTAGGAGTGAAAAAAATCATGCAGTTGAAAGAGATAAAGGTAGACTGGACTACTGTGGTCTCAGCACTGGCTTTGCGAGCTGGCTGCTACTTTCCCCTGCCCCTTAGAAGAGATCAGAGAACTGTGTGGTATTTTCATGACTGATGCTCTCCAGTGAACTCCTGCAGCCTTCTTGAGCACCCCCTCACACCCAGCACCTCACCTGGGCTGTCTCCCCTCATGCCAGAGCTGCAGTTTTGGGGAACAACCCCACTTTGTGCACCCTGCATGGACAGACACATCTTACATCACTTGAGCTTTGGAGCTTGACTCCCTAAATCGTTTGTGTCTGCAACACCACTGAACACTGACTTGGAAAATCCACCTAACTGCCTCACTATACTTTAGGGGCCTTATTTCAGTTTTGAAGATGGGATCTATATCCCTAATTTCCTTCACTGCTTTTGAAAATTAAATACTAAAAAATGTGACATTCTACAGAAGAGACAGTCTAAAGTTTAGGGATGAAAAGTGTCCTTTAGGGCTGTAATGTATTTTGCCATTACTGCTTGGGGAATAATACTAAGGATGATAGAGAGCAAGTTGACAGGATTCATTAGGGCAGAGGCAGCCTGTGTATGCTGTGATGCACAGGGCTCTGCACAAGTCTGCCCATGCAGAGCAAACTGCTCTGTTTTTTACTGAATGTGATTTATGAGTTTGTTTTTGTGGTTTTGTCTTTTTTTTTTCTGTTCTAAAAGATGAATCTCAAAAGCACAAGACTGAGAGTGCTCATAACAAAGGTGCCCTGTTGAACACAGCAAGTGGCACAACATTGTACAGCACGGCTGTGACAGCAAAGGCCCCGAGCCCGCACTGCTGAGCTGGTGGCAGGATTGTCAGCGTGTGGAAAACCAAAACCCACCCACAACACACGTTCACTCTTTGATATGCAGAACTTATAGACTCCACTACAAGTGATTTTTCTCAACCTGACATCAACTAAATGGTATAGAAAAGGAAATGCAGCAGATACACCACAGGATTGCACAGATCTTCTAGACTGAGTCACAGCTGAGACTGCAGTTCAACAAAATAATGGCTGCAACATTGCCTTGTAACAAACCACAGTTACCCTGCCAGCATCTCATCTCATCTCATCTCCCTGGATGTCTCGTTCCTCTGACACAGCTCATAATGAGTAGGGAAGGCTCCACTCTCAGGCTGTTGCTTGGCTTCAATGTGCACATTCAAAGTCCCTGTGACAGACAGCTACTCCAGCCATTAGGATACTGAAGTTTGCATAAAGTCAAAATCCAGGTATAACTCTTATCACTTTCTACAAACAACAGCAAAGCATATTAAATTTTGAGTCCCAGATACAATTCCCTTATGCATTTCTGCCTAGCTTCTTCAAACCCTCCCATGCTACACACTCTTTAGCTTCTTTGACCTTTAGTTAATATTTAACTGCCTACCTACTAATATGTTTTTTATGTTTCTTAACTGTTTACAATGTATTTTATCATTAAATTATAATTTTATTAGGCGAAATATTCTCCAATGACAGCAGTAATGGAGGAGTATTAGTAGGAAATTCTTCTATCACCCCCAGATCCACTGATGACCACTGTTCAGTTATCTTTGGGGTTGCACCTCGTTGACAGGTTAGTAATATAAAGATTTACTTTTTTAAGAGCTCCTACACGTACTGTAAAATCTATTCTCCCATCTTAAACACGTTTCCTTTCAAAATAGGAAGACAATACACATATATTTTCAAAACTATTGTGTCTTTATGGACTGTGAGTAAACAGGTAGAAGAGAGGAGATGCTACACTTCAGTAAAGGGAAAATATTGAGTGTTTCACCAGCTCAAATCCTTTTCCCCATATCTATAATATTCCAGCCATAACTGGCATTATAACTGTGTAATAATAATTTCTCATACAATAATAATACAGAGGTTGAAGTGTAGCCAATGCATTTAAACAGCTTCAGGGAAAGATGAAGTCAATTTTCTAATAATGATTTCCAGTGTGTTCTATGACCTTTGTTCACTCCTCAACTGAGATCTTTGAGGACGGGTCAAGCTTCTGAAAAAAAATTGGTTTACAAAACTGCATAGCTATTCTGTGCAAAATATTACAGTAATCAACAGCCTTAAAAACTCTTTTCTATTGTCTAATCTGACAATGGGATGAACATATATTGTATCCCTATATATAAATATGTACACACACACATAAAAAAAGAAAAACTTAAAAAAAAGGTAAAAACATGGACAAAACATCCTGGTGTGCAACCCCTTCTGTTAACACAGCCAGCATCACAGAACACACCCCAGGGAGCAGCTTACCAACATCAGCAGAAGCAAGCTTGCATTGATAGGGTTAAGCAGCCAGAGGACATTACTTCAGAAAGATGTAATGTTTGTTCCTTTCTCCTCTGCACTGCCTCTGGGGATTGGCTGGTTGATTCTGTTGGGCTGGTAAATTTGGGGTGTGTTAATGTCAGAATGGGCATATTCCTGTCATCAAACAAAGTAGAAGAAAAAACAGATTATCAAAAAAAAAAAAAAAAATCCACCAGATCAAGAGAAAGGCTACAAAACTTCAGAAGTTACTTGGCTGCAGTAAGGAAAAACATATAGACTTGATAATGCTGCCTGCTAATAACTAGAGAAGTTTTACACCATCTGCTAATTTCCCCTTTGTCAGCTGCACAAGGGAACCACATGAGAGACACCATAATAAACAGAGGTATTTTTCCCCCTTGGAGATCATAAGTCTGCAGAACCTGTGGCATATATGTTCACTTACACCCAAGCTGTTAATATATACAAGTGAGAAGAGAACCAGTATTTTTATCAATGTGGAATAGCAGCTGAGACAGACAACACAACCTCCGCAGAGGGACACATCCATATGTTACACAAGAATAGATGCCAGAAAAATAATAGTGGTTGGGGCTTTTCTTGGAGGAAGGCATTTTAACTACAGGTCAAAAATCTATTGTCCATAAAGACAGCAAAAACAGACATAGCATGAGATCTTAAAAAAAACCCCAAACACAAGACATCTGGAAAGTGCCTGCTGTACATTAAGATCCTGCTTCCATTATCCAGTTAGGACATGCACTTGGTTCTGCCAAAAGCCCTGCCATGCATATACTACATTTCTTGATCTTTTCTGTTGCCTAGTAAAGGTTTTCCAATTTGCTGCCAATTCAACCCCTGAAGCACAGATGGGAATAAAAAGCATCTTATCTCCCAGCATACGATTCCATATCATGTTTTCTACTATTTTCAAGCTGTACAATTTCTCAAGCTGCATGACATGCCTGTTTCCCTTGGGAGACTATCTCATATACACCCGAATCCTAATTCCTCTGTGCATATCCCTGTAAGTTGAAGTTGTAATAGAGAGCAGCTCTGTTCTCTCATCTCTTTTTGTCTTTTTCTTTCAGCAAGAGGAGAAGAAAGCTGTTTCATAAGGTTCTCATCCAAAACTTCAGACAAACTGGAATGTTGGCAGGGAAGGCACTTCTGGGGCTTTGTTGGTAAGCAAAGAAACTTCTCCTGAGCATCCTGATAGAGGTGCAGATTTCTGCCCTGAGTCCACCCAGTGACATCTTAAAGTCAATGGCTCATTTCTAATGGTAAGGTCTCCAATCCAAAAGATGGCAAGTAGCAGTATTTATCAAGATTTGTTAATCTGGCTTGTGTCATTTTCATAATAAATTAGGGAAATGTGGGTTAAATTATCCTACTGTAAAATATTACCATAATGGAAGAACACAATTATCAGTAACCTTCTAATAAACCACTCAGGGGAATCAGGCAACATTCTTCAGAAGTTTCCTTTAAACTATCAAATGCATTTGTATTTCATTGTCTAAGTCAGTAAGGAAAAGTATTAAATTTATGTGTAATTCCTGTCAGCTTAAAAAAGGAAAACAATATGGGAATCAAAAAGTGTTCACCACATAGCATGAGGGCATGAACTAAACAGGATGGAGCACTGAGGATATTGCACAGCATCACATACACACCATTATTCCACATGACAGGTAGGAATGTGAGCATAGACAAACAGGTCTCAGAATAACAGTTCAGGCAGCAGAATTGCAGAACACAGGGCTTGGAATTCTAACACTGTAAAAGCTGCCTATGAGTCAAGAAATTCAGACAGGTCAAATAGTAAATTCACAAACTTCCTGCCCTGCTCAGATGCAATAAAGCCCCAGCTAGAATGCTGTGCCAAGCCCTGGCCATCATTATTCCAGAGATATGAGGGGCAACTGGAAAGTACCAGGGAAGAAAAAAAATCATTAAGGTTATTATAATCAGTTATTACTTAAACAATGAGTATGAATAAGTAAAGGTGTAGAGAAAACAAACTGGGAGGAAAACAATGGAAAAAACTGCAGCTGCTTATGCTGCAGAACAGATAACTGAGGAGAGGTATTATGTACAGACTAAATATTTTGCAATAGAGCCCCTGAAAAGAGGATAAAACTGTTCATGTCTAGAATATGGAAAGAGTTAGGTCTTGTCCTAACCTTCACTGGGAAGGAAAGGCTCATGGAGAACTTCATATTATTCCAGTACTTTAAAGAGTGGCTGAAAAGGGATGGATGCTCTCTCTACACAAGGAGCCACATGGACAAGACAAGGAGCAGCTGGGTGCAAGTTGCATTGAAAGAGATTTCATCTCAGTAAAAGGAACAATTTTTTTTACAGTGAGAACAACTAAACACTGCAGCAACCTGGCCAGGGATGTGGCAGTCCCCATCACTGGATTTTCAAGACCTGAGTGAACAGGATGCTGGCTCATCTAGGCTGCCTTTCCCCTTAAAGGTTGGACCAGATGTCCACTCAAGGTCCCTTCCAGCCTGGGTTATTCTGGGTAATTATTTCCACTGCACTGGCAGTGCAGGTAAGGAGTGACATATATAAACATTGGGGCTGACACTGATCCCTTGATCTTTAAAAAACCCAGAGGATTTTTTAAGTCAAAATATAGTCAGCAACTGACAATAAATCATGTTTTAGATTACATTATTATATCTATGCAAAGAGCTGCCAAAAAGAAGAAAATAACATACACCACGAGAGACAGGAAAAAACCTCTCACTGGTGTAAGCACAATTTAGTCATGTATTAGAAGAAAACCCTTTTGAATGGCGTGGAATGACAAGCAATGAAATGCATTATATACAGAGGCTGTGGAGTTTCCATTGCTAAATGATTTTAAAGAAACATTGAACTGATTCTGTCAAGAATGATTAGATATTTCTGAACCCTTCTTGAAGAAAGATGGACCATTCAAAGGCCATTACAGCTCTCCTATTATTTTCTCTTCAAGGCCCAAAGCAAAGATGGGGCAGAAAGTCTTTTTCCCTAGGAATGAGTTTTTTCTCACATCCTTTTATCAGTTAGCAGCAGATGAAAGCTGCAATTAGAAGCATAAAGGTATCTGCTGTTTCCCCCAAATTCAGTGTTGTTACACTGCAATTGCAAATCAGTGCATGATGCTGCCTAGACAGATTTACACAGCAGCTAAAAGCACATAGATTCAGACATGCTACAGACTGTCTGGGAACAAAGAATCCTGAGGCACAAACTACTCCAACTGTCTTATTGCACATTACCAATATCAACTTCATTTTTACATTTAACAGTAGCTCTTTCATTGCATGTCCTTCCCTGGCAGCCAGCCACAGTTTTTAAAAGGTCAAAATCCTGATCTTCAGTATAACATCCCACACAGATGACGTGATCTCAGAGGTAAGGAAAGAACCTGCCTCTGCAAGGCAGCTTGGAGCTACAATCTGAATAAATCATGACTCTGAATTCCATGAAAGCATTTGAAAGGGCAGAAGAATAGAGAAGGGAGGTAGGACAGGCTTTTGACCAAGAAGCAAGACAGGGCTTCCAAAAACCAGCAGCTCCATTTCCTAGCATAAAAGGGACTTCTTCCATCACTCAGGATGGAACAGTTCCTTTTCTGTATCAGTTAGTTAAAAAGTTAATTAGTTCAGTTTAAAAGATCAGCTACTTGTATAAAACAACTTATCTGACATCTGACTGTCAGTTTCCTGGGACAAATAATCCAGCCCATCCTATTTAAGGGGAGCAGGTAAGGAAAGGAATATGTTCCAGCTGTTCCCAGCAGAGTCCATGGACAAACTCTAGGCAGTCGTGGGATGCACACACAGGGTTAAAGCTCCAAACAGATAAATTGAGTGAGAATTTAGGCAATGATGTCACCATGACCACAAGCTGGCCTTAAGATAAATAAATGGGCTTTCACTATTCCCTTCAGGCATTTGCTGCCCCCTTGGCACCAAGATGAAATCATAATGCGTTGTAATTACAGATAAAAGGGATTTGACATGAGAGCTCTCCAAACAAGCTAAACATCCTGAAAAGTGGAAAAAAAAACCCAACAAAAAGACCCAACTTGCTTGCATGCTCATTCTTCAGAGTCAAGAAAAACCATCAAGACAATTTTCTTATTATTAGCAGCTGTTCAGAAATCAGTGTTGGATACATTAGTTAAATCAGTGGGCTTTCCCAGAACAAAAAAAGAAAATTATGGAGAGGAGGACTTGAGAAAAAATTAGTCAGACTGCAATATCAAAAACATGAAAATCTATAGCTCTGGCATGCAGAAATCACACACACCCAAATCACACTAACAAGAGATAGATTCTAAGTATAACTGACTAACTTAAAGTATAATCACCCATTTTTTAGTCAGCCCAGAGGATGGACTCATCTACAAAGACTCCTCTGAGAAAAATTCCAAGGATAAGGGAAAAGTATAAGAAAAAAAAAAATAGGAACCATTATACACTGCTATGCCTGTAACTTGAAAACAGCTCTAAACTGTAATGGAGGAAATGTTGCCATCACCCTACAAAGGACAGCAGGAAAATGCCTTTCTATTTTCCTATGACCAGATCATAAGGCATACTAATAAATCCTTTAAAATTACCTCTGTAAGTGCTGGCACAAGAGTGCACATCAATAATGTGTTCAAAACTCCTGCTCTGGCATTTGTTAGTTGTCCAAGTGCTCTGTGGGGAACCCCCTGGGGGTTCATTCTGCAAGGATTCACTTTTTTGACCTGGTTTTAAGCTGTGGGCTGCTGTCAACATCAGACTCTCAGCTGCACAGAGGCATTTCTAAAAGACAGTGGCACTCACAAAAGAGACTTCTCTCCCCTGTCAGGAAACTCAACAATCCAGGTTATTGGTATTAACCCACTACAGAGAAAAAGCACTATAAACTAAATGCAAGTTGGATTTATACCAACAATACAGATGTGCACGTAGGGAGCATAGCCCTAAGCCATACTTACAAAGCCTGTACACATTTTTATTGATGAAGTAGAAAAACTGTTTAAAAATTTAATTGCAAAGATCTCACATTTGCAACAGAAAAACCCCCAGCATGTTAATTCTTTCCTCAGTGAATTTGCCATTAGCAAATGAAGACCACGCTAGGAAACTCAAATTAGCAGCAGAAGTGATTATTTTAATGTTATCCCTTTCATCCCTTAAAGCCTTTTCTAAAAAATTAAAACAAAAACTACTCTCAGGATGAATTGTTTTCTCCAAGGTATTTTATCTTTAAAATGTGAAACACTTAGGCCTAAATAACAGAAACTACAGATATATCTGCAAAAGTGCATCTAAAAGAAAAGTAATTATCTAGTATAGAACTTTATAAGTTTGGGCCACTAATTTTCTACCTGCTCTCAATCCTTGCTTTGCTACTGTTTCACCCAGCTAGTGCTGTTTCTATGAGCACTGGCTCCAGTTTTTAAACCCATATCATGGTCTTTACTAGCACAGTGTGAGGTGTTTGAAAGAAGAATATTTAACAGGATTTTTATTTCACTTGTCCTGGTGAAGATAGACTATGCCAGAGAAATGCCACAGATCTTTTTATTGTGTGCTACTATCACCATGCACAGACAACCATACTCTGTAAACACTCTAGACCTGGATGAATAAAATTATATATAAAATATAAACAGCACTCCCTCAATTCAGTCTGCAATGTAGAGATAGCTTGTTGATCTCATTAAATACCTATAGAATAGATCATTTAGTATTTATAAATGCAAATGTAAAACAATTATTCAGGTATTTCACAGGGAAATTGGTGATATTTGTTGAATATTGCTTGCAATCATCATTTGAAAAGTTTGATTCTTGAAGAGAAACAAACTATTAGAAGTATAAATTGGATCAATAGCCTAAAAATCATTGTAAATTCTAGAAGGAGCTAGTCAAAGCTTCACCACAGGCAGCAGCAGGATCCCTCAGGGGATGACATCCCAAGCAAGGCAGCATTATGGCCAAGTGCAATGTGTGGAATCCTGCCAGGACCTGGCCAGGCTCAGCCCCAGCCCAGCAGGGCACAGGGGGCTCTGTCCAGGTGTGACCCGTGCCTGACCCCTGGGGAGGCTCTGAGCATTCCCAGCACGGGGCTCCGGGCCCACAGCCCTCATGAACCCCCGGGGAAATCCAGATCCAAGGGACAACAGCCCCTGAACGTGCTGCACCAGCCACCCAACAGCACAGCCTGCTGAGCCCCTGCTGCTGGGCTGCTTCTGCCCAGCACTGACTCTGCAGCAAGTGTCTGCTCTTGCAGCAACAGCTCTAACCTCCACAAAAAGAGGAATTACCTAAAATCTTTTATCCTGTGGCCTAAAATACTATATGTTGTTGCATTCGTTTTAGTCATTATTTAAATAAATTTACATGAATTTATATATTTATAAGCTAAAGTAGCATATAGTAGAAAATCCCAGCTTGCAGATGAACTGCTCCATTTCTAATGCACCATTTCCCTTTTCCAATGTACTCGCTCTTCTAAGCAGATAAAGTTACCAAGTTGCAGGACAGTTGCAGACTTCTTATTAAATATTTTCTCTTTTTTTAATAAAATGCCATTCCTGAAACATTCTGAAAAGGTAAAACAAAACAACAACAAAAAACGCCAAACAAAACAACCGAACAAAAAAGGGAAAGCAAGTCTCTGTCTGCAAAAATAGACAGCAAAGTGAAGAACTGTTTTTCAAGTTCCAGCAATAGCTAATGCCAGCTTTTGGAACAAAAACAACCACTGGTAGCAAGTGGTGAGTTCTGAGAGGCCTGAGCAACTTAAGGTGACTTGAGGTCCCTTAGTAGATCTTGATAGATTTTCATAATTTGTTAACATTTTGTTCCTGTTTCTATATAATTTTCAATTTGTATGAATTTTTCATTTTGGTAGTAGCAATTTAATCTAAATAAACATTTTCAGATTTGAATTGCAATTTTTATTTATTTCCAGAGAAAATTGTCACTATAGCATCAATTAGTCTCTTAATTCTCTGTTGAACTGCTGCATTATAAGGGGTTTGTTGCTAAAAAATATGTAAGGAAGGGAGTTTGATTTCAGTATGAGATTTGTCTAAAATTGTTTTTGGCTACTGAACTGAAAGAAAACCTCTAGTGTACTGCTGGAGGAAGCTCCTTCAAGTCAAAGTCATGAAATCATGTCATAAAAAACTTTGGTTTTCCTGTGTAACTAATAATAAAGGTAAACAGTTTGTTTTAACAATTCCCTAAGTGACTTAGAGCCACCCAATGCTTGTGAGGTTTTGAGATTCCTCTTGATTTCAGTATTAGTTTTGTGTTTTAAAAGGATGAAAGGTTGCCTTTAATAATATGTTTTTACTTCCACACTTTATCTATAGATGAGCTCCTCGTGATTTTCTCTCCATCCTTTAGTTTTCTGTAAGTGATTTTGTGCACCTTGCATGCACCTCCAGCTCTCTGAGCAGTAGCAGAATACACAAGTGGATAAAACATGATCTCCAGTTAATGGAAGGTTGCAATGAAGACAGATATTTCATAAATGTCTAAAAAGATGGATAGCAAGTCAGATAGAATTTTAAAAAAAAGGCAATATCAATCTACATAATATCATTCCCTGTCAAGGAATGGGCGATCTTAAGTGTGTGTAAACAGCAATATTATTCATGGTTACCACAGTGTAATTGCTTGCTGGATTTGAATGAGGTTTCTCTGAATATAAATGAAGAGACTAAGTGAAGATAAAGGAAGCATCTGAAGCTAGAAACAAAAACACCCCCTAAATTTAAAATTATGAAGTCAGATGCACTTCCTTTTATTGTGTGTATGAATAGGGATGATTATTAAACCAGTAGAATTATAACAGTAGCCAGAGTGGAGCACAATGCAGGGAGAAAAGGGTTTCCCAATTCCATTCTGCCAACGTGCCTCAGCCTTGACACCCAGCTTTATTGGCAGTGGAACCCTAAGCCTCTTTTAAATAGAGTCTCAAAATTGCTTCAAACTGTATCAGAAAAACTTGTGATTTTTAGGAAGATAAATGATTGCAGAACCCTCACAAATCCATATCCCTTTGTGCCAAGGGAAATCTAATACTGAGGTCACTGGGGCTAAGAGGCATCAGCCAGGCCTGCCACATCTTCAGCATGTTGATTATTAACTGGAAATTGTAACAAGGAACAGAAGGCAATTTAATCTGCCATTGTCACTGCGTTGCCATGACTTGGAGCAAACCCAAGAGAGCAGCAACATTCAATGTGCAATTCCCTGGTGCCAAAACCAGAGCCAGGGGATCAGGCCTAAACCCTGTGAGATATCAGCTGCTGAAAATGCAAAATACCAATACGTGGTGTAATCCACCTGAACTCAGAGCTGTCAGACTGGGACCTGATCCACCACACTGGCAAGGCAGGCAGGAACCAGCACAGAAACTGTCAGGAACCCTGACAGCAGAAAATGTGGCCTGAGGCAGCTTGGAATGAGGAGGGAACCTGTGCTGCAGAACCCAGTACAGGGGTGATGGCAGGCTCAGCATGACAGAAACAACAGAGCAGCCAGAACAGGTGTAGCAAACACTACCAACAAAAACAAACCACAAAAGACTCTGTTTGTCTTTGTCCAAACAGGCATCTCTGCATGGACAGACAGAGTTTGGATTCCTGGGCTAATCCAGGCTGTCTGCCTCCAGCATGACCATCAGGACAATGTTCATAAGAAAGGACAGCAGCAATGTCTAGGGTGCAGAAGCCAGAAAGATCTTACTCCATCCCCAGCAAACCACTCTGGAACCTGCAGTGGCAGGCCCAGAGCAGTGGATGGATTTATTGGTGACCTTGTCAGTCCTCACCTCTGAGATCAGCTCAGCTGGGCACAGCTCTCCCCCTGCTCTCCCACCTCTGCCAGACAAAGAGCAGAATCCAGATTTTAAGAAAAGGCAGACTGTAACATTTACTTATAAAATAGAATTACTTATGATTCAGTATGTTAGAAAACATTTTAAATAATTTCTGCTCCAGGCATTTAGACTTTTTAAAGTATTTTAATTTTCTAAATTTAAAAATGAAAATTTATCAGGTGATAAAATTGGATGTTCCTTTCTCTATTTAATTGAGACTGATGAATCTGAAATTTAAAAAAAACACTTGAGTTGAACAATTATTCTTAAACAGGATTTCCCCATGAATGTTCTTTGATATCCAGGCAACATTTGGCTATAGTTTTTTCTTGATAAATGTAAAATTAACTCCAGCTCCTGACACAACAATATTAATATCTGAACCTGTCTCCATGGGCACACTCAGTACCTGAGCAGGGTACCCATTTCATAAAGAGTAAAGCAGCTCACACCCATCTAGCCTTCTTTCAACCCTTCTGAAAAACAAGTAAACTTTTCAAAAGAATGAAAGAATTTTAAAAGCTTTCATATACAGTACAATATATATAAGGTTCAACTTAAAATTTTGGTTTTCTGCTTTTTTAACTCCAGCTGTAGTTGTTTCCCTGTTTATTTGTATGGCAATCTGGTTCACATTGTTAGATGTCAGCTGAGGTGACATTCTGTATGATTTAAAACTCCTTCTGCAATGATAAAAATACTTATTTAGAAGATTCTGAAAACCTGTTTCACAACATGCTCAAATATAGTGGGGGGGAAAGGAAGCCAAAGACTTTTTACATCAATATTTGCAGGACTTATTCAGTGTATTTCAGCCTCTATATCTTACAATTTTGATCACAGTAGATTAGTTACACAATGTAATTTTCCAAAAGTATAAATACATCTACAATTGGAGCTTAAAAACACCTAAGGTCAGTAAAAGAAAAGAAAGGAATTGACAACAATCTTATGGAGCAAAGTCATAATTTTGGCATTTTTCAAGGCTTTCAAAACTTGCTGTGCTTGAAAAAAATGTTATGGCAGATGGGATTCCCAAACTTAGTTTTCAATTGCTGAGGTTAATTTTAATTTTATTCACTCAAATGCTAAATCTTGGACAAACATTGTTAAAAAAGATTAAATCAAATCAGGCATAAAAATTTCAACAGAACCACCTGTGCCATCTAAAGTACTAATGTTTGAATGAATACATCCAGAGCAAAACCTATTATTAAAGCATTATAGATGGCAAATGTTTAACCAAGGAGATAATCCAGAAGCAGTCCAACAGAAAGACAGGGTCAAGGGGAAAGAGCACTTAAACAGGAAAAAGCACAATACAGGATCACCCTGAATCTCATCTGTCACAATGGGTAAAAAAAATCTCAGAAGTAGGAGCAAGTCTGAGAAGAGAATAACAACAGGTGAAATGAACTGGTACTCCTCTGGCTTCCAGCAGTTTGAGTTCAGGCTCTTCTGAGCCAGGTATGGCATCTTCCTGTTTAAAGATCCCCACTGGACAATTTTTCTTTCATTGTATTTCCCAGTCACTTTTTACACATGTGAAGTTTTAGAACCCTCAATACCCTCAGACACGTTCTGTACCATTTTGTAGTGTATGAAGAATAAGCTCCTTTGCATCTACCTCCTGCTAATTTCATTTGATGCCCTCTGAGTATTTTAAAAATCAGGTGGATTTAGGCTACAACGAAGTTGTGAACACAAGATTAACTGTTCTTTATGGGACTTTTCCATCCATTTATTCGTGTGCTATCCTAACATTTAACAGGCAGTAAATGAAAGTTGTGTATTTTGTAGGCTAATTTAATTAAAGCTTAAGGTTACAGAAAGAGCAATAAAGAAACACCAGTGCAGAACTGCTGCAGAAAGCCACAGAGAAATGGAGACAGACAGGGACGTGCTGGCTCCTAAACTGCTCCTGTGGCATCCCAGTCCAGAACCTTTCCTCTGGTGGTTTGCACACATCTAAGGGCCCATAGGCTGCTTCTATAGCCTCAGAGAGAGTTAATTAAGGGGAGCAAGTCTCGTCAATAGCTTTAAATCTATTATGCAGAGGTCCATTTCTCTTAGAACATCTAACCTATGACTTGAAAAAAACAAAAAGCCCCATTGCAGTCAGAGCAGATAACTGTGCAGAGGAAACAGACTGCAGAGGAAATCTGATCAGCTACAGGGCACTAATGAAAAATATTGTACACCATTGGTTTTAAATAATAATAGCTAAAAGATAGTTTTTATTCAGAAGGAGACAAACTTTCACAAATCAAGCTGCACAATGGATCTCCCCAATGTCAGGAAACTCTCAGGGCTGGTAATGATTTCCTTTTGCTGCAGGTCCCCTTCTGCTCTAACAGAGGGTCAGCCCCTGGACAGTATTTGAGAACCAATGTAAATTTAGGCTACAAAGCAAGGTGTGCAGAGCAGGAGAAACAAGTTTAAGGCTAAAGGTAGTTCCACTGGATACCTTCCTCAACTTCACCATTACAAGCAGAATCCAGTGTCTCTTTTAGAAGAGTTTCTTTTCCAAAGCAACACTGACATGAATGAAAGGAGAAATAAGAGTGTCCGAGTCAATCTAAGTTAATTACATCTTAAAGAGCTTCAGGACATTTAAACTATTAAGATAAATTTTATCCCTTTTCATTAAAAATAAAAATCTAATGGCCTTGCTTCCAAGGATCTCTGATGGGAATGGGTGTTTGGCAGTATTTTTATAGCTACCAGCCAAATCGTCAGGCATAGAATGTTGCTTTAATAAAGGATAAATGGCAACAGATTTAAAGTCAGCAGGTATGTAACCTGGGGACAGAGAGGCATTAATTAAATCAGTAAAGGCAGGCAGAAGCTCAAGAGGAAAAGCCTAAACAAGAATTTGGGAAGCACTGATAAGACTTGATTTCCTCTCTGCATAGCATTGCCTCCAGCAATTCAGCCCTTCAGATGCAAAAAAAAGCTGTGAAACGAGCTCTCAGAACCCTTGTCAATCACTGGACAAGGTCTATCATGGTCAAAAGGTACTTCTAAGGCCTGCAGGAAAATAACAGAATTAATCTATGACGTGTGTTTATCAGTGACTAACTGCAGATTTGATTGTTACAGCAAAGAGGCTTAAACAGAAGGGGGAGAGTGATAATGGATCAGTTAAGGATTATTATTCTTATTCTCTTTTTATTTCAAAGACCATTTTATTGTTTCAATTGCATTTGGTAAATTGCATGTTATGGGAGACTTTCTGTGTTATGGGGAAAAGGGAAACAGTTCTGCAAATTCTTTATTGAACCCATATCTCGTGGTGTTCGTTTTAATTCCAAGTTCAGGGAGTTGAACATTCCATTGGCAAAGGCACACATTTACCCCTGGAGATGCCTGTTCCTTACTGAGGAAGATGCAATACACAATGAGAGAACAATACCCTAGACTCAAAAGAAACATGATAGTTGTATATTTTATTTAATTTTTAGTAGAAAGAAATTTGAAGAAAGTCGTAGAAGTACACGAAGTCTATATATATATATGTATACATATATAAATGTGTATATCTGGATATATATATATATAACATTTATGCACTTTGTGTGGAAACTACTTGTTTTACCTGTGGAAATAATATTTAAACTCCACCAAACTATCAGTTGTCTGAGTCTTTGTTATTGGTCTGAACAAGAAGGACTCATACATGAGAATTAACTCCCAGCTTCGGTCTATGTACTCGATATCTTATCAGCTCAATTTGGAGGCAAATTAAACACATCAGCACTCATTCTCTGGATATAAATCTGTCACCTCACTATCAGGTGAAGAAGTGTTTTGTGTCTGGTTAATCAATATGGAAGATTAATGCTGTCACCTCCATTATTTAAGTGAATTAAATTAAGGTGAAGATTAAATGGAAGATACATGGTTAATGTTCAAATATGCTCTGCAGATCCAAAAAATACAACCTGGAGCAGGAGTTTGTGTGTGTATTTCTATATGTTTTTATTATATGAATGCAACAATTTGAAGGGATCTGGCTTTGTATAACTTACAACAAAGTAAGAGCAACACAAAGAAGATTGCTCCACTCTTTAGAAATGAGGTGGAATGAAGAATACGGGATGCAGTGCTCTAGGAGTCAGAGAAATGTAACATTAGAGAAAAAGTAGGAATTTATAATACAACTGAAAATGTAGTCTGGTTTTCCAAGGGTCACTATATCAGATTTTTTAAATTTCCAATAATAGATAAAATATGCAACCAATTTTCAAAACATTGTGTCTGACATTGTCAGTAGGTGACCACGTCCTAATCTGCATTTTTGGTGAAAGCCAGTCCAGATCCCTCACTGAGAATGGGGTCCTGTTCCCTGGTTTTTGTAGAGCTGGAACAGGGTGAGATGGGCAGATCAGCACAGGAAAGAGTTGTCTCAGAGTGGCTACTGCAACCACCTGAGATACCAGAAACAGATGACAGATTTCCACAAGGAACATTTTCTAAGATGTTTGTCTGTCCAAATGACAGATATTTTCTATTTGCTTCTTCCTATCTTACTGTGCAGCCAAAAGAGGATTTTTTCAGCGTGTCACTTTTCTATAAAGCCCTCAAACAGAGTGAGAAATTCTATGCTTCACTTATGAAATGCAAAATATTTTATGAAGAAATTAAATAACTTCCCTCCCCCCCAAATTACCCCAAGCAAAATCAGCATAAAAAGCAGTGCTTGGGAAAGGTATTTCAAATTATTTGCACTGCACTGAAAACCCAGCTGAATAATGACATTCATTTAGTTAGGCTTTGATGCAAGGAGTCTAAAAGAGCTTTCTCACCAGTAGGAACCTTCTATTAGTGAAGAGTTTACCTAAAGAAAACTAGATCAAAACAATTCCAAGTGCTAATTATGTTCTGCATATGAAGGTGCTCCACCTTCATAAGCACAAATAATGAACAGACAGATTTTTTAATAAACAACTTCTCTAATAGGAAATTAGAAATATGCATCCCTACTGAAAAGAAAATAGCAGCAGAGCTCATTTTTAATTCACTGAAAACAATGCAGCTGTTTAGTCAGAATGGAAGGACAGATCACTTACAGGGGACTTGTGCATTAGTGGCAAAACTAATCTGCATAGGCTCGTACAGATCTCTCCAGAGCCCAAGTCAGAGGAAACGAGATGTGACAAAATGGAAGGGCTGCAAAGGAAAAAACTGAAAGCATTTGTGAAAAGACTCAGCACTCCTGCAGCAGGCTAATCAATCACCTGGTAACTATGTGATCAACACACATGGGAATTCCCAGTGCAGTAATAATAACAACAGGTAGATAAACTGTGTGATACAATTTTGCTAGAGCTGCTGCTGCCAGTGGGAAGCAGTCATTCATTCTGGGGATGACAGTTAAACCCTCTGGCTACCACCACTAATTAAATCCCCATCTTTCCTATTCCATTTTCCCCAGATATAGATGCGATCAAAGATAGAACAATATTCGGAAGGAACAGGAAACTAGATTTAGGTAATGATTTAAAAAGCAAAGTGAGATAGCCTGAGATATTAATTTACTCCCCCTGGAAAACAAGGCATGCTTCTGGCAGGAAGGCAGGTGCAACAGTGTGTGAGGGGATGTGTGTATGACCATAATATTGGAATCAAAATCTTGTGCCTCTCACAACTCCTGAAACTGCTGGAAAACCACAGAGCACACATGCAGATGGGGATAGTGCATGGATATGCTCATGTTTTCTACAGTGTGGTTACAGCACTGGTGGGAAAGGGATGAGCACTGGCTGTCATCTGCCTGGACTTGTGCCAAGCATTTCTCATTGTCCCACACAAGACATCTTGTCTCTGGAGTGGGCAGACATGGATTTGATGGCAGTGGCCTTATCTCAGTGCCCCCATCAAATCCAAGTCTCACTCAGAGTGGTCTCCCTGGATGGTCTCAGAGCTGAGGACAGCAGCTCACTGTCCAGCTGGAGGCCAGGGACAGGCAGCATTCCTCAGGGGCCAGCACTGGGGCAGTGTGACACCTCTGTTGGTGACACAGAGGGACTGAGTGCACCCTTGGGGGAAGCGTCAGAAGGAAAAGTTGGGAGGGGTTGGAACAAGATCATTTTTAAGATCCCTTCCAACCCACACCATTCTATGAAACAGTGACTGTGACACTTCTCTGATTTACTCATCTTTTTGAAAGATACCTCAGATTTTACCTCCTCATTAATGAACTCTGCCAAACCAATGGCCCAGCAGCTCTTTGTGTCAGGGTCCAACAAGGAGTCTGTCCACCATGAAGACAATCCATTTGCTTCAGCCTCATGGGTCTGATCCAGTACAATTAGTGAGGCTTCAAGGAAAAGGGGCAGTCTTTGACTCCTGAAGCATTTTATAATGGCTCATTATCTTTTATAACCTGCAATACTACATCTTATGCTTTAATGTGGAGATTTATCTTGCTGCCTACTTTGAGGAAGAGAATGATGGCTTCTATCTATGCTTATCACATTTTTCTCTTAAAAAAAATTAAGAAAAACATGCAAAAGCTCCTCTTTGCACAAGCATTCAAAATGTAGAAAATTAATACAAGAAAGTAGAGCTCCAAATTAAAGGTGGGACTGCAGATCAGCAGAGCAACTTAGGGAAATACAAAATCCAGTTCTTAGGGAGTAATTGAATCCCATACTTTAGTCATATTAACTAGCAGCCTGATGTCCTGGCACACTTTCTTGGGCTAGATCCTGGAGCAGAGGTTTAACAGAACACAATTCCTTGAGCTTCAGCAAAAGGTACAAGGCCCAAATGCTTGTTGCTGTGCTGGGTGTCAAAAAGCAGAGTCTGAAACTATGGCAAGGCCTTCCTTACACAACAGCGCTCTGTCTGCAGCTCTTTGATCACTCATATCCTCCCCTGGTCGTTCTCTAAGCACTGACATATCCTTGGAGGAATTTTGCAGCTTAAGACATTACTGCCCCCAGCTGCCAACCTCGACCTTCCCCAGAGGTCGCTCACAAGCGCAGTTCAGCAGAGCCCAGCTGGCAGCAGAGGAGGGCGGGATGGGCACACACGCCCTGCCCTGCCCTGCCCGCGCTGGCTCGGGCACGTTAACCTCTGGCACGGGGATGGGGCACAAGGCCAGAAACTGCTGCAGCGACAGTCCTCAGAGGATCCCTGCATCCTAAACGGCAGCCCTGTCACAAAAGGGGATTTAAAGCGTTTTAGCTTTGGTACAGCAAGTTATTATAGCTGTGAGCAATGTGGCTGGAATGAGAGTGACTACACTTTTATATAAAAGAATATACTTGCTTAAGTACTTTGCTGAATTGGGGTTTAATACCCTCCATACTGGTATTTCTGCAGCAATCAATGAAAAAAAAAGCATTGAACATACCAGCACAGCTCCCCTGGGGGCCCACATTTACTGAAACAATCATGAAGTTGACTTACGGCTTCTAACAAGGCATGCCAACTAAACAGAGAATAAATCTGATACTCCCAGATACAAAACAATCAGTCTCGGGACTGAAAGCAGCATTTCCCTGAGAGCTGAACACCCAGTGGCCCTCCAGAGGTGTCCTGTACTTGGTGACAGCTGTGGCCACAGGGGACACACGTGCAGCAGGTCTGACCCTCTGCAGCAGCTCCTGCGTTCCTGCTTTGAGGGACGTGTTTAATACCTGCCTTCATATTCCTATTAAAGTGATTAATGCTGGGGGAGTTCAGACTGCTGAAGACAGAAGGTTTGCCTGGGTGCAGCTATTAATAATCACCCTTTGTTACCTTGGTGCAATGCTCCTGGGACAGAAATGCACATGGAAACAGGGCTCAGGAGCTGGCCAGAGACATTCCTGCAGGATGGGCAAAAACTGGGCAGGGGACCGTGGCACTGGCACAGGGAGCTATCCCAGACTCAATTCCCTGCTGCAAGGGAATATATTTTGGTATTTCCAGGACTAGCTACAATACCAATAGCTTTTAAGACATCCATTTAGTATTTTTTATTACCCTGCAGTGACAGCAGCAATAATTAATTCTGAAAGAAATAATGCCTGAGGAGCTGTAAAACTACACTGAGGTTTGACTGATCCTCAGTATGCATGTTATGATACATATCTATATAGGTACATATCTATGCATATATTCAAAAAGATATCAATCTGCAATGCAGATTTCAGAAAATGCAGAACTGAAAGATAAATTAAAGTGCACCTAAATTTACTCCCATCCTGAAAGAAGTAAAATGTAAACATATTATTAAAGGATGGATTAGCATGTCTAATTCCATGGAAATTAGAATATAGATAAAAATTTAAAACTGTAATTAAAAGAATGAAGAGAGAACATTAATAGGATGAATTATACACTCTACTGCAAAATGGTATGTAAAATTGTAGGCCTATTTTCAAAATTAGGAAGTGAGAAAAAAAGATACAGTCTGTTCCTGGGAAAAGATTGGTAATAAGCAGTTAAGAGTTATCATACAAAAACTGTTGATAGGTTCTAAAACTTGTTAGATGTCTTTACTATTCACAGGTATGTAGAAGAAGGCTTTTCATTCTGTACTTTACAAAAAGAATGAAAGGGAGTAAATTTTTTTCTTACAAATACTGCTGAATAGATTGAAAATTACGGTTTTTGTAGTTCCCTGGCTACAGATTAAAACTGCAGCTTATATTACCCATTTTAGTCAAAGCATCTCTGAGAATTTCCATCTCTAACTATAAAAGAAAACAGTTTTCAATTTTAAGTCAGAAGGAAGCAGACATTCCTCTGTTTCTTCATGCAGTACTTTTTGGCCAAATTTCAATTTCAGTTTAGGGTATAATAAAATATTGTCCTGTTATAGAATAGTTTGGCTAAGAGCTGCCCAAATCAATCGATAGTGAATAAAAATATACCAAAAGCTTTTCTGTTCCTGATGCTGGTGTAGAAGGGCACCTCCTGGAGCAGAATCATCAGCTACAGTCCTAAAATAATTAAATCTTTTTGTCTTAAACTGATGTGTAGACTTATTTTTATGGTAACTTTGTTTGGCATTCCACAAAGCTCTAGCCCCAGAATTTCTCTGTAGTACCCAACATACAATGATAATCTGCATCTGCAGTCACTGCTTACACAATGAGTTGCAAGAGCTGTATTTTGTGTATTTACAGGTGCAAGAGCTATGAGAAGATTTATAACCATTCTCTGCTTTGCAATTCCCTGCTTACTTCAGTTTTGTTTCTCTGCTGATTGTTTTTAATCAAGATTTCATTTTTAACTAAACACAGACATGTATTCAAGTGATTCCCACAGTAATTGAACTTTCTGCAGTACAATAAAATTCCTCCTGTGTGTCAGGTCGGTTTTCTTGCTGCTGAGCAAAGACAACAGGTTCTGATCATTATCTAGTTAACTCCATTTAACTCCAGCTAAAAGAGCACCCTGCTCATATAGACAGGTACATTCACAGCTGTGTCTACAATCTCAGTTTTGGAATCACTTTTGGCAATCATCAGAAAACACAAACCCAACAGAAATGTGCATGTGCTTACACACCCAATGCACAGCCAGACAGGAGGGAGGTGGGAAACAAGCCATGATTTCAGCCAAACCATATTCACTTGCAATGCTCAGGAAGCAGAACCCATTTTATGTTTTGATAACTATTTACTTTATGGAGAAAAACGACTGCTTTACAGTACAAACTAAAAATACTGTGTTTGCTGTATTTTTTAACCCGCTGAAGGAATAACATCTGGTAAATCTTTTACTGTTTACTACTTTGTTCCTAATAGACTTTTCTAACAATAACAGTTTACATGGATTATTCACAAAGATATGTCAAAAATAAAAATACTGTTGATACCTCATGATTTAGAGGTCATAACTAGATCTCATCAACTAGAAGTGAAGTTTCTATCACTGTATGTTCACTGCTCTCCAAGGCACATTATTTAAGCAGCAATTTCCTAGGTACTTCTTCCAGCACACTGTGGAAATCACTGATTTATGAGCCCAAACCCCAAGGTGCAGTTTTGGGTGGCTGTCCTGACACACCCTGGGACAGAGCAATCTGCAGAACGGCCGTGGGTCAGTCAGCGGCCGCCAGGGAGAGCAGCAGCTCCCGGGGCTGGGGACCAGGGGTGCCCCGGGGCAGGGGGGACTGGTGGCATCGCAGAGGCTCAGGGATGAGACCTCAGCCAGGAGCTGCAGGATCAAAGCTGTGCCCTCGGGCCAGGACCAATGAACCCATTTCACGGATGACTGGAGTCAAACTTTGATGCAGCAGTGACTCATTAACTCAGCCTCCCTGTGGCAACCAGGATTTGTAAACCACCCCAGATAGACCACGGGATAATTCAGGCTGGGACCCTGAGAGGATCTAGTCCAGCTTCCTGTTCCAACTTCCTTTTTCTCCTCTTTCCACACCTTACATAAATATATATATATGTAACATACAAACACATTTCATAACCGTATGTTTAAGCAAAACCAGGTCAAAAAGGAGATTACATTTTAGGACACAATTTTGCTCTGAGTTAAGGAAAAAGCAGACCTGCTGTCTTATGAAAAAGGATAAAACGACCAAACCTCTGAGGCAAAATAGCATGAAGCACAAAGTATTAACTTTAAAGCCATGTTGGCTTTTCTGTTAGCAACAAAAGTGCACATAAGAGTTAACATTAAAAATTAAAATGAAATAAATATGCTCTCTAATGAACTAATATACGTGGGTAAGGTAACATCTGCTACTTTGTTTATAACAAATGTGTCAAACATTAGATATGCCAGCACTCATGCACATGTTCTGATGGAAGTTAGAAAATTTGCTTTATTTGCCCAGCAGAAAATGGAAGCTTTTATGTCATGGCAAAGTAATGTCAGACCTGAGATCCCTGGGAGAGAGAGGCAGAATTTTCTTCTGAAGCAAAGAGACAGCCCATCCAATGACTCTGGTTAGTTGGGTACCACAGAAAATGAGTCTTAATTGATTTGGGAACAAGCAAAGATGATATTTTTTAATAAGTTCTGACCTACTTTCTATCTCTAAACAAAATCCCATGTGAGGAGTGATGTAAAGTGCACTAGATCAGGACAGTCCTGGGAGACTTTGTGACCCTGCTGCTTCCTTTGTGTTGGTGCTCCCTTAGCAGGTGATGCCATAGGACAGCCCAGCCTTTCCCAGGGCAGCCCAGACCTGCTGGGGGATATTCCTGGGGGATATTCCCTGCTGCCTCACGAGCATCCTCCATTCCCCTACAGAAAGCCTTGGCACTGATGGTTTGTTAGTGTCCACAAACAGGAAGCAGGAAGGTTTTCCTCCACAGCCAATTTCCTTTTTACCACCAGTGCAAAGTGAGAATGTGGAGCCTAAAAGCTGAAAGGAGTCCCAGCCTGATCTAATGCCCAGTTCCTTCTGTCATCACACACTTCACAGACTGTTCTTTCCTGCAATGGATCACAAACCTTGAAAGATTACTACATCTAAATTAAACATCCAACAAGAAACTAGACTTATTCCTCCATTTTGTTGGTAAACTTCAACAGTTCATGTAAACTAAAAAGTAGTTTTAATTTGCCTACAGTCTACAAAACAGAAAGTTTTTACATAATTGAAACCCAGAACCCTAGGAGTCAATAAAACCCCCAAGTTTTCCATCCATTTGTATGGATTCTTTTATGATAAATCATATCTCAGGATTACTGATATGGAGTAATTTTTTCTTCTTTCCTTTAATCTGTTTTCACACTAAATATTTCAGCTATTTTACCCTGTTAAAACTTTGTCATTTTTTGGTTGATTAGGTTTTTAACACTGTCATCTCACTTTGGGTAGTCTCAAAAAGATAACTCATTGTAATAATCTATAATAATATCACATTTACTTATTATTGAAAACACATTATTAAAATATGCAAATATGCTAAAATATCGGGTATTAAAATTACTGTGTCTGTAGCATATTCCAAGGCTCCTGAAAGCTCTTTGGTGGCAGGAGGACGAGGAAGTCACAAGCACTACAAATTGCAATTTAGGGAGTTTCTCATATCAGCCTGAATGTTCCCTGGAATAGGTGATTTCACTCATCAGCCCTGTTCTCACTCCTTGCCCCTCCACTGCTTTACTGACAGCCTTTTCCAGTGAACATTGGAAATGCCTACAAGCTCCCAGTCATTTGCTGTACTTCAGCTCAGCTTCTTCAGGGAATTTTGTAATCAGTGGTGTTTTCAGAACACCAAATAAAAATTTTTCTGACAAAATATACCTAGGGAAAGATTACTCAAATTATTTCAAATATGCTGACAGCACTAGAATACATGCTTTCCTCTACATCTAAGCTGCACATGGAAACTATTTTAATATAAAAATATGTTTTATGTGGTTTTATGAGGTTTTTAAAGATTTAACTGAAAATTTGGGTTTTTTCCAAAATTTATTTTGAAATCAGAAAGTAACAATAATAGTTCAGATAAAAAATTACTTCCATTTTACCTACTGTATACATTATTTTCTGTTCTTCATGGTTATTATATATTGCAGTGGTTATTTTCTTTTTCCTCATACTTCCCCTGCACCATGTTTTTGGTTAAATCCACCAATTTTCCTTCCTGTCAACTTCAAGCTGTCTGACAGTCCAATGGGAGGTAATGGAGCCCCAGTTCCTTCCCCTGCCCTGCTAATTTGACAGGAGCACCCTGTGAGCTGTTTACACCCTTCTGTGCAAGTACATCCCTATTGGAAAATGAAGAACAGTTTTTACATGTCTGAGAATTTTCAGATATGGACAAATCTTTCATTTTAAATATCAGAGCTTGGCAGGTTTGCTCATTTCTTCTGAGTTTTGTTTATATTAATTGGAACTTCCCACAGGATTCTCAGGAACCATCACCAACTTTAAAAGGTTTGACTTTAAATACAATATTAGAGGATGGTTTCTGAATTCTTTCACGTATTCTTCAAAGGTAGCCAATCCTCCCTCTCCCTTTATAATAATTCAATTTACTGGTAGAAATTCACTTTTCTAATTAAAATGTTTATCATTTACTTGTCATATACAAGTCCTGGCCCCATAGCTCCCACTGATTTATTTTGTGTAGGCTTCCATAATCATACAGAAATCAGCCAGTCTTAGTTATTAACACAGAAATCTGCTAAATAGTCCAATCAGTTCTGCTGACATCACCTTTTCTAATCTCCAAACAGCTAAAAAGATCTTAAACAACATGAAGTTTTAAAAAAAGTGATTATTAAAAAGATAATGCTGATTATAACAGAAAACCTATGATAAGAGCAATTGGTTACATATCTCCAGGAATCATATTAAATCATTTATGCTGCTGTCCACAGCAATTTCACATCAAATTGTACCCAAATAAACAAGCCCAGGAAGTTTGTTATAACACAAGGACCTTCAGGCAGCCCTTCCCTTGCATTTAAAACAAATTTGCAAACAAAGAGTATTAGATTTTTACTTTGCATATGAAACTAATCCATAGTAAGGGTGGGGAAAAGGAAACAATTACAATTCCAGTCACCCCTTTCTTGCTGTGCTGTTAAAGGCAGAGATTCCAAACCACTCCTGTCCTTGTTGCTGCAGTAAATCAGAACCTCTCTGCCCTGTGATCATTACCAGCAAACAGGAGTTCAGGGGACAAGGCTGAATTTCACAAATATTGGAATAATTTGATGAGTCTTTCAAGATGCAGGTGGAATGGCTGTCCAGCTGCCACCTTCCCCTTACTTCTGCACAACAAAATGGAAATTAATTTCTAAAATCTTTTTCAGCACTACAGATCACATACAGACAGAACTTGGTTCACAAACTATTTCTAAGGAGAAACACAAAATGTCTCATGCATCCTACATGTAAAAACTGCATTAACACTCAAGAAAGCTACCAGAAAGTTGCTCAAAAGTTTAAGTGATATCATCTAACATAAGATATTTAAATGTTAAAATGAAATTGGACTGCTGTGAATCATCTATAAAATGTATTTTGAAAATACTAGATCGGAATGAATTAAAAAATTATTGCATACAGTGAAAATGAGATAAGAAATAATATTTTTATAGTTTTATATTATAGCTTTAGAAATTATCCACTAATTTTCCTCCTCAACTTGAAAAGGAGACTATCAATGAGAAAATTGTAGGAGTGATAGACTATGGCTTCAAAACAATTATCTAACTATAGATGTCAGCACACACTCTCATTATTATTATAAAACCATTCACAAAGACATTTTAAGCTCTGATTCAGGAAAATTCTCTGATATTCAGCATATCATTTCATAGGTCCTGAATATTTAATGGAGATGCCTTTCCCAATCCTCTGCTACATTTTCCCCTAAAGTTCTCAGAATAACATGCCTAACCCATATTTTCTGGGAATGTCTCCATCAATATCCAATAGGCTTGGGTGATCTGCAGCTGGTTGGCCAAACAAGTTTTAATTGCCATATGGCAGAAACATGAATTTTCTGGTTTATGCCAGAGCTGCTGTGTTGAAATAATTTTTAGACTCGCTTCAACAATCATTTGAAAGATGAAAAATACCAAAGCCCAGTGGGGAGCACCCCTGTTCGTTCCAGTGAATTATTTCATAAAATCTGGAGGGGATGGAGGAGTGGAAGTCACTCAGGTTGTCACTGGAACAAAGGATGCTTGAACAGCTCTGAGGACACCTGCAAATACTCCAGTACACTGGACTGCAGGGAGCAATGTATTTGTTTGATTTCTACTGCCTCAAGGATCACAGATGTAATCTGGCATTGTGGCTGCAGATTCAACACAGACACTGAAGTTTACTCCAACACAACACTTGTGAAATGTTAGGTAAAAACACACAGGAAAAAATCTGCATAGAAGCACATCACAGACTCAACTGGCAGTCAAGTCTGGCAGAAGTCTATCACCTAGTGACAGCTTCCTTTTCTCTCAGCTGTTAGGGGAGTATAAAGAGAAAGGAGAGAAACTTCCTAGGCTTCATTACTGTAGGAAGAAAATGGTTCCCAAGAGAAAAATGATCAAAAAGTCATAAACACTTTTTTTTGAGGCCATTCAAGTCAACTATGTCCATATTTGATCAAAACCCAAACTTGCTGATATAGACAAAAACTCATTCAGTGCTAGGGTCAGAGAATATATACTGGAAATGTAAAAGAAAGGACTGAAATCTAACTCCTATCTCTAAATCAACCACTGCCAGGTTAGAGGGAGATTTGTCTGGTGTAAAAGAACTGTAACTGCAGTATCCTCCTTTGAGTTTGGTGTTTATGTCCCTAAAACACAACTGTCGTGCTCAGCTATCTTAGTCACTGGGTATTTGGGAACACTGCACATGTC
The DNA here is from genome assembly GCA_024362935.1 of Setophaga petechia. NCBI lineage: Eukaryota > Metazoa > Chordata > Aves > Passeriformes > Parulidae > Setophaga > Setophaga petechia. The sequence continues at coordinate 3,821,229 of JANCRA010000027.1, read as the reverse complement.
AAAAGAAAATATCACTGGTAGGAGCACCATAGGCAGCATGTGAACATCATTACTTGGAGGTAACACACAGTGGGAAATCTTCACTCACCCATTGGGAATCAGAACTCTGCCAAGAGTTCAGAAATGAATCACTCTTTTTAATGCTTTCTCTTGTCTAGGAAAAAAAACCCTCATATCTCTCTTCTTTATGGTTTAATTTCTCTTTTGTTCATTTCCACTTGCTGACACAGCTGAAAAAGCTACACAAACCAGTGGCTTAACACCTTCACTGTAGACTGTTTACTAAGCAAGGAAACCAGATCCAAAAACCCCTGTCTGAGCAGTTAGCAGGTAATACCTTCTGGTAGGAGAGGTCCTTGCAAAGATCTGGTGGCTTTTATAAACCAGCCAGGCAGCTGCACAGTGTGTGCCCATTAAAACTATACAATGATTTTAGTGAGCTACAATATGGAGAGCTCAAGATGGTTTTGACTTTATTTCCAACATCAGATGGGTGAAACACACCAAAAAAAAAGAGAAAAATATTACACAGAACATGGTGGGTTTGCTGTTTAATTGATGAGGTAATTCCTTCTAAGGAAAAACATGTAAGCACTGAAGTCTCTGTTCTGTTCTGGGCCTTGAAATAACTGAACTCTAGTGTGAAAAACTAGTATGAACTCTAGCCTGCAAAATAGTGATGTCAATGCTCTGTAGGTGTAAAAGCCTCTGAAAGGTTTCCATTTGAAGCCTACAGTTCAGATAACCTCTCAAAACAAAGAGCTTTGGAAAATACTTTCTCAAAAGGAATTTCTCACTTGGGAAAAGGGCAAACATTTTCACAAAATAAAGCACAGTAGGACTGCTGTGAGATAGCTGAGAGAGTCTACAAAGATTCAGTTATTAGTCACTGGTTTGAGCAAATCCTTGCTTAAAAAAACCCAATGTCTCCACACATTTCATTACTCACAGGGACATTGTGAGGACACTTTGGGACTGATACTCAAAAACATGTATTTCCAGTTTGTAGATCAATCTAAGTGAGATTTCTGTACACTGCAAGTGATTTCAGTAGTAACTCACTACCCACACGTGCCCTACTCCAACGCTCTGGCATGAAACAAGGTGCCACAGTAAAAGAATTAAGTAATAACTTGGGTTTGAATCCTTTCAAATAACACCTACCAAAGCATTCAGGTTGTTTTTACCATCATTTAAATTATGATAAAAAACAACTTGTTCTCATTTAAATTATCTTCCCTTGGTGTTTTCTAATACAGACAGACATTGTAGTGACATTGTTGAGACTTTTGCAAGGTTCCCTTAAGCAAGAGGAAAACAAGGAGAGAAATCAGTTTAGTGCATGGGTAAATTCCTGCAGAGCCCCTGTGGAACCTTGCATCATAGATTAATTCCATTTTTCCCCCTTCACCTTGTTTAGTACATGCCCTACAAGGGCTGGAATACATTCAGAGGAGAAAGGGGAAGAAAGAAGAAATTATGACAAGGCAGAGGCAATCAGTTTCTGATTACCACATATAATAGGTAAGGGAAGGAGGCAAGGGTCAAGCAAACAATATTCAAAGTAATTTAAAATTTGCTATATAATAAAAATTCATAAAACCTATCTGGTTAAATCAAAGCCCTATATCAAAGGGAAACTATGTAATAGTATACATTTAAAATAATTTTTTAGAATAGTTACCCTCCTGCTTCTGGAAAGAGTTCTCTGCATTTCTTGAGGCTATAATTAAATGACTGACCTTTCTTTTAAATCTAAAACTGAAGTGCATAATTCAGTTCAGTTACAATGAAGGAATCAAAACATTTTTAATTTTTATACTTCATTATCTTGATCTCCTCACCTTGCCCTGAAACGTTGCCAAACAACATTCAGCCTTTGTATTCTATTCACTCCAAACTAGATAAAATTCATCAGAAAGCTTTGCACTTGGTGTGGACACAAAAACTCCTACTGGTCATTTTCCCTGGGTGCCTAAAACCACTTTCTATCAGCTCACACCACTTTCATTCGTGCCTTGCTCAATATGACATTTCTCTGTAAAGATAATATAGAAACGATTTAAATTTAGCCAATGTGATTTTAGAAAGATATTGCCTTTGGACCCCCCAAATACTGCACCCCACAAGAGTTTTCAGACTCAAATTTCCAGCACAGCACTTGAATATCTTAGAAAAGCTAACTACTTTAAGTGTCTGAATATGAAGGACATTGATTAAATTGCAGAAAACTATGTAGTTAGTTTAATTCAGAACTTAAATAACTCATTTCATGTGTCTTAATTCACCTTGACTGTAATTTAGATCAAACCAAATTGAGGCTGCTTTAATAATGAGTTGTCTATGCAGAGATTAAGGATTGTTTAAACTGCTCAAAGAACTCAGTGCCTGCAGGATGTGCTGACACAGCAGACGCTGCCCAGTGGCAAAAGCACCAAGAAATGGCCACGTCCCTCTGACATCCTCTGCCCCAGCCACAGCACTTGTCCCCAGTGCTGCAGTTTGTCACAGCTGAAGTGATTCAAAGTGAAAATAACTTTCTGGAGCAAAGTTGCTGCCAAGAGCAAGATGTAAAACTCCTCAGAGCTGGCAGCCCCACAACACAGCCAGACAAGCTCAGCTGACCACCCACTGCATTTCCTTCTCTGTACTGACTGGCCATTTCTGGTTTATGTTATTCCCTTCCCTTCTGCTGTCACTTTCCCATTTCACTCTGCACACCTCTGTGATGTATTGGGAAACAGAGGAAACAGAGCCCTGTTGGGCTCACCTGTGTTTAACCACAGCCACAGCACAGGCTGCTGTGCTGATGATTTGAGCCACTGTTAGTGCACGTTGTCACTGGGAAAAGCATGCAGGCTATGATGCTCTTGAAACATTGAACTGGATTAACAAAATCACCTGTGGCTGCTGTTAGATTACAATTCCTGTGTGCTCTCAAATCCACACAGCTGACATACAAAGTAGTCATGACATTATAACCTGTACCTGCCAAAGATGCTGCAAAGGTCTGTTCAAACCCATTCTTCTTTGAACTGGAGTGCCTGCTAAAGTACATGCAAATTTCACTGAAGTTATATCTGATTTTAGCTCACACCTTCATGTGGAGGACAAAATATATAAAAGACATCATGCTTGCCAGATTATGGGCTCCTGACTAGAGCTAAAAGAGTCAGCTCAAAAGCAGATGGGAAATACAAATGCTAAGCTTTGATTTCTGTTGGAATAGGTACAGGAACTAATCTGCATTTATAGTAACCTCTTCAGTTTCATCTCACAATATATTCTACTATGCAGGAAGATTCTATATTCTGCCTCAGAGTGTTTCATATTTGAAATCTGATTAAGAGTAGTGAGATTATGCTAATACTTCTGGTCCATGTTGGATGAGCTTCAGGGATTTATACATTTTATATTTTGGTAGAGTTACATTCACACCTAAATTGAAAAGATGTTTTTCATACAAACTTGGAGGTAAAAGCAACTCTAGTAGCACACAGAGTAACTCCAGTAATATCCACATGAACATTTATCCCACACAGTTTTAGACCAGACCAGGCACAAAAGTACTTTATGGGAAGCTACAAGTTTGCATCATAGCCAAGTGTTTTCCTTAGGTTTAAATAATGCCAAACTCTGCCTGTGCCATGCACAGAAGTTGTTTATAGGCTGAATGTCAGGGGTCCTGCTTTAAGCAGAGTTGGAAGGACCTCCAGAGGCCCTTTGCAATCTATTCTGCTCTACAATTTTACAAATAGCCATAACTGATGGCAGTATGTAATTAGAAATCAGAAATGACATCTTTTAAAGAGCAGCTGCTCTGAGTTCAAGATCATTCTGTTAATGCCAGTTCAAAACCTCAGGTAAAACCACCTCTGAATATCCACAGCAGCTTCCTTTCCCTGATGGATTCTGCCACACTCACTGTGGCACTGGGGACAGCCCAGTGATCCAGGAGCTGTTTGTTCCACCATGCAAGGGAGCCCTTGTGGCTTCCACAGATAACAGTGCCAGCTACAGACTGCACAAATATGAGCATTTAAAATGAGAAAAACATCCAATGTTGCTGCTCAGGTTTCTCCTTATGCCTAACATCAAAGGGTCAAACAGTGTGCAGAGAACAGCACCACAATAAGAAGAATCTTTAGTATTTTCTGAATCAGAGTCACTGATGCTGTAGCTATATTCCTTTGCTTGTAGCTTTTACAACAAAAAGTGGTTATTAAATCTGACACCCCACTTTGACACTCTGCTCATGGAAAAGGAATTTTTAACCCAGCCCCTTCCTCAGGTGCATTTATTTCTCAGTAAGTGAAGCTGGATACACAAGAGCTACACTCAGGCTGTAACACAAAACAGGAAGATTGTCTAGTCTGAGTGTAGACACAGACATATAAGAAGGCTCATTACATCTTTGGGGGATTCTAAATTTTTTGGTGAAGTTTCTTGGGGGTTAATTTGTTTATTCTGGGGGGTGGGGGTATGTTTTTGGGTTTTTTACAGGTATTGTCACATACATGTTCAAAGCTTGCATTTTTCAAATAAGTGTCTGGTTTTTTCATTAGGACTTTTATTTTATGGGAGAACACACCTGAGGATAAAAGGATAATAAGAAATTTGAGGTTTTGACACCTCTGTCAATACTGGTTCTTTATGAAGTACTAGTAGTGCTCTCTAGATACTTAATATGTAATAAGCATCAGAAGAAACATTAGGTTGCTCAAGTTTTCCAGGGTTTCTTCAGTTATTTTTGCTATATATTTCAGTCAAGTTATATTTGAGAATCTGTTTCCTAATCAGAAATCCAGACATCTTCATAACAAAATAATAACAAGGAGAATACAACATAATTTTACTGGAAGAGAAAGACAATTCAGCTGAATTTTGAAATCTATTTCTTGTACTTTTTCAAATCAGCTCATCTGCAAGCAATGATGCACCAGTTTTCCCTGCTTGTCCCTCATTTCTCTGTCACCCATTAGAGTGAAATCATGAACAGATCAAAATTTAATCACATGGAAATTAAGGTCACTAAGAGGCATACAAAAGGAGCCACTCCCTCAAGCAAATACAGAGACTTTTTATTTGCTAGGTTACCACGTTTGAAAAATCTTATCACTTGTTCACAGAAAAAGCCATAATTTGCATGAAAGAAGGATCTCAGCATGCAGTGTTGGTAGCAAGGTTCCACAGCTGATCTCTGCTGCAAAGCTGCCACACGAGACCAGGAGAAAATTTGATTTTGGCTGAGAGCTGGTTAACTGCAAACCAGAATTTATCTTTGTTATAAGAGCACAAAATTCATTAACACCAAGAGTCAGCAAGTAACAGGAGACGTTGCTGCCCTCCCTGTACTGCAATGCCTCCACAGCAAGGTGTTTTCATCAGGATTCTCCAGATTCCCAGAGTGTGAGGATTCCTGTGGGGCTGCAATGTGCCTCAATCACCACTGCAGCACGTCTGGAGTAGTTTCACTGCAGAATAAAGAGGGCTTCCTTCACCTGGCAGGAACAATTGCTTGTGCTGCTGTGCACAGCTGCATAAGAGGCAGTGAAAGGAAAGGTCTGATAGTCAAGTTTAAAATGTTTTTAGTCAATTCAATAAAAACACTTTCCAATCATGATATGTAAAATTTAAAAAATAGCCTGGCTGGAAAGTAGAAATGGCAAATATCACCTGCCAAGCTGAGAAAGTTTCTAATTTAGATGCACTGCTCTCTCCTTCCTGGGCATGGCAGGGCACTTTTGGACAAGGGCAGTTTTGGAGAAGTTCACAGGTCCATGCAAAAACCAGTTTGGCTTGTCACTCCAGGCTATACCTCAAACTGAATTTCCTTATTTTGTACACCACCAGGAAATAGGAACAAAACAAATAGACAAAACAACTGTATGTTCTATCAAATATAATTATCAAAACATCACATTTACTGAGCAAACTCAATTATAAAAATAGATCCCTTTCAGTCACAAGTTTCTCTTTCCATCCCAAATAACGTTTTGGAGATTAAGACAGTTAGGAAATAAAGTTTCAATACACAGCATTCAAACACCAAAACTGACATCATCCAACAGAAACCTCAGGAGACATTGCCCTCTCCACCTGCAGAAATGACTGCAGTGCAATTCAGGGTGTTTGCCAGTGTAGACCATCATGAAATTGGCAGAGAAGTGGCAGATCCTGACATTTTAAATTAGTTGAAAACAGAGAATGAGACTAATGAAGAGGTGGAATGTGGGCAATAAAAATGTACCCACATCACATATGCCAAGTAAATAGAAGAATGCCTGATACCTCAAGCTTTGGTCCTGAGAATAAGGAAAATTTGCAAAAAATTAGCTGGTGTGTTCATTGCAATATGCAGCCTTAAGCTAGTAGCAAATTTCTTGGGATAAATGAAGGTTAGTTACTGCTAAACCTAATTTAAAATAAACCAAAACCTGCCTGGAACAGAACTAGATAAGCACGTGCATGAGGGAGGTAGGTAGAGAAGAAGTAGTGCAATATACTTGAGCTTACAGGGTAGAGCCTAAGCAAGTGAAACATTCTCGAGGAAACTCAGAGCATCCCCAGTCAGGAATTTGAGATTGAGCTTAGCCAACCTCCTTAAAATGGAGAAAATGCAGTAGCCAGACATCAGGATGTAAAAACAAACCAACCACCAAAAACTACACCAAGCACCACTGCCCCCCTTCTCTCCTGCCCAGCCCACATCAAATACATTATCTGTGAGGTCAGTCCTCTCAGTGAGGGGAAAAATACAGGAAATGCAGTTGGATCAATGCTTGGGGAATGCAGAACACCTTAATAACAGATGGACAACCCCAACTTCACATCCTTTTTTGTTGTCATCTTATTGCAGGGGTTCCATGCTGCTGGTCTCCTATCACAACAGTTCCACACCTGCTTGGTGTTTCTCATGGGCAGCTCCTCAGAGCTCTGACTCTTTCCTCTTCCCAAAGCAGCCACTGACTCCAGCTCCCTTCTCACCCAGCCACCCCACTCTGTTATAGCATCTTCTCCTCATTGCTCACAGCTGTGGCCTGGTAAAGTCAGGCCTGTTCCTGATCTTTGATAATTGGCCCAGCTGCAACTCCTTAGGGGTGAGATTCCTTTCTACAGAGTCTTTATTTTCTTATATTCTATCCCACTACACTTTTTGTCCCCAAGCAAAGGTGCCCTTCACTAAACTGCTGGACCTTGGGTCTGTCAGAGCACACAGAGCCAGGACACCCTTCCTGAGATGGGGAATTCTTTTCTCTCACCCTGACCAGAGCTAAACCTCAGTCATCCAAACAGCCAAGGTCTGATTTTCATCCAGACTGCAACACTCCTGCCCTCCCTGAGGGCCTGCAACAGTGATTGGGCAGGAGCCCTCCTTATAGCAGAGTCCTGTTCATTGAAATTAGAGAAAACACTTATAAAGGAAAACAAATTGGTTTGGGTTCTGGTGGTTTCTTTGGTTTGGGGTTTTAGTTTGGGTGTTTTGTTGATTTTTTTAAAAATTGCTTTAAGTTCATCTGGCTGTACGTGAATTTATGTTTGCAACTTCAGAAAGGCACTGAACCTTCCCAGCATGCAACTCCTGGCAAAATATGATGCCTTATCACCTCTTGGAAACAGGATTTTTTAATGCCCCTGATGGAGTTCTTTGGGGTTCTTGGTGTTTATTTTTTAAACTTGTATGCACATGCAAACCACCAGAAAGTCACTCTACTGCTATTGAGCTTTACTTTCTTCTCTCTACCCTAAAGGGAATCAGCAAATTGCTTTCACATAGGGAGCTCCTATAAAAGAGAATAGTTTTTGTTTGCTGACCCAATTACATAAAATATTAACAGAAGGGAGATTATGGCTTAACAACATCAACACTGAGTTACAACCAAAGTTACACAGTTCTTGTTGATGATTTTTAGCACTCTGTATTAATTTCATCCATTTCTCTTCAATTCATAAGGCTCTTATGCATTAATTCACTCAAATAATCTAAGAAGCCTTCCATACAGAAGTCTTCATGTGAAAATTATTATTTATGAGGTGCCAAGTGAACAGTATTACAGCTGTAAAAAACTATTTGGTAGGGACATGGGACAATTAAATTTTAAAAAACTGACACACCTTGTTAATTAGAAATGCCAACATTTGACATTTTTATTCCCAAGAAAATTGATTTATTATAGATTCATTTAAATTTTGGGAGAAAGTTGCTGCTGGGAATTCTGATTCACAGCAGATTTCCAACCACAGGTTTCAGATCACCTTCTGTAGCACAAATAGATATAAATGAAACGCACCAAGCCCACTATATCTAAAACTCAGAGTAAGCACTGCTGTGTCAAAGAACTGATTTCCATCCACTTTCTGATTCCTCATTTCCTACCTGGGACAGTGCAAAACACATTTTAAGCAGCCTTCCCAGTGGCTGGAAGAAAATTTATGATTTCACTCCTCAGTAGACAGAGGTACACCAGTGACCAGCTGTGGCTTTTTTTGTGAAAGTACAAAAGATGATATATGAATACAATAGACACATTCCTGATTCTCCAAATGATTTTTATAACTGAAAGTTCCATTAAATGAGGGCTGTTCTTACACAGGGAGAAGATTTCCTTCTACTTCTTAGAAGTTGCTTTTTTCCCAGAAAATTTAATGTTTCTATATACTGGGATACTTAGTACATCAGAGAAAACTGCCTTCAGCATCACTGCACAGAACTGGAACTTGTTTTCTTCACTAACCCAGATATTTAAGAGTGTCATATGACCAACCTACAGCCTCCCTGGCAATCAGCCCCAGTGGCTGATAAATTCACACAGCACAGCATTGAGCTACCAGTGCCTCACGTGCCAACACGGACTGACATGGGCAGGAGCCAGTGAGGCACAGAACTTGGCACACCTGTGACCACACACCAGGAGGAAGAGGCTGGTTTTAACTTTTCAGGGCAACATTTGGAGAGTTTCAGGCCAAAGCCCATCAGCAGTGATCCTTTTAGTCTAACAAGTGCTGGCTTATCCACACAACGCTGTGGTAGTTCATAGAAAACTTCATTCCAACTCCCAGCAAGGTTGTGTGTTTGAGCTTCTTTGTTACTTATGCAAAACATGAATCCTCCTGCAAAACCTGTGTACCAGAGGGAATTCTCCTTTTCAGCTCTTTGTAGCAGCTGGTTGAATAGAACAGGATAATTAAATTCCAGCCCTCAGACAGCTGAGATTTACTGACTGTGAGAAGTAATGCTGCCCCCAGTGAAGAAAGTAACATAAATAGCTCTGGCTCAAGGGGTACCTTGGACATATTGACATTGGCTTCAGCAGGTATCAGTATGCCAAGCTCTCCCTGTGTGGGATCCACAGGCAAACCTGCTGGGATGGGGTTAATGGGCCAAGAGAGTCATGGGGAGGCTATTTGAAGCATCTGGAGCATCTCTCAGTTTGAATAGAACACAAAAGAAGAGAAGGTTTAAAAGGAAGAGGCAGTAAGAAAGGCATAGCAAAAACAAACAAAAAAGTCAAGGGAAAAAAGAAACTAAGAAACCAAATTTGAAAAACATTCTAGAATTAGAAACAAAGAACTAATCTACAACTTCTTAAAATCCAAATCATTGTGGACTATTCTATCAAGAGCTGCTGTGCTGTGGCTGTGTCCAGGCTTTAGGTTTCACCTGTGTCCCTACAATATTTCTGCCCACGTCACCTACAATCCATGAGTGTACTCTTCAGGACTTGTTACTGGAAGGCAGGAGTTAATAAATGCCCTTCTGTATTTGGAAGGAACATTCTTCCATGGCTTCCTGAGGAGGAAAACAATCCTGGGACATTTGGCAGTGAGAATGTTGCAATCCATCAGCAGAGACAGAGGTGGGAACAGCCCCACTGCCAGGGGGCCACCAGGACAGACCTGCTCAGAGTCCCTGCCAGCCCCATGGACTGATGGTGCAGCACTCACCCTCAGCTGTATCACAGTTAATTTTTACGAGGTGTAGGAAAATGTTACAAAAATAAAGCTTTGTGAGAATCTTTCTAGACACCACTAGTAAGTATCAAAAACTGCTGAAGGTAAGTGGAAGATAAAGGCAACAGAAAGAACAAAAGGCATAGCTTGTCTGTTTTTCCTGCTGATGTTGAGATGCTGTTTCCAAAGGGGTTATCTCAAAGAATACAGACACGTGCTAGGGACTGAGCATAATTATTTGGACTGACTGACTCTCAGATGTCACCTTTAACTGTTTTGTCAGTTGTCATGCACTGCCTGACAATCCTGCTCAGAGATGAAGCACAAGCAAGGCTGCACATGTACTGTCTAACAGTGCTGCACATGGCACCAAAGGCACTGTCACAGACAAATCCAAAGAGCAGCTCCTCAGGCAGATTCTTACCCAGTAAGACATGAACAAAGAGCCACATAACTCACCCATGAGATATTGGCCTTCTGCTTTATGTACTGGGGTCCAAGATCAGAGACACGCAGGGCTGAGGTGTTAAAGCATGAAGCATTCAGAACCATTAAGAACATTTTGCTCTCAGGGTATGAGGTCATATCTAAGAAACTTTTGCACAAGCCTGACCTCAACAGACAGTTAATCTAATCTTAATGTGGAGATTTCAAGTCATGATGCATTTATAAAGCTTAGATGTCACTAATCTAAAGGAGTTTGAAGGCACTCTGGAGGGACAGAATAAAAATTGCTTTGGAAGCTCTTCACTGGAGAACTGTATTCTTTCCATGTGTTCTGTGACAAAAACAATCAAGACTGACAGACTGGAAAATCTCTGCCTTTACTGGAGAAATATTGATGCCCTGTATCTGCTAAATTAAGCCCACCTCTGCAGGTGTTTGTTTTGCCCACCAGCAGGAGCTAAAACAGTCAGTGACATGTTCCAGGCAGCAGGGAACTGTATCTCCATATATGCAAGCTTAGTAAATACAAAGTAATTAAGTAATTATTTTCTTTTACTGTTGATATAAATTTTTATAGTGACAAATCAGTGGCTAGTTAGGAAGCACAGCAATGAAGCATCACTGCCTGTGACAAACAAGGAGATTGGAACAGTGCAATATTCCTGGGTCCTTGTAGTGACCCCAGCTATTATAAAACAGCACAGTATGGGCACTTCTACAGCTGTGCTTGGTCATGGTTTCCAGGCCTCTTCCAAGAATTTCAGAACAAATACTTCAGTTACAGAGACAAAAGAAAATCCTACCTATACAAATTATATTTACAATCAAGACTTACACTGCTTCTGCCATTGTTCAGAATTGAAGTGACAAGGAGTAGAATTAAATGAAATTTTAAAGAACTCACATGTAATCCAAATATAAGTCCATGCTTCTTGTACATTTCCTGAAAGAAGCTCTTAAAATATTCTTACCCACTTATTTAACACTGCAGCTATGCCTAGTCACTATCATTAAGAGAGATAAACATATTCAGAATAATTCAGCTCCACTAATTCCCTTAAGGAAAAGAAAATGAAATTTAAAAAAAAAACAACTGCATTTTGAGTGCATCAGCCCCTAACATATGCTAGAAATTAGAAAGTAATTACAGTTGCTTAGAATGTCTTAAATATTGCCTGAAATATTTTAACTTTTTTTAAGACAGCAAATAATTGAAACCAAATTCTCTGCTCAGAAAAAAAAAAATTAAATGTCTCTCCTTAAAAACAGGGCTTGAAGGTGATAAAAAGGTAGCCTTTTAGTTATGCTCCTTAGAATTTTTATTTAAGAAAGAGAAGAAAATGTTTCTGAAATTATGGCTGAGATAAACATACCAAATTATCACAGCAATTTTTTGGAAAGTTTTGAAATGTGTTGCTTGAATAAAACTTAATTCCTTTTTATTTGACTAGATTTTAGCCTTTCCTGTGTCAGATCAGGGAACATTTCTAAAAGCTACATTTTTTCCATAGACTGAGATCAACATCTGCATGGAGGACAGCCACAAGGCAGCACCTCACAGAGGATTCCTGCTACCACCCAAAGAAAACACAATGGCATTACTGGAGCTGGTAGCAGGAAACAGGGACACTGAGGCTCAAAATGAACAGTTTCAAAGCAGACACATGAAATACACTACCAGGAGTATGGGAAGTGTTAGCACAGCCCCTGTTGACGGTGGTCACAGGGGTTTTTAGAGGATGGAAGAGACAGGATCTTGATTCCATGATCAGAAAGCTTGATTTATTATATTATGATATATATATAGCATTATAACTATACTACATAGAGATAGAAAGGAAAGGAGCTTCTTCAGCAGCTGGCTATGCTAAGAATTGAATAGAAAGAAGAATAACAAAGGTCTGTCTGTCTCTCAGCAGGGAGCGAGAGCAGCTCCACCATGAGTGGTCAGTAAATCCAAACACCTACAAAACACCAATCACAGGTGGACCTGTTGCATTCCACAGCAGCAGATAATAATTGTTTACATTTGTTACTGAGCTTCTCAGCTCTAGCAGGAAAAGTCCTACAGAAAGGATTTTTCACAAAGGATGTCTGTGACACACCCCCAGATTAAATCCATGAGACACTGCAGACACCTCAGAATATGAAGGGGTATAACACATAAAACTGCTGCTCTATGGCAAAAAATCACATTCCTTCAGACCAGGACTGGATAAGGTGGAACTTTCTGATGAGAAGAAAATTGTTCTTCCTCTGCAAGCTACCTCATTTTTCAGGAAGGGAAGCTTCAGTCAAGTATAGAGGCACGGAGAGAAAGAGAGAACAAAAAGAACTCAGCAAGATCTGTGAAGCTGTAGTTTGTTCAGAGACCAGGAGACAACAGAGAAAATAGAGCTATTAAGGGTTACAGCAGAACACCAGCTCTGGGACTGACCAGCAATAATGGATACCAAGAAGTATGAAGGAAATCTGAAAATACCAACCCCTATAACAAACCTGGAGAGAGATAACACAGAATTAAACCAGAAAGCATCCAAAGATACAATGGGATAGCAAAGTATCAAATTCTCACTGAAAATCTCTTGGAAACAGGTGCCTGATTCTAAAGATTCCCCTAGAACACCTTGTCAGCCTGTAGTTTCAAATTAACATGTAAATCAATTTTCTCTGAGGACAATCTCAGATTAAAATAGGGTCCATCCCATTTCAGATTGCTTCCTATCCCCATCTTCCTTCTATTTCAGCATGAATGTTACCATATTTCTGATTTAACATAGTCAAGAAAGGAAAACAGAACTTGTAGCCTCATCTTTATTTTACTTTAGGCTAAAATTTCCCAGTCACCAGTGATTAGACCTGCTTTGCCCCAGAAACTATTTACTGAAGGAGAAAAAGCCTTTCTGATGACATCTGTGACAATAAAGCATTGGTATGCATTAGAGAAGCACCAGGACAGCAGAACATCTGCCAGGGGCTGTTTTCCCCTCCCTGCCACCAGTGTCAGCTCTTCCTACTGCAGAGCTTCAGCCAGGCTACAACAGTACCAAGCTTCAAATACAGATGAATTCTTCCCAATATGTTTTTCAATGTAATTTCTAGACTTATTTTACATTTTTATTGCAAATTCAATTCCCAGAGGAACTCAAGCATTTTGGAAACTACGTGAAGGGCTGAACTTACACAGACTATTAAAGCCTGGAGTGAGAGGCAAGGAAATATTTATCAGCAGGAGGCTGCAGGTATGGGTGAAGGAAACCTGGGACCAGGACTACAAAGAAGGGACTCCAATAGATGCAACTTCATTAAAATGGGATTCAATATTAGTCATGGATATTTTTTGATGTCATACTTCAGCACTTCTGGTTAGACATTCTGTAACCACACTGTAGTTTCACAGGAGAAGCTGTGAAGTTTAATATGTTAAACACATCCACAATATATATTACCTTACAATGCCAGCCTCTGCCATATAAGAATGCCAGGTTCATAAACAAGGAATCATTTAAGAAGGGTAAGAAATTCACCACATTTGAATATAATTACACATTCCTAACAAACACTGAACACATCCAGTCTCCTGACATGTGACAGATCTTCCTCCAGCTTCCAGAGGGCACCAGCTCCCAGCAGGACCTGAGCCAGCTGACACCACTGCTCTTTTCATGAGCTTTGGCCGTTGTCTGCAGCAGGACATTCCATGCATCCAGCCATGCTGGGTGCACCTTACAGCTATCATTAACACTTCAATCATCACAAGGTATCTTTGCATGCCTATATAAAGACACACTGCATCAAAATTCAAAAGCTGTTTTCAAATTTTTAGAAGTAACAAAGTGTTCTGGAAAATAACATGTTAAACATGCAGATTCTTCTAATTGCATACTTAAAATAATAGTTCATCTTATGAGTCTGATCCTAGTTAGAGAAATTTCTTTTTAACCTGGGAATTCATTTTGTGTTGTTCTGCCTTACTTCTAATGCCACTGCCTCTGGTGGGCTGCTTTTTTGTAAGAAACTTCCAGTTCTAGGAAGTACAAAGTCCTCGTGATATAAAAATAAATAACTGCAAAAATTTGTTATTTAAGGTAATGAATTAATGCTATATTCTGATAATGTATTTGAAAAGACCAGTAGAAAAGTATCCTGAAGGGTACTTGAAATGGCATATCAAATTAAATCGAAATGCAAAACTCTCCTGCTTTCCAAATACAGAATGATTCTGTGCTGAAAGGAAAAAACCTGACACAGGAGACCCGTGTTAGGAACAGATAGAGGGAACAGCCAATTAGGGACTTACAGATTTGTCAAAACTGGGAAATGCAATTTGGATGATTGAGTATCTTTGGGTTTTTCATGAAAAGGAACATAAGGAATACCTGGAGAAGCAGTGTCAAATGAACATCTGCACGTGATGGGATCATTGAATACTCCTGCATCTTTCAATACAGTTTCATCACACCATGCCCAAGAGGCACCTTCCCAATAATTCCTATTAGAGAATCCCTAATTAACTGGGCAGAAAGATAGCCACACACTCCTGTCTAAGTAAAGGATTAAATTTGGCAACATGGCTTTTAATGTTTTTGAAAATGGTTTGGTAAGATTTCCAATTAGTGTAGATCGAGTAGAGAGTCACAGATTTCAAAGGCTTTCTAGCACTTCAACAACAGTTTCAAATCTCCAATAAAGCATTATTTGATAACAGATGTTA
Source organism: Setophaga petechia (assembly GCA_024362935.1). Classification (NCBI taxonomy): domain Eukaryota; kingdom Metazoa; phylum Chordata; class Aves; order Passeriformes; family Parulidae; genus Setophaga; species Setophaga petechia. Next base: position 3,806,117 of record JANCRA010000027.1, on the reverse strand, counting down.
CTGGCCTTTGTTTCTAAATCAAAAGGCAAGTAACAATACCTTCCAAAACAAGCTGAAAAACTGTTTCAATAAAAAACAATGGAATAAAAGCTTTCTATTCACAGTAGCTGACTGATCATGACGATTGCATTGATTTAAAAAAGAATGGAAAAAAATTAAAAAGGAGGAAAAATCTAGAAATTACTCCCAGTAAAATGCAAAGAGTAGCAGCAAGAGAGAAATAAAAACCCAACAGAATTGCTTTTTGGAGAGGGAGAAAGGAAAAAGAATTTTAAAAGTTGGTTTCTATTAACACAGAAATAGTACTATTACAACTACCCAATCAAGAGATGCAGAAAATGTGTAACTAGAGGAGAGTGGCATAAACAGATTTTAGTGACACAGTGATAAAAAGGAGATTAAAAAGCAGCAGAAAGCACAGAAGCAAACAAGTATTTGTAAACAGCAGATAAAGAACAGCTGAAGGCAGTAACTCAGGCTATAACATGGCTGATAAAGCAGCCCTGCAACTCTCTAATCACTGAAGTCCCAGCACTCCTGGTTTTGTGAGGAGCAAATAACTCATTGTTTCCACAGAGCCATAAATTTCATGCATAATTTTGAAGTACTGAAACATGATGCATCCCTTAGGAAAGCAGTTTGCAACTGAGAAATGGACACTGGAAATGGAATACCAGTGCAGTTTGGATGGAACTCCCATGCACAGAGATCCTGCAGAGCAGAGTGTCCTGCTGGGGCCCAGAAGCAGCAGCACTTCTGCTGCTGGACTGTGCACTGGGGACTTCTGATCATCCCACCTGTGCCAGGAAAGAGGGAATGCAGCAGCACCAAGGAGCAATCAGGAATAGGCTGTAAGAAAGGGTTCCTCCCACAGCCAGTTATGGATGCACAGAAGCTTCAGCAGAGCATTACCAGGAGGGATTTAAACACCTTCTGGTGTATAAAATACACATGTATATACAAGTTAACTTGCATCCTGGCAAAAATCCAGGCAAGTCTCAGACTGGTTTTACATCTAACTGGGCTCCCACCTACTCCCTTCACATAATAAGCCCCTCAGAAACCACATGAGGGCACATAGATCTGACTAATATGAGTATGGCCAAAGCCCAGAATGAAATGTCAGTGCAAGGCTATTAAAAACTGTCTGTGTGTATTTTATTCATGGAGTTTAAGTGATCCTGAAGTACAGAGAAATATCTGGAGGGACCTTAGGCCAGTAATAAATCCAACAGCAGTGAAGCCTAAGAATGCAAACAGATGACACATGGGTGGGAAACAAATTAGACACAATAAAGTAATTGAACATTAATCTTTGTCTAATGGATTTGTTACCAGCTGACATTGATTGTACCTTTCCTTTTGGATCTCCATCAAGCTATTCTCCATCACACAGTTTCTAAACTGCCTGAAGCCTTGAGAAGGAGCAGCATGTGCAATAACACAGGGCAATACTTCCTGTAGTTCCCTGCTGTTAGATTCTGAATTCTTCCTCTCTGCACAGATTAATCCCTGTTTTCTATACATCTCTATTTGAAACAGAACATTTAGACTTGCTAAAGGCTTTGGAAATCAACATATTGTATACAGCAGATTAAAGTTTGCATCAGGACAGAATGGGAATTCAAAGCTTTGACAAGGCATTCTAGATTTTGCTGCACATAAAAATATCCCTGCATACTCCTATGGACAATAACAAAAAATACAAGTCTCCTCTTGATCCTTTAGCTCTAAGTTTGTCCCAGATTCTGACAAACAGCAGTAAAGATCAGAATGAGAACAGAACAGGAATCAGATTTCTAAACCTCTCTGGAGGGTGCTCTATCTGCACACATGTTGATAGGACCATTCCCTTTACCTTGGTCATTATACTGCAAACTGTTTATAACTCTGTCCTAGAGAGTAAAAACCACACCTGAATAGGGCTTTACCCATTGAGCACCTTTAAGTTCTTTATGCACAAATTTTCTCTTTTAAAAAACAGATTCCTGTTCCCACTGGTCTGATCAATTGGGCCTTTTGTGGGTTTTTGGAAGGCACAGATGACAGCAATACACTTTAGTCTGCATCTGACAAAAGTGCATCAAACACTAAAGATGGCACAAGATGAAGTTTTTTACCAGCTAGAGCTATGTGATATTTTGGTCACCCAAAAGCTCTTTATAAGTTTACAATCATGTTTAATCTTATGAATTCAGCTTTTTGCTCCCTTAGCTGTAATTAATTCTAAGAGAAGTCAAGTAAAACAATTAGATGACAATAAGTAAATTTTAGGGACTCCTTAACTTTTTGTTTGAATTTCAATTCTTGACTGCATTTTGGAAAACTGAGGAAAAAACCCAACCCATAGGGGTGCAAATTTAGGCCTCATTTAGCATCAATCACTTATAAGGAGAAGCTCTGAAATACAGCAGCAGAATTTCCTCATCTTGAACCATTTGGACTAACAGAAAGACTTGGACAAGGTACCCACTGATGCTCAACAAGTATTATTTTCTAGGGTGCTGTGTATGATTAAGCATTCTTTGTTACTTTAGGTATTTTTCTGTAAGATTTGTGCCAATTTAATGTTGTAGCAAATATCCTGCAGAAACTGCAACTGCAAAAATGTCTGTACCCTTTTTGCCCACTGGTATTTGTTAGGCTCCAACAGAAGGGAAGGCAGTTGAGAGAAACTATAACAACCCTCAAATTCCAAAGTCAAACCTGAAAATTTGGCAGATGTCAAGTGTTAATTTGCTGAACCTTACACATGTTTTAAGGTAAAAGTGTGGGGGCAGAAACCTTTCCCAGTTCTTTTGGAAAACCATATAATTCAAATATTTCCACTGGTTATCCACCATTTGATCTGAATAATAATTTTTAGTATTTCAATTTTCCACAGTCTCTTGAGAAGTAAAGATTTGAACACTGCTGGGGCCACAAGTCATTTGCTCTTAGTTACAGTTTAGTTGTGGCTTAATTTATTTGTGAATTATTTATCAGAATGGGAGGTACACAGCAAATATTTCTATACCCATTGGAGCTGGGTTCTGCCACAATATTTATATCTTTGGCACATCCTTCAAGTATATATACAAAAAATTTTAATAGGTTTACATACTTAATCAAGAATTGAGAGGCCTAACTCAAACTTAAACTTATCAGATATGAAATGCTAGGTTATTTAATCTAGTATCTGTAAAACCTCCAGTTCCTTCTTGATACCTAATCACAGCTTGAAAAAAACATGAAGCAAAATAAACCACATATCACTTAGCAAGATACTTCATCATTGGATGCACACAATTCTTCATCCTGTTTGTGATTTGCAGACCACAACAATGGTGTTTTCCTACTGGTCTCTTATTGATCTAACCCATGTGGGCTTGTTTCCAGGGGCATTCCCTTAATCTTTATGTGCAGCAATGTCAAAAGAGTATCCAAAGCAAAACAGAAAAGGAACTTGAAGCAGTAGGGTGAAATCACAGAAAAGGTTTTAATAACCTTAATAGAAAACCAAAAATTCTCTTCTGATATCTGCTACAACTGAGGGCAAAAAAAATCAAAAACTCCAAGCTATGAAGTTCTGGATGCTTTAGAGGTTGTAACACAGCTGAACACAAGACCATTGCTCTCCAGCTGCACCTGAGTGTGTGTGGGATTTCTCCTCACTGACTGCAGGTGCTCCACACCCTTGCAATGAAATTCGTTTTCAGGTGTTTTAATCCCTACAGACACTTGCAAAGTTCACACACAGATACTAGTGAAGTTTATAGCTACACTAAAATTTCACCTGGTAATAGGCTAGCAATACTAAAATATTAATTGCTTGTAAAATACATTAATCTAAAAAAGAAGCTTCTGACATTCATTCTCATCACCTGTGCTTCACAGGTATTTTTTTTAAAAATTAAATCAAGTTTTATCACAAGGACAGCCCTGAAAAGAAAGAACTATGATCACTGAGCTGCTAAGAAATGATTGCATGTTTTCAGATACCTAGGCCTGAGTCACTTAAGCATTTAATTCCTATTGATCTTAACAAAGCTCAGGCACCTTTATACTTTCATACATCTGAGACTTGAATTCTTAAGGCCTTTTAATCATGATGAAAAAAGGTACCCTATCACTTGCTAAATAAGTTCACTCTAGGTTGTATTTATGTCAGCTTTCATACAGGCAAAGAGAACAGCAATCATTTCCGTGTAGCTTGGGGCTTGAAACAAGCTCTCACTTATACAGGAGTAAATTCAGGGTAATTCCATTTACTTCATTTGATTGGATCTGGCCTCTTGCTTCTGACTCTGCCTGTGGTAACAAAAATCTGTACTGTAACATTTCTTTTTCAAAATAAGACTGCATTTTAAGGACAATGCTTACCAAGAGGAATGTCAAGATTTTGTACCACTTACAGAGATTTCTGGCCTCTCCATATGGATACTTGAGCTCAAGAAACCAAGAGGCTTTTTGTAAAGTGAGATAGGGAGAACATGCACAGACAGCACCTGCTACAAAATACCATCCCCTTACACACACAGTTACCTTCCAATCCCCACCACCCAAAAATAAAATGGAAGTCTAAACACACAAGTTATGGCACCACTGCATAAAATGCATTCAAAAGGCAGAAAGATCCATGTTTTGGATTAGTACTGCAGTACTTAGGAGAAGATAAGTCAGATATCTAAACTCTTCTGGCACAGTAAATTATTTTTACTTTTTTGTTTGTTCTGGCATAGCTATTCCTAGCAGTCACCTGCCAGGCAGGAGCAGATGTACAGCTGCTACTGTGCCAGGTAACACATCACTGAGAAGGGGAGCAAATTCCCAGCACTTGCAGAACATCTTCTATCAGGTCTGCAACAGAGTTTCAAGTCTGGCACATCTTTGCATCATTACTCTTGAAAATTTTGGCTTTTCTTTTTAAATACATAAATAGTCCATAATAACCTACTTACAGTTCCCTGTGATCATTATTCTTTCCACTGAAAATTACAGCAACTGGAATCCTCAGCACCACAGCACATACTGTGCACACCCAGAAAGAAATCAAAATGTGTCATCATTGTTGATAGAAGGATAAATATAGTTGAAGTCAGATTAATATTTCCAAGATTACTCATTTCTACTTCAAAAGAGAAGCAAAGATCATGTGCGAAATGACAGCTACCCATCTGGGACTGGAAAAGTCACCATATGGATGCCTTTTGCTAATTATAGATAAATTTTTGATCTAAGGGATTTAAAAGTAGGGATCTGTCAGTTCAAAAATATACTTCCTCTCCTCCCTCATTCAGGCAGTGCTTTGGTGCTGGTTAATCAACTAAGCAGAGCACTGGATCATACAGATTGGCTTCACCTTTAAGAAGGCACTTTTCTCCCACTTCATGCAACACGTGGTCCCATTCATAGTTCAGCTAAAGAAATGTTACAATGGTTCCTTTTTTTCCCCCAGATCAGAGTAGCCTCTATCATTTTTTAGCCCAGTGGCCCACACATTCAGAGCCCATGAGGCTGCCTTATATTACTGCTCCACATATGAAATCTCTACTTGAACTACAGCAGGTACTCCTGAAACCATCCTAAGTGGACTATAAGATGTTTCAATAACATAATTATCACCCAAGGTAAGTTCTTCCAAGAGCAATTAATTTACATAAATTATTAAGTATCTATTCCTAACTTTGTGCAAGTTGCTTCCTATTAGACTGTAAAATTAATTTTTTCTTGTATTTTGTCTGCTGAATTGACTGATTAATTCTCCATCAAATTAGTCAACTGCCTGCATTTATTAATAGACTACATTGTTCTTCAGACTTTGCTTTGATACACTGTTAGGGTGAGTTTGTCCTTGGGACAAAAAAAAAAAGGTTTCTCTAAACCTCCCAAATTTTGGCCTCCTCCTAGACTGCAAGCACTAGCTGATACTCCAATAGCAATTATATCACTGCCAAATGCAGAGGCTGCAGAGTCTTTTCATGCCTGCTTAGCATTTTATAGCATTTATACATGGACTGCATCAGCCTTTTTGTCACTACAGTAGAAATTCACTTCTGCATCTAAAGGTAGCTGATGTGAAGAAAACTGCATCCCTAATAACTGGGAGGAAAAGGCTTTTCCATCAGACCATTGACCACACTCACATGCTTGCAATAAAGCCTCGTTCTCCTCCCCTCTGCTGAGTTCACTGAAGGTTACACAGGGCACACGTGTTGGATGTTACCCCTCTGCCTCAGAGGTGCTAGGGGTGGGGAAGAGCTAATCAAGTGCAATTAAGCTGAATTCAGACCAGCTGTTGTGTATTCACTCCTCTCCAGAGGCATTCTAGACAAATCCTAGCATCTTCAACCATACTTTAGCCACACAAACCCAGTACGAGCTCATGCCAGAGACATATTTTCACACTCTTCCTCTCCTGTCCCTGTAGAGTCTCACATTCTGTCCATAATTAAACCAAGCACCTGTGACTGGTTTGCACAGAATTAGTCCCTGTACCTGCCCTTGACACACCGTAGTGCTTCCTGAAGATCACCAACATCCACCTTTGGCATGTACACATCAGTGAGACTGAAAAGGCAGATTAAAAGGGTCATTGCACCCAACCCATTCGTTTCCTACCTAAAATATAGCAAATTTGCCTTGTGGTAACCCCAGTTTTCTCAAGAGCTCTTGCTCCCAGAAAAGCAGGCTGCCAGCAGCATCAGGTGCCTTCAACAAGAGCCTGCATTCTAGCTTTCCCACTACCTTCCCTCACAGCCCAAGGGGAAAACAAGGTACAAAGAGATAATCACAAGCAATCAATTCCTTTTAATGACTTTTAATACAGGCGGCAATAATCTAGTACAATGACCATCTATTGAGTAATCTAATTCTCAACTTGAGCATTAGTTAAGTAATCCTTTATCCTGAATATCTTATCCTATCAAGGAGCTAGCTTAACACAGAATTTATTCCTACACCTCTAAAGCTACACCATTTAACCACTTACACCAAATCACTCTGTCCTCATCACTGAAGCCGTATTTCCAATCACACTTCTAGGAATGACTTAGTAGCTTATATTTTATCCATGCCATGAAAACTTTAACCACACGGAAAAGCCTCTACTTGCTACAGTGTAGAGTCCCAAAGGGAATGTGGCCATTCCCATGCAGACCACAACCTTCACACCACTCCAGTCCCTGTTAGCTCTGAGTTTTCCTCATCTTATAGTGGAATTTTCCACCCTTGCTTTCAAAGCAAATCTTAGCACACAAAAGATTTAATCCTTCAGTTACCCCAAAGATCCCACACTTTCCTAGCAAAAATGCAAGTAGTCAGCCTTCTAAGGATCATCTAAAGTTCAGCTTTTAACTCAATATAGCATCCCATGGATAAAACTTCAATTCTCATCATTAAGAAAGGTAAGACAAAGCACTACAATTCTATGCCAAAGAGAATGAATTATTTCATTCTACGCTGAATTATTTGCTTTTGAACACAAACCGAAGCTGCACCTGCTCCAGGCACTCCCCTCACGCTGCCCGACAGCCACCGGCGGCCACGGGCACCTCCTGCCCTCACACGGACACCGTGGAAGGGCTCACCTCACCGGGAGCGGGGCTCACCTCACCGGGAGCAGGGCTCGCCTCACCTGGAAAACATGGAGCCGTCCCTGCAGTGCACTCTCTGTTAACACGAGTCCCGGGCTGGAGCCCGCCGTGGTTCAGGGTTCCCAAAGTCACTCGGGGCCAGCAGCAGCTGCCGGTGAGCCCCACACCGCAGCCCTCGGACACGTTTAAAACCTCCTCCCGAGCCAGGCTCCTGTTTTCAGGGCTGACCCGTTCCTTGCCCTCGGCCAATCTCCCCGCCCTGCCGCTTCACCCTCAGCCGCCCTCAGGTGTACCCGGGGCCCCCTCACAGGGACCGCCCCGCCGTCCCCACCTGCTCATCAGCATCATCCTCCTCAGCTGCGGCTGCCAACGGCTCGCTTTGAGCACGCAAATTAAATTAAGGCCTGCCTAATTGTACAAAGGGCGTCACAAAATCCAAAACTAAAAAAACCAAAAAAAACCCAAAAAAAGAAAACCAGACAAAAAACCCAAACAAAACCCAAAAACAAACAAAAAAAAAAAAAAAAGGAAGGGAGTGGATTCAGAAATTTTAACACTTCAACTTTCTCAGTTTCTAAATATGCAGTTCTGAACTGGGTCTGGAAAACTTTGTGACACGGAAAGGCCCAAGGAGTCACAGGCCTCATGACAATAACCTTAACTTCAATGATCAAAGAGTTGCCGAAAGGCAGCATGAACAAAAACATTCAGAATAAACTCCTGAAAAACTTACCTTTTGTGAGATTCAATAGTTTACATGCTGCTGAAAGGCAGCATCTACTTCCACTTGAAGTTTGCAAGGCCAGACTTGAAAGAATTTAAAGGTTTGTTTTGGCTTTTAAAAAATCCGTGGCTGTGCCCTGTTGTGCTCAGGAGAGCACTAAGCTGGGAAAAGGGAGCCAAAGTCAAGTCCCTTGCTTATCTGAAGCAGTAATAGCAAAAACTCTCTTTTGTTACATTTCTCAAGAACAAACTATTTTCACAACTAACCTAGGCCTTTCTTTGCCCCTTCCATCAAAGTCCTACCTCTCCACAGCAAGAAACTGCTGATTTATGGGGCTGGAGAAAAGCAGAGCTTAGCCCTAATGATGCAGAGTGTGTTCAAGGTCAGAGGGGATGGCGAGGCAGAAACTGCTTCAAACAGCTGAAACCGCTGTGTCCTCCACTCTGGGTTGTTGTTCTGCTGGGCTAGATTTTTAACTGTGCCTGATAACAGCACAGTGGGATCATGCATTAAGAAATTACCTCCAAAATGTACTAGCAGTTTAGTAAAATATCTAATACTTTTACCAGCTGGTGCATATTGTGAGCTGACTTGTAGGATGCTGATGTCCCATGTATGTTTCCCAGAGACATTCAATAGGTTCAAGCAGGTTCAGCTCTTTGCTGCTTTCACAGGCTTAGCTTGCTTAGGATGGCTTCATTTGCATTTAGCTGAAGAAAAATTAGGACTAAGGAAAAAATTTCATGTGGCATATCTACTAAAGATAATAATTCTCCTAATTCCCCAGTGCTGTTCATTGTCTTAAGGGAAAGTCAGGGAAGAAAGAAGGAAATCCCTTAGTAGAATGAACAGCAAGAGAACCAAGCCTGTCTGCTGATAAAAACATTAATATTAATGGATTTAAGGGATTGGCACAATCAGGTTGTTTATCTGATGAAAATATGAAGAACAGAATCATGACAATTTCAAGGAAGACATATTTGAAAATGAATGAAAAGAAGATATGAAATGAGCAAAGCATTTGTTTATGCTTTCTTAAAAACAGCTTCAGGCCTTTTGTTAGTATCCCATGAAAATACCAAGCATGAAAGAACAGAAGAAAGTTTCTACATTTTAAATTTCCTTTAGAAGTGTAACTAAAAGTACATGGAAATGCAGTGAGCACTGCTTGGGAGAAAACATATCCAAAGTTTTGTTCTACCAGAACTGCTTGTAGCATATTACACAGAAAGTTTGGTGGATAAAATGTAGATCTTCCCCATGCAGGGAACAGGCAATGTGAACTTAGGTCCTTTTCATAAGGTGCTAGCTTTCCAAATATATACAGCTATATCTAGGAGAACCAGATGTAAGGAAATGATCCATTCAGAGGGTTTAACAAATGGGTACTTCAGAACAAATGAACATTTGTGTTGTGGGGGCTGATTTTGTGTGTGAAAAGCCCACAAAATTTTAATCACAGAAAAATTATGCATTTTGATGTAGTGGCCCAAACTAAAACAATTAATACATACCCTAACAGCATGTCATACTGCAGAGTTAATTTTATTTTGCATATCTATATGTAAGATAAAAATTGTTTGTAAGCAACTACACACTGAAATTATCCAGTCTTCATTGAACAGAATGTTGGAATATCAGCTCATGTGAAAATCAGATTATGTTTTCTGAAAATACTTTAGTAAAATCATTCATGAATTCATGGCACGTTTTTCTGCCTTAGCACAGACCAGCTATTTTTAAAATACAGAGGTATTTGTTTCTCTGCTCACTATAACTAAGATTTTGGTAAGTTTTACAAAAGGAATGTTTTTCTCTTTTCCTTAGTTGGACATTTCTTCTGTAGGCAATATTCTCAAGTTTTATGTTTACACTAAGTAGAAGAATTTTAAAGTGACATCATAAATGTCTCATGTGCTTTGCAGACCTGTAAAGTCACAAAATGGAAAGTAATGTCCCTGTCTAAGAGTACTGGCTGAACAACGGGAATTACCTTCAGGCATTCTGACTCTTTTCAGCAAAATAAAAACAACAAACTGGGGCAAGCTGGCAGCTCAGCAGCCCATTCACACTCCGTGGGACTCGGCTGGCACTGAGCAGGAAAAGGTGGCCCCCGACCTGTCCCTCGTGTCAGCCAACACGAGCAGAGCTGCTGAGGAGGTGATAAAGTTGCCAAGGTGGCACTACCCTGGAAATGCATTGACTGCAGCTGCAGGGGGAATATCAGCCAGGAAGGGTAAGGCTGTAGGAAGGCTGGCACGTGAAGGCCTCTCATTTATCTCTTAGTGATGAATGATGGCTTTGCTACAATCTCACACAGGTCTTTAAGCAGCCAACTTCTCTTAGGTTTGTTATGCAGAGTACAAGAACTACACTGAGCTCAGAGAGCTGCCACTGGAGATGCACTCTCTCTATTCTCAGTGAAAGATGTCTTGATCCTCTCTAGCATAGCTGGAGGACAGAGGAAATGTCACAGAGGGAACCTGCTTCTCCAAGCAGTAACTTAGAATTTTATAGTTAGAGTAAATATTCACACCATCTCTTTATATAAAAAGCATATAAATGCTAGTCTCTGTAAGTACTGATTAAGCTTTTAAGAACTATGAGAGCTTTAATTGTGTATTTTGCGTGTGGAGATGTATTATTACAGCAATTAACAACAGCTTCAAGCCATGGCAGTGTACAACAATTTCTCTGACAGCTCCATGCCAGTGCAGCAGTCTCCATGCTGCCCACTGAACAGAGGGACCACTCTGGAGTAAAGTTCTGCCAGGGCTTAGCCATGAGGTCAGAAACTCTTCCTGCTCTTGCACCCATTAAAAAATGTTTGGATAGATGTGTGTTCATTTGTGGTGTTTGCTTTCACCAAACCTCATGACATTCATAACAGGTGAACACAGTTACAATGTCATTACAACAATACATTTTGAAACAATCACTTGTGCTGCTTAGTATTGTACTGAGGAACTGAGAAATACTGGCCCAGGAGTATATAGAAATACTGGGTGCCAGGAGCTGACCCTTTCAGTTTTCTTTGTTGTTGTTTCCTATCATTGCTACTATTTTGCACAAATAGAAATACAATTGCATCAGCAACATTATGAAATCTTTAGAAATAATCATGCTTAAATATTTGGTAATACTTTAAATTTAAATAATTAAGACTTTTAAAACACACAAATCTGACTGTGGGCGTATTGGTGTTGTTTCCTGGGTAATTGTTGGAAGTGATATGTGCTCATGTGATGGAAACTTATCAGAATGCACAACCTTGTGCAGCAGCAGCTCCAGACTGTGGAACAATTTTTAGCCTGAGTTGGCACTATTATAGTATGAGATGTTATTCCATGGTAACACAGTAGGATCTGGAACAAACCCTGCTGTTTGACCTGGCATTCTTGTCCCTGCTGTGCATGGATGATGCCATGGAGAGATGCAGGTCTTGCCCCTTTGTTTACGTGGATGGCCCAAGTGTGGATTTCTACAAGAAGCCAAGAGAAAGTTCAGCACGCTTTTGCAGCTTCCTGGAGCCAAGGCTATGGTTCAGAAGATCTGGCTTTTTTGGCAATTTATTCAAAATGCATTTCCAAACTCTTAGTTTCATTGAGGGCAATGAAATGTTAAGGCTGCCATTCAAACACACCTCATAGAACAGTCCCTATAAAATTAACTTCTTTTTCCACATCTATATAATGTTTAACATCAGTGAGTTAAACCACAATTCCATTTTTTATAATAATTTTAATAAAGCATTATTCATGGGTGTGCTTCTGTGATGGTCTCAGAAAGGGAAGCCAAGGGCTGCTATTAAAAATGTAAAGCATGGTGACTGTGCTTTAATACACAATGCTTCAAGCTTCCCATGAAAATTTAATAATTTTTGATGTTTCAAAGAAACATCTGACTTAACAAGTGCTTGTGCTATTACTCACATGTATTTAAGTGTGTGACATTGTTGTCATCTCTTCTTCCGTTTCCACCCTCTGGAGAACATAGCAGAGAGAACAGGGAAATTCTCCAAAAAATGTTTTCTAGTCCCTACAGGCTGAGGAAAAAACAAACACACAGACATGAAGTCATGCAAGAAAAGTTGTACTTTAAACCTCCTTCTATCTCTTTCTGCCTCAGTTGTCACACAGCAGCCCAAGATCAGAAGCAAATGGGAGACAGAGCCTGAGCCAGGCCACAAGTGTGACTTAACAAAGCGGGTTTGAGTTCAAAAGTAGGTAAACTCCTCAGACCTAAATAACGTAGAAAAAAGTCTCAACACCCCACAAAATGATCAGGGAACCAAGAAGCAGGTAATAGGATTGCTCTGTGCATTCTGACAGTAGCCTTTTCTTACAGGATATAAGAAATGAGCTTTTCTAGCAGATGGAGAGAAAGAAGGAGCACAGTGCATTCTCTTGTTAAGGAACCTTCTCCCAGAAAAGTAGTTTGACAGGTGGGTATAAGTTAACATAATTTACACATTTCTATAGCTTGGATAAGTGCAGGCTATTAGTGCAGGCTGAGGTAACCTATGTGACAAGAGGCTGCAGACTGAGAAAAGATGAAAGAAGATTCAAGATGAAAGACCTACAGTATATGATGTGCAACTGACACCATTATTTCTATCACCTCTGTGCCCCAGCTCTTATAGATTAGGAGTGAAACATGACCTGAATGTAAGTATGAATATATTGAAAGAGCCATAGGCAGGAATTAGAAGAGCACTGAAATTGGACAAGTACCTGAAGGACACTTCAAAGAGTTTTACCCTACCTAAAGAAGAAAATTTCATATTTTTTGCCTGATATTTTTCCTCTTATGGTGCATTTGCACTATAATAAAGAACTATTTCACCTTCCTTCTGTGCACTCACTTTATGAGGAACAAAAGCAGCAAATTTTGAAGATCAACTACTATATCTTGAGTTTTATTACTCATCATAAAAAAGTGAAATTTTTCATCCCCATTTCCATCAAAGATCTTTACAACATGTTATTTTATTTTCCAGTTCTCTTAGAATGACTGAATCATTCCACTGGCCTGACTGGCTTTTATTCATTACCTTTAATACAGGCATGGTTGAAAGCTCTCCTTTCCAAATGTGTGTTTAGACTACTCAAAAATAATAACCTAAACCCCACTGTAATTACACTATTTCTGTATTCCTGCTCCTATGGTATGTGCAGAAACCAGGACCCAACTCCATATAAACTCCAATAAATGCTTTTTTCTCCAGCCTCTGATACATCCCCTGCTTATCCCCTCTGCACTCCTCTCTCCTCTTGGTGCCTTAGACCTGGCTCTGTTGGGAGCTCTTCCTTCCTCAAACAAAGCCCCTGTGGCGTGTGTAGATGTATAATACCTTCCTTCTTTCTAAATATTTTTAAATATCTCCAGGATTTTGTCACTGAGCAGCTTAGGCACTCACAGAAACAAATCAGAGCCAACATCTTCCACCTCTACAGGAATCACTAAGCTGTAGCGTTTGAAAATATTAATTTTTCTTGAGGAACACTTTCAAAAACTTTTTCCTTTGCTTGTTCTGATTTTTTCCCTGAGTGCTACAATATTTAAAGGACATTAAAACTTTTGTAACAGTTGGTGTCTCATATCAAGGCAAAACTAATACACTTTCAGCTGTCTTGCTTAGCATGAAGATTTTAAGGAAGCTTTATTTTCTGCAAACAATAATGGACAACTCAAGACAAAATCACTATGTGTGATTGTTTTCCCAAAGAGTAAACAGGCCTCTTTCTTTTGTTTTGTCATTCTTTTTTCTATCAGTATGTTTTGTCCTTCTTACTTGGGTAGCCTCCAAAGCTCTGATTTTACATTCCCCTATGTATGTACCAAGAAACCCACAGCTGAAATCAATGAAGTAATTCAGTTTGGAAAGGATCTCTGGAAGTTATCCCATCCAACCCCCCTCACACCAAGGACAACTCTAAAGTTAGATCAAGTTGTTCAGGGCCTTGTTTGATGATCTCCCTGGAAGGAGATGTCACAGCACCTCTGGGCATCTTGTGCCAGTGCTGGACTGCCCTCACCCTGGAAAATCCTTCCCATTACAACTGCTTGGAATTGTCCTTGTTGCATCTTGGCTCTGTTGGCCTTATTCCTTGTGCTGTGCATCTCGAGAAGACTCTGGCTCTGCCTTTGCTATTCCCTGCCATTGGGAAACTGAAGTCAGCAATTTGATGTCCTCCTCCCTGGCCTTCTCTTCTCAAGAGTGAGCATGAGCAGGTCTCAGCCTCCTGGAAATCATCCTCCAGTTCCTCTTAGTCAGAGTGGCTCCAGTATCTCCACATCTGTCTTGTACTGCAGGTCAGAAAGGACCCCTACTCATACTCCAGATGTGAGTCAAATTTAGTTTTGCCTTGTTTCTTAGCTGTATTAGCAGTAGCAGGTAGATCATTTGCAGTTTTTCCTCAGTATCTGCAAGCCATGAGGAACTCTTCCCAGTTCTGTGGCTGGATAGTTTTTAGGGAAAGGCCTCAAACAAGAGGAGCTGCTTATGCCTTTGGAGTAAGAGTAGCAGCAGTTTTCTGCAACTATCCCAAGAATCAAATAATAATCTTCTCCCCTAGTCCAAATGTAGCAAAAGTAGTATATGTAAAGCAGAATATGTTATTTAAGAAAAACATGAAGGAAAATAACTCCCTCTCTGAAGATGAGATACCAATCTACCCTTTGTCTCTGTTTCTACCAGAAGTTAAAGGGGCCTTGCAGCAAATCTATTGCCACAGCAGGCATTCCATCAAACTTGTGCATTACACATCTGAAGGTGCTTGTGAGGATCACCAAATACTACTCTGGCTCAGACCTGAGAGTACAGCCCTTGTTAGTATTCTGTTTATAAACCCTTTTTTGAGTACAGATTGATTTTAAAGAAATGAGAAAAAGCCCAAATGAAAAATAGCAATGATTTCAACCCTGATCAATTGAAGGTAAAGCTTGAAAAATTCCTTTACCAGTCTGTTCACATATTTGTTGTCTGAAACAGCTCTCAAAGGGAAGGGTCAAATAAATAACTTTCTACCATAGATTCAGGATTCCTATACAGAAAAGAAATAATACAAGAAACAGGACAGAAATGTTGGTCACAAAGGGTCAAATATATCCCTGTTCTAATTCTAGTGGAACTATAACCTTGCATTAAATCCACAGACCACAAACTTGTACAGATATTTCAGTAATAATTCGATAGAAGATTTCATGAAAGAATAGTTTTTCAGTAAACATCAAGTACAACAAGTGGTAACAACAGGGTTCAAACTGCCTCGAAGGATCTTCTGCAAAATAAATAAAACTGTTGTTAAGTCCCTGCTTAGAGCACATTCCCATATCTAGCTTCAGGAAATGAAAATCAAACTTCTTTGTTTAGTCTGGTAAGTAGCTTTCCATACTTGCAAATTCTCAGGAGATTTTGTACGTGGATCTGTCTGCACCTCTGGAAGGGAACGTGCAAAACAATTCCATGAGCATGGCCCGGATTAGATGATCTGGTGTTCTGTAATGCCTGCAGCTCCAAGCACTAAATGTTCAATGTTCTCCTCTCCAGAATAAATTCACAAACAATTCCCCTGAGCTTGGAATTCCTTGCTAATTACCCCAATGATATCCATTCCCACTCTCCTATCACCTAGTTGTGTGATTCACTGCTGTTACTCCTACAGCCAGCCTTTGCTAAAGGCTGCTCCCCTCTTGATCTAATCCAGGCACCATCCTCTCTCTCATTCCCCAGGAGTCCAAATCACCACAATCTTTATTTCAGAGTGTAGTAAGTCTGATGGGGGGGAAAAAACAGATCCCTGCAACAGAATTGTAGGCTGCCAAATATCTGCCAGAATGCAGGAATTGTGTTCCACAAGACACAGGTGTGAGGGCAAGGTGACCCAATTACTCCAGGGAATATTTTACCCAGTTGTGAGGGGTTTCATAGGGGCAGTCACAACCTCAACCATTTATATAATCCAAACACAGCCCTTCAACCCAAATAATGTTATCTTGTGGAACACTAACAGGAGAGCATCATCTCTCCTAGGGGTGAAATGAAGCAAGTGTGAAGTTCATAGCACACACTGGCTGATTTATACCTGTGATCTGGAGCATGGCTCTTGGTCTGGGTAACCAATCTGCAGCAGGGTATCCATGATCACCTGATAAAGCTGCAGCTCAGCTCTGCAGAGAGATGTGGTGACAATTTTGTGATGCCCTTGCAATAGGCAAGGGTGACTCTGTAACTGTGGCAAGCTCTTAGGACACAGTGCCTTTCAGAAGGGCACTGCTGATGTCTAGGCTGGTATATTTAAGAACAAGATTGACTGCAGGCTATTTATAAGTACTCCTGCTTGTGCACACTAAAACTGAGAGTTTAAACTAAAAGAATGTTCTGACTTCATGTAATTTCTTTTTCCTTCAACAGAAGATTGACCAACCCCTCTGAAATTCCCAGTAACAAGGCAGAGGGAAAAGAAAAACAAAAAACAGTAATGCAAAAATTTACCTAAAAGAAAATTACAATTTTTTGAACTTGCTTTCTGTCTTAGAGAGATTTTAAGATGAGTAAATTTTTTTCCTGATTAACAGATTCCTTAATAGATAAAATCTTTTAATATATTAGATGGTGGAAAATGGTCTGGCAATAGTTCCTTTTTATCATGACTTGACACTTTATTTATTGGTGATGCACTAAAGTGACAGTTTTCTTAAAAATCTCTATTGCATGAGAAGACTTAGGACAAAAGGTTTTTTTCACACAGCAAAAATAAACTCAATCACAAAAGAGTGAGGGAAAACGCACAAGATTTTCAAACTATAACATCAGAGAGAGCTTTGAGAAAAGAAGAAAAATTTGAAGAGCAATAGCTAAAAATTCTTCTGACAGGTGGAGCTTTCTTGAGTTAAGATTCAACTAATCTTGGTCTTATGCTATTCAATCTCCCTGGGTGTTCTGTATTTTTTCAGCTTTCTTGACCCCTATTTTGGAGGACACCTGTATGGCCTGATGTTGGCTCCAGAACATGCTGCTGTACATAACAGTTTAATACTATGATAACAGTTGTTCCTTTTATTGTGCTGTGAAAAGTTCCTGTGTGATTATTAGAAGTTGTCACAAGCTGAGTTTGGAAGCAGGCAGAAGGAAAAAGTATCTTAAAAACAACAGAATGTTTGGAAATCTCAGTGGAGTTGGAGCAGCCACTTACTAAACTGTTTTCACCAATTACTGCCATTTTTGATCGTTGTACTTTAATTTTTATAGTGAAAAAAGTTTGTGCATTAGACCATCAGTCAGACTGTGATTTTTAAGGCACACTACTGCAGCCCAAGATTGCTTACTAAACTGTTAAAATCACTGATATAACATTTCAGTCCTTACTAGATATGGAACATTGTTGTTATCATTGGCAGCAGTCTGAAATAAAAACAAGAGGTGTTCTACAGACAGCCTGTCAGTAGGGGCTGAGTGATTCAAATAATGTGAAGTTTCCAACTCAAACATGCTTCTAAAATACTGGATGAGGTCTTAATCCCAGTGTTACCAGGCAACATGTTTACAAAATCAAATGTGATTTTTATTCTCTGTGAATGTTGTGAATATTCTGAACTCCAGTTTGTCTCTCTCTTCCATTATTTGCTCACTGTAATTACACTCTTAGGTTTGTGCTCCACACAGTTTAACAAGTTTATTTCTGTCAGAGTTACCTTTGGTACAAAGTTGAATCTACAATGAGAATTAAAGTATTTGAATAAACACCTGCCTGGAAAGACTGGGTGATAAATCAGCCCATTGATCCCATTTGGTGCCAAGACCAACAGCTTAAAAAGAATCCAAATCCCATCACATTTTTATAAAGGTGGAGCCCCCAGTCCAAAGAAGGGCAAAACCCACCTGGCCTAGTTGATGTGCACACACTGCATAAAGAAAGAGCCTGGGCTCTCTTATACAAAAGATTGTTTTGGGTTTTTTTTAAATTCTAAATACCCTTTAAAGATGAGGAACGAGTAGAAGAGGAGGTTATATATGTTTCCCACAATACAAGACATTGATGACAATTCTAGAGACTGAATGTAGACAATGTCCTTGACTTCAGAGCAAGGTAGACACTGTATTTTAATTTTTACTTTTTTTTTTTTCCTGAAAAGCCCATGTGTATGCCAACCAAACCTACAGTTTTTCTTACCCAAACTTGTTTCCATTTTTTTCTAAGTATTTCATAATTGAAATCAAGAGTTACACTGCTGCACAATTTTTCTCCACTCTACAAGGAAACTGAGAAATAAATAAGCATCAGGTTTTTCCCAGTTTCAGTCTACTGCTTTAGCCACAAGCCTGGTCTTTATCTCTTGTCCAACACCATTTAAATCTCTAATTTTACTTAGGCCTGGCATGCCAGTATGCCTGATTTGGCTTATTTTTAATAAGAATCTTCCCTTTAAATGTGATTTTAAAGGAAAATCAGTCAACCCTGCATGTATGTAATGCTCACAGCTTTTGTGGTTCTCTTTGAGAATGTATCAGACTGGAACAGTCCATGTAATATTCACTCTTTGTTCCCATTGTTCCTCTCAAACACGTCATGTGAGTGAGGATGGTTTATTATTGATGTTGCCCATTAAGGAGTCTCTTTGAAGCTTCCACTGACAGAGGTATATTGAGGCCATGGAAAAAATGGCAAGAGACCCATTTTCCTGTATTTGAGCTGCAGACAGGATACATTCTCTAAGCATCAGACAATAAACCACCAGACCTCTGTGCTTTGCTTTCCCAAACCTGCAGTCAGTGTGTGAAAAGGAAGAAGTGATGCTTAGCTAATAATGAAGGCTTAAGCCACCAGTAAGAAGAAGACAGAATGACTACAGTGCAATATATTTTTTTTTAATCAGCTGGGGAGGTTAATCAAAGTATTTGATTTGTGCACCTGCTCCTGTCCATGGACACTTCACAGCATCCTATGCCTGAATTTCATTTTTGCTGCCAAATCCACCTCAGTGTACTTATCTTAATTTTTATTGAAGGTAATGGAAGTACAGTAGATACAAGTTGACACATCATTTTTTCCTTCTATTTTAGTCATGAATATATATTTTAAGCCTTTAGGCTGAAATATGGGACTTCTGTTTACTTCTAAGGGGCATGGACCTCTGCCATTTAAAGAACCAAATTGTGAAATTCAAACAAATTGAACTTGAATTCCATTTGGTCACACTAAATTTATTTTCACAAAAAACACTGACAATCTTTCCTCTTTTATTTTTTTCTGTTGCTACCAATTTAATCACACAACCTAGGTGCTTAGAAAACAAAGAACAACTAAAAATATCTCACTTCTTTTAAAAAAATTAAAAGCCTATTTTCAAAGCATAGAAATCACAGAAAAAATTACAGATGTCTCATGTGTTTTATGCTTAAGTGGAAATCAAGAAGGTTGTTGCTATTATGACTTTATATTTTAACTATGAAACAAAAGTGAGTAGGCTTTAAAAAAAACTGCCTGAGTTATTAGTCTGTGAATTGCCTGCTGAGCCCAGGCAGTAATATTTTCAAATGTGTGTGTCTGGATCAATATAATGACAGCACCACGCTTCAGATCAACTGGATACTAATTACAGATTTACCTGATAGACTGGAATGGCTCCCAAGGAGCTGCTGCACTCTACTTAGCAAGTGAGTTATTCTCCTAAAAACTGCATCAGGATTTTTAATGTTAAATAATCTCATCTGGATACCATTTAGTAATACACCTTCTTTAACCAAAAGTTTTTAGGAGGTTCAGCTGTCTCTGCAAAGAGGTGGCAGGGCCCTGGCAGGGGCTCAGAGCTCCAGACATTGGGTTTACCTTGAATACATGATGTCTATTTGAATAGAGAGATTACATGTGAAGTAGCTCCTCTTATAACTCTTTTAAGAAAAGA
The DNA here is from genome assembly GCA_024362935.1 of Setophaga petechia. Classification (NCBI taxonomy): domain Eukaryota; kingdom Metazoa; phylum Chordata; class Aves; order Passeriformes; family Parulidae; genus Setophaga; species Setophaga petechia. The sequence goes on along the minus strand of JANCRA010000027.1, from coordinate 3,785,912 downwards.
AAGAATTACCATTTCATGCACTAGGAGAAATAGGATTAATCTATTAAAATCTATTAAAATTATACAGATTATTCAAAAAAAAAAAAAAAAAGAAAAAGGAAAAAAAAGAGAGAAAAAAAAGAACTCCTCCTTCAAACACACAGGATTAAACTGTGGGCCTCACGACCACAAGAAATTGTAGAAGTCAAAGCAACAATTAGGTTGAAAACAGATGAGCTCAGGAAGTGCAGCTAACACACCTTTAATGGGTTCAGATCCAACCTTACACTCAGGAGTGATCTAAAGCTCTCAGATTTTGCAAGGAGAAGATGGGTTGATGGAATAATTGTCCTAAACACTCTCGGTACTCTCCATCCATCTCCGAGCTGCCTGGAGAGCCGGGGCTGGGCAGAGCCCCGAGCTGGGCTCCCCCTGGCCGGCAGCGGCGGAGCTGTCCCCGCTGTCCCCGCTGTCCCCGCTGTCCCCGCTGTCCCCGTTGTCCCCGCACGGCAGCGGAGCGGGAGCTGCACCCTCTGTTTACACAAACCTGAAAAGCCTTCGAGAATCACTAAAAAAGACAATTTTTAATGAGCACTCTCTGAAGAGGTGATTAATTTGTTCATGAGCTGTTACTAAAAATGTAATCAGTGAAGTGTAAAAAAGGTTTTACACTCAATGTAATTGCTTGCCTATAATGTAATAGTAATAATGAAAACACCTACAGTAAAGGCTTGTTAACTCAGTGTGGGATACATGATCCTGTTTGCAGTTAAAGCACAAGAACTAGACACTTGCTTATGTTCAGTGCATCTTTCTGATTCAAAAGCACAGTAGCTTAATCAATTGTTCCCATCCCTTCTGGAAAATCAACACTTACAGTTCCTCTCATGAATCATCAATCTCCTTGTCTATCATTTAAAACAAATATGTTTTGCTGCTCTTTTATTTTTCCTGTCTTTCAGGTGTTCGCTGCTGGATAATAAAATGCACATTACTAATGACAATAAGTAGTTTCATAATTTCTGGCATATGTACCCTGGGCAAAGAAAGGAAAATTACACTTACACCAAAACAAATAATAATGTGATATAAAATATACTACAGTTTATAAATGCCGTGTTCAGATAATGTTGTAGACAAATTCTTTTAATTTTCCTAGGCTGTATTAAGACCTTGCTCCACAGACAAAACTGATATTCCTTTTAACATAATTTACATTGCATCCCATATAGTAGGAAAAGCCATTGTGCTCTTCTAGATCTGAATTAAAATCACCAGATACAGGGAGGAGAAGATATGAGAGTAACTGAAAAATTCTTAAAATGTGAAAAAAAAAATCATAATTATATGGTACTTCTCTCTTTTTACAAAGGAGAGTGTTTCCTGATATGTTACTCAAAAAAAACCCCAAAAATTACAATTGGCTAATGGTCTATAATTCATCCCTATAGATCAGATTCAAAATGCTGAAGACGATCCTATGCTTCCACGTGGAGATTTATTCAACAGAACTAATATGAAAATGAGGTAGCATTCAACATCAGTAATTATAGGTCTGCTTGCTCATTTCCCCAGATCCTTCTGGGATCTGCCACAGTGATTTTTCACTTTTGTTTTAAAAATGCAGAGTAAAATGTGCTAATAAACATGTGAGAGCGAAGTCACAATAAGGTCACAAATGAGACCATCTTTGAACGGAGAAAGGAAAGGCAAGAAATAGCCATTGCAGCTAGGAAGAATTCCCAGGGAGTATAGAGTAAGTCTAAAAGATCCAGTGGGAATTAAGATTTATCAAGTCATAATCACTTCCCCTGTGGCAAGAATGACAGTTCTACATAGTAATTTTCTTAGAAGTCTGTATTTTGTACTTATCTTCTGGTTTGCTACTTGTTTTGTAGAGGGAATAGGTCTGTAGTTTGCTAAGATTTCAAGGTTCAGATCTTTCTAATTTTCTCACAAATAATCACACCAAAAATAGCTCAAGAAATTATTAATAGGAAGCTCTTCTTGTTATTGCTGACTTTATCTAATTACTGCATGTGGTTTACACCCAGATATCCACACATGCATAGAAAAGCCTTACACCTCCCTCAGAAAAAATAAAATTATAGTAACTCCTGCAGACAGATTGAACATAATAGGATTATCTTTTCAATCTATTCACTGAGTGTCTCCATGCAGGCTCCTTCAAACCAATAGCTATACTTACAAAGGAACTGGAAAATGTATTGTAATTAAGAAAAAGAACTTAAAACACTATGCTTTTGAAGTTTATTTTCAGTAAACAAAGTCTTCCCTTATTCTAGAAAAAAAAAAAAAAAAGGAGAACACATTATATTTTAATGCTACAAAAGCTTAAAAAATGGGATTCTCTAAGGAATCCAAGGAGATCAGGCACCTACTCCCTCAAGCTCTTTTGAAAATTGTAGCATTTATCTTCAGAAGTGCTTCAGTGCCAGCTGGAGAGAGGCCGGCTGAGAGGATCCCATCAGGATTTCACAACCCCGAAGTCATGTAAATTGTATCACGCTCTTGACTTGCTGGAGCTTTTAAGCGACAGAGCAGCATTTCTGCCGCGGCAGGAGGCGCAGCCCAGCGTGCCCTGAGAAATGGGGGTGAGGAAAGCCCTGTGAGCCCGGCCAGGGCAGGCACTGCCCAGAGTGATGGGGTGAGGAAAGCCCTGTGAGCCCGGCCAGGGCAGGCACAGCCCAGAGTGATGGGGTGAGGAAAGCCCTGAGTGAGCCCGGCCAGGGCAGGCAAACCCCAGAGTGATGGGGTGAGGAAAGCCCTGAGTGAGCCCGGCCAGGGCAGGCACAGCCCAGAGTGAGGGGGCGAGGAAAGCCCTGTGAGCCCGGCCAGGGCAGGCACTGCCCCGGAGTGATGGGGTGAGGAAAGCCCTGTGAGCCCGGCCAGGGCAGGCACAGCCCAGAGTGATGGGGTGAGGAAAGCCCTGTGAGCCCGGCCAGGGCAGGCACAGCCCCGGAGTGATGGGGTGAGGAAAGCCCTGTGAGCCCGGCCAGGGCAGGCACTGCCCCGGAGTGATGGGGCGAGGAAAGCCCTGTGAGCCCGGCCAGGGCAGGCACAGCCCAGAGTGATGGGGCGAGGAAAGCCCTGTGAGCCCGGCCAGGGCAGGCACACGGCCTGCAGTGCCCGGGGCAGCTCCCTGCGGCACCGCCGAGGGTCCGTCCCGGCGGCAGGGCCGAGGCTGCCCCGGAGTCGGGCTCCGCTTCCTCCGCCCCGAGTCCCCGCACGCCGCCACATTTCTCTTCACAGAGAAAAGCAAGGCACAGTTCTTCCCAATAATATTTCTGGGTTTCACATTCTCTGAACCTCAGAGAAAGGAAAAGCAATTCCTTTCATTTGCTGTGCCTGTGTTTGTGCCAAAGTAGAATGCAGTATGGAGACTGTTTACCCACAGTGATGGTGTTTGTTTCCTTGGCCTGTAGGGCCTATCAGAATGTGTATATGTGTGTGTGTGTATGTGTGTGTGTGTGTGTGTGTGTGTATGTGTGTGTGTGTGTATGTGTGTGTGTGTTTGTGTGTGTGTATATGTGTGTGTGTATGTGTGTGTGTGTGTGTGTATATGTGTGTGTGTGTGTGTGTGTGTGTGTATGTGTGTGTGTATGTGTGTGTGTGTGTGTGTGTTTGTGTGTGTGTATATGTGTGTGTGTGTGTGTGTGTGTATATGTGTGTGTGTGTGTGTTTGTGTGTGTGTATATGTGTGTGTGTGTGTGTGTGTGTGTGTATATGTGTGTGTGTGTGTGTGGACTGTCACTGACAGTCACGAGATTCTGTGCAGGGTGTGCAGAGTTGAGTGCTTGGCAGATTCAGCTTACAAGTAATATAATATAATGTAATATAGTATAGAATAATATAGTATAATTAAGTAATTAATTAGTCTTCTGATAAGATGGAGTTGGATTCATCATTCTCTCCCCCTCGTCAGGGGCAAAAATGTCATCAATACCCGCAGGGAAACCAAGGAAAGAGAACCTGAGAAGGGCCCTGTGCTGGCTTCTGTCAAGCTGAGAGGATTCACCACAAGGCTCAACCATGCAGTCCTGGCACCTGAAACCAGACAGCAGCGAGGACAAGCCCCAACCCCTGCCAGCCTGGGCATCCCTGCCGGGAAGGGCACTCGGAGCCACCAGGTTCTGTGAGAGTGGCAGCTGCTGGACACTGATGGAGGGGCTGAGGAAGCTGGACACAAGGCATCTTGTTATTGCACCTTTCAATGATAATGCCCTGTTAACAGAAAATAGGGCTGAGGTTGAGACTTTCAGACAACTCACCCTTGTTTAGTACTGCTGGGGGAAAACTGTCCCAAGCACGTTGGTTCATGTCCACTGAAAGTTGGGAAGCAGAAATGAAGGCAGCAGTCCAGACAGCTGTGAGGGAAAACAAGCAAGAGAAAAATCATAAACCATGATCTCTGAGAGCCTCTTCTGCCTAAGTCTTACTCCCAGTGATAAGCTGATTTTGGATCTTTCTGAGAGCATTCCTACTGCACCAGATGTCAGAAGTAAATGTTCTGGTTTTTCCTTAGAAATTTGAGCCAAATAGATTAAACAGAACCTCTTGCTTAGACACAATCTCATCATTAGCAAATGGACTCAGACTCAGGTTTTTAAAAATTGTCGTTTAAAAGAGGCACAGTAAATGCTATTAATACAATTTTGTTAAACAAGTAGAGATGTGTGAAACCTCTGACTAATTAAAATTGATTCTTGTACAGAAATGTGATATGTTTTTAAAGGTTTATGAACATTAATTAAATTTGTTTTTATAGATCAGAAGTCACCAGCTGTTCATCTCCAAGTCTGAGTATCTTTGTTCAGTGTCTGTATGGACAGAAAAATGAATTTTCCAATACATGAGTTATATTTTAGCATTAAAGAAAATGGCTAAATGGTACATAATACAGTATAGAAAAATATACACATTAAAAACTGAAGTGTATTGAGCACATATCTCATAAGGTAAGAATACTAATTGATCCTGTATTTAAGGTCTGATCCTTCTGCAAAACAGGCTGCATTCAATCCCCAAAGAAACAAGTTCAATAAACAACTATAGACCATTGCATGCTGGAAACAGACAAGCCAAGCACAGAGAGCTCCTTTCATGCATCAGCTTTGATTGTCCTACTTTGCTCTGTCAGGAACAGCAGTGACAGCTTAAGTGTTAAAGCTTTTTGACATTGCAACAAACCAAATAAAGCCTAGTTGCACATTTTGGAATTTATTTCATACCACATCTAAAATACAAACAATATAGGGAGTTTTCATCGCTTTCAAACAATAGCAGCCACTGGAGACTGTTTCTGGAGCTCATGTTTTCCTCACATAAGGATTCTCACTAGATGAGTAGCAAAAGCATGTTTGATAGCCAGCTCCAGGAGCCAGGCTGGCCAACACAATTATTGCACATTCTGTCAGCACATTTCCTCCCTTCAGCTTTACTTCTACAATCTTTTTCAATATTGTTAAAATGAGCAATCATTCGTGATTCACACTCCCAAAAAAGGCAGAAACCAACAATTCCCAATGGCTATAAATTATTAATGCAATTGTGCCAATCACACAGAGCTTAGTGCTTTTAAAAATGGAATGAGATTATCTGCACAGTTATTTTCAATCAGATTCATCTCTTATTAGGGGGCATTATGCATACGGCTTGCTCTCAGAAAGCCATCTCCTTCAAAGAAGATTGTTGCACAGTCATTTCTTCTGAAATACTATGCAAGCTCTATATTAGATACCAAATCAATTTTTTGTTTCAGGAAATAATTATATGTAATGGGTATTTTACTTTGTAGATAGACTGATTCTTTCCAATGTAAAAGTCTGTTCTGTTCTCAGTTGTTATTCCCATTCAAATCATCCCTGCTTTGAGTTGGCCCCCACTGATTTACACCAATCTAGCAGAAATATAGGCAGAACTGGAGGCTGTGGCAAATCTTTTTTGCTGCAATAGCTTTAACAGGCTGTAATAGAAAAGTTTGTGTTACTGTACAATGTATCTGTTAAAACAGCTGGGGCACACAGCTGTCTCAAAGAATACAAGCTAGAAAATCTTCCTCTCTGGTATACAAAAATCTAAGGAAATATTATAGAGCAGTAGAGATTCAAAGGATGTAAGTATCAAGGTCAGTTTTGGGGAATCCAGAGGGTTGTCTTTCCTTGCACAGTCTCTCTGTGTCAATGTTTGTTAGATTTTGGACTGTGTTGCCAGGGCCTGCACTGGAGGCCATGTGGAACAGCCTAAATGAACTGGAGACACAGGATGCTTTTGTATTTACTGTTGCATTTTGTAAGAGGATTGGAAAATTGCCTTTGTGCTCCCAACTCCCTATTACTTATTCAAATTGTCCCAACAGCATGCCATGGAGCCTGGCAAGACACCAAACACAAGAAACTGGAACCAAATTCAGTGGTGCCTCAAGCTGCAGGAGCAGGGGTATTCCCCTGGGAATGGCTGGCTAGCAAGGCGGAATCTGACCTAAACTAAATGAAGATAGTTTTAGAGCTGAAATACTGAAGCCACAAGGATAAAGAGACTCAGAGCACATAAGCATGTTCATTTAAAGGAACTTAAATATGTTGAGTCAACAAAAACATCAGTGGCAGACTCTTAGCACATGCTTAACTGCCCTACTTAATCTAGGCCAAGAAGAAGCTCTCAGTTTCTAAGACCCTTGCTTTTTGCTGCAAGCATTACAATATTTTATCTTCTGTATTGGTGGGAAAGTGATCTTTAAAGCACTGAGCTGTCAAAATGCTGCACCAGGATTTTGCTATATTATTTTACATATTTCAGCTCTGTAACTGGAGTACTGGCAATCCTTGGATTGAACACACCTTCCACAATATGGGGAACTGTCTGGTTCTCACGGTCTTATGCCATGGTGCCATTCAACAACATGAATTCCCATCTGTGAATCTGCTTCCTGCCATTTGCCTTGTACTACTTCATTTTTCCCATCCAGAAGTCTGGCAAGAGCTTCTCTCTATTATTCTGATAAGAGTGTGGGTCAAACTCATTCCACTGTGAATGTGCATTTGTGCTTGCAGAGAGTGAGTGATTGATTGGTATCAGGCAGAAGTGACATCTCCTGTTACATTTCTGGCATGTTATTCTGTGGTTAATCAGTGCTACTGAGTGTCAGTCAAACCTACCAGATGTGACTCTAATGGATGGCTGCTGGTTGCCTGATGTCTGTTTTGTCGCTGATGTGACTGGAGTGCTCCTAAAAGTTATTTTAAAATAAGGGGTGGGGGGAGGAGAACATAGCTTAGCAAGTATGAGGAAACTGCATTTAGAAAGTAGCTGTATTTGTAAACCTCTGCTTTTAAGTATTCAGTCAGATGATTTTTTCAATATTAATTAATCACAGGGCTATCTACTCTTGTTTGATCAGCAAAGATTCATGCAAAAGAGTACTTGGGATTTTCTGATGTGTCTTGTGGGTGGTAAAAGATTGTTATTCTTAATTTAGTTATTTAAATTCTTAGCAGTTCTGGAACACATGCATTATGAATAACCTTCACCAAGAACACCACAAAAACTTCTATTATGACCATGCTTTTTAGGCTGAAGCAGAGTCCCATTGAAGTAAACACTGTCATGAAGACAGAAAGGAAGTTTCTTCTCTCCCTAAAGGAGCTTAAAAATCAATCATAGTGAAAAACTGCAATTATTTTCATTTAATTACAAACCACAAATCCATCCAGCTTTAGACACAGTATGAATCAAAGACTGAAACTTGAAATATTCCAAGTCTCTTTTTCCATTGTGGTTTGTACCTGAGACTGGCTCTAGAATTATCAGTTATTTGACAAGCAGCCCAGTGGAACTTACAGCTCATATTTATGACTTAGATTAATCAGATTGCAGATATTTAAGTATAGGCATATCTATTCAATACCATCTTTAACAATTGCTCATCCAATTCCACTGGATCAAGGCTTTGTTTATGGATCCAGACAGAGCTGATACAAATTTTTTAACAAAAGGCCAGTTACATCATTGTTGTTTAAGACTGTGTTGAGTTTTACTTACATGTACACAAATTCTTATTATGTATTTGCCAAGACTTTCATAAGTAGGTAAATCTTCTGCCAGGATGTTTTAATTTTTCTCCTCATCTTTTAGCTTCAGGAATATTATTTCTTTAAGAAGATTATGGATTTAGAAAGCTTGATTGGCATTTGAAAATAAAAGTAAAACATGTAACACAGCCAAACTCTGCTCATCTTATTCAGTTTTACCAGAATCAACAAGGTCAGAGAAGGAAGTGCTTGGTAGGGACTAGAACAGAGAAGGGGAATGACTTACATGTCCTGAGGCCTGTCAGAAAGCAAATTTCAAAACTACCTCCTCCTCTGAGATTTTTAAACTGTGAAAAACTTATTTGGAATATATAAATCTCAAAGTTCAGGGTAAACGGGAGGTGGACCTGATTCACAAACTGCAGCAAATTGCTGGTTTTTGCTTTCTGGTTTCATTTTATTTTCAGCCCTGAATTTTAATATGGTATAATTGATAAATTATAGTTTCTGAGGCAGAAATTGGATCTAAAATTTAATTATCTTGAAAATTCCGGGGTAAGTTCTTGTCCTAATGCAAATCTTTATCTGCTGATGGCTGACAAAATTTATCTTCAAATGTATTCCCAATCCAGAGATCAAAAAAGTGCACATGATGTCTAATGGAGAGCTCCAGGAAGCCAGCTTTTCTAAGCAACAATATCAAGGAATTTGTAATTTTATTTTTAAGCAAACTGTAATTTAAATAAAGCATGAATTATAAACCTTGCAATGAGAATGGAGATGGTAATTGTGCTTCATTTTGGTCTCACAGTGAACATGACCCTTTCTCTTCTGACGTCTTAGAAAATATTGATATATATTTAATGCAAAGCACAAATTGACCTTAATTCATGGATCTAAAACATTTACATGCCTTTGTTGCTTTTAATTTTCAGTGAAAATGACACGGTATCTAAAACACACCCTCAAACAGCATTGTGGTGGTTTTACATTTTATTACTAGGGCAAGACCAAGATCATACTCATTAGCTCTAAAGCTAGAGTTCTATTGAATAAAACAGAAAGGAAGTTGGAGGTTTGGCACTTTTGTGATGGGTCCTGATGGGCTTTTCACATTACCCATAAATCATGTAAAAATAATATGTTAAAGAAGAATTCTGAAGAAGAAAATCTAACCTTACCACCGTCATATCTCCCTGCAGCTGAATTAATAATACTGAGAAATGTAGCGAAACTATGAATTATTCTAAGGACTCAGAATTCTGCAGAAATTATGTTTTACATCTTTGTACTTAATGTATGCAAATGTATGCATGTGTCTCTCCACAACTGTACACAATCCAGTCCACAGTTCTTTACATGTGACTTCCTAGCACCATAAACAGACAATTCACCATGAGCTGCAGCTTTAATAATTCCTTGTAAGCAAGTAGAGGACACAGACTCGGCCAGGAGGACACCAGATGTGGATAACATTGATAACACCAAGAGAAAGGATCTATCTAGATGTGATTTGAGAAAATAGAGCAATTTAGCAGTAGGGATATTTATAGTACTGAAGCACAAAAGAAACATGAAGCTAAACTTAGAAAGTCAAAGGGACCAATCAAGAAGAGGCAAAGGAAATGTGGTTATAACTGAGACTCTCACAAATTCAATGATCACCTCTATGATGTGCTTTGCAATCCTCTCTTGTACATGCTAGAAAAATGGAACACTGAACAGGAGAATTTTAAATTACATAAACCTCTATAAAGGGGCTAAAAAAACCATCACAAGTCTGGCTTCATCCCGTTAGGAATTTAGGGAAACCACACTTCCACTCTGTTTATCAATTCACCTGTCCCTGCCTATGCTGCAACAGCACTTCTACAGAACTTAATTAACTGGTACCTATAAAATACTGCAAAGTTAATATTACAGTGGCTAAGGAAGCACAAACTCTTACTGTTTTTAATATGGAGACTTGTTCTTTGGAAAGGGATAAAGTTTTATTGCATATATATGAATGGGTTAGGCCCCTAAAAAGAAGTGAAGAAAAAACAAAGAGAAGCAAGCCCATAGTATAAATTGTGGCCTCTCTCAGTTTAAAGGTATGAGGGAAAAAATAGCTGAGAAGATGAAGCATAAAAATAGAATAGTAACCATTTTGTACTGTAGGTAATACTTCTTGTGTGCAGCTAAAATACAAAGCAGAAAAATAGCAAATTCTAGAAAAGAATATGAAGTATTTGTTGCAAGTGTTTGCCTATCAAAACAATTCCTTTCACATCAGTGTTTGGAAACCTTTGTTATGCTCCTAGATGTGGCTGAACAAGTTGGTACAAGTGATAGGAACTTGCTGTGGGGAGCTGCAGGGTGTCAGTCCCTCCTCTCTGGGCTCAGATCCTTCACTGCAGGATCCCACTTGTTCCACAGATCTACAGATTTTCAGCAGGCTCTGGTCCTCACAGGGGAAGGCACCACTACTGCAGAGTGCAGTGAACGTGGGAGAGGATGCTCACAACACATATGCAGGGAGAAGAGGAGAGCCCCCTGCAGTAACACCACCCCAGGCAGTGACAGAATGGGCTCAGGGACACAGGGAGCTCCTGCTCTGCAGCTGGGTTAAGCCTCAGCCCTGAATGGCTTTCTGACAAACCTTTGCTTGTAGCTCCAGGAGCCAGCAGCTGTGCCCTTTCAAATTCCCACTTTGTTTTTAACATCTTCATCACAACCTACTGGCAGCATGCTCTTTGCACACACTTTTCTTATGTCTACATTCACATCACACAAACAAGACCTACTCCAATAAATACCTTTGAGTGCCTTCAAACCACTTGTCTGCTGCATCTTTTTCTCCTTCTTGGACAGTCCATCGAGTACAGGAACATAAGCTCTTTTTTTCAGACTAATAATAATAATAATATTAATAAGATTTAAAAACATCTGACAATGGTACTGAGGAAATGTATTACTGAGCTGGACTCAATAAACCTGTCAAGTGATTTGGTCACTGCATTTATCTCTATTTCCAGAAAGTTGGTGATCTCTTATTTCAGAGAAGATACAGATGCTTTTATAGCTCCATAACTATTTTCTTCCTTGGGATTCTCTAATTTTATCACTGGGACAGAAAGATGTGATGGAAACCTTTCTAAATGTCATCTGGCTTAGCATGAAGATCTACTAATAAGGACATGGCACTTTAAAAAAAAAGCCCTCAAAATACCCAAAACCCATACACTTGTCAATGTTTTATTTATACCTGAAATTAATAAGATGTTCTGAAAAACCAAGCTCCAACAAAAGATGAAAAGTGAAAAGCAGGATTTTCTTCTATTCCTAGGAGCAATATTTTTTAGATTTGTTGATTGTCAGATTGGAGAAAAAAAATAGAAATTAAAAACAATGCAGGAAAAATACACATCAGCTACATCTTTAGAAGAGTTCAGGCAGAGAAACAAGCATCCAGATGCTCTTGCTCTGTTAACATCTTAATTAGTGATGATTAGTCAGTAATTTGAAATCTTAAAAATATCACATTTGACAAAAGGTTATTTCCACTTTTAACTGGTCTCTAACTGCTTACTTAGATTGATTTTAAAAAACCTTTTCAGCTGCCTAGGTAACTCGGTTTCCGATGCTCTTTGCTAATTTTTTAGATAATATTTCTCAAGAGGCCTTATGTAATTAAAGAGGTTTTAATCACTAAGATCCTGTAGTGAAGGAAGGCTGTTGATGATGTGCCAGAGAGTGCTCAGTACAGACAGACCCTAAAGGAAGTCGTGGATCTTCCTCAGGGGTGCTCCCTCCTGCACTCTGACTGCCTGACCTGGCAGAGCAGGCAGTGCTGGGGAACTGCACAATGATGTCCCAGCCTGCAAGTTCTCCAGTTTGAATAAAACAACGGCTCCTGCTGGCTCCTGCTGGCTGTTCAGCTGTGTGAGAGAGCACACCCGTCCCTGAGCACCTGCCACAGCACCAGGCTGCTTCACTCACACTCACTGCTGGACTTCCTTCTCCAGCTTGCACTCCATACAGCAAGACATTATTCCTTGTTTCCATTTGGAGAACTGAAGTGACAAAAAGTCTGAGATGAAGTTGGAGATTTAATCCTGCCCCACAGCTCAGTTCCCAGCACTGGTCCCTGCCCCAGCCCTGCCTGGCTTCCCCAGAGCTGTAAGGAGAGGACAGCAATGCAGAACCTCTCCATGGCTGGGATGAACTGGAGAGGGCTGCTCCAAAACATCCTGCAGTGAGGTTTTTCCACAGCTCTACTTATACTCTAAATTATTTTATAGCCCCCTGGTTGCTGAAGTAGTGTGCATTTTGATGTTCACAAGAGACAACCTAGCCTGCTTTAATGCATATAACATAAATATACTATTATTGAGCCAAGAGCTTCCATTACCTTTCTTCAACACAAAACTTGTGAAATCTAAGACAAAAAACAAGCCCAAGAAGTTCATATCTCTTGCAGAAGGCAGGTAATGGCATACAATGCTACAGTTGCTTTGCTTCTGGAAAGGATGAGTTTTATCATTAACTTCTCAGCCTTTGCACTTCAGATAGGTGTGTTCTGCCACCCACACAAGTTTTCAACCAAAGCTGAGTTCAGTATGTGTGCAACTTTTCTGAGTCCCAAAAGACACTGCAACATTTGGTACAGCCAAACATCTTGCTTAATTCATTATTCACTATTTAGAATTTTGTCAGAAATCCAGACATGAAGTGAAAGAATAAAAAAAAGTCAGATAAAGAAGTTAAGCAATCACACCTTCATCAACAACATAAATAAATCAGAAAGCCCATATGCTGGGATTCAGGAATCCAAGTTACATGACTATAAGCTTACACACAACAGAAATAGCACCAAACCCAGGATAAAAGGGGCACATTTCCAGTGAGTAATTGCCACAACTAGTAATGCATGGTTTTTTCTCTGAACATGGAGCTTTATTAAATGTGACAGTAAACATCCCTTCCTGATGCTTCCTGTAAACTTTCACATCCTCCTGGAAACACAGTGGTGATCAGGGATACATAAAAAGCTTTGCTGTCAGAGCTCCCCACCAAACCCTACAATTTATGTAGCAAATGCACAACGTTTCCCCTCCCAAGGCTGCACTGCACTGAACCAAGAGAAAATGCAGTCTTTGCCATAAGTCCTTGTTCTCCAGGAGCTGCACTGCAGAGCAGGGCTCTGGTGATTCAGCCTGGGATAAGGGCTGCACTCTCACTGGGTCAAAAGCTTTTGGAAAAGTCTCTTGCAACCTGCACAAAGAATGAAGTGGCTGTGTAGCTTTGGCAACCCAGCTTTAGCCTCTCTATTACATCACCGGAGAAGAAGCATCACTCTTGCTTTTTCTTCTAACAGATCTGACTGACTTAAAGTACAAACCTGATTTTATCTGCACAAGTATCTTTAGCAGACACCACAGGAGCCTGAGAAGAAGGCTGAGCCTGCAGCCAGCAGATCAAAAGCCTCTGCTTGGAGGCAATGGGGGGACATGGAAGCTGGAGGGTGGGTCTGGCTCGGGGTTACTGCAGAAGGTGCCCCTGGAGAGATGGGCTGTGGCTACCAAAGGAACAGGCACTGCTGTCAGCCTTCAAACAATGAAACTAGAAAGCTTTCTTAGCAAAAATATGTGCACTGTTTTCATCAAAATACAAAGAATTCCAATTCTTTGCATTCAAAATACAGCTGATTGTAAATAATGAAAGTGCACTTTGCTATAAAGCAGTTTGTACAAATCTGCTCTGAAAGGATACAGAACTAGATAAAGGGTCCTCCTCTGAAAGGATACAGCCCTCTGATTGTGGGTTTCAATATACTTATTTTAAATTTTCCATGGGAAACCCTAATTATGAACTGCTCTATGCTGCCACTGAATAAGGGTTTGGTGTAATAATCCATGGGAAATAAGATATTAATAATAATAATTTGGTTACAAAATACAGAGGCTTTATATATTGGAAAATTGCCTCTATCATCAAAGTTAGGTTTTGTTGTTATCTGAAGAGACTGGCTAAAATTATTGATGGAGTATTAATAGTGCCACAAAGTTGGAAACTGTAGGTAGGAAAAATACAAGAGAAAATAGAATGTTATCAGAGACCTTCAGGCTAGAAACCTGCCTTTGAATTCCTAAATGTGTGATAAGAGGAGTTATATAACACGTGTAAAACTCAATAAACAAAGCCTGTCTGCTCAGGAAGCCTGAACTAGACCATTTGTTTCCTATGAGGAAGAATGTTTAAAGTTATTTCTCTGTCAATGGCAAAACTATGAATAAACCTAATGAAAAATATAGAATGTGTGGGTGTAAAGAATATGCTTGGCTATATCTCCACTTTTGTTTAACTATAGAAGTATTGCTAGTTAAGTGTTCCTCCATCTGAAAATATTGCATCTGGTAAGATAGTTTTCTATTCTGATCACCCACTGAGTAGGGAAAAAAGAAATGGGCCACTGGAAACAACCAACATCTTCCTGGTAGTCTAAACCCCTTCACCTGATGAACATCTCCAGGAAAGAGAATCCTCCTTAGCCAGCTTAACAGCACCCTGCTTAGCTGCTAATGTCTGTTGTACGATTACCTGTGTCGGGAGAAAAGTGGAGAGCTTTTAAAAACGTTACCAGAGGTCATAGCTTGGGAATCAGCAATCAATCGTTCAAACACTTTATCCTGCAGCAAGTGGCCACTTGCACTGTTCAAACACTGCTCGAGTGTTCCAAGGCGCTGTGTGTTTTGGATGAAAGGTACTCTTGTGTTTCTGCTTCCTCCTTCTGCTGCGCAGGTAACCTGAGGAGTGCAGGAGCGCGCACAGCTCCCTCAGTGTGGAATGGGGTTTTCCAGGGATCCCAGCCGTGCTGGCAGCGGAACGAGCCCGGTCACTCCTGGCTCGGCGCTGCTGCCCAAGACGGGGAGAAGCTGCGGCTGGGGCTGAGCGAGGGAAGGGCGAACACGAGCCAGCACTGCACCCTTGGGGCAGTGGATGCAAACTACAGAGCCAGCGGGAGCTCGGGCCGGGAGTGCCGAGCCTTCCTTGGGGCAGTGGATGCAAACTACAGAGCCAGCGGGAGGGCCGAGCCTTCCCTTCCGTGGGACACGCCAAGCGCCCCGGTCTGCCTCCAGCCCGGCCTCCCCAGGACGGAAAAGGCGCTGAGAGCCCGGAGCCAGCCGGGGCTGGGAGCACAAAGGCGCTGAGAGCCCGGAGCCGGGCAGGGCTGGGAGCACAAAGGCGCTGAGGGCCCGGAGCCGGGCAGGGCTGGCGGGCACAAAGGCGCTGAGGGCCCGGAGCCGGGCAGGGCTGGGAGCACAAAGGCGCTGAGAGCCCGGAGGCAGCCGGGGCTGGCGGGCACAAAGGCGCTGAGAGCCCGGAGCCGGGCAGGGCTGGGAGCACAAAGGCGCTGAGAGCCCGGAGGCAGCCGGGGCTGGCGGGCACAAAGGCGCTGAGAGCCCGGAGCCGGGCAGGGCTGGCGGGCACAAAGGCGCTGAGAGCCCGGAGGCAGCCGGGGCTGGCGGGCACAGCCCCTTGCAGACGAGTCCCAGCCCCTTGCAGACGAGTCCCAGCCAGGCGCTTCTCAGGCACCGGCGGAAGGGCAATGGTGACACCACACAGCAGAGACAGCTACAACCAGACACACGCAACAAGAATTTCTGTGGGAAGGGCAGCCAAACATTGGCACAGGCCTTGTCAGAACTAGACCCAAACCAGCCTGATCGAAGTGGCAGGTCAGGTAACCCACCGAGAGTTCCTGTAAAGTGAAGTTTCCTGGGGGCTGTGTGGTCACAGGGAGCTGCTGCTGCTGCAATGGCTCTCACCGTCCATCACCCCTCTCTCAGCAGCACCTGGGCAAATACAGACAAACCTGGCAAGGAAGATACTTACGAGTTTCTTGTCCTTCCATGACTTCTTATCACCTGATTTTAACAAGGACTTACAGCCGAGGGCAGGGCAGCTCTCAGCAGACCAGGGTTATTCTTCCAATAAATCGATAAGCTGTGGTTTGAGGGCAGCCATTGAACCTTAAGAAATAACTCCATTAAATTAACTCCAGCTTTGTGTAAGATACATGCCACTTCAGTTCTAACTTACATACACTCTTTAAACAGGAAAAAATCCACTCATTGCTTTAAATTTCCTACAGAATAATAATTGTTATTCAAAAGTAGGATTTAAGTTTGTTTCTGATACTAAATGGAATTTATAGAAATGCAGGTGGGATAGGTGTGTGTCTATCATGAGCATAGTAAGATAATTTTATCTACAATCATTTGTTTCAGAATTTACTTAAATATTTTACCATTATCCATACTCTGACAACTGGAAAACAAATGGGAGGATGATTCATTTCTTACTTCCCAGTCAGTAAATTAGAATGTTATCAACACAACGATTCAATAAAAGATGGTTTATGCCTGAATTCAACTTTTGGGTAGTTCAAGTTTGATGATGATTTTATGCCTGAGCCCTTAGAAATGCCTTAATAAAATTTAAAAACAAACAAAAAAATGCCACAGCATTTTTTGATCCATTTGGGACTGCTTCTAACTCCGATTTTTTTACAGCAAGATCCAATAGGAACTCCTGTTATTTAGGAGGTTTAAAATGGATCTTAGTGGAGTTCTTACAGAATGTGTATATTACAATCTTATCTACCCATATTTTCTCACAACAGACAAAATCCCATGCACAGTTTGATCGCTGACAGTAAGTTAACTGAAAATTCTTACTTGGCCTGAAATTACTTTTGAATCAATAATAAACCACAGAGATTTAGCTTGAAAATTACATTGTGGAGAGAGATTCAAACTCTCAAAAGAGAGGAGCAGCCTCCTAGCCAACAGCTCTGAGGGTGAGCCCTGATCTCTCCCCTGCTGTTGTACAGGGTGTTCCCCTGAGCACTGCACAGCAGCCAGGCTGGGACACACCAAGGGGTTGTCAGTCCTCAGCAGCACTGCTCACCTTTGGCTTAACTGACTGCAACCAAAACTGGACTGCAGGTGCCACACATTCAGGAGTTCAGGCTGCTTTCCCCTCTTCCCTCCCAACAGCCAGTGAGCCAGGGCAGAACCCAGCTTTTCCAACATCAGCTCCTCCCTTTCCCTGGGTGGCACTCAGGCCATCACTGCTGCAGTCACTCAGCCCTGCCCTGTGTGTGCAGGAGCAAAATGGCACAATCAGCCACAGCCTCCTGGGGGGAAAGTCTTCTCCTGCCTGAAACCATCCCTTTGTTCCCAGCCTCTTCTCTCTCCCTCTCATCTCCTCATTTAATCTTCCCCACTCCTGGCCTCAAGCTGGAACTGTGCAACAGATCTAACACATAAATCAACATTCCACTGTGATACCAGATCAGACTATAAACATCTCCTTCCTTTCAGGGCCCACTGTACCCCTCAGCCAGTTCCACAGGTGCTGCCCCTCATCCTTGTACATCTCCCCTCTCCACAGCTACATGGGTTTCCCCTGGGTAATCACTGCAGAGACCTAAATACTGAGACTTCAACACGTCAGGAAGTATTAGATCAAAAGAAGAGAGTAAGAAATAAACTGACATTTTCCACACAATAAATAGCTTATCATTAGCATTATATAAAGTGTTATGACAAACTTAATTTTGGAACTATTGACAAGAGCCTCAAAGTTAGTCTTTAATCATGAAAAGGATTTTTCCTTTGAAAAGGAAAGTCTCTACTCTTGCTCTGGAACATCTGTTCTCAGTTTTGGATTTATTGGCACAGAAATTAACAAAATCACAAAGCTGATCTTCAGTCATCACCCAGGGGCTTTTTGTATCTGTTTGGGCTGTTCAGACTTTAGAGTTACTTTGATTCATATCATGGACAATCATTACTCAAATCCTTCCAATAATAGGCCCTACTTCAAATTGTATTTTCCATGAAGTGTCATTTAGCCAAGGCTAGGAGATTAATCTGCTTTCTTTTAATGTAAAGACACTACACTGTAAAAATATAGAATTGAATGTTATTTGAAAATAAGACCAATACATGCTGGCTGGACCTGTCAGAAGCCCAGACTGCCAGTCTCTTGTACAGAGACACTGCCACTGTACTTGAGTTCTCAATAATAATGATTTGAGTGTTCACTTTTGTTTGGAAATGTGATCAAGCATTTGCCAGAATGGGATCACTCTCCATTCTAAGTCTTCCTTTCTAAGTTTTTCTGTTTCCTGACTTTAAAACAACCCCTAAATTCTGCAGACCACAGCTATGTAACTTAAAATAATACCCAAATCCTCTGAGCCTAAGACAGAGTGATCCAGAAATGGTTCCAAGGTAATGCAGCAACCAAGAACCCAGGTTTTTGAGCATTTCTGAAATTAACTGACAAGATCAAACCAGTATTTCTCACATATTTCAAAAATCAACATTCCATGTATAGCACTTACTAAAAGTCAGAAGAGGCATGTACAGTGAAAGGTTCATGTCTTAAATGTAATCTTTTCTGGTTTTGAAAAATAGTCTGTAACTAACAAGCATTTACTCAGAGAATATAAACCTCTTATCAGTTGCCTCTGAAACTAAGCTCACTGCACCCACTTGATATAAACTTCAGCATTTATAAAGGCTTACAAGATCAAAATCAATTGTTCATACTTATGTTCCAAATTGTGAAAAAAACCCCAGCTTCTCACTTCTAACATTTTCACACTTTCAGTCTGATAATCAAGATTGTTAATATACTCCTGCTGGAATTTTAATTTTTTTCTCCTCTCCACTATTTTTTGGGAGACATTTCAATGGAGATAACTGCAGTTTTCCATAAACTAACATCCAGGGAAAGAAATTAAACATACCCAGCATGTGTACCATATTGTTTTGCCTAATCTATAGATTGTGCTTGGCTACTGTGAAAGCCTCATTTCATTTCATTTACTCTGTGAAGGAATAATACATTATTCCTTCATTATTCCTACCTGATCACCAAGTTCTCAAGGAATGAGCAGGCGCTCATGATTACTACAAAAATAATTAAATAGCAACAAAATGTAATCATTTAGCAAATGTAGACATTTCTGTTCTCATATAGTTTATAAAACTATGTATCATGTTTTAACTCAGACAGACCCCCATGGCATGAGCCAGGGCCAGCAGCTGCCTCTCCATCAGCCTCCATCCCTGCCCAAGGCTGCCACTGTGGACACTGATTTCCCTCTAACCCCACTCCCACTCTGGTTTTTCTGCCTGTGTGTCCCTGTGGTGGTGTGTCTGAACCTGCTGAAGCTCCATGGCTGCTGAAGCTCAGCTGTGCTTCTCACCTTGCAACACCTGCAGGAGGCACCAGCAGGGAAACAGGAACATGAGCAAAGAGCTGGGTTTTATTTCAGGGGTCAGCAGTAGAGAAAGAGAACCCATTAATAAAAATTTTACATATGCAGTGACATGCAACTGAATTTTGAGTGCCATTAATATCTGTAACTATGTATTTAGGGCAAAGTAATTTATTCTTACACTTAAAGATAATGAGTCCTCCAATCATTTTCTACCAAACTGTAAAAATCCTCAATTCAGCTCAAAATTGCTTATAATCTGGCCAAACTACTGAACATAAAGTGTCTCTTGGACAGAAGTTAGCTCCTTCATCACCTCTTTCTCTCTTTCAACAGGAAACAGAACAGAGTTACAGAAAACATTTTCTAATAAATAGCACCACTTTACCATGACAGAGCAGAGCTCATCAGCTTTATTAATCCCACTGCACTGTGGTTGGCCTCCTCCCTGCATAATGTTTCAATGCTGAATGCCTTGCAACAAAGGCTAACTATTTAAGGGAAAGGAATTGTATCACTGACAAACTTATCCCCTCAGTCATCCCCTCCAGTTCCCACCCCTTCCTGGTTTTTTCCTGTGACTTGATGAAATCCCTTTCCAACCAACTCAACAGTGCCAATGTACATAAAGCAAATTATTTTGAGAAGATGTTATAAGAACTTAAACACAGTTTTCAGACCCCAAGACTCTTTTCTGAGCTCTTTCAACTTTTCCAAACTCTACTGACATTGCCTGAAATGGCTCATAAATCCAGCCTCATGGAGTGGCTGCAGGACAAGTGGGGCATGTGAACTCTCCAGAATGTTGCTGAGGCCTTCAACAACAGGAAAGCATCTCTGGAAATGGGGAAGACAATATTGTGATAGCACGTGAGTGCATGAAAGACTTTCCTGAATGCTAGATGTTCTTATATTCTTAACAAAGTCACTTATCATCAAGGTGGCTTGGACATTTCTTTACAAGGACTCTATTAGAGTCAGCTGAAGCAAAGGAAGCATGATGAAGTATTATCAAAAGAACAGAAAAAGAGCTCTGTAAAATCTGCTTAATCTTAGGAAATCAAATCAAAGAACAGATCAGCAAATGAACACCTTTGGTGCTTGCTAGCAGAAAAATTCATTATAAACATCTGGTGAAGGAGGTAGAGTTTAATAGTCTTTTATTCTCTAGAAGAATAGAATCTCAGCTCCTTAATTTACAGGCTGCTGGGGTTCATTGGCAGATAAGAAATATTTTTGGCAGAAGAGGATGTTTCAATAGTTTTCCTTCCACACCAAGGGAAAAAAACCTAGCAAAAGTCAAAAACTTTCAATACTTTCAGGGAGAGCATAGGAAACTTCTTTGCCTCTTCAGACATAACATCCAACACTCCATCTCTAAATATGTCTTGAGTTCTCACTTCCTGAAAATATTTAACATTATTTACCCTAAAGCCATCCATGTACATTGTGATGCAGTGCAAAAACCCAAGCATCCATTCCTTCTGCCCTAGGTGATATGAAATGTATTTCTTCTTACATCTCACATTTTTCCCTCCTACTTTAAAAAATGATTTTGCCAAGAATTGGAGAGACTGCTCTTTTCCATTAGCCTTTAAAATAATATCCAGTGCTTTGTGCAAGAGCAATTAAAAAAAAGATGAGTTCTGACACAAGCCTTAGTTTTATAATAGCAAGAGAAAATGTGAAACTCAGATGGGTCTTGTTAGTGCTAAATGCACTCCTACTGACTCCAATTTGTTTTGTTCTATTAATTTATCTTCTTACATTGGAATGATTTCATAGTCTGCTAGGAAAAGGTCTCAGAAGCATGAAGCAGTGAGATAACAGAATGAAGATGCAGCTAACTGTGATATTTCAGAGCTATTTGAGTACCATTTGTGAACACACTATTATTCTAAACACAACCCTGCAGCTTTTTCTGCCTACAGCACACACAAGATTGTTCAGCAATAACAAATCTGACAGTCTCAGTGGGAAAACTCAGTGAACCCCACACACATGAGCTTCCAACTCTTACTACAATTCAGCTGGAGAAGGCCTGGAATTTATTCATCTGTAATTGCTGTGTCTGTATTGATCAACTTTCCCAAGTCTATTCAAGTCAATCCTTGAACAGAACATGCAGCAAAATAATAAAATCAGAACAGTACACAGTGGCAAAGGTATGTGCTGATACTATAAAGAAGATTTAGCTGGAACTGTGACTTAAGCTACACCATGATGCCTTGTTATTTGGACTGAAAGCCATGCTTTTGAGACCTCTGGTGTGTTTACTGGTTTCAGGATTCTCAGTTATGGCTTTCTTTTCCTTCAAAACAGAATAATTTCCTGCTTCATGCTTTTCTTATTTTATCTACTTAGAATTCCTGCCAGCTACCAGTAAACAAAGGCCATGTGAGGGATACTCTGATATATGGGTACTTCTGCTTTCCAAGATAACAAACAAGTGTTCAATAGCACTATGAAAAATGTGCTTTTACCAGTAGCCAGTGAGAGAGACAGAAGGGGAATATTCAATATTCTTCATGAGCTTCTGCAGTACTCACAAACAATCATTAACTACAAACCCAGTTACATCTTACTGAGCAGAGCTATAAAATTAAGAGCCCAAAGAATAGAGCTGAACTGGTTTTCCAGGCAGTTTGGGAGTTTTTTTCCCTTTATTGACAGCAGTGGTCAGCAAAGGCAATTCACTGGATGGCACTCCTGAATTAGTAACACAGAATAAGCAACATGTCCACAATGCTCACAGGCTCTGGATGCCAGAGACTGTACCAGAATGACATTCTGCAGGTTTACTGACATTCCAGGCACTGATAGAAAATCTGTGCTATTTACTGGTATTTTTGCAGCACTTCAGTTGGGATTGTTATGCACTTTTACTTCCCTTTTTATTTAAATATGATTTTTTTTGTCTCTTTCTTAGCACTGCTGTAACCCACTTAAGGATTGGTGGGGTTGAAAGAGGCTCCATGTCTGTGCATAGAGCTCCAGTGAGTGAGTCACATGTGTAATGAGTTCCCTTCATTTCTGCAGAAAATACTGCTAAGTCTGCAACTACCTGCCTGTGCTATGATACATAGACTCATAAACTACTTCATCTGAACACATTTACATTGTTGTGAAAAATACAGGATAAGTAGAGTTAAAACCCAACATGCTACCTCAGAAACACAACTGGGAAATGCCAGGCACGATCACTGCAGAAAATTATTTCTATTTGGTGATTATTAGGATAAAAATTACTTACCCAAAGGTCATGCCTGACCAAAAAAAAAAAATCTGGAAAAAAGAAGAATTGAAACTTTTTTTCAGGATAACAAAGTTTTTCAAATTTCTTTGAAGTGTTTTGAAGCAGAAATCAATGCAGCAATTCATTATTTGGAGGAATGCCAAAGTAACACATGGAGGAGGTCAAAAGCACATTATCGATTAATGCCTGCATCCAACTTCAGTCCAAAGATATGAAACTGCCCAGGAACATCTCAGCAGTGAGCCAAGCACCCAGCAATGCACCCAGCAATGCACCCAGCAATGCACCCAGCAATGCACCCAGCAATGCACCCGGCAATGCACCCGGCAATGCACCCGGCAATGCACCCGGCAATGCACCCGGCAATGCACCCAGCAATGCACCCGGCAATGCACCCACCAATGCACCCAGTAATGCACCCGGCAATGCATCCAGCAATGCACCCGGCAATGCATCCAACAACGCACCCAGCAATGCACCCGGCAATGCACCCGGCAATGCACCCGGCAATGCACCCGGCAATGCACCCGGCAATGCATCCGGCAATGCATCCGGCAATGCACCCGGCAATGCACCCAGCAATGCACCCGGCAATGCACCCACCAATGCACCCAGTAATGCACCCGGCAATGCACCCACCAATGCACCCACCAATGCACCCACCAATGCACCCACCAATGCACCCAGCAATGCACCCGGCAATGCACCCGGCAATGCACCCGGCAATGCACCCACCAATGCACCCGGCAATGCACCCGGCAATGCACCCAGCAGTGCATCCAGCAATGCACCCGGCAATGCACCCACCAATGCACCCAGCAATGCACCCAGCAATGCACCCGGCAATGCACCCGGCAATGCACCCGGCAATGCACCCGGCAATGCACCCACCAATGCACCCGGCAATGCACCCGGCAATGCACCCGGCAATGCACCCAGCAATGCACCCAGCAGTGCAGACTGTCCAAGGTGCTGGACCTCACAGGAAAGTGACCTGAGCCACCTTCTGTGCTCCCACATCACCAAGCCACCTCCCAGGGCACCTGGACACCCCCTCAGGAACTGCAGGGATGAATTCCCATCAGGGGGGATGCATTCCCATCAGGGGATGAATTCCCATCAGGGGACGAATTCCCATTGGGGGGGATGCATTCCCATCAGGGGATGAATTCCCATCAGGGGATGAATTCCCATCAGGGGGGATGAATTCCCATCAGGGGGGATGCATTCCCACCAGGGGATGAATTCCCATCAGGGGATGAATTCCCACCAGGGGATGAATTCCCATCAGGGGATGAATTCCCATCAGGCTTGGCTGAGTGACACCCATGTCCTTGGCCCTTCTAGCAGTGAGGTGAGATGAAGCCCAGCTTTAGCAGGTGGATGTGCCTGAGTCACTGAGCTTTACCTGGGCTGAGGTGAACACTTCTGAGCTCAGTATGCTCCTCAGGAGCCTTCCTGCAAGTCTTGTGGAATCACCATGGTAATATTCTCCACTTGCAGTAATTATGCTTACACATCCTCTCTGAATACCTAAGGTAGCTATAATCTGCAGAAATAAAAGTAATTATATAGCTGTCAGTGTAATACAGCTGTGGACAGCTGTAAATAAACTGTTTACATGGGGATGGAGACATTGCAGAGCTTTAGAAAAGTGTGCTATGATAGAAGGAAAAAGAAAAAAACAAAAAAAATCCTGTTCCAGTTTGAGAGAATATGCAATTTAATCCATGTAGAAATCTTGTTCATCAGTAATTACAGAAGGAGATAAGAGTCTCCTCAATTAAGATCAGGCAGAAAATGGTTTTATTTTATGTGTCCTGAGAAGTATCACATCAAAAATAATTAGAGAGAGAGACATAAAAACTTTCAGCTGTTTTAAATATATTATCTCCTTTGAAATTTAGAAAAGCTTCAAAGAAATGTCAGGTTCTGGCATGCTCTGGAAGAGCATTTGTATGTAAAAAAACAACAAGGCCTTTTCCCCTAGTTTTATATATACTTGATGGAGCCACTCAAAAAAGAATAATTGAAAAACTAATTTAAATTCAGACAGGATTCTTTGGATAACAGTTATAGCTCAATGATTGGAATTATTAGGAATGAGCCTGTGGCAAACCCAAGATTGGGACCATGACACAAAGGAGCTTCTGTCAAGCTTTTCCAATTATCAGTCTTCTCTTCCTAGTTATTTATATTTCCTTTCAACTCACATGTCTAAGTCCCAGAGCAGTAATACAGAAGCTCCATCTCTGAGGAACAGGAGCAACCTGTGCTAGAAATCCTGTTTGTATTTGCATGGCTTTAAGATTTTCTATGGGAGACAAGAATGCACCAGCAAACTTTTTCTTTATTGTCACATTTTTAGTCTGTAATCATTCCTCATGTCTTTGGTAACCAGTCTTCAGGGCCCACTCTTACTAATTAACTAATCAATTACACACTTGCTAATCTGTTTTATCCAAAGATAACAAAGCAGAAGGCAGACATAGATTTCTTTTTTCTACTTAAAGACACATTTTCTTGAAACTCTGGTTACACAAAACCATTCTGATCTGTCATTCCACGGCCTTCCATATAGATTTGCCAAGAATCAGTGTGAATTAATTTTGATTTGAGTCACTTACTATACTCACTCAGTGGGCTGTTATGTATGATATGGATTGGCTAAGCACTGTCATCAACTCATTTGAAATCAATTCATTCATTGTTCACACCCAGTACACCATTTTGGACTGAGATAAAGTACAATGAAACAAGAAGAAAGACCCACTGGAAGGCAAATAATAGCACAGGAAAAAAAAGGAAGAAGATAATACTCATAGATTGGAGACAAAAGAATAGAATAGATAGAAACATGGAGATCAAAGACAAACATCGATCAAAGATAGAAAAGGAAAGGCAGACAAACCAGAACCTGTGATCAAAACCTGATGGAAAGGAGCATGGTGTGATGTGAAAAAAGGAGAGAGGAGTAAAAAACCCGAGGCTCACTGCTTCAGGATATCCTACTTGCTTTTGATTCCCTCCTAGTCTCTAATCCAGCCACGTTAAAGAAAGAAGAATATGAATTTCTCTACAACCCCTAGAGATAAAAGATTGTTGCCTGGATGTCTTGTCATTAACTCTCCCTTGTCCACTTTGCTGTCATGTTCATCTTCCTAACACTGTTTTCAACCTGCTTTGCTGGTTCCAAGAAAGGATTTTCTCACATTTCTGTCACACATTTCTCAACACAGAATATGTGTTAACTCTCACCAGCCAAACTCTGCCACCAGCTACTTTCTGCAGAGTTCCTGCTGCAGATAAGTGGATCTCTTGTTGTGGGTCTCCTGCCCAATGACCACTGCTGTGCCCTTCCTGCCTGAGGTGCCCTCCCTGCTCCCCAGGGACAGAGGGACACCTGGGAGATCATGTTCCATCAGATCTAGGCATGATTTGTGGTGCCTTTTTTCCACTGCAGGATTTGGCCCAAAATAGGGTCATATCACAGTTCCCTGCCCCTGGGGTGATGGACAGTCTCAGAATCCCTAGGCTACAATAAATAATTCCTTTTGGTTTTCACTGTGTTTGTGAGAGCTGAACCCTGTGCAGGTTACTGCTGACAGCTCTTCAATGGTGAAATTCCCCATTGGTGCTCACAAATCTGTAGCAAATCCCTTCTGAGGCACCACAGGGTTATCCAATCTTCTTACTCTGTCTTGATGTTGGGCAACAGGAAAGTTACAGCTGGAAGTGATTGGGCAACTCTATTTTACTATATAATAGGAAATTTTCTGCTTTTTTTAAATAACTATTTTTCAAAACCATAAAAAATTGTTAATGTTTTCAGGTGATTTACCAGATAACTTTTATTGGTCAAACAATGCTATGACCAGAATGTCTTCAGGATATTACTCAGCAAATGGGTCAGTTAAAGCAGCCACATGGCTTTCCAAACACTTTGGGAAATCTGAAGCACTGACAAAAGACAAATTTTCATTCTCAGAACCACAGACTGCTTGACATTGGCAGGGACCTCCAGAGCTCATCTGGTCCAGCCTCCCCTCTGAAGCATGGCCAGCTAAAGCTCAGGACCATGTCCAGATGGATTTGGAATATCTCCAAGGAGGAAGAGTTCCTTGGTAAACTGTGCCAGTGCTCAGTGACCCTCAGAGTGGAAAAGTGTTTCCTGATCTGGTCCTGGCAGGGGCACACTGAGAGGAGCCTGCCTCTGTCCACTTGGCACCCTCCCTTCCAGTACCTCTGCATATTGAGACAGTTCCCTTGAGCCTTCACTTCTCCAGGCTGGACAGCTCCCAGCTCTGTCAGCCTTTCCTGAGAGGAGAGATGCTCCAGTTCCATCCTCAACTTCCTGGCCTTTCTCTGGCTGCTCCCAGTGTGTCCCTGTCTCTTGTACTGGGGAGCCCAGCATGGGGCACAGAGCTCCAGCTGAGCACAGGGGGAGGATCAGCCCCCTCAGCCCCCTGGAAATGCTCCTCTCGTGCAGCCCAGAGTGCACTCACTGCCTCTGCCCAAAGGACTCTGCTGGCTCATGCAGGTTTCCAGAACCACTGGATGCTTAAAAATGGGAAGCACTGGCTCAGTTTGCTCAGGCTCAGACAGAAATGCACATCCATTGCCTATTTTCAAAGAGCTGGCAACCAACATTTTTCTCATGAGGACATCTTGTGGCTAATATTTCACATTATTGGCAATAGGCCATGCAGAGAAGAGACTGGAGCATCAGGAGTCTTCAATCACCTCTTATGCCAAATGTACCCCCTCATTTCCCTTTTAGTCCTAGTTCATAAAGATAGGATCAGAATCCAAAGTTATATTTGTAAATGCCACTATAAACTATATTTAAATAACCAGACGTGGCCTTATGAGATCATTTCTCCTATCAAAGCATTCAAAATATTCATTTTTGCTGGAGATATTTTCAACTCTCATTATTGCAATTAATGGCTTGTTGAGAAATGACATTGGCATCTACTGGATAAAGGGCTGTTAATACTGCACCACTTATGGGCTCTATAAATTGCTGTATGTTGGGAATGGTACTGTAACATCTGTTCTGGGACACGTGCCTCTGGCAGGAAAAGAGTGGAAATCTTTCCAAGACTTTCCAAGAACTACAGAGTGCCACTCTGTGAAGATGGCAGTAGTTTTTTAATGTTGCCAGAACACTGCTGCCTTAAGACACTGCTAAGGAAAAAAAAAAAAAAAACTTGTAATCACAGCACAACTTTGTACTGGCTTTACCACACTTCACAAGGTCACTTAGGTGCTTTTCATTAGAATATTACAATGTAAAGGTGCTGAGACAATTATTGACATAGATGGACCTAGAAGACAAAAAGTTTAAAACTTAAAACTTTCAGCAACTGGGATAGAAAAATAAGGAAAAAAAATCTACAAAGTAATTTCCAATGAGACTGACTTTAACACAGCCACCATCCTGACAGCAGCTGTATGAAAACAAGGACACTTCCCATTTTATTTCAGTAAATCTCTAATCTCTAGACTTGGCATCTCAAAGAAGTTCAGTTTAATATGCTTCAAAAGAATTAAAAATTCATCCTTCCCTTTATCCCAGATAACCTTATGATGAATTTTCTAGTGCTGTCAGACACGAGGAAGCAATTCTCTTAGATAAATTTGTTTGTATCGTTCCTTGATCACAAATGATACCAGAACAGAAAATATTTGCCTCCATAAATCATAATTTTATAGCTATCCTAGCAATGGGTTACAGTACATTAGGATCTCAATCTACAAGCTGCTGATGAAAGACAAACTACACAGTTAATGATTTAATCAGTATACTGTGTTAATTACAAATGAAGCCAAACTCAAGATGAAAATGAAATGCAGAAAGAGCACATAGAGGACCAATCCTGCCTGCTTTATTCACTGTGGCATTCCTGTTCAAATGCAATGGGACTGGCTGCATGACTGAGGCAAGCAGGATTTGATCCTCCTTATATTACCTCTCATATAAAATATTTACACACTCCTGGCAGTGGTGTATTTCACAATATTCTCATTATAGAGAAGATTAACTCTATAGCAAAGGAACAATATTAGAAGTTTCTGATGGAATCCAGAATAGTTGCAAAAATCGCTTTTTTGGAAATGTTCTCATTTGGGCTCATTAATCCCTTTAACCATGGAACTCACATTTTAATTGCAGATAAGACCCGGGCTCCCAAGTGTCCAGAAACACACCTGTCCCTGCAGTGCACACAGGCTGCAATCTCCAATTCTGTGCCCCCAGCTGTGGAGACAAGGCCTGGGGCAGGCTGCTGGAAAGGCAGCACAGCTCTGTGGCCGAGGTGCCAGCCAAGCTCCCTGGAAAGGCACACGGGCTCTCCAGAGCCCTGCTGAGAGCATTCTCCCATGGCACTGCAGCAGCACATAAACCAAACAAGAAAGGGAAGCTCACATTCATCCCAATAACTGATTAGTGGTAGTTTCATGCAGCCTTTTCATCCCTACACTTCTCTTCAAACCAAGTCCCTTTTGCTCCACACTTTGCATTGCAGAGGAGCAGCACCCACAGGGAAGGCAACTCTGGCTTTTTTCAGCTGATGCATTAGGGACTGCTTCAGGTAAAATAATTTAAATAACCCTTCTGATTTCTTCATGGTTTCAGAGTTTGTTTCATTTTCACATGGCTTCAGGACCACAATGACTTCAGTTTAGTTTACTTTTTTCTCTTGCCTTAATCCTGTACCTAGGGCTGTCTCAGTGTGTACCTTGCAGCTGGCTCCCAGCTTTAACACTGTTATTGATACTGTTAGTGTTAAATACATCTGGCACTGTTTTGAAGTAGTAAAACACTAATTGGCAAACTTTTGTAGATAAAAACAAACACCAGTACTGCATTTAATTGTGCCCAGGGATCTTTTCCTGCCCATGTGTGGAGTGCACACAAGGAAGCACCTCCTGATGGTGATCCCATCATAAGCTTCTTAAATGCAGGACACCAGCTCACATAAAAATTGTAAAAAATAGAAGAGATTGAAGAAGAATCCCAAAACCTTCACATCAAACTCCAGCCAGATTCAAATAAATTACTAAAACCCTACTCATAGACACACACACTTTTCTTCTGTCTTGTTTAATTCTTGTCTTCAACTAGATGCAGAAATGGGCGAGCACAGACTGCCAACCTGTATTCTAGATTCAGGTATTTCTTAGATATTTTAAGTAATTTTCATTTTGCAAGATCTAGTCTGAGCAGAGCATTTCCCATCCTTAGCAAGTGGCCTGCATTTATCCATATGTATAAAGGAGGGTGTGTGTGTATCTTGCCACAAGGATGGAGTACAGGCAATTAAACCCTTGATAATGAACGGCTCATCAGTCCGCAGGTGATGCACGAGAAGTGATTGCTCCTGCAGGTAGTAATCATCTGCTGCAATTGCTGAATTATAAATTCCCTCTGGGCTGATTGGATTTTATCAAGAAGCCATAAAGTAAAAAATGGTTTGGGGTGAAGTTTTTTATAGTCTGAAACCTAATATTAGAAATTTGCCAATTGGAAATGAGGCCCTCTCCTTTGAAGACATGCTCACAGCAACTGAACAGCTGTCAGAAAAATGTAACCATTTTCAGAGCAGCCTCTGGGACCACAGCATATTCTGAGGCAAAGATTAAATTAAAAGGGTTTTCCCCACCTCCACAAAAATATATGCAACTCTCATGCACACTGAAGCTGTTTTCCCATTGGCAGAGAAACATTCCATAAATCTATAAAGGGACAGAAATGAAATGATCACACCTAAATTCAAACACAAGAGCTGGTTACTATTGTCATTTGGACATTCTGTCAGTACAGTTTATGGATATACTTGCAAATATTATTTGTGACATCACCAGTACCCCTGATAGGAACCTAAAGGACTTCTATGTATATTGAATTCAGACCACTGTTGAAAATGGAACAGTAGTTCTACATTTTAATAAAAGACTAATCTGTTAAATATATCATCCTTTTTTTCTGTTTTATTTAATTTTGTTACGTTAGTTTTCTTTTATCAAATACTAAAGCAGTAAATATATCTGTGAAAAATAAATTTTAAAAAGTACATTAAAAATAAATCAAATCCACAAAATCAAAAGCTCTTTAAACCGTCTCACACTTATTTCCATGTCACATAGCTTCTTTTCAAGGTTTTTTGGGGGGGGGGAAGAAAATATCTTTTTGCTAATCTCTCAATGTTTGTTACTAATATTGTTACTTTCCAAAATATACTTCATGGGAACAGAACACCTCAAAGAATACAAGTAATCTGAGTTAATCTCAAACTGATGTTTAATAGTAGGACTTAGATTATTTTCTTATTTTTCCCATTAAATTCCCTGTGAACACAAGGTGTGAGTCAGTCAATTCAGCTCCACTTTGACAACAGAACACAGCCCAGATTAAAAAAGGAAGCAGAAGACTGCTTAGTCTTTTATGAGCATGCATCAAGATCCTAACATGGACATGGAATGTCATTATTTTCTAAAATTGTACCAATGCAGCCCAATTTCTCCCAGCAGCCATTCAGCTGGGAGCCAGTACAGTATCCAGCCACACAGGTGGGAGTGTTTTGCCAGAGAAGAGAAGGCAATGGTTTCAGAGTGAAAACTGATTCATGAGAAAATCCAGCAATGATATGGTGAAGTACAGATGCAGGTAAATAACTTCCACACTGTCCCACATTCCAGAGTTTCCAGAGTGGCTGTGCCACACCTGCTCAGTGACACAGGAATCCCCTGGCTGTGTGTCCAGAGCCAAGCAGGAGAAGCACAGGGAACACAGCCCTGCTGCACCTCTCCTGTCCAACACACACTGATTTTTTTAAAACAAATGATGTTTTTTAATTCTCCTACATAAGTCTCTCCTATATCTTCATCCCTGTTCACTGCTACTCCCAGAACCACCACGACCCACCAGATCAGCCCTAAACTGGGAATGACCTTGCCTAATTCTGAGGAGTCTCACACCAGCTAAGGCTGACACTGGGCTCCAGGTTTTGCTGCTTGGGGCAGAGCAGGGTGGGCACACGTGGCCAGCAGGTCCCTAAATCCTGCTGCAAACCTCTGCTGCATCTCCAAGCACAGGCATTTGCCTCCAGCTTGGATAACAAAGACTGCCCTGGACAAGCCTTGTTCTCCTGCTGGATTTCCTTCTATATGTTCTTTCTGCATGCAAAAATAATACCTAATTACACATCATAATTCAAATGAAATAATTATTTCTATAAATAAAAAATAATTCCCCTCAGTGTCAATGAGTCTTTACATAATACTTTGCACTCTTACTGCAGTGATTCTCTTTTTTTTCCTTTTCCTTATAGCCTAAATGAAACTTTGGGATGTGGGTTATTTTATAATACATTCAATACACATCTAGATGCTTTAGCATAATGAACAGCAATAAGAACTTGACATATTTAAGACAAATTAAAAAATGAGACCTTTGAAAACACAGCAGAGGCATCAATGAATAGTTGAAGGGTCATCCCTGTTAATTTGATTATTCTGACACTGAAAACCTACTTGCAGTGCAAAGTAGCAATTAGACTGTACTCAAATTGGACAAGAACCAATTTACAGCAATAACCCCATAATCCAAGAGCCAGCTTAACTGAAATTTCAAACCATTGACCTGCCTGCTTTGTGGTAACTTCAGGAAAGAAGGTGATGACTGTTTTGACATGAGCAGAGAACTTATTGCAAACGACAACCACACAGCTGGCCTAAAATCCTTTCATTTGGAGGTCTGGTGTGATTCTGCTTCCAGTGGAGAGTTATGCAAGAAAAAATATGAACTGATGACAGTTATAAACTGAAACCCTGCTATTTTAGAGAGATCTTTTGCATTAATTCCCTTGAGGAAGGGGATTGAACAGCTTTAGAGCAAGGTATAGAGAGCCAAACTAACCAAGTGAGGGAGAAAAAAACCCAAAGTCTTTGAAAAAAGATTTTCCAAAAGCCTGCATTGCTAAGTTTGCAGCCACAAGTGGTTCTTCTGGGCTTCTTTGGAAATTGCCAGACACTGCACATAGCATTTCCAACAACATGTGGACACTACAGCTCTTTGGGAAAACTGTGTGTGGACTCCACATCACCTGGGTGCCTTTGAAATATGAGAGGCAGAAGAATAAAAACAGAGAAGAAAATCAGAAAGCAGGCAGAGTCTGTCACTGTGTCCCTTCTTCAGGCACAAACTGAGGAAAAGTTACAGCCATTTTTAATTAATCTTTAATAGATTTCTAATTTGCCCATCTAACATCAGTTACAATTTTAAGAATCCAGAAGTTAAAAGAGACAGGAATAGAAAAGGGAAAAACTAGAAGGAGGAAATCACATTTTCATTGTCTCTCTGACTGGGGGTAAGGAGAAGGTACATGCAATTTACTTGTTTCAGCCTCTAGCAAAATCATTCTCCTGAAATAGATTTTGTCTTTGGGCATCTTGATATTTGCTCCATAAGGTGAAGCATGGACCTAAGGAGATTCTTGGCAGTTTGTTTTTCTGAAGTTCTGCTGCAAATCCTCCTCTGCCTGGAAGACACAGGGACACCTCAAGGCCATCAGGGTACAGAGAGGCACAGGGCACCTACAGCCCAGTGCAAGACTGCTGAGTGCAGAAAGGCTGCAGATGTTCCCAGATGGCACCAGCTCCTGTTGGCTTAGTGATTCAGGCCTTTTTTCCACTAGGTACAATTACCCTGCAGAGACTAAAAAAACCATTCATGCATGGGAAGGCTGTTCTGAGGTACCCTGAGCCATTTCTTCACCAGGCTAAAGGAGCCCACTTCCCTCAGCAACACCTCCCAGGAACTCCAGCTCCCTCCACTGGGCTTGTTCAGCTTCACCCACACCTTCCTTGTGCTGGGAGCTCTGTACTTCCAGCACTGAGCACCAGACTTCATTCCAGAAGTCTTCAAACTCCTTTAGGCTTAGTTTTATGGAACAATCTAGCACAGAGACCAACACCCAGTGGTTCAGGTCAAAGACATCATGTGTTGTAAATAGAGATTTCTGTCAGTTTAGTTCATCACATGCAATCCTACTGCCCAAAACCAGATTTTCACAGAGCCTCCTGCCCAGGAAGAGCAATGGTAGCAGTGGGCAAAGACAGGATCTAGAGGGGACAAAAACAAACAAAGAAAAAAAATAAAAGGCAACAGAGCTTTCTTCCAGATTTGATATCCACTACTCATTTTAAGATGCCAGTGTACAAATGATTAATCCAATTAATTAGCATACATAAGTCTTCTTCACTGACAAGCTTCCTTAGTGATCATTTTACAAGTGACATTCCTATACCATCAAGGAGATGAGCTGGAAGCTCTTTTATTCTTTTGTTTTAATGGAAACTAAGAGTTCAGCAATTATTTGATATCTCCCATCGATCTTGTCACACCACACTGTTCAGAGCAGCATTTCTATCTGCAATATTAATGTACTCTTCTGGCTCTGATTGTTATCAGCTGTCTTAAGAGCATCCCCCCAGATTTCATTTTGAAGTGACAATACATGATATGCTGTTCCTATTCCTTTTTGTTTTCTGTATTTTTAACTGTCATAAATGGTCACATTGTTGAGAGTGCTTTCAGGGCTCTGAAGGGCACCTGGATTTCTGGATCTAACAATTACCAACTTCTGCATAATCAGTTTCAAATACAGCTGGAAAAATGGCATTTTGATCCCAGACCAATCTTCCCACTTGGAAATCACCTGTGGAAAAGCCACCATCACTCAGTTACAGCAGTTTCTGTAAGAGCCTGCTCTGCTCAATGCCAGCACCTCTTGACATCCCTGGTCCCCCAAGATCATCCTTCTCTCCCATAAGAACATGGCTCAGGGAATGTTCACTCCAATGCAGGATGCATGGCTATGGATTTAGTATTTCCAAAGCTTGGAGGCATTCAGATTATTCTGATTTAGGCCATCTGTGTAAAAATATAGCTACTTCTGCAGAATTTCCCTTTGAACAAATTGCTCAGTGGTGTTCTGTAGCTTGCTAATTAACATGACAAGGTACCATGACAAGATATTCAGGTGTTAAATTATTTCTAAGGAGTTTGACTTCTGGATATTTACTTTCTTCAGCAGTAAGCAGCACAAGCCATATCCAGCAAAGCTGGGAAACTGTTGTTTGAAGTAGTATAATTTTTAAAACAGCATAGTGGAATTAGGACATTTTTAAGGGAGTAGGAGGAGAGAGCCAATATAAAAGAGAAAATACTCTCAACTCAAACATGAGTGAAATGAAAAAAATCCCAACAAATATTTAAATTAGCATTTTGAAATTTATGATGTATTTGGAAGAGCAGACTTAAAAGCTAGCACTTACTGATGAAGAGGATAAGATGACATTACCTTTTTAGATTTATAACAGCTTTTGAAAATTCAAGCTCAGAGGGATCCAAATGGAAAAACAACAAAGTGCATCAAGAAGATGGGTCAATTAAAAAACCACAAGAGCTTTATGGAATTGGTGAAGAGAGCCACACACTGTTCCCTTTCAAGAAGCACTCCAATTTTGTAAATCAGATTAGGGTCAGTCCTAATTGTTTCAAGCACAAAGATGTGTGGTATTTATTTGCTTGGTGCCATTTTTTTCTGTCTGATTAGCATTATGAAGATTAGCTGCCAGTAATTTTTGAACTGGCTAACATAAGGTAATTAGCTCATGGTGTGCTGCAGTTTGCACTGCTCAGGAGAAGAGTTTGCTCATCTCAGCCAAGATGAGGATTGCAGAAGACATTACAGAGGAAGAAAGAGAAAGTTAGCAGAGTTCCTGCAAAATTCAATTCAGCTTTTTTCAAGATATACTATATAAATACAGTATGAAGAATACTGGTATGGCCTGAACTAGACAAAAAGACTTTAAATAATCAGTAGAAAATGCTTCCAGAATGGCTTCCTTAAAAATCATGTGGTGTCTCTCTCAACTTTCCTCTCTGTGGTATCACATTTAATCTTTTTATGATGCTCATAGAGAAAGAACAGTGATTCAATGAGAAAACTGCTCTTTTAAGGAGGTCTTAGTGTATGATTTATAAATCTTTCTTCTGAAAGCAGTTTCTAGAAAAGCAGCCTGGAGTCAGAAATATACTAACTAGGGCACTGGAGAAAGGCAGGAACTGGGTTTTTCTACAGAACTGCACGAGACCTTGGCTCCCAGTTTCAGGAGGTAAGGGGAAAGTAAACAGGAACTGAGAGAAAAACAGGACTCAGCATCTGAGGTTAAAGGAAGGGGCAGTGGCACACACCAGCCTCTCTCAATGGGTCCAAGCACAGCTTATGGAAAAGGCAGCAATGAAAATCCCCTATAAACTCTTCAAGGCAGGTGACTACAGAAACAGAAGAAACAGCTTAGAGGGTATCATAAAAAACAGCTAAACACCCCAATCTAATAATTATATTTTTATGTTAAATATCATATTAATATATTTTTTCCCTCTAGGTATATTCTATTATTTAAACCAACAAGTTTTTGATAAATTTCCCAAGTGAAGGAAAGCCTTTGGTCACTCAGCACTGAGATCCTCATGGGGTAGTGCATACCATGAAAACTCTAAAAGCTTTCAGCTAAGAAGTTTGCAGGGTGCTGATGCCACGAGGATGGTTATTTGCTCAAAGCAATGTTTTCCATGAATCATGTCCACCCTGTCATTCAGCACAGCATTGACTGACACCTGCTCAGAGCCAGGGGCCCACGAGGCTCTGCCAAGCACTGTGAGCATTCCACCCAGCCAGGGATCTGCAGCACAAAATCAGCATCTCTGACTTGAAAGGATTTATGCATTATTGAATGACAATAGGCAAGTAACTAACACCTTCACTCAATTTGTATCCAATTTGCTTTCTCCCTAGAGCTACCTGTAGGCACTGTTCAGGAAATATTTACAGGAATAGTTACAAAAGTGGTTCATTTAAATACAGCAGGTTAAATATATGCCCCACTGTTAGGAGCCATGAGCTATTGGCTATGGTTCTCTTGTTCCAGCATGTCCTGGTCACCTTATTAAACCAGAGTGGAAGACTTGCAACATTTTAAGAGAAAATTTTTTCCATAAATTTAATTTCAATCCTTATTTTACTGTGCATAAAACTTTTGGTTCTTCTTACATAAAACCCATTGCACAATACTTGTCAACATCCAGTGACTCAGTTAATGGGTAGGTGGGAATACATGACAGATAAAATTTGTTAATGGAAAACTTAATGAGAGTATCAAACAAAATACATATTAGCATTAGGAAGGGCTGAAATATTTTTAAATTATTACAAAAAAGAAAAAAAAAAAAAACAAGCAACATATTCAAATGTGAGGTGAGGAGTGAAAAAGAGTATTAAAAGTTACTTCACCATAGAAACATACGATGTCATTGGTACACAAGAATAGTGTGGTTGCCTTAAGCTATAACCAGCTACAAGACTTGAAGCTGCTATAAATAAGGTTGGGTAAAATTCTGGGCCTGAAAGATAAAATTAACAGAGTTTTTAATCTCAGGAGAAAACATGGTTAAACATTATAATTACCGAGCCCAGGTATTTTAATATTGTGTTAATGTTAATGACCTTATTCATCAAAAGACTTATGAAAAGGATGACTAAACCCTAAGTGGGGAGAGTAAAATATATTCTGCAAAAACAACAAAGAATTTCAGGGATTCATGGCTCATGTTTAAAACTCAACACACAAAGTGATCTGACTCATAACTCTCTTCTCTGTAATGTTAGAAATCTAGGAGATACTGAAAATCGTTAAGCAATGTTAGGGAGAGCAAAGGATTTAATTAAACCAGAGTGTAATCCTTTTAAGGAATTTCAAAGCTAGATCAGTGTCACTGTACAGATTCATTTGATGGGTTTTCTTCACCACCTCTCTTCCCCTTTTTTAATTGTAATATCACTACATGAAAAATTAATCACTTTAAATATACACATGCCAAATTCCTGTCAAGAATCTCATTATCTCCTGTCTTAAATTGCAATATCTCCTCTGGCCTACTGCTATCCATTCAGAGTGCTGCTGCAAAAACAGGTGGGTTACCAGGAGTTAAACAAGTGCCCTCAATGGATAGGAACAGAGTAAAACAGGATTTCATCTCACTGGGAATATATCCTCCCTCCTGGGATGTTCATTTGAGGGTGTTCTATCTGCCTGTGTGCTCTGCCTGCTTGACCAAGGTGAGTCATTGCTTTTCCAGGCCCAGGAATGCAAGGAGCCCTCTGGACATGGGCCACAGGCTGCCCCAGGGTAGCCCAGGCTGGGCTGCAGAGCTGCCTGGCAGAGGGCACACACTGTCCTGGGTGCCTGCAGGGACAGGGATCTGTCTGTCTGTCTGTCTGCAGGGAAGGAGGTGACATTCCCAAGCAGACCAGACAAGAGTGACTACTAGTCAGAGGGGTGAGTGTGTGTTAAGAAAGGCATAACATAAAATCTATGGCTTTCAGAGAAGTTTTCTCTTCTGCTATCATGATTTTTGAGTGAGAAAAATTGGAAACAACAAAATGTATTCAAAGAAAAGAGGGAAAAAAAAACCCACCTGAAGAAGTGGACTAAGCACTAAAAGCATCAGTGCTGATCTGTGAAGAATCTATGGTTATGGACTTCCAGAAAAATCCACAAAATTTTCTTCATCTTTTCCTTTACTTTTCTCTTTTTCTTTTCTGCAGCTTTTCAGGTATTTAGAAACCATCAACAGAAATATTTCTTTACATTCTTACAGTGCAAGTGGGTAGGTGAGTTTTCATTAGCTTTTCACATTGATCTTCTCTGTGTTCTCTATAATTTAATTGCCTGTTTAGCCTCTGTGAGCTCCATCTACACCACCACATGCAGATCCATTGCTCCACTGGCCAGATCCACAGGAGAGCTCTTTGGCACCTCTCTGTGATGAGCAGAACACAAATGTGCTCCAGTTAAGTGGCTGGTAACTGTGCAGAAACACACCTTTCCTTTCAAATTGAGAAAGAACAGAAAACAAAAACCCCTGCAGAGGAAGCCTGAGAAAGGGACTCCCTGTCCCAGAATCTGGGGCAAGTCTTATGATGATTAATAGAAATGTGGAATGATTGAAAACACAAATGAAGAGCTCTCTCTTTTCCTGTAATTGCTGCACTGGATTATGAAATTAAAGTCATCAAGCAGGAAAGATTCTGTACAGATTTCCAGCGATACTGCATGTTCTGGCTAATTGTGTCAGCCTGGATTAGCTGATTAGCATAATTAATCTAAACTTCTGATTACCCGAAGGAAAGCGATGTTCCTGGAGGCACAGGTGAAATATAATGACTGAGACTTGAGCACACTGATGTACAGTGCTAGGAAGCATTCCAGAGTCCTGGTTGCTTGTCTCTTGAATTCTTTAAAAGGTCTGAGGGGAATGAGGAGAGCACTTGAGCTCTTTGCTGGGGAGAGCTGGAAATCAGCCTCAGGAGTGACAGGAGAGCTGTGCCAGCTTTCTGGACTGTGCTACATTAACAGGGGTACAACAACACCCAGTGACCTCAAACCTGCCCTCAGACCTAACCTAATCCTATCCTAAACAAAAGCAAAAGCACAGACTATATCTGCAAAAGAAGCCTAACAACAGCCTAAAAGGAGGATCTGTGATGATGTTCCAGTAGAGTTTTGTGAAGTCACTCAAAAACTATTTTAAAAACTCCAGAGCAGAAGTTGATGGATACATTGAGGATTTTTTTATTGACAGTCTGAGTCATGTGTTTTCTTGTACCCAATGATAAATCTGTAAATCTTCAGCAATTGCAACAGCTAAAAATCAAATTTGACGACTTTACTATTTTCTACTGCCTCAGGAAGGACAGTTACATAAGTCATAATGGCAATGTAAAATATTTTAAATTATTACATATAAAATATTTCTTAAGAAAATATTATAATCAATTTTAATTGAGTGAAATTTGTATTACTGGAAACCTTCTGTTTGTTCTCAGTATGGGCACTGAGGATGAAACATTGCTTATTCCACTCCTCATCTCTCTTCTGCACAGAATAATTATGGGATTTTCACTTAAAACTCTCTGCTACCTCCATCCTTTGTTCTCTGTTGATACTGCCAGAAAAGATGAGGCTCATCAACTGCAAATTGGATTGAAATAGCAATTTTATGGCCACATAAGCTACCATGCAGCTAAGGCCAAGAAAACCCAACTTGTTATACTCTGTTAGGAGTCCAGATCAGGGGAAAAGTCTTTCAAACAGGCTTATCAGTCAGAGAGGGTTTTCTCCTGGGTTTTTGTTTGTTTGTTTTTCGTTTGGTTTTTTTGTCATTTTTTTAAAAATATTCAAATGCTCACAAACTGTTGTCAGTGAACAAGAGTTCATTGAGTTTCAGACAATGAAAACGAGGTTCCATCCTACTAAAATGAACAGCAAGGGAAAAAGATAAAAGAGACTCCTCCAGTACAGGGTGTGTAACACAGCCTGCACTGGCACAAGAAATATTCTCACAGGTTTGCTGCTGCCTTGTCCTGCTCCTCTACCAGCACCAGGAAACAAACCTCAAAGATATTTAGTCAAAAAGCCCAACACAAGTGTTTTGTCAAGAAATGCCCAAAGCTGCACAGCCTTTCAGGGGAGAAAATCCAATGACTGACAGAGCAGATGGAACACAAGACACTTCTTCAAACTGAAATCCAGTTGCTCTGAGTGGGGGAAGTACTGGAAACATAGACATGAACATGTCACTCTGCAATGAAAACTGCCAGCAGATTTGAGAAGTTCATTAAAATGTGAAAATGCTCTCCCAAACCAAGTTTCATAAACCCTTTGCCACTTTCTGAGTGAAAGAACAAAGAGTTTGA
This sequence comes from Setophaga petechia, assembly GCA_024362935.1. Lineage (NCBI taxonomy): Eukaryota > Metazoa > Chordata > Aves > Passeriformes > Parulidae > Setophaga > Setophaga petechia. Next base: position 3,745,517 of record JANCRA010000027.1, on the reverse strand, counting down.
CCTAAAATTTGTCAGAAACATAAGGAAACTTTAAAACACCATAATTTTACCATCTAATGTCCAGAGGCTCACCAGGCACAGCTGTTTCATTAATCCTACATTGGTTGCCAGTCCTCACTGCACATGCTGTTATTCAGGATGCTATTGACTTGTCTCTAAACCTAAATATTATGGATTAATAAATCAATAATTGCATTAGAGTAGCCCTTTGTGATACTCCTGAGCAGAAAAGCAGCTGTCCTTTTGGATGCTCAGCTGCTGCCTCCTCCCAGAGATGAGGGCACATTTCAATCCCTCAGAGTTTGATTTAAGTCCTGAGATTGCTGCACACTGACAAAGCAGTTTTGTGGCAACCTGAGAATAAAACTGAGAAACAAGGGAAATCAAATGGCACAATATTTCAAAAAGGGCCTCCACTTTGCCTCAGGGAGACAAAGCATCCTGTTGCTCAGGACATGTCTTGGGAAAGTATTGAGAAACAGCTGTCTTGTCCTCCAGCTGGAAGGTTTGAGTGCTTTCAAACACCTGCTTAACTCCTTGCAAGTAGTTTGTTCAGTCAGTCTGTGCTGGGAGGATCTGCTGGATGCTGTGAGTATTATGCTGAATGAAAGGGAGACATGGGAAGGAGAAGCTCATGTTGTCATGTGTTGCCAGGGGCTGGGTTAGTTTTGAAAACCTCACAACACTGCACCATTTTCATGTTAAATGGAGTTCCTGGAGAAGAAGACATTCCTCCAGGCTAATGTATTAACCTTCAAAGCATGATCTCTCTGAAGTCAAGCCCTCTCTGCCTTCCTGGGGCTGAGAGGAGAATGCCTTCAGGTTCATCCAGAGCTGGATGTCCAACAAATCCATTGCTGTCAGTCAAACAAGAGCCACACACAGCCCTTGGCCTCCATAGGAAATAAACCTTCTGCAGCTCCCAAGAAAAGCAAGGAGTGCAAACACCCAGTCACACACCCAGCCCCAGGGAGGTCACCCATCCCACAAGCCAAGTGCTGCTTTCTTGTTCCCAGCTTTTCTCACACTGGGTTTGGCTGTAGGAGACACAAGAGCATTTTCTAAACATGTAATTACTTATCTCAATGCTTATTTTAAATGAAAACAGGTATTTATGACATACAGGTAGATGCTTTAGCTGATCCACAGAAAGATATGGATGGAAAGGCAGAGTGGCATTATTAGAATTGTGCTGTTCATATGAATTTGACTTTGATTTTCCAGAGAACTGATCACCTCTCTTCTTGCTATGCTGGTGATGCCCTGGAATATTCCAAGAAATACCACATTCCATGCCTGAAAAGCAATTCCACTTTCAAAAGCTAGAATACCTGGGCTAATTAGAGTGGCTCAGATACTTTGATCAGAGATAAATTAGTGCTTTGTATGAGATCCTGCTCTTAGTTAACTTCTTTTACTAAATTCCCACACTAATGCTTTCTAATTTCACAGGGGAGAGAATGAGAGAAGATGAAAGAAAGTTTTTTTAATCAACTTGCTGAAAATTTAAGAATAGTTTGCTGTCTGTTTGGCTTTATAAAAGCACATTATGATTTTGCCTTATTAACACCTTTTTTATTAATACCACAATTTATTAAACCATTGCATGGTATATAAAGCAGGAGAGCCTCAATGCATCAGGTGCTTTATGCCCCATTTCATATTTGTTATTTTCTCATTGCAGTGCTGAGAGCAGGGGTCAAAGTTCTGGTGAAAACATGACAAATTGTTCTGGTAATAGTCAATGCTCACTCTCCAGCTGCATTTCACATGAGTAACTCTATGAAGTTTAGTGGCACAATTCTGTACCTAAGGAAGCCTTAGGTTTTAGGCATCTTCACATTCATGTGCTCTGGGGTTGAATGTGCTTGCTCAGTCTCCCAAGTCCTTACCACTATCAGTACTGTGTAGTTATAAAAGCCAGGGCTTCTGGGGGAAATGAATTAGGAAAGGCTGAGGAATATCATGGCAGAGAAAGAAGTAAATTAATTCAACCCTACTTCCAAACTGCTGTGGATCGTATTTACACAGTGGCCTCTGTTGAGATAACAAAACAAAAACAACCAACTACAAACAAACAAAAACAGAAAATAAGAAAATAAGAGTGATTGGTTAAAAATTTAACAGCAACAACAACAAAAAAAAAGCTTGAAAACTTAAATTTTGATGACTATTCCATTTTTGCCATCCATGGACTTTACTAGCTTTACCAAGATCAGAGGATCTTGGTTCACATTTCTTCCATTTCCTTGTTGACAGCAAATTCCCCCTGAATACCAAGGAAAAGACTGTCTTAACTACTATAATATAGTAACATTATTTTCAAAATTGGAACATCATAATTTAAATTACTTTTTAAAATATATCAAGGTAATTTGCAAATTTTCATGGAGTTTTTTCATCTGGAATTTTAGAGTCTAATATTTGTTAGACACATAAACCAAAGAAATTATATAGATCTGATGTAATTATAACAGGTACCAGCTCAAGAGACACTTGGATACAGAAGACAAAATTACATTTCAAAAAATGCAGTTGAAAGTTATGTATAAGACTTACAATTTACCAGGCACAGGTCACAAGCATCAGTTACCTCAGGCAGTTGCAGATAGGCTGGAGAAAGAGACAGGAAGAAGAACAAGCAGAGACCCAATTCCCACCTCTCAACAGATGGTTAAAAGCTGTTGGTAATTTTGATCCACTTCCATCACTGTCTAGCAGACTTGAGCTATCCACACGCTCTAAAACCTGCAAAGTGTTTCTCCTCACACTTCCTATTTCTTCACCTGGATATCAGAGCCATGAAGCACAGTTTGGGGGTTTTTCCTTTCTTTCTTTCTTGCATTGGGACAGCCATATTTCCTTAACCTGCACATGAAGGTGCAGGGAAGGCCAGCTCAGTGATTGCATTGGAGACAAAGGCTGTTTGCACTGTGTCACACTGGGGATATCTCTTACAGCTGAGCAGGGAGGAGACACAGCAGGGATGCAACAATTCAGAGAAATTCACTGCATTAAAAGAAAATCAGTCACCATCACACCCAGCTGTTATTGTCACTGGATTTAATAAAGCAGCTTGCTTTATTTTCATTGTCATGCCTCTAGCCCTGGGTAGTTTACTTTGCCTAAAAGGAGCTGTGTGTTTGCTGGGGGTGAGAACTGCAGAATGACAGAATCTCAGGCTGGCTAAGAATGGCAGGGCCAGACCTCTGGAAGCTCATCTGGTCCCACCCACCTGCTCCAGCAGGGCCACCTGGAGCCCAGGACAGGGTCCAGAGAGCTTCTGGAAATCTCAAAGGAGGAAGACTCCACAACCTTCTTGAAAATTGTGCCAATTCTTAGTCATCCTCACATCAAACAAGTGTTTCCTGATGTTGATCTTTAAAGATCCCTTTAAACCAAAACAATTCTATGATTCTGTGATGTTCAGAAGAACCTCCAGTGCTTTAGTTTGTGTCCATTGCCTCCAGTTCTTTCTCTGGGCACCACAAAGAAAAGTCTGGCTCTGTTCCCTTTGCATGTTACCTTCAGGCATTTAGATTCATTGATAAAACCCTCCTTCTCTTCCCCAGGCTGAACAGCCCCAGCTCTTTCAGCCTTTGCTCACAGGAGAGATGCTCCAGTCCCTCTGTCACCTTTGTAGCTCTTTTTTTACTGGATTCTTTCAGTAGCTTTGTGTCTGGCTCTTGCTGGGGAGCCCACAGCTGGACCCAGTGCTCCAAATGTGGCCTAGGTCACATAATCATCCAGATCCAAATTCATAGCAAGTAATAGAAGAGAAACATGAATGTTAAGACTGACTAATTGCTGTAGCTCATGGAGGCATTTCTAAAGAACAGTGGAAGTACTGAGTGTCTGCTGCTCAATCACAGCACATGTGGGCTCGTATTTCAGGTTCTCACACTCACAATTTTCAAGCAGCTGGAGTACAATATCTAATTAACAGAAATACTGCTGTCTTTTCCACATTGACCTCCTATCTTGTGACTTCCTGCATGAAAACCCCTCCCTGACAACCCCTCTGCTAGCCTGGCTTCACAGGTTTTGTGGACTTTGAGCAGCAGTGCCTCAATAAGAGCTGCCAGTGTTGGTGTGTTGGCACTGAGCAGCAGTGCCACAGTGAGAGCTGCCAGTGTTGGTGTGTTGGCACTGAGCAGCAGTGCCCCAGTGAGAGCTGCCAGTGTTGGTGTGGCTGACATTGAGCAGCAGTGCCCCAGTGAGAGCTGCCAGTGTTGGTGTGGTTGGCACTGGAGGCTGCCAGCCCTGGCCCTGCAGCTCAGCTGGAGTCAAACCCAGCTGACAGGCTGCAGCACAGCCAGCAATGCAAGGTGCTGATGCAAAAGTCATTTTCTTAGGCTCTGTCAGTAATCAGCTCCTGGCAGTGGTGTCCATGTGCCACAGGCTTTCCCAGCCTGCCCTGACACTCTGGCACAGCTCCCAGGGGCCCACGGCCCCTCTGGCTCCAGCTGAGCTCCTGCCAACCCCAGCCCTGCCCAAACACAGCAATGCTCAGAAATGCTCATACACCACAACACCTTGGGCTGCAGCTGGCAGCAAAGCCTAGCACAAATTCACAATAATCCTTCAGATCACCTGGAAAGTCAGTCCATACATGTTTAACACTCACCTAATACAAATATGAAGAAGGTGCATGTCCACATAAATCATGAACAGCATCATGTTCAGTAAAGCAAAATGTGCATATTGTCTGTCACTGGGTTTGTTTGCAGTCCATGACAGGTTACAGTCAGGAAGGAATGCTGGCAGCTGCAGCCACATGCATATGGGAACACCTTATATTTATCTCCCTGGCAGAACATTGTGATCATTTGAGAAAACTCTGAGGTATAAAAGAGGACATTTCAAGATTTAAGGATGATCAGGAAAAAAATCCTTGCTGTTAGATGTGCATTGCCATCTTCCCCATAACATTCAGAATCCTATTCAAAAATAGAACTGTTTTTTTTTAAAAAAATACAAGTGCATATACTTGAAACAGAAACCTTTTAAAATAAGATTTCTGAAACATATTTCTTGTTCTCTGTGCACTCACTGATGCCATGCTAATCAGATTACTCTATAAATTTTATATGTGGTAACAAAAATTACAGGTAATATACAAAAATAACAAACAATTCTTCACCATGTAATTATGTTACAATTGATAGCAAATGCCTTTTGTCATTTTTAATTTTTTTAATGTAACAGGTGTCCTTCAACTTGCCCGAGCATGAGCAAGCAAATTTCCTTCTTGGAGTTAAGGCACACCCAGGATCACTCAGACAGGTACCTTTCTCCTGCTTCTCACACACACACCAGAATAAAACCAGTAACAATGATCCAGGTTTGAAGCCTGGAGACTGGAGTGAAAATGAGTGCATGAACCAATTCCCAGGAATTAAAAAGAAATAGATAATGGTCTTCTCAAGCAGCCCCTAATATGTTTGCCTTTCCCTGGAGATAGGATTTGGAAAATCCTTGTTGTTTACTTAACCTGGCATTCCTTTTTATCACAAACATCATACTGCATACTCTCCTTCACAAACTCACTGTGGGCAACCTTAAAACTCATTAAATTTTGTCTCCACTTTTCCTGTCTGACTAGTCCAGAACAAGACATTCATCAGAGCAAGAAACTATCTCCTAATTTATTTAATTATAATCAGTTTATGACAAGTTGACTTTGTGTTTTCTTTTAGCTCAGATCCACCTTTTTCCCTACTGGTACGTAGTTTCTTGATATATTAGAAATAGCAATGCATTACATGTCATACTTTCATAGCTTCTTGTAAGATTGACTTCTTTCATAGTTGGCTTGGCAGTTTTTCCTTGAAACTGCTGACCAGGATAGTTTAGAATATCCCAGATTCAGTCCACTACTGTCTTTTATGAAGGCATTAACTTCTGCTATAAAATCTTGCCATGCAACAGCTCCTCAAATCACATGAACATTTTTGCACTTTTATCTCTCACTGCAGCTAAAAGTTTCCTTCTGATCAGCAAGAAATCTTTGCACAGTGGTGGCCTTCTGACTCTTGATTATAATTGCTGAGTCTCCAGAAGTGTTCAGCAGATTTTCCTGGGCACAAAGGCTGTATTCCTATACTTTCATCTGATTTCTATCATTACAGCCCTTAATATCATTCCTTCTTCCCTGTTTAGTATTCTACTACTTCTCCAAATTGATGTCATCTTCAAGTCTGAGTTATAAGCAAGTTAATTAGCACATTTGTACTTGTTATGGCAAGATCACAAGAAAAAGTTTCCTGGGAATTCTAAACACATCAGTTCAGCACTTCCTCCTCCACTGCAAACCACCATTGTGTGCTGTTTACCAACTTCCACTGAGCTTTGAATTTTTGTATAAAGATGTGCACAGATCATTAGTTCTGCACCTGAATTAATAAATTTCTATATATCTCTGTGTTCCTGAAATCCATACTGATTAAATTCTGCCTCTGTTATCTTCTCAAAAAGAATAATTTATGATCACTTGATTTAAAACTGGTAAAGAAAGAGCATGGAATATTCCACTTCCCATAAAAACTGTTATTTATTCACTCTTACTGTTAAAAACTGTTCTAAAGACATTTTATTGAGAGCAGAGTCAAGAGCTCACAATGCCTGGTTTACTTTCTTCTACTCCTGAATTTTTCACAGCCTCAGCTTTTGCAGTACAAAGTCTACTCCTTTTTTTACTTCAGTTTAATGTAAGAAAATTTTAACCAGCAATTTCCTGTTCTATTGTATTTTCTACTTCTATGAAATCCTCATTAATAATCAAGAGCAGAGCTTAAATAGAGTTTTTCACAGATTCAGCAATTGCTTTGTAAGAAATGTGTCACCTATCCCACTCCAGAATATGCAGACACTGCTATTGATAGAAAAATTTGTTCTTCAATCTACATTTAGGAAATCAGTCTTTTTCATAAAGGACACAAATCCCTGTAGGATAAGTCAATTTTTGACTTGTCACCCCATCACACTATACTGCACTAAAATTACAAAAGGATTAATGCAATTAAAACATCAGATCTCTGAAAAGAAAATTATCAGAAATAGACACAGAAAAGTCCCAGAAAACCTTCATAGGAGCAGTAATTTTTTGGTCATGACCTCTTCTTGCCATGAGTGAGCAAAATACCATCATTTCCTTCACTAGCCCTACTTGGCTGGGGATAGGATGAGAGCTAGATCCCAGCTCTAGAAATCCTGCATCACTAGCACAGATGTTTTGATTTTCATTTCCAGCCCTCAGAGTGTCTGTGTGCATTCCAGCACCTCTGACTACCCAAGGATGGGAGAGACAGCCTGAAGGAAAGCCCAGTTTATATTCAGGACACATGAATCATAAACTACTCCATGCTACCCATATTATTAAAGTACTGGGCATCATTTCTCAACAAACTGAACTTATTTCCCTCTCCTTTCATGCATGATTTGCTGGGGATGGCAGCACAGCAGACAGGCTGACCCAGCTGCAGGAGGAGGAAGGAAAGCCTGGAGATGTGGCTGAGCTCTGGCCATCACTAAATATGGGCTTGTCACTCATATGATTGCAGAGAATAAATCTGATAAATGCATATGACACTAAAGAATGACTGCTGTTTCTAAAGAAAACTGCCCCTAAAGACCAGCCTTCTCCTTGAAGAGTCTAAGATTTTTTAGAAATACTAAAAGAACACACAAATAATGACAGGAGCAGGACAGGAATACCATGGTATGGTGTCCCATAAAGCAGCTGTGTAATTAATGTTTCATCAGCCATGGCATTCTGCTGTGCTATATGAACTGGATTCTTTGCTATTTAGAGCAGTGTCCTTATCTTTGGGAATCCACCCTCTTTCTGCACAGGAAATACAATCTTTCCATGACTGAAGTTACTACAGATGCTGTGTAAGTTCAATCAGAATGCTGTTAACACACCCTTTTTCCAGAGATTTCACTAATTAACTTAAATAACAGAGGAACTGTACAAATTATATGCTATTCTATCTCTTGCCCAAATATTTTTTCCACATGATACAGGCTTGGAGGACTCAGACTAGAAATATTTTAACTTGAACTATATTGGTCATTGACCAATGGTCATTGGTCAATGTCATGTTTTGCTCTTTCATGCAAATGTATTTCTTGCAAACTCACAAAATTACCTTTTGTTTCCAGGACTATCTACACAGTCACAAACCCAAATAAGAAGCCAATTCTGACATCTCCAAATGTTAGGATTTATGGTAAAATTAACACAAATTTTCAAAAGCAAACAGGTTGAATAATCAGGAATTTTCCTTTACAGAATTTTTTTAGACTATTTTGATCGTTTTTGAAACTGAAAATTATTCAACACTTTTTTGCAGGAGATCTGTCTTTCCAGGAGAGTTTCACTGCTATGTAGGTACATTGTTGAACTGTCCTGAAACATTCCCTTTGGAGTCAATTCAGTGATGAACTAACCTTCCCCAGCTGTGGCTCACTGGCTTATGGCAACACTGATATAAAAGTTTACAATTGCAAATATAAGTACTGATGTCCCAAGGCAGATGTCATGATTTGCAAAAAGTGGTAGAGACCGAAAATCTGTGTGATTTGTTAAAAATGTATTATAAATCCTGAAAAGCCACCCCTCTCCATAGTTATTGGTAGACATTTTGCTAAATAAATTCAAGTTTCTAAAAGCCTTTAACAGAACTGACCAAACTCTTTCCTTCTAGTTTTGCAAAAAAATAACTACAAAAAATTGACAGGGAAAAGATTGAACAGGAGAGATTTATGGAGAAAAGACTGGACAAGAATAAGGGCACTGTTTCAGAATAAGCTCACCCTGGATCTCAGCAGTGGCCTTTGAAGCGTGATCAGACATCCTGAGGCTTTGCTGGCTGTGCACAGCTGCTGGCTGAAGGAAGCCTGGGAATCCATCCATGATTGCTGTTATTTCTGAAAGCACAAAACACATCTTTTGAAAAGGCAAGTCCTAAATAGTCCAAAAGTCCAAAATAGATTAAAGGACAGGGAATTATGATTAAAGTTAAGGTTTACCAATTCACTGTACACTGGTTTTAGATGAATAGTGACAGAATGCAGAACCCTGTTTGGATTTTTGAGGGGTTTTTTTCCTTCCTCTTAGTCAATCACAAGACAGGGAGAAATTCTGGCCACACATGAGAAAGTGCTGTGGGATTTTCTAGGAAGGAGATCATGAGCAATGAGCGAGCTGCCACTCCAGAAGCTCAGCAGAAGCACTCCCAGCCCCTCCTGCCCCTCTCCCCCACACCCTCTGTCCTCTGCTCTGTGCTGGAAAGGCCAGAGGGAAATGGGGCCTGAGCAGGGCAAGAAGTTCCAGCAGCCAGACAATGAGGCAAAGCCATCAAAAGAATCTGACATCAGAGCACGAGCACAAAGGCCTTCTGCTTCTCAACTGTAGTTTCCAATACTGAAAGCATTCACAAAAGTGGTTTTCTCTAAAGCACAATAAATCTCTTCCTCTGTCCTTTCAAAACTGGAAGTTTTGATCAAAGTACAAAGTACGTGGCCTGTAACATTAGATGAGAAAGCAAATTCATCTTTTCCCAGGGGAATTATGGCAGCTGACTCTAAATCCCAAACACAGATCTGCAGACAGTTCTGCCTCTGGAGAGATTAAGAGATGTAAGCAGACAAGACAAAAGGGAATCATTTGGTTCAATGTGCTACCAGAAGGTTCTAAGATACTACAGTAATGAAGATTTAAGAGACATAAATAGAATTTTTTCTTCTACATTACTGACTTGTTATCAAGTAGCAATTAAGAAATGAGAAAATAGGTAATGGAAAAAAAAGAAAGTAAATAGAGCAGCAACTTTTAGTTTTGAGGCTCATTCTGTGATATTCCCACTAGGTAGTACCAGAAATTACACCTAATCTTTAGAATAAAATCAAATCTTGCAAAGAGGTAGGAAAACAGTTCCTGTCAGCCTTCAGCATGTAAACTAATTTAAAATAATTCCCAGGCTTTATAACTGCCCTGCTTTCAGCAAAACAATCCAACAGGCACCATTCAGTTGCCATACTGCAAAAGCACAAAAATAAAACAACAGAAAAGTACATTGACAGGAGGACTGCAATGTTTGTCTGCTGTAGGGCAGGTATGTATTTTTTTATAGTAACACCATCAAATATAACCTACTCTGCCTCCTGAACTGTAATAGAAAGAATAAAAGCATTTGTAGCTTCAGATACCCTCAAAAGTATTGGGTTTAAAACAAGTCTTCTGCAATAACACTGCCGAAATATACCAAAAAATTTAAAAAGTTTAACTTTTAGCATCAGAGAATGTCTGACATGTCTTTTTGCATGGAGCATCAGGAACCCATTTATACAGTGCAGCACATCACCTTCAACACTTGCAACACTCTGAGCTGCTGATATTAAAAACAGCTTCTGTAGTATGAACTCAATTCATATCAAATGCCTAGGACTGAAAAAAGAACTTATATGATGAATGGTAGCAAAGATTTACTCATATTTTAGGGATCAAATTTCTTACACAGTGCACTTCAAGTAAGGAAAATTATTTTCTGCATAAATGAGAGCATGACACTGGACCAGGCATTTAGGAATCAATCAATTTTTTATCCATCATCAGAAAGCCTTGGAAGTCTGCAGCCCTGTGCTATTTCTGTGTGTATAACTATGCCTTCCCCCAGCAGATCTGCTTTTCACATTCCACCTGGTCTGAAATCCAACTGCTACATGAGGACATTAAAATCAAAAAGGAAAACTGATGGAAAGGATGAGCTCCTTGGAGAGAGGAGCAGTCCTTCCAAGCATCTTGTTCTGGGAATGTGAACTTGATCTTCCTAGAGGAAGAGGTATGATATAGTGAATTCCATGGATGTGAACAGCAGCTTCCTTTAGAACCTGCTCTGACAGGCTCCAAAACAAACAGGATCTCTCTCATATAATCTTTCCAATGCATTAGCAATGGTTAATTTTTCCAAAAAAATTTAGATCAATTTGAATTGTGTAATTACATAAAAAAATCCCATGAAATCTGCAGATCTAACTTCTCTGAGTTTACATTTTTGCCTTCTCACAAGGTGTTAAAATTCTTCTTGTAACACAGATCAACTGCACTGTGTCATTACTAATGGACCAGAATCTCTCTGTTGCCAGTTCTTCACCAAACACCTCCTGACAAACCCTAAACTGCACATCAAGCTGAAGGAATGTCACATATCCAACCATTTAGCAGCAGTAACAATCCATCTGTTGTGCATTATTACTTCTATGAATCATAAACTTCATTTTAAATTAGGTGATTAAATAGTAGCATAATTCACTTAGCTGTTAAAGGGATAATGTTTTGTTTGTGGTTCCAGCTGTTTACCTGAATTACATTAGCTGAAGCTTAGGGCACAACAGTGAAAGTCAGTTAATGACTGGAAAGCAACACCAGGTTTTGTGTTTAAAAGTCAGATGAGCAAGGGAGTTTGGGAGATAACAATCTTGAGGCAACAAACATAAGTGAAGGTTTTCATTCCATGTGTTGCACACTTTTGAGTGGTAAGGGAGAAAAGGAGAATGACTGGGTTTCCATTGTTTTTCTATAGCAAAGCACCCTAGTCTTTCCCTTGAACTAATACTGGGTACAGGTACCATGGGCCTGAGTGGTGGGATGTAGCACCACCTTACCAAAAATTATTTTATTTCCATTGCACAAGTTTCTTACTTTTCTCATTTCACTGATTAAGCCACAGGCACGTTTTCTATTGATAATTCAAAGAAATAAAATGTGTTTTTTCAAAGAAAAGCAGAAAAAATGCTTATGAAGCACTCACAGAGATTCAGTCTTTTCCCAATATTGAACAATTGTGTTTGGCAGGGACATGCCATGAAATAGGATGCATTGCCAACATTACCTTTTGCTTCCACTAGGCTGGCACCTTTCACATTTATTCTGTTGCAGGCCTGCATTTATAGGTGAAAAGTGGATAAAGTCCCTATTTGACTGCTTCTGTCAGAAAACTTCTCACATCTGTCCTTCTGCCCCAAGGCCCAGGACTGTGTGCAGCTGCCAGCCAGGATGGTGCCTTTGAGGCTGAAGCACTGCTGCTATCCCCAGAGGAACCCTGCCAGGACTGCAGGACCCAAACACACCCCTGGCAGAGGATCCCATGAAGCACAGAGCTCATGGCACAACTCAGGCTCTGAATTCATGGCACCTGCAGTGTTACAGGGTCTTGTGACAGCTCAGGCACAGCACATGAAAAGATTTGGGGCTTGATGGACTGATGGAAAGCTCTTTAAAAATACTAAGAAGAAACTAAAGACTGGGAACACATAACATTTGCTCGCAGTGATTTAAGTGTAGACTGTAAATGCTATCTCCTCACAGCACAAAACACCTGTGCTACCAGAAACACAAATGTTGTCATCTTATTGCAGGGGTGCCACACTGCTGTCCCCTATCACAGCAGTTCCACACCTGCTTGGTGTTTCTCGTGGGCAGCTCCTCAGAGCTCTGACTGTTTCTTCTTCCCAAAGCAGCCACTGACTCCAGCTCCCTTCTCACCCACCCACCCCACTCTGTTATAGCATCTTCTCCTCATTGCTCACAGCTGTGGCCTGGTAAAGTCAGGCCTGTTCCTGATCTTTGATAATTGGCCCAGCTGCAGCTCCTTAGGGGTGAGATTACTTTCTACAGAGTCTTCATTTTCTTATATTCTATCCCCCTACACATAGAAAGGTTGAAAGGAAGGGATGAAGAAGGCATAGAGTAGTAACAGCCTCCCTCTGCTCAGCTGCAGAGTTGGAAGGGTGCCTGATCCTTAGCATTGCCATCAATTTGTGCCTGTTACACTTTCTGATGCTTAATAAATTTACCCTGACAAGGGAAGTATAATCTTTCCTGAGATAGCATGGTTATTATCTCCTCTAGATGATGGATCTGTTCTCTGCTTTATGGGAGTGGCAAGAACAGAGAGGCAGCTTAGCTAACCAGTGGCTGGAGCTTCAACCCCTTTGGTGTAAGCATTGCAGGTTTTTATTACAAGGAATTCACAATGTTGCCTTTGAGCTTTTCTTTTTTACTCCCTGGTTTTGCAAATTTTCTTTTCTACTAGAAAACAATAGTTCCCATTCCATTTGCTGCAGGCAATGTCAGAATGTCCCCATCCAAATGGCTCATCAGCCTCATTCAGATCACTGTCAGTCATGCCACGGGCACATCAGTAAGACAAGAAATCCTGAAATGTTCTCCTAGCTACATAACTGCCCTAATAATGACATGCAGCTCCTGTAGCAGAGTGCCTGCAGCAGCTGATAAATTCAGAGTCTACTTGCTGACCAGTTCTCACTGTGCTGGAATAAATGGCAGGTGCGGATAAAGGGGGGAACAAGGTTCTGCTTCAAATTTCTGCCCTTAGAATTGCTTGTCTTTTAATAACTATGAGAATACAGAAGTGGTGAGTACAGCAGTACTTTAATGAAATTTATAACAAAACACCAGTGATGTGCAGAGGAGCAGACTCTGCAGAATGAGCTATTCAGCCCAAGGAAATGAGTGCACAGTGTATGTTTGGGAACTATGGATTACTACTGACCGGCCATCTGGCACTAAAGGAAACAGTGTCACACTTCCAGCACAGAGCAGGCACCAGGGAGCCTCTGATTGCTCTGCCTGACAATACTTTGCTTGCATGAAATATATTGTACAGTCTCATTAATTGTGTATTTTACCTCCTCATGACTGTAATAGTTTGCCATAAAAATACGGTTTATTTACCAGCTCAATAGAAAAAGAGGCTGGAAACACAAAACTGAGGGACTCATTAATTCTTGAAAATTTTCCATCACAAAAGGGTAGGACATTGCCAGTCTTAAGCTCATTCCAATAGATAACCATTTAGAGAGAAATTTATGTACACCCTGAACTTCCAAAAAATTGTACATTGCATGGACAGCAGGAAGACTCAGACAGCCCAACTGCCAGGAAAATCTATTTTCAAGGACACGGCCTTAGGAATAGAATACAGAGAAACACAACAAAAACTTATTAAAAGAGCAGAATTTATCAATAGAAATGATGCTATTATCCCATGATAAAGCCCCATTTCTGCAGAACTGACTCAAGGCTGGGTACACTTCTTACAGTTTTGTCAAATTAGCTCTTCTATCACCTTGTCTGAGCACTGCTGCATTGTATTGCTCAAAAAAAGAATGAACTGCATCCGGCTCCGAGTCCTTTGTTCAGGCAAATCTCCCTGTATGTTCCCTGACTGATATGGTGTCATAAGCAATTATCCCTAATGGCCAAAAAATTGTACTAAGCCACAAAGAAAGTACCCATGGCAAAAATATTTTGGGTAGGTTGTTATAAAAAAATATAAATAAGTGTTTGAAGAATAATGTAAACTCCCAGTTGGAAGTCATGGCAGGGAAACTTCCATCCTTCTAAAAATCAAGAGCAATAAAGAGGAGACAGAAGATAAAGTTTATCTTTAGTTCTTTAACTAAACTGCATAAAAAATAATGGCAAGTAACTTATTTGCTTACATTTCAAGCAGATCTGTCCAACTCCTTAGGTCCCAGGTATAAAATGTGGATGATTAGAACCAAACACAGCAGGAGCTGTTCCTCATCTGCAGTGTCAGCTCACAGGCAGCACTGACACCCTCAGCACCCCACCAGCCCAGCCATTGCCACTGAAGGTGTGCAGAACTTCTAGTACCTGCTTCTGGCAGAAGTACAGAAACTTTTAGTAAAGAATCCTGGAAAAAAATCAATAGAACTATGCCACAGAATGTGCCTCTCAGCCTTTCCACAATCTGCCAAGTGTGTAATGCAGACACATATCTCGTTTTTTCCCCCACCTTAAAACTTTTGGCTCTAAACATTCTTATATTTTTTCTAAAGCTTTCTATTTCACTGTAGATTAAGACAGAATAGTCACTTGCAGTTTGTAAGTGGAAGTCTTTTTCCTCTTTATAAATTCTAAATTTATTCTTGAGACAATGAAGAAAAGATCAAGGAAAAACTTCAAGTAACTTTCCAACGTACTATTTCAGCTATAAAGATAAGTAAGGAAAACACAGGCATAGCTCTTTTTCATGGTTCTCTCCAATGTAACTGTGCACAAAGCTAATAAAGAGAAAGCACTGCTGGGAGGATTATGTTCTTTAAGGGTAACAAACCTGTAGCCTGAAGTTCTCACCACCACTTTAAGTTTGCTTTACCTCTGCAAACAGTAATTTAGAGATGAACTGGAAAAACCTAAATCACTGTAATACCCTCTTCAAAAGCTCCCATGGAAACATAAGTAGTTATTTTTACTTAAAATCTCCCTAATTAACCTTTTCAATGTAATACAAATTTTCAAGATAATAAAGAAAATTTTGTACAAGCATGACAGGTCAGTATGAACAAAATTATTAAACAACACAAGAAATAAACATGCATATTACCATTTAAAAATAGATGTTATTGTAGAAGAATTTATGGCTCCTAGTAATAATACACATATATGGAAATAGTGATTGTTGTAAACAAGACATCACCTGCAGTGCATTTTCATGGACAATGCTGCAAAAAAAAAAGCAGGCTGCTTGCAGCTATTATCTTGTGTGTTTAATGAAACACCTGGAAAAGTGAGAGTACCACAGGGTCAGCCAACCACTTAGGGTGGAAAGCCCTCCAAGATCACAGAGTCCAGCTGTAAACCCAGCACTGCCAAGGCCAGCACGGCCCCTGCTGCCACATCTGCACATTGCTGACCACTCCCAGGGAAGGTGACTCCATCCCCCCCAGGCAGCCTGCTCCAGTGTGTGCAAACACTTCCAGAGAAGAAATTTCCCTCATATCCACCCTAAACCTCCCCTGGTGCAACATGAGGCCATTTCCTCTGGTTGTGTCCCTTCTTAACTACAAGTAAATGCAAAACATGAATAAGAGAAGCAATAAATCAGATTTCACAGAAGAATGTACAACTTCTTTCCACAACTGACACCTGGGAGAGCCTCTTTAAAAGGACTCATTTAAAGAAAAACATTAAAATGGTCTTGTGCTTGTTTACACCAAACACTTGCCACTTGTTGCTGTCCTGAGCCTTGTCCCCTCTGCCCATGAGTGCAGGCACTGCTATGGTTGCACACATGAGCTCTGCCCAGCCAGACTCAAACCTCAGCTGACTTCCTCCCTTGCTCTGAAAATAACACACCAATTACTGCCTATTTGTCAGCCCTCACAGATTAATTTTTTTTATTTTTCTGAGGAGACAGAACTACTTCATTTTGGGCATGAAATAGTAAGGAGCTTTCAGCATTCTTCAAAGTTATCTACACAAAATTCTAATAAGCAAAGATATTTATTCCAATTTCCTGAATCAATGATAATAATAAAAGCTATTACTTCTGAAACGAGTAATGGCTCTTTCATAAGAGATGTTGCTACCAAATAATTTATTTGTCAAACCATCCAATACAATGTAAAAGAGAATAAACTTAGTTCTCAGAATAAATACATCTCTGCATTAAGCTTGTTAATTTTGACTTTCCTTTATACTGTGTATTCCTCTTAAGACCATTCCCTGTTCTGACAAATAGTATCCTCTCTCCTATTTATCTCTGCTCCTTGAGCTCTACTTTATGTATTCCCATCATAACCCCATTCAATAAATCTTTTATGCACTGGAACTGAAATTTTAAGTTTGTTAGAAGTAAGCATTCCCTACTAGAACAATTATCTTCCTGGAGGAAAACCTCACCAAACAATGCTTCAGAACGTATCTAATTCTATTTCTTCTCAAACATTAGATTTCATTTCAACTAGATTATTCACTTTGATCAGGAAATATCACCTCCAGTTCTGAATTCCCAAAATGGAAGAGCAATTCCACTCAGCATCCCCAGGTCACTGCTGGAGCACCTGGTACTCCACTCACCTGGTTTGGCCATGGCAATCCATTGGACCCTGGGCCCTTTCCTTCCTCCCCTCAATGATACAAGTTGGGATTCAGCACAGAGAACCTCCTCGTGGTTGGCAAAGAATTCAGTAGCAATTCCTTTGCTTTTCCATGGTTCATTGCCATGGACAATAGCAAACAATGTGTTTCATTTCTACAGTGGCTTTAGGTTTTCATGAATATGATGTGTCAGCAATGGTTTCATCACCTGCTCTCCACAGCTCTCTCCTTCCTGTAGTGCTGAACTGAGGCAGCAAAGTGCAGAACACCTTCATGGAATGGGTGTTTGTGTCCCAGTGCTGCAGCCCTGGCCTCCCCCAGGCCTCCTGCCTCTCCTCCCTGGGGCTCTGACACAAGGCCAAGGAGCTGGACAAGGCTTTGCTGGGCTCTGTCACCTTTGATAAGGGATGTTCTCCTTTCTACTTCCAACACTCAACTTTCTGTCACTGACAGCTTTCACTTTACATGTAGGTGTACTTTAAAATATATTTTAAAATTATTTTTTAATTTTTAATTCAAAAATGTCTTAATTAAATAAATATAAGGCTAGGGCACATTCTTTCTGAAAGAAAACTACAGATGTAGGCAGAAGAAAAAAAAGTGAGAAAATCAGGAATAACCCATCTTGGATTTGATTAAGGAGTTCACAGTGCCTACAGCTGGATGTTATTTGAATGGTTTTTACTCCAGTCCTCAGCATTATAACCACTTAGGAGTCTGATTATAATTTTCTTCTAGGGGTTCATTTTAATACTAGACTCAATTTAACTCATACCCTCCATCAGCATCAGGAGACTAGAAATCAGCCATCATTATCATCTCACTTCCATTCTACAGAAAAAGAAAAAAGGCACCAAGGAGATTCTTTTAGAACTGTCAAATCATGGCCTTGATACAGCCCACTTGGGCTCATCACTGGTTGGTTTGACCCTTATTACTCTGTGTGCCACTCACACCTGCCAGGGGAAGTATCAAGCAAATGTTTCCAGAATTGATTTTCTGAAAAGGAAAAGAGTACCTATAACTGAATAAGGAAAGCTAAAAATACAGATACCTGTATTCAGAGTTTATTACTATTAAACATAAACCCATGGGTCTGTGTGATACCATATACCTATTCCAGGATGGCTGTGTTAACATTCTGGTGGAAAAAAAACCCAGCTATAGTCAAATGTCTTTTTCCCCTTAAGAATAAACAGAAAATACGTACTTTAAAAATAACTTTTAAAACGTATCCATTAATATTATGCAAGCTTTGCTTTCATGTCACACTTCAAATCCTTTATTTGCTGACTTTCACTTAGATAATTTTATTTTTTCATTTGTTTCTTCTGCTACTCTTAATTAGAAAAGAATCTGATAAAGACATCACAGTGTGTTTCACTGCTTTTTCAAAGGCCTGCAAACAAAAAGACTGAAGCACTTTTTAAAACATAAATGAGTAAATCATACACAATCATCTGGGATTCAGAATGAGAGAAACTCACTGTTTAATGATCACTTGGGTGGCAAAAAAGCCCCACACAGGCATCTCAAGCAACACTTGGTAAAAGATGGAGGAATGAGATCTTTAGTTCTCAATTCATTTTCAAATCAGTAAAAATGTAATATCATCAGAATCCTACAGATGTTCAGCATCTTGTGGGACAGAAGCAGAGACATGAAACAGGCAGGAAAAGATACCCAACCTGCAGAATAAAGAAACAGAACTGGCTTCTGGAGCACAGAGATAAAATGGAAAGCAAAAGCCTATTTACAATTAAACCAGAGGTGTCACCCAAAGTTTACAGGCCTGTAAAAACACAGCTTGTTCCTCTTCTGGCTCATTTTCCTGGATTCTACCTTCTTACAAAACACTCTCCAAGGATACATGGTTTTCTCCCAATTCTCTCTCCTTTTCCCCAGTCACTCTATTTCCAGAACATGAACTGAACTGCTTGGCAGTTCCCTCCTCAGACAGTCTTACAGACACATTTCTGTGTGTTTTCCTACTGACTTCAATGACTCTGGGATTTTTACTGTGTCACTGCTGCAGTGCAGTCAGTGGCACATGCAGGCCATCCTGGCAGCTCCAGGGAAGCAGCCTGGGGACAGCAATCCCCACCTGCCTCAGGGCAATGGGCATCCTGACACATCTGCTCACTCACTGCCTGCTGGAGTGAAGGGCCAGGGGCACTGGGGTGGCACTGAGGGACAGCTCTGCTGCATCCCACTGGTGCTTCAGGGTCTGCTTGCCTCCCAGGCCCCTGAGTGCTCTGCAAGCTTTGGCATTTTGACATTGAAATTTTACTCATAGAGGAAAAAATCAGAAATTATTGCATGCCTTTTCCTCAAAAGAAAAAAAAAAATCAAGATGCCTGATGTGAGATCAAGTGAAATTGGTACTCAAACAATTGAATTTTCAGTGGGAACTTCATATGTTCCAAAGGTTTCAGCTCTCCTCCCTCCCACTGCATCATCCCAGCAGGTCCAAGGCCTGTGCTGTGGGCAGGGCTGACCACCCTGGGGTCAGGTGCCACCTCCAGGCAGAAATCCTGGGAAGGTGCTCAGTTTGTGGTACAGCTTTAAACTCAACCTGTGGAGTGAGTCAAATATTGGTAATGCCTGTGCTGCACTTAAACAGAGCCATTTGTAGCACCTTTGACTTCAAACCAGTTCAACCTTTGCTATAGAGATTCAGATTTACAATTAGTTTTGCCCCATAAATTTCTCAGGTCAGTGTAGCAGTCAATACCAATTTGAATTTGAAGTAATCAAACATGGAAAATTCAAAACAAGACAAGGAAATCTCCCAAAAGCCAAAGCTTTAACAGGGAGGAGCAAAGAGGCCTGTGAGCAAACGTGAGCTTTGCCATTATTATTTTTTCTTTTTTTTTCTAAGAAAAGTGCTGTTTACAAAGATAAAAACAGAATATTGAAAAAAGTCATCTTCAGGTTTTTTTGTTAGAACAGAAAAGCATCACTAGCAGCATGAAAACCAACCCTGGCTGGTTCTAGTAGCACAGGCTTGAATGTGAACCAATGTGCCCCAGCAGCTCAGTGGAACTGGACTGGGCAGGGCAAGAAGCACCTTCAGATCTCTAATGACCACACACATCTGGAAATTGGAAACTCTGTCAAGATTTGCCCGAGTTTAAGCCATTCAAAGCAAAGGAAAATTGCCTTGAAATTGCCCATTTCAATCTATGATTATAAAAGAGCATTTTTAAGGCTACATCTACATAACACTGTAACTGATTTAATTGATTTCATGGAGATTTCATCCATATTCCAGAGGATGCTGGAGAGGATTAGACAAGAGAAAAGGAACATGAGCAACCATTTCCCCTTTGCATTATCTACTCTCTACCAGTCTGTTTTTAAATCAGTCATCTCTGTCCATATTTTCAGGAATAAATAAAAAAGAACCAATGGCACCTCCCAGCTGGCAAGGATGAAGTTTTCACTTTTGCATTTTAAGAGATCAGGAAGTTCAACAGGGGAGTCTGAGCCCAAGGGACTGACCAGACCTGAGTGCCATTGATCCCAGCTGGAGAATGCCTGGGGACTGACCCAACCCAAACCATTACAGTGCACTACCAAACACTCACATTTTATCCTAAGTTTGACTTTGCTCTATCCAGTTAATATCTATTTTATCCCATTAATAGCAGCTTTAATAAGCATCATGACTGCAGAGCATTCCCAAAGACTCCTCAGGTCTGGAGTTACAAATATTTCCCATTTGTTCAAAACTGGCAGCACTTACAAGTCTTTCTGCACACAATGTAAATGCTGAGTTTGACAGACAAGGATAGATACTGGAAAACCAAGTTTCTGGTCAAAACAGGCAGTTTCTTCTATGTGCCCTAGAAATATGCCACACTGGTCATGAGATTTGAAATGGTTTCATATAAACCCCTGGAGTCTGGGGTTTAATTGGTATAAAATTCAGTTCAATACAAAAATCAGAACATGGAAGGGTAGAAGGCAGTCATGTATTTTGATATAATTTCTCAATATTTTCTGAACCATTGTTGACAATATTAAAGTACATAGAATTTCATAGAAATTATGTCTCTAAGGAAAACTATTGTGATCTGCTTATTCTAAAAAAATAAGGACTCAGCTTTGTGTGGAATTTTGAATTTGTTTGAATTTATTGTTTTAGAAATAGAGTTCACTCTCAAGTGTTCAAGACCTTGAAAGTCAAGCCTTGCTATGCTGATGGCACAGGCAGTGCCATCCCTGCAGCTGGAGAGCTCTGGCCATGCACACCCACAGATGGGGCTGCACAGCACCTTCAACCACCTCACATAGAGCTGGGGAGTGCAGCTTGGTACCTGCACTTGGCAGCCCTCTGGAGCAGCTGAAAGCAGGAAAGGAACCTGCCAATAACCTTGCTTTATTGCTAAGTGAGTTGCTTTAAAATGCTGTGTTGTGAATCCACACCCAATTTCCTTCCCATCAGCTCTCCATGCAAACCCGTGTGTGTCCAGGCAGACACTGAGTGCAGAACAGCCCCAGGGATGGGAATTTACAGAGACCCCACAGTGCATTAACTTCTGGTGTCAGAGCACTCCCAGAATTAACAACTGGTTTGCTCTCTTATGGAAGCAAGGCCAAGCTGGTGGAGTCTTTGCCAACTTTGTGCTCTGTGTTCCATATCTAAGTGGGTCTCAGAGACAATTTGTGCACAGCATAAAACACAGAGGTTGTAATAACAGATCAGTGTCCCTCCTTAAAGCCAGCCCACCAGGCAAGCTGTACAGACCAATCCCAGAACAGGATTTTTGCTCTTTAAGATGTTTAAATATCTTGTGCTTCCTATTATGAATGGACTTTTACATTAGTATCTCATTACATTTTAATGGACAATAATAGCATCAAGCAAATACCTGTGTAAATGTGATTTAGAAAGCATAAATATTTGTGCAATTCCCATGTTCAAAATTTTTGTGAGGTCTGAAATTACTTCAGAAAGTCAGACTATAACAGAAAAAGTTTTATTCCTCTATTGGTTGTTCTAAATTAATAGACTGAATATTCTTTTGAAAATATTTGTACTTCTACCATACACATTATTTCAGGAAGAGAAGCTGATAAATGTATAAGTCATTTTCCAGAGGAAAGCAAAAGAATTCTCATTTCTTCTATAAACAGTTGATCAAAACCCTACAGCAATACCAGCAAGAGGAAGAATCTGTATCCCCACAGACACATTTTTCTTTGTACAGTGTCTGCTGTAGACCTTTATAGATTGTCTTTGCACAGAAAATTCAAAGAGAACTCAGATGTTTTTTACTAAATGAAAAAGAAATCTCAAGTAATCCTGTAACAAGAATGTGTCTTGGACTGACTCACTGGTGACATTAGGATGAAAAAATAACCATTTTCTACAAGAACATTCTTGAACTCACAGCACAATAAGAACAGGCTAAGGAAGCATTAAAAAAATGTTACTGGTGGAGGGGGGTGGGAGGAAATGGCTTTGATAGAAAATCTAGGGGGGGAGAAAAGAGCAAGTTCCCTTTCTTTGACAGAAGTTAAAAGCACATCAATACTTCTATACCCAACCCATACAAACACTGGGGGAGAGAAAGGTGTCCAGTTGCACAACAAAAGGAAAGTTCATCTACCAAGTTAAAAAGAAAATACTCTGCAAAATATTGACTTGAGAACACAATCACTGTTGGTTGGCTGTCTGTCACCTAAGATGTAAACAAACACTTCACAATCAATAGACAGTTCTCAAGTATGAACAAACAGAAACAGGGTTGGGTCCTCATGTCACCTAAGGAAACACTAAAAGGATGAGGCTGTACTTGTAGTTTTCTTTTTGCTAACTTTGCACATAGAACATCACACGTTGTCATCTTACTGCAGGGGTTCCACACTGCTGTCTCCTATCACAACAGTTCCACACCTGCTTGGTGTTTCTCCTGGGCAGCTCCTCAGAGCTCTGACTCTCTCTTCTTCCCAAAGCAGCCACTGACTCCAGCTCCCTTCTCACCCACCCACCCCACTCTGTTATAGCATCTTCTCCTCATTGCTCACAGCTGTGGCCTGGTAAAGTCAGGCCTGTTCCTGATCTTTGATAATTGGCCCAGCTGCAGCTCCTTAGGGGTGAGATTCCTTTCTACACTGTCTTTATTTTCTTATATTCTATCCCACTACAATCACATTGCATAAACTGCATGTTTTTCCTACGTAATCTGTTAATTTTTAGTGATTACATTAAATTCCTTAATTACTCCCCCCACACCCCCCCAGCTTTTTTTATTTCCACCATACAGTAATCAGAAGAGCAGATCTCTGCTGGAAACTTCTTCTGTCACTCTGTCAGCTCTGTTCCAGACACTTCCCATTTTCTTTCCCCTTTTGAAGACCACTGCCAGGGACCTTTTCCCTTCGGGCCAGGTGGACACTGAACCCTGAAACATGAAGATGCCTTGGGTTGTGTTACAGTCACCTCTGTGAATAGTCCAGTGTGGCACCAGTCTCTGCTTCAAAGTCCCCACCACAGGTGAGGAAGATCCAGCTGGAGTATCCCAGCCCCACAGACAGCTCCAGGGATGGACAGGAGACACAGAGGTGATGCTACAGAGCCTCAAGGTCCTGAGGCACCCATTGCCCATTTGAACTATGACAAACATCTCTGATATTCCTCCTCCTCCAAAAGGGACTCTACAGCCACCAGATTCTCAGCCCAACTCATGCAAAAGACCCCACAGCAAACACATTCCCTGTCACCCTCCAGGGGTGTTCTGCTCTCTTCTCACAGGATGTGAGCCCTCTGTGCACATGAAATGCACCCCAGGGAGCTGCACAGATGAGCAGAGCACACCCAAATGTCCTACAGACCCCCCGAGCCCCAGCAGCTGCTGAAAGGCACAGCCCAAGCTGCTGAATGACCTGGCAGTGAGCAAAGCTCTTGCTTTGTGTCTGCCTGCTTCCATCCCCTCCCTTTGTGCACAGGAAGCAGCAACCTTTCATCAGCCTTTCCACGTTCCCATCCATCAGTAAGTTCTAATTCCTAAAGAGAGGGTGTTATTAGAGCTTGGTGTTTGCTGTGATTGCTCCCCTCACAACGGAAGATGCAATCAGAGGAAGAATTTATGTCCTGTAATTCAATGAATGGATGTGTTCCTACAGCAATTTCTTTAGTAATTACTTGTGTAAAGCATGTTTTTCTGTAATTGAAATTCTACAGTGTACAGTTATTTATTAAAATACATTATTTATAATGGTATTTTCCATCCTAATTTCATTACTTTCTTTCAATACAATGCTTTCATAGTCACATTTTAATTCTTTTTATTGGTCTGCAGATCCTGAAAGTTTTAGGGCAACTTATAAGCATTCAAACAGAAGAGCATGCTGTAAACAGAATAAAACCAGAGGAGAGGACAAAGCAGGGATCCTACTAATAGAAACAGAGATGTTACTTTTTACCACTCCAGAGGTAAAAATTTTCTATGTGTAAAACAATAAAATATTCTCTAATGTTCCCCTACTTTATGAAGTTTTTCTGCTGTAAAGAACACTTGAACATTCCTAAATAGCATTCTTGCACTCTGACAAGCATTCCCAAGGGAATAGGAAAAAGAAGGACAATGTCTTTGACAAAAAAATGAAAAGGAGATGCTGAAGGATCCAGAAAGCACAGATCTCTGTTATTTACCCAAGCACTCTTCCCCAGCAAGTAATCTTCCTAGGTATTAAAAAAAATCTTATAATGAAATTACGTCAAATAGGTCTGTAGAGGATAATAACCCACAGGAAGCCTACAGATTAGGCTGCTAATCAATCTCTTACTAAAAAACCTAAATTTTAAAAATTAGGTGCCTTAAGGTGTTACCCTTAAATCCCAGGTAGAAATTGATGCAAGTTCTCAAGGAGCAGCACATGAGCACAGATCCCTTGTGGCAGTGCCTGCCTGCTGTCATCTTACTGCAAAGCTCCCATCCCCTCTTGGTGACTTCTCATGGGCATCCCCTCACAGCACTGACTCCTTCTTCTTCACAGCACAGCCAACAAACTCCATCTCTCACCCAGCTCCCCCACTCTTCTATAGCACTCATCCTCACTGGACACAGCTGTGGCCTGTTCCTAATCTTTGGTACTCAGTACAGCTGCAGCTCCTCAGGGGTGAGATTACCCTCTGCACTGTCTTCATTTTCTTCCATTCTATCCCCCCACACCTGCCCAGCTGCAGCCTCTGGTGCCCCCAGCCAGGACACCTCCAGACACCAGGACAGCACAGCTCCAGCAGGGAGTGGTGGTACTGGAAGGGAAAAATCAGGGGAGAGACAAGAGGGGGAAGACAAGAATAGGAGATGAGTCTCCTAAAGCTGTGTTTTGCATGGCACAGAAGGGGAAGCCACCACATTTCAAACAGGGGCTCCATGAAAGCTGGAGAGGGACTTTTGACAAGAGCTTATAATGATAGGACAAAGGTAATGGCTTTAAATGGAGAGAAGACAGGTTTAGACTGGATGTCAGGAAGAAATTCTCGACTGTGAGGGTGGGGAGGCCCTGGCACAGGTTGCTCAGAGAAGCTGCTGATGCCCCATCCCTGGAAATACTCAAGACCAGGAAGGATGGGGCTTTGAGCAAACTGGGATAGTGAAGGAGTCCCTGCCCAAGGCAGGGGGTGGAACTGGATGGGTTTTAAGGTGTGTTCCAACCCTGGCCATTCTATAATTCCCTGGGGAGGACAGAAAGGCACCACAGTGGAACCACTGTTCACAATGCTGAACCCTTGGTGTGTTGCTCACACTGTTTGCACCACAAATGCAAAGCAGTGGCTCGACACCAGCTAATGAGGAGAGAAGTAACTCCACCCCTGGCAGCCCAGAGCAGGGGGATCCCACGCTCCTGCAGCCTCACTGCTCTCCTGCAGGCTCTCTGCCCTCATCCATCACATCCCACAAAAGGCTGTCACAGGTCCCTGCCTAAGGAGAGAGAGTTTGATTTTAGTGAGAGTAGACAACTGAGTTTAGGAATGAATAATGTTATGCTTGTAATAAAAAAGAGCATCTTGAAGGTTATGTTTTCTGCTGTTTCTGCCGTTGTAGGTCAGCTGAAAAGATTGCTCAGAGCTGCTGAAACCAGAGAGCATTGCTAGGATTTTGTGCAAAGTCCCTGTGACTTATGGCTGGAGCTGTGAGACATTAAGTATTTAACAGACTCCGTTTATCTTTTCTGCAAAATAGTTAGAAGACATTTTTAAGTACCATTTATGAAAACAGGAGCATATATATTTGATAGTGTCTTTTTGTTTTCAGTTTTATTTTTCTTTGTATCAAATCCTGACAACTGTGAGAAAGACTTGGCTAAAATATATCATCTGCTATCCAGAAAGAAAACCTTTTTCCACTTTCAATTGTAAATGACTTTAATAATTGCAACTGAGTCTCTCATTTTTTCTCGAGCATGACCTGCTCAGTTAAAATCAATATCTCATTATCCAAGCCATAAGGTGAGGCAATTCCAGATCAGACTGCACAGCCAGTGTGTCCTCCCTGTATTTCTGGAATCATTTGAACACAGTGAACCTTGATTCAGTGGGAATTTTATCAATTGACTTAATGTAGAGTTATTTAATAACACTGTGCGTTTCATTCAGGGGGACATAAATAACCTGAACTATCTATAATGAAAATACCCCATTCTGTTGGCTTGTGCCACATTTTTGCTTCTTTACAGTAACTGCTGGGACAAATTATTGCATAAATTATTTCAAAGCAAACATTACTCTAAGCTACATCATCATCACCTGAAACAATGCTTTACTTGGAAGGTGTTTTAGAACATGAAGCAGTGGCAGATATACCATGCATTTTGCTCCCTTCCAAAACATTTCAAACTCAACACCATCTCCTTAAAAGTAACCAGAAGATCTGGCAAGCCAGCCCTTCTTACCAATTTTACTTAATTTTTTACCTTGTGGACACAGAAGAGAGACAAACAAATACAGACAAGGGAACTGAAGGCAATCCTGTCATCTCTTAGCACAGACTCGGGTACCCTTCCCCTCAGCTCTCCAACAACCACAGTTGCACTTAGTGTAAATTCTGCTTAGAAATGGACCTGAATTCCCAGATACTGAGTCACTAACTTTAAATTATTTAATTTCAATTTCTTGAACCCCTTTTTATTTCAGACTCTTGGCACAGGCTTCTCCCACACCCTTGGACACCTTCAAGCAAGCTGGTCATCTGGATTCCTTTTGAAGTCCAGGAACAGGAGCCTGGTACTCACCTCAGCTGCTTCAGATGTCAGCTTCCAGATGAGATGAAAGGAGACCTGTCCATGATTTATAAAGGGAAGGGAGATGCTGAGATTAAATCTAGATACCTACACTTGAAAGTAGAAGAGTCTCAGCCAAATCTCACTTTTCCTGAAAGGATGAAGCCCATAGCAAAGGCTCATCCTCTGAGGCCGTCAGAGCCCAGACTTGCTCAGTGCAGTTAATCCTGAAATGCTGAGACTCCTGCCTGGGCACCTGGCAGCTGCCACAACCCTGACAGACAAACTCACACATTCAGCTGCTAAAACCCCCAGCTCAAATAGCAAATCGTTTCAGTTTACTAAATGTTTACTCTGGGCTTTTGTCACATACATTTGTTTCTGAATATGTTTTGTTTTAGTGTACCATCAGTTTACAGCAAGCACCTGAAATGATGGCAAAAGGTTCTGTGCTGAAATCATGTGTAAATATCAATAAAAATTAATTTCCTTTGGCAGAGGATATTATCCAGGCACTGCAATCATCTGATCACAGTTAGACTTGATCCTCTTAGATTTATCTATTTACCCCCCTTGTCTGTACAGCCTCCATGAATATTTTTAGAACAGCAAAAAAGAGAAGAAACATAAGCTCAGGGATGACATGATTACTCCTATTTGCTCAGGGAATACACATTTTCTCTTTACAATGGGATTTCCAAGAGCCTTTTAGTAGACATTGGCTCTTCATGCAGCATAAAGTACAGGACAAAACACACAGTTTAGTGTAGGATGTACAAACAATCCTGCAGACCACATTTTCCTGGTGAACAGACACCCAGGAAAGGACTTGAGGAAGCCTAACTCCTAACCTTCTAAATATTTTTTTTCCAAAGAATCACCTCCATTTTCTGCCTTTTGGTATTTTTCTATTAAGGCAACATGCCCAAAAGCCAACACCATGAACCAAAGTCTGACCATGAGTTCATGTTGAAAGAAAGGGGGAAAAATGCAGAAACTAAAAAAAAAATAAATAAAATTCCTGCTGTAGGGAAGCATTGCAAATATAGGGCCCCACAGGGCACTAAGGGAAGAGCTGATCACAACAGAGAAAATGGGCAACAAAAGAAACCAGCACTGAAAAACTGCACAGAAGAACCAGAAGTGAGAATACTGTCTTCACTTAGGAAGGAATCAAAAGCAGGAAATAAAAGAAGGAAAAGTGAATAATCTTGGGACTTCCCTCATTAAGAATATGATTAAATGTTTCAAATAACCACCAAATTCAAATGGGGGAATTTGACCTATTATGACATTTTCAGCAAGAAGACAAAATCAGCACTAAGTGGGGAGAGATGACAACTGAGTACATTGTATTCTGCCACTTCACCACTAAAACCTCTCTTCAGCTTGACTGTATCCATGACAGGTGTGTTACTCATACTTGAGGACTTCTGTAAAATTAACTTGAACTTGATAGTTCACCAGTATTGATCTCTACCTGTGTGTCAGCACATTTACTGTCCATTGGATACTTCCTTGTAGCTTCCAGAGGTCAGGCATAAAGCAAGCACTCTCAGTGCACCCAAAAGGGCTCTCATATTTATGGACTGTCAAACCATCATCTTTCTAGAACTCAAAAATATTTCACAAGACACCCCTAAGCAACTCTTCCTGGAAAGGGAAGTTGAAAAACTAGGATTACATTTTACTTTGCTTCTCCTGTGACTCCCCTGTTTGTTGAGAGCTCTTCCAAAGCCCACCCCTCAAAGCCCCATTCCTCTCCAAGACAGGATACTGAAGTGGAAAATTGGTATTTTCAGCATGCTCACCCCATCTCGGGAAGTCAGGATGTGCAATTAAGACAGGAAATTGAGTTATCACAAGACATGTACTCTAAATTGCTTGAGAAGGTTAAAAGGGTAAAGAGAAAATATCATAAAAATATTTCCTACTTCAACAAAATCCATAGCACAAAGTTTCTGCAAGTTGAAAGATGTCACTCAAGGGCACTAAAGCACTAATGTGATTAATTGATATCATTAAGCAAATTCTAATGGTTCACAGAGCAGTGCTAACATCTGTACATATTGCCATGCTTAGCAGACAGGGTCAAGCAACCTCACACAAACCAAATCTGGGGTTACTGATAGTTCATCCTTTAATCCTCGAGTCTATTATAGAAATTTTAATATCTATCATTTATTGGACATTCCTGAGAATATCTGACTGTATCTGGGATGGTTTTTTAACTCTGGAGTTTACTTCAAAACCTTGTTTTCCTAAGTGTCAAACCTCAAGTTTCCCAAAAATTATGAAAACATAAAGGAAAATTAATCAAAAGCATAGCAGCTTCAGCCCTTCTGAAAACCTTTCTCATTTTCTTCATGTCAGGTTTTTCTGCTGCTAAATTACTTCCCTGTGGATCAAACAGGAAGACAGTTTAAACCAAGAGATTTTTGGTTGAGAGTTAATCTACAAACAAAAATCAGTATCATGATGGACTACACAGTTGTTTCTTCCTCCAAGTGTAGAAGAATCTAATTTGGAGACTTCTTTTGATTCCTTTTGTCAATTTGTTTTTCAGGAACAGTTGAGGAAGAAAGGAGGAACTGGAATAGAAGGGATGAGTAAATTCACTAGTTGTCCACAAAGAAAAGAAATGAAAATAAATCCAAAGAGAGGCAGATTTCTTCCAGAAGGTAGAAAGGCAAATATCCTGTAATTTACTCCTTTGGTCTTAGACTGATAGGTCTTCACAATTCAGTTCTGGGCCAGCTTCCTCTCACACATTTTTAAGAATATTGGACCTGTACTACCCTGTAAAGAGTGAACAGTTCTTGACAGGTTTGGAGCCAGTAACCTTTTACCATGTGACATGAACTTAAAGACAACCCTCTCTCTTAATATTGATAATGAAGTGCTCTTTATAATAAAATAAAAAATATTATCTAAACCTTTCCAAATTGGAACTGTCTTCTCATTTTGGTGTAGAGCTCCTGCCTCCAATGTATGAGCATTGCTGTATGAGCTCTGGCCATCACTCTCAACACTGACCATTCCCAGCTGCTTCCCTTTTGTCAGTGCCTCCTGGCAAGGACTCAGCTCAGGAAGCCTCCTGGGCCTCCCCAGCACTCCACCAGCTACTGGCAAGAAAAGTAACTCAGTCCCAGTCAGAACCAGGACATTTCTCTCCAGCAGTCAAAGACACACATCCTGTGTTGGAGCAGCAGGACTGCAGCCACTTTGGTCCAGCAGCTCACAAGGTTTTCTGATCTAAGGTTACTCTGATCAGCTTAATCTTTTTATTATGTAGCAAGGAAAATGAACCAGAGTGCCACGGTATTATTAAACAAAACAATTTAAACCTTACATGTTCAAGGCCCTTGAACAACCTCAGCTTATAACTCTGAGAGGAGGGACTCCTGTGAAGTGGAGAAAAAAACCCACAAATATTCCCAGCCCCACTTTAGTCTCTGCAGGTTATTCTGCTTCTGGAGCTATTTGAGTTCTGAAAGCCTGTGCAGCACCGACTGGAGATGCACAAATGCTGACAATTGAAGGGGGAGGAGAAATAGGTCAGAATGTTATTTTCTTTTGTAACTGAAAGATTTCTTTTCAGGCAGACCTTGAAGCAATTAAAAAAAAAGGAGAATGACCATTTCATCTGACTTGAAGGTGAAGAAAGCTGTAGCTGTGGCTTATACCACTTGTATCTGCAAAATGTGAATTTAATAAGGAATGTAACTTGCCTCTATATTTAGGGACAGATTAGAGTGACAATGCAGTCTCCAGTTATCATCTGTAACATGTCATATTGAAAATGAAATCCAGATTTTTCCCAAAGATCGCAGAGTATTAATTATCTGTCACTACTTACTTTGTTAAAAGAAAAACAACAACAAGAAAAGAAACCAAAAAACAAAGAAACAAACAAACAAAACCAACCAACCAAAAGGAAACAAAAACACAAAACAAAAAAACCCAAGAAACTTTTAGTAATACTTAAGGACTTACTGGTATCAAGAATCACAACAACAAAAAAAAGCCACTACTGTTGTCACTGCCACTGTTTTATCTTGTGCAACCTAGAAAATAATTCCCAAGTTGAACCATTCTAAAGTAATCCTGTTCAGTTTCAGAGTCTAAATTTCCACCTTCATTTTCTCTAACAAAGGATGAAAATTGCTTTCTCCTGCACATTTCTAGCTGTCATCAAGATGAAAGTTCCCTATACAGCACACATTTTATCATTATGTTTTCTCAGCACACTGAGCATCTCTGTTTCAGTTTGCCCACTTGTTTATTGCTGAGCAAATCCCAGCACTGCCCATGCTGTAAATCTGAAATACAATAGGTCTTAGAGCAAGCCTCTCCCTATTCTCAGTGCTGCTCTAGAAGATGTATGAGAAGAAAGGTCACACATAAATGTTCACACACAGCAAATTTCAGGCCATAACTTAGATTCATTCCAACCACTAAATGTGTCTCACTGAACAACAATTCAAAGTGAAATTACCTGACAGGGAACATGTGTCCTCCCAAAACATGAGCTCTCACCACAGACTACATATTTCAGCTGTCAACCCCCTGGATAGGGAATATTTCATGTATTTATTAGAGCACACAGTTTCTGAGAATTCCTGGCTTTGTATCTCTTCTTTAGAAAATAATAGTGCTGAATTTCAAGTCATGGCCCTGAGGAGAGGGCACAGGGCAGTTTGTGCTCAGCAGTGAGGGCTGCAGGGGCTCAGAGCTCTGACCACTACAGGCTGTTGGCCTTCCTCTGCTAATATGGGGAGGATGGGAATACTGAAGTTTATCCAATGCTTAGAAGGAAGGTGGAAAAAAGGAGCAAAACATGATTATTTTCAGTTCAGTGCCATTAGATCCACAGCCTTCCTGAAGGCCCCAGAAATGTCCATGTGTTCTGACTCCCTGTAAGATTCAGTTCCAATTATTAACTGAAGCAAGAACATAAAAGTCAGTACAGATTCAGGTAACATATTGCTCATTGTGGGCTGCATTTGCCTTCATATCCTCACTGTAGTGCTGTAGACACACAGGTTTGCTCTGAATAGGGTGAAAAAGTGTTTGATTCATGTCAGTAGTGAAAAAATTACTTCTGCCCTAGTCACCAGCACCCAGAACCTCCCTGCTGAGAGGATATGCTATTTCTTACTTTTCAACAGTTTTCAAATCAAGTCTATAGTTTCAATTTCAGAATTATTTCAGGAATATTTTACAAAACATTTCAAATAGGACACTTCTGCTAAGTGGAATTTTCCTCTATTTTTCCACTGGAAGCCCCAAAACAGAGTGCAGAGCAGTGTGTATTCTCAGCAAACTGCTGGCAGAACTAATGCCAATCCTTCATTCTGTCTGCCTTGGCCATGAATAAATTATCAGTCTTCATAATTATGCAAATCTATTACAGTTCATTAGCTTATTTTGAGAACACTATTAATAATAAAAAAATTCATAAAAAATAAATAGAAATAAAATCTATTAGACACTGGTTAAAAATTTGGATACAGAGTCCAGTGGGACATAGCTTCTGCTCCATAACTAAATTCCCATTGATGCTGACAGTATTTAATATTAATAACCCTGAGCAAGCATGGAAAAGAAATCAGGTAAGCATGATTAGGTTTAAGGAAGATTTAAAACTCTGGTGATTTAGATGCAGAAATTGGTAGTTGACTACTTTCAGTTAGTTGGTAATTTATTCATGTTTAGTTTGCAATTTTGCAACCCCATCTTTCTTCATTAGGTTTCTGTCAGGGGAGAATTCTGTCACTAGAGCACAGGTTTCTCTATATCACAGGAGTTAAAAACTGTGAACCAAAGTGAGACAAGGATCATGCATTTAAATAACAAATTTTACATTTTGGTGGCTTTAGTTTGGGGCTGCAAAGGTTGTCTCTAATAATCTTAATGGGACTTCTTTGATCAGTGTTCCAAAAGGTCACTGTACCAGTCAGCTAACACCACTGCCAGAAGTAATTGCAGGTAAGTTTTATTGTCAGCCAACTGCCAAAAAGGGCATAATGTCAAGTTAACTGGAATTTACACTCTAAACATAATCACTGTGATTTAGTAATATATTCCAAGATTTCACAGTTTTCTGAGAATGTTTTGGAGCAGCACTTAGAGTTAGCATGAAAGTGTGCTGCTAGACATGTACTCAGAAAAACATCTAATCAATCTTTTTCATCTTTATGTATTTGGAGGAGAAAGTAGGTGGATGTAGATATCTAATGTGAAACAACACTGGCCATATAAAATGTGACATCTGCTTTTTGCTATCCTTATTTCACAACTATTAGTTTCTAAACTAAAGTATTTGACTTTTGATACTAATTCAGATATAACCTTGTGATATATGCTGGGATAGTCCTAACAATTAACCCCACTGGAGGCTGAGATGTTATCATCTCCCATGCTTCATCCACAGAGTGTGAAACAGCTTCTGAATGAAAACCATGACTGCCCTTGCCTGACTTGCAGTGCTCCAGCACAGCACAGACAGCAGTGCCTGGGGAGGGTATGGCAGCATTAAACACACAAAAAGATCACTTGGGCTTGACTCACCCTTCAAGATGCCACTGCTTTCAGCCTACACACTTCAAGCAGAGCTACATCAGGCCCCTCTTTTATAGGTGCATGAATTACATTTCTGATGAGCTAAGCAATAAGAGTGGTTTGGAGGGATGCAGGGGCAGGCTTCACCTTATAAACTTATGAACAACTGTTATTCCATCTGGGAGTTTCACAAATGAATGGGAGAACAGGGCAGGAATATGAACATATTCTATTTGAAAAGGCAACACCTTGGCATAAGTTTGGGGTCTTTTAAATGTAGAAAACAATTTACCAAATTACTCTTACCTTTTATGTGACTTTTATACTCAACTGTCCATCAGCCATGCAGCACGTTCCAGAAGTCACAAGGTTCCTCAAAAAGTTCATTGCAGCTAAACATAATTTATATCCTGCAGAAAAACTGGAGTGAGTTATTTTCTTTCATGCTAATGTCAAACAACTTCTCAAATATAAAACATTAACAATATCAAAACAACCAAGCAACTCACACCAAGCACAGGTTGGTGTGACAGCTGCTGCAATGAATAAATGAGCTGGCTTTCTGCTAAATGCCTTAGGGATTTTCATGTACAGTTTATACATTGTATGTTTGGGGGTTGCTGCACAATTCCATGCTCAGCTAGAGATGATCAGAGGCTTAGTCAGTGGTGTTTCAAAATCTCTGCAAAGAAATCCATTACTTATCACCTGCAGAAGTTCCTTCCTTTCTTCCTGCTGGTCAGAGGTGGCCCTTTGTTCTGTGTGGCCTGTGACAGGTGACAGCACTGCCGAGGGCTCCCCTCACACTCACAGACTTGCAGTGACTTCAGTATTTAATACTTCAGTGGTTCTGTATTGCACTCAGAAAGTGAGAAAATGTATTTGAATGTCAACCACTCATCTGGAGGTCTCTTTTTATTTTTGCTATTTTCTCTAGAAAAACTTTCTGTTGGGGCTTGAAAACTTTGTTTTCTTCCTAACACAATTTCCATGGCCTTTTATTTGACCCTAGCACTCTCCCTCATCCGTGCTTGATTTTAAAGGACAAAGTGTGACTTGAGCAGCTCAGAATTCAGTCACACAGCTCAACTGGAGAACATAGTAGAATTATAAGGATACCTCATCTCCCTTTCCATTTGCAAACTGCCTGTCATAGACTGAATCAGCAAGACTTGACAGCTCTCATCATAGTTTCTTTTCTACTACAAGATTCCGTTCCAAAAACTCTTCATCACATTGAATGAGATACACAGCTTGCCTAAATTAACAACCAGGCAGTCTAGTGCTCAGGCAGACAACTCACCCTGAACTCCATCTGGCAATGCACAGATCCACACAGTGATCATGTACCCCACTGTGAGACCAGGGCTGCCTTCAGGTGCAGGGACACTGCTCCTGCCTTTGATGGAGTCACAGGCATTTCAGTTCTCTTCAGCCAAACATTTCCAAATGAACACGCCAAACTTGCACTCTCATACTCTCATTCTTCCAACATTATTTGGCATTTTGTGAAATCTCCAAGACCACTTAACAATGGCTTCAAGCTTCTCAACTTTATTTTCTTGCTTTTGATCAAAAATACCACTAAAATTATGCCAAGCCAAGCAGTGTTAACTCAACATTATCTGTTTTCTTCTGGCCCTATTGTATCTTTTCCTATTTGTTATGTAGTCAATCACTTATCTGCATAGATCTCATGAATACAAACACACAGCCAGAGGTTTCTGCTGTACCTGTTCACTTAGCTCCTTCTTGTGGCTTTTTTTGACAACTCTTGTTGTCAAGAGTTGCTAACACATCACCCAAACATGCACCAATACCCCTTTCAAACGAGCATTTGTAATGTCCCACTTGGCTTAGAATGCCCAGTTATCTTCTGCAACAAATCACATCAGTGCAAAAGAGATCATCTTCACATGGTGGCCAAGCCCCTGTGTCACCAGCACAGACTGAGGCAAATGGAGTGAAAGCTGTCTCTCTGGAACACCCATTCCCTGAGGATACAGGGAAACCCAGCCTCAGAGGAGCTGGGTTGCTTGGGAACAGAACATGTGAAGACAATTTACCCATCACAAAAGAGATTGCAGCAAACCTGACAGGAAAGTCATGAAAATCTCATGCTACAGGGACAAGACAGTGCAAATATCAAGATGGGTAACTGTTGTACTTGTAAGACAAATAGATGAAAATTAGCTTTCCTGATAAACTGTGGAAAAAGGAAGAAATCATCACTGAGAAGGCTGAGAGTACACTGTACATGAGCATCTACCATTTTGCCAAGTAAAACATCATAATTAGATTTCTCATAGGAGAACAGCAGTAAACCTTTTATGTTGGAGCACCTGGCCTAATTTATTGTTGACATTTTAAACCCTAATGCATTTTTACATGCAAGCACAGATGGTGTTCAGTGCTATTCCATAAACTTTCTCCCCATGGCCCTGACTAAGAACCAGCTATGCTTCACTCAGCTCATAGATCCAGAATAAAGTTCAGGAGGTTTGCATGTGCACTGGCATGAGGGGGATGAGGAAAATACCTGGAAAAAAATGGGAGCCATGAGCCAAATGAGAAAGTTTTCTGGTCTTACAGGCCCAGTATTCCATGTCAGAAGCACTATTAAACCTGCTGCTGAGTGGTAGCTGGGTAATTGCTGGCTGCAGTTCTGCCATGAGTGAGGATGTTGGTGTGTTGTTGAGGAACACAGTGGATAGTGCAAGGTTCATGTCTCACTTGGGCTGAAATTTGCACAGCTATCAGGCAGCACAAGAGCTTTCAGCAAGAGCAGCACAAAGAAAAAAGCTGCATTTTCTCTAAACCCAGTACCCTATCCCAGTGAATTCACAAGCACTTTGCAGACCAGAGGTCTTTGAGACAAGTAGACACATATAACTTTTAACTCCCTATATACTCATAACCTGCTGAGCTCACTAAACTAAGCAAGTTTGCAAGACAAACTTTTGCTCCAAGCATAAGGACAGGCTGAAATGTGCTAGTTCCAAATTACCATTTTCTCCTGACACTGCCCAAATCCCACCCCCTGCAAAGTAACGTGGAATAAACTACAGGGAGGCAGACACCAGCAGTCAGGCCATCCCACCCTCCCAGATTTAAATGGGAGTGTAGTTTACAACAGAAGAGTTTGGGTTGTGTTGTTATTTCCAGATAACTTGCTGGCTAATATGGCCAGTGTGCACACAGAAGAGTCAGTAAAAATGCAAAGTGAGCTGCTCTTACAGATCTAAATTCTTTGAATCAGAGCTGCCTCATGTGGAAAGAAATACAACAGAGACAGGAGCTCACAGTCCAACCTCCACAGTGTCAATAGCCTAAAGCAGCTGGGGAAGACATCATTGAGTAGCTTCATGGTATGTATTTCAACACAACTTTCCAGAGAAATTTTTCCTGAAATCCATGCTCCTACTCCAGCTCCACCTCAGGTGGCTGTCACTCACTCCTTGAGCTCTCTGTGCCCCACCCAGGCACACCCAGGGAGACAGATCAACGGGTGGCACTTTCCCCTCCTCCACAGCACGGCTAGACCCATCCTCCTGACCTTTGCTGGTTTTCTTTTCAGTGGTTTTATGTGGTCATCTATGATCTGTGTCCCTTTCTTTGAGGGCTACATTGTCACTGAATTCCAAGTTGCCTTTCACTGGGTGTCTAGATTGTGAAACTTTGTAGTCACACACACACAACCTTCAAATACAGCTCAGTTCTTTTTAATCCTCATTTCCCCCAGAGCCAGCCCCAGCAGCTCAGCAGCACAGCACTGTACACAGTTCCTCCCACTCTGGAGCCACTAGAGTGCACCACAGCTCGTTCCCAGCAGTTCTCTCTCCCAAGTATTTCAGAAGTGAGCCCTTGACTGGATGAGACTTTTGGCAGAGGCAGTTTGTGGTAATGCCCTCTCCCTCTCTGTGTAGGACATTGTTCTTTTCGATGTGCACTCAGAAGAGCTTTTGGAGACTTTCAATCTCCATTAAGCAAGACTCTGAGGAACCAGACCTCATTTTAAAGCTAGCCCAGCTATGCTTTAAGCAGGAGCTGGACTTGATGACCTCCAGAGACTCTTTCAAGCCAATGTTATTCTGCATAACAAACAAACCCTCTTTAGATGGAAGAGGAGGGGCCAAGAACCCACTTTAAATGAGATGAGAGCTAACAGAGCCAACAGTGTGCTGCAGAGAGAGGAATGTCTGCCCAGCAGCACACGCTGTGTGGTGGCACATTCCACTTCCATCCCTGACAAGAGGACAGACAGGACTGTGCTGTGCTTCTGGCAGGAGCTCCTGCCCTCCACAGTCCAACACTCGGCCAGCCCAGCTCCAAGGGCTTTCAGAGACCACCAAAGAAAATACAGATTAAACACATGGATTTTCAGTGTTATTTTTCTTTCCAATTTACTGGCAGCTAATTCAAAATTCAAAAATTTTTAAACACAAGCATCACTAGAAAGACTACCTAGCTTAACTATTTGATAGCTGCCTTTGAAAAATAAATGCCTTCATGAATACAGACAGCCTTCAAGACTGGATAGGAAGAGGTGTTAGCTGTGACTGCCCATGGTGCAACAAACCCCTAAGAAACCTTGTTTAAAACCTTTGATCAATTCCTTTTCCTTAATGGCAGTAGAGAGACTCATCAGATTGCCTTTCACAGCAGCAGGATTTGACTTTTCTTAAGGGTGAGGCTGAAGACTTTCAAAATTCACTACTTCTCTCATTTCTCCTCTGGCAATTAACAGCTAGTGGTTATACACTGTGCACTTGGTGCCACCATTTTCAGAGTCTAACATTATCTAGCAGCAGGAATGAGGTCAGGAAACTAGTTCAGATACATTACTCTCTAGTCTCTTTTCTTGATCCCTAAACTTACTGATGCCAATTAACCAAGTACTAATGAACCTTTACCTCTATTGAATGGCTGCTGCAATTCAATTGCAAAACAAGCCACTTCCAATCCTAACTCTCTAAGAAAATGTGAATTGGATCATGATATGCATTCTAGTTAATGAGGAGTATTTAATGTAGATTCTTGCAGAGTGCTCAGGTGGGTCACAAACAGATAATTGCATTGACACTTCACTGCAGCCAATCTTTAGAGCATTGATGCACTGGTAATAACCCAGTTACTGCCCACAGTTACCTGATGCACTGGTAATAACCCAGTTACTGCCCACAGTCACCTGATGCACTGGTAATAACCCAGTTACTGCCCACAGTCACCTGATGCACTGGTAATAACCCAGTTACTGCCCACAGTCACCTGATGCACTGGTTGATAACCCAGTTACTGCCCACAGTTACCTGATGCACTGGTAATAACCCAGTTACTGCCCACAGTTACTGCCCACAGTTATCTGATGCACTGGTAATAACCCAGTTACTGCCCACAGTCACCTGACGCACTGGTAATAACCCAGTTACTGCCCACAGTTACCTGATGCAGTGGCTGATAACCCAGTTAGTGCCCACAGTTACTGCCCACAGTTATCTGATGCCCTGGTAATAAACCAGTTACTGCCCACAGTCACCTGATGCCCTGGCAATAACCCAGTTACTGCCCACACAGCTCATGGCAGTGAGGGCTCCACTTCTCACTGCACACCACAGCTCTGCATGCTGGAGTGACTGTGAGTGATTTTGGGTGACTGCAGTCTCTTCATTTGGTGCTATTGAACTCCAAAATCAAATTGCAGCTGAGATTTCTGCAGTTCTGGTACCTTCTTTCATGGAGTCTTGGTGCCCTTGTGGCTGAAACCACCTCTGGAAGTCACCCTGAGATGGAAGCAGGGCCAGGGACAAAGCTTAATCTGGTTGCTCTTGACCTTGTCCATTCAAACTCCCAACACCTGCAGCATTTCCACCTCCCACCTGGGCAGCCTGGCTTCAATATTTAACTCCTCACATTTCTCCTTGTCTTGCTTAGATAGGTAAAACCCATGTAAGTTGCTCTCAGTTTTGGGGGGATTTCTGTCTGTGTTTCTTTTTCTTTCTTTTATTATTTTCTAGTATTTCTCCAGTATTTACATCTTTCATATCAAAAGAAATGAAGGTCAGAGTCACAAGGCAGTATTACTAAGCTCACAAAACTCATTTTCTGATAGCACTTTTCCAGTCAAGTAATGGGGAAATCTACCCTGCCCTGTGGACTGACTCCAAATATGCTTAGTAAACATCCCAAAAAGTTCCAAATGACTGATTCCAATGAGGAGGACCAGATAGATCCCCCCCCTGAATACTTTCTTAACAATTCCAGGTCAGATAATATAAATTAACTTTTTTTAAGTGCTATAATCTATTCATGTGAAATTGTATTTTCTCAAAATTTGTCTCACCAGGGAACAACCTTCCATTTTTAAACTCTTCACAAAAAAAGCAAAATCTTCATTCCCATTTGGAAAGGCTTTTGTCATAACTAATAAACTTAAAAGTTGCTTTGCTGCTTTTCAGGATTACACTTTAGAGAGATTAATCACTTACTGTAGGACAGATTTTTCCAAACCCTATATTTGATTATAAAGTAGAAAAGGTAATTTGCTGAATAAGCAACATCTGAGCCTCTTTAAATGCAGTGACTGAGCAGGAATTGTGATCATGCTGTTGAAAGTTGGGTTCTGTTTCATCATTCTGTCACAGACTATGACTTCAGGAAGTCATAATCTGGTTTAATATTTTATTTTGATAAACAAAAAGTGGAACAATACTTTTCATCATATATACTAGTTTTGAACATATGTGAGATGACATTTGCATGACACTCAGATTGCAGAAATCTGGTTTATATGAATAAAAAACTTTACAGAAGATGACATTAGGAAAGACAACTAGGAAAATACAAGCAATCAAAAGACATTTACATATTTAATCATAATATATATTTTACATGGCCTCTGAAACAAAGCCAGTGCTTCCTTTTCACCAAGACAGGGATTTGTTCACACATTATTGAAATGCACTTCTCTGCCTGGAGCACACAGGGATGACCCTGCTAACACTGAAGAGCTGAACTCCTCTTTCAACCTGATCATAATTTAACTAGAGCCATTAAAGATCTATCACATTAGATGGAGAACTAAGAGTGCTGCCCCTTTGCTGGAGTCACAAAACAGGGACTTTGCCTCCCACTTCTTTTCATTGATGTGTCAGTTTATAAACTGCTGTAAAAAACAAGAAGCAATTACCATGAAACTCGAAAAGGTTTAGCAGACACTGTCAGTGAGAGGTTACAGACAATGTGCTGCACAGTGTTTGAAATAAATTCATTAGGTACATGCAGGAGTCTTGGTGCCATTTTTAGTCATCCAAAGAACGTTGTGAATCTAAGGACTCCCCTTAAGATCATTAAAGGTTTAAAACAGGAATCTGTCAAAGCACAGATAGAATACACCCAGATTAGAAAAGGACAAGCACTGTAGATCTGGGGCTGTCATCAGTAATCTGTATACTTCACAATTCAAAAAGTCCATTTATATGGTTACACTTAAATAATTTCCAAAATGGGCCATAACAGAAGTTTGTAGCACAGAATCACACTAGACAGAAAAATATGTTCCTTCTTTTTGAGCATCAGACTCAACTGGCTTCATAATCTATAGAATATTTAAAGGATGATACTTGTCCATTCAGCCTGAAGCCTGGAGTACCTTTTTCATTAAATATTTCCCTCACTCTCTGATATATAATCAAATTTTATTTTATAAAGAACTAACTCAAATTCCAAACTTATGAATCTTTGATATCTTCAAATATTTGCCAAAAGTCAGCCTCATCCCATTTTGGCATAGGTTTGCTTAGGATGCAAAACTCTTCTGAAATAATTTTTATACATGCTGGGGGCATATGATGAATATATTTTGACTTGTACATTCTTAGACATAAGAATAAGATTATCTTCTTGAGCTATGGACAATAAAGATAAAAAGATTTTTCTTTCATTACAATCAGTATTCTCTACAGGACAGATTTCCAGTGGAAGTTCTTTGCAAAAGAAACACAAATTTATCTTTACCCTTGAAAGACCAAAGACCTGGTTTTCCACAGGCATGCTGATGGCAAAAATGAAACTGGTAGGGAAGTTCTGCTATAATGATCAAGATGATTCTTTCCTTTTAAATTCTCTAGGCTTTCAATTAAAAAGAAATTCTGTAGCTTGGTGCTATAATGGCAAGAAATTGTGGCATATTTACCTCTCTAACTGAAACTTCAAAAATTAGAAAGCACAAAGTGTGCTGAAAGGCCAGGACAAGCTACTGCCATCTTCCTTCCTTTAATATTCACTGTGGTTATTTCTCCTCCAGTTACAGAGCTATTAGTGGTTTAAAAATGACCACCAAGCCCCTTTTTAATGAATCTGTGTAGGTTTCTGGTCTCATGGTTTAGCAATGGCCAGGGCTTTCCCAATGGCATGAGCTTATTTCCAGTCAGCTTCCCTCTGCTCCTTTGGGTGATGGGCACAGTGTAAGAAACTGGACACAGGACATGTAAGACTCTGCTGGGAGTCTCTCTGTGTTAAAGAATTCTAATTTGATCTTTTACCAATTTGGTTTTGTTTAAACTTAATGTACAACATATCTCAATCTAACTTTTCCTGGATCTAAGGAGTTTGTCCCAACAGGTTGTGTTGGCCTCAAGCCTCTTGGGCAATAAAAGACCATGCCAGATCCTGCTCAGCATCCAAAACTTTCTTTGGGATCCAACATGGGACTGCAGGAAGAACTTCTCAAAATCCCCATCACTTATGACTACAGAGCATTAGTGATGTCATCCCAGATTTCAGATTTCATGATTCTTTCCTTTCAAATTCTCTAGGCTTTCAATTAAAAAGAAATTCTGTAGTCTGGTGATATAATGGGAAGAAATTGTGGCATATTTACCTCTGAGAAAGCCCCTATGTCCAGCTGTTCAGTACCACACATGAGGACATTGCAGACAATGGTGCTAAGCTACAATGCTGTCTGCTCACCTTGATGTCAAGTGAGATGTGGCAAAAGAAACCCAGAAGAACAAAGAGAACACAACTTTGATATGGGTGGAACTGAACACTCACAGAGAAAGACAATGCTGGAAGCAACCTGGTTCTAATGAACAAAGAATACTCAAGCTTCCCTAAATGGATGACGATTAATATAAATTTGGAATTTCTAAAGATCATTTGCTATGTTAAAGAGAAGTTTAAATTATATTTTAATATTCATTTCTTACAGATGCTGTCAAAAACATAGATGGAACTTTATGAACTTTTGTAATCTCTTTTTTCCTTCTGATTTGATAAAATCCTTTAAAA
Source organism: Setophaga petechia (assembly GCA_024362935.1). Classification (NCBI taxonomy): domain Eukaryota; kingdom Metazoa; phylum Chordata; class Aves; order Passeriformes; family Parulidae; genus Setophaga; species Setophaga petechia. The sequence goes on along the minus strand of JANCRA010000027.1, from coordinate 3,702,496 downwards.
TACAGCTTTCAGACTGTCTGTTATGCAATATACTGGCTTACACTTGTTAAGGACTGGATGCTTACATGAATCCAAATTAATATCTTTACAGTCATCACTGTCCATCTCAGTGTAGTTCTAAAATGCCAATGCACAAAGGAATTCCCATATTTCCCACTGGTGATTTTTACCAGTTTCCTGCTTTTCATTTGACTGGCTTCAGAAACCAGGAGGTGAAAGCATTATTTCAAATTAAGAGCACATTAGCAGTTCCAAAGTTGCAGTTAATCCAGAGCAAGGCCCAGCACTAACTTGCCTAGATAATGAAATCAATCCTCGGGGTCATTCTGCGGGATGAATGAGAAAGACAATCCTTTAAAAGCCCTTGGAAGTGCACTTAGTGGTAGATGAGGCATGAAACACTTTTGACAGCATGCCTCATTCAGCACATCAAACATTAGCAGAGGATCAAACTCTACCGATCATTCTGGGATGTAGTTTAGTTAACGAGGGGTGATTACCTGACAGCTCAGTTAAACACACATCAGGAGCCTTCTCAAGGCACTGCACAGGTTGGGCTGTTCTCACTGCTGACACCTTCTGGAGCTGTCCCTGGAGAGCTGCATCAAGCCCAGAAGGCTCCATCCCTCACGGGCACGCTGATGAGGACACAAATATTGCCATTTTTCTCCTACTTCTGCAGCTTTTCCTCCAGGAAGGGGGCACAGGGAGGGGTGGCAGGAGAGCATGAAGTGCCACAGATAATCAATCTTCAGGCTGGGTGATTGCACAGGGAGGGGCAGCAGGGAGAGCCCGTGACACCACAAGTTACAGCCCATCTTTTTCTCACATCATCCTCCAGCCCAGATGTGCCAGGGAAAAGCAGCTCCTGTGTCTTCCCACAGGTCTCTCCTGCTTTCTGCCCCTGCTGATACTTCTCTCAGGACAAGAGTAATTGTTCAGTTTAAAGCTTTATCACATTACATAAATCAACAATTATTACAAAATTAAATAGACTTCTTGTATGTAAGTTTTCTTGGCTGAAACTTCTGCTTTGGAAGGAAGACATTTAATTGAGATTAAACACAAATCTATCTTGTATGACTCAATTTTTAACTCCCAAGGATCTATTTTCCCTGCTACTTATGCATCTCAGTAGAACAGTTGAAAATGATGGATTACATTTCTTAAACCATGGCTACTAGGTACTGCATAACAGAAAAATGTTTTTCAATGTTTGCTTTTTTACAAAAAAGCAGCAGTTGAACAGACACATGCAGCCTCAGAATAGTGCACGCTCCCTTCTATCACTTGCTTAATTTACAGAAAGTGCATCAAAACCTAAATGCATGAACATGGATCATGTTGACTTTACTTACACAGTTCATTAAGATCTGAATATAAGGAATGTATTTAATAATACAGAAATACTATAATAGACAATACTACTTTTAGAATATTTTATTTTTTAAAACTAGGCTTCTTTTTAAAGGTGACTGTACTGAAAGAGCCAACCAATGAATGCCTTTTCCTTGGGCAAGTTCTGTTCATTATTTTTTTTGATTTCTTGGACAAGGGATGATGGCTTGTCTCCTTCTCCTATGGCAACATAAAACCCATAGCCCAAGAGAGAATATCTGAAGGAGCACATTATTATTTTCTTTAGTATCTTTATGATATGTTTTTGCAGAATCTTTCTCAAATTATTGCCATGCTGCTTTTTGTAGCCTAGAAAGACAGAAAGTGATTCTCAGAGGGCTGGAGGGATGTTGGGAGGCAGAGCTGAGTGGTGCAGACACCCCAAGAGAAAACAGGCTGAGAAACCACAGCCTACAGCCTGCTCACATTCAGCAACATGGCTGCAAAAGATACTTAAATTCAGTCATGAAGTACAGTTTCACATCATAAACAACCAGGGGAGGTTTGGTATTAAATATCAGTCTTCAAGGAGGAGAAGCAGAATAATTCATAGATGGAAAAATTCATTTCCTCACCCACATGTCACCTCTCAGCTGTACAGATTAACAGTCATGTGCCTCAAGGCTTCCATTTTATTTTTCTTTTTTTTTCTTCAATTTCCTGACATTAGGGAATCAGGAAACAACCAAAGCATTGGAGAACAGAGTTCCACAGAGGCTATTTTGCCCTGCTGAGAAGCATATTTCTAAACATTAACTGAATTTTTAGAAGAATATTACAGAGGAATGTTGTTTCCAGCTACTGTAATGTGTATGTTATGATAAATGGATATTTTCTGCATATTCATCAGACTTCTTTCCCCCCAATTAAGGGAAGGAAATTTTAGTAATGCCACTTCCTATTGCATTTCTTTTCCTCTCATTAACTCTCACTGTGATACAAATATTAAAGATTCATTTCTTTTACTCTGCTTCTGCAAAACACCACATTTATAAAGATATCATAAGTAAAATACAGTGATGGAATAACTTATTTCAGTGTAATTTCACTTTTGAGGGAGAAAAGCATTATCTGCCCAATTTCAATTCTGAATCTATAGAATACTACCTGGCCTCTACTTTTGAATAACAGCTTTTTATTAAAAGAAATTAGAAGTTGTGAGGTGCAGAGCTTTCTGCTCAGGGCATAACTCAATCTCTGGCTGAGGAGAGGTAAAATAAAATTTTATCCTAATTATCCCATAAATACATATAATTACGTTTCTGATTGCATCTTTCACCAGGTTTTACAAGGCAGTAATTCTAGTCTGTGTAGATATACTTTATGTTAAAGTTAAGCACTCTTTTCCAGTGTAAGCTGTGCAATTTTGACAGCCTGAGGCTTAGTTTAGAATGCAGCACACACCCAAAAGCAGGTGGACAGGCAGGAGGCTGATGAGCCATCAGCATGAGGCCAGGTCAGTCCTCACTGCTTATCTTGCACCTTGGCAAGATGCACACACTAAAGCAGCACTTAATTCATTACAAATGCATCAAGAGAAGGAATTCCTGGCTAAAAAGACTCAACTGTATAATCTAAATGGAGAAATGTCCATCTGCATCCTAAACTCTGAAATAACCTCATCACATTGACACCTAACCCTTTCCTTGATAAAGGAGCACAGACAAGAAATGCTGGTCCATAGGTACAACTCAAGGAGAAGTTGGGGAAGAGAATGAAGAGAATTCAAGCAGCAGCACAGCCTCTTCCCAGAAAATACACTTATAACACAGTAGAGAACATTCTTTTTTTGAAGAGAGAGTGAGATTTCCTTAGCTATCAAGGTGATGTATGAGATAATCTAATCCACCTTTAAGTTACTGTTGTTCAGACATAAGGCATTCTTAAGAATCCTTCATTTCCTCAGTCTCCTCCCTACATTTATTTTCCATCCCATCTGTAACATTCAGTAAACACAGCAGCTGTCTGCAATCCATCTAATCTGAAACACAGACTTTTCACTCTGAAACATTCAGTGCATGTGTTTTGGAAAACAAGTCATGCAATATTCTACATTATTTAAAAGCTTTCATCATTCTTTGAAGGCTACTGTAAACAGTAGCTGCAGGGGAGTTCATTTAAATATATTCACTTTGAACTGCAAATTGTGTATGGTAGAAAACAGAGTGACACATACAATTTTACCTTTTTTCCTGCTAACTGTTGTTTACAAATGTTATCAAATCTGTTCTAAAATTTAAGGCTACGTCAAGTTTCAGGCAGTTAATTATCAGTGTTGGAATGAGTCTTACAGGCTCCTAACACTTGATGGGCCTTGGGGGGGAATTAAATGGTATTCAGATTAGGCAGAAAGCATTGCTTCTCACCAAAACACTCAAATGCACAGGAAATCAGCCACTGAGGTCAGGAGCTGTACCCACTGATAAGCACAGACAGGTGGGAAATGTGGAATATCCCTGGCAGCAAAATACTCCTGATTTCTTTTAAAACCACTGCCAATAGCTTCAGAAAACACAGCAAGAATTGGGCCAGCCATGTTGGTGAGCCCTTTTCTGTGCTCATAAACTCCTCACAGCCACTGCAGCCCTTGCTCAAGGTGAGCATTTTGGGAGGGTTGATGTAGCACAAGTTGAATACAAGAGGACACTTGTGCTGCAGCATGGGGGAACAAGAAATTCTACAGCACCATGGGACTGATGCTCCCAGCACCATCCAGAGGAATATACAGCAAACATCTATAGAATAAAATAATATTTTCTCCTAATAACAAAATTCAAAGGTGAAAGTGATAATGTCTTGTACATCTTGCCAACTTCCAGGACCCAGATCCTGTTGTTAATGTCATTATCACAGCAATAAAGCTGAGTTGCTGCATTGCAGGAGCATTCCAGAAATTATTAAGATTAGTTCTTTTTGCTACAGGCAAAATCACTTTTTGATGTTTAATATGTAAATGTCATTAACTGCCCCATAGTAATTGAACATTAAGTTAAACACTACTCCAGTTTTTAGCTTAAACAACACACTTTGATATATATATTAGCAATAGAGTACTCTCAGAATGAAGACTCAAGTTTTGTTAAGGACCTGGCTTGTGGTAAGACTTGAGAGAAAAAGGACAGGTGAGAGAAGCAGCTGCACCATGGCCTGGGGACAGCAATGCCACCAGAGGCCAGCCTGACTCCTCACCTTGAGGAGCACAAAGGTGCTGCTGTAAAATACTTTCTTACTTTTTAGTTTTGAGACAAGAAATCATAGGTAAAAAATCTAATTTCTAGCAAACAGAATTGGAAAGTAAAATGTCCTGCCTTGAACTCTTAGGCTACAGCTCATTGAGACACTTGAAGTTTCTTATTTTAAAGAGCAACAGCTGGAAATTTAACAAACTCGTTCTTTCACATCTCCTTTACCAGATGCTTTCAATCTAAGAACTTTTCCTCCTAGTTAAAATGCCTGAAAATCTGGTTTGCAATTAGAAAATTGGATAGCCTTGGTTTAGGTCAGAAGAATATATTACAGTAAATAGAGATAGATGTTATTGCCCAATACATCTACCATTCGTTTTGGTTAGTTCTGCTCCTCTCTCTTTCTGACATTGTAGTGCTGCTCTCAGCAGTGCAGACCAAGTTCCAAGCCCAGAACACTTACAGAAAACAATCCAGCAAAAGAAGCCCAAAACCTTCCTTAGATAAAAAGGAATTGGGCACTGTGCTACCCCTTAGACACAAATCCTGAGTGCAAATTTCACTGGATTCCTTTGGAGATCTCAGCTGAACAGATATTGTCAGTTGTTTGTTAGATGTGCACACTCCATTGCACTTTGTGAATGTGTGTGTGCAGGGAAACAGCACTGAACATGGAAACACATCAATACTGATTTTAACCAACATTTTGGCAACAACAGCTTCAGTAGTGTCCTTGGATGACAGCTCTGCACAGATAATTGGTTTGTATGCATCAATAATTGTGCCACTTTTTTAAGAGCTTTTTCTGCCAAATGTAAAGTGTTTCACAACACTGTTCAGGCACATCAGAAACTATGACTGCAATAAGTGACTTTCACTCTAGACTCCAACCACAGACTACCATGTTCAATTCTTTTAATACTTCTGGCTTTAATTTATTCACAGGCCAGCAGTATTAACCCTAAATGAGGATTTAAGGGTTTCATTGTTTTTTACTGAGCTGCACCCCTCTCCAGCCATGCTCAGTTGGCTGCTCCTGTGGCTGTCCCAGGCACCTGAGGAACCACTCTGCATTTATTCCTGCCAGTTAAACAATCCCAACTATTCTGCATTCTCAGCTTCTGTGCCCTGCAGAAGTTCCATGTACTGCCACCTCTCTACTTCAGGCAGCAGCTTAGAGAATGTGTTCAGCATTCAAGAGGAGAGGAAAGAATAGTATCACCTAATAATAATCTAGCTTCTCACCTCAAAAATACATGATTTTTGCCAACATATCTGACTTTCATTTCACATTAGCATTTCATGCTCAAAACTGTGCAGAAAATTGTAAATATGTCAAGAGGATGCCAAAGGCACAAAATGCAGAGGAAAACTTATGAGATGAGAATAGACAGTGAGAAAGGCACTCCCCTAACCATAAAACCTAAATTTTCTTTCATCTATGATCTGATAGGAGGAAGTTTTCCATTTGCCTGGGTAAGAGCACTGGGGGATGGAAGGCATATTAGCCCTTCCCATCTTCATTGAGGATCATAAATATTTATTCTGTGCAGGTGCAGAAACTGAAGCAATTTCACACAGCTCACTTTGCTGCAGGGCTGTGCAGAAAAGCCCTGTCTACACTAAATATGGAATAGGGATTATAGAAGTGTGATTGCAGAAAACAGAGACCCACACAAATAGCAAGATCAGGAAATACAAGGCCAAGCTGCACAGATTCCTACCCCAAAAAACACTTTACTATTGAATAGAACCAAAAGATAGTCTTTAACTAGAACTTCTTTTCCTGATAGAAATGGATTCCTGAATGAATCTTTAGGATACCCACAAGTCAAAACAGAACAGAGAAACCTGCATTTGGAGGCCAAGACACTCAGTGAGGTTCCCCAGAATCAGGATTCTGCTGCTATCACTAATAATGCCAAAATTATTCAAAATAATGCCAACTGCAGAGGTGAACAAAGGATCTGCATTAAGGGGGTTTCGTTTCTTATTTTATTGAATCACTTGAGACAGTTTATCAATATTTTTATTTGCTTAACTCAAACATACATTACTATTATAAACCCTGAAAAGTTCACAGTAAATCAATGACCCACAAACTAGCTGGCAAGAACATCATTTCCAGTATTCACAGATCAGCACAGACTCAGCCCTGCACCTCACAGGGACAGCCTTCTCTGAAGTGCCAGCAGCACTGATATTTCTATATGTATTTCTAAATCATTCCTGCCTTCTGAACAGAGGACAAAATATATTCTGATTAAAGTCATGCTGCTGGGTTGAAGTAATACATGCTAAATGGTAGACTGAGAGATTTTTCATAACAGCTCCTAACTGTAAAAACAAGAACATCCAGCTTTTTCCTAATCTGATTTCTAATAGGAATTGTGTATCAGAGCCAATACATTTATTATTAAAGAATCTGAGCATGCATCCCCTAGTTCTCTCTATGCACAGCCAAATTATAAATTAGAGTGTCTAAGCATACATACTATTAACTATTTGACCACTGAAATCCAAAGTCATGGGGTTGACTGCAAAATAACTTAATTAAATGAATGCAAATATCATCTGAAGAGTCATGAACTCTGCTACCCGAGAAGTTCAACCCATCCACCTACAACAGCAGACAGAAAGTATTAGAAATAGGTCTGTGAGCAGTGATATAATACAGGCTGATTTCCAGTGCCTCACTTCATCTATATTCTCTCATGTCAAATAAAGCAACTTTCCAATATTGGTTTCAGTGGAGGCACTCACGGTCTATCTCCCATCTCACACAAATAAAATAAACTAGAATAAAGAAAACAAAATAAACATATTTCTCCCAAGACCTCTAGTCCTTTCCAAAACAGCTAAAATCAGCCAACATAGTCAAAAGTATGGGGTGAAAAGGATAAGGAAGAAAAGCAGATGCAGAGAAAGACCTCTGATAAACCAGGGCTAAAATATTCATTTCAAAGTTTAAGTATTTCCAATCTATCACACACATCTGAGAATAAATTTCCTTGTTTATATAAATATTGTAAACTACACTGGACAGCTCTTCAAAGCAGAGTCAGGGTGAGAGCTCTTTATGTGTGTCCTGGTGGCCTTTCTTCTTCCCTTCCTGTTTTCAGTGTTTCCATTCCTGAGTATGAATGGTAAACACCATTTCCATTGGGTCTGGGACCCCACCCATCCTGGCAGCTTTTGGTCCAAGTCTGGTTGCCTCCTGCAGATCCTGAGAATGTGAACTAAGTGATCTGAGTGTCTATCATGACAGCTGCCTGTATTTGAAAAAAACAGTTCTGAGAAGCATGACCTGTTGTATTCATATGAACATACAAGATTTACTCAGGAATAATTTAAATATCAACATTATTAATTATGCCCCCATGCATGAAAACAAGCAAAAATGGGAGATCTGAGAAAAAGGAAATACTATGCCCTTATTCCACTAATGGAAAATACTTAAATTAAGTCTCCCCCAAGACCCTGTGAGAACATGGAAGAACATTTGCATCTCTGCATCCTGAAGTTAAATCCAGACGAGGCTTTTCACTTCAATGTCCCACCAAGTGAAGTGTGGGATTGCTGATGTGTTTGCAGCAGAGGCTGAAGAGTTCCCCTTCCCCACTCCATCCTTTTGCTCAGAGGTTTTCAGTCCTGTCAGCCATGGGACACTTGGGTAAGTTCCCAGCACTGCAAGAACTGGTGTGTGCAGGGCTTCAGCTTTGCCCAGCCAAGGCACCAGCGCTGTGTGCCCCAAGAGCGCCCCAAGAGCGCCCCAAGAGCGCCCCAAGAGCGCCCCAAGAGCGCCCCAAGAGGGCCCCAAGAGTGCCCAAGAGGGCCCCAAGAGCGCCCCAAGAGCGCCCCAAGAGTGCCCAAGAGGGCCCCAAGAGGGCCCCAAGAGTGCCCAAGAGGGCCCCAAGAGGGCCCCAAGAGCGCCCCAAGAGGGCCCCAAGAGGGCTCAGTCTTACTGCAACAAACCTGGGCAGCAAAGCTGTTCCTGCTCTACAGAGTGCTTTGAGATGTTTAACCAGATCACTTAAAATTCTTCTTTTCTGAGAATAACTCAGTGCAAATTTTTAATCATCAGACTTCAGACTTGCTACTCCATGATTGAGTTTTTACCTTTTTTCTGTTTTTCCTCATAAAACTGAAAAGCAAATCCAAACCAAGTGCCTCAAAGAAAGGGTAAGCTAAAAAATCTAAGGAAAAACCCCCAAGCCCTAGCAATGCCAAAATATTTTAAACCCCTAAAGCACTGTAATTTACACTATAAAGCAATAGAAAGAAAATTATCCAATAGCAAATAATGAACCTTAAATATCTGTAAATGATAGGATCATTTCTTTTTCAAGATAATGATCAGTTCTGGTAAGTGTTGAATTTCAATCTGACCAAAGTAATTGAAAGAAGAATTTCTACCCTCCAATGAGAATTTCTCTCTTCTAATTCATAATTTCTTATGAATGATGACAAACACTCCTTTACCTTACCTGTACCATATTTTTTAAGAAGTATCACTTTTTTACTATTACTGATTTATCCCAGGTATTGGTGCAGTAAACACAGTGAAGAACTATTAACCAATTATTAAAAATCAAACAAAATCACTGTAGAGTATTAAATTCTCTACCTGAATGTTTACTTTTTTCAGAGAGTATCCTTTTCCATAGAAAAGTGAATTTCACTGGGAAGAATTTGTGTATTTCTGCAGAAAATTACATTACTTTAGGGTGAAGACACACAGGGATGTTCATATCTTTGAACAATTTCTAACAGCTGCTGACACTTTTCCTCCACCATGTGATTCAATATCACTGCATAAAATTAAAAAACTTCATTTAAAAAGGAAAGCATTGGGGAATCCACAACACAGCAACAGCAAAATACCATCCCAAATATCAACAACCTGACTGGCACACACAAGGATGCCTTAGTTTGTTTGGGGCATATTTTCTTTTTTTCCCCAGCTACATTTAGAGGAATTTCTCACATTTTCTACTCCCTTTTTCAAACTCTTCTAAGGACATGGTGAGATTAGCAGAGTACATTTTAAACAAATGAGAAATAATAATACAATCCCTAATAAATGCTCATTCACTTCTGTTTTTTTAATAGGCAGGACATCAGTGATATCAATGTCTCCTCCTTTTTCAGCAGTAACTGTATTACCCCAACAACAGAAGTTTAAAATGAAAGTACAGCCCTTATACCTTGAACAAGGTAACCAACAGACTGAGTGCAGACTAAATTCAAATCACTGGATTTCCAAGAGCAATTACAAAATCTAACATTTCCCTCTTTGGGTGCCATATGAAATAAAGCTGTGTGAGTCACAGCCACGGTTGAGCTCCTGTGATGTGATTCCCAAAGCACTGGCCCAGCAATCCTTTGTTGGTCACTGGTGAGTTCAGCACTGTCCCTGCTGCAAAGAGCTGATGGAGGGAAGGTTCTCCACTCACTGAACCTAATTGCTTAAGCAGCAGGAAAGCAATCAAAGAAAATCTACTGAAGTTGAAAATGTAAATGGCATTAAAATTCATTTAGAGAAATGAAATGTGAAATCTCTATGATGCAAGTTACAAGAGGATACAGTGAACCAGACAGAATCACACAGAACCACTAGCATCTCAGAATTCCTTGTCCCAAGAAATTCAAGATAAACAAGCTTTCTCTTTTGTGTTTTGTGTTTACAATGGATGATAATATCTGTAGAATTTGTGAAGACTAAGATCCCAAACACGAGATCAAACCAGGTTTTGAAAATAATTGCAGAAGCTCTACTAACACTGCAGTAAATAACCTGCACCTGGAAAAGGAAGCTACAGAGCTGGTGACAACAGCAGCTCCAAACAGGACTTGGCTGAAAGATATGAAAACCCTTTGCACAGCTCTCCTGCTTGAAATTACTCTGTCTGCTCTTCTCAAACATTAATTCTTTGTCTCCCATCAATTCATTCCTACTCAATTTCCTTCAGCACTTCTCTGCCATTCTCCCAGCTCCAGTGGTTATACTCAGCTCCCCCTGGATGTTGCTGTTTTCCATCTCTCCCACCTCCTCTGAACTCATTTTTCAGCTATTTCACTTTCTTGCTTTGCCCACCCCACCCACCATCTGCTCCACTTGAGTCCCCTTTTGGCTCCTCTTTCCATTTGTCAGCTGTTCTATCTTCATTCCCTTGGCTGTTTTCATCCTTCTTTCTACTCCCACAAGCTTTCTGAATTTCCCCTTACCTGCTCTGTTATCCTGTTTTATTCACTTCTTTCCTCTGTATTACACCTCCTTCTTCCTGCAGCATTTCATTCTTTAACAGCATTCCCTTTGGATTCCACACACACAATGTTGTAATTATACAATTATTTCTCCTTTCTGATTCCAATCTTCTTTTTACCTCTTCCTACTACTGCTTAGTACTTTTCCCTTTTAACTATTTAGTGCATTTTTTTTGAGACAAATACACAAAAGCAGAGAAGAAATCTTAAAAGATGACAAAAAATCAAGTGACTTCAAAGATGATACTGTAAAAAGATTAAAAAAACCCCACAGTCTGACAAAGAAAGGGAGGGGTTTCTGTATTTTTCATACCATCAGTGAAAGAGAGGTTTGGAACAGATGGCAGAAGACTATAATGCACACTTGCCATTAAAGACTGAAGAATATTGATGTTATCTATGACAGATATTTATCAAACATATTCCTAACAGGCCCCAAAGGAGTTTCTATAACCTCTGTAGTTAGCCTGCTGTAGTGCTTTCATGCTCTTACTCTCCAAAACAAATACAACCTAAGGTGTTTGTGTGCATCCAGAATGACCCTGACTTCACAAACACTACACACAGTCCCACAGCTGATTTAACAAAATTTTGTCCATGTAATTATTCCAAATAGTCTTATGAAGTTTTTGGAAGCATGCTTTTAAACCACTGAAGAGAAATTCCCTCAGATGACATTACATCCACTGACAAAGGCACGGCCTATTCCAGAACTATCTGCCCCACCATAAATGTTTGTTGGCTGCTACTGCTGTCACTGAGTGATAAATTGGCACTGAGTGATAAATTGGCACTGCTCCAGTTTCCAGCACAGAGCCAGCAGTTCCACACTGACTGCTCACAGGGTGAGTTTTGTTCCTCACAGTTCTGGTTTAAAAGTGCAGAGGCTGCAGAGAGCTGTAGAACTCTGGAGAGAGGGGCAGGAAGGTCCCTGCCCCTGCCCAGGAGCAGCTTTGGGCCCTGGCAGGGTTTGGTGCCCGGTTTTGTGGGCAGCAGCTGCTCTCTCCTCCCTGCTGGGTGAGGAGCCCCAGTGTCCTGCCTCCTGCCACCTTCTGACTGCACAAACTGCTGCACTTAGTCCTGCTCACAGGTCATCGTGTCCATTTTGCTCTCCTCTGAAGTTTGTCAGCATGTTTGACACCATGGCAGACACCATCAGCACGAGGTCCAAATCTGAGCAATGTTTCTGCCTCATTAGCTCCAAACAGCACAGATTAATTACCTCCTGCTTCTTACACACAAAAACCTTGCTAACACTTCCTGAAGTGACATGTGGCTCTATCTCCTGACAAACTGGCACAGTCAGCCCACGATCCAAAAACAATCAGAGGCTATTGAAAGGACCAGCACAGAAGGAAGGACAACAGGAGAAGTCACATCAGCTACACAGAATCTCAAGAGAAGCTTTTAACTCTGGAAAGTGTAATAATACTAGCTTCAGTTTTTAAAAAAATCAATATTTTTGATTTCTCAAATGGTAATAACTGCCACAGAATCAATCATTAGAGTTATTTTTTCTGATCAAATGTGCATTCATCAAAATATGACCAAAAATGCAAATTAAAAAATGTCACCTTCATCTGTAGTTTGTTGGAAGATTTGGTTATGCTTATTACTTTATCTTATTAATAGACAACCTATTACTTGAAATATATTGATCTGATTTTAATAATTATATTGAACAGGGCATAATCTGTAATATCTTTTTAAATTTGGCAACAAAAACTTATTTTGCTTTTTCAAAAATCTTCATAACTCCCTCTTCAAAGGCCATCTATATTCTTCATTTCTAATTTGAGAATATAACACATTTCAAGTTCTTTGACTTTCTAAAACAACTTTACAGAAAAATAATAACTGCAAAGATCATGGATACTTGTAGTTCTTCTAATGTTCAAGTTATGGAATGGCAAATTTTTGTTGCCAGAAAAAGAAAATACAATGAATAGATATCATATTCTTGCATATACTTCAAACAGAGATTAGCAGAGATTCAGTAATAAAAAGGAAGTAGAAGTCAAAGATTTAATTCATCAGATGAAATAAAAATAGCTATGTTGAGCCCTAAAAAAGAAGTGCTAAAAAAATCTGATGAGTTTTGACACACAAACTTAATTACACTCAGAGTTTAAATTTTTTTTTAATATCTAAATGTGGATACAGGAGTCTATTTTTAAAGATCAATTCATTTTCAGAATCAGAAAGATCCTGACATCCTCCTGACAGCCCCAGAGCTCTCTGCTGCTCCCAAAATCACACTTCTCTTTTTTCTCAAGGTACATAAAGAACCCAAGTGAAGATAATGCAAGTTTTCCATGTTTACTTTAGCATCTATCCCAAATGGATGCAATTTCCTTTGATCCACATCAGAGACAACATGGATGGATTCCTTTAATGCTTTTCTTTTTCAATGTAAGGTTGATTTTAGGTATTTCACTGAATAGTGACATCTAGAAATGAAAATAGATATGTACAAATAAAAGGTGTGAACTTATATAAGCAATGTGCCATGATTCCTTTTGATTTCCTTTTCAAGCAAAAATATAAACTAAGTTCCACAGTACTTAGGTTTTCATGTTTGTCTTATTCTGCTTGTGACATTCCTGCTTCAAACAAAAATGACAATCTATGGAAAGATTCAATTAAAATCCTGAGACTACCTTCAACCAGCAGCATTTCTCAGTGAAATGACAGCTCTTTCAAGATATCCTTTCATTCTGAGCCTCCATGTCTTACATTCCTACAGTCAATGGCAACAGAAAATATCAAAACAGGATGAGAAGCATGAAAGAAGCTTTTAAGACTGCAAATGTCTACAGAAATGATTTGCACACAGGAACAACTTGGAAGAAGTTCCAAAGTCAGGAGAAAAGATTCCCTCTAAAAAAAGCACACTGTGTTGAAGTGTTCCAGGAAAGTCTTTTGACGTTTATTAACAATGTATGGTCCCATACATCCCTGGAAAATAATCTCCCAAGTCTATCCATGAAATCTCTCTCATGGAAAGAGGACAGGAACAGATCAGACCAAGCCTTGGGGTGCTCCTGCCCTGGCCAGTCCCCTGGCTGGGGCAGCCAATGCCTGCTGTGAGCCACAGTGGCCCCTGCATGGCACAAGGCCCAAAGCCAGCTGGGAAGGTTGGGGAGCTCAGGAAGCTCAGAAGAAAATGCAGGAAGTGACCACAGCTGTCAGAACAGCAACCACCAAGCCCTTGTACAATAATTGTGGTTTTGATGGAAGTCAAGAAAGCAGGTGAGATGAATTCCAGTGAACTCATTTCTGTTCTCTTCTATTAACTCCAGGGCAAGAGGGAGCTAGAACCATTAGAAAAACTTTCAAGGCCAGTCCTCAAGATGTGTATTTCTCTCTATAAAACCTTGGATTTCCAAGGTGGTCTGCATGAGCATGTGAATTACTTATTAACTTTAAAAAAAATTACAATCAGATCAGTACTAATGACTGTAACAACTAATGCTGCCAGTGCAATTTCTCACACCCAGTTTTCACTCAATATGCATTAATAGTCACTGTCACCTCTGAGCAACAGTATAATGAATCACCATCAGGATTTACAAGAAATTTCACAATTTGGCAATCAAAAGTGAAACTGCAAAAACATAACCTTTTATCATTCTTAGGAAAATATGTCAGTGGTAGTGGAGAGGTCAGTGAGTGCAGAGTGTCTGCTACAGAGTGCAACATGTGTGCTAAGGAATGCACCCCTGAAAAAAGGAAAAAGGAGCACCTCTGATTGTCTTCATCCAAGATTCAGAACAGCACTGGAAGGTTACAATAAGCAGTACCTGTAGTACAGCTCAGTATTGCTCAAAATGTCAAAAATGTATTTGGAAATATCCAATGACTATGAAAGGGTTGGTTCCTTAATATTTGATCTGCTTGTTTTCCTGAAATGGGGAGAGGGGGAAGCACAGAGCAGGGGAATACAGGAATGTTTTTAAAGCTTTATTCTTTGCCTGTAAAATCCAGGCAAGCCAGAAGGCAGCAGCTTGGCAGGCAGGGCAGCCCAGCCAGCTGCACCTTGGAGCATCCCTGGTGTTCCCCACGAGCCCTGTCCCCCTGCAGGGCCCATCCCTCAGCCCGGCTCAGGAGAGCAGAGGGAAGATCTCACTCCCACTGCCCTGACCATGGAGTGTAACTGCCCAAAGCCAATCGAGTTCACAGGCTGAGCCAGGAAATCAAAGAGCAATCCATAGGGACAATAAAATTCAGTGTCACAAAGGCTCTCCCCCAGACCATCACTTTTCACCAGTACTGAGGAATACATTTTAAATTCATTTCTTACAGCAGCACATCAAAACAAGTGATTCATTTAACTGCAGACAGTGTCCCGGCTTAAAACCCCAAATACAGTTTTAATTTCCATATACCTCTTCCTTCCATATTTAAAATAGTAGTACTTTTTGTACTTTATCAGTTTTTATTGTATCCCTAGGTTTTATTTACTCAATCATAAACTTTCCAGTGATGGGACCTTTCTACCCTATGTATGGATCAAATCTCACAGCAAGGTCCAAGCCTGACTGTGTTTATACAGCAACATGCACAGTTCTTAGGATCACTAGAATATTTCCATTAGTGTCCCAAGTAAGCTGTGAAGCCCACAGCTCTCTCTGATTTTGGCAGAGTGACTATGGCTCCAAACCTGGAGAACAAAACCCAAATACTTACAAGGAGTTTGCTCTTGAAGAGGAACATCAACAGAAGTATTAAGGAATTGTTTCGCTGTGTTGAAAGAGATTAATTTTTCTGCCTAGAACTCCAGCCACTGCAGCTTTCACCATGACAAAAATCATTACACAATAAATTTTTGGGAGGTTTCCAAAGTCCATTCATTCCTCAGCATTCATAGCTACTTAATCCCTTCAAGAAATGCATGCTTTTAGCTGCAGGAGACATCTGTACTAAGTACAGCATACCTTTAGTCTAGACAATTAATTAAACCACCAAAAGTAATGCACAAACAGCAGGAAGCTATTTTCTATTCTTTAATAAAAACACATTAGTGTATTCAAAAATATTCAGCAAATTACAGCTAAGACCAAGAGAGTATATTTAAAAGAAATGAGAATTTTTATTAAAAACCATTAAGTTACTCATGCACCCTGCTGACAATCTACAGCACATACATTTTAACACCTTGGGCCTCCCCCTTTTTAAAAGCAAGCCAGAGGCCAGCACAGATTAGTCCCCTCTATAAAACATTTGCAACTTGTCTTCGTTAGAAGACTCTGGGTTTTGTTAGAAGCATTGTACATGTACTGGAGCACAAAAATTAGCTCTCAGCTCTGTATTTTCATTCTGATTTTGTAGATGAAGATGCTAAGCAACTTCTTGATACCTTTTGCAACTCTGCTGCTAAAAGCACAGGGATTTACCAGCTGCATTTCAGGGACTTTGAGTTTTCTTCAAGTCTAATCCCCTATAAACAAAGCCACTAAGTTGCAGTGTTGGACACCACTACTGCATACCCAACAAGAACTCAGTCACCAAACTGAAACTAAAGGGGCAATGAATACAACTAAGAGAAAGAAAGGCCTGAAGGAGGGAGGAAGATAAGAAGCTTTAGACATTCTGGGCACCCCTCGAGACTGAATCTTTGTATTGGAGTTTAATGAAGCCCACATGGAATCCCAGCAGCCCCAGGGCTGGAGCTGCTCCAGCCATCAAGTCAGAGCCTTCCCATCTCCTCTGGCCCCAGCACTGCAGATCCAACTTCCCAGCAAGTTCTTGATTTCCTGCAAGGAGCTCTGTGTTGCTTTCCAAACAATGCCTGTCAGTAGCACAGCTGTAGAAAATTTAATTGATCCTATCTCTTAGCAAGCAGTACAGATGATTTATGCTGCATTGCAAAGATTAAGTCCCTTTCTTATTTAATCAGGATTTGTCTTGTAAAGTGATTGATAAACTTGTCAAATTACTGCTGTTGATTATGCACTTGAAGGACTTGTTGGATAACTTCAGTGTAATGCAATTAATTATATTTTGAAGAATTTGCACTGATTCAGCCTAAAATTATGCTACAGACTTCTAGCAAAGGGCCATCCTTACTCTGCCCCAAAGGAAAAGGAAAATATGGGGAATTTATTTCAGTCTTTGATATCAAAACCACCTACTTCAAAAATACAGCAGAGCCCATTTTAAGGGAAATACTTCTCTGGCATGACTGGAAAGTCCCTGCCTTGTAGAAATTAGTCAGTAAACCATGTGCTTAAATGGCATGGGGTTTTTTCTTATTTTGAGCATTCATTTCAAAATTTTAAAAATTCATTGACAGATCAGCCATAGACATTACCTATTAAAATATTAAGTTACACTTGACTTCTTCAGGTAACACATACAGATTTAAGTCATATTTTGCTGAATTTATT
The DNA here is from genome assembly GCA_024362935.1 of Setophaga petechia. Lineage (NCBI taxonomy): Eukaryota > Metazoa > Chordata > Aves > Passeriformes > Parulidae > Setophaga > Setophaga petechia. The sequence goes on along the minus strand of JANCRA010000027.1, from coordinate 3,685,257 downwards.
TTTCTTTAGTATAAGTTCAAGTTTTAAAGCTCCAAAGAAACAATAACGTGCCGCCCCAAAATTTCAGTTGAAAATTGCCACAAAACCACAATTAACCTCAGTTTTGGAGATTTCAGCCTAACTAAATATCTTTGGAATGGTCTCTCACCCAAAGACTAATGACATTGCTTCCAAACAAAGCAGAAAACATCACTGGTGTGCTCTGGCAACTGCTTATGCAAACTGTCCAGCTGTGCAACATCCCATGCATTCCATTAATAACAGACTGACAGATAAAGAATCTACTGACCACTTCTGGAATCTGAAAATTTCATTACAAATGAAAGTATAGAACTAAGCTGCCAGTCTCTCCATCAGGATAAATCAGAAAAAAATTAAACTCTTCTTGAAGATGAAGATGCAAATACTTGTAGTGGTATCAGCAGGCTTTGCAATGAACCTTAAGTAGGATATAGTAAAATTTTGCTGAAAGAACAGCCAACAGAAAGAGTAACAACTGTTATTCACTTTGATATGTATTTGTCTTCTCCAGAGAGTCACTGCATCTCAACAAATATAACTGAAACACAATAAAATAATATTTCTAAATATACACACACATAAATATTCACAATGTCACAAAATCACATTAAAATTCCATTAGTTTTGATAACCCCCTGCACAATGTAGAATCAAAGCTGCATTCCAGTACATTCTTTACTGCATGGCTGAAAATTGCTTCCATTATTTTGCACCTGGAATTATCAATGCAAGAAAGGTTGAGAGTTTCCTTTCTTGGGGGCTGCCTCCAAGAGGGAGCATGGACACACCAAAATTTGGATGCAGACTTGTCCCAGGGCACACCCCCTGCCATTCTGAGGGACTGAGAGCAGCTCAGGGCAGGTGGGAACCTTCCAAAGCTCCCTTGGAGATTCCCACAGCTCAGTGCTTTCCCTGCTGCCTCCCAGCTGGATTTGCTCACTGCAGCCTGGATTCACTTCAGGACAAATCTCATTCTTTAGGTTTAGCTCTCAGCAATTTCAGTACCAGTAACAAAACATTTCATGACTCAGCAGTAACAAACCAGATCCCCCCTTGTATCAATGGCCAGCTAGCACTTCAGGACTTCCCTCAAAATTAAGGTCCTATATTCATTGAAAAATAAAAGCTAATTAGTTGTTTCAGTCCACAGATGAAATCCTGCCTTCCTCACTCTGCTCTCTGCAATTTTGCCTTCTTTCAGTTGAACCTTCAGGGTTTTTCTCCTCATTAATTACAAGAGATACATTGGATCTCATCTATTCCTTGGCAAGATGAAGTTGTCCTTCATAACTGAGCTCCCTGGAGCCACCCAGCAAGTGGATTGGGTCTATCATTTGCAGGAATTTCAGCATATCATATCTTTCTTTTATTGCACAGCTTCCCAGCTACATATTGCAGTTAATGCTCCATGTAAATCTATTCCTTGAGATTTCAGCTTGGCAGGCACATAAAAACATATATTCTTGTGCTGTATTGCAGAGGGGGTGGAGGAAACTGGAATTTTATACTGGAAGGCCAATTACAACTTTCTGAATTGGATTCTGTCAGCTTCTACTGAGAAACAAAATATTCCTACCAAGAAGTACTTCTAAATCTTGATCACAGCAGCAACAGGACTGTCACACTAAATTAAAGATACATTTCTATTTATACTGTAACACAGCTGCATTTATTTGCCCTAAATCTTGGGGCTTTTTCCACACCTTTTTTTATTTAACTGTCTTTCATTAAAAAAAAGTAATTTGATGATTTTGTTGCTAAAAAATAAAATTTAAAAAAAAAAAAACAAAAACAACAACAAAAAAAAAAAAAAAAAAAAACATAATTAGGTGCACAGCCTGAAAGCAAAGTAAATTAGAAAAGCAGAATTTTGATCTTCAAATAAACTAGAGAGCATGAAAGAAGTAGGTCATGTATCCCTGCAACTTGTGCCACAGCTGTTTTAAAGCTGCTATTCCCACTGCCAATACTCAGGACATTACTCCTGCCAAGGTACAGGGATTTGGGGAACTATTTGGTAAGTATGAATCTACAGAACCTGTATCATGGCTTCCAGACTAGGTCAACATCCCCCTGGTTTGTTCTTATTTCAGCTCCCAACACAGGACAATATTGCTCACCTCTGCCTGGATTTCCTGCAGACAATACAACCTGAGCAGTCTTGTCAGCATCCCTGGGCATTTGGGACCTGAATAAACTGTGGAAGTTCTTTCCTGAGGTCTTTCAGGTGCTGAAAAACCATCCCACAGTTTTTTCTTCAGTGAGCACTTAGCTTAGAGCAGCAATATAGGTCAGTCCTCACTGAAGGTGTTTTCATTTCTTTATCTCCACAAAACTGGCATCTGCAAAGGCTGGCTGTGGGCTTGGTTTCAATACACTGCTCTCAAGTGTGCTGCATTATTATGGGACTGCAAATATCAAAATGTCTCTAAGTCTGTATTTAATTTACACAGCATGTAATTGTAACTGAAATGTCATCTTTACTTCCAGAATGCTTACTGGACTCTTTTTGGCCATGGTGGGTGTTTTACAAGCTGTAATTTTAACAGTGCAGTCACACAGATGGGGTAATAGTTATAAAGTCTCTACTTGAGTGGGGACTGTTATTACAAAATCTGCTGCTCAAGTTACAAACAGTGCTGTGGAAATCTGTGGACATCAGAAAAAGCAAAAGAGGAAACTCCTAGAAAAAAAGGAAATAGGAATCCAAAAGTAGGGCTAGCTACTAAGAACATGATATCCCCTTTCTGGAGGTTGCCAGCCCAGCCAGTTTATAGCCAGAGACAAAATTACTCCTTACACACAGGCTCAGGAGGTCAGGTAATAAAAAGGTGACACAGCACCACTTCTCTCCCTCTTTAACACCTGTTTAACTGCTTTGTAAAGGAATGTCTGAACTTAAAGTTAAAACTTGTATATATGGTGCCTTTTAAGCATCAATACAGAAAATTTACACCAAGACAGACAATTTACAATGAATTCCTCTTAAGTGGATTCCTCATTAAAACATCAGTGTGACACCTTGCTCTTTTTCCTAAATAAAATTATTGATTTTTTTTATGTACCTGGTAAGAACATAGAGACAACAAAGTGATTATTGCTGTAGATCTCCTACTTCATTTAATAAAATGGACAGAAAAGGAGATTATGATGAACTCTTTGTTCAAGTATATTGGCACCCCTTATAAATTCAGGGCATGAAAGAAGAATTCTTAGCAAAGAAATGGGACAAGAGTAGCTTTGCTGGTGAACTGTGTGGAATGAATGTGCCACAGACATAATATGTTCAAATAAGAGATCATGTCCTTCTCATGGCATGACTCACACTGTCCTCAGCTGAGCTGGTTTGGATTTACACCACAGTGCAGTGGGAGATCTGGGGCCTGGCTGGGTTCCACTGTGCATGCTGCTCATGGGGGGAGTATCAATCCTCTCTCCCAGAGCTGTCAAATGCTCACCCATCAATGGCAGCTTCAAGTTTTTTTCTCAGATACATTCCCTCCAGGGAATATGTTGCCTCTCCAGGCATTTCCAGCATTATGGACAAAGAATGAGGAGCAAGACAAACCTTCTATAACTGTGGCCATTTAAACAAAAAATTAGAAAATATTACCTGTGACACAAACTTCAGAGTTCTATTTCTCAAATAACAAGACATTGTCCAAAATGTCCCTGCTCACTCTCTCAACTGACAAGAGGATATAAAATATTTACTAAATTTTCCTTTCTATGTTACCTACCCCAGCTAAGTCTGGCATTATTTCATGCTGAGGGATTATCCTTGTCTCCCAAAGGAAGTGTGCTGTGCATGCCTGGCCCTGATTTGTTCCCATGGTGGGTACTCCAACAGTCACACTGCAATTCCAAAGCCAAACTCCCGAGGTTTGGGACTCCAGAATGAGCAGCAGCCACCCACAGGGCAGGTGAGACTTGTTCTGGCACTGCCAAAGCTCTGCCTCACATTTGTCCCCACACTTGCTAAACTGAAATCAAACATTTCGTAGAGAAACTGAAAAAAATTTTTCTCCTCTCTACCCCCTGCAACAGTTTCTGTCAGCAGTTTCAAGTCAATCAAGTTCATCATTCATGATGGCTGCAACAAAGTCACTGATAAATTAAAAAAAAGTAATTCAAGTTTTCCAGAGATTTTTGGCATTTTGTTATGAAAAGGAAAGGTTCCTAATACAGAGATGAAAATGTGAAATGTAAGGATTAGTTAAAGTTTCAAAGCCAAGCTCAAAATAAAGAGAGCCAAGCTCAATATAAAGAGACATTATCTGGGAGCCCTGATCTCAGTTATTATTGACAAAAGCAAAATTTCCCTTGGTATCTATTTGATAAACCAAAAAGACTGAAGCAGCTGAGAGTCCTAAGGCAAAACAATTGTCTAAAAGAGGAAAAACCAAAGTCCTGTTGCACAATTCACTCTCTGTCAAAAAAGTAATAATGCCCAAACAATAACATGCTGAAGTTCACAAATCTATACAATCTTTATCAGCAACTTTTTTCTTAGTTTATTTGCTTTTTATATTTCCAGTCTAGCTGACCAGGTGGTGTTGCTTATCCTGAACCCTAAATTGTTTCTGGACAATAATGTGGAACCAAAATGTCAGAAAAGCACAATTCATTTCTAGGGTTGCCCACAAAAAGATGGATGATATTAAAATGCATCAAGTGCTTCTGTGGTTCCTATGGAAGGGCCAGACAGAAGAAAGGCTTTTCCCCCTTCAATCAGCTGGGAGGATCTGGTGCTAGCTGGGAGCAGCTCTGACAGAAGGCAAATGGTGCCTTGCTAACAACACAATAATTCTTTGTTGATGTGTAAACAACTCTTTTTGCTTCCCCATCTAAAATCTGTTTGGTTCTAACTGACAAATACATGTTTGTGGAACAAAACCTGAAGTTATTATCTACTGGAATAAGTATTTTCAATATTAAATACACAGCTCAAATTTTTGTAGGTGGTTAGAGTGAAAAGTAGGTACCACGTTGAACATAAAGGCAGATGGGCTGCTGAGAATTAATGATGAGTTGAGTTGCTAATTAGGAACTCATGCTAAGTTATAGTCAGGACAACAATTGATTCCTGTTAGGTTCTTCCCTGAAGGCTCCATCTATCAAACAGCCTTTCCAAGCCACTTGACAAAACTTGTTGTGGCATAAAGATTTTCTTTCATGTTTATCACTGAGAAATTAATCAATCACTCGACAAATACTGGTGGTCATTAGTTCACCTTCAAGTTCCTAATGAATCAAAAGTTGTCTATGTTGACCAATATGACCTTTAGCTTGTGTGCCCATGATCTGTGCTGAAATGGGTTTTTAAATGTCAGCACTTATTCCTGCTAAAAATAAAAGAGTTCAAAATCTCTTACAAATTGTCTTTAGATGAAACAAACACTAATGCCTACAACATGCAGGATATTACAAATGGCAAAAATACAACTACCAGACATTATTCAAGAACTGAACTTAAAAATATTATGTATTGCAGTAGGAATACAATTCAGTATTCTATGTGCAAACTTCCAAAACATTGTAACTTTTTTCCTTATCAGCATACCTCTGAATATTCCCTTTGTGAATCTTATTTTTAAAACAGTTATTTACCTGTGTTTATCAGGAAAATAAACAATCTGCCAAAACTATTCCCTAACTAAATTGTAAACATATTTTCTCTGCATGAAAACAAGCAATTAATCAAGTGCTGAATGACTTCTAAGAACTATTAGTTTCAAGAATACATTTAGGACATAATATAATACCTGAGGGGAAGTCAATAAATTGCTCCTTGAGGACTGTTTGACCTGGGCAGGTCACACATTTCCAGGGTAATTATGGAGCAGCACAGCTGCTGCTGCTTCACTGCTGAGGGAGGCTGAGCTGGGGGGTCTGCAGGACCTGCCTGCCATCAGGTGGGCAAGACCTGCAGGACCTGCCTGGCCTCAGGTGGGCAAGACCTGCAGGACCTGCCTGCCATCAGGTGGGCAAGACCTGCAGGACCTGCCTGGCCTCAGGTGGGCAAGACCTGCAGGACCTGCCTGGCATCAGGTGGGCAAGACCTGCAGGACCCGCCTGGCATCAGGTGGGCAAGACCTGCTCAGGGCCACAGAGGGTCCAGGGCACCTTCCAGCTTCCCCCAGCAAGGCAGGATGCAAAGCAATAGGGATGCACATCCAATCCATGCACACTTCCTCAGGAAACATCACCTCTGACCTTCTTGGGGCAGCTACCAACAGGAGACCCCTCTTGATCTGACTCTACACACTCAGGTTTCACCTGACCCAGGAAAGAAACAACTCACATTTAGCCAAACCTGTTAAGCATTATGATTAATGAGAGGAAAAGATGCTTTCAACAGGTTTCAATTTTCCTCTAACTCATTTTTTTGTAGGCAGAGAACAGTTGTTTTGAACAGTGAAATCTGGCAGACAGTTAACCTTTATTTCAGAGAGACAAATTACTTTTTCATCACAGTTTATCAAATCAGCAACTCACCTTCATAGATCAATGCAGTGGGAAATTTTTTTCAGAACTGAAAGAGGATTTTACTGAAAACAGATTGGCTCAAAATAAGATATGCCTGCTCCTGTGAGGAAGAACACCAGAGTTTTTCATGGTACTCCAAAATGAAGAATGGGGGCAGGCAAATCAGAGGAGGCAGCATGGCTTGAACTGCCACAAATCCCTTCCTGCAATCTCCGAATGTAGGGGAAGATGGACATTTATTGTGAATTAGGTGTTCCCTGTCTCCACACAGGCTTCTTTCACTGCATTTTTTTCCTAGAATTTTATCAGGGGAAGGTTGAAAAAATTGTATGGTAAGCACAAAAAGCTTGAAACAAACAATAAAATTAAACTTCAATGTGTTGAAGAGACACATGAGCAATGCTTCAAAGACTTAGAATTTGTGAGTGCCAGGACACCAAGGTTTGAGTTTATCTTTAGTTCAAATTGCCTATGTATTCTGTAAGAGCAATACTTAACACAAACAGGCTCCTCGAGTTTAAAAGCAGTTTTTGCAAATCTTCATGGCCTGCTGCTCCTCCCTCAACTATCTTTTCAGTGTTCTTCCATCATGCCTGAAAAGCAAACACAAGACTGGCCAAGTCCTGTCCCAAAGGATATTCATTTTTCAGGCTCAGAAGTTTCCACCTCTCCTGACACACGCTCACCTAAAGTCCAGCAAGCAAAGCCACAGAGTGCCAGTGAGAACAGAAATGTAAACACACACATGGCAGAGAACTTGCCTGTGGAGAAAGGACTGACAGGTTTGCTCCCACCTGTGTGTCTGTTGTTCAGTGCACAGCCTGCAAAGTTCTCAAGCTTTGAAAAGCTACAGACTGGTCTTTGCTGTGCAGCTGGTTCCAGGTTTGTCTCAGCCTTCACCATCCATCTGCCCAAAACTGCTTCCCTGCACACACAAGCAACCCCACAGAGGTGCACTCAGAAGGGGCACCTTTATTATCCTGCAAGCACTTTGACCCTGCCTTTCCTCACATCTATGCTACATGCTGGCAAAAAAAAAAAAAAAAAGTACACCTGCCCGAGTTTATCTTTTTAAGAGTTTTTTCTCTGTGTTACAGAAAAATTGCAACTCTATTAGTATCACACTGGCCTGGTATTATTAATATCTGAGCACTGTAGCATCAATCATCACTATGGAAAAGCTGTATTTATATATCACTGTATGGTTTCCTCCCCAGGAAGCTGAGGAAATAGTTTTCACATTATTGTCCTGGAATACAGGAATAGTGTGTACGTACTGAACTAACTTCTACATCTTTACTAAAGTGGAATTCTCAGGGAATGCTAAAGTTTGTGACTAAATCATTTCCTCTCTCTTAAAAACAAACTTGTGATGTTGTAGAAATGTAATTTTTTTAAAAAAATTATCCTAAAATAAGTTGTGCTTTACTGCCTCCTGATTTCCAGTGCAGTTACTGCTCTTGAATACCATCCTTAATACACCTTGAGGCTGCAGAGAAGACAGCCAATTCCCCTGAGCTCTCATGACAAACACCACTCGGGGAATGAGAATAAATAGCTCTGAGAATCTTGAATTATTGAAACAAAGTTACATCTGAATCATTTCTTCCCAGCTTGTATTTTTTCCTCTTCAGAGTTATCTGGTGATGGAAAAGACTATTCTGACCCCTGATCCACATCCAAACAGGCCAATGCCTTTCCCTGTGCCCAGCTGCCACACAGAGCCAAGGAGAGCAGCTGGACCTGTCCTGCACGGGCAGAGCTCTGAGGGAGAGGGACCCCAACATGGGGGTGTCTGCAACATGGGGCCCACTCAAACACCCTAAAATTCAACAGGACTGAAAAAGGTTCAGGACTACGCATTTGCAAATCCTACTGCAAAGCTCAGGACATGTTCCAGCTTGAAGGAAAACATTTATAAACAACATTCCTCTGGGGAAAAGGAGACAAAAGTTTGGTCAAGGAAGTCATTGTTATCAACACAGGTGGAAAGCAAGGGAGACTGGTTCTGTCAAGAAAGCAGATTATTTTCTTTTCATGTAATTCTTCACACAAGCAATTCTCTCTGTGCTGAAAGGGACAACGAGGCCTTGCCTAAAATAATAGTACTGTGGATAAGCATGAAAAACTCTGATTATAGGTGAGATGGTGATGAAGATGATGAAAACAAGAACAAAGGAGCAGTGACAAGCTGTTACCATGTACACCACAGATATTATTTTGCTCATTAATTGCTCATTACATCCCATTAAAGTAGTTGCTGCTTCAAATTATGCCAGTGCTCCTGCAGAAAGAAGCATAAAGCAAAATTGTGATTCACTAAATGTGACAATGAATAGAGTTTTAACAGTTTAAGTAGTAGTGCTCTGCACTGGGCTTGGCTGAGTCCTCAGTGGGAGGGTGACTGTCAGAATCACAAGGAACTTCTCAAACTTCACTCTCTGTTCTTCACTTCTGTTCACACAGAACTGTCTAATCCTTTCAAAGGAAAATCAAAAAGCACAATTCTTATAGCAGAGATTAAGGCCTCAGAACACCTTTGGAAATAAAGTATCATCTTATTTCTCTCCTTCCAGTTACAGGGAGCAATGAGGGAAGAAACAGCAAGAGCCAGCAGATCAGTGTCTGCTCTGATCCTGGTGTCACCAGCAGAATTTTGGGCTTTGTGAGCATGGGCCTGTTAACAGGAAAACAAACTGGGTACACCTGCCTCCAGAGGGAAAAAGGATCTTTGCACAGGACTTAGCAGGAATCAGCTTTAAACCAGATTTGAAGGGGGAAGGGATAAAACCAGGCTCACCAGGGATACACCTGGGGCAGCACTGCAGTGTTTGAGGGATGAGGTGCTGGTGAGCTCCCTCAGTTCACCCCTGCTCTGGAGCCAGGGCTGGAGATCCATGGGGTGGCAAAGGCAGAAGAGGCAGCAGGATCCCAGTGGAAGTGCTGCTACACCAATGTGCACAGCAAGGGGACAGACAGCAGCAGCTGCAAAAGGCTCTGGATGTCCTCTACCCTGCCTTGAGCAGCACCTTTGACACTGCTTCCTCCAGCATGGAGAAACTGCCTGGCCATGGCTTGGATCTGTGTTCTGTTTCTGGAGTCAGAAACTGTTAAAAACACCTGGGTTTTTTTTTTTTTTCTCTTTTAAAAGCATAAGTTCACAATGTTTGGGACCTCAGGGAGTTGGTGGAAGAAGACAATGCATCCATGTGACCTTTAAGAGGTTGCTCTTTGGTTTCTAAGCATGTTTCCTTCACTTCTCCCAGTCTATGGCAAATCTGCTCTGGGGCAGGTGCTCCCCAGTGCAGCTGTTAACAGCCACAGCTCTCTAAGTTAAGTGGAAAAGGTGTTGTCAAACCTGGAAGCCCAAATTCTTCTCTCAGTTCTGGCAAAAAAGTGGCTTCTAAGCTGTGACTGTTTGCAAATCCCCTTTGATAATATGCCCATCCAAGCTGTAGCTTCAATTAATTTATATTTAACACTTTCAAGTACCACATCAAATTAATTGTTAACAGTAATTGGACCATGCATATCTCCATATTTCCTTAAACTTTTCCTATTAAATCTAATGAATTCCTGAGATAGATAAACTATACAGCACAGGGTCAGGGTCACAATCTGATCTGAGTTTAGGTCATTGTCTCTGTAGCACTGACAATGGAATCATTTACATACTTACATATATCCTAAACCCTGCACATCTTTGGTTTTCAATAACAAACCTTAGAGTAAGGGGATTGAAATTTAGCTGCAAGTGGATGTATTTGTACATTACACACAGCACTGCAGCAGAAGGCAGGTGGCCTCTGTCAGCCTGGAATTATAGACAGCATCCATTACTGGCACAGAGACAAGTACAAGTGAATCACCCATCTCTGGAAACATTTATAGTAGGGAAACACCTGCCTGCCCACCTGCTTCTCTGCATTCCTTTGTGCAATTAACACCTGAGCTTTGTTTTAAAGGGCTGTATGTTAAAATCCACAGACCTGAGGTAAGGCCTTGTTAAATAGCATGAGTAGGAAACAACTGAAAGCAGCAGCAGCCTCTCACATCAGTTCTGAGACACCTTTTTCTCATCCAAGACCAACATTACTTTAAACCCTGAGGTTCTTTCCAACCTGAGTTATTCTGTGAGTTGTTTAGTTATTCAAAATGCAAGAGAGAACTCTGAGTGACCTTCACCTGAATTACTGAAGAAGAATCACTTGTTTGGGGTTTTATTCCCTACAGTCATAACATTCTATTGTCCTTCGGGAAAAGTACAAAAAAATACACACAGTAGGTAGAGAATTACTTTTTAAAATGTAAAAATTGGGCAATTTTAGATTGTTCTCTTCAACATATGATTGTTCCATTTCTGGAGCAAGGAAGGGAGAAGTCAAGAGAAAAATGTAAACTCTTAAAATGTTAAAGAGCCTAAAGTCTACACATAAAAATATTCAGCTATTTTAAAGTAAGTGATTAGAAATTACAGGTTCTTTTTTTCATCCTGTAATTTCAGTGTATGGGGCATAGCTGTTGCTAAAAGCACTCAGAAATTTGGGCATGATAATTATAATATGGAACTTTTCTTCAAGAATGAAAAATGATGAAAATTTGCCACCTACTATATATGCAACAGAGGGAGAGCAGGCATAGCAGAATCATTGTTTTTACTTTCTAATTAATCTCAACTATTTGACTTTGGTTGGCCCTTATTTAAATCATTACCTCTCTAACTATAAAAATATCCATCTATATTTTCTCTTATAGGATACTTGAATAAGGGGCAGTAGGGACAGGACCTTTAAAATATGTCTACAGCAAAAGGAATCTCCACATTATTTTCTATAAAACTTCAGGTAGACATTACAAAAGAGTTTAGGAATGATAGATTTGCAGTGTTGAAGAAAATGGCAACAATATTGCATTAAATAAATCACCCTCCACATCGATGGCCACTATCTTGCCATGAATTTGAAAACTCTGTATTTGGCACATAGAGTTTGAAATAAGAGATGAGCTCCTCCAGCTCTTTCCTGAGACAGCTTTTTCTGTTATCAAATTCAGTGTCTTTCATATGCAGGAAGCAAGAAAACTTTTAAAGAAAGGAAAAAAAGCAAAGCACCCAGTAAATCCTGCAACTGAGCAAATAAAGCAGTGTGTGTTAGCTCCTCTAAGGGTAAACTAGAGGTACAGTTAGAAACCTTGGTTAAATTGCTGTATAATAACCAAGGATCCTTTCACACACACAGACACAAATCTTTCTCCAGGGGAAAATGGAACAGCAGTTTAATGAGGTAAAGCCAGACAACAGATCACAGCTTTTCTCTAGAAGCAAAACCAGAACAAAGCAGTTTTCAATTTCCTTATTTTTGAAAGCAGTCTAGGTAGAGAAGGAGATGCTGAAGGGTTGGCCTTTAGAGTTGCATTATTGTAGAAAAACCATGCACTTGAAGGACCAAGACTTTCCCATACACTTACTCTGCTCTGAGACATGGCTTGCTGACAATTCTAAAGCAGGAACCCTGTAAAATAAACGATTTCTGGCACAATTTAGCTATTCCTGCTCTTGTGAATTCCTGCTTAATTTTTTTAAATAAGGTTAAAGGAAAATAAACCAAGATTATATGGTTCTTTTCACTGTGATCTTTTCAAATTCCTTAGCAACATAAAAAAAATTAAATAAAGACTTTGAGAGTTACAAACAAAATCCTATAAAATAATGCAGTTAACAGTATTATTTAATATAATATGTTGATAATGTCTTAGAGATCTCCCTCAAAGAGAGATAATATCTTTAGAGATCTCTCCCTTGTTGCAGGAGCAACAGGTTAAAGTGTTTGAAAACAACTGTCCCCTTCTTCCCACTGCTATCAAGTGCTGGAACAGGCACAGAGCACAAATAATGTGATTTCATCCCAATTGAATACATGGTCAGCAGTGCTGCCAAGGACTTTTATTGTTTTAAAATAGTTTCTAGTAATTCAAGCTTTTTTGGTCACAAATGCCCCCCTGTTTCTGTCAGGTTCCAAATAAACAAGATTTAAGGTTGGGACGCAAATGTGTCCTGTCTGTTTCCACATAATTACTTAAAAGCTTTTCTCTGTAGACAGGTTTTTTTCCAGAGCCCAGCAGGAAGGCAGCATGTCTGAATATTAAATTAATCATTGCAGTAAAGACACATTCTGAAAACAAGCTCACTTTACATCCCCCATAGGACACTGGGTGAAGTAGGGGCACTTTCAGAGAATGAGTTCTGTGGCAGCCACCTAAAGGTGCCTTTTCATCTACATGATTTCACAGATTACACACAGACACTCCTTCACAACACTTCCAGATGAGCCAGCATGGCTGGGCAGGTCATCCTACATCAGAACATAAACAGCTTCATATGAGAAAAAAGTGAAGCAGAATGATTTCCTAGCTGAAGTTCCTGGATGGATGCTTTCACACTCTTACACCACCCATCCTAAAGGACACTGTCCACTTGGGAAATCACCCTTCTGTGAGAAAAGGGAGGGATGAGTGCAAACAAGTACAAAATCCTGCTGACTCTGCTGGTTTGCAAATCTGGCATTTCTGTGGCAGACACAGAAAATTTCACATATAAATTTCTTTCTGAATAAACCTGAAGTGTCCCATATATTTTTCTCAGACCATGCAATTGCATCCATTTTTACAAAGAAATATGATAAGACCTCATCCATCTAGAAATTCCTTCTCTGCCTAGGCAGTATATCCTCCCTCATCCCCACAAAAGAAGCAAAAGTTGGCAAGTGACTTTTGCCTTAAAAACTTATGTGAGAATGCATAAATCAGTCAGCCAGCAGTTTTTTGGCTGCTTAGTTTATTTCTTAAAGGCTTCCATAGCCCCACCATCAGAAAAAAATCTTGGGAATTTTAGATACAAACATTTTAGAATTGAGCTTGGGTTTTATTGGCATCACTATTAATACAAAAAAGTGAGAGCTACCAGACAATCTTCAGCTGTTTTAAACTAGTACAGACCCACTGGAGTCAACGAAATGATCTGATGGAGTATCACTGGAGAATCCAGCCCAAAATGACAACACAGTAATAGTTCAAAAAACAGCCCTGCATTTCTGAGTCCTCAGAGAGTATTTTTGAAAGTTACAAGCATCTGGAAGTCTGCATATATACATACACACACATATATAGTCCTTTTTAACACTTTGATTATATAAGATTAAGACAAAACAATATTCTAATTCTAAACTGGCACATTCACTCAGATGATTTGATGCCAACTACAAGAAAAGAAAAAACAAAACTACTGCTTGAAAGGAATTAATTAAACTCAAAAGATATTTTGGGTTTCTTTTTCTGAAAGCTACTTTGGGATATATGACCAGCCTTGAAGGTTCATTTATTCCTTGCTAACGAGAGAGGTGGGATTACTCAGACAGCAAGCAGGCCACCAGTTACTACAGCCCAGGTCCCACTGAATAGAGATGAATACTAATGAAATGTCTGAAAGGAAACAAGGGATACAAAGAAGCTTGAAATAAATGATGAGTCAAAGAACTACAGCACTTAAAAATCCTCCTACCCTACCAGCTACCAAAAGACTTGGTCATGGTGGTGATGAATAGCTTGAACAATTACACCAAAATTAAATGCAACTTTTCTATCTGTTCTTAGTGCAAGTCAGAGACAAAAGAGTTGTTGTTGTCCACTTTTTACATCATGTTATTGTGGCAAGGTTATAAAAGGACTTGGTCTGGTCAACATTTATCTTAAATACAGAACTGTTTTCTCAACCCCAAAAGAAGTTAAAAAAAAAAAAGAAAAAAAAATCCAAACACAGGAATTCTAATTATCACTGAAATTAGTAAATAGATAAATGTAGTATCTCCTTTAAGAGAACCTGGATGCAATTTTGATATTAGAAATCTTGATCAAATATAACAATCATTCTAATCCAGGAACTGCATGATACAAAGGGCAGATGGGATTTGTTTGACATGACAATTTTCTGTTATTGTTTTGGGATTACAACAAACCTACAGCTAAACTAATTGTGCCAGGATGGTTAAGGTTGTGTCAGCACTTTCCTTGTAAGCCTCTTATCCAACAGATTTATTACTAAATAAAAAGTTTTTCAGAGGCTGAAACCTGGCATGAGAGACTGCATTTATCTTGAGAGACTTTGAAAGAGAAATTCAGCTCGTTTTAATGAAAGGAAGAAAATTGCTAATTTGGGATACATAACTTTTCACTGCTAATCTTAACCAGTACCATGCATATTCTCCATGCTTTTAAAAATGTAAGGAAAAATACTTCATTGATGTAGCTTCATTTCAATGTAGAAAAATTAAAATCCCATGCAAGCCACCTTTTCTTTAATGGAGATTTTAAATTTTATACAACACATGCAATGGTTTTTCCCTATCTAATACAGTGCCACAAACAGGCCCTAATTATACCCACTGGTCCCACAAAAGACAAAAATAGTCTGTGAATAACCCAACACATATTTATTTTTTAAAAAACCCTCTTGTGACATGCATGTTTTTCAATGGCAGCCATCATGGCTAGAAAGAAAGCCACCCTAAAGAGAATTTGCTAAAAGAACTGTTATATGGCAATGAGAACAAAAACGTGGGAAGTCAAGGGAAGGTTCCTGAATTGGACTGGAAGTACCATGGGGCTCTCACCTGACTGTAATGCCCCAGGGAACCTGGGATGGCCCCAAGCAGGGCCTGGCTCCCAAGCACAGCCACGCTGGCAAAGCTCAGCACACAGCCAAGGCTGGAAGCCAAGAACTTCAAATACAGAACAAGCACTAAAACATCCATTCTGGGAAAACCCTGCCACTCATCACACCTCTTCTTCTGCTAGGAGCTAAGGCAAATTGAATTTCATGTAAAGGTGAAGAACCTCTGACAAAGATTACACAATGACAATTCAACACCATCAACCTCTGACAAAGATTACACAATGACAATTCAACACCATCCTTTAACACATCAAGTTATCTGAAACTTGTATTCTCTGTATTTCACAGCATTTATTGTGCACTGGACTTTCAGAGGTAGTCAGGAGAGCAGCTCATCTTTTAAATAATTTGGTTTTTGTTTACGTATTTGACAGCAATACTGAAGCACATCCCATCCAAGCCTCACATTAACATTTTATCTGAAATTAAATTCAAAACATCTTTGATTCAAACATACTCTACACTAGAGACCTCAAACTTAGCTGTGTTTTGTCTTTTTTCACAAACACCTATTGCCAGTCCTGCCAACTCAGATTAAAAAGCCACTTTGGCTTTTCTCTCATAACCCCCATCACCACCAGCAAAGGTCTGAGCCTCAACAAGGCACGGCTGCAAACTCATTATCTCAAAGGAGCACACATAAAAGGACAGTTTTCTCAATATTGCTCCTCATGGACAGGTTTAGTGCTTTCCATGCAGTTCAGAGGTGCAATAAAACACCAGTTCACCCTTCTGCATTGCAGCTCAGGAGGAGCAATCTGGTACCAGCAGTCAAAAAACTCTGGACAGCACTTCTGCAGCTTTATCACTTCTGTGTGCCAAGAAAAGCAAAATAAAATAAATTCATTTTTAAAATCAGCTACTTGAGTCAGTAATTCAGCAGAGACAAGCAAACAAAAGATCTGAAATGCAGGAGTTCAGTTTAAATAAGGACACTCCTTTTAAAGAGCAGTTTAATGCCAAGAGCACCCATTTCAGCCTTGTGACCCATCTATGGAAACACAGAGAGGAGATCACAGCCCTTCAAATGGTTCAGGAAAGGCTTTGTACAGCCTCTCCTCCTTCAGTGAAATTCCTTTCTAAAAGCTTTATTGTTGTTCAACTAGACAAAGGCTTGGCCTTTTTCTTTCTAACTTTTTTCTCCTCTCCCCCTTCCCTTGCTGTAAACAGACATTTCAGTGAAAAGAAGTCACTAAAGAGGGACAACAGAACAGCGATCACTACCTGAGCACTGCTTCACATGAAAATGATTTTACAGAGTCAGACAGTGCCTGTTCTCCAGAGAAAATGACTGGACCCATGCCACAGCACATAGGATATTAATGTTCTTTATGAAGTGGAAAAAGACTCAGATGAGGCAGACACAGAGCTATCAAAGGAAACATGCGTTAGTTTTGCTTCAGGACAACTTGTCAGAAGCTGTAAACCCCTTCCAGCTCAGAGGGCACTCACCCTTCCCAGTCAGGACATGTGTGTTCAAGCCCTTGTTCAAATGCAATGTCTCACATTGTCTCTGCTCAGCCTCCTTTACCTACCTGGTGAATCTCCTCCTGTTCCGTGCCCTTTTGCTGTACAGCATCTGCTCCCTACACCAAATTCAACTTAAGGCAGTGAGCCTGCTTAACCAGGCTTGGCTCAGGTTCTCAAAAACAGCACTCCATACTGTATCCTTGTGCATTTATTAATGAGTGTGTGTCCACATGCACACACAATCTTCATAGCTTAAAATGAAAAAAAAATTAGAAATTCTTATTTGTGTCAAGCACTGGCAGATCACTTTGCTCTCAGAATCATTTTCTTCATTTGACTGACATACACTACCAAATTAAATCTGCATAGGAAAAATAAACACACATTTTACTGCAGGGAATAAAATGAGAAATTATTCTAATTTGAGATTTTCTTTTAATCTTTTGTAACCAGAGTAATTCAATCCCATACTAAACAAGCATTGGTTCTGCAGCATATTCCCTTGCAACAAATAATATTATAATCAGAATAATACTGTTCATAATGAATACAGAAGACTCTTCAAATTGTTGCAGCACTGGGCCACCAGAATTCTGCTGGATGTTGGAATATGAGTCCTTAGTGATCTATGGACAAAATTACTATTTAGAGCCACCAACATTAAGAACTCATTGTACTGGCACTATTTAGAAATATGATAAGAATTTATGTGCCTTGAGAGCTTCTACTGACAAAGGAAGAAAAACCAGTTAAAGCTGATGTTTGAAATGCACATTATAAATACAACAAAACAGTGGGAGACCTGACCCACCCATATACATCTATTGTAAAGATTTGCATATATGGCACCCCACTGCACAACACTCCCAATGGAACTATGCAGTAATTCCTTCATCTCCTCTACCACTTCAAGCATCTCTGAAAAGCTGTCATTTTGTATTCAAAATTATGCCATAAGGGATAAGTTTCTCTGTATTTTCAAAAGCAAACCATTTTAGTCTAACAGAGACTGGGATGGTAGAAAGAAGTGGGCCCTGCAGTGCTCACTGCAGGTTTATACACAAACCTGCTCCAAAAGCTTTGGGAGATAAAACCTATATTATAAAAGTCATTCCTGGGAAATGGAAAAGAGCACATCTCTAACACATTTTCAACATCCCAAAAATACAAAGAAATAAATAATTCATTGCCATCACAAAATTTCCTGGAGTTCCCACAATCACTGTTCTTAGTGTGAGGGAACAGCAGGGCCAGGGACAAGGGAGGCAGGGGCAGTGCCCTGGCTGCCAAGGGGCACCACCCCACAGCACCTGAGCAAGGAGATGTGAGCTCAGGAGCAGCAGCCAGGGCCAGGCACACACCTGGGCCACCACCCAAGGCCAGGGCAGTGCAGCAGGGCTGGGGCCAAGCCCAGCAGTCAGGATCAGCAAGGCAGACAGCCCAGAACAGGCAACAACGCTCAGGCAGGCAGCTGCCAGGCACAAGCACAGAGGTCTCCAGCACAGCTCACACTGCTCTTCCCACAGCACCTGAGCTCAGGTTTCACAGCCACTCCTCAGCAATGCCACCTCTGAGTGTGGGCAGCAAAGCCTGAGAGGGGAAGGGGTTGCAGTTAAGGCCTGACACAGCTAATTGAAGGCAGATGTCTTCTGGAATACAACTTCAGCTGGCAGCACCAAGTCAATGGCCATTACTGCACCTGCTCACCTAATTCTTAACTACCTTGAGCTTCTGGAAGATTACAAACTGTGAAATGCTTTTATAGCACTAAGAATATCAAAATGACTGGTAAGATGCAGGGAGTTATGAAGCCATGTGTAATAAGGCTCTGAAGATCATGAGAAAGTGATTTAAGCTGCACAGTTTAAGTGTCATGGGGTTTTTTTTGACTGTTCTTTCTGATCTGACATGGTACATTTGGGAGACATTCATAATGGAGAAAATGTATGCATTAAATAGAAACACACAGAGACCACCCCACAAAGTATTGTTCCCAGCTTTCTCTTGCTGCTAATAGTTGTAAATGCATATAATTCAGATAATTTCTGTCTTTTGGTTTATATTGGTTTTCTAGAGGTGTAGAAAAACCTTTTGCAGATATAGGACATCAATTTGGCATCCTGAAACATTACTCTGGCATGTTAAAGGTGTGAGGAATATGGTTAGCACTTACAGCATGTTTGTTCTGCCACCAGTGCTTCAGTTAGAAAACAAAACACTGTTCTTGAGCTCGAGTGGATGCTTATTACTGAGTTACAACCTTTGCAGCCAATGTGCAAGGCTATTACTGCCACAGGGTACTAAATCTGCTGTGGCTCAGTGGAGAAGTGAAATTGCAGTTATTGCAACCCATATTACTCATCCATACAGTTGAAATGTGAGCAAGAGAATGTTGAGATGGTATTTCACACATTTTCAAGAACAGAGATACAGGTGTTTGCACCTTACAGCTGAATTTGCCAGGAGTAATGACAGAGAGGGAACACCTTGCTGTACTCTGCCTTTGGATTTCTGCTATGAAGAAAACACATCTTTCATTTTTTACATGCCACAGCCTCACACGAAGTTACTTTATACTGGAAGTATTTGTACTTTGCTAACTGCTTTAAAAAGTCACCCAGTATTATTAAGTGCTCATTTAAAGCAACATTTGTGATCTGCCAAACTACTTAACAGCATGTAGTAAGAAGTTTTAAGCCATTATCAAGCTTACAGTTACATATAATAAGGAGGATGGGTTTAAATAGAAATCACTTTCAAGCAGAGGAATGATTAATCATTGCTGTTCTCTCCTTCGTTTGTATTCTTAGCAAAAGTTGTCAACCTTTGTCCCAGCATTAATGGTGAGTTTTATGTGACTGTATGTGGTATTCTTAAACTTGATTAATTAGCAAGGCCACTTTTTATTTGAAAGTACAGAATGGAGTCACATTTTCATTCAGTTCCCTAGGGAACTAATTATAAGGTCTGCTCCACATACATCACAACAATATCTCCTATATGGCACAAGTAATTATTTAGATACTGTAAATATCCTTCCAAATACCTAAAACAGACCAGCTTCAGCTATTTTAAAGTTTCAGTAGAAACTGCTAGCCTCTGCTGGGAAATTCCAAATATTCCCTGCTCAGGAAAAACAGCAGGTACTGAGCATCATGAAAAAATTTAAACCCTCTAACAGGAATTTATCTGAACCAGTACAAGGGGAAAAAATGAAGAAAAGGAGAACATAGTAGTTAAGATTACACAACCCTTTAAAAAAAAATGAACATAAATGTTTAACAACCCAATGATGTTGTTTTTTCTCCCTTAGCTCCAAGGCAGCAATCAATTCTTTTTATTCTCCACCCCCAGTACACTGGCAACTGGCAGTTTTGTTGCATTAAAAATCAGGGGAGAATATGTAAAAGCCCATATTTTAGAAAAGGAAAAATCCTTCTTTCCTGTTTTTCATTAGCCTTGAGGCAGGGGCAGTGGGCTAAGGAGTTGCACAGGCTGACTAGTCATATTCCAGGAGCTTTGGGAAAGGAATTCCATCATACTAGATGTACAAAGATACCAAAAGTTGTGCAGTAGCACAAGACTTCTCCTAAACTTTACACCAGAACTGGAAACTCAGCTGCTACAAAGCTGCAATTTCCCACTAGGAGCACACACAAGGAACACAAACACTGCCTTGGAAAGGGGCAGAGGGGCTGCACAGTCACTGAGGAGCTACACCAGCATCAGTTTGCTTCTTCTTGGCTTGTGGAATTCTCAGCTTTCTTAGGCTGTGCTCCAATTCCCAGGATTTGCCCCTAAAGGCAAATTTTAGGGGGGGAAAGGCTTTGATTGGCTCCACAGCTCTTCTAAATTGGATGATACAGTGCACATCAAGCAGCAGCACAGCTTCCATAGCAACACACACTCTGTGCTTCATTATTCCCGGGGCACCTGGCAGTGCCTCTGCTCCCTGCACACCCTTGCAGGGGGGACGTTTGCTCACAGCCTTGTAAACAGCCCCGTGGTTCTCAAGTGTTTGTGTTACTGTCAGAGTGCTCCTGGTGAGGGCAGGCAGCAGCAAACTGCTCCTCCAAATTCATTGTAATACACATTTACACTAACTGGCATCTCACAAAGACTTCAGTGCAGTCTAAAAATAATGTAAAAATCATCCTGCAAGAGACCAGAAAAACAGATTAAACTTTCTGAAGCCAGAAAAATAAATTAGAAAAGATCATGCTATCTAGAAATATACACCAGCTATGCTGAAGCAGAAGACAAGTGTTTCCACATAGGAAAACAGTCTTAAATATTTATTTCTAAAATCTTTCCCAAATCCACTTTTTCTGAAGGCCTATAAAATAGGTGAAAGAATCAATTGATTTCACCTTCACAATATAGCAAAACAAACCAAGAGTATAACTTAAAGTCCAACAAGCATATCAAATCCCAAAAACATATGCCATCATAATACTTCAGCTAAAATTACTCTGTTTCATCTTTGAAGATTTTCTTGTATTAGCTCACAACTTACACAGTATCAGTATTTCTCCTTATTTTCATCACCTTGGAAACACCATTACATGCAGGAAAACAAATACCAGGAAAATAAATATGGATTTATTATTATAAAACAATATATTTTTAATCCAGAATCTTCTATTTGATATTCTTAAAGAATTTTACAATAACTGAGTCATTTTTTATCCAAGTAAATATCTTCTGTAGCTGGGTAATAACAGTTGTGACCATGATTTTGAAAATTTTGAGTACAGATAAATAAATAAGAGAGGGCTGATGAGTACCTACCATTTCCCTCAATGACAAAACCACAAAGACATTAAAACCATCAGGGAACAAATCAGCAAAGGAGAAACTCTGCCCCAGATGATAAAACAGCACTTCCACCTGCACTGTTATGTGTGTGCTCAATAAGTTTGTAACTCACCTTGACTGGGAAGCATCATACACACAGGAACAGAGTAAATCAGATGACAACATTTAGAGGACATGAAACCAAAGAAAGATCAATTCACATGAATTCAGGACTTGGGTCACCAGTACAAAATGGAAACAGCAGCAAATGTCATTAATAACCAAAAAATTGTCAGGCAAACAATGAAATGAGGAAAGGACAACCTTAAAGCATCTTTCAAAGGAATTCCCTGTAACCAGATTGCAAAGATGAAGAGGCTTCTTCATCCAGTTAGCTTGAACTGAGAGACATGAAGGGGAATGACTGGAAATGGGGGAAAAAAAAAAGAAAAGAAAGAGGGACAGAGTTCAGAGAGACTCAGCTGGATACCAGTAACAGTGAACAAGAAACAGACATTCCAAATGATTGGAAACTTAGATTTAGAAATAAGAGAATTTGTACTTGTGTTACGAGGATTTCTGAAAAGAAAGAAGTAGGATAAGGAAGAAGCACAAGGAGAATTGATATTTTTATGATATTTTCTCCAAAACTAAGTTTCTTAGTTATTTTTAGAAATTAAAACTTCAATAAATTCATTAGAACCTTCTAGCAAAGCTGTCCAGAAATAATCAGTATTTCTTAGTGACCAAGTAGACATACCTAAATGGCCCCTAATATTCATTAAGTCTTCAGTACCTTAAGTAAATACTTAGTTTTTATATTTTTATTCAATAACAGGCTACAGTCTCCAGGAGTGATGTTTATTTTTCCAGGCTAAAATTCTAGTTTTAAAACAATTCTGCATCTATTAATAAGAGACAAGAAAAAACACAACTTTCCTATGCTTATTTGAAAAATGAGTGAACTAAACGACCTTGCTATTGGAAACAATTTGGCAGATACATAATGCAATTTATAATATCCCCCATCCACAAAACAAATTCTACATCCTCTCAAACGTGGATCTAGGCAGGGAGCAGTGTGCTACAGCAGCCTGAGAGTGCTGTCACCTCTGAGGGCATGGGGGACACCCAGCAGTGCCCCCCAGGAGCAGCTGTGCAGACACAAACTCCAGCACCCACACTGTAAGTGCCCAGGACTGCAGCAGTTCCCATCCTGTTTCAGCTGCAGTTCAGCAGACAATATTCTTACCTATCATGAGAACCTGCTGGTAATTTAAAGAAAAATTCATACAATGCTTAAAAATCTTCAGATGATCAAAATGTCTAAAACAATTTTACAAAGGAAGTATTTAGAGAGTAGGAATGAAAGAAACTGGAGAGTCTGGCATTGTGATCTCACATTGCAGGCCATGGGATGAACATTCCACTTCTGAACATCCACAGAAAAAACTCTTGAGACCAAGTGGCAGAAGATTAAAAAGTCATATTGAAAGAAGACTTTTGACACTATCTCAAAATAAAGAAATAAAAGGCAGTTTCTTAACATGCTCTCTGATTTAATATTTCACTTCTGCAATGTTCTGCTTCACTGCTACTGAGTGACTGAAAATGAAATAACAAAAAGTCTTCTTGTGTTTGTATCTTGCTTTTTTTTCTATGTATTTTAGAAGAAATTACAGAGCTGATCATTAAGAATGTTACAATGAAGCCCTACAGTCACCAGATGTACAGCTGAAAAGTGGGATCAATCCTGAAAATTACATCACAGGTAAAGAGAAAGAAAAACTGATTAATAAACAGAGGAAACCAATAGAAAAAAGCCCTGTCACCCCTTCTGCTAGATTGGAGGGTGAGGAGGGAGGAAAAGATGCAGTATCATGTATTTTGAATAATTTCTGTCATGTCCTTTTCTATGAAGATGTAACTGCAGGTTTAACACAGGCTGTGATTTAACTCATTGCAAATAATCAATTTGCAATTTATCCTGATTCTGATTAAAAATATAATAGCATAATGTGTGATTAAAAAATATAATAGCACAATAGTATATAATGTGTGGAATCAGAAAAACTGATCCTGACTGGGGCACAGACGTTTGACAGCAGACACCAGGCAAGGAACCACGGGAAGCGCTGCTGCTCAGGAGAGGTGAAGCCTCTCAGGGGAGCAAGGAGATGAACAGACACATCAGGGGTCTCCATGGGGTGGTTTGGGGTTTTCTTGGTTTGATACAGAGCAATCAAATAAGCAGCAATTCCTAGCACCCTCCATGAGGTGGTTACCACAGTTACTGAGTGGCTGCAAATGCAAATACAGGGAGAGAGCACTGACCTCTCCCCTTTCATGTGCAAAGGGAATGAGACCTTCCTCAGCCCACCACCCCTCTCCTCTTATTTGTTTTATTTCTTTATGTACAATGAATTTTAAGTTGTTGTTTTGGAGTTACTGTTCTAAATTCTGGATCCTTATAAAATACACTTGGCAAAAAAGTACAGATAAATTTTAATTTTTTGCTATCTTTCTATACTCAAAGATTATTATTGATACTTTCTCATATATTTATATCACCTATTTAATTCATAAATTATGAACAATTCCTCTTTGATAGGTAGAAATAGACAATTTTAACCAAGTGAAAGGACAAAGATTTTAGAATAAGAACTGTGGTAAAGATATAAACAAAAGTCAAAGCAATTTCATTCTGTAAATATTTGGAATTTTGACTTGAAAAGTTGATCAATATTAAATAAAACCATTAAAATGCTTAAAGCTTTAAAGAAATCTACATAGTCTTGTTGTCACTACTTACTATCCCATCCTCCCCTGTTGTGCAGACACTAAAGCTCTTTGCAGTGTGTATTTGGGGACCTGATACAAAATCCTGAGCCTTCAGAAGATGCATCACAGACCAGAGCAGGGTCACCTGTGCCAAGGCACCTTGAGCCACCCACAGCAGCACAGTGCTGCACACCCAGAGCATTCCCTGGGACACCTCTGCCTCCTCCACCTCTGACTGGAAACTTAGATTTAGAAATAAATCCAGCCACACCAACTGCTGAAAGCAAAGAGGAGCTGCAAGGGGTGGGAACATCCCATGCAGAGCTGGAGAGCTCTGAAAGAATTCACATTGACTAGGGTGGGACAGAGGAGCAGGGCACAGCAGGCCCCATCAACACAAGGGAATCTTTTGGAACTTTTCTTTAAATAACAGCTAAACTGTAGAACACACAAATATTCAAGAATAAGGAAGTAAATTGCACACATTTTTCCAGCAGAAGGTTTCACTAGGAACAACTTACTCTGACTAAATGCAGAACTTTCAAAGTTATTAAGGGAATTGTAGGCAAAACAGGCTTACTTTGATTTTATTTAGAGGAAGGTAAGGAGAAGACACCACACCATGAGTCACATTTCCTTTAGCAAAGGCCTCTTTTGTCATTTACCTTCTTCTGAACTCACTGAGGAGGCACAGAGGCTGCAGTGAGGTACAGCCAAGCAGATCAGAGGGAGCAAAGAGAGCACTGTGAACAGCCAGAGAGATGGACTGCACTGGGGGAACCCAGCCACAGCTACCAGGAACAACCAGCAGGGCCAGGGCTCTCAAGGGCATTGGATGGAAACCAGGCTGCTTTGGACTTTTTTCTGCTCCTCTAAGTTGGTATTTCACTGTAGATTCTTTCTGTAGCCTGTTACCTCTCACCTTACTGTTGCAAATCTGGAAAAAGTGGTTATTTTTGAGCCACAAGAAAATGGAAAATCCCCGAGGTTTCTGTGCAAGGGTTCAAAGTTATATTTAATATTTTAATATTGAGCCCTAAAACTTAAACTGCAAGGAAGTTTCCATGCTGCTGTCAGTCAAGACCCAGACTTGTCTGACCACCTGCTTATTTTCCTGGTCTCACTGTCATCCATCTATCAAACAAAAACCATGATCTTTTGGGGCACTGTCTGCAGCTCCTGCTAATTTCAGTTTGCACTTATGGAGCTTATGTGTTTTGGAGAGCAGATAGAAATGTGTCCTAAAACTGATAACTGAGCAAACATGAAGATTCACAAGTACAGTATTTCATACACGTATTCTGGCAATTCTTAAAAATAATACTGGAACTGGTATACAATGCAATAATTGTATACAATTACCTAAAGTGGACTCAAATGTATCTCAACGTTTTCCAGACATGCAGAAAAATATACAAAGACATAAAAGTTTCCCAGATACAAGCATTCAGCTCCTAGAATGCTAATCAAAAGTTTGGCCAGATTTTAAAGCCCTGAGAAACTTCTGCAGAAGGGTATTTCATAGAACTACTTGTGCTGTGCAGTTTTGCAGCAGACAATGTGAGCAAAATTTTGAAGTCATGCAAGAATCCATCAAAATAGAAGCTGCATTGGGAATAAGAATGCTTGGATTCTATTTCTCAGGCTGAGCCAGACCTCAGATAAATCCTGAATCTCTTCTTTCATGCTCATTATCTGTTTTGCCTGCTACAATTACAATCATCATACTTCTGCAATGACAACAAACCCTCAAACTGACCAGAGTCTGTATTTTCTGCTTTGACATTAATTGCAGCAGTAAACCAGGTATCAAGTGCTGATGCAAAGGCAAAAATCTGTAGCTGCCTGGCCATCAAAAAACAATCTGAGGGGGGCAATATTTTAACTTACTGTGCTGCAAGACTTGGTGAGATAATTGTGTGCACATACACAATTTGCAACACAGAACAATCTTCCATCTTACACACTTACAGGCTCCTTAAGTCACAAAGTTCCAAGTTTTCCAATTCTCTTTTTGCTATGTCAGTTTTACTGTGTGAAAAATGAAAATTATAGTCTTACATAGAGAAGATGCCTCCTAAAGAGATAAAATATGCTTTATAGAAAAAAAAAATCAGACTCATATGAGCTTTGTCTACTCTTTTCTAATTAGATGTCAAAGCAACAACTGAAAGAACCATCTCAAGAGACATCTGAGATCAGGAAGATGAAATGGTGAGAACAGACAATGGTTCACTACAGGTTCAGGTACAGGTTTTGTCTGCATTTTGCTCTCCTTTGATCACACATTGAAACAAACTAACCCAGAGATTTATCAAGAGTGGAAATATTGTGCAAATAAACTCCTGAGTTTACAGGCTATCACATATCTGAGAAACTATGTCACATGCAAAAATCAGCATACAAGGAATAGTGAACCTTGCATTAAAAAATGGTCTTTTTTAAAAAAAAAGTACAGTAGTAGAAAGGTGAACATACTTCAATCATACCAAGGGATAGAACTGAGGTTTCTGTGGAACTAGAGTCACAAAAGGGTACCACAATAAAAGGCAAAGTTGAAGAAAGTTGTGAAGAGCAGGAGCTGATCACAGTCTGTCTTCTTGAATATGCATCACTCCTACTACAAGCTGGCAAGTGAATTTTTCTCTCACAATATGGTGCACCACGTGCATCTTCTCACTGCTGTAGTTTCCTGGAATAGCTCAGTGTACAGCAAGATATGGGGCATTGGCAAAGGAAGAGCAGAAAGAGGTCACATTCATAGGAATCCCAAAGTATCTTCATTTCTGTCTAAAACCCTTCAATCTATATTCCTGGAACTGGTCCTGCTCATTAGAAAAGGTAACATAAAATCCACTTCTTAGTTTTTTAAATAACCCTTCTTTACCACAGCACAAATTATTGCTCTTTAATACAGCCAACAGTGTAAGGATTTGGTCCTTTTAGATTATGTTATCAGGGAGACATGAATTTAAGGAGATGACATAACCTCCCCATTTCTTGGCCAGCTTACTACTGAATCCTAATTTCCTAGTACATAAGAAAGAACACATACTGTATAGCTTTCAATCACACATGGCATTGGTAGTACATATTAGCAAAAACTACCCATTGTTTTTCTTCTTTGTGTGAAATTGTGCTTATTTTTTAAGTTAAAATAAAAAAACATTATCATGACTCAAAGAATAATTTAATCTGAGCAATTTAGATCTAAATATACAATATTTAAAATAAAAACATTGTCATGACTCAAGGAATAATTTAATCTGAGTAATTTAGATCTAAATATACAATATTTTACAAACAGTGTTATGGCTATCTACAATTCAGACATAATATCAACTAAAATTTTTGTTTCTCATGTGATCATCATTTTTGTAGAGGAAACTGCACAGAGAGTAAGTGGCTCCCTGGAGGATTTCCTTATTTCTACAAAGAGATGGTATCTTTCTTTGAAAATAATATTAATACCACAAAAAATTCATCTGAAAGAAACTTTGAAACTAAGTTCACACCAAAGTCTGAGAAATTGATCTCTTACACACTGTACTAAACACAGCATGTAAAACACCAGTCCAACCTGTCTCAAGCCTATATTCTTGTTATCTACATTTTAAAGCTCCTGGTTTAGACTGTGAAGGTGCTAAAGCACCCTGTGGCAGACTGGTTGCAAACCAGTAAAGCCAACAGTAGCTGCCAGAGCCAAGTTGGGACTGACAGGTTATGTGAGGAATTGCACCCTTAAAACATTTCTGTAAGGAGCCAGAACTTGACAGCAGATGAAGCAGGTGCTCCCATTATTAGCTCAGATTGGTTTAACAGGATCTTTTTGGGACAGTTGTTTGGCTAAAACTGGAAAATTCCAAGTTCCTCCAAGTTCCTTGCTGAGGGAGAAGCAGAGCACAGACACTAAACAGGAAGAGGGAAGAGAACTGACAAAGAGGTTTGACAGAACACAGGAGGAGAAAAGAGTTGGTGCTTTGAAGGGACACTAAGAAGGAAGCAGCAGGATGATCAGAAAAGTGATCAGAAGGATGATCAGAAAAGGAGCTCCTCTGGAGCAGTCTGATCACTGTCCATGTGAGAGCTGTACTTCCAACAGTTGCCTTATTTGAAGCCTTCCCTTTGTTTATGTACATCATCACACTGCTGCAATTAATGTATCTCCATTCCAACATTCAAAATACATTGAAAGCACCCTAAATAAAATAGAAAGGTTATTAAAAAATCCTATCCTAAAATAAACTGTCAAGTACAAATACAGAATATAAATTCTAGCTGAAGTTATAATGCATCTAGATAGTGGATCAGTTTGCAGCAAGTAAAATTTCTCAGGTAAATTACACAAGAAATCAAATTACTAATACATAAGCACCCACACAGACATGCCTTAGAATGCACACACTGAGAACAAATATAACCAGCAAAGAAAACAATTGGTGATGTTAAATCTTGTTTCATTTTTTGCCCCTAGCAGAATAACATGAAGGCAGTGACAGTCTACATGAGGGACATCTCTTAGCAAATATAATAGAAAGAACAGGCCCAAACAGATGGAAAAGGTAAACACCCTGTATCATGATTTTTGAGGAATGTTTTCTGTCATTTACTTACAGAGCCATTTTCCACACATGCCCATGATAATATTCCCTAAATAGATAATGATGCAACTCTACAGGTAAATAACTTTGAGGCATTTAGGAGACAAAATGGTTTTAGTCATTTTATATAAATGAGTAGAAGAATGCTTTGTATTAGTTTCCTTCAGTAAAGTTCCAGCCTAAAACATCAGAAAATGGTTCCTACATTTTAAAAATTATAGAAGTGAGTATTTGACAGTAGTCAATTTATTAAATCACAGAGAACACTTTTCCTGATATATTATTAATCCTATTTAATAAGCCAAACATTAGCACATTGTAACAACACAAGATTTGGTTGGCTGGAGGTTGTTGCTGGTGGGGGGTTCCTTTCATGGTTTGTGCATTACTTTTCTCAAACCCATTACAAGCATTTTATGAATTACCAAATTGTTTCCACACTAACATTACCAGAAAAGAATACTGATGACAACAGGAATTTTCAAACAAAACCACATTGAGGTCAATCCAGAAGTACAAACATTCTCATGCATCTCAGCAAATCCCTGTTTTGCTCTAAACAGTTTGAGTGCAGCTTCTACAATACTGTTTCATACAAAACTATTCTAATGCAGAAGGGTTGAAAATCCTGTTTGTTTGTTTACCTGTTCCACCAGCTTCTATTCTGATCCTCTGCAGAGACCCAAGTTATAATTCACAGTAAGGAATGGGTAAGTTTAGAAACAACAGATCACGTACTCCTGTAAAGAGGGGAACCTAAAACCAGGCAAGGTGTTTAGGAGATGGGCTTTTAAAACCATCAAGTACCTGGGTATGAAAGTAGAAAACTTACCATTCACTCAGCTGAAACAAAAGAGCTAAACCAAAACCAACTCTGCCAGGTGAACACTTGAGGACAAAGAAGCTGAAGCAAATTCAGGAGACCTGGTCTAGTGGTAACAGGCACTGAGTACAGAAGCAATGTGTGAGTGAGCTCAAGGATTTGCATGATCAGCTGCTGGTTCAAGTTTTGTCCACATTATTCTTTGATGACTGAGCTATCAGCAATTAAAGACAAATACAGCCAAATCAATGTGAATGCTGCTCTCTCCCACTCCTTACCTCTGGACAATCTGCTGCTGCTGCCCCAGCACACCCCCTCTGCAGAGGCAGCTCTCAGATCCCATTCACCTGGGCTCACCTGCAGCAGCACCCCTGCACTGGAAGACAAAGGTTGCTGAAGTTAGAACATGTCACAAAAGAGATTCAGCTTTAGGATTCATGGATGTTTCTGATTTTCTCCTTTTCCACTCCCTAATTTTTAACCAGGGAAAAACATTAATAATGACCATCATTAACACTTTCTCCATACAGATAAGGAAAATGTTCTTTCTAGCACAAGTAGATAATAGATATAAATAATATTTTTATCCTATAAAATCATAAACTTTGTGCATGTCCTTTTTGAATTTTCACTTTCAAGAATTGAAAGTCACAGCAAAATGTGACTGAATCAGAAAAAAATTGAAATACTGTTATACAATGTAATGAGAAACACTGTCCATGCTTATTGGTAGCTGCAAAATTTTTTAGTAATAATATTTCCAAAGTAGACAAAATCAGAGCTTCTAGAGATAGCATAAAAAACAAAGCTCCTAACTTCAGAAAGGAAGAAACAATCAACTATTCAATTTTCTGAAATACTGGAAATATCAAGCCAGTCTAGTAGCTGGTGGTTTTAATTGGCCATGACAGAATTTAAAACCATGTAGAAAATAATTTCATGTTTATTGACTTAGAATAATTGAGATTTCTGTCTTCTGGAATCTGTGAAACAGGCTCTATTCACCTGCTTTGTTCCTGATCTCCATTTTCAGGTAGAACAATTTAAATAGTGTATCTTTCACTGCCAGGTTCCTTCATGCTGTCAAGGAAGAAAGTTTCAGTTTTACTTTTTATTTTTCAGGTCTCCATATGCTTATTTAATGAAGCATAAATATGGATGGCACCTTTTTCCTTACAGCAGCTGAAAACATACAAAAATACATTCAGCTGCAAAAGCACCTCCTTTTTAGCCAGCCTTTAAATAGTTCCCTTGGTTTCCATTATTTTCAGAGAGACCTTTACTTCCTTCACATGTGAGCCACACCATCTCCAAAACAGCTGCCCACAAAAACTCATCACACTGGTGTCAGGAAAAGAAACAAATGGAACACTCAGAACAAGAAAACCCTTTCACACACAGACCCATATTACTATTAACTTCATTTTCACTTCTCAGGAGCCAAGTGCTCAGTACTGATGTCTATGTAATTCCTTCCTTTGTAACTGTAATTAACCCTACAAAGAGTCTGTCAGGACTATTTTGAAGTACTTATTACCTAAAATAATTTTCACTGATAAGTTCTTATCAAAATGTACCTAGAAGGACCAGAATGTTGTGGATGTGCTGTTTTCTAGGATTGAAATCACCAGATTTTGTCAGAAATATTTTGTCAAGCATTCCCTGTGCCAATGCCATAGTTCAAAACCTGAGGGCACCCCTGAAAAGTCAGAAAATATTTTATTGAAATATACAACTGAAATGTCTGCAGGAGGTCTGCAGGAGACAGACTGTGCATGCCTTTTATTTTTTCTTCAGTTTTCTAGACCTCTATCTCTTGTTTGGTAAACATGTTGTCTGATTAAAATATTTCTTATCCTCCTTTTTCCTCATATTCCCCCTCCTGTTCTATACCTCGTGGCCATCATCCATCCATATGCAAGGAGATTTTTCAGCTGGATCTCTGAGGTTCAGTTATGCCTTTCTACAAAGAGAAGGATAAAATACAGAGAGGAAGGAGAGAAGATAAAGCCCCAATTAATTCCTCTTGAGTGAATAGGCAAACAGGTGCAGCTGAGCAGGGATCACCCCTCAAAAAAACTCATATTCTTTTGGTGACATTTAATTACACTTTTCAAAATATCTCAGCTCTAAAAAACAGGCATTTCATTTCAAAGAAAGGAGAACATAGCAACATTCTCTTATACAGAGATGAGAAAGCACATCTCTGAATCATACAGAAAGCCAGCTAACCCTGCAGCAGATTCTTCTGCCAACCAAACCTAGAAAGGCCAGAGTTTGAAGGATTTTTGCATTTACTCAAACTAAAACATTCATGAGCCTGCAATATTAACACAACCCCACAGTGATTCCCAGAGACAGAGCCCTGCTCCTCAGCTGGGACACTCCATCCCAAGCTGACACATTTCATTGTGGCTTTGTTGTGCTCCCAGACCCTTTTGGGGTACACCCAAAGGGCTCAGCTCCAAAGCTGATCAAGTGCCCACTGTGCATTAATGCATATTTTACAGCTGGGCTTTTTGGAACATGACAGATTTCTAAAGAATTTCTATAAAGTGTGAAAGAAGATGAATTCTAGATCCAGAGGAACAGCTTGCAGGACAGAGCTGGCCTCCAAGTCTCAGCCAGCAGAAAAGGAACACAGCATCTGGAGTACACAGTGGTAAACATAAAATAAAAAAATAGGGAGGAGAGATCCCAAGATGTTTTTTCATCCATTAGGCTGCAAATTCCACAATTTCTGTGAGAATACAAGAAATCCTGAGAAAATATTCCTCCTACTGAAGGACAACAGTAAAATTACAGGCTCTAGAATACAGGTAGCAATTAAAAATGTGTCACTTTTTCTTTCTCAATGCTTCCTTCTTCCTTTAGTATTTACCCCAGCCCAGACATTTTCATTACAGCTAATGTTAAGAATAGTTACCCAACCTCAACACCCACTGGGCAGGAAGTTGTACATCAAATACATTGCTTCCCAAAAAAAAAATAGGAATAAAATAACCAGACTTCAGGCAAAAGCTCCATGCAGGTCCTGGAAGCAGACTTAGAAAATCACTGACTCTTTTTTTTGTGCCACATTTCCTGTAATGCTACTTTTGGAGTGAAAGATTTCTCTGTGCCCACAAAGGGTGTGTGTGTTCCTCAGTGACAGCACCCATCCCTGGGGAGCTACAGCAGGCACTGCTCAGTAATGGCTTTAGTGCAGGTGGAGCCTGACTGCAGAAAAATATAAAAGTTGCTCCACAACACATCAGACTTGCCTTAACTTAATTAGGAATGCCTTTAATCTTCTCTTGGATAGGGAGTTATTACAGATTAGTTACAGTCAGACTAGGAGCTCTTTGCTCCTGTTCATTTCTATGAATTTCAGGAACAATCTGCATGTGAAGAAGTGGAGATGGGCCAGGGAGACTGAAATATAACTCCACATAAGAACATATCATCAGATCACAAAGGTAAAGAACCCAAAATGAACTTACCATTTACATCTGATTGAGCAAACCTCTTCATTCTAGTTAGACAAACCATTGCATTCCAATACATCATTTTTAACCCCTTTGTGTACTTTTATTATACAGCCTGATAACTGCTGAGATACCTGCAAAACACCTTACAAAACACATGAATATTTTATTGAGGTGAGTGATCATAGTTGATGTTTCCTACCCAGGAACTTTGACATCCCCCTGTGGAAAATGCAAGTTTCAGCTTGAAGTGAGCCCATGGATAACCATTTGTTTGGGTGCCACAGTGCAAGGCAGCACAGCAGGTCTATTTTAGTGTGTTTACTGCATGTATAAATACAAGCAGGGAATACAAGCATCTTCCCAGCCTCCTCACAAAACCACCTTTCACCATTTATTATCTCATACTAAAGCCTACTGTTGGCTTGATTGAAGTGTGTAGGTTGCACTATACTTACCTGCAAATAAAGCACCTTCTTTTGGTTCTTAAGTTACTTCAGAAGCTCTCCCTGTTATTACATGCCTCCTTTTCAAATTATGGATTTCACACCCTTTGCTGCTTTTGTGTTTCATTTAAAGCCTTGTTTATTGGTAGCACAAAAGTCAAGCTTGACTAGTAATGCCTGCCTTTTTCTTTTCATGCTTTCCCTCAAGGGATGCAATTCAACTCACATTATTGATGTGAATTATTCATTTCTGAAAGTCTTTCAAGTAAGACTGAAACAAGCAGGTTCCAACTTTTTCTACACTCAAAGAGGGAAGAATCAAATTAGAGAGTTTCCATCCTTTCATACATATGATTTAATCACAGAGCATACATAATCATCTTTCCTAACAGATAATGTTGAAGTTAAAATCTGTATCTAGATGGACTACTGTAACCAGCCAAAATCAGGTTTTCTGTGACAGGACCACTGGATTGTTCTTATGACTTCTTCAAATGTAAGGTTGTTTTTACAAAAAAAAAAAAAGACTGCTACATCTCAAAAGGCTTAAGACAAATGTGTAAAAAGATAAAGTAAATAAACCAAATTACCCCTATGGCTGATTTTATTTAATATAAAATTAAAATGCATTCATTTGGTACACGTTTTGTTACTATTTAAACTATTTTCTATTCTTTGAAAATCACTCACTTCACCTGCATTCAGAAATGTATAATTAAAGAGTCAATTTTACTAAGTTGTATTATACCTAACTCTGCAAAAGAGTTTTTATCCACAGACTGCAAACTCAGTAACTATATGATCCCTTATGTTCATGTAAAGTTCAGACAAGCAATATTTTCATTCAGTCCTATTTTTAAAATTAGACAGGTCTGTTCACTGTAACAGAGAGCACAATAGATCTTCAGATTATGTGAAAATAAAGTTGTCATCTACTTTTTCCTTCAGCTTTTCTCTTTTGCTAAAATGCTCACCACAGGTCAAAAAAACGCTAGAAAATCAACCCTGCTGGAACAAGGGGTGGGTTGGGGTTTTTTTTTTCAAAATTGGCTGGAGTTAGGAAAACAAACTGAAAAACTCCTAGACAATCTAGGTTTTATCCTCAGGTACTCCAGGAACAAATGGGGCTTATACATCAGTTTATATATATCCATTTGCACACAAACCCAAATGATGAGGGCTCTCAACATTGTGATTCCAACACCAAGTTGTGTTGGAGTCATTGACTTAGTCATGTGAATTTCTGTAAGTTCAGTTAAATGCAGGTTACTGAATTCCAACTGCTTATTTTAAAAATTACAAAATTTTGCTTTCCATGCTAGTTTTGCAAGGAAATAAATTACACAGATGCACTGCCAGCCTGTTCTTATCCTTTCCCTCATAACTTTTGAATGAATTGGCTAATTTTGATCAAATTTGACAAGAGGACTCGGTCTAAAAGATTTGAAGTTCCAACAAGTTTCCATGAGAACTGACAGTTGAGTAGGAGATAAAGAATGACATGAGTCTTCTCAGTGAGGAAAATATTGCTGTGTAAGCTCAGCAATTATCTATTATGTTTGAGATACCCACCAGCTGATGATTGTGTAGGTATCAGCCACACAATCCTCTTGCATGGAATTTGGAAGCAATTACAGGTGTCCCATTTCTCTGCCAGCCACAGGCTGGGAAACAGGGGAGTGGCTGGCAGTACATTTGTGGGTTTTAGCAACAAGAAGTGAATGAAGAAGGGAGCTTTGATAGGATGTAACTTCATTTGAAGCCAAGCTTCAGCATATACACTGTAATCATATAAATTTATTAAATTCCAAAGTGTTCATAATCATGACCCACTATAATCCAAAACAGTAAAACCCAGGATCAGGTTGGAAACCATCACTGTGGCACTCACAGTGAGTTCACAAGGCTGCACACAAGCTGCTGTTTGCATTCTCAGGGCCAGTTCAAGGAGTACCTTGGGGTGCAGCCCTTGCTCCAGGAGGCCACAGGCAATCCCAGCCTGTGTTGGCTGGATGCACAGCAGCCCTGCTGGGAATTGCCCAGTTGGCACTGGGGCTGCTGGTGACACATCCTGTGATAACACCTTAGTAACTGAATTATTCTGAATGCTTGATACATTGTGAAAGAACTCTTGTACCTTTCCAGGCCTTTGTCTGATGCTCCTTGGCTCACATCTGAGAGATTCCCAGTGATGCTGGCTCCTCACCTCTGCCCAGTCCTGCTGATGGCAGCCCCCAGCTCTGAAGGTGATGCTGTGTTTCTTCCCTGTCTGCTCAGCCAGGTCTCACCAATGCCATGGAACAAGGAAAAACAAGCTCCTGTCAGTCCTTACCTGTCAGTCCCCTGCTTGTTCAGGACAAGGATTGCCTTACCTTTGGATGCAAAGGCATCACAGCAGGACCTCATGTTCTGCTATTTTGCTACTACTATGAACCCTTGATCTTTTCCAGCCATTGCTTCCCAAGACAGTATTGCATTCTGCTGATGAAGTGCTTCACTTACATCTGCTCAGACCTAATAAACACTCCAGAACTGGAGGTCCATCACTGTTACTCAAAATACTTGTTTGAATTATCATTTAGGCAGTCATATCCCTCCCTCATTCTGATGTTGCAGAGCATAAATGATAAGAAACCATTCCAAAGAAATCTGCATTGCAGTCATAATCAAAGTGAGTAAATAAAGAAAAGCTGACAGGCCCTCACACAGTAGGCAAATTGCTGTGATCTTCACAGAGAAAGGTAATGGTTTTCTTTTCCTTCTTTTCTTTTTAATACAGCTTTGCTTCTAGATTCAGAGGCCTTCATGTTAAATTAAATATTTTTAGCACCCACACGACCATCTAGAATTAAATTGCAGCAGTTCCTTAGCATCTAAGAAAGAAAGCAATGATAGATCACTGTGATTCTCCTGTCCTTGTACAGAATCAAAGAATCATTTAGTAATTGACTGAATGCTTCCAAAAGCAGAAATCACACAGCTCCACCTTGTGGAAGATGAGATTGCCTGTGAAATGTCAGCTCAGTTCATCTTCTGTCTTTGGTAACGATTTAGCCTCAGATGTTTTAACATTCAAGTTTTACTTACCACAGCTATTTCCTTTCATACGTGCTTTACACAACTCCACCAAGAGCAGGAACAATCTGCCCAGTGCTTTTATTTATGTTCTCCTGTTTTATTTTATTTACCCACAGAATTCCCCCAAACTGTCCATACTTCAGCAGCTCACATTTGTACCAATTGGTGCAGAATCAACTCTCTAATTTTCTTTCTATCTTCTTTCTTTGTCTGTAAGACCTTGAACACCTTGCAAAAGTGTCCTCAGTGAACACACCATACATAATACTAAATATATTTGATTTTCAGCCTGGGGGTACTTCTTCGCAGAAGCATTTTCAATACAGTTTGGATGACAGAAAAATGCAGAGCAGCAGAGTTTGCCTCATTCACATAACACAGAACTTGGGTCTGTAATGTTTCCATAATATAATGCCATTAAAGTAAATCAAGTCAGAATTACTTTTAGGTCAGATGAACCAAGTAACTTTTCACAACACTACAAAAAAAGTCTTCATGAATTCTGGAGACAACTGTGGGATTGGTCCTTATTTCCTTGTTACAGAATCTTTGTCCTTTTGAGAGCTTTGGAATGGTTTGGACATCAAAAACCAGCACTGAAAGCATGCACTCAACATAAACCTCTGTGCCACACCACCAAGAAAAAAATGAATGTTTGTATTTCTGACCATACCTTGTACCCTGGGATAGCATATTAAACCACATGTACCAACACAGGGCTACAAACCAAAATCCACCAAGATAAAAGTTCCTTGGGCTTTAGTATGGAACACTTTGTAGAACTCCACAATGTATTTGGATGTTTCCAGCAAACCTTGGTGTTTGAAGAAGGTGTTTCTCATAAGCCACAGTAAATTGTAAAACTTCTCTATGAGATTGTCCCAGCCCACGTTCATTGAAGTTTTTAGACAAAGCAGAAGTAATGTGGCTCATGGGACTACTCAGAGATGACTCTGGAAACTTATTTCCCATTAATTTTCAACTGAAATACGTGAGTGGTCAAAAATGACCACAAACCTTCCCTCAAGTCTTTTAATTTAATTAAAAGTATAAATGATCCTAAGTATTTTCATCTTTTTAATTAGTTTTAAATTAATTTTCAGTGTGAGAGCCAGAAGTCCTAAGAGAAAAGTAAGGAATTGCTCATAGAAACTTCTATCCAAATCTGCATGATGAATGTCAGCATGATAACCAAAACTAGCTGCTTATTAAAATACTGGTTTGGACTATATTAATACATATAGGCAAGAGAAAAAACTAAGTAGAGAAAAATCTCCCAAAAATCATCCCAAATATGTATTTTTAACTAGCATTCTGGGGCTCAAGGGGGAAAAAATAGAAGAGCATCATGATTGTTTCCCTAGAAAGGATATTCCTTATTGTCCTATTGAGATGACTCACCACAACCTCACTCCCCTGAATTCATCTTCCACACTGAGAGAGGTTATGGCATTCCTTCCTCCTGGTAGAAGTCAAAATAGCAACTTTCAGATATGACTGACAAGAAAAACCTCATCTCTTCTGCTAGCCTTTATTGTATGAAACTTCTGGAACTGTATCAACTTGATTTTATTTTATTAAGTCTTGAAGTGATCTTTGTTTCTCTTAGAAGTATCATATTACTATGAAACACTAAAAAACAGAAGCCACAGAAGGTATGAAGGAAAAAAGCCAAAGGAAAAGACCTTTCATGGTTCACACACCACCCCACTAACAGCTGCCAGCCCTGCCAAGGCACAGCTGCCTCTGAGCCAGGGTGGATGAGGGAGCTCAGCTTTGTCCCATCCCTGTCTGGGCCAGGTTTCACAATCTGCCAAGGAGGTTGGCAACTGGAGCCAGTCAGGACAGGTTTTTCTGTGCTATGGACCCCTATTCAAGAGGTATTGGATTTATACTATCAAACTGCTTTGCATCTGTATCTCTGTGTAACTTTGCAGCCTTCAGTACTACCAAGGTTTGCCATGTAGATATTGAAACCATATTCCTCCATCATAAAGAGACTACACTGGGCAGTTCCAGCTGGAAGTTCTCTTAAGCTCTTCAAGAAGGTGCCAAGAGACATTGAGTAGAAAGATCAAGTAATTTGTCCAATAAAGCTGCAATTATTTCGTTCCCAAAAGCAGAGGATTAAAAATCATGTTAATCAGGATAAATATTGAGAAAGTATTAAAGCATTGTTACAAGAGAAACCAGAGTTGCTGACTATTACAACTGCTAGGATTAATACTTTATAGTGATACACTGTGTTGCCCATCTTGCTTAGAAACCACTTAATTACACACACTTAATCAGCCTTAACCTATGTATTTTCATAACCTTAATGCATACCATTAAAATTCAAATGTTATCAAAATACAACATCAGAAATAATTTTGTATTTCCTATTTTATATTGAAAAAATATATGATTAAATGCTGTCTTTGAGGCAGGTCATTCTATTTAAAAAAAAGGACAAAGGACAGTACAAACACCTCAATCTGCTTGTTTTTTACTCATTTGTCTATTCCTTTTCTGACCCATGAGCATTTTGAATAAGGTATTGAAAGTATAATCCCAATTTCCCTGGTAATCTAAATGGGAGATTTGACTGCAGGAGAAATCAAACACCAGCCTCAGAGCAGAGAGAAATAAGAAGTAAAAATCCTGTAAGACTTTGCAGGTAACCAGTTCTAATGTAAAGGCCGTTGTTTCATTATGCATTAATAGGAGTATGATTCTTTGGATTCTAAAGTACTTTAATCAATGTTCAAGGGTTTTTAAGAACCTCATTATGTACCTCTTTTACAGGATTATGAATATTTGCAAATGGGGTCATGTGGTAAAGCTTCAAAGGCTAAAAAGTTAGATCAAGATATATTTTCTAAAACTCTTCAAAATCAGAGGAGCTGCCCCAATATGTATTGCCACATTCAAAGTATCAACCTTCCCTCTGAATTTCAGCAACACCAATTTTTCATATATATTATATATTACTGTTGTCCTTCCTCACTGCTCTCCTGTGACAATGATGATGTCTGCACCATTTCATCCAAAAGCAGAAAGAGTTTCATTCAAATAAAAGAAAAAGGTACAAAATTAAAGCTCTGTATACTAAACTAAATTGATTAAATTAATTTACTTGATAACAATGTGCAAGGATTAATAAATAGACTTAGATTATAGGTGACCACCTCTATTGAAGTTTTGTGCTTCTTCTGAGGAGTTTTCTGCTCATTAGAGAAACAAGAAAAATCAAAATGTAATAATTAGGATAGGCCAGCAAAGACAGAATGGGGTTTGAGCAGCAACACTGCTTGAAAAAAAGGGATGTAGAGGGACTCAGGACAGAGAATTTTTCTACCTGCAGCTCTCTGTCCATGAGTGACACTTCTGCAGGCTCTCCAGGAAGGCAAGATCCAGAGTTAAGCACACAGCCTGACATTGTCATCCTATTGCAGGGGTTCCATGCTGCTGTCTCCTATCACAGCAGTTCCACACCTGCTTGGTGTTTCTCATGGGCAGCTCCTCAGAGCTCTGACTCTTTCCTCTTCCCAAAGCAGCCACTGACTGCAGCTCCCTTCTCACCCACCCCACTCTGTTATAGCATCTTCTCCTCATTGCTCACAGCTGTGCCCTGGTAAAGTCAGGCCTGTTCCTGATCTTTGAGAATTGGCCCAGCTGCAGCTCCTTAGGGGTGAGATTACTTTCTACACTGTCTTTATTTTCTTATATTCTATCCCCCTACAGTCTGGCAGCACAGGAGGGACACATTGTAACATATTGCACCCAAAAAAGCTTTCAAAAGGGGATACAGTGAAATCCAGAAAAAAATGAGTTCAACATTCCCTGAAGATATTTTAGAATTGTGTCCATCTGTAAGGGTGTCAGCCCCACAGCCCCTGCAGACAGACTGGCCTCTGTCTCTCACCCCGTGGGCACCATGCCCTGGGAGGAGCCCTGCCAGGGGCTGTTTTCAGATGTAAAATGGGTTTTGTACAGGGTGGAGAGCACTGATGTCTGTGAAGATCCTCCAGAGGGGAGACAGTGGTTGGTAACAGCACAAAGGAAGAACAAAAGGCAGATTTGGTACTCCATGAGTGTGTCAAAGGAGGCATAGCAGAAGAAATAATCCCCATAATGAGTTATTAATGGTACTGAAATTGTACCATTCATTTGTTAAAATGAATATGCTTGACTGTAGATTTTCTTGTCAGTCTATATATTTTGATTTTGTGCACCACACAGCTCAGCAGTAAATTACTGCAATTAACTTTGATTCCTTAGGATCCACAGCACTAGCATTTCCACATCTCGTGACTGAGGCTAGAATTCAATTCTAAAT
Source organism: Setophaga petechia (assembly GCA_024362935.1). Lineage (NCBI taxonomy): Eukaryota > Metazoa > Chordata > Aves > Passeriformes > Parulidae > Setophaga > Setophaga petechia. The sequence goes on along the minus strand of JANCRA010000027.1, from coordinate 3,644,238 downwards.
TCTTGTCTAAAGAGCCCTTACAAAGTAAGTGGTTACTCTGAAAAGTGCTGACAAACTTCAGCAGAAATTCTATACAGATCTATTTCTCATAAGAAAAATATTTCCAAAAATATCCCAAGAAAATTTAGTTTATCCATCACAGTAAAGTTTGAAAAAGAGCTGAACAGCTTGAGTTAATTCCTTAACAAACACCTTATGTATTCAGTCACCATTTTTGGATTCCAAAGACAGACATTTCAGTGAGAATCTTCGCTTACAGATAAGATGTTTTTCATGCTGTTCCTTTGAAATTTTAGTAGCACATCCACTGTGAAAGTAGCACCGTTCCATCTGTGCCCTTCTAGAGAGTCAGACACTTTATCTCATAACAAATCTGCGTGGCTCACTGGGTTTTGGCTGTATGAGTACAAAAGAACTTGACACAAAACAAACTGCAAATAATCAGATGTTAGAGCCCCACCTTGGTTAGCAGAAACCACAAATCACATGTCAACAGAGGGTGGGCAAGGGAGGAGAGACAAAATATTAGAACTAGGGGGACCAAGAGATTACACAGTAAAAAATCTGCCAGGAAATAGCAAGTAACAACCCATCCTCTGAATCAAATTTGACAAAGTGTAAGAAGAGCCAAGACTGATATTTATTTCTGCTGAAGAACTCCAGTAGTTCAGTAGTTTCTCTAGTAGTTTCATGTCTATGTATGAGACATGCTTTCCTGGTTTTGTCCCATAACTTCACAGTGAGCTCCTGGGCAATTCCCAGCACTGAATTAATTTAACTTCCAAAAGAAGGGTCTGTGATTTGTAAAAGTCACTGTGTGAAACAATTAATTGCTGCTGTATCACTAGAGTACAACTCAGAAAATGATACAGAGATAATGGAGATAATGGAGAGTTTTGTCCTGACTTGGAAATCCTGTCAAGGGATCATGGGCAAAAGGGCAAAAGCCAGCACAGAACTGGACCAAATCTACTTGCCAGTATTTTCTTTTTATATCACAGCAGACTTCAGGGACACAAAGAGCATCTGATCCTCTTTTGGTAGTGCACAAGCAAAGAGGATTTTACAAGCTATGACACTCCTTGCTCCATTCCACTCCACTCTGAAGAGCCAGGAAAATTGAGCATGTGCACACATCTCAACCACTTACAGCTCAAACTCTGACCTAGCTGCACAAAACCAATGCCCTGGGAAGTGGCACTCTTACATATTCCATTAGACTACAAATGTGGGGAGATAATAAAATAGAGGAGTTTTTAATTACCAAACTATTCACTGTGGTTTTGACAAATACCATGGCTAAGATGGCTGGTCCCTTTCCCAAAAGCACTCAACAAATCCCCTTTGCAGCTCTCTTACAGAATTACCTTGCACCATTCATCAGGTAAATAAAAATCCTTGGGAAAAATGGAAACAATGAGGAAGCAGTTCCAAGCATATTCAGACAGTTGTAATTGCTATGGAAACCATATCAGTAATAATCTTCTGCTTCAGAGCATCAGAGGCAAATCGTGATAAACTGACAGCCAGGCAAAGTGTAACTGCCTGAGCATTCAAAGTTCAAGATTCAAGAGCAAATTAAACCACTGCATAGGAAAAGCTTTCATGCCCTCCCATCCTCCAGGCTCCTTTGCAGCACATCTCTGTGGATGAGCACTTTGGGATTGATTTCTGCCCAGGCTTCCCAAATTGCAGCTGAAGTAGCACTTAGGGCTGGCAGCACCCTCACAGTCGTTACAAAATCCAGGATACAGTTTCTGTAGCCTAGAAGTTATCCTAATGTTATGGCTAGAAAATTTAGGAAACCTGGAAACATGTAACTCCAATGTCAATTTTTTCAAGCTCCAAAGACACAGACAACAGGGTCAAAGTGGGTAATGGGGTCGTGCATTCAGAGATCATTAATGACAGCAATTTGCTTTAATGGTTTACCCACCTAAATTAAGGTGGGGAAAATAAGAAGCTACTAATCTTAGACTAAAAAAATCAAATTACTTTAGAATACTCTATGCCTTCCTTTCATTTCTGTATATGAAATATTCTCAATTTATTTGGTTGGAAAAAGGAGGGGTTGGTGATCCCAGGGTGTCCTGGTGTGGCAGAGCCAGGGCAGGATGAGAACTCCTCACCTTTCCCTCACTAATGCTCCCCATCCATCAGACCAGAGCCCAAATATCACCTTTTTATTGCAGTTCATTTTTTACCCAGCAAAACCATGTCATATTTAATTTTTACAATAGCCTCAATGAAAAAGAATAATTAGGTTTTCTTTTATAGGGGTAATATTTTTTAACTTATAAAGAATGTTCTGTATGTAGACTGCAGGAGAAAAATCAATTTCAGCCATTTACAGATCACAGAAAGTGCCCCCCTCAAAACTCCCTATTCTAAGAATATGAATAAATGTGGCTGAAACACAGGTCCTAATCAATTCCCAGATTATAAACCACATTTTTTTTCAATTTCCAATGTATACTTAAACAAAAGACAAATACCAGTATTTCTAAATCCAAACAACAAAGCAAACCATAGACACAAAAAATCCACAGAGTTGGCAATCCCACCATGTTTCTTATGTAAATTATTTAAATAATATTTTTCTTCACACAGGGAGTCCTCTTCAGCTCCTTACATGACCAGTAATAAAAGTTTATAATTATGGCACCAAAGATCTGTTACTGTCTTCAGACAAGACTGTTGTCATTACCCAAATGAGCAGAATAATGACTTAGTCATGATTGTAGCATTTTCCTCTTTCACAGTAATGAGAAATAACTTGTAAACATTAAAATTTAAAAACAAATTAGTTGTCAAAAGTGTATCATAAAGACTAACATTACCAGTGCTGCTCCAAACAGCAAGGAGTGAGCCAAATGCTAATCCCCTCTCCAGGGATTTGTTCCATTGCACCACCAGGCAATTAACCTGACTTTCATTTGGTGTTGATATGATAAAATAAATAGATCTGTTCATGCATTTTTAAAATACACAAGTAAATGTCTTCCTTGGGAGGTTGATAATGGGCTGTACTGATCATCTCACATCATCTATCAGTTTGAAAGTCACTTATCATTTGTGTGTGCTTACTATTTTATATGGAGTGAAAATCTGAGAGTAACATAAAAAACATGTTTAAAATTAAAAACAAAACTGGATTGTTGGATATAGAAATGTGTTCATGCACTCCCCTGAATAACATCCTCCCAGTCTATCATTCCCAAATTTAAAATTAAATAGGTAATTCTCAGTCAAATTTTATTTATTTTTTTGCTATTCAGGTTATTTCTTGCGTGTTTATGAATTTTTTTCAATATTAATCTAGTGTTTTGCAAAGAAAAATTGCACAAAAATAAATTGCAAGATTTAGGCCTGAATTCTGGTCTCCAAAGGTAAGAAATGACAGCCCTCTGCTGGCTAACAAATGTGTACCCACAAGAAGGACATCTCACAACAGCTTTACATTGATACAACATTTAGCCCAAGTAAAAAAATATAAAATATATAGAGTAAAAATGAAATTGTAATACAGGGATGCCTGAAATCTTTTATCTGGACCATTAGGAAACATTCTGTCTACTACCTGTAGGAAACAGCAGGGCAAGGAAATGGCTGAATCCTGAATTATATGAACAATTCTGAAGGATACTGAAATTCCTCAAAGAAGTAACCTTAGTGGGCTTCAGTTTCCCATTTAGTATTCAAAACAGCAATAAATGTTAATGTAACCATTGTGTTACTGTGTCTTTGTTTTGTTCAATTTAATGACCTGCAGTCCACAAAAATGAAAAGTTGTCCCCCCCAAAAAAATACTGATTTTCTGACATTTTTATGGTCTTAAATAAGCTTTAAATGCAAACATCAGAGAGCTTATTGGCTGCGATAAAAATAAGAATCACAGCATGGTATTTGCAACAACAGTTCGCAGTGTGATCCAGCTTGCAAAGAAGAAATTGTTTAGGTCTCAGCATAAAATTTCATAAACATGAAATATGCATGAGAAAAATCAAGACCAGTCCCTATATTTTATTAATTTTTGCCTGTTTTTAAAGACTTGTTTTCTACTCTGCCCTGAGGACCTGTACTGCACTTTAAAATACAAAGACATACATTGTAAAGAATCTGCATTTTTCCTAAGTTAATTTAAAATGTCCTTTAGCATAATTCTGACTGTGTGGAAAATTTACAAATAATGCTTTGCAAAGTGCCCCTTCACTCACTGTGCTGACTGGGATTGGTGTGCGGTACAGAACACGTTGGCAGATTGTGCTTTATTTTCCCTCATTAGAAAAACACGGAAACCCAAAGGAACCCCCAGCGCAGCTGCCCACAGGTGGCAGCGTGAAACAAAGAACTGAAAGTGTTTATTTGAATATATTTGACCGTTGGCTCAACGCCTGATAACGGCATTTTACCCAAAGAAGGGATTATTGACAGAGATAACTGGAATCAGTGCCCGGTGTAAACAGGAGTGATGGGACCATTTCGCGCAGGTTCCCAGGATGGAAGGAGCCCCCAGCCCTCACACCAAGGCGGCAGCTTCTCCTTCCCTGGCCAGAGCGGGATCGTGACCCATCCCTGGGGGCTCTGAGCAGCCTGAGCCAGGGCAGGGGTCCCTGCCACGGCAGGGCGTGGAACTGGGAGATGTGAGGGTCCTTTCCACCCCAAACCCTTCTGTGATCTCTGTGATGATGCTCGGCTGAATTGCAGGGGGAGTCTGAGGAGTGCCGGGCATTTCCAGCTGTTTCTCAAAGCAGCTCTGAGGAGCGCCTGCACCCTCTGCACACGAACTGCATTGTGCGCACTGACCGGGGCGGGCACCACGGAAACTTGTGAGAGGAGTGCTCAGGAGAGTCTGGGTTTGGTGCTTAAAAAATGCTACTACCCAGGAAAGAATAATAGAATCACAGAATATTCTGAGTAGGAACGACCCACAAGAACCATCGATCCTGGTCCTGTACAGGACACTCCAACAATCCCGCCCTGTGCCGGAGATCGGTGTCCAAATGCTCCTGAAGCACTGTCAGCCTCGGGGCCGGGCCCACTGCCCTGGGGGGCCTGTTCAGTGCCCACCCTATGGATGAAAAACCTTTTCCTCGTATCTAACCCAAACACAAAATGATTGGAGAGGACCGGATACCTCGCATTTCCACTCGGCACACACTCCCCGCACGGGAAGAAGCGGAGGCTCATCAGGCCGCAGCGGGAGCTCGCGTGTGGGGCCCGTGAGGGGACGGGCATTTCCCTGAGGGACCCTCCCGTCCGCGCTCCCCGGAACCCCCGCGCGCCCTGGAGGACCGCGCGCGGGCCCGGCAGGGGGCGCTGTCGGGGAGCGCGCGCGTGCGCGCGCGGGAGCGGTGCCGCGATGGCGGCGCTGCTGGAGCACGAGAGCCAAATCTTCCTGGAGCTCTTCCACCGCGACGGGCTCGTCGTGTGCGCCCGCGGGCTCGGCATCGACCGCCTGCTGCTGCGCTTCCTGCGGCTCTACTGCGAGCCCGCCAGCCTCGTGCTCGTGCTCAACACCAGCCCCGCCGAGGAGGTGAGGGCAGCTGCCAGCGCCCGCCCCTTCCCCTCCGGGCTGCGGCGGGCGCGGCCCTGGGGCGGCCGGCGGCTCTGTGGCTGCCCCGGCCGGCGGAGCGGCTCCCCGGGCTGGCGGGAGGGTGTGCGGGCTCCGGTGAGGTCAGCGCGGGGCGCGGGCCGGGCGCTGTGCACCGACCCCGGCACAGAACCATGGAACGGGTCAGGCTGGTAGGGAGCACGGTGGCTCATCTGGTGCCGCTTCCCTGCTCAGGCAGGGTCGTTCCAGAGCACACAGCACAGGATTGTGTCCAGATGGTTCTGGAATATCTGCAGCGGGAGAGACTCCACAGCCTCTCTGGACAATCTGTGCCAGGGCTCGGACACTCTCAGGGAAGAAGTTCTTCCTCGTGCTCAGGTGGAACTGCCCGGGCATCAGCTCCTGCCCGTTCCTCCTGTGCCATTGCTGGGCCAGGGAGCAGAGCCCGGTCCCGGCTCTGAGCCCTCCCTGCTCACGCTGACAGGCGCTGCTGAGGTCTCCTCTCAGCCATCTCCTCTGGAGCCTGAACCCAGCTCCTCCAGCCTTTCCTCACAAGAGAGAGGCTCCAGTCCCCTCATCCTCTTTGTCACCCTCTGCTCCTGGAGCTCCGTGTCCCTTTTGTCCTGAGGTGCCCAGAACTGGACCCAGCACTGCACTGAGCAGAGGGGCAGGGTCACCTCCCCGACCTGCTGGCAACGCTCCTCTGATGCACCCCGGGATCTCCTTGGCCTTCTTGGCCACAAGGCACTGCTGGCTCAGGGACAGCTTGTTGTCCACCCCCAGGTCCTGGGGAAGCTGTCAAAGCACACACATTCGGGATAGGGGCAGTTGGATTTCTATTCCTGTAGCACAATAATTTCTGTCCTGCAGCACTAATGAGCTAAAACAAGTACATAACTTATAAGTAACCAGTGAGGAGAAAGGGATGAAACATGCTTGTCGGGCTTGATGAGTTTGTCCCTAATTGTACAAAAAAAAGCTGGTATTTTTCTCTGGAACCAGGCAAATTTCCCGCCATCAGGAAGGAGAGGTCTTGGGGAACCTTTTATAGCAACCATAGGTGAATAAAGATCACAGCTCTAGTTTATAAGATTAAGCTTGGTGTATAGGATCTACCTGCTGTAGTCATCTCATGACTATAGGTGATGGCACTGAAAGATGATCTCTCCCAATTCTCTGTTCTTAAGGCAGTATTAAAATTGCATTTTCTCTGAAAATGAGATACTGAAATAGAAGAAAATGTAAGCTCCTTGAAGTGTCAGTTGCTCATTTTTATGTAAGTATTGTCAAGTTACTACTGACTATGTAGATTTTTTAAATCACCTAGATGAGTTTGAAACTGAAGAAAGTACATCAAAGAAGAAAAAATCATAATAATTCTGACTTCTTCTAGTAGGTTATACTATCATGTCTTGTTTTTGACAGCTCCTCAAAATTACCAGAGTATAATAAAGGTATAAAATTACCAGAGTGAAATAAAGGTGCTTTATGGATCCTTTTCTCTGGATACCACAGTAATATTTTGTGTTTTTATTGTGTTTGGTTTAGGAGTATTTTATTGATCAGCTGAGGTCAGATGGAGTTGTTCATCTCCCTCGACGTGTTACCAATGAAATTGCAAATAATACTCGATATGAATTTTATACACAAGGAGGAGTCATCTTTGCAACCAGTCGGATCCTTGTGGTAGATTTCCTTACTGACAGAATTCCTGCCAATCTCATTACTGGTAAGAGCTTAATGAAATAAATTGTTCTGTTTGAAAATACACAAAGCTTAAAAAAAAATCTATTTGAAGAATTCTGCTAACAGGTATTGAGGTTGAAGAATTACTAATTTTTTTCCCCCACCAAGACTGAGGTGAAAGGAGCAAACATGCAGTTCTTTTGTTCCTTTTTTTTTTCCCTCTCAACTCATTTGCTTTATTTAATCACTGCTTTAAAAAGGCTTTCAAAGAAGAATAATTGATTGTACTTGGTGAAATAGTGTCCTGGGGTCTACTGGACACTGGCCTATCATTAAAACAGATTTTAGATGTCATGCTTTATGAGCCATGCACACTACCTATATTTTCACATTAACAAATTACTCCTGATGACGTCTCATTAAAAAAATACCTCATCAATCTTTGTATTGACACACTTGGATACTGTGCAAATAGCAGTATTTCAAAGTAATGCTGTTACAGTAATTGTAAAGATTTGGAGAATAGCTTGCAACCTTTTTTTGTAGTTATATAGAAGTTATACATGGAAGATGTGAGAGTTCCCCTTCTCTTCTCATGTTCTGTTCCCCTTCTCCCCCAGCCACTCTTGTTTAATGTTCCTGGAAACACTGTTACAGCCTGGACAGATGGAAAAAGAGAGTTCCAAGAGCCAGGGATTTAAGAATATTTTACTGTTTTTTAAGTGTTAACATCTTAATGATTAAACATACCTGAATATTGTATGCTTAGAGGAATGTGAGTTTCGGAAGCTGTACCTCCTTCCTTTTAGTCAAGCTACAGCAAGTTCCACTGTAAAACATTTGAACGCTTTGAGGCTGGAGTGGAAGAACACCAGATTTCTAAGTTCAAAAGAAGTGAATAGATTTTCTGGGAAACCTGTGGTGATTTCTCTTTTTTCCCTTAACTCCTTCCTCTTTACCTTTCTACCCTACCAAAAAAGAAGAAAAAAAAGAGATGGAAAGAAGAAATACTGTAAAGTTTTAAAACTGGTGCTGTCCTTCAGTGCCACAGAGCTGTGACAGGTTTTGCATTGCCACCAGAGGTCGGTGTGAGAGCAGCTGCACTCGACTGGTGGCTTCATTCCCAGCCTCCCAACAAACACCTGGGTCTGTGTGCCTTGTCTGAGTGAGATAGTACAGCAAAATCTTGGAGTAGTGTTTCATGAGGAGATAACAGCAAAAGCCTTTTTAGGTGTTAAAAATGTCGTTTGTAAAATCAGCGTGAATTAACATCTGATGAACTCATAAACCCAGCTAAGTGAAGATAAGAAATTATCATTGCACTAAAGCAGAATTATTCCTGGTGTTTTAGCTGAGTAGAAATGATGTACCTGGCAGCACAGTGAAACTGATGCACGTTGCTGTAGTAAAAAGTGGCAAGTTGTTTCTACCAAGGCTTACAGAGCAGGTGTGAACTCCCTTCATAAGCAGATATATGTTGACTAAAAGCAGGAAGGTATTACAATACACACAGTCTTACTGACCTGGTAGAAATTCTGCCTTTCCTGTCGTGTCCATCTGGGGTCACATCTTGAAATATTTGGAAGGTGTTCAGAGATGATCATTATTATGTACAGAAAAATTTGCTTCATAGGACAGGTTTAATTAATTCCAGATAGAAAAATACCTTGGAGTGGATTATTTCAGGACTTATTTATGAAAGATGAGCAGTTATATGGAAGTCTATTTTCTGGATGCTTCTTCATTTAGCAAGCAAAGACATATTAAAATCAATGGCTGTGTGCTGAGTTGAGGAGACTTGTTACAGAAATGAAATGCTCTGTAAGTTTATTAGCTTATGTCGACACAAGGTAAAACCTGTGGTGTTTGATGTCCTCTGGTTCCATTTTAGAAAGGCATTAATGATTCCCCTGGAAGCTGTGAACAGATACCACATAGGCCTGAATTCAGCAGGGGGAGAGGGAAAATAATGCAATGTGCTGTTTAACATGATTAGCATGAGAAAAAACAAGCCTTGGTTTAGCAGGTCTTGGCTGAGTGAACTGTGGACTCCAGAAATGTTTGCCTCAACCACATAATTAAGTTAAACTAGTTTCATTTCTCTTTATTGAAATGTGCTTGATAAGTCTTTTATTCCAACTGCACCCATAGCCATGAAGAAAACTGGTGGTGTACTCATATATTTGATAATACTTGCTGTCCTTGAGTGTGAATATGGGAGAGAAAAGCAAAATAAATGTTTTCAGAAGCTCTTTGATTATATAAACACTTGAACTGCTACCAATTCAAGTTACATGACAAGTCTGTAATTCCAGAATTTCTCTAAAGAAAAGAATTCAACTATCACAGCCTCAAACACATCAAACTTGCTTTGTTGTAACAATGTGTTATGTTGTGCATCTGCTTTTCCTGCTTTTAAAAGGCTCAAGTTCAAGTTATGCCTCAGGAGTAGAGAATTTTCCTAGCTAGTAGGTCCTGCCACTCATGCACAAGCTTTTTTATTTTTTTTTCCTGTTTTAGATGCATTATTAACCCAGTTCTGTTATGTGGCAATTCCATGGTACTGAAACTGAGGAGTCACTTATTTCAACCCCAGAAAGTTTGTTCAGCCTTCATTTTAGAAGACTTAAATTCCTGTATTTAAACAAGAGTAGAAGAATAATACAGTTGTGAGGAAAAATCTGTACAAACCTGGAGCTTTCTGTATTTTTTTAAGCTTGATTATTTTTTTTCTCTTGCCAGGCATTTTGGTGTACAAAGCACACAGAATCATTGAGTCCTGTCAGGAGGCGTTCATCTTGCGCCTTTATCGCCAGAAGAACAAGCAAGGCTTCATTAAAGCTTTCACAGATAATGCAGTTGCATTTAACACTGGCTTTTGTCATGTGGAAAGAGTGATGAAAAATCTTTTTGTTGGGAAGCTTTATCTGTGGCCAAGGTGAGGCACTTCTTTACTTCACTGGAGAGTTAAACTTAGAGCAAAGATGAAGGATGTTACAGCGAGTTCCCAAGAACATGAGGTGTGTGCAGTCACTCTGCTGATCTGTGTTCCTTCTTCTATTCCCAAACAAAACTTTTTCAGTTTTTGACAGAAGTGGTTTTAAAGATGCTGAATTTCTGAGAGTATTTTTGAAAATGGACTCCAATTGTCTGTATTAAGGGGATGAACCTTATGGCAGAGCTCTCCTGTTAGTCAGCAGAAATCACAACAAAAAGTGACATTCTTAACAGTTTAAGAAAAACTTCTCCTACTAAACAAGAGTACTCAAGCCATGAAATGACAGGAAAACAGTCTCTCAGTTCTGCTATTCATGGATGTGTTTGTTTCCAGCTTTTATGAAACTCCATGCATCTCTTTCTACATGTCAGATTATTTTAATCTTCTTACACACCTATGCTGTGTATGAAGAACATTTCTTGATGACTGTTAAAAAACTAATTGCCAAAATGTAGCATGCACAAAGCCTTCCAGGAGCAGATCCACAAATGGAACTGAGCACTCTGATGACCCAGTCAGTGCTTTTGCCCTGGGCAGGAGCTCTGCCCATTTGTTCTGTTAGTCCAGGCTGGAATGTGTTTCACTCCTTCTTAATGAATGGCTCCTCTGCATTGTAAATTCATTTACAGTCTTTCAGTATCCCAGGGAAGTAGAAGTGGACATACCTGGGCTAGGAAAGGTTGAGTAGAAGCTCTCTAGATTTCCTTCCTTGACTTCCATGAAAAGACCTGGGGCTGCAGGCTGCAGTAAGGAGATGTGGAGTTGCAGAGGTCAGCAGCCATGAGGTTCTCTGAACCTCCTCCTGTCAGGAACAGTCAGGTGGCATCTCTGGATCTGTGCAGCTGGAGTGGCTTCAAGGACAACCCTTGTTGGGTTCCAACGAGGACCTGCAGATTGGCATTGCAGGCTGGAACATCATAAAGTCCACTGGTGCAGCCGTGTGATTTCAGAGAATTTATGAACCCCTTCCAGTTTCTCCTTTATATGATTTTTTGGGCTTAATTTAATATTTGTTATGTGTGATGATGATGGAGAATCCAGTGCAGTAGTTTTCCATGGATCATTCACCAGCACTGTAGGCTCACATGACTAGAGTGACTACAGTCATAATTGTGGAACAGATGGTTTTCCAAGGCTGTTCATAAGATTGCAGTCTTCACATCAGTAGAAACTGATTTTGGAATTAACTTAGTTGTTTACATTTTAAATAATTGTAATTGTAGTTTGTATAAATGTTTGAGTAATTCTAAGTCAAATAAAACTGTCCATGTAAATCTCAAGAAGCTGTTTTTCTCTTAGATTTCATGTTGCAGTGCACTCGTTTTTAGAGAAGCATAAACCTGAAGTGGTGGAAATACACGTGGCAATGACCCCTGCTATGCTTGCTATCCAGACTGCAATCCTGGACATTCTGAATGCATGTCTGAAGGAACTGAAACGTTACAACCCAGCTCTTGAAGTAGAAGATCTATCTTTAGAGAATGCTATTGCTAAACCTTTTGACAAGGTAACAATTTGGATTGTTCTGCAGTGTCTGAGTAACAGGATATAGATCTCCAAAGTGCCTGCCATGCAGACAGAAATGTTATTTGCAAAATAAATAACCAGCAGCAGCTGAGTGTTCTCCCATGACATTTTTATTACTGGTACAAGGGGGTGTAATGGTGATGTGACAGTTGCCAGTAGGGTTTTTGATGTATTGGTGTTATTGTTCTTCCTTCATTTCCAAAGTCCCAAGAGTAAGAACACCTCAATTCATGGTTATAATAATAATTTTTGCTGCTGTTATTAAAAAGACAGCTGCAACTTCAGCTCAGAATACTTTGGAGATAAGTATCTGTAATTGCCATATACATACTCCTCTTTCCCTTTTTAATTTCTTGCTTCTGTTTTTTATTTTCTCTAGTAGAAGCAGCACTGTATGCACTAGACAATATGCACATGCATGCATCTGCTGTATCTTTAATCATTATGTTTGTCAATAACTTTGGGTTCACTGTTATTTTTGACAGATCTGCAATGTGTGGCACACATATGCTTTTGTTAGGGTGAAATCAACTGTCATAGTGCAACACAGTTTTGGTTAACTGATATAATCTGGATGGAAAGCCTTCTGTACTTTAAATATTTGAAGGTTCTTTCCTGGGCTCTGTAAGTCACACACCTTCGTGGAACCTATCTTGATTTTGGAAACTAAATTACATTATAATGTTTTTTTCTGTACCTAAGTAAAGGACACTAGATACTAAATACAACAGGCCAGTACCAATAAAAAAAGTAGTTTTTTTATAATTTTACCAGTATTTTATTATTAGATGGTGAGGAAAAAAATTATTGAAAGCATTAAATTGTTTATGTCTGCTAATTGCTGATATGTGTTTCATAAAGACATCTATATTATGTTAGCTTTGCTAAAATATGGTAACATATCAAAACAGATATCTCACCAGTACATATTTATTTTGGTATCTGTAATAACTTTGGGAAACCAGAGCCTGTAAAGTTAAAGTGGATTCTCAGCTTGTTGGAAGCTATAGTGCAGTACTGTATGTTTGACACTCCCAACTTTCCAATTTTAATTTCCAGACAATCCGCCACTATTTAGATCCTCTCTGGCATCAGCTTGGAGCCAAGACAAAGTCTTTGGTGCAGGATTTGAAGATCCTCCGTACTTTGCTACTGTATCTAACCCAATATGATTGTGTCACTTTCCTTAATCTCCTGGAGTCACTGAAAGCAAGTGAAAAAGCTTTTGGTGAGAATTCAGGTAAACATGGAATAACCATACAAGTTAATGCATGAAACGGTGCAATGTTGATGTTTTTAATTATCATTCCCAAACACATGAAGGTATCTAATTAGGTTTTACACAACCAGCCATAAGGACGTAGGTTTTTATTGACAGATAATTCTTTCATCTTCCCACTTAACTGCTGTTACTTAACAGTGTGAGATTTGCATCACATTTTTGCCTTTTGTTAAGCTGGTGATTACACGGCAAGCAGGCAGGGTAGGTATTCCAGCTGAAGATCTGGGGCTTTTATTGCAGAGGGTTGGAACACATTGCAGATGTCAAACCACTGCTGCTTCTTTCTCATTTCCTCTCCAGGCTGGCTGTTCCTTGACTCCAGCACTTCAATGTTTGTGAATGCTCGAGCTCGAGTTTATCGCATTGCAGATGAAAAACTGAATCAGAAAGGCAAAGGCTCAGGCTCTGAAAAACGTGATGTAAAGAAGGAAAATGGTACTGATCATTCCTAATTTTAAGTTGAGGAGTGTCACACGATTCCAAGTGCTTTGCATATTATTACTTGTACTCTGGTTCCCTGCATGAACTTCCACAGCTCAGGATCTCAGTCTGTTAGTGGGATAAATTGAGATATAATCTTAGCTCCAAAAGCATATGATAAACAACGTCAAAGAGTCACGACGCAGGGATTCTCCTAAGCTTGCTCAGCTGATCACTGCAAGAGCTTTTGGGAAATTGTTCTTGCATTACATTGATGTTTAGCTTCATCTTTATTATCTTATGTGAAAGAGTAGGAGGCTGTGGTTGCTTTTATTAAAAAAATATATTCAGGAGTTTCAGAATTGAAGAATGAGTGAATACCTCAGTGTTTGGCTTCACAAAAGCATTTATCTCCATTTTTAAATTTAAGAGTGTTCTCCGCCTCATTAGCATAACAAGTTGCATATGTAGGCTGTTGAATATCATATGTGCCAACAACCATCACACTAATGACATCTAACCACTGATTTAAAGTCTGAAGGATATTTTGCCTGCAAGAGCTGCTATATTCCATCTTATTTTGTTTCAGAACTGAAAAGGGAATTGGTTCTAGAAAGTAACCCAAAATGGGAAGCTTTGAGAGAAGTACTGAAAGAGATTGAAAATGAGAATAAGAACAGTGACAACCTTGGTGGTCCAGGTGAGAGAATACGAAATCATGCAAGTTTTCCATGAATTCTACTGGTTTGTACTTCTACTTGACCTTGGAGAGAAGGAACTAATCTTTTTCTGTAGTTTTATCAAAGAGCTGGTTTAAATTTAGTAATTTGTGGCCTCAAGATGAGGAATTTCTGTACATTATGTACATAAACTATGTAAAATTAAACTCTTATTAGGTCTTGCTCTAAAAGAAAAATGCTGTTCCTACAATGCAATACTTTTTAGGAAAGAACCTACATTATTCTGAAAAAACATTTTAGGTTACATTTCAGTAATGTACTGATACCTTTGTTCCAAGGCAAATAAAACAGATACGGAGATTTATAATGATCAAGGTACCATTCACTCATTTCTGAAGTTTGGCTTCAAAACAAAAATAGGGGTTCTGTCTTACACCCTTTCTAACTTGCACATTCTTCTCATGCACCTGAAAATTTGCTTTGCATGGGTTGCATATAAATGAGGTAGAGATTAGGAGGCAGGGAAGAGAGTCTAACTGCTTTGCTGCCTTTCCTATTTTAGGGCTTTTCATTCCCTTAAAATTTAGCAAGTTTTATTTTAGGAAATAGTAAGGGTAAAAAAGTGCTCTTTTCTCCCACCCACAGTGTTCTGACTCTGGGTAAGAACTGGCTCTCTCTCCTAGTGTTGTAGGAGTTTATCTGAGTCAGCTTGCAGAGAATTGTTATTCACCAGTGTCAATAATACTGTGTGAAACATGTGTTTTGTAGAGTCTCTAACACAGCTGACAAATTAGAATGGTCTAAATTAAGTTCTCTCTTATTCCATATCTTAAAAATGAGTAGTTGTTCGAGTATGTTTCAACACGACTGTATCTGCCTCATTTCCAATAGTCAGAAGGAAAACTTCATTAATTTAGATATTGTAAGAAAAAGGAATGTTGAACTTCCATTAATCTACTCTAATTTCATTTGGTACAAAATCCCATGCAATTTAAATTCTCTCAAAGTCCAGAGCAACTGTGGCAGCCGAATGTGAAGGCATTTGGCAGGCACAGGGTTGGATCAGTGCGAGCCATTGGCTCGGGAGGTGCTTTAGCTGGATCAGAAGCACAGCATTACAGGCTGTAAACATGGTATTGTTTCTTGACTGCAGGGCAAGTGCTCATTTGTGCCAGTGATGACCGAGCCTGTGCACAGCTCAGGGAGTATATTATTACTGGAGCAGAAGCTTTTTTAACAAGACTTTATAACAAAACCTTCGGAAAGGACGAGAAAGCTGGAGAAGTGTGGATTAAAGACAGAAAAGCCATGAAGTCCAAAGGAAATGCCAAACCAGACACAGGGCCTCAAGCCAAAAAAGCCAAACTGACAGCTTCTTCAAAACAAAATAAACAGAAGAAGCAGCAAGACCGGACTCTAATCCAAATGATAGGGAAAACTGAGGAGGAAAAGAGAGAGGAGGTCGAGGTGGAAGACAACAAAGAATTAAGTGGTAGCCAAGAAAGCAACACTGAAGAGACCATTCCTCAAGATTTTGATTTCAGCTTGCCCTCAGATTGTTACTATGGGATTTTCAAGGACCCACTGACGATTATCCACCCTCTGCAGGGCTGTGGGGATCCCTACGCGCTCACTCGGGTGCTGCACGAGGTAGAACCCAGATATGTTGTGCTGTATGATGCAGAACTCACTTTTGTTCGGCAGCTGGAAATCTACAAGGCAAGCAGGCCTGGGAAGCCTTTGAGGCAAGTTGACTTGGCCAGGGTAATTCTAGTCTGAAATGAAAAGATTGGAAGTGCACTGTCAGCAGTCAATGCAGAACATGCTGCTGTTCATTTTCATAGCTACCTTCCAGTTCCTGTTAAGCATTCAGGTTTAAACAAAAGCAGAATGTCTGGTGTAACCAAAAGATAATTTTTACTTTCCAGCAGGTATTTAGTCCCTTAACAGCAGAAGCATATCTGTTGAAAAAAAGAAACAATTCCAAGATCTCTGCTTCAATGATTTTAGTGGCAGTAGATAATTTTCAGATGGTGTAGTCTCATTTTAAACCATCTCTGAAGATATGATTTTTAAAGAAAAGGATTCATTTTGGGTTTAATTAATTTTCACATTTCCTGATGTTCATCATGCTGAAGACCAGTAATTCAGAAACTGTAACAGAGAAGAAAGTAAAGGAAACATAATAAAGAAAATTAGTATTTGCAGTTATAGCAACTGACAGAAAGATCACCACATTGGGTATATGTATTTAATACACCTGGAAATTGCAAAACTCAGTTTTATGAATAAATGTCACATACTGATTAAAAATATAGAAAACTTAAAATTTAATATGCTAATAACTAGTCAGGCATTTACTGCTACTAACCTTAAATTTACTGGTTGTGAATTTTTTTAACTTAATACAAAGTTTTGTGACCTCTTTTGTTTTTCTCTTTTATACCTGCAGAGTTTATTTCCTCATCTATGGGGGCTCCACGGAAGAGCAGCGCTACCTCACAGCCCTGAGGAAAGAGAAGGAGGCCTTCGAAAAACTCATTCGGTAACACAGTTCAACTGCCTCTAGAATTAGAGTTTCATGTGATTCCCCAATATGCTGACATTTTAAATAGAGTGAAGTTCTTAACTGTGTGAAGGCTTTAAATAAACTTTTAATTCAATTCTTTGTCAGATGTAAAGATTACTTTCCTATTGAGAGTCACCAAAAAGTCAAAACTTTCCTTTTCAAAGCACCTGGTATTTTGTTTATTAATTTTAACAGGATTTAATATTGATGTAAAGGCTAATCAGCATCACTTGAATTTTTTTCCTAATTGTCTATGAAGTTCATCTGTGTAATTGTGTTTCTGCAGGTAACATTCCTTGTAAGATAATTTCTAAAGCTCTTATAACCTAAGTCAGTTGGGGAAACAAAACATTTCCTCAGACTGCATAAGACAGTATTTTTACTGACAGTGCCTTCTCACAGGTTACAGTGCTATTACTAGTCATCAGTTCCTTTGTAAAAGGAAAAAACTAAAAAAACTGAGAAAATTGCATTTCTGATCAGGCTTGCATTTAGTATTAAACTATATATAATTTTACATCTGGATGAAGGGTATTGAAATATTTCATCTTCTTTACTCCTGTATTTGCAGTTTTTAGTGTGTGTGTGTTTGTGGTTCCTTAGAGAGAAGGCCAGCATGGTTGTTCCTGAAGAAAGAGAAGGAAGAGATGAAACAAACTTAGACCTCCTCAGAGACGCCAGACCTGCCTCTGTCTCTGCTGACACACGCAAAGCAGGTGAGCAGCTCCAAGGTCAGCCCTGCAGCCCAGAGCTGCCCAAAAGTCCCTGAACTATTGCACCTTAAATCTCCCTCAAAGTATCTGGGGCAGAGACACGTTGTACATTGGCTTCATGCTAAAGAAACATTATTTTTCAGTGACAGTGCACTGGGGTTTCCTTTGAAAGTACAGGTTAATGAATTATTTGACCATTAGGATGGATACCATTTGGATTGCTCCTTGTCAGATTCTTGGTTATGAGGCTGTCTAGTGCTGCTTGTAGGAAGATAAATTAAAACATAGAAACTGAAGTCTACAGATGGTCAAAGGCAGTGTTGTCCTTGAGCTAGTAAATGATGGGGATTTCTTTTCATCTTGACAAAACATGCTGCCTGGGTAAACAATGCACATTATGGGTGTGATCACTTTCTTTGTAGTCCTTTTTCTTTTGTTGCAGTTCTAACCATATTTTTGTTCTTTTCCTCTGAGAGTATGCTATGCCTCTGCCTGTTTTTCTTTACTGTTGTTTCTGTAATCCTGTTCTCCTTTGCCATATGCTCTCTAATCTTTGCTCTTGCATCTTTTGTGGCCTTGGTGCTGCAGTCTTTTTATGTGTCCTGCAGATCTGTAGAGCGCAACACATAATTCCCACAATAAAGTGCATTTCTGTGGGAAACAGCTGGAAATAAAAGGGATCAGCTTCATTATCTTGTTTTGCAGGCAGCCTTTTAAAGATTTCCCTGATTCATTTAAATAATTTTCATCTACAGTTTAATGTCTTTCATTGTCACCTATACAAAGCTTTCAGCAAGTAGCATGGTAGTTCTACCAAGCTGCAGAGCATGCTCCATAACCTATAGTATATATTTAGGTAAGTAATACATATATATTTATGTATATACAATATGTATATTACAATATACATATGTATATATTTATGTATAATGTAAATATGTATATATTTAGTATATATTTAGGTAAGTAATTTTTTTCTCTAACAGTTAAAAATCAAATGAAGTCTTTATTTATTGTATTGCTGAATTTGAGGTATAAATTAAGATGAGAAGTCCATCCATTGCAGAGGCCTTGGCAAGACACAGGAAAACAACCAGAGCAGGATGTATGGGGATAACCGTGTCTATTTTGCTCTCCAGGTGGACAGGAACAGAAGGGTGTCCAGCAAACCATAATCGTGGATATGCGGGAATTCCGTAGTGAGCTTCCGTCGCTGATCCATCGCCGTGGGATCGACATTGAGCCCGTGACTCTGGAGGTTGGGGATTATATTCTGACCCCGGACATCTGCGTGGAGCGGAAGAGCATCAGCGATCTGATCGGCTCCCTGAACAACGGCCGGCTGTACGCGCAGTGCGTGGCCATGTGCCGCTACTACAAGCGGCCAGTGCTCCTCATTGAGTTTGATCCCAACAAATCCTTCTCCTTGATCCCGCGGGGCTCTTTACAGCCAGAAATTTCCAGCAATGATGTTACCTCTAAACTAACCCTTCTCACACTGCACTTCCCAAAGTTACGAATCCTGTGGTGTCCCTCTCCCCACGCCACTGCTGAAATCTTTGAGGAGTTGAAACAAAACCATCCCCAGCCCGACGCAGAAACAGCGATGGCCGTCACCGCAGACTCCGAAATTCTCCCTGAGTCAGACAAGTACAACCCTGGGCCTCAGGACTTCCTGCTGAAAATGCCAGGGGTCAATGCAAAGAACTGCCGTGCCTTAATGACCCACGTTAGAAGCATTGCAGAGCTGGTGACGCTGTCCAAGGACGAGCTAGCCAAGATTTTGGGTAACGCTGCCAATGCCACACAACTCTTCGACTTTATTCACCTGACCTATGCAGAGGCACTAGCCAAAGGAAAAAGCAAAAGATGACTCATGAGATTGTTCAACACAGCACAGATAAGCTTTTCTGGCACAGTACTTTGGCAAATACATGAAATGTTTTAATAAATGCCCCCTCTAAGATAACCAGTTTTTTCTTGCTAATGCTATTCCATCAGTTTTAATATGTGAGTTAATTATTACTAAAGGCAAGTTTCAAGAGGAAAAAATATTTTTAATAGAGAAATATGAATTATGTTTATTCTTTTTAAAGCGCTTTAACAAACTCTATAATATCACTGAATTAACTAAATTTCTAACTGAAATTAGAAATTTCAGTTAGAAAACTGAAATAAATTTCTAACTTAATTAACTAAGTCTTACCAAGACCATAAGAATTAAGTGCTAAGACTAACTGATAAAGGTGTTTTCTAGTGAAAGTTATGATGTCTTGTTCAAGCCAAAAATGTGCTGTGTTTGATTAGTCTGGCTGACCTGCTGCATGATACAATGCTGCTTTTGCCATTTTTAATGTCTCATTCTCTGGCAACTGCCACTTTTTGATTGACAGTGATGAAGTTATTTGAAACGTTGTGGTCTTTGCTCAGGAGTTTATTTAGACTATACTGGGACTGAATCCTGAATTTTAGAACATGACCATAAGCCTATGTCATAGTAAAATCCATTTGTATGCTATGCTCTACATTTTGCTTGCTTACTTTACTACCAGTTACACTTTTTACCATTCCAAATCCAGTACAACTCTGTCTTGCTAGATTTTACAAAGTGCTTTCCTTTGGTCTAACTGGGTAGACATTCTGTGGTACCACAATGCAACTTAATTTTGAGTGTGCCTTATACTTTTAAGAGGCTTTGTTTTTTACTCAGTTTTGATAGCTCTTTCACTTCAAAGTGAAAAATCTGGGTACAGCATTGGCACTGTTCCTTTATACCAAAGAATATTTTCTCTTGTATAATGCAGTTATTTTCTAAGCAAGGTTTTCCAAAAGTGTTGAAAGTTCTTCCAATATTGGCTTCTTTTGTGTCCTACTGCTCTTGTATTTTTATGTTCCAAATCAACTGTCAATAACCTCAGTAAAGCCATTGTCACCTAGAAAATAATACTTTCAGTGTTTTTTGTAGCATAAAAGAAGGAAATGTTTGTGAATATGTGCATTGTTAAATTATATATTCTACATTGAACTTTGATACAACTGTGTACAAACTGCTATTGCCAAAAGGGTTGGTCCAGTGTTATTCCATGCTAATGTATTTACATTTGTTATTTACAAAACCTTTATCGATGACTTGCACATGTATTTATATGATTCTAATGGGAACAACAGACCAATATTATCTCCTTTGTGAAAGAAAAAAATATTTTTTGTGTTCAGGTTTGGTAAAAACTGTACTGTGCACTTTCAGGTAAAATGTTTATTGTGCATTTTAAGTGCGAATGATGAATTGTTAACTTTAATCTATGATTGAGCTATAACAAATTTCCAAGAGAACATTTTTCTGCAGATGCAAATTTTAGTATTAAATATACCCATAATCAGATTAAAATTTGTTCATTATCTTGTTTTTCATTTTGCTGTATTGATATCAAAACATTTATATTTTTAGTGTGTGGTTTACAATCCAGATCTTTGGGTTTCTATTGCCCTAGATTCTAATTTATTTAATATGAGAAGTCTTTACATTTTGACTTTTGCTTATTCAAACAAATGTTGTCAGATATGCAGAGGGTTGAGAATGCTGTAAAGTGGTGCTAAGAGAACTGGAAATCAGAGTAAGAGCCAAGTGTCCTGAGTGCATGGCCTGTGGAGCCTGATTCAGAAAGGGCAGCTGAGCAGCCTTTGAGAACAAACATTGCTCGTGCAAGGGGCAGTAGGGGCTCCATCAACTCTGGGTTTGGGGTTTGTCACAGATGCTGCCTCAGCTCTGTCAGTCAGGTTTGGAGTTTTTGCATTGATGTGTATGGGGTGACAATGAAGGGTGTAGTAATGGGTGATAAAGTTGTAGCTTTGTGTTGTATGCTAGATCAAAGTCACATCATGCAATTAAATAATTATTTGCTAAATATTTAATGAAATTGCCTTTTGCTTATATGTGTGGAATTTTTGTAAAGCTTTTTCCTTTTTCCTTTATGCAGGATTTGCCCCTTTTCTCTAGAACAAGTAGATGTTGTTGCATGTTATTACTGCTCCTGTGCTTTGGCATTTCCCTGTATTAGGTGTGATGGCCAGTGAGAGCTGTGTCCTCCTGGGGCAGGAGGTGCAGACTGTGCTCCAAGGTGGGAGAGGTCCTGTGTCCTGAAACCACTTCTCCCTGAAATTACAGAGCCCAGGGCTCTGCCTGAATGCAGTCACAGCACAGGGCTGGGTGGATGGTGAAAACCTCTCTTTGACCAACAGTCATGGAATTTGTACATCTTGTCATTGCTGATGTTTTAAATGTGTGCTTTTTTATTAAAAAATCAAACACAAACACCCTCTGCCTTCAGTTTGGAAGTGTGTCAGTTTGTTGCTTGTCCCCAAACCAAGACTTCATGTTCCCAGGTCCCTCAGTAGGTGAAGCCTTTCTGTGAGGGGTTCACATGCTAGAGAGCTGCCAAGTTGCTCCTTTCTGCAACTTCTCCTGGGCTTGGATCACTGACAGTTCTTCTGGAACAACCACACAACCTTCAGGAGCAAATGTAGCTTTTATTAGCAAATCTGTTTAGCCACAGGACCCTTTGATGTGTTTAATATGAAGTCTTCAATATCTTGTTAACTGATACCTTCTTGCACTGAAAATGCACTTACCAATAGTATCTGCACCTTCTTCATTCACATGTCTTGATAAGGTTTTGCAAGGATGTACTCAAATGTTATGAGTTTCAGTGCCATTTTTTTTTTTGAGTACAAAATTTTAGGAACTCATCTCCCAGACTTTTCAATACAAAGAGGCTGACTGTTTTTTATTTGAGTTTTGATCTGTATTTTGAAAGCCTCTCCTCAATAAATTAAAGGGAAGAAATATCCTCTATCAAAGTCTTAAAAACAATGAAGTAGCTTGGCTGGCCAAGACTTAGCTGAGAGATGATTTCTTGCTGAAGTTAGTGAGGGTAACCAGGGCTGCTACACTGCTGTGGTGATTTGTTGTCTAAACAGAAGGTGTTGCTGCAATATGTCAAAATGGGCCTGTGTATGTACTAATTTTAGCATCTTTTTTTTTTTAAGCATGATAAAATTACCTTAATCCACAACTTCTGTAAAGCAGATTTCCCAGGAATATTTAATCAGGGCTAAATAGATACCATTTTCTCAGCTTGCATTTTACCCTAGTTCTGTCTGTGAGAGCCTCCCTCTATAAATTAAAGCATAGTTTTCATTTCTAGGGTCCTCAGTTCCTCACTGTTACTTCTTTTTTCTTTCACCTTGATCATCTCCCATCAAAGAGCAGGAGCCTGGAATTATTAAACAGCTGACACTGTTTCCAAGCTGGCATTTTCAGTCAGCTGTGCAATCTTGTTCTTGCACTCTCAGCTTCTTCCTCAGCTCTCAGAATGGCACCTAGACCATTCTTATTTGTATTGGTTCTTGTTTAGGAAAACA
Source organism: Setophaga petechia (assembly GCA_024362935.1). Classification (NCBI taxonomy): domain Eukaryota; kingdom Metazoa; phylum Chordata; class Aves; order Passeriformes; family Parulidae; genus Setophaga; species Setophaga petechia. Next base: position 3,621,388 of record JANCRA010000027.1, on the reverse strand, counting down.
CAGTGGCTATGTGGCAAAATCTTTGGAACTGATTTGCCTTTTTTAATGTAACCTTTCTGATGTAAGTTCAGATCACAATCAATAGTCAAAGTAAAACCACATGTAAGTCTTCCTGTTCATGAGATGCTAAGGTTTACCATGGGCTAGGCCGAGAGTTTCAGAAACTATTAAGCTGGGACTACTGATTAAAGGATTTCAGCCAGGAGCCAGAGAGTATGTTTATCATCTTGAGGGTAGAATTTTCAGAATCACTACTAAATCTATCACATTTGTACAATAAATAGTTAAGGGTTTTATTTTAGAACCACTATTCATATCTTCAGCTTCACTTTAATAGTTCAGTGAATTCAAATTTCATCTACCTGAACTCAGAAAACTTGGAATTTTATATAATTGAATTAGCAAGAAGAGAAACAAATTCCCACCTGTAAATTCAGTGCAATAGCTCTGGTTTCTGTCTCCTTTGTGACTATTACCTGTTGTCCACAGAAACATGCTAACCTTCAAATTTCAGCATATAAAAACCATCTCCCAAGTGATCCAAAGCCCAGGAGTTTTCCCAGTAAAATTGGCACAAGAAGCCTAAACTTGACAAAGCTGCATTTCAGCCCCCTAAAAATAGTCAGCATAGTTCTAATCTGAGCTCTTTGCACAGAGCCCTGCAGTTCCATGAGGACACACAGTGGGACATGTGGATTGTCCCTCCTCTGAACATCCTCAGGTGAAGGGGATGAAGGGAATGTCCCAGCAGTGTCCCAGCAGTGTCCCTCCTCTGAACATCCTGGGATGAAGGGGATGAAGGGGATGTCCCAGCAGTGTCCCAGCAGTGTCCCTGCTCTGAACATCCTGGGGTGAAGGGGATGAAGGGGATGTCCCAGCAGTGTCCCTCCTCTGAACATCCTCAGGTGATGTCCCAGCAGTGTCCCTCCTCTGAACATCCTCAGGTGAAGGGGATGTCCCAGCAGTGTCCCAGCAGTGTCCCAGCAGTGTCCCTGCTCTGAACATCCTGGGATGAAGGGGATGAAGGGAATGTCCCAGCAGTGTCCCAGCAGTGTCCCTGCTCTGAACATCCTCAGGTGAAGGGGATGTCCCAGCAGTGTCCCAGCTGTGCAGCTGCAGTGGAGATCTGTGTGTCCTGTACTCACAGCATCATCTAGCACTGAATTAAGTAACATTTTACAATTTCTTCATCACTTTTTTCTTGTGAAAATGTAAACTCTTGTGAATTTATTCTGAGATTCTCTATTCAACTTTTATCTTTCTTCTATTTTTCCTCTGGAATTTTCTGATTTATTTCTTTTTTACAACTCATATCCTAACCATGACTGTCTGTATTCTTGTCCTTTTGTTTCCCCTCAAGAATGCTTAATAATTCTTAAATATTGTGGCAATCTGTGATGTCTGTTGAGCACAAATAACACTGAATTCTTTGCAAGACTGGCTGCACTGGAGCCTTCTCCAGCACTTATGATCAAGGGGGTTACATAAAAAAGTATTGTACTTTGCTTTCATTTTGGCCCCAGACTTGAGGCGTGTCACACATGGAAAGCTGACACTCAGGGAAAAGAGAGCAGCAGGTTGGCAGTTCTTGCAACATTAAATTCTTGGGTTTGTCTTACATTTCTTTTGAAACAGATTAAAAGCAGTCCAAATAACAGACACAGTAAAATCATAATCAGTTGATTTTATAAATTTTTCACACCCTGGCAAAATTTTGAAGTATTTTTTATGTGTCACAAAATTCTTGGAATCTTTGCATAGATAGCAAAAGTTGGAAATTTTCTTGTGGCTTTTATATCCCACGACCACTTTTGTATATTGCAGTACTACAACTGGCAAGTTCTCAGATCCTGCAAAAACTCTTATTCCATGCTTAAGCATTTACATTAGGGTGGGAGATCTGCAAGAGCAAAAATATTAACTGCATGTCTTCTACTTTTGTCTAATTTTTCTTTATCTCCTTCTCCAACTCCTCCTATTGTCAAAATATTCTTTATTTCTGCATCATCTTAAATCTCTGAATGCTGAGTGTTGGGAAGAACTACAGTCTATAAAATCAACATATATTTGTGTTAAGCTATCACGATTCTAACTTCTGAAATCTCTGTAATGCTCTTGTTTCATTGCTTACAGAAGCATTTGGAAATCTATCAATCCATTTTCTCTACAGCCTACACCATGTCCTTCCAACACTTGCAGTGACAGCAAGGGGGGCAGACACTCCAAACAAAAGCTGGCCAGGATTGAAATGTCCAGGTCACCTGCAGCTATAGCCCAACAGCAAAATCTAGAGATCCTTCAAGAAAAGTCCTGCCCCTACTAAATACCAAAAATACCTAAAATCTTCCAAGACACATCCTGTGCAAATCTTGGTGCATGAAGTAGTGTCCATACAGACAGTCCTTCAAAAATGAAGATGTCTCAGACAAGCCTTGAACTGCAGCAATAAATCTGGTGTATTACAGCTCATACAACTATTAAATTTGCCATTTTCTTAAATATTTGCATTATACTGCACATCACTAGCTGACAGAAGTCATAAGCAAGTTCTTCTTTTTCACTTAATCTTTACTTGACAGAAGGTCTGAATCACATACTGAGGTACCCAAGCTCTTTTCCACAAAGTCCTATTGGTATTAAAATGCAGAGATTTGGGGTTTTTGGTCAGCCCCACCAGCTCCTTAGGGATCTCTGACGTGTTTCTAGTGGCCTCAGTAACTCTTGTGTTATTACCCAAACAGAGGAATTTCAGCTGGAGTCCCCCAGGAATGTCTGGGGCCATTGGCAGCCCCAGCACCTGCAGGGGACCCATGGGTGCCTGCAGGGGGTGACACTGGACAGGAGCCTCACCTCTGCAGTGACCCTGGAAAAGCCAGCTAAGGCCATCCCCAGGTCTATATTTAGATCTGTTTGTTTAATTGGTGGAGTGCACCAAGAATAAATAATGAGCTAATTCTGAAGATCATTCCCAGAACAGCCAGCTCGGATTTTTTTTCTGCAAGTCAGAGCTCTTTCCTCTCCTTTCTTTGGGTTTTCTGGATTTTGGTGTTTTTAATGGTTTCCTTATCTGAAGGTGAACATCTTTATCTAAACACAGTTGTAGGAACAGTACGTTATTTCAAGCATGGAGCATTCTGCACATGAGTGAGGTTTTGCAGGTTTTTTTTTACAGAATACAAAAATAGTTAAAAGTTCAAATTCTAAAAACTGGATCAAAGATTCTAACCAGATTGGAGAGGAAGTTTCTCCCATTAACAAAAAAAAAAAAAAAAACCAAAAACCAAAAACCAAAAACCAAAACCAACCCAACAACAACAACAAAAAACCAGCAAACCAAAACACAAGTCAGTTAAGGAAACTACCACCAGAGTTTTTCCAATGTATTCTACAGACCTTCCTTACCTTCCTTGATGACAGTTAAAAACAAGGAGCTTAGCTACAAATTTTATCTCAGAAAAGAGTTTAAAAAGACTTAAACAGATACAGAAATTCCTTTTTCAAATTTTTCATTAACTTTTTAGCTGTAATGGGTTATAAAGGTTTGATAATTTTTTTTAAAACCCTTCTCTTGTATTTTGCTTTGTTCTAATGCACCAGCAGCATCCACTGTGGTCTCTGTGTCTCAGTGAGTGCACAGGCAGAGAGGTGAGGTACAGAGTGACATAGAAAGGTCAGAGTGCAGTGAAAGGACTGTGCAGTAACAGAACAGGCTTGCTCATGGACTTGATGATTAATAATACTAAAACAGCAATTGTCCTTTTAATGACTCTGGACATAAGTGGGTCTCATTTAACTTGACTTACTGGCTGAAAGAATACAAGCTTTAGTCACATACCAACCAGGTGCTGTGAGAACAGTACTGGGTCTCTTTGCTAGGTTATAAAATAAAGAACTTCATTCAGTCATGCACTTGGTGTTGTATTCATTTTATCTCACAAATAGGGAGCCAAAAAAACTAAAGGCAAAGGGTTATGCCCAAGCTGATAAAGCAAGTCCATGATGAAGTGTGTAATTGAAACTCACCACTGACTCATAGGTCAATTGAACCTTAAATCCTTAAAATCTTATTTCCATATGCTTTTTTAGCTCTCATATGATGTTGTTTATTACCAGTTTCAGATTAAATCTTTATTTCTGTAGGAGTGTAGTGATACTCTGAGCAGCTTACACTGAAGTTTCTCTTGATTCCCAACACTGATGCACCAATTCATTCTGTCACATGCAAAAACATTCTGCCACCTCCAGCATAGCTTTGGGACCAAGTATGACAACTTTGGGACAACTATTCCATGACATGAGCTCACCAAAAAGCCTGTCTAGAAGCCAGGTGAATCTTACCCTCTGGGCTGGGGCTAACTACCCTGTGAGACAGGAAAGCTGGGGATTAAGTGGTAGCATGGAGTCAAGGACCAAGAAGTTACTGCTTGCTGCTAGAGTTTTTCAATTCAAATCCTTCTTCTAAGAGTGGTTTTAAATACTCAAGAATACTGAGAAATTCAAGCTGGCAGGCAGGACCCAGTTCAGACCTGGAAAATCTGGATTTCTGAGCAACTGTAATTAGCTTGACTCTTATTTTTAGGGTCACACTGCTTAAACTGGCAGATATCAAAATAGGCTGAGAGCCAAATCAGTTATGATCTGGTTTTATTTATCCAAAAGTCTCATACGGACCTAATTTGCTATTTTGTGTTAAGAAATAATGAGTAAGTAGAAAGGATTACGAACACATGTTTGGCATAGAGAGGAAGAGAGAATGCAGCCATAACTCCAATTTGGGAATGTCTTACTTCATCATAAGCTTAAGTTTTAAAGCTGACACAGGGATTTTGGTACATAATGCCTCATTTTCAACTAATTGCATCTTAACCCAACACTGAAACCTTCAATTTGGAAGCTCAAATTAGCAGCTATATGGTGGTGGTTTTTTCCCAGGTTGTGTGTAGATGCCAACTAGAGGATATAGGCATATGATCAAGTCTTTAAATGTGGTTTTATAAAGTAATAAGAATAATCAATATATGGTGACAGTTCTTACAAAACAAAACTCCTAGTCTGCTGTCTTATCCCTAGTCAATATCTTGAATAATTTACCCTGAAGTTTTCTCAGCACTCTGTAGAGAAAACCAGTACCCTTCCTTAAAAGTGCCTTGCTTTTCAGCTAATTTAAAAAAAAAAAACCAAAAACCAAAACAACAACAAAAAATGTAACTGTTCTAGGTAATTCCCATGCTACGTTGTGTCAAAACTGCATTTGAAAAGTTGAAGTTCCCCCAGGGAAAAGTAAAACCATCCCTGGCGGCACATACCTGTTAAATATGAATGCAAATCACTGCTTCCTTAACTATTTATGCAAATGAATCTTTCAGTTGGGTATGAGATGTTGATACTTTAAGCCTACCAAGCTGATTAATGACTTGGTGAGCATAAGCCTTGGTTCACAGGGAAGGCATCTGCAGATAAATAAATCAAACACTACTGGCCAATTTATAATATTATATTTATACTTCTACCCTGTGCATGCTGAATGATGGCAGTGGCACATGAATCAAATGGGTACTTTACAGCTTCCCAAATGCCAATTTCATTAGCAATGCCATAAAATAATAATTTCAATCTGGGCAATTTCCTAAGGAAATCAAACTTAGAAAAGAAAAGCCACCCCATGCTCTTTGAAAGTATCAAAAAGACACAAGAAGTCAAACCATTGGAGAAGAAGTTGGTGGTGAAAGGTGCAAATAGAGACAGACGTGTGTGCTTAGTGAGAGCCATCCACAGAAACTCCTCAGTCTGAGACCCCTCCCTCCCTCCCTCCCTCCCTTCCTTCCCAGCCAGCTCTGGCTCCCCTCCCCAGGGATCAGCAGGAATTGTGTGCAGCACCAGCTCAGTGCTCAGAGAGCTGGAGCAGCCTGAGCCAGAGCTCTGCATCCCCACTGTGTGAGTGTGAGAATGGGGACAGCAAATCTGGGTTACACGGCTGAGCCTCCTGTCCTCATCCAAGGAACAACAGGGGCAGGAGAAGGATGGGACTTAAAAGGCAGAATGAACACACATAATTAATTTTCAGGGACTGCAAGACAATGTGATCACCTTCAGATTTTCCTCATCTGTTGCTAAGCAGCATTCTTAAGTCACAAGCTTTGCCTTACAAAATGAACAGAGTCTCCTCACATTTTGCTGGTTTTCATTCTACACTGTTCTTTTGCCAAACTTGCATATTAACTATATTTCAAAATGCTTTAAAGCAAAGATGAGCACTAATATAGCTGCAGTCTTTGGGAAAAGGTTTCAGTTACTACCTGGGGCTAGCAGCCCATGGAATCACCCATCCCAAAAAGGAGTTAGAAAAGCCTCCATCTCACACAAACCAAAGGAATTGCTTCCTGCCTCTCATCCCTGAGCTTCACATGAGAAATTGAACTTGCATCACAGAAAAGGCAAGAGTAGCATACATTTGGGGTTGTATATCCATTATCAGTCTCAATCTGTAAAAACAAAATCTTAGAATTTTTCCTGTGGTGGTAGTAATTGATCTGTGCTACGGACGTTGTTCCAATGATCAAACACCCATTCAATGCTCTGGGCATTCTGACAAAAATTAAAATTAAATCAAGGAGCTCTCTCTGTTAGAAATTCTCTCTCATTTAATTAGAAGTAAAGGGCTGGCTGCCAGTGTTCCCAAAATAACACCAAACATGCCCACTGCAAACACCCTCTCCACAAATTATTCACACCAGAAATTTCAGAAATCCTCATTCTTGAAGACCAAGAGAAGTAAATGACAAAGAGTTCAGGATCTTTCAGCAACTGTGGAGAGTTAATTCCTCACACTGAGATCCCACATGTCTGCAGTTTAACCACTCCACACTGTTAGCTCAGTCACACAGAATGAGCAATCATTTTAAATGCAAAATGACCAGCAGCTCCATTTTCAATATTCATGAAATGAACAAATGATAAAGCTGATGAACATAGGTGATCCTATGCTCAGCTCTCTAGAGCAGGTACCTTCAGCTCTCTAGGAAAACATTTCCAAAGGGATAGCCCAAAAGTTTCCCAAGTTCCTTGGCTAACTGTAGCAGCCTTTAGAGCCCCACAGCCAGCAAATGTTTCTCACACAGCCACTGGCCCAAACCCACACACACTGCTCTGGGACTTTTCACATCCTTCCAGATGCCTCAGCACTGACCAAAGCACCAATTCCACCTGGTCACACCCCTAGGTACAAACCCCAAACTTGAAGTAGCTGCACTGTTCTGCCACTGATTAAGCCATCACTGCTTTGGCAATGAATATTGCTTATTGAAGAAGATTTTTGTTTCACATAAATTCAGATATACAGAATAGCTTTAATGTCCTGGGCATTTATATTCACCTACTGCCCAGGAGCAGCTGGGGATCTATACTTTACATCTCCACAAGGATATGTCCAGAGCCAAATTTGTTCCACTAGCTCCAGCTGACAGAGCATTCCTCACTCTTTTTGGTATATCTGTAGGAAAGAGATCCAGAGAGTGGGTTTGGGTAATTTTTTTTTCCTTTTTTTCCTTTCATCTCCTTTGTCTCTAGCAGGTGTTAAGTAAAAGGAGAGGGAGCAGGTAACAAAACCTGCAGCCTAGGGGTAGGTAGGCAGACTCCTGCTGCCAACTCAATCTCCTCCCTGCAAGCCTCCAATTTCTGCAAAACTGCAGGACTGTGGCTGAGCCACGAAAGAACAGCAGTCTCTGGCATGTGTCCTGCTGCTTAAAGGAGCAGGCAAATGAGGAGAAAAGAGGCATGAGGAGGCTGCAGAGATGGAATATACACATATTCAAAGGTGAGGCTGCATCCACACAAGAGGAAAAACAGGCAGAAAGGTCTGATGCAGGCAAAATGGACTGATAGAGGGGATACAGGTACCCCATAGGGGAAAATAACAACAACAAAGAAGTTATTAGGAGAATCAGAGGAAAGAAACTAATGGAAAGACCAAATAAAAATGAAAAAATAGAACCTTAATGTCATTAAAAAATATGTATTTCTTGTGACAGACTGTTTAAGCTTCAGTGCAAGACTGATTTTACTATTAGCATGAATAACCACCATTTGGCAGTGTTAAAACCTAATGTAATAACAGCCACTGGTGATCAGGTATATTATTTTCTCAGATGTAACCTGAAGTGAAATGCTGCTTTCTTTTATGAGGAGCCACTGATGACCTGCAGTGAGCTCCATTCAGTAAGGTCAGCATGACTGTGGTTGGCAATGGAAACCAAAACTGCAGGAAAGCTGCTCTCAGACATCCAGCCCCTTCTGTAGAATCACTGGGCTCAGATGTTGGCAACTTTCTCCAGGGAATACCAAAAACATTCTAGCAGAGATAATGTCAGCCTAATGTTTCTGTAACACGGCTGTTTCAATATCACAATGATTTATAATGCTTATTTAACCGACTAATTTAACTTGTAAGCTGGTGAGAGGTTTTCATACTTTTTGCTTTTGTTTTTCGCTATGATGTTGATAAATGCTGCCTTTTCCTCTTTCATTTCCTTGTCAAATAAGAACTGGTTCTGTGGTTTACACTGAAAGTCCATCTAGTCCAGCACGTCCCCTTGAAGAGTAGCCACAACAGGATACTTCACAAAGACATTCCCGTCCTTTGATTTCTGTTGAACTCAAGTTGTTCCCCTGTGAGAGAACCACCCTTGTTAACTACGCTGCCATTTTGTAACTAGACTGTTAAAAGCTTTTACAAATGCAAATAACGCTGTTTCAACAACTCATCCACTTCCCCCTCACTTACAGCCCTTTGGAGAAAGCTCTGCGGAGAGAGTGGTTATTTCTTCCTCGCATAACATGTTTTGTCAATCTTTTGATCTCAGGCCATTAAGGAATATATTGAAACATAATAATTACAAATTATATGACTCCAGGAGAAGCTGTAGTAGTTCTTGCCCTACTTTCAAAGTAGCTTGCTCAACTGCAAGCCAACTGCACTACTATTCTGTAATGCTGCAAGTGGGGTGGCAAAATGGTGGTCTTTACTCAATGAATTTCATCTAGACATTTAGCACCCTCATGAAATCTGTAGCTGACACTACTATATATTATTGTATGTTTTAAATAACGAAGTCTTTATTAACAAATCTAACCACAGCGCTTACACCTCTAGAATAATCAAATTCTTTATGTAAAGCTTGTACTAGAATTGAAAAGCATAGGTTATTTCTGAATAATTCCCAAAAGATATTTGCATTGTTTCATTAAACAAACAATCCTTCCCTAAAATATGCAGCTTACAATTGCATGATTAAATACATATTCACTATAAATCACAACAAATGTTTTTATTTGTGCATCAATTGGAATATTAAAATGCTGATACTGTATCATTTATCTGCTTTTCATGTTCTGCATTTTCTAGCAGCAGGACATTGGTTTGAAAGCAAGAGGGAGAGGGGGGTCCATCCCTTCACTTCAGAGCATTGCATTGCTCTGCCAGCTTCAACCACTGTACCAGTGCTTCTTATCCTTATCCTGCTATAAAAAAGGGAATATAGAGCCCACTGTTATTGTTGGAGGCAGATGCCAAGGGCTCTTGTTGAACTGTTCTGTAAGGAGAAGGAAGTGTTGTACATGTCCATGCCCAAGACAGGAAAGGTGGTGCTCAAAAGTCAAGAACAATTGTGTGCAGCTGGACAATTTCCATGGAGTGATTTTATGGAAGAAACTGTTTATAAGTAGTTAATTTCCACTTTAACTGCATCCTTTTCATTGACTCCTATCACCATGTAGTTTCATAAAGCACAAATACCTTCAAGAAGTGAGCACCATCTGTGTTTTATGTCAAACCCTTTAACACACCTTTGTCTCAGACATTTTTTCCCCAGGTTTTTCAAGTTCTATAGTATACTTTAGCAAGGAATACTCCATGTGTTCTGCAATATGATCCATGTCTATGCCCTTCTAATCAATGAATGGGCAATGCCCACTAATGCAGCCATTGGAACAACCAGAATGATCTAGGCTGCATGCAAAATTAAAGAGATTTCCACCTCTTGCACAATGCTCTTGTACATTGTTGTTTTTAGTTTGCTTCTGGAATTGGATAAAATCTGACTAGCTAACTGTAATCTTGTGAAATATAAGAGAAATTTACACTGTTTTACAAAGCTTAACAAAAACATAACCTTCCAATCCATCTAAAACCACTTGAACAAGTAATTCTTTCAATGTCAAAGTATCCATCAGTAGTGAAGTGTATTGGAATGTTGTCTTAAAATCATAAGGAATTATAACTGATTCTTATTTTGTTTAGCTTGGTATCACTGTTAAACAAGTGAACTGAAAAACTCTTTTGGAGCAGGGAGCCATGTTTTGCTTGATCAGCACGTAACATAAGCTCTATGCAGTCTCTTAGCAAGCTCCTGGACATCAGCAAATTGCAAATAATAAAAAAGCTGTATTAGACCATTGCACCAAGTGGTAGCTTAGTACTTAATTTGTGACCTAAAAAAAAATACAACTCAAAAGCGGGGTTGCACAATACTGGGCCTGATGCAGTTTGTACTTACGGAACAGGACTGGCTCGGTATTAGTAAAAGTCAATTTGTTAGATATTTGCTGTGAGCACAGTGTTGCACAATATGTGCAATAAATTACTGCGTGCGTGCATGATCATATTCTGATCACAGAACAAATGCCTGTGTTCTCTATTGCACATTCTCAAGTGTAAATCATCAGGTTTCCAAAACTTCTTTGAAGAATTTTTTTCCTCATGACTGGTTTGATGTTGAATCAAGTTCAGTCACCTCAGGCACTGACAGCTAAGCCTGAAGGTGAAATACACGAGGTATGAGTTCCATCTTGTTTGTGAATGTTTGCACAGCCAACATTTGAAGCCATACCAAATCCATCGGCTTCGAATTGCAAATCTGTGTGACTACAGCACCCCGAGAAGAGACGCTGGCACCCTAAGCCGCCACCCGCCCCGGAAAAAGCTCCGGGACGGGTCGGTCCGGCCCGGTACAAAGCCCCGCGGTCGGGTCGGCCCGGCCCGGGACAAAGCCCCGCGGTCGGGTCGGTCGGGCCATCCCGCCAGGGCCCGGTGCCCTCAGGAAGCGGCGGGGCCGTCGCGGCCAAAGCACCACTGTGAGGGACGGGGCGATTTGCCTGGGCCTGGAGAGTGATCCCAGGGAACTTTCAAAAATACCTGCACCAGAAATAGTGTGGCCAGCAGGATCAGGGCAATGATTGTCCTGTACTTGGCGCTGGTGAGGGCACACCTCGAGTGCTGCATCGAGCTCTGGACCCCTCAGTTCAGGAAGGCCCTTGAGATGTTGGTGTGTCCAGAGAAAGGCAACAAAGTTTGGGAAGGTCTGAAGCACAACTCCAATGAGGGGTTGGTGAGGGGGCTCAGCCTGGAGAAAAATAGGCTCAGGGGGGACCTTATTGCTCTACAAGTACCTGAAAGGAGGTTGTAGGGGTAGGGGTCCAACTCTTCTCCAAGGCAACCAGCGACAGGACGCGAGTACACAGTATTAAACTACGCCAGTGGAGACTTAGGTGGGACGCACGCGGAATTTCTTTCCAAAAAGTGTGATTAGACATTGGAATGGGTTGCCCAGGGAGGTGGTGGAGTCACCGTCCCTGGAGGTGATTAAGGACAGGCTGCACGAGGCCCTTAGTGCCATGGTCTGGATGACACGATGGTCCTCGGTCATAGGTTAGACTCGATGATCTCAGTTGTTTTCCAGCCTCAACGGTTCAGTATCCCCGCACCTCAGGCACCGAGCCCGGTTTCCCCCAGCCCGGCTCTCTGAGGGCGCGAGTGCCCGGATGTGCCGCTCCGCCTCCCGCACGTGCGCGGCGCCAGCGCGCGCGGCTCCCCCGCCCCCGCCCGCGGGCCAACCGCCGGGGCGCGCGCCTGGGGAGGGCGGTCCCGGGCGCAGAGCTCGCGAGAGGAACATGGCCGCGGCGGGCCGGGGTGAGCGGGGCAGCGCGGGCGGGGGGCGCGGGGCGCGCGGCCGGGCGCCGCCTCACCGGGTCCGCGCCTCACGGGGCGGCCGCGCTGCCGCGCGCTGGAACCGGGCCGGGCCGGGCCGGGCCGCGCCGCTGAGCGAGAGCGGCACCGCCGGCAGCCATCGTCGCCCGGCCCCGGGGTGGGCTGCGCGCCGCCCCGCCCGCAGAACCTTCCGAAGGAGGTTGAGGGGGGTGGGAGTGCCGGGAACGGCGGCCGCCCCCTCTCTGCCGGGGGCGGGCAGGGTCCCCGCGAGGCCGCAGCCGGGCACACGGTGGGGGCGGCCCCCCAGCCCAGCCGGGCCGCTCTGGGCCCCGAGCAGGTGGAGGTGCCGGTGTCCGCACCGCGCCCTGGGACGCGGCTCGCCCCGGCCGGGCCGCTGGTGGATGTGTCCTATGTTAGTATTTGCTAGGGAGGAACACTCGCTCCCGGGGGAGGTGCGGGGCTGCGGGCAGCAGGGCGGCGCTGCGGGCCGGGCCCGAGCCCTGCGGGCGTTGAGATGGGAGCGCCTCGCCCGGGGGAGACCGGAGCTCTCCGTGTCCCCGATCGTGGAGCTGCAGCGGAGGTCACTGGGCTGCGACCCTTAGAGCAGGGACTGTTCTCGAGTTCGGCTCGTTTTCTGCGGCATGCCTGGATTTAGATGGCACTTGGTCAATCCATTTTAGCGTGGAATAGGTTGCCCAAGAAGGTGGTGGAGTACCATCCGTACGGCGTTTAAAAGACGCTGTGGCGCTGGGTGATGTGCATTAGAGGTTTCAGTGGCAGCGCTGGTTTGATGGTTGGACTGGATGGTATAAAAGGTCTCTTCCAAGCCTGATGATCCCATGATTCCAGAATCAGCGTTGTTAATAAGTGTGTGTATGCCCAGCACCCGCATGCACAGATCCACATGCGGGCGCAGGTCCCTTGGCTGGCACTTGCGGCAGTGACATTCTTGGGGACGCGGGGAGCACCGTGCAGAGCTGTGCTGCCGTGCCGTGCCTTGCTGCCAGCAAATACATTTGCCTTTGTTCCATTTCTGTGGGTTTTGTCTTGGTGTGAAAGAGTGCAGTGCAGAAAACTGCTGTTAGTCAGTCTCAGTGCAGTCAAGAGATACCAGGACTTCTGCCTGCTGCAGGCAATTGGCTGAAATAAAGACTACAGGATTTAAAGTGAATAAATCCTGTTTGTTTAGCTATAAAGTAAATATCAATAAAATTATCTTTTTATGACTGTTTCAAAAACACCTCCATAAAGTCTGGTGTGTCAATATGTCTAAAATACTTAAAGCTTAAACATCACTCACCTTTTAAGAAAAAAAGCCAAAATTTCACTCTCCTGTGAGTACAGCATGTTCTGAAGTTCTTGTTTATGTGAAGGTGTTCAAATTTCTTCCTCATGCTACATCTTTTCCTTTATGAGAAAAAATGCACAGGTTTTGAATTGATTGAGGTTTTAAAGCTTTCAACCAAGACACAGCTGGCATTTCATAAAATTATTCCCTTTATGTGTGACATTTTATCTTGTTCCTTCCTAAAGTTTTCTGTCCTGTGTAATTGCTTATGGCAGGTATGACTTTGTGGTATAAACTGCATTTAAAACTTGACAAGATTTCTGTCTGGTAATGACACCAGTTATTAAGCAAATAAAAACACCTGGAAGCTGAACATCCTTAGTACATTGTTGGGAGTACAGAATATCTTTCAGGATTTGGCAATATTTGGAGAAGTGTAGAAAACTGAACTTAATTATGCAAATGAGTTTTTAGAAGCAGTCATACAATAACATGGAAATCACCTTTATGTTTATCTTTTCTTTGTCAGATTCTGTTGAATTACAAAGTAGTATCCAACAGCTTTAATAGTGAGGGTTAATACATAGCTATTCAACCAAATTTATTGATTTATATGCATAAAATACTTTAAAAATGTTGGATAGGGAGTATGCTTAGTTGAGGTTTGGGGTTTTTTAAACAGCATTTAGATTGCTGATGAAATGATTATTGGAAGGAAGAGGGAATATATTTTATCATAGGCCATTTATTTTTGTGGGCCTTTTTGGCTCTTTTTGGCATTTCTGTCTTGTAACCTCTTCCTCTCATGTGTTTTGCTTTGGTTTTTCACATGTGCAGCTTTTAACCTCTGTCACTGACATGTACAGAAACCATAACATCAGCTTCAGCCTTTAAAAGAATTAAAAGTAGTCTGAGAGGATTCACCTCTGGGATCAAAAGTAAAATTGTGTGGCTGAGCAATGTCAGGGACATTCTAATTGTGATACCTGTGGGTTCAAAGCCAAAACTGGTAAACTCCATTAGTGTTACTGGATGAAACAGGGTTTGATAAATACCAGATTTAAAATAACTGATTTTAAACTTTTCTAAATACAGTGAGCAGTAGGTTTCTACTGACTTAATCATATATGTCTGTATATGTATATATGTACACACACAGTCTAAAATATTCCAATAAATGAAATGTTGATGTTGGAAGAGGTCCATTTGAGTTGATGACATACTGAAAAGACAAAATGTGGATAGGAACAGTTTCCTTTTTTTGTAAACATTCAGTTGTATTGGAATCTATAGAAAACTAAAATGCATTTCTGTTGTATAATTGGCACTTCCAGGTGTGAAGACTTGAAGGAACTAGGGCTGAGTTTGTGTATTGCAGTCGAGCTAAAAGGAGCAGATGATGCACCTCTGGTACTGCTGTTCTTGCCAGAGGTAATTGGAAAGACAAATATCATCTTAGAATTTGAGTAGGAATATGAAAGGTGCTAAAAGATGCACATAAAGTAGACTAAAATCACTTTACTCTCAGGATTTTAACCTAATAACACACATTTACATCTGAAAACTGCAGAAGCTGAGAAAGCTGAACTATTATTCTAAAGACTTTAATTTCTCAGGTAGAACAAAATATGTAGCTTTTAGAATAATGAATCCTTGAGACATCTTTGTGATTTTTGTTTTTCCTTTTTACTTTCCAACCAACCAGGAATGTGCTGAAACAGACACTCTACAAGGGTGCTAGAGATACAAGGTAAGTGCTGTATCTTAAAAAATTTAAACTTTTTAAATAAGCTTTTTTTAATAAAGCTGCTATGCTGTTTTTTTAGTGAGCAGTGTATTCCTTTAAGTTGTGCTTAAGGTTTTATAATCCTGTTAAAATGGAAAGTTTTCCAGGAGATCTGTTCATATACAAACAGAAATTTGGTTATATGTAGTACTTGTATTACATAAACTGAAGAGCAAGTTATTGTGATTTTATGCTTTGGCCTTTGATATGAGTGGGTTTTAATCACTTCTTAAGATTATGACTTAACTACTCATATGCTGATTTAACAATATTTTCTCTTTTTAAAGGACTGTCATGCTTGCAAGCCTTCATAGATGTTAGCTGTTTTCCACATGTGAATAGTTCTGATATTAAAACTTCGGCCTGTAGAACATTTTGTTTACTTTTAACAGCTTTTCTGCAGTGACTCAGGCTGCACAGCACAGCACCTCCAGAGGGACTCCAGATCCTGAGTGGTTTGGTTGAATCAGTCCAGTTATGATGAGGAAAGTTCTCTCTCCAAGGGAGTCACAAAGGTGTTTGCCTGTGCTGATGGTGCTTGTCAGGAGGTGTGAGCAGGGGAGTCAAGCAGCTCAGTGAAACCAGGAACTTGGGTTCTATTGATAACACACTCTGAGTTCTGGAACTGTGTGCTTCTGCACTTTAACTGATCCCTAAATGGTGAAAATTCTGATCCTGCCCTTCTCTCCTCATCTTCAGTGAGGGAAAAAGAGGGTGGGGACAGGTTGCCTGATTTTCAGGATAAGCAAGACTTAAAGCCTCTTGATAGTTTGCACTGAGGCCTCCTAGATGAACCAGAGCACGGGTTCCACCTCTGCAGAAAAAGCTGACACTGCACACGACTGTCATGGCTAAGAGCTGCTGCAGAGCCTGGAAGAACAAGATGTTCAGAAGTGGATATACACAGAGGGGGTATGTATCTGCAGCACTGATGTGTTCCAACACACCCCAGATCTGTGTTAGGCAAAAAATCCCAACTAGAAACACTTAAATGTAGGGGAGCTTCCCCTAACCTGAAGGCAAGGTGTGTTTAGGGCTGTGTGCAGCTCCATGGGGAGCAGGTTTGATTACACCTGGCAAACCAGTTCACTTGGTGTCCTCCTTTAGTGAATCTACAACCTTTGGTTCTTACTGTGAATAAATCTGCTGCCTTTTTAGCTGCATGTCCAAAAAACAAAGATGAACTACTGAAATAAAGACTATTTGCACTTGACAGCCATGAATGTTTGATGTTTGCTTCTTCAGATGAGGAAATGCTTCTTTTTCCATGTTGTGCTGTATTCCTAGCATTATTTTGAAACATTTTTAGCACCTGAAGTTCAAGACCCAGAATTGCCCAGTGTTAGTTACAGAATACAACTTTTTTCAAACTTTCCTTCTGTGGCAAAGATTGATGTCCACCACAAAAATCTTCCATATCCTGAAACTCCAAAGCAAATGCACATTACAGAATTTATTGAAGTGTTCAGATTACTGTGATTAAATCCAGATGTTAATGTAACAGTTTTGTGCTTGGCCAATAAACTGGATCTCTCTGATTGTTGACTCAGTAGAGAGTATTTTAAGATTTCATATTTGGTACTTGGCTTAAGCATTAATTAAATGTTTGAGAAGGGGCTTTTACTTGGGCATGGTGCCAAAAGCAACAAAGTGAGAGAGAAGTCCTGAGTTACACTCAGTTTTGATCCTTACACCAACTAGTGAAACACAAATTAACAAAACAAAAAATAAAGACCAAAAGGACACCCACTGGTTTTCTGTCCTTCTAAGTGAATTTATGACATAGGTAGTCCTAGTTACCTACTTGAGAAGGACATGCAGTTGTGTTCATGTTTCCACATTTTGTGTCTAGAAGCCAGCTGGAAGGGTAGGGAACAGTTGCTGAAAACTTGTTTACAAATTCTAGAGACATTAAAATTAGAGTCTTAGTCATTCTTTAAATGTAAAAGAGGTAGCTCATAAAAATTCAGCAGAGAAACTCATTAAAATGAGTTCAAATTGTTAGTGTATGAAGTTATTTCAGGAGTTTTTGAATGGACTAATAAATCACTCTGAACTATTTTTGAGTGTGTTTTTTCATTATATATCACTTGGTACACTATTTTTTTTAGTATTTCATCTTTAAAAATAAAATTTTAAACATATTTTTCCATGGAAAGTACAACTAAGACAGGTACCAAAAAAGAAAAGCCTTAATGTTTTTGCTAATGTTTTTCAGTATGTAATTTGTACTCTTTGTACAATTATACTATTTATAAGTATACTTAGTATATTTATAAGGTTTTTGTTAAAGATTTGTAACCTGTATGAGTTAGGAATTTATAGAAACAACTGGAAACGTCACCATTTTCTACTTAATGTTTTCAGCATTAATTTCATTTGCAGACTGCAGAAAGTTTTTAATACCCAGTTTATGAGGGTAGAGTTCACTTGTGGTCTTTCTAGTAAATAATTAAAGAGAAGTTACTGCTTTATTTTGCAGTCTTTATTATTTCTGAATTTGTATGGGTTAATTACAGTAATGCTTCTTTCTGTTAATGTCAAATAATACAGCAGCATTCAAATACAAAGTACTGAGCAAGTACTGTCAGTTTTTGCCAGATATGAACTGTCTCTATGGTTATGGGAATTATGAATCTTCCAATGTGAATCAAGCCCTAAATAATTCTCTCTATATCTTTAGACAGTTTTAACCAACTTTCTTTGCCTCTATGAATAACTGAGTGTATTTTGTGATTTCTTCTGGAATCAGATCCTCCCTCCTCTGCCAGATGTTCCACCCTTCCTCTGTTCTGCCAGTTAAACCATTTGATGACTCTTTTACCAGGTCCTGCATCAGAAGCCTAATTTAAAAAACTTGTTGTGCAAAACTGGTAAAAGGGAAAAGTGGAATGTCTTGGAAGGGGAGAAATGCAGGGGGTGAGAATCTGCTGTGGCCCATAGTTCATCCTGGCTGTCCTGGGAAGGCTGTGGGCAGGAGCACAGGTGGGAATGTGGAGCCAGCCCAGCCCCCAGTGTGACCTGGGGATGGGTGAACCCTGGGGCTGCTTCCCTGTGCTGCAGAGAAAACCCCACTGACAGGAGACCCCTGGCCAGCTCTGCACCATGAGCTGTCCTCAGCTCCCTGGGGCAGCTGGGCCTGGAGCTGCTGCAGCAGGGGATGAATTCCATGGTGCCCCCAGCTGCCCCTGGGTTCTTGGCATAGGGGGGAGACTTTGGAAAGCCCAAGCCAAGCCTTGTGCTGGCTGCCTGAGGAACATGGCCAGGAAAAGGTTATTGAGGGAGGATGGTATACAGAGCATTTTTGATGGGCAAAACTGAGTTGAGGTGATTTAGTGATAGATGGAGGATAGAAGAAAATAGAGAATACAGGAATAGAAATCAGGAAAGTGGGTATTGAAGAAAGTGGGGAAAAATAACTATTGTCTGACACTAGAGAAAGAACAATGAAAATAAACCAAGAGAAAAAACTCCTTGGCTACAGTATTTATATCTGATACCAGATTACATTTAAGGAATATCTTGTATTTTCCAACAGAGTTTCTAATAAAGCTTTGTAGTATCTTTTTAAAATATTTTGAGTGCTGCTTGAACTACAGAAAGTAAATGTGTGACAGCTGCTAAGTGCAGAAATTTGTAATCTACTGTAAACAATTTTATGTTACCATCTATTTCTTCCTTATTTTTAAACAAGCAGCTTTGTATGGAATGAAATATTGGAACACAATAGTTTAACAGATAAGACTTCTTTGAAACTGGCCTTAGGCAACATAAACTCTCCTGACCCAGAGTTTCTGCCCTATTAGTCCTTAGCTAATTTCAGTAGGGAAAATGGAATTCAAGTTCATTTTAGCTTTGGAGATCGTGAGAAATTGGTTCTTAAAATACTGAGGGCATGGACTGTGGATTATAGCATTAAACTGTTTGGAACATCAGAGTTTTCAGGCACCATACTAATAACATACTTTTTCTGATTATTTTAGAATATGGGTGTTGATCTGGAGATTAGGCTTCATCAGTTATGATCTTGGATCTGTGTTTATAAAGGAGCAATAAGTTATATTCCTTCCTGTGGTCTCACCCTCTTCCTTGTTAGAAGCAACGTGTTTGATTTGAAAAGTAAAAATATGGCTTCTGTTAAGTGAAGAGTGTAATTTTGTCTTTATCAAATTACTTGTTATACTGTTAGTCATAATACTATGTGTGTGGTATATCTTCATGCTCAGTATTCAGTGTTTAGGAGTGTCAGGGCTGGGATTTTGTTGTTTGTTGTGGGATTTTCTTCCTGGAAGTCTGCTTAACTGTATGGAATTCAGCATTCTTCCAGTCTGCATCCTTGTTGTTTCTATTAAAAAAACCCTGACTTTAATTCTTAGGAAGATGCTGTAAGGTGTAAATGTAGTAGAAGTGATACAATTGCATTCAGATTGTGACCTTTTGTCACTGCTGTATAAAAATGAGGCCATGTAACACAATGTGGGATTAGAAGTAAGAAACAGGAAAGAATATTGTCAGTGAACTCTTGAGCACTTGGTGTTAATCAGGTAAAGAATGTGCAGTAAATTGCTGCTTGAGCTGTACCGCAAGTTGATTTATGTATTTTTTAAATTAAACATTAATGTGTCACCTTCTAAGTTTTCCTTTTGTCCATTAGCAGATTAAACATTAAAAGTTTCATTTTCAGAAGTTGAGAGCAACAAGTTGACTGGTTTCCAAGGGAGCTAATTCAAGTTACTGTTTGCATTGTTAATACCTCAGGATAGCTGTGTTGGTCCAGTCAATATGCAGGAAAAGGTTTGTGTGAGGGAGATTTTCTTAGCTTTCCTAAAGTTGTGTAGGGACTGCTTAATTGAGGACCTTCTGCACATGTCACTGAATTTCAG
The DNA here is from genome assembly GCA_024362935.1 of Setophaga petechia. Taxonomy (NCBI): domain Eukaryota; kingdom Metazoa; phylum Chordata; class Aves; order Passeriformes; family Parulidae; genus Setophaga; species Setophaga petechia. The sequence goes on along the minus strand of JANCRA010000027.1, from coordinate 3,601,451 downwards.
CTCAGACATAATGATTCTGATTTTTACAAGATCCCCTAAATTGAAGTTGCTTGTAATCTCTAATTATGCTTACATTATTTTGAATTAATGTCTAATTAGTGTTTAGTTTCTTGCTGAATGTAAATAGTATATTAAATTCTGTCCAATAGAAATTGATTGTATTTTTTAAGACAAATTTAACTCCAAATATTACAATAATAAAATAATTACAATAATTAATAATCAAATTTCAATAATAAAACTTTGCTAATCTTTGTAAAGTGTGTGGATATAAAAATAAGCAAACACAGATTTTTCAAGAAATCTCTACTAGAAAGGATTGTGCAGTCAGTCCCACTTCTGATCTGAGGAACAGCAGCACGTTCAACGGGAGGCAGTCCTGCAGTTCCTTCCTCTGGGGTTTGAATCCTTGTGCTTTCCTTGCTTTGTTCAATTCAAGGGCTTGGTTTGCAGGCAGCAAAATAAACAGAGCAGCACCTGCAGCTTGGTCATGAATGGGAACATCTCACAGTACCCCAGCAAACAAATGAAATCATGGAGTCATGGAACCTTTCCTGAAATGCCTTAAGAGCTTCACCAACATTCATTTTTAAGAAGACCTCTGTTTTGGTTATCAAAGGTCTCTGAACACATGGGGAAAGATTATGATCCAATTCATTGATAAAAGTTATGAAGTATTGTCTGAGCTACCAAGTGCCTTTATTATACAGAAACAAGCACTTGGGTTTTGATTTTTTCCTATGTTGGCAACTTCAATTACATAAATAGATTCTTCTGGCTGCACTTTGTGTTTGCTGGCCACAGAAAATCATGGAGCACATGGGACCTTACTAATTGCTTTCACAAAGTTCTGTCATAGACCAGAAGAACTGACCTTGCTTCTGAGCAGGTTAATCTGAGTTAAAGTCACAATTACTCAAACACTCCTGCAAAGCACTTCATATTAAAACTGAAATTAATAACTTTGGGATTTTGCTAATTGGAATTCAGATAAGTGGCTTTGGAAGTCATATGTCACAATGTTTCATTGGAAAAAAATATTATTTAAATATGTAGATATTTATGAAGAGAAACTAGGAGAATCATTTGTTTGCACACCACACAATGCAGATAGCTGTTGTTTGGTTGGTTTCTTTGTTTCTTTGCCCTGCTAAATTTAGGTGTAAAACTGACCTTGTGTTGCTTTGTAAACTCAGCCTGAATGTATTTGTTGCCAATGTTAATGTCAGCTGCTTAAATTAGAGAATTAAAACAAATTTAGAATATTGACAATCAACATCATCGTCACAGACTGAAAAACAGGAATGTCAAATTTAGATTTTTCTGAGCATTTGCATACAACGTATTTCCATATACAGTAACACGTAAACAAGACACTACTTCATGTTTTGCCTATCTAGTTTTAAGTATTTTTATGAAGCTCTTTATTTTAATAGAACTAGTGAGGATATGTGCTATGACAGCTTTGTATTTATTTAATCAAGTGGAACCAGCTGAACCACTTAATGTTGCCTTAAGAGGAGCATTTTTTATTAAGAATATCCACAGAAAAGATGAGATTAAATCAAATTATGTCTACTCATATGGTGATTAAAAGTAAAAACTTGTTGAGGACTGTGCCTGAAGTCCTTCCCTTAAAACAAGTTATGGGTCAGTGTCTTCTACATTTCAGGTATTGTGGCCAGAATTCTGGTTGCTGCTAAGTGCTCTTAGGGAAGATGGATTTAGTTGTAGATGAAATAAATCATTATCTTCTCATGATTCAGACTTTTCAGCATAAATCTTTATGAGCTCTGCTGCAAACACTGCAAGTTACCACAGCATAGGTGCTGTTCCTGAGGCACTGTGTCAGTGGGAGGTGAGCTGAAGGCTGTCCTGGGTTATCAGGGTGGGTTACTGGATGTTTGCCTCCATGCCAGCCTTAAACAGCTCTAGAGATGAGCATCTCACCTGCAGGGTGGGATTGCAGAGCAGTGCAAACTTCTCCCTAAAAATGGAGCTTGTTGACTGGGTGGCACCTTTAAGAGGCAGCTAATATTAGACTTTACTTTTTCTTTGGTCTCTCAGACCAATTTATTGGTTTTGGTGCACACTAGAGTTTCTCAACTGTTTCTTAAAGGAAGATGACATAGTTGAACAGTTTTATGTAATCAGTAAACAATTTAAACATCACTTCTGTCTGAACCTATGGGTTCTGTTTCAGTGATGACTATTGCACATATTGAACCTTTGCTATATTTAAAATATTCGTAAAAAGTTTAGCATTTTGAATAAGTTCTATTATTATCATTTTAAAGCCCTTGAAATGTGAACATAGAAGATAGTTGTAATATTTACAGTTACTTTAAAGATTTGTATGAAACCTAAGGTATTTAAACACTAAGCTTCACAGCATTGCTATGAGGTGGATTCTTTCCAGTGAAGGTTGATGTGTAGCCCAGATTTGACGAACTCTTGTTTGCACAGGTTAGCTTGAGCAGGCAGCAATGTGAGAAAAGAACAGATAAATCATCTCTATGGCCCTGCACAGCGACAGGGTAGGCTTTAGTTTCCCCACACTTTAATGGAGCTGTGGGAGGCTGCCTTTCTTCCTCACAGCCCCACACTGCAGGGTAATTCATTTGCACTTAGCAGGGCTCAGCTGCCATTACCAATTACTGTGATTTTTTTTTCCTGCCTGGAGGTAGCAGTGGAGGGAATGAATGTATCATCAAGGATTCTCCTGACTCATCCCCAGCCTCTGTCCAGGTACAAGTAATTCTCTGTACATTACCTCATGGACCATGTGCATTTGCCACTCTAGCTTATTCATTTTTCATTTTTGGATCAGTCCAAAGACTTAAGATTTAAAGACTTCCTCTGAAGAATTAGTAAAGAGAATATCAATGTAGCATCGTCATCAAAATATGCAGAAGTGTTAAATGAGTTTCTGGAGGTCTTTTGGTGTCTGTTCAGTGGTATTAATTTAGCTAGAGCAGACAGTTACAAAAATTTAATCTCAGTTATTTAATAAAAGTGGATATTTTTCTGCAGTATCAACCAGTCCAGGAGGACTCTGTGCTCCTGGAAGAAACACATTATTCCAGGTACTGGAACAGTGAGAAGCGTGACAGGACCTCAGTTTTGTCAGATACTTCTGCACACTGTGTTTTTAAAGAAATGAATAGTAATAGTGAGTTTTTCATAATGCATAATCCAAGGTGATTACTCATGGTTAGTCAGCTGCTGATATTTCTCATCTTTTTCTGCTTTTGTATAATTACCTTCATAAAAATAGCTGTATGATTTAAATCCTTATTGCCCTGTATTTGACCACAAAACTTAATTAGGTTTATTGACATTGTGTTTAACTGTGAGATCGCAGTTTCTCTTTCAATATGGTAATTAAATGTCACTTTTCATGTCCAGGTTGCCATGCTGCAGTAAGGTGGTGTCTGTAGGAAGGTGTCAGCCCAGCAGAGGTGAGGCTGTGCTGTCCCGTCAGGGTTTGTGCCCCTCAGCCCTTGCTGTGTTTCTGACTCAGCAGCCGCTGGGGCTGAGGAGCATCACCCTGTGGGGCACAGCCCCTCTCTGGGGCTGCTCCAGCTGCTGATGGAGATGGAGGCTGCAGCCAGGCCATGATTTGTTTGTGGGTTTCTCTTTACCCCTGGCTGACAGGCAGCATGCTGAGAGGAGCCATCCTTTAAAATCTGTGTCCCTTCCTGTGCCTGGAGGGGATGTTCCATGCCTGGGGCTCCTCTCCGGGAAGTGACTCCTGCAGCTTCCAATTCCCGCCCTCTGCAGTGAGCTCAGTGTTCCCGACTGCTTTGTTTGTGTTCAGGCCTGATGTGTGCTGATCCTTGGGAGAGAGGAGACACTGAGCATTCCAAGGCTCTGACCACTGGACTGGACTCATTTGTAGCCTAGGAAGGAAGTTGGCTGTAGGCATGGGTCGGGTCTGCTGCATTCTGAGAGCACAGTCCTTGCCCTTCTTCATGAGCAGGGAAGGGGAATTGCCAGGTGAGTCTCAGACTGTGACTTCTCACATTCTCTCAGGTCATTAGTGCCCACTGCTCACATAGAAGGAATATTTAAAACTATAACAGCCCCAAAGTGCTCATGGGCCTCAGTGTCAGAAAGCACTGTTCCCACTGCACAGATTACCAAGTCTTTCCAGGCACTGACAGGGAGACTAAAAAGCTGAATGCAATGGCCTGCCTTGGCAGCTGTTGGTTAACCTGCTGGATCTCACACTTTTTGAGGATCTCTTTTGGTGTTTTCTGATACATTGAAGAAAAAGGTAAGAAAAACAAAACAAACCCAACTTTTGACATTTCTATTATTCTCCTCACTGAAGATTCTGGTATATTACAAACTGCTAGAGTTTTAAATTTTGCTGAGTTTTATAAATGGAGAAACTGAGTGCTCATGTTCACACCATGATTTTGAAAATCCTGGAGCTGATATTGCTAATATCTGATGACTGTTAATTCAGTACTGTACTGGGTACAGGTTCCTTGCAGGTGTGAGTAAGTGAGCAGTGTTAATGTCAGCCAGTTGACTTGGCCAAAGCTTGAATGCATTGTCATCCTTAAACTGTTATTTTCCAGCAGACTGCTAAAATAAAAGCTGGTTTACTACTGAAGTGTCATCCAGATTTCAGAGCTTGTGCCAAATAAAATACCAGTTCTGGTGTCTCAAGTAGCAGGGAAGTATAAGATGATAAAATTTTTCCAAGGAAATACATTTTGTCTTATGAAGATAAAATGTTTAAAAATAAAAGGAGCGTTTGTCTTCAGCAGTTAAGAAGATAGCAACCACCTACAATCTGTGAGAACACTTACATAAGGCTCATACATTGTACAGGAGTTCTGCTTTGCCAGTGCTGGAACACTGTTCCTATGTACTTGTCAGGGAAATGTGAACCAAAGCCTCCTAGCAGTGCTGGTGCAGATTCTATTTTGATAATGTATTCTAAAGGCTAAGTAGGAAAATATTTTTTTTTTTAATTTTCACTCTACTATTAAACATTTTGCTGTTTCAATGTTAAAAAAAAAACCAAAACAAAACAGCTGCCTGTAATCATTTAAGACTATTGGAACAATTAAGTAATGTGATTTTTAGTTTCTGGAAATAAGTTGGTATTATGCTTTGCAACAGTTCATAAGCAGAAATGGAGCAGAGGAGTGGCTCACACAACTTTAATTTCAGGTATCTTAGTTGCAAGGAAGGAAGTGGAAACCCCTTGAGTGACAACTGATTTTTGTCAGATCAACCTGGTATAAAAGGTGCTTTCTTGGATTATGTTAAGTAGAATATTGAAACTTTAGTAGAATGGATTTTTTAAAATTGTATTTTCCTGCACATGTTTTAACTGTTGAGTCTCAGTTATGTTATTAATATACTTTGTGTGTAGATCTGCTTCAGTTGAGGAGTTGCACAGATAATGGTTACCATCTGTAAATGCAGATGGCGAATCTGAAATAATTCTTCAGGATTGAGGAGGCTTCAAACAAATGAGAAAGGGGAGGCAAATTGTTTTCTTTAATATAAAATATAAGAGTATCATGGGCTTTGCATTCTAAATCAGAGGTTTCTCAGTTTGGCAGATGGTTGCTGGATGAAGTGTTGTACAGGGTTTGATTTTAAACAAGGTGAATAAATATTTTCTACTACTCATTTTTGTGTTTGGATTGTTGATGTAGAAACAACTGGTTATATTAGAAACATCAGAATGAAATGGCTTTTGAAGACTGAAAATAGATGGGAGATGTTCTGCATATATTTAGTTGAGTTTTATGTGTAGTAAATGCTGGTGGTTGTAGCCTGCTCCTGATGCTAAAGCAGCTGTATTCATCTGGAGCTGTTAAAATGAGTGTGCTAGAAATGGTAATGGTTTGTTATCATACATGCAGCAGTGGAAAAATACGTTTATAGAGATGTTTACAGATATTTTTTGTCCTCATTTATTTCTTTTTTGTTTGATTGTTTGGAAAGATATTTATAAAAGTTATTTTTAAGTTCCTAAATTAGTTTTTTCAATCAATAAGGAAAACCTTATGCCAAAGGCAAACTATTAATTTCATGGATGCCAAGTTCAGGAGTTGTCTTCAGAAAGTTGAACAGCTGAATGAATTCTTTATTAGATTCTAATAAAACAAGAGGTAAGAATCAAATTAATTGTTTCTATTTCATTATTTTAAGTCTCCAATTTGCCATCTTTATGATATTTTTTAGAAATTCTGTTTGTTGATTCAGTAAGGAGCTGTAAGAATCCTAGTGTATCTATGCCAGATGTTCATGATGTAGGTCACTGGGGTTTTTTTCCCCCACAAAAAACCCTGGAAATGTTGGGTGGAGATGTGTGTTTTCCTTTTTGGGGAAGGTTAAGAGAATTTGTTGTTCTTAGCTCAGAAATATTTCTGTAGTCTGATACAGCAGCAGTTCATAAGTAATAACAAAAAGAAATGAGAGCAAAATGTGATTTGAGATATGAGTAAAGAATTTGAGGAATTTAGACTTTCTGGGAATTCTGCAGTGTCTTTTGTTCAAAGATTAGATAGCAACATAGCAATAGGGTTGTTCTAGAGTTAAAGGATCATTTGAGAACATACCTGGGTTTTTAGCAGCCTATATATAAGATTTAGGAAAAGGGAAGTGCAGTATCTGAGACTCTACTGTGGATTGGAAAGTTTAAAATTAGGGTTAGATTTCTGCACTGGGGAACTTTGGATTTAGAGGTTTCCTAATGATGATGTTCATGTACTGTATGAAACCACAGTGAAAATAGGGCCCTGGGAGTCATGATCAGCAGGAGGAGAATTCTGTGTGAAGCAGGGGGGCAGAGCATTCATGCTGAGGTTCCCCAGAGGTGGTGAGATCACCTGCTTTGGAGATTTTCAGAAGCTGACAAGGCAAGTTCCTGAGAGCTGGTAATCCCATGAGATGGAGCAATGGACTAGATGACCTCCAGAAGGTCCCTTCCAACCTGACCTGTTAATGTTCAAACCACAGATCAAGCACATTGTGTGTGGGAAGTCAAATTTATTTTGAGTTGTGCTGCTGTGCTGCAGTCAACATCATTTAATTACATGCTGTGTTCTCAGTTGGAGAAACCCACATTTCTGTACATTCCTGAAATCAAAATTAAGGGATGGACACGTTACCAATTCTGCAGTGCCTTGTAGATGTGCTGAAAGTCAAGCTAGTTTCATTCAAAGCATGATGTTTACTTACCTGTCATGGGGAAAAAAATTAGTCAAAGCTAATCCACAGCATAACAAATGCTGAGCCTTAGTTCAAGAAGGTGTTTCTATTAATTCCAACTGGTTTAAAAGCATGAATACAGCTCACGTGGCTTCATCTCTTTGAAAAGTGACTCCAAGGCAACTCATAACTAGTAAATTGTGGATAAAATGCTGTGAATATGAACAGATAAGCAGCTGAATTTTCAGTTAAATTCTGCTCTGAAGAGACCTGCTTGGTTAATAATGTACTTAATTTGTATGAGTGAGTGGGAGTTTGAGGAGAGTGTAATGTCAGGAAATCGAGTGAGAGCTGAGTAAATTATGCTTCTAGAAGCTAAGAACAAAGAAGAAAAATCTTGCATAACAGTAAGTTAATGTGTCTTCATTTAATGTGAAAGCTCCAGTTGGTAACTAGGGAAAATAATGAAAAATAAGCACTTAACCATGATAATTGTTCTGTTTTGGTGTATATCAAGCAGTACTTGCTTATATTTCTTATTTTTCAATTCACACTTTCAGAACATGTTTCTCTACTCTGTTGTAGGGTAGGCCATTCTTTGGTTTGTCATCTTGGTTTTTTTAATATCATGTGAACGCTTGAAATATTTTGGTGTTGATCATTGAAACATATATTGCATTTTCAAAATTCTGAATACACACTCCAACACATGTGGTGTTTATATTCAGAATATTTGAAGTTTAAGGCTGAGTATGGCAAGCAGTTGTGTTTCTTAAGAAAAATAATTTAAAGTTAACAAAAAATCTCACAATAATAAGACATTTCTTCATTTTTGTGGATCTGAGTTGTTAATATTTCATATCATTCAAGTTTCCAAGAGTCCAGGGATAGGACTTCATTGACATCCATATTGATTTATTGAAATTTTAATGACTTGATAGTTCTGTGAGGTATAAAAAGCCTGTACCAGTAATTCATACTTCTGCCTCTCCTTACGGTAGATTTAGTACTAAAGTAATGATAGAAAGGAAGGCTATAGTCAATTGGGACTTTTCTTCTACTATTCAATAAATAGCTAGTGTGCAGTAAAATTAATTTTTAAATATTCATGGCCAAAAGTCTTCCTTACTGGGGAGAATGAGGATTAACTAGTTCTGATATACTCCTTTGGTGATGTGAAGTCCTCTATAAATACTGACGTTGATTTGGGATCTGAAGGAGAGTTGTGTAGTGCTTCAAAATATTAAAAACCATTTGTATGTTAGCACAGTATATTAATTCAGCATTCTCTAATAGAAGCTATTGGGAAAGAGGGATGTTGTGCTGATAGGCGGGTGGGGCACAGGAGCTGCGCTGAGGGTGAGCACGGGGTGATGTTTCTGTCAGTGTGAGCGGAGGAACTGTCCTGCTTTCTGTTAAATTGCCTCTCAATCCATTCCCTGACTGTATTTTTGCCAACCCCGAGATCAGCAGGTAATGTCCATAATCCTGAAGCTGAATTTTGGGTGCGAAGGAGCTGCCCGCAGCCCAGATGTGAAGGCAGGGCAGTGTGTGAAGCGTTTGCGGGCGCTGCCGGAGCACAGAGTGACCAGAGCCGCGTTGTTTCCGCAGAGCGCCGAGGCGAGCCCAGGATGGAGCCCGCGGGGCCGGCGGACGCCGAGGACGAGCCCGGGCCCCCGGCGCGGCTGGCGCCCAGCCCGCACAGCGAGGCCGTGGCGCACGAGCTGCGGGGGCTGTCGCTGCAGCCCAGCCCCTGCCTGCCGCCCCTCACCGAGCGCAAGAATGGTGAGTGAGGGGTGCCCCAGGGCCGGGGGGGACCGGCGGTGCTGTGAGAGACCCTCCTCGCCCGCTCTTACCGCGTCCAGGTGCTGCAGGATGCTGCTGGCAAATCCATCCCGGAGCTTCACCCGCCAGGGCAGCTCTTGGAGCAGCAGCACACACTTGGAACCTGGAATGGAATTGAGGAGATTTTTAAGTTTTAGTTTAATAAGTAAGTTTTAGTTTAAAAACTGCACCTGGTGTATACTACAAGTATTGATGAAATTTTTTTGAGAGTTGTATTATTATCAGACAAAAAGGAATCATTTTCAATAATGGGGTTTTTTCTGCATAAATAATACATAATTTATGTTATCCTACAAATTTTAATTCAATATTAAAATACTTCTGGAAAAATTGTTTTTTCTTAGTTCCCTGTAAAACTGAAATGGATGAGGTAGGTGTCTGTGTCCTGACAAACCTCCAGAGCAGTGAAACTATTGCTCATCTATAAGTTCAGATTCAGTACATTTGGTTAATTTGGCTAGAAACAATTTTTTGTAGAAATTATGAAAGTCAGAAGCAAATTTGAACTTTGAACTTGATGGATTCACATTTAAAGTAGTTTTAATAATTTAGTATTTTTACTTTTTACCAAAAATTGGATATTTGCAAGAGTCTTTATAAAGTCTATAAGCGTAAGAGATTGCAGTTCACAGAAATGCAGTGGCACTTTTAAAAATTCTGAAATGTCTAAAGGTATTTTTTGGTCGGATATTTTTATGCAAGGAAACATTATGCTTACTGTGAGCTCTGGTAGTGATCCTTTAAACCTTTTGTTTACTTGAATGAGTCTTTTGGCAGTAGTCCAGCAGGAGGCTGAACTGTTCTAGTGTTGTTCTGCAGTGTTGTTAAGCTGACTTGCACAAGTTAGTACAGAAACTGTGTTTCCAGCTTTTCCAATGTCACTGCAAGGGTAGGAGGCTTTGCTCTGGTTTGGTTTTGTTTACCATGGAGGTAATCACAGCATGCCTGGGTGAGCCAGCAGTCACTGGAGCTGTTACTCCCTTCTCCTTTTTCACATTTTCCTCCTCTCCCCTGCCCTCTGCCCCAGAGATTCCAGTCACAGAGCAAAGCAGGAGTAAGAGCTCGGGTGAGCAGAGCTCGGTGCGTTTGCTGCAAATTCTCATGGTTAGCTTAAGCTCCAGTGGAATTACTGTCCCTTTAGTTTACAAAGGAGCATTTATGTGCTGTGCCAGCTCTGTCAAAGAGGTTTTAACTTGCAACAGAGGATCAATAACAAAACAGTTGGAGTGCATTAGCAGCTTAAGATTTTCTAGTCACTTATTACATGCAGGTATTTACTCCCTGAACAAAGACAAATGGATAATTTTGGGAGGTGAATGTTATATGTCAGTTTCCTGGACTGTCATAATTTTAAGGTTCTCCTAATTCATTTGAGCTGTTTTCAAGTTCATGGCTATGGGCAATACGAATGAAACTAATTTCAGGTTCTCATTAGTCTGCATCTTTCTGGATAATTGGGCAGTACACAGAGTGCATTGATCATGTAACCATGTGCCCTGTGTATTGCAGTGGTTCTCCATGCCTGTTCTCTGGAGGCAACTCTTGCTCCACTTGCTAAAAAGCATCAAAAGTTCCTATTTCATTGGTTCTGCTCTTCACACTTGCCACCTCCTGAGTGATGACAGAGATGTGTCTGAGATCTCATGACAGCCATGTGTGTACAGTGCCTCTCATGAGCAGTGGGCCTGCTCATGTACATGGAGTTTGGGGAAAGGCTCTGTGTTTGCATCCCTGCCTGAAGGAGGCCAGGGTGGGTCCAGGATGTGCTTTTTAGGCACCATGCTGTGTCCTTAGGAAGGACAGCTTGGGGGAAGAGTGACATGGCTGAGGCTCTTTGGAGGCAGGAGGAGAGGACTGATTGATGCCTGGTGTGGAGTTGGGCTGTGGTGGAGGAAGCTGACAGGAGTGGCAGCAGCGTGGCATGGCCCAAGTACCAGTCAGAACAATGTGCTGCCCACACACTGTGCCACAGTTTGATGAGCTCCTGTCTGAGAGCCAGGAGGTGGCAAGGGAGGGAAGGATAGGCTGTCTGCTGCTGACAGCAGGAGGGTGGATGGGAATGATGCTGCCTGCAGCTTTCCAACCTGCTGTTTCAGAGCCAAATGATGGGAAGGGATTGCACATGTAGATACCATCAAAAAAAGGAAGCAGTGCATGACCAGAGCTTTTTGCATGCTGCATTAATACTTTTCCAGAGCTGGTGAGCGTGCCACTTTGGCTGGAAGAGGGAGCTGTGAAGGGCTGGGTGTGAGGAGCCGTGCAATCATTATTTCCAGGTACACATAAAATTGAAAGCTCCTGGTGTATTACAGCAGCCTCTCTTGGCTCTGCAGTGGCTTCCTTGACTATCTCGTTGTGCCAAACCCTTCTTTTGACAGTGGCTACTAGTTTCTGAAAAGGAGACACGTTTCTGAAAAAGAGACATGGAGGTTGCTCTTGTGCAGTTGTCATCCACAGGTGGGAGCCTGGTTATATTTTTGTAAAATGAGTGGATAAGGGGCTGGCACCTGTCAGGGCCATTGAGTGCCCTTTGGCTCTGCATTTTGGCCATAAATCCTGTCAGGAGAGTGTGTCCATTGCCTGCCCTTTGTGTGGTGTGGAGAAGCAGTTCTGTTCAGGCAGTGGGATCTCTGAGGTGTCTGCTCCTCCAAACTCACAGCCAGCACAGGAATGGGAATTGCTTCTGCTTCTCTTTGGGCTTGTGCAGCTGTTCTCCAGCAGAATTGGGCTGAGAGAAGAACCAAGAGTCTTGGATATTTTGTAGGAAAAAAACCTTGGGACAGTGAACACCTTAAAGTAAAAGTAAGACTGGTAAAATCCCAACTAGGAGAAAGCAGTGCCCCTGGCTGTGTAAGGACAGGGACACTCAGGAGCAGAGACCCTGAGGCACCAAAGGTCAGGTGAGAATTGCAGCTTCCTGTGGGGCTGCAGAGCTTGTGGGGTACTGTGGGGAATTCAGGGGTAGGTGGAACACACACACAGGCAAAACCCAACACAAACCCAAACAAAAACAAATACTCCAAATGGTGTATATTGAGTCCTCCTAAGGGACCAGTCAAGTCAGCTGGGAGACACAGTTCTTAAAATAACTGAATGAAATCCACATCCCACTTAACCTAATGGTATTACTTAAATAAATTTGATGATCCAAGGGATTTTTTTCTGGCATCTAAGAGTTGTGGTGTATTATTTTGCCTGTTATCTCTTATCTTCCACTCCCTCAGTATGGAGCACTGGTAACATGCATTCTTGGCATAGTTTTGTGGCTTCTGAACAAATTCTCAATCCTCTGTGCAATTAATAGATTTGAACTGCAATTTTGATATTAGAGAATCAGGTGAGATTTGGGACATTCTTCTTGCATCTGTGTATGACAGGTTTTTCTCCATTCCTCTAAGATCAGTGATTAGGTGAGTTTTTTCTTTTTCCCCTTGTAATAATATATAGGTAGAGCACTGTGTTTAGAATTTTTCTTGAAAGAGCTGGGAGAGACACAGTGCAGAAAAGATGACTAGTGGAAAGACTAGAGAATAACAAATGGAAAACTTAGTTTTGATTAAAGTAATAGCTTGGCAGGGAACATAATTGAAAAATCATCTTAAATTCAGCAGTTTCATAATCACTAAGCTGAAAGCAATGAGATCTGGAAAACAGCATGCAGATATTCTGATTAACAGCACCATCAACAACAATAACATCAACAAACCAAACATAAAAATCCCTCACAAACCAGACCTCAAAGGAAGTGTATCCTGAAAGGCCAGTCTAGATAAAGAAGTGCACAATTTCTGTAAGCTTACAGTAGAAATGTGTGTGTGCATTTATAGTGTAGTCAGAAATATGTGTGTGTGTACAGTGGTGGTCCAGAGAGGCTGTGCAATCTCCACCCATGGAAATACTAAAAATCACACTGGGCATGTCCTGGGCAAGCCTGTTCCAGCTGACCCTGCTCCAGCAGGACTTGGGCCAGGGGATCTCAAGAGGCTGCTGCCAGCCTCAGTGATTCTGGGGTTTGTCTTTCCATTAAGGTTTTAACAGCCCATGGAACATCCAATGCAAATATTCTATGAAATAATCTTTGCTAAGAAAATGCAGCATATTGTAAATAATGTATATTTGTCTTTATGCTTAGGGGTTTTTTAGTAGTGCTATGGTTTTGGGGGGAGTTTGTTCTGGGGTTTTGTTGGGTTTTTTAACACATCAGTAGAAAAAGCAGAAGTCCCTTGGTCTCCCTGTAGATATCTGAATGTCACCCTATCTGTTCTGAGAGGGGAGCACAAACTGAGTGGGTACTGATTTCCCAGTAAGTCTGGCTTTGTCACTGGTACTGCCAGTTCCCACAATCCTAGCATTCCCAGGCCATCAGTCAGTGTCTACAAGGAACAATTTTCAAATATTAAAGCATGTGAAAAGACACACAAGCCAAAACTCAGAGATCTCTAGGGACTGTGACCTCTTAAATGGAATATATTCTGACATTTTCACAGGCTACATGAAAGAATTCCAGCAGGGTCATTCCATTTGGTAAACTTCTAAACAAACATTCCATCATTTTAGTTTGATTTATAGATACGATTTTTTTTAATTATCTGCTTATTGTGAAGAGATTAACACAGGAGACATGACCTGTGACTGACTCAATTCAAGGCATCTGGTATATGTGAAATCCTGTTTGAGGGCCTGGCATTTGAGTGATTACAGGAGATACAGAAAGCATGTTTTCCTTTAAAGAGATCACTTGATCAAACTGTCTTATTCTGACCTTTTTTCTTGAAATTCCTTGTGCATAACTAAATGCATAGCTAGAAAAGAATGTTGAGTTAATTTTAAATTCCATTGTATAATTGTTTTAATTTGTTAGAACTACATCCCAACTGCAGATGTTGTTGAAGTACCAGTTGTGACAGAGCCACCACAAGAAGGTAACAGGGAGCAAACAGAACTGGTAATTGGTGTGCAGCACTTAATATAGGCAACTTGTGCAAATCAGAGGTAGCACAGTGAATGACTAAATATTGTCCTCTACAGGATATATATATGCAGTTAAATGTAGATCTGTACAGTTAAACATATACAAAAATGCACATTTTTATGTACTCTATATACACATTTTAAAAATATTTAATAATTTAGATGTGTATATGGGTAAGAGCAAATGGAAGGTGGTTTTCATTTAAGCAGTGAACACTGCCAACATATGTCCTCCCTTAAAAGGAATTTGTGTGGGTTTTAGTGGGAGCAGAAGAACATGCAGACTTATAAATTTGACATCACTTTAAGTGTTTGGTATTTTCTGGGAAGGGTGACTGAGGTAGATGGTGACCATTATTTGTGTTGTTTGGGTCTTTGTTGCCACAATGGTGGAGAATACAGGCAGAACAGAGCTCCCCCCAAACAATTCCCCTTAATTAATAATTTGAAGTAATGTTCTTAATGTTTACAGAAGTAATAGAATAAATTATAATAGGGGTTATGTAAACTGATGCTTTAGTTTGTGTAGTCAGAGCACTATTTTCCTATGTGAAGAAATTATTACACCATGATCAAGAACTAGATTATCCTAACACAATATAAAGCACCAAGATATTCATCAAGGTGTATGTAAAGCCAAGGTGAAATAGATATTTGAGTAATTAGGCTTTTTTCCCAGTTGAAAATGTTATTATGGTAGTGAAAGAGTTTAAACACCCAAGGGCATTTGGTTTGGTTTTGTTTTTCTTTTTGATGGGATTGCAAAGGAATGAGTTCCATATGATGTGCAGAGTTGGAATGTACTGTTAGAGCAGCTGTTGCTGAGTTACTGGTGTTTAATGAGGCTGGGAAGCAGCTCCCAGTCAGTGCTGTCACTCAGCACATCACTGATGCTTCACCCAGATAAGGATTTGTTGTGAGGGGCAGGCAGGCACTGGGGAGGTACCGTGGGGCTGCATTGCTTCCTCCTGTGCTTTGGAATTTTAGTCTATATCTACTGGACACTTCCACCTTTTAAATAACACTTGTGCTGTAGGCTGAAGGTGGGCAGAACACTTGGAGTCTGTGCTGCAGAAGAATGGAGGGAACAAGTGCTGATGACCTTAGATGTAAAGCAAATGTTTGTGAAAAACTTGTGCAATACATTGCTCTTAAATGAGATTCTGGCTTATGAAACTGACAGAAATGTTCCATTCTGAGGCCTTTTTTCTTCATTTCACCCACTCTTATGCAGTATATTCAACTGTAATTGAAATTCAAATGAGAGGTACTTCTGCCCTCTGAAAATAATGCAAATTCTAACATTTCATTTTCACTGAAACCAAGAGCTTGTTGTGTGTCTTTTACTTCAGCTTCTGGTTTGGATACACTGATGCAGTTTGTAACAGAGTTCAAACCTGGAACTGAAAAATAAACATGTGGGACTCAAGATTTTCATTGAGTTGAAAGATACTTTGTTTTGTTGTTTGATAGAAACCTGTCTCTCAGCCACAAGTTTTGTTTCTAGGTCATTAGAGGTTTCTCTGTGATTCTCAGTTTCATTTTGCTATTTGTAATGTTAAAACCAGCTCATTTGAAACAGGTACATGCTCAAATTGCAGAGGTTTTATGTCCAATGTTTAGTTTGGAAATGAGTAGTTCTCTCTATTACAAAACATTCTCTATTTAAATAGTCAGCAGGAGGAAGAGAAGATGAAAAATTTGCAATTTGAAAAAGTTTTCTGCCTGTTTTTAACAATGCCATCAATTTCAAATGACAATCCAAATTCCAGCTCACTTTTAGACACTGAACTCAAAATCATTTCAAACTCTCAGTGGAGTTTTAAGATCCCAAGCTTTTTCTGTCCCTGATTTATATTGAGTAATTCATGGGTTGTTGTATTAACTGTATTACTGCTAAAATAAAGAGTAGTCAAAGAACAATCAAGTTGCTGTTGTTTCACTAATACTTACACCAGAGGGTTTTTTGTGGTAGCCCAAAACGGGTGATTTGAAGGGGAAGGTGTTAAGCTCCCACCTGTAAAGTCACAATTTATTTTTCAGAGAAATATGGAATTAGGGTCCCTTAAAACCACCAACAAAAGTAACTGAAATACAAAGCAGTTTTATCTGTCAAAACAATCCTCAAGGCAGATACTGCCCAAACACAGGCAGTGTGTTCAGTGTATCAGTGTGGTGGTAGTGGTTCATGACAGAAATTCTGCTATTTCATAAGAGCTTAAAAAATTCCCATCAGATTTGAAAGTGCATGAGTAAATCTGAGGAGTCACTGTGGTGCTTTAGCAGTCACAGGTAAGAACATACATAAACCTTTCCAGAGGAGTTCCAAATGTATTTCATTTGGCAGGGAAGAAGGAGTCCTTCCCTGCAGTGGGGAGCACTGGGGGCAGCAGGCAGCACTGCCTTGTTCACACGGGAGCTGCTCCTGGAGCAGGTCCTGGCAGGGAGCAGCTGAACTGGGCACTGGAACTGCTCACAGGGCTTTGTTCCTTCTGGTGCAGCTCTCAGGGATGCTGGCCGAGTCCATCACAGGAACCTGCACTTCTCCCTTGCTGCAGTGCTGTGGAGCTGGGAATTGTGAGATGCCTCCAGGAGCCTGTGAAGCTGTCCCAGAGTTTTAGACTTTTCCAGCAGACATGTTGAGATGATGATTAGTTTTTCTTTGAAGCCTTATCACTAAAAATATAAGAACTATATTGTTGCACACTCAAATAACCAGTAAAACCAAGTTATCAATTGAGCTTGGATTAAGGTATATTCAAGACTGCTGGGAAAACAAAAGGTTGTTGGAATAGGAATATTTTTTCATGATGTGGGAGATAAATGTTATTCTTCATGCAGGGATTTAAGAGAAACTTATCCCTGAGCAGAACATCCAGATATTCTCCATATTCTCAGTATAACTGAATCTGGAGCAGAACTACTTCCTTCTTCAAATGCATCTTTTCTTTGCCTTCATTTGTTATGTCTGCCCTCACCCAACTATTCCATATTGTACAGCATTTATTGGCAACAGCAGTATTTGGTTACATGAAAAATACACAGCATCATTTTGGCCTTTTATCTCTCCTAGTTGTACAAGAATTCCCTCATTCTTATTTTTCATAAATTCTGTAATTCCTGCTTTTCATACTAAGGATTTTGCATGTTACTGTTGAGATTTTGATCAGACTTCTTAAAGGTCTTCTAAAATTTTCATCTCTGTGTTAAGCTTGTATTGAACTAAGAGGTGAAATTGAAGCAAAATATGAGGTTTAACTTCAAGTAGCTGAAGCATGAGCACATAGATCTGCTGTGGGGTGGCTGCCCTTGGAAAGGGGGAGGAATGGATAGCACCAACTCCTGCCTAGGATCAACTTTGTGAACAAGAGAAATGCTCCTGAAGGCTTGAACTGCTCCCCCCCAGCTGCTGTTACTGTGGTCAGCTTTCACCTGAGCACTGGGCACTCTCAGTATATAGAAAGCACTGTAAAGGGGTAGGAATGGAGAGAACTTCCTTCAAAAATATGGTGTTTGAAGAAAAATGTCCTCCTCTGGCACCTTTAATTACACACTTCCTCATTAGGGCATGGAATTTTTAAATTTCAAAATACTGTTTTCTGAATCATTGGGAAATCAGAGTGTATGAAGTGCACTGTACCCTTTTCATAAAACAATTTATGCTGTTATATATTGTTACACTGTTAGAATATAATTTATCAATCCAAACAATTAACTTCTCTCTTGGTACAAGAAAAATGTGGAGTTATAATCTGTTATATCAGTAAGTGTGTAATATTCTGTTTATTGACTGTGTCAGAGTTTAATGTGTGTTTAAGTAGTATGTGTTTGTATTCTGCTTGTCTGGTTTTATTTTCTGGATGTGTGGAGTTTCTCAACAGTACTTTTGTTTCTTATGCACAGTAAGTGTTCAGCTGCAGGCAGTGAGGAAGTTAATTTGATTTATGAAGGAGCTTTTCCACAGTATTTTTTCCTTGTGTTCAGTAAAAATCACTGCAAAAGCAAATGTATTGGAGTGGTTTGTAACTTGTATTTAAGCAGAACATAATTTAAGCTGATAATTTTTATACAAATGATGTGCAGACAACTGATTTTTGGTCTGGGAGAGTGGCCTAAAATCATTCATGCTGCAAAGAGTTTTTTGCCTGTATTGTCAGCTCCTTACGTGTCAAGAGGTTGCTAAAGCCTGGTGAGCTCAGTGCTCCTTGGAGTGTGCAGCTCTGAGCAGATCTGGGTCCCTCTGCCAGCAGCAGGCAGGCAGGGAGAGTGGCCAGGCAGCTTCACTCCCCTGGTGTCACTTCACTGGGAGGGCCCTGTCAAGGTGAATGAACTGTCAGTGCTCAGTGCCGGGCTTGTAGAAAGATCCAGAGAGGAAAAGATGGGGTTTTTCTAGTTTCCACTTCTAAAAATTCTGTATCTCAATGTATGTAGGTATTTTCAAATCTGACTCTTTGGAAGTGAAACATTTTATCTGAATGGAGATGTCCTTTATAATTTCAGGTTGAAGGATTTAAAATACAAAGTAGAGGCGTGGAAAATGTGTGCAATGATTGCAATTTTAGGGCAAAGGGAAGGGAAAATACACCTGCCAGAGTTCCTGGTTGACATGTAGAGACTCTTCAACATTATGTATAGTTTCTTTTCTCTAAGTACAGGAAATTAAATGCAGACTTGTCTGCTGTTCCCTTATGGCCAATGCCAGGTAATTAGAGGGGATCCATTTCCCTGAAATCTTCCAGGTTGACACTGAAGTTGATGACTCATGTAAGATAAATGGGATGTGCTACAGAGAATGGCAGATCAGAAGCTGTGGGAGGAAATACTCCTGAAACTGTTGGGAATAATGAGATGTGTAACTAATGCAAAAAGGAAAATAATAAAATAGTCAGGGCTTAGATTTTTACAACAAGGAACAGAGGCTCTCCTTCTGCAGGAAAGGAATGGAAATAATCACTGGTTTTCCCAGTTACCTCTGCTAGGTGCACGTCTCTGGAGCCAGTCCTGGGGTTGATGGGTGGGAAGGTTCCTTAACATAACTGTAACTTTTTCAAATGCCGCTGTGCAGCTTTGCTGTGTTTACGGGTGAAACTTAATGAGTAATGAATGTGCCGGTCAGGCAAAGATGAAATATTTCTGTTGCCCGCAGCAGTGTTCTGAGAAGTGGGGGCAGGGAAAAGGAAGGGGGGAAAGGGAGAGAGACCTCAGCAGTAGTTTGTCTTAGGTATCAGCGAATGCTCTCCAGCAACTGCTGGATTTATTTTTAACCGCTTGACTCATTCTTTGTCAGATGATTGACCAGCGAGCTGCACATTGAACACCAATGTGCAGAGGAAGCGAGCGTAACTCCAGGCACGGGAGGAGTGTCTGCCTGGGAGGAGAGGCGGGCATTGGGAGTTCGGCTTCACATGCTCGGTGCCCGCGCTGAGAGCGAGCTGCAGGCTCGGAGCGGCCACAGCCAGCTGAGCCGAGCCGGGGTACACTGAGCCGAGCCGGGCCGGGCCGGGCCGGGCCGAGCCGAGCCGAGCCGAGCTGAGCCGAGCCGGGCTGAGCTGAGCCTAGCCGGGGTGGAGTGAGCCGAGCCGGGCCGGACTGAGCCGAACCGAGCCGAGCCTTGCCGGACTGAGCCGAAGCAGGGTGGGCTGAGCCGAGCCGAGCCGAGCCGAGCCGGGACAGCGCCATGGGCGGCGCGGCCGTGCCCGGGCTGCTGCTCCTGCCGTAGGAGCCCGCGGCCGGCCCCGAGCGGAGCGCGCTGCGCCGCTGCCCACCGCGGCCTGCGATTTTTCGGTGCTGGATGTTGCCATTCTAAAGGATTCCCACCATGATCGATAGCTCCAAGAAACAGCAGCAGGGCTTTTCTGAGATCTTACCTGCAGGAGATCTTAAGCCACTGAAGGAGAAGGAATGCCTTGAGGGGAACAGCCAGAAAAGTCTCAAGGAAGGTCAGTCACTTGCTGCTTGGGGGACAGAGAATGCTGAAGTCCTGGGCACGTTCGGTTCACCAGCATGTCTGATGGAATGCTGTAGGTCAGAAAGAGTTTTTGTACATTAAATGAGGTATTGTTTTCCCTCTGAAATAAAAAAACCTCTAAAAGCTGAATTTATATTTTACCTGAGACTAGTAAAATAACGATAATGATAGCTTGATAGGAATTGTAGTAAGAAGAAAAATGAGCAATCAAGTAGTGTTTTCAGGGTATTATTTAGTGCTGAATTAATGAAGGACTCTGAAATTGTCCTGTAAATATTGCACAAAGTGCTTCAAAATGTCTCTATTGAAATAAATTTAACGAAATAAACATCATTAAATATGGCATGTCAAAATCAAACCCCACACCTTTACTATTAGACGTATTGTTACCTCATTTTCAACAGTGCTTTTCTCAGCTCTTCTTTCTTTGGAATTCTGTTCTCCCCTCATACTTTAAATTAAATTTGATTCTGGTTTTGAGAAGTGTGCTTTTCAAACCACATTATGTCTTTTTAAATTATTAGATTTCAACTGGGCATTAAATTGATAAAATGCATGGGCATTAGTTCTTAAATAGCAGTAGTCTGAGAATATTTGGAATATCATTCAAAGCTGACAAATAGAGCTAGATGAGATTCATTTAAAGTAATCTCTGTTAGGCTGAGGCAGTAATGCTGCTGAGACAGAGGAACTGTCTCAGGATTCTCCCCACCGGCCGGGTGAAGGAGGAGAAGGCCGAGACCCCTGGAGGGCCCTGCCAGCCCTGCCCAGAGCCGTCTGACACGGCAGCAGTGACACACCAGGCTCTTGCAGCTCTGGGCTCAGCTCCAGCTGCTTAATCAATAGGACACAAACTGTATTTGTAGTAGACAAAATTCCTGCTTTCCTTGCACAGCACTCTGCTTTGGCTTTTCCTCCAGGTATCTCTGGATTGTCTGGTGATTCAGAGATTTCTCCCTTGTTGTGGTGGCAAGAGTTCTGTATGAGATCTGCCTTTTTCAGAATTTAAATGCTGAGTTTGTTTGGGGGTTTTGTTAATTTCTTTTTTAAATTTGGACCTTAATAGTGTTGAAATTTGGCAAAAAGATAGCCCATATTCAGCATTAAATTCAGTACCTGACAGGTTAGTTTAAAACCCCCATTACTTAGCTTTAAGTTTGAGCTAGAGAAAGCCCTGATCTTTGTGCAGTGTACTGGTACTGAAGGTGTTGGTGATCAGGAAGGCACTGAGAGGTTGGGAAGGCACTGAGAGGTTGGGAAGGTACTGAGAGGTTGGGAAGGCACTGAGAGGTTGGGAAGGTACTCAGAGGTTAGGAAGGTACTCAGAGGTTGGGAAGGTACTGAGAGGTTGGGAAGGTACTCAGAGGTTGGGAAGGCACTGAGAGGTTGGGAAGGTACTCAGAGGTTGGGAAGGTACTGAGAGGTTGGGAAGGTACTCCGAGGTTGGGAAGGCACTGAGAGGTTGGGAAGGCACTCAGAGGTTGGGAAGGCACTCCGAGGTTGGGTGTTGCTGCCTGTGGCAGTGGCTGAGAGCAGAACAGTTCTGCCTCCCTTGTGGCAGACAGTGATGAAGAAAGGGCCGGCAGTGCCTCTGCCTCGGGGTGGCTTTGCCTCCCAACTCAGAGCAGCCCAGTTAAAGCCCTGCTGCTGCTGCTGCTGTTGCTGTTGCTGCTGCTGCTGCTGCTGCTGCTGCTGCTGCTGCTGCTGAGGCTCTGGGGACAGCAGCGAGAGACAGGAGCCAGGAGGGTCAGAGGGGTGGGCAGTGATGTAGGAAAGAAACAAAACCTGTCTGGGGTAAGCTACCCAAAAATCAAAGGCAGAAAAACACGGCAAAGGCAGCAGGGTGGGTGCTGATGAGTAACCACAGCAATGATTATCTTCAGGCCTCTTCAGGCATGTCAGTTATGGAGAAAGTCGATGAAAGAATGTACATTACAGTAATGATGGTCTGTCAGAGTAGCAAAAAACCTGCAATTATGGGATACTCTGCCAGTCTAAATTCATTAATATTTGAGAGCTTAAATTATTCACTGCATACAAGAAGATATGTTTTCCATAATCACTATCTTTGCTTCCTTTTCTGTGTTTTAGTACCTGTTCTCCATTTTCACTTTCCTCAGTGAAGATATCTTATTCTTTTATCTCTCCCAAGTTTGGCAATGTAATGATTAAAATAATGAACCTCTTCTTGAGAGTTTGATTGACTACAGGATCTCCTCTTCCAGCCTTTCCTCCTTCTAAAGCTTAGAAAAACAATAATTTTCTTTCTTGTGGTATATAAAATGAATTATTGAAAACACTCCAAATCTTCTTGATTTACATCTAGAGGGACTAAAACAGAGCTTCACATTTCCAGTTTATTATGTTAAGAAATATGTAGTTCTGTAGTTCAGGCATATTATAGATTTTTTTAAAATTCAGTTGCAGTTGTTAGTTTAATCCTATTAAATAATACTACAGGTAACAGATTTTACTTTTTTAAAAACATAAATTGTAGGACAACTTATTTTACAGACCAGTATCTTCTAAATTAGCTTGTGCCATTCTGTCTCCCTTTTTTTGCCCTCCTCTTTTCTCCTCCTTTCTTCCTCCTTAAAATGATGTGGCTGGTTTTGCCACGTGAATTCTCAAACATTTCTTCCTTAGGACACAAAAATACTTAAAAATATGATATATGAATTCTAAAGCTTGCAAAAATAAAAATGTAATTATGTAGAGATCCAATTCAAAAGGTGCCTTTGTTTCATAAGCTACTTGGCACAGGTTTGGTAAATGTAAAAATCCTGAGATAGTGCAGTGTTTATTTCAGCAATGAGTACCTTAAGAGAACTGCAAGGTGCAATTTTTTTTACTTAGTATTTCTTTATAAGAAAAGGGATTTTTGATGGAAGCAAAACCAACAAAACTGTCTTCAGCAAATTAATATTAAGGACATTAGCAGTTTAGATTGCAAAGCTGAACTTTTTTCTTTCCTTAGGCTATTGATACACATTATAGCATCCTGTAGCATGGGAGGAAATCCTCTTAATTATCCTACTTACTCCTTGTAAACAGCTCAGATATTATTGTTGCCTGTTGCCTTTTTTGTGAAAAAAGTTCTTACTTTTATCTGTCTGATCAAAATTACCTTTTGTATAAGCAAGGAACAAATATATTTTCTGTCTCT
Organism: Setophaga petechia; assembly: GCA_024362935.1. Taxonomy (NCBI): domain Eukaryota; kingdom Metazoa; phylum Chordata; class Aves; order Passeriformes; family Parulidae; genus Setophaga; species Setophaga petechia. The sequence goes on along the minus strand of JANCRA010000027.1, from coordinate 3,578,316 downwards.
GAGGTCAATCACACAGTGCTAACTAAAGAGCTTTTTCAGAAATTCCTGTACCATTGACTGTACCTCCTGCAGCATCTTGCAGCACTGTCAAATAAGCAACCAAAACATTTGGAAAATTCAAGTGAAAAGCCTTAAATGTGCATACAGTGACTAAGGAATATCCAGTGCCATCAAACAGTGCATGTGTTAGGACCTGGGAGGACATCTGGACTGCAGATTGAAAGGTTTCCAACAGCACTGGAGAGAGTTGAGGAAATCTGGTTTTATACCCTGAATTGTTTCAGTACAAAGCTGGATGAGCTGCATGACCATACAGAACTCCTGAAGACACAGTGTTAAACTGGTGAAACAGATCAGTCTGTGATTAGGTGGGATTTCAAAGGAGGCTGAATCCCAGTTTGTTTGCACCATATTTTTCGTATCATAATCTGAGTTTCAGAGTTACCAGTTGCCTGCAGGCTACTCTAATTTAAAAAAACTAGCCAGGAAGGAAATTTTATTTCCACCTTGAAACACAATTTCTTTCCGGGATTTGTTGTGCATTTTCAGTTCACTGGTTTGTGAGGAACTGGAGACTGGCGAGTGCTGGAAACAGGATACAGAGTGCGATGAGTGGATTTCTCAGGTGTGCACTGGAATTGTCTTTGTGCTGCCTGACTAACAGATTACCAGGTGTAGTCAGGAAGGATTTCTTCCCCTCATCCCTTGCAATCAAATCCCTGTTGCATGAGAATTGTTTATTCAACAGACTTCCTGCTATTGCTGGCATGTTGAGCATTGATGATACTCTTGACCTCTTCTGCTCTCCTGCCCTGGCATGATAAAGATTCTGCTCTTGGTTTATTTGGTTTTTATAAAGAAAAAGCTCTGAGTTCTGTTATTTGGTGTTCAGAGGTGTTTTTATGACCCTTTATCAGTGGTAATCCATCAGGTATGTTTCTTGAGACACAGATAATGAGAAAAATACTGGTGAAAAAATCGTTATTCCTTTGTTAATAAAGGAAGCACTGTAAATTCTGTGTAGTGATCCTGCAGGGCTGTGCTAAACTCTACCATAAACAGTCTCCTTAATGTCATGGGATAATTGTATGTCATAAAAGTAAATCAGCACTTATTCCACAGAACTTTCTTCTTCAGTGTAGCACTTAAATTAATAACAAATATATTGGAATACCATTATAATAAACACATGCTTAACTACTTCAATAAACCAAGACTACTATGTACTAATTTGATTTTGTATGTAATCTGTATACAATTAGAAGACGATGGTGGCTAACCAAGAGCTTTTAAAAAACTTGCTATGGCAACTGTAAGATTTCTTGAAGTTTTTATAGAAGGATTAGGAGTGCTGCTGCCAAGAGCCAGGGGTATTCCCATCCAGCCCTGCCCTGCTTACTGCCAGCCTCTTTGCCCTGTTGGCATTAGGAGTCACACACTGCCAGCCTCTTTGCCCTGTTGGCATTAGGAGTCACACACTGCCAGCCTCTTTGCCCTGTTGGCATTAGGAGTCACACACTGCCAGCCTCTTTGCCCTGTTGGCATTAGGAGCCCAAAGGCAGTGGCTATTGCTGAAGAGCATTTCTTTCAAGGTGCTGCCAGGCCAGAGCACAGACCTGACAGGAGGCACCTCTGCCAGTGTGAAAGCAGCAGAAGCAGCTGGGGGTGGAGGGAGGCACAGACCATTGGCTTTTCATTGGTAATGCTGTGTTAGATCACACTGAGTTATGAAACCACTCTCTGAAACCACTGTCTGCTTTGCTGCTCTGCTGGGGGATTCTTCTTTCCTGTCACATCCACCACAACACGTGGGAGCCTCAGCCTCAGTGCAGGGTCCTCCCTAATGCAGCAACTTCTCCATGCCTGTGATCAGCTGGACTCACCCACTGAGCATCTGCAGAGTCTGGAGCTGTCTGCAGCAGAGGTGACTCAGTCCCACTGCTCACACCCCCGTTCTCAGGCAGGCAGCTCAGTGCAATCCACCTTGCTCTGCTCTGAATTCTTGTGTGCTCTCCTGAGGTGGAGAATCTGCTTGGGTGTGCATTTTGTTTGCTGTGCCTAGGAACAGCGTGGACAATGGAGGGGGCTTGGCTGGAAATCATCTGTCATCATTCTATGTGATGCACTCCAAATTATCACAAAGGAAGCTGTAATAGATGCAGAATTTAAACTCAACTTTCAAGAGTCCCTTCACAGTACACTTTTTGGCTAATAGTAGTATTTGAGGAAATGCAGATTATTTTTTAAAAAATCAGAGGTCTGCACTAAGCAGAGTAATACTTGCAGATTTAGAAAATGTTATTGTTAATATACTAAAGTGATGCAATTTTCCAGAAAATGGTAATATAAGCTTTAGTTTGTTAAGACTTCTCACCCAACAGGATAATGATTTTTCTCATTTTAAAGATGTAAACAGAATCATGAAAAGTATAGATTTTGCTTTTTACGTATCCATGCATATATATATATATATATATATTCATCCCAGCAGAGATCCCAGTAATTTGTTTGAAGGCTTGTGTATATTCTGGCTGGTTTCTAAGCAACGTGTTCCATGGCAATAGGATACAATACAGATTGTCCTATATCCCAGTCATTTAGGCCTCTCAGCTAATGATCCTGTTATAGTTCATATGTTTGTTTGAAATGTTCAGTTTACATGCAGCTCTCTTTGCCATCTAGGTTTCATTTTCTGCTTTCAGTGGATGCTGGTGCTGCTCAGCACTCCTCTGAGCATCAGCACTGGCTGCAGACAAAAGCTTTAAATCACAGTGCTGTCATTTGAGACATCTGCACGTCCTGCAGGGCTCCCCTCCAGAATTCTGGAGAGATGATCTGAAATGGCCCTCAGTAGTCTCCTCTCATGTACTTTACATTTACACAGTACATTTCTAAGCTGAAATGGAAGTAGGACTGAATAATTGTTTAAAATGAATATGCAAAAAAGCTGCTTCAGCTTTTCTTAATTATTTTGGATATAGTCTTAGCAGAAAAATCACTTATACAATAATGGAAAAAAGAACATTAAAATTATATAACAAGCCAGGAAGGGGTTTTTTTTAAGGAAAGCAAGATAACTTAATAAAATAGTTCCTTTTTTAAATTATATCCTGGCATACATGGAAGTTTTGAGGGCATTCACCCATGGTTAGATGATGTCTGATACTTTTTACAAGATGAATTGGTGATAAATTATTTTTGTTTTAAAACCAAGAGTATTTAATATGCTGTTATTACCATCTTCAGGCTGATAGGGAACGAGTACCACAATTTAAAATGCATTTTATCTTAAAATTCCATACAACTTACTTAGAATCATTTCTAACAAATTAAAAGTAGGTATTGTCATGGTTTTCTCTCCTTCTTAGACATGCCATATAAATGAAGTTAACATTATATTAACAAATTTCTGACTTTGGACCTGTGGAATGTGTAATACCATGTGCAAACTACCATATTCCACAACCTTCCTGAATTATGTACCTCACTATCACCTGCTCTTTCTTTTACTTAGTACACAAAATATACTTTCTACTATTTTTATTTGCAGAACAAATACTAGTGGGAAAAATTAACCATTTTTGAATAGATAAAGTACAGTACCTCATCATAGAGCTGAGGGAGAAATCTCGGCTCAGGAGAAAGCAAAACCTATTTCTGGAAGGTTAACCTAGCATAAAGTTGGGGTGTGTAGAAAATCCAGACTTTATGATGTGAGCAGACGGGCTGTGGGGTGCAGGGCAGCAGTGCAGGATGCCCAGGGGGCACTCGGTGCTGTGGATGTCAGCAGGTGGGGTTTGGGGTGCAGGGCAGCAGTGCAGGTACCCAGAGGGCACTCGGTGCTGTGGATGTCAGCAGGTGGGGTTTGGGGTGCAGGGCAGCAGTGCAGGGTACCCAGGGGGCACTCGGTGCTGTGGATGTCAGCAGGTGGGGTTTGGGGTGCAGGGCAGCAGTGCAGGGTACCCAGGGGGCACTCGGTGCTGTGGATGTGAGCAGAGGGGGTTTGGGGTGCAGGGCAGCAGTGCAGGATGCCCAGGGGGCACTCGGTGCTGTGGATGTCAGCAGGTGGGGTTTGGGGTGCAGGGCAGCAGTGCAGGGTACCCAGGGGGCACTCGGTGCTGTGGATGTCAGCAGGTGGGGTTTGGGGTGCAGGGCAGCAGTGCAGGGTACCCAGGGGGCACTCGGTGCTCAGGTTCTGCAGCTCTGGAGCTGCTGCCCTGTGAGGCTGTGCCACAATTCCAGGGCAAAGGCGATGCTGGGATCACTCCGGTGGAATTCTCTGCTCTGTGCAGTGCCACACGCTGGTGACACCCTTGCCTTAAGGGTCCAGCTGCTTCAGCCCAGGGGACACTTCTGTGCGTGCAGGGGACACTCCCCCCGCAGTGCCGGTGCCGGCTGTGCCCGCTGTGCCCCAGCCTGCAGGGGGCACCGGCTGCAGAGAAGCTGCTGGCAGCTGGCAGAAAGGAGCGGAGGCCTTCGGGGTACCGGCTCTGCATTGCAAGGAAACGGCCGCGGTTCCAGCGCTGGCTGTTTCCATGGCAGCCAGCCTAGCAGCCTGCGCTGGAGTTTCTGCCGCTCTTGGAAATTTCCAAGGGGGTATGGAGGAATGTTGGACATTATATTTTCTCATTTCCACTTGCAGTTTTAAGTGTTTAAAAGGTAATATCTGTTGGATTTTAACTTCAGGAGAATAATGAGATGATTACATACAGAACATTAAAAAAATCTCGATGTGTTGTTTTTCTTCTTGCTGCCCTTTGAAAGGACTGTGTGGTGTCTTCTGGACCCTGTGTCCATGGTAAAATGTTTGTTTCAGCTGTGTAACTGGGAAATGGCAACAACTATTTGCTGTTTCATAGTACCTTCTATAAAAAGATTAAAATTTGATCTTAAATTAATAGGCTATGTAATGAACTATGTTAGATGTTGAATTATTAGTGCTGGAACTGTGCACAATATGTGTTCTGGTTTTTTTCAAGGCAAGAAGCAGTGGTGAAAGCCTGTCAATCAGTGTAGATAACATTGTTCCTGCAGGACAACTATTGATTTATTTTTGGCCTCTTTACATTCCAGTGCTTGTGATTATGTAGTACTACTTTGAGACTGCTCTTCTATAGGATACACGTTACAGATTCGTAACAGGAATCACTTGCTGAGCTCTGATAAAAGCTGTTTGTTGTGGGTGATTTAATAATACACTTTATTTCCCTCCTTCTGCCACTCACAGCAAGCAGGGCATGCCCAGAGCACTCTGTTTGCTGCCTTTCCAAGGGGCACAGAACGTGCTGTGTCCCCTCAAGGGCCTGTTGGTGGCACTTCTGCTCTCACCCCTGGAGTGCTTCAGCAGGAGATTGAGGAGCTGCTGGTCCTGGTTATCCTCAGTCTCTGCCCCTTTGGGGCACAGTGTGACCCTGAGCAGCACTCCTGCTGTGAGAACAGGGCGTTCATTGGCTTTAGAAAAGTTGATGCTTTACAGGGATACACTTCCACCTAACCAAGTGCACTGGTTAATGGAGGAGCTCCCCTTTCTGCAGCATCATCTCCATTCCCTGGTCAGAAGTGCTGATTCCCTGGTGTGCTGACACTGAAGGAGCTGCAGAGTGGAGCACCAGCCTCTGGCTCTCAGCTTTTGTGCTGGCTAAACACTCCCTCCAGTGCAGTCACAAGACTTCTGCTGACTCTGGGAGTCAGATAACCAGATGTTCTTACTGTGAGGAGGGATTATGCTTTTTTGTTTTGTCAGTAAGTATTAAATAAGCTATTCAAGCTTTAATGATCATTTTATTGACTTAAGAAAACACATGGAAATTTTGGAATCTCTCCACCTGGTGTTCAAGTGTTAAAATCGTATGCTTAGTTGAAAACAAAAAAGAATATCCTCCCTTCTCCCTCAGTCAAAGCAGCAATTGGTCTGACCTCTCTGTGCATGGCTTTTATTCAGAAGCAGTTCACAGACAATTTTTAGAGTTGCAGTGGTGTGAAGGAGGATTCCTGCCAGATAATGTGAAGTGCAAAATATTTGTACTGTCTTTTAACAACTACATTTGCTCAGTGGTGTTAACACTGCCCTTCTTTTACACATGTACTTTAAATAGGAGGAACAGCATTAACAACGTTAATAGTTTTTCAGCATATGGAAATATTTGTGAATGTTGTGCCTTCATTTTGGAGATCACTTATGATTTTAGACGTTATGTAGGTAACTTACTGATTTTAAAAGTGTAAAAGTGAAAGGTAAACTATCTGGCAGCAAGCTGAATGGATTTACTCTGATAAGAACCATCTGTAAAACATAATGTTTGAGTAAACACCATTCCAAGGGAACTTTGCTTTGTAGAACCTCCACCTCCTGTCTTTCGAGTTCTCCCTTCCCCACATTCCATGATGGTTTGTCTGTAAATGTTTCTTTAAAATAAAGGGGAGGGGGGAAAACAAAGAGAGGAAAAAAAATCCCAACCAACACTAGAACAAGAGTAAAAAATATATATGCATATATAATATATATATATTTATGTGTGTGTATGTGTGTGTGTGTATATGTTGTATTTGGGTAATGCTTCTGTGTTTTTTAGATTTTTTGGTGGGTTTTTTTGTTTGGTTTTTTTTTAGGCTGTGTCTTCTTATCACAATCCAGCTTTACTAGATTTATCACTTTGTGTGTTACTGACTGTTCTAGAAATCTCTTGCTCTATGGATTTCCATATGTATGATAAGTAAAGTCTGTATTAGCTTTAATTACATTAGATTTAAACCAACCTGCATTCTGTTCTAGATAGTTTCTCACAGAAATAAATGAGCAATTCTTTGCCATGAGTGGAATTCTCATACGGCTCATCCTTGTCTCTGAAGATCATTTCATTATATTTTCCTTATTGAAGCCGTGTGATTCAGTTTCCATGACTCCCATCCTCCTGTCGGGCTGGCTGTTCTTGTGAGTCCCCATTTCCTCCTGAGCTTTTCACAGACCTCGCTGCTGTTCCCTTCCTTCATACCCACCCCAGCTTCCCCTGCAGCATGGAGAGACACAGCTGTGTGTGCCTGCAGAGCCAGGGCAGGGCACTGCTGACTGCGGTGTGACCTCCTGTGTGACACCTGACCTGTGACCCAGGTGTGCTGACACCTGACCTGTGACCCAGGTGTGCTCTGACACCTGACCTGTGACCCAGGTGTGCTGACACCCTGACCTGTGACCCAGCTGTGCTCTGACACCTGACCTGTGACCCAGGTGTGCTGACACCTGACTGTGACCCAGGTGTGCTCTGACACCTGACCTGTGACCCAGCTGTGCTCTGACACCTGACCTGTGACCCAGGTGTGCTGACACCTGACCTGTGACCCAGCTGTGCTCTGACACCTGACCTGTGACCCAGCTGTGCTGACACCTGACCTGTGACCCAGGTGTGCTGACACCCTGAGCTGTGACCCAGGTGTGCTCTGACACCTGACCTGTGACCCAGCTGTGCTGACACCTGACTGTGACCCAGCTGTGCTGACACCTGACCTGTGACCCAGGTGTGCTGACACCCTGAGCTGTGACCCAGCTGTGCTCTGACACCTGACTGTGACCCAGGTGTGCTGACACCTGACCTGTAACCCAGGTGTGCTCTGACACCTGACCTGTAACCCAGGTGTGCTGACACCTGACCTGTGACCCAGGTGTGCTCTGACACCTGATCTGTGACCCAGGTGTGCCCTGACACCCTGACCTGTAACCCAGGTGTGCTCTGACACCCTGAGCTGTGACCCAGGTGTGCTCTGACTGTGGGAAGTTTTACAACTCACAGACAGGTGTTTCTATTTCTTCCTTATAAACAGCTCTGCTTTTTACTTTGTGTCACTGTAGGGGCTGAAAGTATTTTAGATCCTGTAGATGCTTGTATTTCTTTTATAGAGATATCAATATTGGCTTTTTTCTGATGGATTTGCTTTGGAAAAGCAAAACCTTTTTAGCTTTCCAACTTTAAAAAATAATATATTTAGGGGTTTTATTCAAGATTGCTTTCTATTTGAAAATATTCTATTTAATAATGCATTTGACTGCTCAATATTTATCTTTTTTAAAAGTGCAGCTATGAAACACTTTTTCAACATTAGTTTTGGAGTTGATTGCAAAAGCAAACATCTGGTTTTCATCCAGCTTGGTTTCTGTTTAACCTCCTTGCTCTGGTCAAGTCAAAATCTTCAGTTATTATCTTATACCATCTTTCTAACTATGAGTCATCTCTCTTCAGCATTCCCCTGCAGTGCTTTTCTATTAGTCATGCTACAGGCTGTCCTTTCCTTATTATGTAATATATAAGTTCATGATATTTATCTAGTAAGTGAATGTTCTATATCTTCTGTATCTCTAATTTTCTCACTGTTTCTGTGACTTGTCCAGATACAGATGGGACAACTTCAAAATCTTCCCTTATTGCTTTGTAGTGCCCAGTGTAGATGAACAGATGATGGGCAGACAAGTAATGTTATGAGAGACAAAAAGGTTTGTTACATGTTTTTCTTAAAAAATGCTAAAGCTTCACACATGAGCACATAAGGTTTATGTGCAGGTACATTCTTCCTGCTCTCTCCCCTTGGCTCTAGTGCCACTGTGTGTTCCCTTTTTACACTGTACATTGTTTAGGATATGGCTCAGTTTTTAGTCTTTCTGTAAAGCTTAAGTGAAAATCTGACCATAAATGAAGGCACAAATCACAGATACCTTCCTAAACTACACAGCAGGGCCTCCTATCATTTATATTTAGAAATAATGTTCAGTATAATATATTCAATAATAATGTTCTTTCCCACTTGTGATTACTAATACTGAAAGCACATCCCTAGCAATGCTTAGGTAGTTATAGCTCAACCAGCTCCACCTACAAAATGGGCTTTATGAGAAAGCTTAGTGAAAAAAAAAATTGTAAAATCTGAACAGATCTGCTGTGCCCCAGCCCTGAAATGTTTGTATTTGAACTCTCAGTGTTTGTGTGGTACAAGAAAATAATGTCCTTGTTTTCAGGACTTGCTATTCCCGGTCTTAATGCTTTAGCCAGAGGAATATCCTTCCTGTACTGCAGAACAGGAAATAAGCTGGTTCCTTTAAATTCTGGAAACAATGAACTTTGTCCTTAGCTTAATTTTTTAGAAATTACATTCATTTTGATGTTTTGGACAATGCATTAGCTTGTTTTGTTTCCTTGTGGAATACAATAGGAACAGCATACCATAATAATAATACCCATAATAAGCTCTCAAGTTGGAATTTCAGCATGTAAATATCACATCTTTAATGTTATTTGTACTTTGTCTGTTAACTGTCCCTTGTTCAGAGGATGCAATTTCACTTTGGGGTAGTAGCTATGTGTGTCAAAGAGATCATGAAGCACTATGATAAATTGATACAGGAAACAAGGGGAAGGGAGGGGTAGAAGAAAGAAACAACTTTTTTTCCCCCTGGTTTTTCCCCCTGGCAACAAAAAGCCATAATCTTTAAAAGTATAAAACTTTTATGTCTACCTCTTCCCCCAGGTTTTGTGGTTTCTGGTGTAGTATTTAATATATGTCACATTGGTTGACCCACAGAAATGTGTGAGAAACTTTTTATTAAATGTAATGAAATGTAAGAATTTACATTTCATTACAAGCTTTATAAGCTGTTTTTCTGCATTTGACAGTACTGGATTTATTCTGTCCTTTAAGTAGTTATGATAACACATACCTCAGTCAAAAAAACCAACATTTTCTGATGTTCAGAGAGAGAATAAGGTGTGTTCCTGATTGTAACACTTTTTTGTTGTTTTTAAATAAGGCAGATAAAATTCTGCTTATCTTCAGTTACTTGTGTTTCAGCAAGGTTTATTTAAATGTACAATCAGTCTTTATATTAATTTTATATTTTATATTTAAAAAAAACCCTAAGAAGAAACTATCAGCAAGACACACACAGACCTTCTCTTCTACAATGCTCTGCACAGTTCATTTCTATTTCAGCCCAGTGAAGCCATGTAAGGTTGGCTCAGGACATGCAGTAAGGCTCTGTAATCATTATGGGCTCCAGTTTATGGTTTAAACTCTTTCTACCTCACTGTTAGCCTGATGTAAGCTCAACACTCCCCATGAGGCCTGGCTGGTGGGAAAAGTGGATGCACATGGGGGATACAGTCCTGGGGGAAATCCAGTCCTGGCATCAGGGATGAGATGGAGAGCAAACTGCAGTGAAGTGGGGATGGGAGTCATCCCTGAACTGCTAGCAGCAGCTGTTCCTAGGATGGCTCCTGGGGGCTACTGTCAGGGCTGAATACACAGCAGAAAGTGTTTCTAAGGTGGCAGTTCTTGGTATCATTGCAATGGGGGTTTGCACTTGCTGAGCAGGCTGCTCACAGGAATCAATGTTTTCTTTTGTCAGTACTTCAGCTGAGGCTGCAGCAGAGACGGACACGAGAACAGCTGGTGGACCAGGGCATCATGCCACGTAAGACTTACACCTAGTAGTTTGTATTGCTGTGGTGTTAATTATGAATTGAATATATAAAATGATGAAGATAGGAATTTCTGTGAGATCATTAAAAATAACTTTAGCATTTGAAAAGGCTTGTGGGATCCTTTTGATAACCTAAGTGAGCATGTAGTGAATTCACTGTGCTTCAGTGAATTCAAGTGCATCATATTTCAGTTAAAATAGCCATTGTGATAAAAATGCAGGGATTTGTAGACCTAGTCTGATTCTGCTTTTATTTTCTCAACTTAAATAATTATGACTGATTTACTAAATAAACTGAATTACTTAAATGAGTTGGCATTATTAATAAAACCAGCAGTTTTTAAAGAGTAGAATGACAAAGGTTGCCAGAGGTGCACAGGAAACATGGAGGATCTCAAAGTGGATAGCACTGAGATGGAGCACTCTACAATTTATGTTATTGCTAGGTTAACAGTGGGTTTTTTACTCTTTTTGCTTATTTAGTAGCTAGACATCATTCTGTTTTCTAAGATGAATATTTAAGGCCTCTACATTTTTCTGTATAATTTTAAAATCAACACATAGTTCTTAAGGGAAGGTCCGGTTCTCTCTAATAACAGCAAGTGTGAGGTATGGACAGCCAGAAAATTCAGTGGAATAAATTAAATTAAATTGGCATTTTGGCATTCTAAACCTTACCTCACAAAATTTCCACTGTGGGACAGTTTTGATAACTAAAGAAACACCTTTGTAGATAGTGAAAAAGTTAACCATTACATGTTAATAATCTGTTAAATATTCCAGGTATTCTATAGAGGAGTATTGCTCATCTCTGCTAAATACAAGTGGATACAACTAGCACAAATCAAATGTAATCCTGCAAACACAACTCTGAGGTGGTGTTAACACTCATACACACATTCTGGTTAGCATATTTCTTTAGAAAATTATTTCCTGTCTGTTTAACTCTTACTCTCCCTTCACAGCTTTGAAAAGTCCAGCTGCATTCCATGAGCAGATAAAGAGCCTGGAGCGAGCCAGGGTAAAGCACTTTGTGTAAACTTGTGATTAACATCTGGAAATGGAGAGTCAGTTTTTTGTGACACTAAATTCTCTGAGTACATGGAAAAATTCTTACCATTACAGTAATAATGTGTGCTTTTATTTTGGGAGAATTTGTTAAAATAAAATATCAAATCTGAGAGGAACTTCTCTGAGCCTTCACAGATCAGTGGGGATTAAACTTATGGGGGGTTAAAACATATGGGGGAACGTTAACTTCCAGTTAAGGATTGGATACTTGGGGAAATTATGCTTCTGCATTTCTTTTTTATGGCAAATCTGTATTACTGTGATTATGTGGTGGTGTGGGATCAAATCCAGAAACATTGCCATCTTGTCTGAAGAACTTGGAAATCCATCAGCCCTGCTTAACTGCTAGGAAAACAGAACAAAGCAGGAGGAACCCCTCTGCTGCCTGTGTTCTGACAGTGCTGCCCCCCATCTGAATGAAACTGCAGCTATTCATTGATTGGATGTGGCTGATTTGTCAAACTGCTTTGAGTTTTTAAGGGAACAGTAGCTAATGGTGTTTCCTCCTTTCTTTTAAGACTGAAAATTTCTTGAAGCACAAGATCCGGAGCAGGCCGGACCGCTCGGAGCTGGTCAGAATGCACATCCTGGAGGGTACGTGCTCACACCCACAGCTGCAGCTCTGCTCAGGCTGCTCCCAGCAGGGCCTTCCTTCTGCTCTCACTTGTCTCCCTGAGTGACACTCGATGGGAATTAGTTCTAAAGGTTTATCTGCTCTATTGCTCTGCTTCTACAGTGTCTGTGGTAGTCTGTATTCTAAATCTGTGTATTAACAGATACATCCATGGCAGTGAAGGTATTCCCAGCAGTGTATTTATTTGTTTGCTCTTGCATATTGTTCTTGATCTATAGTGGTAATTATAGTATCAGATCTGTACATGGAGTGTTTCTATTTCAGTTTCTACTCATGCCCTACAATGACCTGACAGCCTTAGGCTCTCCCCTGGCCCTAAAGAAGCTTTAATAAATGTGACTGTTACCCTGTTATCTGTTATACCTGGCTGCTTTTGATACAAGTGGAATGCTTATTGCAAAGACAAGACAATGTTGTTTGTCATGAAATTGGGAACAAGTGGAACAGAGTATTTGAATCAATCTATCCCTTTAGAGACCTTTGCAGAGCCTTCACTGCAGGCCACGCAGATGAAACTGAAGAGAGCTCGCCTGGCAGATGATCTGAATGAGAAGATTGCTCAGAGACCTGGCCCTATGGAACTGGTAGAAAAAAATATTCTTCCTGTAGACTCCAGCGTTAAAGAAGCCATTATAGGCAAGTACAAGTCCCACAGCTTCTGTTTGTGATCTGTGTGGCATTGTGGAAAATAAATAATTTATCTCTTGAGGGTAAAATTCACTAGAAGATAACACATGCTAAGTTTATTACTACTTACTCTTTCACCTTCTGAAACCAAAACTTTGTTATCATTTAAATAAAGTAGTCCTATTTTTACATTAAACTTTGAAAATACATTTTTAAAAATAAAAATCATTACAAATAATCAAATATCTGTAGCCATTCCTCAGCCTGTCATAGGTGTCTGCATGCACTCCACATCAGTTGAAGGTACCTTTTAATCTCTCACTAAAACCACTTCTGCTCCACACTTGGTTTTATTGATTCCTTGAATATGATTTAATATGGCTCTCATATTAAAAACACAATAAATACTTAGGTACCATATGTTCAGCCTGCTGAAAACTGATAATTTTCCAGCAATTAGCTGATTCTGCCATAAATGTCTAAATTCAATTTGTGCAATTAAAAAAAACATTGTTTCTTTCTATGTAAACATTTTAGCAGTTGGACAAGAGAATTACCCTCAAGCTTTGGATGATTTTTCATTTGATGAAGACAGCAGTGATGCTTTATCACCAGATCAGCCAGCCAGCCAAGAATCCCAGGGTTCAGCAGCTTCCCCTGGTGAGCCAAAACCAAGTGACTCACCCTCACCAGTAACCCCAAATGCTGCTGCATCAACACAGGTACAGTTTTTAAATGTTAAGATCTTCCCAGTATGGTTTTTGGTCTGGCACTGTAGAAGTGGGGCATGCTTTCAAACAGAATGAATACATCTGCTGCTGCAAAGGGCTGTCTGGGACTCTCTTTGCTGCTTGGGGGTGTCTGGAGTAGAACCCTGGCTTAGCTGCTGGCAGTGATGACATTCCCATAGGCTGCAGTGAAGCCATAAATTCCCTGAAATTCATTATGACAAGATCTGCAGCTTTCCCAGAAGTTGTTTAAAAGGCCATGGCCATGGTTTACTCCAGCTGTTATTGATTACTTAATGTCTGACTTCCTTCTGGGCAAGGTCTTGAACTCATTTAGAATTAAACTTTACTGAAACAACAACAGTTGATGTCAGTTCTGTTACCTTCAGAAAAGTCCACAAGAAAGGTTTCCCACATAATTTAAATATTCTTTCCTATATTATTAAAATATTTCCTAAGGAATTTACTATTTAAGAAATCAAAATAACAGTTATGTTGAATTTTCTGAGGTTTTTAGTATTTCCTCAAGGTACTTACAAAGAAAGGAAAGTAACTGTGTTGTGGCAGATAAAATGTTATCTTTATAGCAGAGCATCTAAATGTGTGAGGATTTAGAGAGCTGTGGATTTGCTCCTTACTGCAGAAAGTAATGTAAAAGTCAGCTGTTAAATAAGTAAAAAAGAGACAGCTTTGTTAATGCTCCAAAGTCTATATTGTCTTTATGACCATGGACACTTGACAGCTGAGTGGTTCAGGATCTGGCGTTACTCTCCTTGATTTTCTTATTATCACAGGAGATGGAAAAAGTATTGTAAAGTTCATATGCACAAACAATGCTGGATGCACAGTACAGCACATCCATTTTATTTCATTGTTCCCTAACATACAGATTAAGATATGAGTTGGGTTTCACACTGAGAGAACATCATTTGTGTTGAATAAATTGAAAAGAAACCACATGAAATTAGATTCCTGAGTAAGGAATTAGGTTCCTAATGGAGAGTTAAATAAAAATACTCAAAGCAATACATGCCAAAAGCTTTTCAAGTAGGAAGCATAAGAGAGATCTGTGATTGCAGAAACAAAAATTAAGGCACTTGAACTTGATTGAAAAAGTGCTTCAGATAGAACTTTAAGCCTTTGCTTATGGATTTCATATCACATTACAGCCACTTCTGTGCACACATCTAAAATGAGAAGCTGTTCTTCTGCAGAATAAAACAGATGCTCACCTTGTTGTTCCTTTTGAATTAAAGAATAACAGCACAGCAGGTCTTTACAGGAGACGTGTCTGGGAATGTCTCCTTTATTCTTTTAATTTCCTCTGATAAATTTTAAATTTTATTACAACAAAGTAAATACAAAAAAATACAAAGGAAGTTTTGAATAAAGCAGAGTGCAGCCAGAGTTCTTTTAAAGGCTTCCTCCTCCGCACATTTCCAGACATAGAGGATGTAACACAAGTTTCAGAACCTTCAGCTCTTGCTGACTGATGACCTAAAACTTGCTTTAACCCAGTGTACTTGCATCTGGTAAGGATTAGGCATTTTAGTCATACTCCAAACAGATCAAATTGGGGTATTCACAATTCAGAAGATATTAAATAGTTATCTTCAAAACAGCTGAAGAATTTTGCTTGATGGCACAGAATGGCTGTTTCCCTAATATATTCTCTGTAGCTGTTGACCTGCTTGTTGTTGGCATCCAGCAGGAAAGGTACAGAAAGCATATTATTTGGAAATAGGGATCCATTCAAATTAAATAATGACTAGTTTATGAAGTAATCAAGTGAAGAAGTCAAGACCTGTTAAATCTAAGTTTTTGAATTTAAAAATAAATTATGTGCATGGTTCATTGCCTCATCTAACACTTGCAGGTAAAACTGGGAAGTCTGTAAAAAGCTTTGTGTGTAGGTTAGGATAATGACTACTGTAAGGAGAAATAATTTACTCTCTGGCAAGAGGAAAGTGTTTAACACCATGATTTTCATGCAATGTGAAAAGAGGTAATTTGGGGTTTTGGTGGTGCTTCTTTTTTGTTGTGCAAGTCCAGCAAATAACAGACACTGTGTAGATATCAGATGCTTTCCAGAGCAAACACTTGGAAACTTGGAAATCAAAACAGAGACATTTGTATCTTTAGCCTGCCACCATAAACTGACAGGATCCCAGGCCAGGCATGTGCACAGTGTTTCAGTGACAGGGAGGGCATGGTAAATCTGCTGTTTAATAGAGCAGGCATCAGGAGCTGTTCCTCTGTGTGGCTGCAAGCCAGGGATCAAAGCCACTGTTCAGTTTACTGGGTTATGGGAAGGCAGCTGATGGTTGGGGACACAGCGAGATGTCCAACATGAAGATAAAATGGAAATTTCTTACGAATTAATTGTGAGCAAAAGTCGGAGAGCTTTGTTCATGCAGACTGGCACCTTGGGAACTGCTATCCCAGAAATACAAAAGAACCAGGACATAGAGTTGCAAAATGTGTACCAAGTTAAGTCCTTTGTGGTACAATCTCATAGAAAAATACAGGAAAGGTACAGGAAGAAATGAAACAGAAAGTACCTGTCAGACTTAATTATAATGCAAGTCTTGGAATTAATTTGGAAGAAAAAGGATGTTTACTGATAGGAATATAAAGAAGGGGCTTTTCTAAAAGGAGCATTGTACTAGGTGATCTAATTGCTTTCTTAAACAATGGAAGTGCAACTGATGTCATCTGGCTGGATTTATTACGGGATGATATTAAACACTAGGATGAGGATGGAGGTTACCAGAAATGAAAGAGGGAAGTCCTGGGCTGAAAGGAAGCTGCTACCAGTGCTCTGTGGGAGTTGATCTGGGACGTTCTGGTTTCACGTTACCCTTAACAACCTTGACGTAAGAACAGGTCACCTAACAAAAGTAGGAAGGTGTAGTCAGCACACAGTTGGATTGTTATTATGCAAAAAGAACTGGTTGATTTGGCTTTTAGGAGAGAAATGCAATTCCAATAGAATGAACAGTTCTTAGAAAGAGAAATACACAACGCCCCTCTTTCCCATGACAAAGAAATGTGGAAAGTGGGGACTCTTGACTCAAGAGAAAACTGAGGAGGAAGAGAGCTGGGGTGGTGTTCAGCACTGCAGTCAGGGAGCTGCTGTGGACATCCTCTGTAAAACTGCAAGCCTGTCAGAAGAGGTGATTTCAGGAGAAGTGCTAATGCCACTGTAAGGATGCAGTGAGACTCTACATGGAATATCCTGTACATTTTCAGTTACTTATATCCAAGAAAGACTCATGAAAACTGTTAACCCAGTTAACTGTAACAGGAAGATAATCAGAGAATGAAAAATCTGTTTCTGAGAAAAGAGTAGATTTCTTAGTATATCTAGGAACACAAGGACTGAGATCTGTTTATGTAGAGTCTGTATTCCATCAGAGGGATATTCACCACAGAAGGAAATAATAAGGTTTCTTTAAACCTAAAATCACAAACCAATTTCAGCACAATAAAAATTGGTATGACAAATATAACATGAGCAAAGTTTGAGTTTACACTTCTGCTGGCATAAGATACCGAAGAAATGCACTCCTGGCACAGTCAGAGGTGGGGTTCTGTGAAAATACCATAGGAAGGGTGAAAATACACCTCCTGTCCTGCTGCGTGATCATTCTGAAGCAAGAAGTTTGTTTGCCTGTTGAAGTTTGACCTTTATCAAAGCAATGCTTTTCTGACAGTACTTGTTTGGGTGCTAAGATTCTCCTTGTATACACAGAAATCTGACTTCAGAGACAAAAAATACTAAAGGCCTCAATTTCATAGTAATAAAGCAGTGTTTCTTAGCTAACTAAGAAGTCAAAGTAAGAAGCCATTTTATTTTATTCGCTGTGTTTGAAGTGTGCCAAAGTGTGCCCTTACAGAGTACTCGTACACACGTACAGGAGTTCTGTTTTCACCATTCCTCCAAAAAAGTATTTTGTGTGAATTTGATGTGATAGTCAATCATCTTAACTTTTTCACATTTTTTCCAGTTACTCAGGTGGTCGATGTTTTTAATGTTTCTCTTTTTCCTTATATTTTTTTAATACTAGTATCCACCTTTAACCTCTCCAGTTCCTGAATTCCTCAAAACTCCCTCTGCAGTCGAACAGCACGTGACTCGTTCCACGGCTGCAACCACCCTGACCACAACCACTGTATCTGCAGCAAAGCCTGGGCCAACCTTAGTGAAGGTGGGTACCTGCAGCTGTGGGCCCTGAGGACAACATTGCTCATCTGTGTGCTAAACACACAGGGCTGTGTGTGATGGAAAACTGCACCAGTAACCTTACAGTGCCTGTAGCTCAGAGCAACTGCTGCTGCTGTTCAGGGGAGCATTCTGGGCTGGTGACTCAAAGGTTCTGTGTGCTAAGGTCAGCCAGTAGCCCAGAGAGCAGCTCATTATTCCAAAAGGTCCTTACAGTACAGTTGACCAAAGTTTTCAGGCAGAATTGTGCATTACATTGCTGTGGAAGTTTTTTAAGAAATAAGGACAACAGATTTTTGCAATACAGAGTTTCTACTTTCTATCTGCCTTCTAATCTAGTTTTGTATGGAGGATAGCTGAATAGAAGGAGAGTCACTGCATTCATAGTCTATCTGTAACCAAAGTGGTGAACAGCATTGCTCCTTTTCCACAGCTATTGTCTTAGTTGGTTTAATGTATAAGCAGAATGCATTGTGAGGGAGAAGTTACTGTATCCTTGTTGGGGATCAGAAGAACATGCTCAGTTCTCTTTTCTGCACTGACTTTGCCAGCAGCATTGAAAACCCTTTCAAATACAGTTAGAGAGGGATTTCTTTTAGATGTCCATAATGTTTCATTTCTGTAACTTCACTGTCTTCAGCTGTGTTAATGAATATTTGTATGTAGACTTCTACTTACCTACGTGAAATTACCTCAGTTAAATGTACCAGGATGACCTCTGGCACTCATTTTCTAATATAAATTTGGCTCTATCCTTTGAAATCACTGGATATGTACCAGCTTACTTAATGCAGGACCTTAATTCAGATGTGCCCCAAAAGAGGCTCTTATAGATGAACACAGCATTTCTGCTTTGATACCTTCTGTATGATTAGGTAACTGCCTTCAATTTTTTCCTCAAAATAATTTCAAACAGCTTGTAAAGGAAGATAGTTTTAACCACTTGAGCATTGCTAATGAAGATGTTGCTGCCTGTAATTTATAGGAGTGTCTGTCCATGCTTTCAGTCTAGACCTCTAAGTACCTCAGATGTTTACAGATGGAATTCACAATACTGGCTTTTACTTGCACAAACTGCTAAGTGGCTTTGAACTTGGCTGCTTAAGAAGAATGCCTCTTTGCAATGACAGGTCATGACAAGTAGAATCCCTTAGCTGTGCCACCTTTAAAAAACCATTCAGTCTCTGATTTGATGACCCCTACATGTGCAGGGGATAAGCCAGCTGGAGCATGTTAACCTTCCAAGGATGGTTCATTTGGGGATGTTTTCAAGGACAATTGTTTTCAGCAGCTCTCTACAGTAAAAGTGCTCTGGTATGCTGCATCTCTGAGCCATGCAGAACTGCTTTAAGTGACATCTGTTGTGGTTTTGTTTCAATCTTTTCCATCCATAAACAGCAAAGCCACCCAAAGAACCCAAATGATAAACATCGGAGCAAGAAATGTAAAGAACCTAAGCCAAGGGTGAAAAAGTTGAAGTATCATCAGTATATTCCACCTGATCAGAAAGGTGAGAAAAATGAGCCACAGATGGACTCCAACTATGCTCGTCTGCTACAACAGCAGCAACTGTTTTTGCAGCTGCAGATCCTGAGCCAACAGCAACAACACTACAACTACCAGACAATTCTACCTGCACTGCTGAAGTATGTGAAGCATTGTTTGTGTCCTTTTAACAAAAAACATATACATCAGTTATAGGCTTAGGGCTTTAGAAAAAGTAAACATGGTTTGCAAACATTAAAGAGACAGTTGGAATCCAAGAAAACTTTAAATGGTATTTTGCATCACTGGGGGTGTTATTTGCCTTATTTAACAAGGTGGTGAGGTTGTTCTCTTGTTAAAATAACCCTGAGGCCTAAGAAGCCTTGAAGTGGTTCTAGTTATTTTTATGTGACATGGAAACAGAACATCTTACCTGTCAGATGTGTTTTTTCTGACCAAATGCATATTTGAAACTCAAAAGTATTTGTGCAAAATCAAGAAAGTTTTGACACCATTTTCACTCAAATGTGAGATAGGTAGGCAGGAGAGAAGCTTGCAGATTATGTCTTTAACAAAGGGATGCACTATTCCTGTGGGTTTATTTTTTTACATTAAATTCACAAACCACATTCTTGCAGTTTAAAAATAGGACATAACAGTCTTTTTAGATTTGATAAGATCTGTCTGTTGTTTATCATCATCTCTAATGCTCTAATGCCTCATCTCTAACGCTTTCCTCATTAGTACTGATCTTTAGCACTTTACCAGTGAGAAGTACACTCACTGATTTATAGGTAGAAACAGTAAAAAAATAAATGTTTAAAGAGTTGTCAGCATCCCATAACAAAACAAGAAGTTGACTATCTGCACAGTTCCATTCTCATCATCTAAGGCCAATATTTTCCTAGAAGTGCTTAAAGTGTAGCATGCCACAGTCACACAAGCCTGAATTCAAATTGACTTTCAGCTGTTTTTTTAAAATGAGTTTTCACTGAGTTCTTTTTCTTCAGCAAGTGAGGCTAGAGAAGTTAAAGCTGCCATCTGTGGTTGTATTTATAATTACCATGTATCCTAACATTTGGACTGGCGATGTTTCTGCCTGCTTGCCCACGCTTCTTATGTTCCCTTTACTGACATTTCAGAAACATTTCTTCATAAATCAGCTGAACGAAATAAAAGAGCTGACTTATGATACCTAGTGTAAATGGTGGCATTTTTAATTTTTTACAATTACTTCAGAATCCTTATATGAGATTCTTGAGTACAGCTGATAAAAATGCATCATCTTCAAAGTGAACTGCTTTTTGTCAGTCCATAGTGTGTGTGAACACTGGACATCTATGGAAGGTTGCATCACAGAGTTCAGTATTGGGGGTTGGTTATTGATGCCAGACAAAAAACTAACTAATTGCCCTGGCTGGTGATTCATTTGTGTAAATAGAGTTTGCAGTCCATAGTGTTCTTTGGAGATACCATGACAATAATCAAAACTATGAAGCATAAATTGGTATGCTTAACTGCAAAACCAAACCAAAATAGCAACATACTACTTTCTGTTTTCCTGTCTGTTTAGTTTTACTGAAAATACTTAACAGTAATGCATTAGGTTAAGCATGGATTTGTAAAAAAAGTTAATTTGTTAATTATCTTCACAGACATGAGATTCAGAATCACAGCCTCTTGACTGAAAACATAATATATTTAGCATTGACATTCTTGTCCCTTTTTTTCCTATTATTTGAAGGCCACTGAATGACAAACAGAGCAACAATGGGAATTCACCACTGAATACTCTGAACAACAGTACCCCCACATCAGCTGCCAGCTCCCCAAGACAGAACAGTAATGTTCCCAGCAGGAAACCAGGTCCTCTGCCTTCCAGCTTGGATGACTTGAAGGTAAAAGATAAGAGGGATTTGTCCAGTCCTGTGCATTGCTGTAATTCATAACTTGTGAACTGTTATTGTCAGGAATATGCCTGGTAATTTGTACCAATGCAAGCTGTCCTTTCCTCCTGACTGGTTAGAATAAGATTGTCTAAGTTTTCATACACAACTCTCCTGGATTGAAATATTTGATCCTCATAGGCATATGTTCCAGAACTGACATTTCTTTGCCAAAGCATTAGAAGAGGAGGAATTTCAGACACATTTAATGGTCCCTCACTATGACACCTTGGGTAAGCTGTGAGGTTCACTTCATGTGAAGTTTCAGCTCAGGCAGATTGAAACACAGGAGCAGTAATTTCCTCGTGACAATTTCAGTGTATCAGTGAAGAGGTTCAGTTAAGCAATATAAATTAAAAGATGCCCTAATAAAAACATACTCTGAGAGGTCACTGCTATAAATAGAAACAGAAATAAGACTGTAAAGAGAGAACAGAAAAGATCTTACCGGAGTTCAACACCACATATGAAAATGAATGCTAAATTCCAAAATTTAT
This sequence comes from Setophaga petechia, assembly GCA_024362935.1. Lineage (NCBI taxonomy): Eukaryota > Metazoa > Chordata > Aves > Passeriformes > Parulidae > Setophaga > Setophaga petechia. The sequence goes on along the minus strand of JANCRA010000027.1, from coordinate 3,556,641 downwards.
TTAAGTTATAACTAACTATGTAGACTGTTCAGGTTGCACTATGAGGGCATTGCATAGGATCTTCCTCCTTCTGAAATACATGAGAAGGAATAAAGACAAATCTGAAGCAATTTGTGGAGGGTTTAGGATTCAGCAAACTTCAGCAGCAGCGTAGGGACATCTAGTGGGCAATTAATTCCTTCCTCTCTGCCTTTACCAAGGTTTGTGAGGGGTGGGAGGGAGGATTCTTTTAGATTTGAAGGGATACAAAGAAGAAATTTCAGAAGATTGGATTCTCAAGGTGGTAATATATTGTCCTAAGTTAAAGCCAATCGTTTAATATGAAATAAGTCTATAAAATGCAATTCAAACAACAGCATTTGAAATCAGTTTTCCAGTCTCATTTTTAACTAAAAACTAGTGAAGATTTTAAAGTTAATATCTGGAATTGTGCTTTGCAGTGATTAAAGCTGTTCACTTATCTATTTCCTGGCACAATTTATTGGTATTCCTGCTGATGTGGTAACAGTCACATAAGCTTTCCTTGCAGACCTGCTGGTGGTGGTTTTACCACTGAATCAGCTAAATCAGTTCTGAGTTCAGAAACGAATTGTTGAAAAAGAGAAGAATTAGAACACACTCTCAAGTGCAGAGGGTACCAGACTGGGGGAAGCAGCTGATAGTCATTGGCTAGGGAGTTATTTAACATAAAATTGCTGTGGGCTTTAGAGATGTAAAATAAGTTGCTGTGACTTTTCATCATTTCCAAATCAAAAATACCTCCAGCTTAAATTCCAGGCTGGCTGAGTACTGAAATACTACTGAGGTCAGTTCCTTTTGTTCTATTCGAGGCAGCTGTAATGTGCAGGGAGCCCCAGCACTGCAGTTAGCTGTGGTGCATGTTTATGATAAACAGAAGTCATTCTTTGGGACTGCTTTTCTTTAACTGATATTCTGAAGCATAGAATCAATTTACACTCAATACATTTGCACTTTACTTTGTCTGTAAGCTTATTGGAAAAAACTGAGAATGTTTTTCTGTCAGAAAGTAATTCTGACTGCTTAAACTGTTTTTGTAAAGGAAGCACAGATGGCATATAGGGTGACTGTTTGGTTGCTAATTAGCAAGAGAGCCTTTTGTGTTTGATGGGTCTATTAAATCATCAGCTGACCTGATAAAGTTTCTCAGAAACAGATCTGTCTGTCCTGATGGTGTAACAAAGGGGCTCAGCGTGCTGCTGCTCACTGCTTTTATCTGCACTGCTGCCATTGTCTGCTGGTTTGCTTCAGAGGTTTTTAGCTCAGAACTGGAGCTGTAGGTGCATTTTTCCATGTTGCATATTTATGAAAGAACATCATCAGTTTGGTACTATTCACTGTACAACTGAACAGTGCTAAGATTTTGGCCACTTAAACACTGAAGTAAGTAGGAGGTCATGGCAATGTGTTCATAGATAGTGTATGCTGTCAGAACCCAGAGGTTTAACAACTAGCAAATATGGGAATGAAAATAATTTTCAGTATTAAGATGTAATAAGAATGCATATCAGTAAGTTTTAATATTTTCCTTTTTTTATTACAGTGTTTTATTTTATTTTATTTCAGGTAGCAGAGCTTAAAATGGAGTTGAAACTGAGGGGATTACCAGTGTCTGGAACAAAAACAGATCTTATTGAGCGTCTGAAAACCTATCAAGATCTTAACAACAATGGGGTTGCTACAAGTACCTCTGTGACAGTGACCACTTCTAGTGGGGCCACAGGCAACACTGGGGAAGTGACTGTGGCATTTCCTGTTGCAACAGTAAATAAACCAGTGGCTAATACGATATCCAGCTTCCCTCCAGAAAAAACATCTACTGCCCCTGGCAGCAAAGCAGTAAATACTGAAAACATCAGCTCTCCCCTGCCTATATCTCCCTCTCCCTCGGAGCAGTCCAGTCTAAGCACAGATGACACGAGTATGGCAGACACTTTCCCAGAAATGACCATGATGTCACCATCCCAGTTCCTGAGTACTTCACCCCTGAGGGCAAGTACAAACGAGGAGAATCAGAATCGCAGCAGTGGCAGCATCTCAACCATGGAGTTTGATGTAGCAGAAAAGGACCGCAAGCTTCAAGAAAAAGAAAAACAAATTGAAGAGCTCAAAAGAAAACTGGAACAAGAGCAAAAACTTGTGGAAGTATTGAAAATGCAACTTGAGGTTGAAAAAAGGGGACAACAGCAACAGTCTCAGACTTTTGGTAACTCGGCTGCTTTGGAACAGAAGCAGTTCAGCGCTGCTGTCAAAGATGAAAGTGCCCCTGCTGACTGCTCCAGCACCAGTCAGCCTGTCCCTGTGGCCGGCCACTCCTTAGCACAGCCCGTGTACACTGCTGGCCAGAACCCAGTTGCCAAAAAGGCAGTTGTTATCAAGCAGGAGATACCTGTGGCCAAAGCTGAACCTCAGAATGCCATTTCTCAGTTTTATGTTAGTCCACAGAGGCAGCCACAAACTGCAGTTGTTGCCCAGCCTCAAGCTTTATTAACCACCCAAGGAACTGCCCAGCTGCTCCTCCCACTGTCTATCCAGGGACCGAATGCTGCTACTGCAGTGCAGTTACCAGTTGGAAATATCAAGTTGCAGGTAAGGGTGTTTCTGGTTTTTTTATCATGTAACCTGCATGGCAGTATTTCATAACTTAGTGTAAATAGATAAATGTGCTGCTTGTAAGATTAACTTAAAACTCAGGCTTAGCCTGTTTCTGCTTAAGGGAAACAGTACAAAAGCTGGAACTGATCTTGTTATACCTGCTTCTAATACTTATTTCTTTGCAACTTTGTTCCTAGATACTCTTTCCTGATAAGCAATTGCCTTACCATGTACTGCCTCCATGCACAATTTGATTTAAAGTAGCATATACTATCATTTTGTTAACTGCAAATTGTAATAGAGAGCTACAATCTCAGTACTTTGAGATACCCCTCTTTGCAAAACATATGTGAACTACCTACTATGTGGTGATATTTCAATATATTTAAAAATGTGAATGCTAGATTTTACAACTCTCCTGTGGACTTAGAAAAAGAAACCATGGTTGTGCAAATATTATTTCTAGGCTGATTATGGGTAGTGAATAATACAGCATAAACCAAGACAGGCTATAAATACAGAGGTATAGGAGTAATCTGACCAAGCTGAATCAATGTAACTTGTTGGTCTGAACTAAAAATTAAGCAGTGGAATTAAGCAGTAATGCACTTCCCAGTGGCATTGTTTGAACACCCCCTGCCACCCATCATGGCAGCAAAGTATTCTTCCAGCTGCAGTGAGTCCCTGGCTGTTGTGCATGCTGTGGGCCTGGGCTTGCTGCAAGCCTGTGCAGCAGCACATCCAGCAACCTTTATGAGGGGTGGAAAATTCTGGTGAGGATGGGCCCCAGTCTGCAGTGCAAGAACTGTTCCTAGGAGCTATACACCCAGATCTCCACATGAATTGTTCTAAAATCCTGCTAGAATTCTGTCACAACCTTAAGCAGCTTGTCCTGGTGTTTTACTTCATCTGTACTCCAAAAAGTTTCCCACTATCACTTAAAATTGTTTTTAATGAGGTTGGACACACTTCTTGCCTTTCACTGGCCATTAAAAATTACCACGGTCTTAAAAGCAACCTTTTTCTTGCATTATCAGTTTTGTCTTCTGATCACTCAAGCCAGTTCTTATAGTCCTTTCTTACTGATATCTGCTCTCTCTGTGCCCTGTTATTTTCAGCATTTCCGCTGGGCTCTCTCCAGTTTGTCTTTGTCTTAAACTCTGTTGGCAAAACAAACATCACCTTTCAGCTGGGAACTCCCCAGTCCCAAACACACTAACAGTTTGGTTTCCTGTACAGTTCCCACTCATCCCTCCCAGAATACATGTTACTGCTATTCTGCATAAGGTGTGCAATAGATTTTTACATTATGTAACTTAGTGTGAGATACAAATAATGCAAATATTTTATCTTCATCCTTTAGGCTCAATCACAAGCTGGAATACAGACCCCATCACAAATACCTGCTCCTATTTCTTCCTCTGGCCTGGTGCAGACAGCACCTCAGATGCATGCTCCACAATCAAAACAAAACACCATCACGCAGCACGCACTTGGTCAGAGCCAGCAAATCAGAAAGGTTTGTGGATAGCAATAAACATTAAGATAAATAGTTGTATAATCTAGTTCTAGGCAGTGCTTTGAGAATCTTTTTTGTGTCATCTGTGTTATATACAAATTATCAAGTCACCTAACATCTGTACCATGTTTTTCTGTGCGATACAATGGGCTTGTAACTCCTCCTTTTCCCAAAATTTTAGTCTTTGTAGGACTTTATTTTTCAGTTGCAGATAAATACATTGTCTAAAGACTTTTTACCTTAATGGTACACTTAGGGCATGACTCCTACTACATGCTTCCTCACGCTTGGCACCAGTGGTGTGTACCAGGTATATTCCAGTCAGTTTCTCTTATTTGCCACTGGCTCTAAATGTGAGATTCTCATAGACAGTTCTTAAGAGAAACCTTTTACTTAGGACTTCAAGGATTTACTCTTTTATAGAAGTTAATTCTGTTTTCTGACTTTCCTTGTTGATTTCACCCCTCCTTATGAAGAAAGCTATGGACTGAGATCCTGAGGATGGTAATTCCAGTGAGTCCAAACTCTACCATATCTCTTCCTAAGGAATGCAGGGGATGATTCAGAGAGATCCTTCTCTTCCTCTCTACCAAAACCAATCAGCTCTGTAATGTCCCATTCCAACACATGTTCTCAGCACTGGATGTACAGTTGTGACTGCCACTCCAGTCATGTTCATATGGGAACTGATACCAATCCATCAGCACCAGTCATCACAAAAGAAAAGGTTTTCTCCTCCTCTGAGCCTCTTCTAGACTGCTCTCTATTATTAGGAATGTGGAGATTCGTTTTGGACCTTTATTGCATCCTTATCAGTGGACAGCAAGGTTTTTCAGCCTGACCCTATGGACAGATAATTCAGAAACAACTGAAATTCCAAGATGAAGAGGGTAATTTTTACAGTATATTATGTAACTGTTACATCTCAGCCTTCAAAGTTCTTATTTCAGTTTACAAAAGTGCATCATGAACCCCATGTTCTGCTGTGATTTGGGGATTGTCCCTGAGTAACTTTATCTGCCTCTGCTCGGGCTCTTGTTGCAGATAAGAACTTAACTCAGAGGATGTATGATTGTGCACTGCCATTCTCTAGAGAGCTGGGGAATAAGGGGGACACAGCTGAAGGGGCATCAACACTTTTCAGACTGTTTGTTCAATCTGTGTAATTTCAAGGACATTGAGGTTATCCTCCACGAGTCCAAACTGACACATGTCCAAAAAGCAGATCTAATGCAGGTTCTCTGGGATTTGGTGAGGGTCTGATCTTACCTTGTTAATGTAACAGGTCCTATAAAGAAATTTTCCAGTCATCCTGAGGCATGTACTTGTACCAGAGACTGACAGCTTGCTGCCATTGCTGCCTCCAAGTTCCTTGAAATGTCTGTAGGACATTTTCTCCAGTCCCCCCTGCTATTAGATCAGTTGTCATGAAGACCACAATTCCCAGCAGAGTTTGCAGCCTGCTGTTGCACTGGTTTTAACATCAAAATGAAAATATTGATGGGATACTACAGATCAGGACACCCCTCATGCATTCAGCATTAGATCTACCTGCCTCTATCCATGACCTAAGATTTGTCTCCTTTGTTACAAAGGTATTTGGGAGTGATACTGAATTTACAACAGCCTTACATGCTGATGCATTCATAGTTTCTCTTCATCTCCCTTAACTCAAAGTATGAGAAACAGGATTCTGCTGGGAATCATTTGCAATGAGTATGTGGACTACCAGATGAAGAAATAAAAAGTTTCATATACCAGTAACCAAACTTATAGTTAATACCCATGTTCATCAGTTTAATCTTTGCCTCTCCCTCAATCCTCATATATATCTGTAGTTACTTTCAAAAAAAATTAGAATTATATGACAGACAAACCATTCTGTCTTAAAACTGGCAGGAGAGGGCAAATGTGGATATATGTACAGTTTGTATCAGGTCAGAAATAAGCTCAAGTTATTGACTGTCCACTAGATGGGGAGATCATGGATATGCTATTGAACTGTTCCATACACTTTCCTCATGCTTCCTGGAAAACTGCAGGAAAATGTTTTTAGTAATGAGTGATGAAAGAAAGTATGTCAGAGCACAAAGTTTCTTTCAGAAACTAACTGTTCAGAATTTAAAAATTATTCCAATTAAAGGAAAAATCAGTATAAATAACATTCACTTAATAGGGAATTTAAGCAATCAAGTGTTTTAGGAAAAAAGGTCTTCTATTTCATTAATGTAATATATCCAATGTTACCTTTTTTTAAAAATAAAAAACCCACAATCTGAGACTGATCTGTTAATCCTTTTCAGGTTTTTCCACCTGCCACATCAAATGCAGTATTTTCCTATCAGACTGCACCAGTTTCAACACCTTCACAATCTTTTATTAATAAAACATCAAACTCTAACATTCACCCTGGTGGTAATCAGGTGCCTTCTGTGCAGAATGGACCTGCTGCTCCCAACAAGGTAAGGATATCCTAACAATCTTCCATAAAGTTCATGTTTACATTATTATTCTTATATAACACGTGACTGTTTACATATGGCAGTTCACTCAAGGAACAATGTTTTGTAGATTAAAATAATGCTGATATGTGTTAGAGAGAGGGAGAAAGAAATTTATCCCTCTGATTACACTAATACATGGACTGATGTCACAAAATGGAATAATCTGTAGAGCTTGATACATCCTCAATTCACTAAATCACATTCTTTAGTCATTATTTTGTTATTTCATGCAGCCTGGGTCTCCATCTCAAGCCCAGCCTTACATTGTTCCGCAGCCCCTCTTCAACAACGCAGTGTCCAAGACAAAAGACCCTCCTCGTTACGAAGAGGCCATCAAACAGACGCGCAGTGCTCAGCCATCGCAGCGGGAGGTGCTTGTTTTCCTCAAGCTGTTAAAAACAAAGCTTTTCTCTATAATCACCAAAACCATTGCTTGTTTTAGGTTCTGATTTTTTTTTGTTCGGTGTCAAGATTTTCTAACGTACCCTGTCACTGGTTTCATAACTGTGTTTAACTACAGGACTCCTGTTTCATTATTCTTTTATTAAAGCAGCATGTATGTAAATAAGTCTTACAGTTCCCATTAGGTGATACATCTAATGGGATAATGCTGCTGCTGGTACTAACAGTAACTAACCTTCAGATGACTTGTTTTGAGAATGTGGGATACCCAAACCGCCTCAAGAGAGGAAATATGTTTGTATTTCCCAAAGTGAGTAAACTTGAGGAGAATGTGTGTCAATGTGTTTATACACACAGGCAAACGTGAGCATCGGTGCTTGCTTGAAGAGAGTCTGTATTGAGTGGTCTTGGTGAATAATCCTGTGTAGTGCTCTGCCAGTATGAGTAATAATGAATATTCCTAATTTTGTGCATTTCAGAACTATCCCAAAAGATAAAACGTTGTAGCCCCTTGTGTTGGTTGGGTTTTTGTGGTGGCAGATCTGAGGCACAGCTATGGGTGCCTAATGCCCTTTCCTGTGTCCTTGGCACATGTGGGACATCCCCACAGTGGGGGCACACAGCTTGTCTTGGGTCACTCTGTCACTACCAGCCAGCCAGTGGCTCCCCACTGGATCTCCTGATGACAAATCACTTCCCATCCCTGGAGTACAAGCAATGGTTTAAAACACTTCTTCAGACCTTCATGAAAGTCTCCACTTTTTCTAGACTTTTTGAATGAGTGGGTTTGTGGGGAGTTTTCTTACCTCTTGCTTAAGGTTCGGTTTTTTTAGGGTATGGCTGTTTAAAGTAAAGATGAGCAGTTCCTGAAAGCTTACCCCCTCCCCCTTGAAAAATAAAAGAATATAAATCTACAAATTGGAAAGAAACCCCAAACCTAATAAAATGCATCTTTTACATGACTGACATTTACAGGCTATCTCTGAGAGACAGCAGAGCAGGGTTTGCAAGCCCAAAGTGCTGCAGTTATTATTATCCTGGTACAAAATGGGGTTAGTAACTGTCCTGATCCCTGGCTTCCTGCACCTCTCTCCTAGGTTGCCTTCATGAAGTCTTTGTCATGCTTTTTCCCTATTCCTTTGTACTGAAACCAACTACAGAGATTGCAAATGTCTCTCCAAAGTATCTGTTTTCTAGCTAGACAATTTCCTATTAAGGATTTTAGTCTTTATTATAGGTTAGTACTTACTGTTGATAGAAACTAGGAAAAATAAGTGTAGGAAAAAATCCCACATGAAAGAGAATAACCCTGTTCTCCTGCACTACAGATTGCCAGTGCACACAGTCAGCAGATGGATGATCTGTTTGATATTCTCATCAAGAGTGGAGGTAAGGTCATTGACAGCTGTGTGATGTAAAGATTTAAAACCTGGTAGTAAAAACTTGCTGCTATAATCAAATGAGAAGTCTTTTAGAAGCTAGAATCTAGCTAGCCTGAATAAAACTAAATTTTTGAAAGTTTGCTTGGTTCCTTATTAAAGAAAACATTTACCAAAATACATACAGTCAATCTGCTGTGGAACTTCATGCTTGCAAATTAGCTCAGGCAGACCTTTACAATAATCTCTACAGCATTGAAATGATTCAAATAACACCTCAGGTTAGCACAGACCTACTTTATCAAAATTGGAAAGGTTGAGCAATGTTCAATTATTCTTTGTATAATTTCAATGTTTATTGAAATTATACAAAAAACAGAATAAGGTAAGAGTTCAAGCATGTTGATAGTAAAATTCATTACATATAACCATGTGTTATCAGCTATAAACATCAAAGATACATTACTGGGAAAAGTGTGCATGAACTATATGGAGACATTAACGAATAACAACCTTATGTCATTTAAAACAGGGAGCTATCAGAAAGGCACAGATATGACTCAGGTAATAAACAGAGTAGCTCAGCAGTGAAAGGAAGAGGCTTTCAGCCATAATTAGGCCTAGTAGCCCAAGAAGCCATTACAGTAGTGGCAGATGTTGTGGTGCCAAGTGATGCAATTAAGGGAGTGGTTTGTAACTGCTGTCATAAAAGGATCTTGACAAGAGGGAATGCCAGGGCAGAGGGTCTGGTTCTAGGCTACTGGAAGACTTCAGCCATATTCTAAACATCAGAGTATTTTTTTCTTTTTCAATGCAAATTGCAAGGTCACCTGCAGAAAATGTGAGTACAGTGAGATAAGTAACTTGAGTATTCAACAACTCAAGCTAAATTAATGATCATCTGTATGAAAAAACAAAGTAAAGCATTCAGGCCTGTTGCACTTAATGTAAGTAAGCTCTGCTTTGAGAAATGTTTCGTTTACTAATGTACTTCAGGAGAGTGAGAAGGCTGTGGGTTTTTGCTTGGAAAACCAGCACAAAATATATTGTCAGGTATATTTTTTCTGCTAGGAACATCACTTGTGCTAGAGGATTTATCTGCATATTTGTCTGTCTTGTTTTTGGGCTTCATTCACATCTAAGAATAAACTAGAACTTAGGCTTTATTTCCCCTTATTTTTATTGCCAGAGTCTTATATGGTACTTCTTGACAGAAGTGTAGTTTTAGGTTCTAGAATTGGGAATAAATGCTTCTTAATCACATTATTTCATCTCATGGACTCCTAATTAACCAATGTGGACAGTACTAAACAGGGATGAAACTGAAAATTGGTTCTATACAAGGAAACGTGTTGGTTCCATAATTATTCCAGTTAATGAGAAGAACTGTAAACATGAAAGAGGTTAAGGTAACATCTAGAGATACATTCCTTTTTTCATCAGTACTCATGCTAATTTGCTGAGCTATCACTGAAAGCAGAACTCTGGGACTTGTTTAAAATACTCTGTGGTTCATGGAGGCCATGCCAGAGTCTGATGTATGTGAATGTGAGTGGAGCAGCACAGTGACTTTTACTGCACTTAATTCACTATGGATGCATCCCAAAATGGGCTGGAATTTCTCAGTATGGGGATATTATGTCATTATGTGTTTGAATTCAACAGTGGGCTTTTTTTATTACAGAGATTTCCCTTCCAATAAAAGAAGAACCATCTCCCATATCTAAAATGAGACCAGTAACAGCCAACATCACCACCATGCCAGTGAACACGGTGATATCCCGTCCACCCCCGCAGATCCAAATGGCCCCTCCTCCTGTGTCCTTGGAACCAACAACCAGCTTGTCTATAAGTTTGGAAAACCAACTTGAAGCCCTCTTGGATGGAACTTTACCATCAGGTAATGAAATTCCTCAACTGACAAGCAGTAATGAGGACAGAGAGTCATTTTCTTTAATTGAAGACCTCCAGAATGATCTGCTTAATCACTCCAGCATTTTAGATCACTCCCATTCACCCATGGAAACATCTGACCCACAGTTTACTACTAATAATTCTTGTCTGTCTCTTGACCTTCCCGATACAAATTTGGACAATATGGAATGGCTGGACATTACAATGCCCAGCTCCTCATCTGGACTCACCCCTCTCAGTTCTGCTGCCCCCAGCGTGTTTTCCACTGACTTTCTAGATCCACAAGATCTGCAGTTGCACTGGGATTAAGCTACAGCCAATGAGAACACGACCTGCAAGTCTCTCTACAGCAGAGGTCCATTATTAAACCATTCTGATTGCAGTTAGCATAAACTAAGACAGAAATGTTTGGAAGAACAAATGCTTGAAGCTAATTCTTTATTGATTTTCAAGTTTACAACAGTGAATCACTTTATGCACCTGTCAGTAATGCAGATCAGGGCCCTCTGGAAGCTGTATTTCACAAGTCAAGAATGGATGATTGTACTTCGTGATTAAAAGTACCCCAAGGTAAATGTATCACAAATATTTAAGAGAGAAGTTACGTCTCTGACTTTGTAATGCTTAAATGAGCAACACAACATGACTAAACTGAGAGTGAGATGTCAGTTCTCTGTATTGACCCAGTGAGCAAATGGCTGGGGGAGGGGAGGTATCACTGCACTTCATTGTTCCTGTGGAAAGCCTGAGCCAGGTTCAGAACTAATTGTGAGGGCAAAGGCAAATAGAAGCACTGGCTGGTTCAGTGAAATTTCATATATCTAGTCACTTAATTTGTTCAAATTGTTTTTATATTTTGCTTTTGTGGATTTTAAAACACTTCCCCATTCTTTAATCATGAGGGAGGAATTTACCTGCATCCAAAGGGATATTAAGTGTAACTGCAAGAAATCCACTGTAGCTAATGCCAGGTAATATTGAGAACACTGAATTTTCTATAGCAATGCTCTGGATTTAATAGCTAGGTTTTAATGTGTATATCAGACAGTTATTTGTATACTCTTTTAACTTTATATCACTTATTTTTGTGAACAGAGGGGAACACAGTGGTTTTCAAACAAGAGATTATTATAATGGAAGTAAATATCCTATTTTGCTTTGTGTTTGAGGATATTTGTTAGATCATTGAATCCAGTATCTCAGCATACTAGAAAGTTTGAGGAAGTAGAAAAGTTTAATTAATAGTGTTGTATACTACAATCCTGCAAGCATCTATGCAAGAATAGTCCCAATGCCCTCAATAAAAGATGTTTGTAGGATGAGATCAAGTTGCAGGGGACAGTGCTGACAGGACAACCATAATTTCTTAATGAACACTTTGTCTGCCACTACATAACATCAGGGAAACCAACAGAGAAGCTGCTCAGTGCAAATCCTAACCACCAGGATCAGAATGTACTGTTTGTGATAAGAAGGCATATTGCATATCTGAAACAGAGAATAGCAAAAATTAAGCTCTTACCTCACAGCACAGCACATGAATATTTTTTTGTTGTTTTAAAGCCCTTAGTTGTTGTTTTCAGAGTCTATTTTGAAAGCAGTTAGAAAAACAAAAAAATCAAGTAGAACTAATACACTTTGACATTCTATGGTTGTCTCTCAGGTAATAGCTGTTAAATGTTGCCATAGATGATGGAGGCTAATAATCAAACACAAAATTGGAATTTCCTACTAGGGAATTCCTAAATTAAGATAAAAGGAAACACTCCCCATTTCCTGAAATGTGGAAATATTGTATGTTTTCTAGTCTGAAAACTGATCTCATTGCATGGTTCTCTCTCACCAACAAGTTTCAAAAATAAACTTTTGTAGGATTGAATGAAAAAATAACCCGAAGCTTTTGCCTACTTCTTAGAATAATGATATGTATCAAAGAAATACTGAAAACATTAAGTAGCTGTTATCCACTTAGCAACCTTCACCACATTTTTCAAAAAGAAAAACACAACACAATCATGTTAACATCAAACAAATACTTTTGTCAGAAAATGTTACAGAATTAACTGAAAATTTGCATCTCCAGATATAACGCAGTCTGGTTTACTGATATGACAGAGTTCCATTGGCTTCAGATAAAACAATGGATCCCATCATTGATTCAGGGTTTGAACTGATACCATGTTTGCATCATATCAATTACAGCACTTTAAATCATTATGTATCTTCACTGGTTTTACTGGCCAAGAATTACTGTAATATGAAACTAAGTACAAGGAAACAATCTTTGGAGATTTCCACTACACACAGTTGAAAGACACAATTCCTTATTCCTTCTTGCTGTGCCTACAATACTTGAGTACAATATTACATGTGGACTGTCTGCCTTAAGCTTTGATGGTATAGGACTTGTCAATAACAGTGAACACTTCACATTCAGCTTTTTGCATTCCTGTTCATCATCCAGTCTTGGCAGCTGATACTCTGAGATGCGAAGTGCCCTCGGCTGTTACGAGAATAAGAATTAAGGACTCTTGGTCTGATAGGAACAACTCAGAATGAAATTTAGTGTTCTGCAGTACTGTCAGTTTATTATGTGTGATACACCAGACATCATACAATATATGTGTGGTTAGAGTTACCCCTTTTTGACCCTGCCTCCTGATTAAATGAGAGGCAAGTAAATTAATTTTTAGAGGACAAATTAACCTAGAGCAACTGTACTGTCATTTTTGATGTGCATGTAAATATAGCTTGAAACTGGCAAAGTCATCTTGCTACAAAATTACCCTTATTGGCAGCGTAGAATGTTAATTAATCCATAGGAATCTTTGTGCAGAAATAAACCCAAACAGTTGAGATGTCTTGTTATCAGTACGGTATAGCTTTCTGCTCTGAACGTCTATTTGAAAAAAAATAAAAATTAAGGGATCATTTTAGTTTCTGAAGTACAAATATTCTAGTGTAGGGAATGTGTGATTACTTTTCTGTACATTTCAGAATTGTGCATTAAACCTTATATAAAATGGTTTGCTTTAGACTTTGTTCTGAAATGTGATATGTTTGCCATAGTTGTATATGCCTGTTTATGGCAGAAATAGGTTTTGCTTAGACTTTTGTGTGTGCATGTTTTACATGAAAATTTTTGTAGCACAAATACATCTTAGAAATTTAATCATGACTGTGCAGTTTGACTGCACAGAACTGAATCTTTCTCAATAAGAGAACAGTTGCAAAGGAATGCACTGGCACTAAATTTGCCATTTAATGGCTGCAGTATGCTAACAGAATGCATCCTATCAAATGTGGTGTTAGTGGGTCCTTCAAAGGATTAAGAATACCTTTGAATCAGGATGAAAATCAAAAGTTGGTTGTTTACACATCTAGACAGGGAGAGCTCAGACAATGTTTTACTAGGCTGGTGTTACTCAGGAGGAGTCACATCCTGTGTCCAGTAGAGAAATGGAATTTGCTGCACACTTGTAGTGCCCTTCAGCATCAGTTACAGCAAGGAAGTTTACAGGCAAAATTTTGTTTAACCTTAGAAATAGTTAAAAAAGCATTGTCATACTCTCTCTGACAATAAAATTAATTTATAGCAGTTGTTCTCTACAGAAATTTAAAGTGTAATCCAGCAATGTGGGCTTGCAGACCTGCAGAATCAGAACTTTAAAAACCTGAGGCCACAGCTTTTAGAAATGATCACTACTTAATACTGACATTTATTTCCCAGGTATTTCTAAATTCACCAAGAGTCATGTTCAGAGAAGATGGTGATCCAAAGAGAAGTGTCAATATTAAACTTTTTCTGTTCCATAATCTCAAACATTCAGGTGCCTCAAAAGTGTAGGCACTGTAATCAGAACACAAGTACAAGCTGCTGAACTATATTCAAGGCAGAGAAACTGCAATTACAGGATACATTGAACTGGAAGGGCATTATGTAATCAAAACACAGGAAAGTTCACCGATGTAAACAATTATTATTTGGATGGCATCTTAAGTGTATTATATAAACCTAAAGCAAACTCTATTAAAACTGGAAAAAAATCTTCCACTTATCTCTAATAAATGTTCTGTTGAAACTCTCTGTATTGTGGTCTGTGAAATCACCTTTCAGTGACTTCTAGACCATACCCCAGGAGGTATTTCATGTGAGATTTGTGGAACTGAGTTACATATGGTATATACATGGCCAATAAAGAGCGTCCATTAAAACCTGAAATAATCTCAAATATTCCTTTTATACCAGTTTGCTAGGAATAAAGTGCAAAAAAGAGACACCTACATCATTCTGTAGTGTCCAATACTGAATAGAAAGTGTTTTTAAGTTAAAAGTGCATAAATGTATTTGTAGAAATCTAGCCAAAAAAAGCCATTCTAGCTATGAGAGCAAATTCTCAGAAAGCAGGGAATGGTTAATAACTATATAATCACACTATTTTTATAAAATTATACAGCTCAGATATTCAAAAGACAGCCTAAAATAAATTATAATAATATAAAAATTTAAATAGGAACCAAAGCATTGCCATTTATATTGCCAAAGGAGGCACTTTGTATTTTAAAACATAGGAAATTAAGTCCCCAAAAGTGTTATCCGTACTTTTTTAAAATTAAGGATGTAGATATTTTCAAAGCTGGTTTTGATGTTTAACAGTACAGATTTGTTTTTGTTGTTTGAGAAATTTGTAGTAACTAATAGCACAGGCTTTTTTTCCAGATAGGATTTTCTTCACAGTACTGCTTGCAGTAGAAGTAACGCTCACCCGAGTGGGTGTTTCTCTTCTTATTTTCATGGTCATAATTATGTCTTAGCATCTCATTTTGTGAAAAGAAGAAGATAAACACCTGTCTCTGGGGCCCTCTTCATTTAAGCACTACTTTACTAAATGCAAATTATGGCAATCAGGGCGTCAGTTTATGTATTGCCTTTCTACAACCATGATGCCTTTGTATTTGCTGTTTGCACCCCTAAAATCAATTCCATATGTTTGAATGCCATATGTTTTGCACATTGTACTGTATATATGTAATGCATACTGTATTTTTATATGTGTACTACATTTATCAAATATTTTGTACATAGTGGCAATATTGTAGCTACTGAGGAAATGTTTGATATTTCAGCATTTTTGCTAAGTGTCTCAAATAAAAAAGGAAAACTGTGTTGATTTGTCCGTGGTTACTACTTAAAATGAAAATATTATTCTGAATTTTATGGGTCTGATACATTTGGCCTATGTTCTAAGTACCTTTCTCACAAAAAGGAGTAAGAATGAATCTGCACTTAGACAAACTCCAAAAGAATTATGGTTTGTCTTTAAAATCAGAACCAAAATCTGTAAGAACAGAGACATCCCGAACCCTTGAAGCTTCAGTTTGGATTTCCATTTCTTTAAGCAATTTTTTATATAGCATCATTTACTCATAGAATGGCCTGGGTTGCAGTGGACCTTAGAGTTCACCTTGTTCCCTGCCCCGGGCTGGGTCACCTGCCACTGTCCCAGGCTGCTCCAAGCCCTGTCCAGCCTGGCCTTGGGCACTGCCAGGGATGGGGCAGCCACAGCTGCTCTGGGTGACCCACTCAGAGTCTCAGCACTCTGACAGTAAAGAACTTCCTCCTTATGCCCAATCCAAACCTCCTCCCTTTCAATTTGAATCCATTTCCCCTTGTTCTCTCACTACAAACCTCTTGGAACGCACTTTAATACAGGATTTTCCCAAATTCTTCCAAGGTTTTCAAAATGTGCTGGGTTGTGAGATTTTGTATTTTTGATTTGCATTCTGCTCAGTTTCTGGAATACCTGAATGCATTTTTTTCAGGAGTATGAGCTACGAGCTGTTTGCACAAGCTTCTTCTGAAGATGAAGCAGCTTCATTTAAATATTTAGTGCTACACCTCCCCTTGTGAAGGCAGTCCTGTGCTAATCACCCACCCTTTCCTCAATAAAGTCTGTTCTACACTGATAACATCAGAAATTTTGATATTTGGCCAAGTATTAAAACCTCCATAAAGTAGTAAGTAGTAATTAATGAGTAAAACTGAAAAAATTTAAAACTACTAATAAACACTGTAAATTTCATATAATACCTTTTCTCTGTGAACTTTAACCATTGTAAAAGTCTGTAGGCTGTATGGGCCACAAACTTACCTTTGATATCACACACCAAACACAAATATTGCAAAACAAGTGCAGCACTTTTTGACCATGTATTTGTGCATTAAAGAAATTACAGCTGGACTATGACAGAGATAAAGCACTTATTTGGTGCCAGCTGACAGTCTGGGGGCTTGATTGTTTTACAGTGACAAAATAGAAACACATAACCTTCTTTCACAAACTGTGTTCATATTACTATTTGATGTAAACACCAAACAAGGCTTGATAAAACTTGAGATTATGCTGAGTGAACTTTTTCCAGAGGCTAAACCTTGATTTTCAATAAAAACTCAGTTTATTCAAACATGCTCTACAGATGACCATCAGCACATTTGTCTTTACTCTGTTCCACATTCAATACCATTTGCTCCTGCCTATTGGCTTGTTGTTTATTGTACAGATGTTGCTAGAGGGACATATTTCTTAGACTATTTGGAGTATGTCAAGGAGATGTTTCTTTGATGACAAAGAAGTCACATGGATTTCCCCACACCTCAAAGTATAGTGCAACTTTACCAAGACATTCTTAATGCAAAATCAAAGTAACAAATTAGAGCTTCTGAGAGCCAACAGCCAGGGCCTGGGGTTTTTTTCTTCAAATGTTTATCCATAAATGAAATGAGAAACTCTAAGATAAATATTTCCCTTCATGTAAAAAAATTACCTGTGAATTTCCAGTCTTCTGTGCAGAAAAAGGACTGCAGGGCCATTCTGCCATCTACTGCATCATTCTTGAACCCTTTCCAAGACAAGTGCTGTGGATTAGAAAGTAAAATAGTGAACAGAAACATTCTTTTGTACAGCTCAGACAAAGTCAAAGCTCAAGTAGCTGCAGCAGCTCCTCAGCATCCCATAGCAAGTCTGTACAAAACTCGATTGCACCACATCTACATAAATAGGATTGTTCCCTGTATGTATCTCAGAAGAGTCATGGAATGTGTTGAAAGGCCTTGTTTTCACATGGAAACGGACACCAAATCAGCAACAGAGTCCTGTAAGACTTCCCTTTTGAAAAGCCACGTTGTATTTAAAAGAAGCTTGTGTCAGAGGACAGCCCTTAATGCACAAGCAGGATTCAGCATGGAGGAAGGGCTTTGACACCCAGCTCAAACAAGGGTAAGGGCCAGCACAAAAGACACTTTCAAACAAAAGTATCCAGACATTGAAAGGCAATTACAGTTTTTTTAAATCAAGTTAACTTTTTGAATTACAAAAACTATTGTGACAAAGCAGCAAACCATTAAACAACACGTTGTTTAGATAGAAACAGTTTCTCTAGGCACACTTAGGAAGTTATGCTCAGAGAGTAGACAATTTTTTTAAACCTTATCAAGAATTTCCTTTTAATCTAGTTAGAAGACCTATATGAATTCAAATTGAGGTTTCCATCTCCCCATACAGTTAAGGAAGAACTTGATCAGTAGAAGTTGATTTACCATTAAATACGGTTCCCAATGCCAAGCAAATACATTTATTACAATGTAGTGCATTTGAAGACATAAAACCCACATTAATTCCACCAACAATTCAAATATTCCTTTCACTCACCAAAAAATTACCTCTCAGCTCATAAGGATCAAAAACCATTAATAAACACAGATGTGAGCTGCACAAGAATTGTGATGACAAGTTACAACTGGCAAGTGTGGCACATAAAAGAGCTTATTTTGTAATAAGCAAGTAGGCCAGAAACGGTATATCATCAGTCAAACATGAATGGTTAAAACTGACCTCCTTTCTGCTGCCAGCTTGGTAATACTAAGAGTAACTCCTTCAGCCAGGGGAGATAAGTGACTCTCTGAGGTCACCCGTTCATAAACATTACAGGTGTGAGATTGGAGGGAGGCAGCTTCCACTCCTACACACCATCACACTTCGAAATGCTGCAGTGATTACACTGACAAGACAGAAGCAGAACACAACAGTGCTGTTCTCATTTCCTAGCTTTTCATAGTCTAGACGAGGGCATGTGATGAACAAGACTAGCAGATAAATTCCAGGAAGCATTCAGATTGCCAGGCCATCAGTTATGCCCACAGGGACTGGAAAACCAGCTCACTTTCAGGGCAGTTTTACAAGGGCTGACTATCCAGTAAGGTAATTTAAATTAAACACTTTTCACTGCAGGGCAAGCTCATTCAATTCACTCTGTTTAAATACAGGCAGGCATATAGTTATCATAGACAAACTAACAAATCATAAGTTTTAAAGAACTAAAATATTTTCATACATTCAAGGCATCAAGCATGATGATGACACGACAGTTCAAGAATGATGGCAGTTCAAAGAACATCCCAAAAGGATACATAAATATTCCCCTCCTCACTGCAGGATGGTTCAACTAGAGAACCTTTGAAGGCCTCTTCCAAGTGAAGTTATTTTGGTTCTAGATGCACCTGCATTACAGCACTACCCAATCAGTACTCTGATCTAAACCTTTACAATGGTTTAGATTGTAAACCTCTGCAATATGTTCACATGCTTCTTCCACAAGGAAACCAAAACCACACCAAAAGGAATATAAAACTTGGATATCAAGCAACAGTTTCAGAGCAAATTTAAACAGACCTCCACAACACATTAAATGAAAACTAAAACCTTTGTTTTCACATCACACTCATAAAAATCTAGGAGATCCTGTCTAGAAAATATCTGGTATGTTTTCTGAAATTCACAACACCGAGTTTTTTGAGGGAAGAGCTACCAGGAAGAGCTACACACAGCAAGTGTGTTTAATTCAGTATTTACCATTTAGTTATCCCAATGATTTACATTTCTGCTTCTCTTCTTGGACGAGGAAAATTTTAATCTCGCTTTTTTCTCCCTCTCTAAGCCTCGCTGATCGATGTGAGGCCTCAAGTGTCGCCTCCGGGTACCGCGCCCTCACAGCTCCGGGGCGCGCGCTGCCCTCAGAACGCCTCCACAGCCAGAGGGGAGGCTCCTGGCAGCTCCAAGAGCGAGAGCCAGAGGGAGACGACGGGAGAGGGAGAGCCAGAAGCAGACCGGGAGCGGGGGCAGTCCGGGTCGGTCCCTCCCTCCCGTTCCGCCCCCTCAGCCGCCGCCGCGCCCTCAGCGCCTCAGGGTCGCGCGCCCCCGGCAGGTGGCAGCCCAGGCGCGCGCGAGGGCGGGCCGTGGGCGGGCGTGCGGGAGTGGCGCCAGCGATAGAAAGGCGTCAGGAAGAACTCTTAACGCAGGCGCGGTGGCCAAGTGGTAAGGCGTCGGTCTCGTAAACCGAAGATCACGGGTTCGAACCCCGTCCGTGCCTCGGCGGGTCCGCGCAGGCGGGAGCTCTCGTCTCATTTTTAGAGGAAGGCGGAGCCCCGGCCCCGAGACCCTCCAGGGAGCGCCCGACCCGCCGGGCGTGGCGGCTCCGCAGAGCTGCGGTGCACGCCCGGCAGCAGTAGAGCCACGCCCGCGGGCGGGTCCCCGCTTCCCCCGAGCGCAGGTAGCCGGCCGTGGCTCTCGCAGCGGCGGCAGCGGCTCCTCCGGCCCCAGCAAAGGCTTCTGGTGGGTGTCGTGCCGGCTCTGCCTCCACCTCGGTCATTTCTGCCCATATCTTAGCGGCTGCATGACCGCCCTTGTCACATCTGCAGGAACAGAGCAGTTTTCCTTCGTTTGTCCTTGGATTGCAATCCTGCTTTCACGAGAACCTCAGCTCAGCCTGAAGAAACGAAAAATAGTTTGAAATGCGAAAGGTCAAGATGATTCCTGAGGTCTAGTGGAAGTCATGTCAAATGCCTTTTCCACACAGCACTACTGAGGGAAATGCTGGTGCCTACCTTATCACACAGTTATTCCTGGGAGGAACAAGTGGAGCCTCTGCAGGTTCTTGTTTGAAGAGATCCTCCAGCTCCTTCAAACTCTTGAACAGAGCTTTCTCCAGAGGCTGCAGCTATCAAGATCATCCTGTTATCCCCCAGGTCCCTTTCATTGGTTCACCCCACCCTACCACCATGAAATTAAGTATTTATTAATTTGGTTCTTTCTTCTGATTGGTAAACCATGAGGTTTCTTCATCTGTATCACCAACCACTTAGAAGGATTATTTGCACTCTAATAGAAAAAACTCCCTGTGACACTGAAAAATGGGTAAGGAGAGGATGCAGTGGTTACGCTCACAGGAGCCCAGCAGCGCTCCCCTCCTCCTGGTGAAATAAACACTGAATGCTTTGGACACAGCTGATCCAGCAGCACCACAAGTGGCCAGGAGGTCCAATTCAGTGACACTGACAGGACCAGGCAGCAAACCTTAACACACAGTTAAGGGTTGACAGCACTTAAATGCATCCGAACAGTGTAAATAGGAAAAGAATTACTAGTTGAAGGAAATCTTTATTGATTCATGTTTGATATTTACTTACCATTTGAAATTTTACTGATCACTGTGTCCACACAATCAATTTTGTTCTCTACCTGACAAATCTTCTTCTCATATTCCGCACCATTGTTGTCAGGAATATAAACTGTATATTTGTTGTATGAACAGAAATAAATGTCCTTAACTATTTACACTAGATTTTGTAAACATTCTTAGATATTTTTACTTAGAGGGATACAAAGGACAGTGAGGTACATCCATGTCCCTGAAACTACTTTCTTAGGAGGGTTGTAAAAACTAAATGCAAAAATCAAACTCAAGGACAAAACACACATCTGATAAATACTGCTTTCAGTTTACTACAGTCTCAAGGATAAGCCTCTCAGGGAGGGTGGACATGAGCCACCGTGCCACTGATGAGTAAAGCTTTCATAAATTTGTGCTTGTTTTTTGGAAATAATATATAGGACAAAGCCAGGTATGCACAAGAGCTGTGGCTGATTCTGACCCTCTTAATGGTTTGAGGCCTGTGAGTCTGTGTTAGATGACACAGAAATCAGGTAACACAGAGCTGTTTACCACAGTTTGCAGACAGAACTTACATTCTGTTGAGTAACACTGCTGAACTATTAGCATGATAACAATGTTGCTAAGTAACATTTTAAGACATGTCTTGTGGTTATCTACTTGAAATTAATTTTGTAATTAGAAAACTATCTGTGCACTCAAAGCCTAGGAGAAACTTGTGCAGCCCAGAAATACTAACTCCAGCAGCAGTTAAGAGGTAGAAATAATTAACATATCACACGGGTCTACTGCCACAATGGATTCATTTACTTGATGTTCAACCTTTTTTCAGTGTTGCTCTATTTGCCTTCAACTTTCTTCTTTTTAGACAATACAATGACCAATTTAAAAAATTTAGGCATCGTATTGTCTAAAAAGAAGAAAGTTGAAGGCAAATATAAACTAAAAATTAAAAATTTTTAGGCCAGGTTTTCTACACCTCTAATCATCCTTGCTACAATTCCCCCAATCCTCTCCAGATGCTTCATATTACAGTTGAAGTGAGCAGCCAGCGAGGCTTAGCAGCAGCGCTCAGAGAGGGCATTCCCACCCAGCAGGGCTCCCGGGACCCCGCAGAGGCCGAGCGGGAATTGCATCACACGGCCCAGCAAAGGCCGGGCTGCCATCAATGCCCGAGGCGCAGCCCAGCTGCCAGGGCACCACAGCACTGAGGGGCACACGGGTCACACACTGAGCACTGAGGGGCACACAGGTCACACACACTGAGCACTGAGGGGCACACAGGTCACACACTGAGCACCGAGGGGCACACGGGTTACACACACTGAGCACTGAGGGGCACACGGGTCACACACTGAGCACCGAGGGGCACACGGGTCACACACACTGAGCACTGAGCAGCACACGGGTCACACACTGAGCACTGAGGGGCACACGGGTCACACACTGAGCACTGAGGGGCACACGGGTTACACACACTGAGCACCGAGGGGCACACGGGTCACACATACTGAGCACTGAGGGGCACACGGGTTACACATACTGAGCACTGAGGGGCACACGGGTCACACACACTGAGCACTGAGGGGCACACGGGTCACACACACTGAGCACTGAGGGGCACACGGGTCACACACTGAGCACTGAGGGGCACACGGGTCACACACTGAGCACTGTGGGGCACACGGGTCACACACACTGAGCACCGAGGGGCACACGGGTCACATACTGAGCACTGAGCAGCACACGGGTCACACACTGAGCACTGAGGGGCACACGGGTCACACACTGAGCACTGAGGGGCACACGGGTCACACACACTGAGCACTGAGGGGCACACGGGTCACACACACTGAGCACTGAGGGGCACACAGGTTACACATACTGAGCACTGAGCAGCACACGGGTCACACACTGAGCACTGAGGGGCACACGGGTCACACACTGAGCACTGAGGGGCACACGGGTCACACACACTGAGCACTGAGGGGCACACGGGCCACACACACTGAGCACTGAGGGGCACACGGGTTACACATACTGAGCACCGAGGGGCACACGGGTCACACACACTGAGCACTGAGGGGCACACGGGTCACACACTGAGCACTGAGGGGCACACGGGTTACACATACTGAGCACTGAGGGGCACACGGGTCACACACACTGAGCACTGAGGGGCACACGGGTTACACACACTGAGCACTGAGGGGCACACGGGTCACACACACTGAGCACTGAGGGGCACACGGGTCACACACTGAGCACTGAGGGGCACACACGGCCCTGTCCCCCGAGCAGAGCGGGGGATGTGAAATTTAAACCCCAGGCCTCCTCTGTGGCCAGCACTGCACCCCCTGCAGCCCTGGCTCCCAAGGGCACCTGCAGCTCACTGTGGCACCCGCACGCTGGGCACAGAGGGTGAACCAGCAGCAGGGGACCAGGGAACGCCAGGGCAGAATTTGTACTACAGTCATGTGAAACAAGTCCTCTCCATAATCCAGTTTCTATCCTTGCATAATTAAAAATATAATCCCTTACACTGTGCAGTGTTATTGGTGAATGCAGAAGGTGAAGCAAATTTAATTTTTTTTCTTTTTTTTTTCTTTTTTTTTTTTTTTTTTGGTCGCTATAACAGCCTCTTACTGCCTTTTAAATTCAATTTTACTTGCGACAACAAGTATGACCAACAGAGGACAGCACATCCATTTCTTTAAATGATTAAAAGATCCTGAGCTTGAAGCTGCCATTCACTTTTTCACTCAGGAAATGAGAGTGACAGGCAGAGTGGAGCAGTGTGCCGTTAAGTAAGCCAGCCAGATTAAAAAGGCCTTTTTGCAATTAACTAGAGCTGTTTTGAATTCCAGGAGATTACTTAAAAGTAAATCTACTTCTAACCGGGCATTATTGCTAACGAAACACTGTGGGTGCATGTCGGTGAAACCTGGGTCTGTATTTTGACGCAATTGTTTACTGAGCACTGCAATTACAGTTAAAACACACTTAGGAATAAAAGCACACTCAGGAGTGTCAGGTAAACTCAGCTAATTCCCCTTCGAAGCTGCTGAAAGACAAGGTGTCTGTAACCAAGTTTTGATTAAATGTGAGTGTTCATAAAACAGTGAAGTGAAGCCAACTCCCGTGTTTTCATTGCATTTGATTTGGGGGCAGAGAAGACTCTGCAAGTCATAATGAAATTCAAAGAACAAACTCAAGGATTTCATGTGGCTGAGGGGAATTTCATTAAGGAAATCCAATTAACCTGCAAGAGTTGTACAAATTGAAATCTATTATCTTCCCCCAAAAGCTGGCTTTGTGGTTTTTATAGCAACCTTTGCTATTCCTGGATAAATAATGCTTTATTACAATGCACTGACATCTTTATATAATTAAGATTATAATAACATCTTCATTTGTCTCTGCTTTGCAAACATTCCATTCTGCTTCCTATGAAACATATGAAATAGTGTTTTTAAAGAAGATATGAGTAAGGATTGGGTGTTAGACACCACCAGCACAAAGCAAACAGAGATTTAGGAGACACACGAGGAATAATGTGGCTCCTGACAGCGTGCGGCTCTGCGTTTGTCGGTCAGGGCCTGATCCTGTCAGTTGCTGAGCTGAATTAATTAAGAGCCTAAGATACCATTAGGTCCATGGGGACTGACAGTGCTCAGCAGTACTCGGGGTTAAAGCCCTTAAATAAAAGCCAACCTACAAATTCCGATTCATGCGAGTAACAATATTGCACACATCCACAGTGGGGACATGAATTATTCACATCAGTGTAGCATGAAAGATGCAAACAGCAAAGCCTGTTTAAAATAACATACAAACACTCAGTGTTTCTGTGATATGTGGGACGGTTATCTTTTGGCCCATTTTTCACTCTTATGCATATTCCTTTTATTTGCTGCGTGCATAGGTCTGATATGAGGATGTGGAGAAAATAAATACAGGAGATAGACATCTAATAAATATTATTAGAAAATGAGGAAAGGAGGTTACTGATTAGCATTCTTCCCATATAAAACTATTAGATTGTATCAGAGAAATGTGAGTTAAGTGTTTCACCGTTCTTTTTTTTTAACCATTATCTGATCAGAGAAGCATGAAAAGCACTTTATTGCCTTTTTTTTTTTTATCCCTGTGCTAGGAGCCCTCTGCAGGAAGTGAAGCTGAATTTCACAAATCTTCCCTTTCTGACGTCTCCCGAATTTCTAGGAATACCCCTTCCCTGTTACTATATTTGGTGGTAGTTTCTAGGAAAAAAAATAATTTTCGGACGGTCTTGGACTCACCACACCTCCTCGCAGAGGACTGCGCGCCCCGGGTCTCCTGGCACGGCCCCCGCGGAGTTGAGGAGCTCACGGCTCGGGCTCACAACTCCCGGCGCAGACTGCACGTCTTTGTAGCACTGTTGGAGGAATGAGCATGGAGAAGGAGTGGGAAGGGGAGAGGTGTCTTTGTGGCAACAATGAGAGAATCTTCTCTAGTTTTTTTTTCCCGGCTGCTGCTCTTTGTTTTTTTGGTTGGTTTTTTTTTTTCCCCCTGCACTTTTTTTTTTTTTTTTCCTTTTTTCAAGGAAGAGGATCTTAATGAAAGAAAAAAACCCTCAGGATTTTTTTTTCTCTCCGCTTCCCCCCTCTCCCCCTCCCCTTGATGTGGCCTCTTGTTTAGCTTGTGGCGTGACCGTGATGAAGAAATGTTTCAGGGCGCCTGGCAGGGTGATCTTTTTATGTAATGAGTCAGGATTTTGCCAACGGAAGGAGCCGGCTCGGAGCGAGGACCGGAGGGCTGTCTCCTTTCAAGAACGGGGACCTGCCCGGCGAGCGGCTCCGTGCGCGCGGGATCCCCGCTCGCTGCGGGCGCTGATCCGTTCCCGTTCCCGGCTCTCCGGGGCACCGCCGCGGGCGCTGACAAGCGGTGAGTTGCGCTCTCCCTCCGCGCCCCCGCTCCGCGCCGCCCGCCCGCCCGCAGGGAGCAGCGCGGCCCCGCGATGTCCCCGCCGAGGCCGCAGGTGCGGCCGCCGCCCCGCGCCCCCTTCCGCGGGCAGCCGGGGCCGCGCCCTGCGCGGGGATGGGGCGACTCCGCGGCGGGCGGGCACCGGGGCGTGCGGGCGCGGCCGAGGCAACGCGGTCGCGGAAAGGCGCCCCGGGAGCGGCGGCGGCGGCGCCGCGGGGCCGCGCATCGGCGGGCGCGCGGCCCCGGGCAGCTCCCGGCGCGGCCCCGCGCCCACCTGCCGCAGGCCGCGGAGGGTGCGCGCCGGGCGGGGCGCCGGGCCCGCCGCGCCCCGCGGGGAAGGGGCGGCTCGCCGCCGTGCCGGCACCCTCGGCAGCTACAGGTGTGCGCTCCCCACGGTGTGCGCTCCCCACGGTGTCCGGCCACCGCTCCCGTCCCGCTGCCTCCGCGTGGCTGCTGCGGCGACTTTGGCCAGGCACAAATAACTCCAAATGCGGGTGCGGAGGGGGTCGATACGCACCGTCTGATCAGGTCGTGTGAAAGCCAGAAAAACCTCCTAAATCATCACAGCCGTAAATAAGTCACTTAAAATGTATAGTCTGTAGAAAGAGGAATTATTTAAACATTTCTGCTTAGCCAGAATTTCCATCAACTTCTCTGCGTTTTCCTTTCGGGATGTATTTATAAAGGTGTTTATAAAGCAGTCCAGCTAGGACAGCATTCTTCAGCTCCACATTTTGATTATCAAAAGCAGAATGAATGTAATAGTGGCTTTTCAAGGACAAAAATTAGTTTCTTTAAAGTAACTGACGGCATTAACCTGCTTCAGCCATCCAAGTGTAAACTATAATGCTTTTAAACGTAGATTTTATATAGAAGCTCTGTTGGAATTATAAAGTGAAGATTTAGACTATATGTTCCTTTTGTCTGTGAATTTCTACTTTTCCTGTCATCTTTAAAAGATCTTATGAAACAATATTGAGAGTAGTAAGATGATGATGTAGAGCTGAATACTTGAGACTATCATTGCTAGTAGGAAGAGACCTGTTTTCAAGTAAAGTGAAAATAATTTCTAGTTTATTGTACAAATAACAAATTTAGAATAATGACAGCTATTTCTCTATAATGTGTCAACTTTAATCTGAAATACAGTGAAACAGATAAATAATAACTTGTTACACACTTTGAGAAGAAGTCTTAATAGATATTTTGAGTGCTGGGTCTAATAGCTGTTATTCTGTGTCATTTTATAGACACTTAGAAAAGGTACTTCTTACCTGCTTGATAAATAATTCATAAAATATTAATAAAATCAATTAGTATCTGTTAGGAATTCTTGCTGTCCAGAAAGTGGAGGAGGATGTATTGTGACTGGGCTATAACGTTCTCTTTTGATTAGTCTGAAAATTACCCACTCTGTAAGCAATGACTCAGTTGATTGGGCATATCTCACAAAGATACTTTACTTACAAATTGAATCTTGGAAGGCTGTGGTTCCAGAGTCGGGGTTTTGGGGGCGAGATGAGCTTATGTTTTATCCAACTGGCCCACAAAGTCCCGCTTTTGGTGGTCACTTTGTTCTGCAAAAGGAAACAGCACATTATGGCTCTTACATTGGACAGTAAACTTAGTAGTAAACTACTGCTGCACTTAGTAAAGGGCTATTATACACTTTAAATAAATAATCACGTTCTAGCTTTAGTGTTGTCTTCAGCAATAAAAAAGTGGATAGAAAATAAACTAATTCCGAAAGTTAAACATAAAAGTTTTCTAACTATTGGTGGTGTTTTTCTCTTAAAAAGCCAGCAAATGCTGAAGAAAAAGTCACCTTTCAAAGGGTGCAATACAGGTGAATTGGGAGAAAAGATGGTCCCTAGAAAAGAGACAGTTTAAACCTTGAAAAATCTTTTAAACACTGGTAGCATTTGTATTATCAACCCCCATCTCATTTTTTTTGGCTCACAAGGTATTCAGTTGTAATGTGTCTCTTGAACGTTCCTTTCTGTGTGTCTGTGTGTGTCCACATGTGTACAGTCTTTATGATTCAATTTAAAGACTGCTGATTTTTGTACTGTTAAAAGTTGTGAAATATATTATTGTGAGTAAGGCAGTGTAAACCTGAGTTTGGTAGAGCTGTTTAAGTTCATGTTGCTATTTACATTTTGTATCAATATCCTAAAGAATTGAAGTATTATTTTTACTTAAAAGTTACATAGCTGTACTTTGCTCATGGGATTCTAGAAAGTGTTGAAAACACTGGTAGAGGTACTGAACTTTCTCATGCTTCCAAATACACTGCACAGATATTTAACACTGAATGAACACATGATACACAATGTAATTTATACAATGTTTCATATATGCAGCATATTTACACAAAGTACATGCAGGAGCTCAGCCAGTGTAAATGTGTCTGTCGTAGTTTTGACATTTAATGCCAGCTAATCACCTGCTTGAGCTACACATAAACATCCAGACATTCACATTGTGATCACATTGTCAGTACAGTCAGGTTCATTTTAAGAGTTGACCTATACAGACTGAATCAATTTGAGTATTTCAAAAAGGCCTGGAAATTCAGCTGAAGTGAGACAGGGACACACTCTTAAAGCAAAGTTGTTAGCATGTGATTTATCTGATGACTATGTGCAGGATCTGTACATTTATGCAAGTGAATATGAGGATGAGTTATCAAGTTTTTCTATAGAATTATCATATTTTACATTTCATAGCAACATAATTGCAACAAAAGTGGAATAGGATGTGTCCATACCTCAGAGCAACAAATTCCTCGCTTGTTTAAGACTGAAATCAGATTTGGAGGAGCTTAGGTCAAAACTGTGGTGCTAATGTGCTTTTTAGCTACTATTTTCCATGAAAATAATACTGTTCAGAAGCAGCATTTATGAAAGCTTAAATTTTCATAAGACAATTAAGTTAAAAACATAACTGTAGAAATTTTTTTATTTTTGACTTATACTAGAGTATATTAGTACTTAGTTTGTGAATACATTCCAGACTTGTTCAGTCTTCGTAGCTGTCAGGTTTGGATTGGTTTAATTCCTGTGGTCTCTTCTCTAGTATTCTGAGAATGTAAGAGCAGAGAATCAGAGATGAGAAAGTGGATCAATGTGAGGATCATGCTTTAAGGGAAAAGAGAAACCCATCCAAACATCAGCAAAGATCAGCTCTGCTCTGCTGAAATGCCACAGTTGCTTCTTACCAACTGTTACTTAAAAGCTCTTAAATTAAAACGGAATTTTGTGCAGCTACTTCCAGTAAGATGTAAAGATCACACTTTGTTAATCAGCTATTTTTAGATTATTTTTTAAAATAGATTCTATCTGCTATCTGGCTCTCTACTGAGGATATATAAAATTCACTTGCATTGCTTCTAGCACCAATAACCTAGCTATAGATTTAATACACTATTTAAATTATTAATGAGCAGTGTTAAAGAACACAGTTATGCTTCTGTAGGCCTTCCTCATACAATATTTTTATTCACATTTTTTCCCATCAATAAGCTTACAGAAAGAGCTCCTGTTTGTCTCTGGTGTGCAGTAGAACAGACAGTTTTCTGCTGCTATAGATATCATGCATATATTTTAAACTTTGAATATATGTTCATTTTGTATGTGTTACTTAAATTAATGACTATTAGAGAAAACATTGATAGAGTTCCTAAACATCTGTGTTATAAAAATTTGATCTCTTTGCCTCACACTGGTTTTCCCAGCAGGTTTGCGTGCAGCTTGGGGTGCTGGCCTCAGAGCTGAGACTCCTGAAGTGCACTGTGTATCCACAGTATTAATAATTAAATACCTGGGATCAGTCGATCTTGCCATTTGATATGAAAAAAGAAATTTACAGAAGATAAAAAGTAGATGGTATATTTGTAATAAAAATTAAATTTTCTTCAAATAAAAATGTCATTAATTATTGAAAAAAAAAATTAGAAATATCAATCACAATTATTTATTGCATTTATAATTTACAAAATTGAAAGTCCTACTAGCTGTCTTTTTATTTAGAATAAATTTAAAACTACATTTTTAGAATTACTTTTCTGCATTTTTAAGCAAACCTTTCAAAAACCAGCTCACAAACACACTGAATCAGCAGAGGATTACCAAATGGCCTAATCTGTTTACTTTTGAAATTTTATGGAAAGCAGTGAAAAGATCAGGATCTCCCCTGGAATCCTGTGGCATGGCTTGGAGCTTGCTCTGGGGCCTGTATTTTGTGCAGCAAGGCCTCAACCTTTGACACCTCCTGATCCCGTGTTGTGACTCCCCTCTGATCCAGGCACAGAAAAAGAGACAGAGAGCTAACGACCCCAAGTTTGGAAAATCATGACCTGGAACAATTAAAATTTTGCCTTACTAAAGGCTGCAGAATCAGTTGTCCTTTCCTAGGAAATTATCCAGAGTTTTTGCAGGGCAAGAGCACAGAGCCCCGAGGTCTGAATTTGAAAGTGTTGCAGTGTTACACAGCAGCCCTGCTTCCCTGGGGAGAACCTGCAGCTCAGGCCACAGGAAGGTCTGTGCAAACACAAACCAGTCTGTTCAGACATATTTTTTAAGGACATTACTCAAAAGATCATTTTACCTGCCTTGGAAATTGTATTAGAAGCCTATGAAGCAAAAACAAAACAAAGAAGTGGATTTTTGTAAATGGGTTTAAGAGATTTGGGGAAAACCACTGCTGGCACCTGGAAGCTGCAGCTGTAGTGGAAGTCATGGTAGAAAAGTGGCTCAACCCTGTGGCTTGAGCTTCTGGTGGGATCAATGAATTTACAGCATCATTTGCCCAATTCACAGTGCACATCAGGTAATAACCACACTGATCCCTTGCTGCAATGCCATATGCCATTCTCAGTCAAACAGTGCAAACATGTTGGCAATTTGGTAAAGGTATAAACATGGAAAAAAGAAACAAAGAATCAGGGTTTTGCCTGTTGTCAAAATGCCCAAATCGTTCCTGTTTCCAAGGTTTGGGGGCAAGGGCAATAATTCTGTATTCAAGTGTGAATGGATAGGCCTTATTCAGCTTGGGAATTTTTTTCAGGACCTTTCCTAAAACACCTAGAGAGTAAATAAAGATAATATCAACAGAAATAAAGCCCCATGCATTAGTGAGGTAACTGGCTTTGTGAGGTAGCTGACAGGGCTACACCTTAGCAGTTGGCTCCAGAAGGTTACCCCTGATCTCTGACTCCCTGTTGGATATAAGGCTCTTTAATTACCAACATTTTTTAATATTGGAATTGTAATTCTCTACAGATAGACTCCAGAGTTTTGTTGGTTTTTTTTTTCCCTGTTTGGAGTATACCTGCTCCTAGCTCAGCTCAAAAGAAGTCTTAAAAATTTGAGTCCTATCTGATTTCCTAGTATGCTGAATACTTACATTGTTGATATAAATGAAAAACTTTTTAAAAAAACTATTTTGATATTTTCAGTTAATACTGTTAAATTGGATTTAGCTGGTAATGGGGGAGACTACAATTCAACAGTATAAAGTAGTATTTTTGCTGCTTGAAGTATCTCAGCTTCAGTCAGACAGTCCAAATATTTCACTGCAATCATGGCCTTTCTGTATGAACTAATATAAAATCATATCTGGACACTAATTTTTTAAGTAGAGATTTTCATTTGTAGGTGAGGACAAGAATTAAGGAAGAACACATACACCCCCCCAAAAATATAAAATGTGTTTGTCATCTACAACAAGGCATGTATTGGCAAGGCAAGGTTGTAGGACAAGGTGAGAAAAATAATTCCAGGATGTTTCAGGAGTGTCCCACATGCATCAGGAAAAATAAGTCAATGCAGTAATTGTACTGAAAGGGCATTTCTAGATGTTACACGTTGCTGCTGTTAAAATTTTCTGGTTTATGGTCAGCAAAATCTGCCTTTCTGCTTTGATGCTGCTGCTGTTTGTATTAAAGCTTTTTTTTGTAATCAAAGGCCTATTTCAAATCACAAAAGCACACACACCTCAGTCAGTAGGTGCCTGGATGCTGCTCTAAGTCAGAAGTGTCTCCACTGAATTCACTGGATTTACATCCATAAAAAATGCAAGTGAGATCATGTTAAAGTTTCTGGAGCCTGAGAAAAGAATTTAGTTAATTTTTCATATTTTAACACGAACAAAGGACAAATGTATTACACAGAACATAGTACTAAATAACATGAAGCATTGAGCATTGCTTTTTTCAACAATATTATTGTTATATTTTATGCTTTGTACTACAAGAATCTGTGAAGAATATGCCTGTTAGGTGCTATTTAATGGGGTTTCTTTTAAAATAGTAACTTTTCACTGGGCATGCCAATTGAATGGGCATAATTAAATGTGCTACCTGTTCTACTAATGATATTTATAAATATGGATAATTTAGCCTACTAAATTGGGATCCCACTTTGTATTTTCACTCTGACTGGTCCTTCTGTATGTATGGAAAACTGCCCAGAGAGTTCATTGGAAAATATCTTAAAATTCTTTAAAATGAAAGATGTTCTATAATTCTATTATGTATAACTTTCTTCTATAAACTAATGTTCACTCTGTCAATGAAGTATCCTTAAAAATGAGAAATGCAGGTCAACAGTTAATTATGGTTATCCTGGGGTTTTGTTTTGGTGGGGTTTTTTTTGGTTTTTGGGGTTTTTTTTTGGAGAGCTGAAAGAAGAAATCTTTTCCTGTCTTGTCTTCATGCAAAATGTATTTTGCTTCCCAAAAATAGTATTTCTAAGATAGCTGCCTCAAAATTCACTTTATTGCATGGACAGAACCATTTTCTACATCCAGAGCTAATGAGTTAGAGGATCCTTGAAAAACTACAGTTTTACTATCCAATGGACTAACAGAAAATGATGAAATCCTGAGGTATTGTTGGAAAGTTGTTCTAACTTTAAAATCTTTTCTTTATAGTTTCATTCTCGATGTTCCACAGCATTCACCACTTCCTGCATGGCTTTTAACCGCAGGGAAAATGAGGGACTTTTGGGGGCAGATGTGTTTCCATTACACTATCATAATGCCCCTAAAAATCCTTATTGCTCTTGCAGTATTCTTCTGTATTGCTGGGCCTGGTGAGAACTACTTGAAGACTTAGCTTATAAATGCAGCTTTTGTCTAAAAACACTTTAAAAACACCACTGAGTTTTATTTTGCTTGTCTTATATTATTTTTAGTTGTGTTTACTGTTGCTTAAAATATAAATGGCAAGATATGCAACCACCTGTTGGTAAATAAATGTCATAAGTCATAAATCCAAGAGACATGCTGATAACTGCATGGGATTATGAAGAGGGGTCTGTTTTGGCTTAAGAGTGAGAGCTTCATTTTTTTGGTACAACTAACTTGTTTTTTATGTAAGAATTTAGCGTTTATGTATCTGAAAATATGACAGATGTTTTGCAAGCTAACTCAAATGACTGCTCTAAGTGAGCCTCACTTAGAATATTTACTGCTTTTGGAAACACACATCAGGTCATTTATCAAATGCATAGATCTGTCCAGTACATTTATTTAAATGCACCAAAATATTAAAATCATGTTTTAATAGAGTCTCAAAATAAAGTTATGATTATACCTGCAGAAGACATTGTGGGTTGTCAGGTGTTCTTTGCTTACTCAGCTCAGAAGGTCTTTGTGTGGCCGTTCCTCTTGCTGAGGCTCCTGAGGAAGGCCCAGCCCATTGGGAATGCAGAGATGCCCAGGGATGTCCCAGGCACAGTTTACTCCTGCTGGGTGGCAGGTTCCACTGGAGCCTGCAGTGTCTCAGTTCTGGAAGGAGAAGGCAGAACACACACATGTAAACATGGTTTGTTGTTGTCTTGGTCTTGCAGAGCAATACATCATCAGTTTGACATGTGCAGTGCTGGTAACATTTATTTCAGTAGCTGAGTGTGGGGCACACACAGTACTGTCACTGCTTTGTGTTAAACGGACTCTTGACTTCACTGACTCATTTAACAGAAATTATAGATGGTGTGGCATGGCCCCCCTTCAAAATATTTGGTGAGAAAAGAAACTAACTGGGTGGATTCACCATACCACTTTTATATTAAAGTGTAATCTCCAGGGAGATGCTCTTCTTCATTGTGCTGTAGGAATGTGTCTCATTTTTCAGGCAGCAAAACCTCACAGGTCATGTCCTCCAGGTCACAAAGCAGGCTTGTGCTATGACTGAGGCTCAGAACTTTGGCTGCCCAGAGAAATACTGCAGGAACAAGAAAATTCCTTTCTAGAAGGATGGAATGAGCAGTGTTAAACAATTTTTTATTCACAGGTCAAAACACACTGGAATATGTCCTTCAAATAAAACACTGAAAGATACAACAGCATTTCAAATTAATGTATAGACAGAGAATAGAAAACACAGTCATTACATTAATTTGAAATTTTCATATCAATATTTCAGCGCTCCTGTTGGACTCCTGATCACAAGATGATCCCTAGCACCTTCTCACATCAATGGAAGGTGTAACACAGACTGGCTTGAGGCTTATCCAGCCTTTATAATTACAGTTACTTACAAGGTATGAAATTAATTGAACTATTAATATTAGTCATTTGTCAAAAACTCATTCGTTTTTTTCATGGTTTTATGCCAAGGTGTATGTTCAGGATTCTTTTTATTTCCAAATGACACTCCTAGGTAAAGACTCTGCATCTAATAGAAAATGTTTTTTAAAAAAAGCACACAACAGCAAATCACATATAACTGTAATTTTGTTTTACAAATTTTTATCACTGAAGAATAAGCATTAGAAAATGAGAGTCAAGCATGAGGTTTGAGATAAGTACTTAGATTTCTGAATTCAAATACTTCCTTCAAATTGTTTATTTTAAGTAGTTAAATA
This sequence comes from Setophaga petechia, assembly GCA_024362935.1. Taxonomy (NCBI): domain Eukaryota; kingdom Metazoa; phylum Chordata; class Aves; order Passeriformes; family Parulidae; genus Setophaga; species Setophaga petechia. The sequence continues at coordinate 3,521,969 of JANCRA010000027.1, read as the reverse complement.
ATTTGGTATGAAACAGTATGTCACAAAAATCTTTGGATCTGATATAGCCTCAGAGGAAGAACTGCAAAACTCATCTGTAAAGCTGTCCACTGCAGCTAACAGCACATTGGGAATAGGCTCTGAGTAGGTTTCAGTGTCAAAAACATTTTGTAAAAGATAATATTTTTTCTCTGTTTGTTTTCTTAAATATTAGCAAAGCACAGATTTCTATTAGCCTCTTCTTAGAGAGTTTAGTTTCTTTTAATTATAGGGCCAAGAGACATTAACAAGAACAAGCAAATTGCTCTAAAAGTTAGAACAGTAGCAAGTAGGTAATTTTTTGAGTAGAATTTCCACAGTGGAAAAGATATTAAGTATTTGTTATGTGCCAAGAAATGAGTAATACGAGAATATTTAGATTCTTTTACAAAATGGAAGAGCATTAATGGCATTTTAGTTTTTTATTATATATAAAATTCTTGATTACCAACAGTCTCATAATAGAGAAACAAAAGCAGAAGAAAGGACATGCAGTTATTAAATGGACTGAATAAGAGACATTAATCTCATTTATGTATTGAAAAAGCCCATTTTTATCTCAAGTTTTGAACACTGCCTCAACTGTATGTAGACTATTTAAGACATGATTCAGAATACAGAACTTGGCTGGTCCATTGTAATAGTGTTTGTTTATTTATTTATTTGCTCTGTTATTTCACTTCCAGTGTGTTAGATGCAGTTTGTCACCAAATGAGGAGAGTGCAGTGCTGCCCCAGCCCGTTCTGAGGGGTCCCTGTGCTCCCTGTGGGGAGGTGGCTGCAGAGCCAGGTGGAGCACAGGCAGCAGCTCTGGGCTGGGGCACGGGGAGGCTGCTCAGGAGAGCTCAGACAAAGGCACCTGGTCCTGCATGGGCCACAGAAAGGGTGGGAAAGGGAAGAGCTGCAGCAAAGGGAGTAGCACTGCAAGAGAGAAACCACCACTCACATGCTGTAAATAAGTCTATAGAATAATTAATAGGACAAATATAGAATGTAGAATATATAAAATATAGAATACAGCAGCAGAATGTGGCCAGAAGTAAAGGGGAAGGAAGGATTCATCACAGCCTGCAATGGAGCATTTTTCATTGAATGCTTAGTTATGGAAGCAGAAGTGCATACAAAAATAAGCTCCATGAATAAATGGTTAATACTACATTTCTCAATTATATTAAATTGTTTCAGACTTTGTTAATTTGTTGCCATTTATGGCGGATTAAAGATGGTTAAATGGTTTTATTTTTCCTTAACTTTTGAATGTATACAATTTTATTCCCATATTTAAATAATTAGTGCCAAGATTCTGACTAAAGTGGATCTTTATCATTGTATTATCAACGAGTGCAAATGTCAGTTAGGAAGTCCATGGCTGACATAATTTCAGCTATAGCTGGAAGAAAACTGTGTACATACACTTTAGCAACACAAGGAATCAATGAAAGTGAATATAAATCATTGAAAGAAACCACATCTTTTATAATCAGACTTTTATCAAGATATGACCTATTTTATACTTCAGAAATTAAAATAGAAGCTGAAATGTTAGATTATTAATTTATTCAGTAGTTAGACTTAACAGGTGAGATTACCCATTAATTTACTGAAAAACTGGAATTTTAACCACAATTAATTTTGTTGACTACTGGGGCTTGGTTTTTTTTTTTACAGAAAAGCGACTTCAAAATTTTCCTTACTTTTCCAATGAGAGATTGTATTTTGTATATTCCTTTAAAAGCAAAATCTACAGCCTTGCTCTGACTACTGTCTGAGGCTTTTGGAGATCTCAGCTGTGAGAACAGTGTAAATACCAAACAAGATTGCAGCAGGTTAATTTTGATTCAGAGGAAGCAATAAGATATTCCTATATGAATCCAGGGAATCTGTGCTGGTCATTTTTGGAGTGCTGAGCTAATCCATAACAAAATTATCCCATGACTGCAGTTGGCAATATGGAGAACTGAGCGAGCTCACAAGATCCCCAGACTGTAGTTTGAGTCAAATGTGGACTTTGTGATATAATCTGGCTTCATACTCAAATAGCCTAGCTTTAGTATTTTGATAATTCATATAAAATCTTATTTTATGGATTTATTCTAACTTGTACCAGAATGTCACCATTTTATTCTTTTAAGACTCTGGGTGTGTCTAAAACAAAAAAGGAAACAAATTCCTTCTTCAAACACATCTGAAATGAAAACATCTCCAGAGTTCTGGTTCCAGTCTGAGCATCAGGAGGTGAATGTTCCAGCAGGAGGTTCTGCATTCAAGGTCTAGGCCCTGATTTGCCCTCTGGCCAGTGGCAGGGAGGTGCCAAAGGCCCTGAGTGGAACCCAGGTGAGGTCAGGTGGCATGTGCCAGCATGTGCCAGCACTTCCCCTGTCAGAGGGAGCAGTACAGCTGCCACCCGATTCCAGAACGTGTTTTGATCTGGAATAGTCAGCTCTGGCCTTAAACACCATATCTGTCTGTACCAGCTCCATTCCTGCCTCCTCCTCTCCAGATTAGCTGGTTCATAAACAGAAAGTTCCAAGAAGTCAAAAAACCCACCCAAAACCAGAGGTAAGTAAAGACTGAGCCACAGCTGCAATTTCCTGATAACAAACCTTGCAAACATCCCAGAGGGGCTGGCAGTGGAAAAGTGACACCAATTAGGCTGCTCAGGGCTCTGGATTTTCGTGTAAAGCAGGACCTGGCCATGCCTGCAGTGTCCCAAAGGCCACCTTTGCCTGTCACAGCACACCCCAGTGTGGAGGCAGTGTCCCAAAGGCCACCTTTGCCTGTCACAGCACACCCCAGTGTGGAGGCAGTGTCCCAAAGGCCACCTTTGCCTGTCACAGCACACCCCAGTGTGGAGGCAGTGTCCCAAAGGCCACCTTTGCCTGTCACAGCACACCCCAGTGTGGAGGCAGTGTCCCAAAGGCCACCTTTGCCTGTCACAGCACACCCCAATGTGCAGGCAGTGTCCCAAAGGCCACCTTTACCTGTCACAGCACACCCCAGTGTGGCAGCCCCCGGAGCTGGGGCACCCCAGTCTCTCTGCCCTGTGCCTCTGTCCCTTGTGCTGCAGCTGTGGCTGCTCAGCAGGCTCAGCACATGGCACTTCTGTCACTGCTGTTTTATCATTTCACTGACTTTTTCTCAGATGTCACCCACAAGATAGCAAGAGATGCTGAACTGCTGCATCTGGAGTTTCATCTCAACCAACTCCCAAGGAGAATTTCCTTTATCACTGTTAATAATGGAACTGGAAAACTGCCTTCAGCTCTGGTTGGCAAACAAAGCAGTCATGCTTTAATGACATGGTTTTAACTGATTTCTCTAGGAGTTAATACCAGCACAGTATTATATATTATATATTATATATTATATATTATATATTATATATTATATATTATATATTATATATTATATATTATATATTCTATATTATATATTATATATTATATATTATATATTATATATTATATATTATATATATCCTTGAACAGCAGTTCCACAGAGTATATTACAATTCCTCTAATAGCAAGTTTTATCTCATTGCACAAAAAATTACCCCAAAACATTTCTAATGAAGCATGATATTGGGTGGTATTGACATTATTATAAATTTCCATCTTTTTATGGAGAACATAAAAATATATTTTCCTATTCTGTCTACAGAACACTTGAAAGTAATTAAGTGTTTTATGCTAAGGCACCAGACTATTGCAGTATTACAGCAGAAACATGGAGTTTTAGATATATTGGGAGACAGGGACTTTGTTTCTGTTCTGTATGATGATTCTGCATCTCCCAGTCCTGATGTATGAATTTTAACTCTCAGGTGTTAAAAAGTTGTTAAGAACAAATAATGAATTCAAGGTGCTGTACCTGATTTTGGAGTATTTTTTAGGCTGTAAATTATTATTGCCAATCTTTAGCATCAGGAATACAGAACAATTTGGGCTGAGAAAAGCCATGGGAACTAAAAAATAGAAGAGTAAAGCAAAGTTTCTAGACTTCAGGCCACTTGCCAGCTCCTCCCTGTATCAACTTCCAGTTCTTCTGCTTGCTTTGACTGTAGCAAAAAGATAAACATGTTCTTGTTGCAAGTTAACAAACACTGCCATGCGTGACAATTTGATAAAGGGTATTAAGAGTTGTATCAGGGGTTTATTAGTTCATTTGAGCAAGAGATTAACATGGTAGAAAGTTCTGATGTGCTCCTGAAAAATGAAAAATGACTGGTCAATGCCAAAAACAGTTCTGCTGAAAAAAGGGTTTCTATTCTTAGTGACTGAGCTTTCATAGCTATAGATAATTCTTCTTTCTGTTTGTAGTGAATTCCTCAATGTGTCTGCTTCCTTTGTAAACTTACACCACTGCTCTGTGGGTCTGTATTTTCAGGTGGTGCAGATGTAGCAGACTGAATTCTACTCTCACAAGGAACTCTGTTTAAGTCATGGCACAACAGGCAGAATTTGGTTTAGTGACACTCTCTTCTGCTTGGTGTCTTTTCACCTTAACTGTAGATGTTGAGATCTTCATGTTTTTGTCTGTTGTAGTTATTGAAAACAAAATACAGTGTATTTAAGTATCCTTTAATTAACACTTGTCTAATTAAATTCTTGCCTGATTATTTTTCTGATGTAGGCATATATGCCTTACAACAAATTGATAGTGTTTGACTCTTGATATTGTCACGAAATCTGTATTTGAACTAAGATCTGCCAAAACAAATATTAAAAATCCTGCCATACATCCCAAATGGCACTTTTAGTTTCCTTTTTGTAAGGCAATGCAGTATAATATAAACAAGGAGAAACAAAGAGATAACACAGTGATGTAGGATCAGAGTTTACTGGCAAAACCTGTATGTGGTATATTAATCACAGATGATAAAACAAAAGCAAAAAGGTCTTCCTAGATTGCAGGAAGAGACCTATATCCTACACTGTAATGACTTTTTTGTATCATTTGTTTTATTGAACAATTATTTTAGAAAATTTTGGGGGTTTTTTCCCTTACAAAAGTAACCATACTATCCTATAGTCCCTTTCCCCTGCTAAGACAGACTTTAAGGCACCATTGACATTTGTGGTATGCCAATTTTTATGGCTCTAGAGAAATAATAATAACACATCTAGGAGAAAATTCTGACATTTTGTCTGGCAAATGTTGTTACACTTTGTCAAAGGCATAAGAACTTTAATATCCTGTCTCACAATATGGGGTAAAAGGGACAAGAAAATTAGAATAAGATCAAATGTACACGTTAGCAAGATGTGATCAGTGACCAGTCAGGTAATATTTTCAGTTATTTGCAAGACTTCAATGATTCCCAGATGCCTGAAGTAGGACAAGGGTAAGGACTAGGAACTTCTGGATTTGATGGTTGCTTGGCACTGTGGAATGTAGGTACCTTTGCCCATTGTATAAGAATTGTGTCCTTTGCCTTGGCTTCCCACTGGGAGCTCAGGCTGAATACCCTGACAGTAATTCAGGGCTTCCTTCCTCCTTTGCTGAGGGCACAGGCACGGGAGATGCATGTGCAGGATGTTTATGGAAAAGAATAAAAAGTTTTATAGCAACTGAATGCTCATGACAGAGTGTCACACATGCAGATATTTGGTGAAAGTAAACAAACTCCTGTCTGTTTTGAAGGAGAAAGAGCAAGGGCTTTTCCCCCCTCTGTATAACTAGACACTAAATCACATTCTGCTAAAAGGCAGAAATTGTTTATGTGCAGATGCTTGGCTTCCTTGAAAATACTAAATTTTCTTGGTAGCATATTTATTCACCATATTAATATTAGTCAACTAGGGGTTACTATTTTTGAGGTTGAACTACTCTGAGGCTAATAGCACAGAAGTATTGCTATTGGCATGTTAAATATTTTCCATTAACTAAGTAAGTTCAATAATTTAATAAATCCATTTTTTACTCAGTTATTTAAGAATTTCACATATTTAGTTGCTTATTCTGGCTTCCTCTGGTTCTCCAGTCTAGAATATTAAAACTCAGACTAGACCAGACAGTGACACAGATGTAAATTGAGGGGTGGGATATGGCTTTTATAAAACAGGGCACTAAACTTAGAGGTCTCTTGGTACAGGAGACAGTTCCACTATTAAACAACTGGTGCTAAGAGCAGTTCTAAGATTCAGAACGTGAGCAGTCTGAGAAGATGGTCTATAAGGTGTACATTGCAATTTCAGTCTTTTGTGAAGTTAAAACCTTCTTACAGTGCAATGAAATTCCTCCAAAGGGTGTGGTATTTAACAGCAGCACACCTTTGTGTGACAATCAGCAGATTTTGTTGAAGTCTGTATTGTGATAATCAGCAGGTAACACCTCATGAAACTACTGTACCTTGACTGTGGTGTGAAGAAAGCAGGATACTAATGAAACATTATGGGAATTTATGCAAGGCTGTATCATAGATACTCACCTGTGAGGATGCAGGAACAGGAGAAATGTCCCAGATGAGCTGACTGGCTGCCTACAGGAGCATCACACTGCTTCAAGCATCAACTCTTTCAACTTCACACCAGCTTAGCTGAGGGTATTTTCTAAGATGAATAGAACACATACAGCAAGCACAGAAAACAGACAGATAGCATTTGTCTTCTGAGGTTTAAGAATATTTTGCTTAGTCTGTGCTGTAAGGAACTAATAAAATGAAGATAAAATGGAAGAGAATATTGTTTGATAACATTTGTCTTATATTGGGTCTGACAGATTCAATCTTTAGGGTAGAATAAAGCTCATATATCATAAAAGACCACTTATCTAGCACTTAGACTCATTTTCCTGCCTAAAGCAGATTTTTTTACTTTTTAAATTGGGTTCTATTAGATTAGGTTTGGTCTCACACATCATTGCAAAAGTAATCTACAAAGGCACTTCAAGGACACCTTCATTTTAAACAATAGGCCAGCAGGAGGTTTTTTAGTTTTGTTTTTTTTCTTATTTGTTTGTTTTTTTGGAGGATGCATATTGGAAGCAGGCCCTGATTCAGAAACTCCTGATTTCAGAATGTGTTGTAGGGAATTTGGAGATGGAAAAGCTGTTCTGAAGTAATGGCTCTGAGGTGGTGCACCAGGAGCTCTGCACAGGAATTTATCCCAACAAGCTCTGATGTTTATCTCTGCTCAGATAATGCACCTGGTCTGCTCTTACATCATGTATTCCAGTTGTGGTTAGAATTACATAGAGTTCCTTCTGAATTTTAAAAATACTATGGTATGAATTAAGAATCCTCACAGATTATTATGAAACAGACATAAATCTTGCAATATATAAATTGCAAGAAATAAATAGCAGCTTTCATACAAAGATGTTTAGTTGTACTTGTAGCCTTACTCACCTTGTACAACCCCAATTATAATTTATCTTCTACATTTAAAAGTGTCCATTTCCATAATAAAATTGTTTTAATAAGAGATGTGTTAGTTAGGCATTGCTAAACACATATTATGTTCCTGAGTTATAGTTGAGTATTTATTAGTGCAGTAGAGGAGCTCCAAGACACAAGAATGGGGTAGCAAGGACAGGATCTTCCCAAATCCATGCAACCCAGTACTGTCAGAATCATTCTCTAAGTATGTGCTGCTTCAGTATGTGGTTTTTAATCATTAAAAACTGCAGTCTTTTGTAACTTGGAGATAAGGACTTTAATGAGAATTTTTGTGAATGTGTTACTTTCCTGTTACAATACTTGGAACGCTTTGTTAATCCTGTGTGCCCTAAAGCAGGACACAGTAAAGTAAAGTAAAGCAGCAAATGGAATGTAACCATGAATGGAACTGAGAGACTACAGTCCTTCTCTGGGGAAAAAAGTACTACAGAGCTCAGTGGTAAGTTCTTTACAGAGGAGTATAACTGAGGAGAGTATTAGAAAGCATTCCTACAGAGCATGACTAGTTTAGTTCTTAGTGAAGTAACAAATTTAAAAAATTTAATACATCTTTATTAAGTGATCTTTGATAATATGTGAAGCATTTTAGGACTACATTATATGTAGTCCTATAAATGAAGTATCTATTTCTACATAATTTTTAGATTTACAGCCAAGATTGTTAGCCAAGGTCTAAATGTAAGTGATGAAAATAATGAGCAAACATTTCAGAATGCAGGTAATGCATTGTAATTGTTTCTGCCTCATGGCAACAAATGATCATTTAAATGATCATTTAACCAGTACCTATTTAGTTATATATAGCTATATATATATATATACACTTACAGTTTCCTTTAGGAGATGCAAAGGAAATACCTCTTTTCTATAAAACCCACATTTTAATGTTTGTAGGGTGACTTAACAGCTTAACCCCCCTAAGGATGGTGTCTGGCTTTGTAGGTAAATCCAGATTCAAAGTAGAATCTTTCAAAACTCAGCAAATTCCTCTTTGAGTCCTGCCTACCTTAGAGGCTTATCATGTGAGGGGATGAATAACTCTTTAACAGTACCATTACTCTTCACTGATAAATAGTCCTCTTGCTCATCATGGTCCCTAGATTTTAGATACCCAAAGTAAGGAGGGATTAATTATCCTTAAAGTCACTATGTTCCTTAGAGGATTAAAAAAATGAAAAGTCAGCACATTATTTTTCTTACATACAAGATCAGAAGAAATCCTGAAAAAAAGTATTCTAATATTGTCTCATTGTGGCTGCCTATTCTATATATGACACCACTTTATAAACTGCACAAATCTATTCCTGCAACCTCCAGATACTCTAAATTACAAAATAAAATTGAGCATCAATATAGAAAACATAATGCATTTATCATGCAGAAATAATTTCCATCTATAAACACATTCTAAACTGAACTAGACAAGGCTAATCTTACATTAAAAAAATAAAGCAACTAGACATTTAACTCACAGGAAGTAACATGATCAAAGATAAAGTCTAAATGAAAAAACAGTCAGGAATTGTCTCCATAAAATTACTGCCTGTAAGATTTGATGTCACTATTATCATATTGGTAAAACTTTCTACAGAAGAAAAGTATACACTAAATATTGTGTTGTAAAAATCCCTGTGCTATGAGTCATAAAAAACCCCAGCAGAAACAGGTGTCAGGTGTCTCTGTTACCTGACAACTCTACAAGGCTTTGAAATCAGACCCTGATCTGCACAACCACAAGTGTAGCATGCCTTTAAATAAGTAGATTTGTGAGACCATTTTACTTATAATGAAATGCAGTAAAATGTTCTTTTGACAGAACACTTTATTCTGAGTCCCTATTTCTATATTTCATCCTAAAAATCACTTTTATAAATTACAAGTGTCACAGAGACCAGTGTGACTTAAAACCCAAATCCCAATCTATGAAAAGAGTCCAAATTTGAATAGGCTGTTTTGCTTTTAAATCAACTGGAAACCCAGACCAAATTCTCTTTAACATATTCACTGTGCCTAAGCTGATTTTGGTTTCATTTCAACACAGCAAATAGTACTGGTGACAGGCAATAACATGAAACTCAAGAGATTTTGGCTGTGATTCTTGCAGAATCTGGAGAATTAGTAAGTCTGAAGTATGTGAAACAGTACAAAAATGAAGGAATTCTCCATGCTAACCTTTTCATGCTTAATTATTTACCAAAGTGAAAGGTTTTTGCTATATTCATAAAACTAAAATCCCAATTTTTACAACTGTACTGAACAGGAAGGGTGCCTCTCCTATGAAATGCAGAGTGATCAAACACTGGAGACTGGAAATGCTGGTTGATAAAAATGGCTGGAGCCTGTCCCAGAGGGGGTTCTCTCTGAGCACAGGCTCTGATAGCTGGATCAACACACTGAATAAATAAGGATGATGACTTTTTAGATACTACTACTGGCAATTTCTTTGTACTCATTCCTCTGCAATATTCCTGTTGGTTTAGGAGGAGAGGACACAACAAATTAACCATAAATCCTATGTTTAATTCCACATTTAAACAGGCTGCTTTGCTGCAGTGGGAGCTGCCACTGCAGTGAGAAATTGTGTGTGTGAGAGCAGTGTCCCATGGCTGTGTGTCTGTAAATCTCTTTACACCAAACACTGCCTGGGCCAGGCTGGGACCTCAGGCAAGAAGGAGATTGCTTGGCTTTCATATAAAAAAGCATGTTGCATGATAACTGCAATATTATTTTTTCATTATTCCAGCAGTTGGACCAAATGAAGAGCTGTTGTGATGTAATCCCAGAGACACATCTCAGAAACTTGCTTTCTGCAGAACACTGTCAAATGAGCAGCATAATCCAGAAATCATCTAGGAAAACTGCATTTTGTCCTTAAAACTAACATTCAAAAGTATTGCTTGTAGGTGTTATTTCACACTTTGCACAACAAATATGTTTCATTTATACAAATGTACATTTTCACTCAATATTCACTCAATACACTCTTCATACACACCCATTATTAATGTAACCCTTACTCCCTATTGTAGAATGAATTTTTACCTGTAGCATAAGGTTTATCCATAAGCAACTACTTGACTAGAATGAATAATGTAAAAATCACATTTTCAAACAATGACCTACATGAATCACTTGTGGTTGGTGACAGAAAACAATGTGGTTATAGTTCACTGTAAGATCTTTCAATTCTTGGATTGAAGTTTTCTGGCAAAATGTTCACTAGCTTGAATTAATTGTGACAACCACTTAGTCACCAAAACAAAGTACACATACACAATTCCATCAGAATTCCTCAAGTCTTTACCAGCATGGACAAATTGCAATAGAAAATCTTTTAAGGATTAACTGGAAAAGGCAAACTCAGTTGTTAGCCTAAGAGTCTGTCCTAAAATGCAATAGTTTAGTTAAAATACATAGGAGAAGCCTTCATGGTGCTCTCTGCACTTGGCTTGACTGCAGCCAATACTGTTAATCCTCTAATGTCATAAATACTGTAGGAAAGACATGCTAATAAAAAAGACAGCACTGACACCATTTATCATGTGTAGGAGTATATAAATAATGCAGAAATCTCTCTTGCTTTTACAAGAAAATCAGCTTTACAACAGTTTTCTGAGAGAATTGACTATAATTTCACTGCAAAAATATTTATACTCTGAAAATAAAAGTCTTTTAAAATAACCACATGATTTTAATTGTCATTATTATATCTATGTCAGCTTTTAATGAAAGACTTATGGATGTGTTATTAATGTTCCTGCTATCTCTTCTGTTTGTGGGAAGGTTTGATTTAATAATGAAATCTGCTCCATTTGAAAAATGCATTTCAGCCTAATGTCAGAGCTTTGAAAACCTGGATTGGTTTGATATCTAAAATGACTTATAGTTGGGAAAATGGGTTTTCTTCTAATTAAGACACATTACAATGAGATTGTTCAAATCAACTACTGCTAACAAAAATGCCCAAGTTACATATATTTAGAAAAGATTTAGCAAATAGCTGTTTTCTGATACAAGCCTGCTGCAGAGCACTCTGTAGGGAACCCCACTCTGTGGAATTTAAGGGCACTGGTGGAATTTACAGAGTCCATACATCGCATTCCTAAAATGTTGATAAAGACTGAGTTTCAGTTACTTATATCAATTTTTTAAAGGTTGTCAAAATAAATACTGCAAGGTAAAACTCAGCAAAATGCAGCATTGTTTCTACCATAATCTCTATTTTCCAGGTCTATGTAAAATTGAGTTGTTCAGCCCATTTCCTATGATGAAGAAATCCTTTATAATTTTAAATTATGGATAGTGGCAATACCCATTAAGAAGCAGACAATAAGTATAGCAGTGGCTTTGGCTCAAAATCTAAATCCTAAACCTGTATAACATTGTAGAAGTAGGGGTTTTTTTATGATATATAAATGTGTGCAAACTGTGCTATTGCAAGGAGCCCTGTAACCTTCATTGAACATAATTCAGTGATGGAACTCCCCAGAGGACCAGGACTGCCTGGATACAATGCCATGCAGAACTGAGGAATTTTTATTCTTTTTACTCAACAGAAAATAAATAAAAGTATATTTTGCTATTGTTTTACAATGCTTATGGGAAAATTTTTAAAAATCTAAATTTTGTCATAATCCTTGTTTTGCTTATTCTTTTCTTATGGGTAAAATATTCTGTTATTTAAAGCTGTGTTGAAAATTGAGGTGATTCATGTCTGTGCAAGTGTCAGGATTATGTATATTCTGTATATTTAGATATTCATAATGAGTATAACTTTGGAATGGGAATAAAATATACATGAAATATTTTTCCCAATACAAACTGTACAGATTTTTGAAAGACTATATAATCCTCACAAAACTTCTAGGGCCCACTTTTGTCTGTGGCAGACACCTTCTGGTACTCACACTGATTATATGAATAGATGCTAGTAAATAAAACATCTCTAGCTAATAGTACCAAAGATATAAATTACAGTAGTAATGGAACTTGCTGTATGTAGTGCTATGGATTATAGTTTTCATTGTATGACTTTTTTATTTCAAGCACAACTCAACAGGATGGAAAAGGGAAGTGTGAACACACAGAAATGGGAGATGTTGTGACTAAGCACAGGAGTGTAAGGATGGGAAACTTTTCCTACAAATCATCTCTTTGCATGAAGCTTTAAAAGTATTTCCTCCACAGAACTCAAACAAGCCCCTGATGTAATATTGAATGGCCTGTCTGTGGATGTCCCTTACATCACCATTCCTTACAACTGCTTTGTACAATACACCACTGCACAGGAAGGAGTTTGCTGTGACCCCACCCCTGAGGTTCCCACAAAAGCTACCACTGAAACCCTCAAATGCTTGCCAGAAATCTCAGCATTGAGAATTCTAAGGAATTTGCCAGCATGGTTTTAAAGGAAGCCAAGAGGATCATCAGTTACATACAATGATTACATTTTTTCCTGCTGAGATTAATCCATTTTTTAAAAGAAATGAGAGCAATATGTGTTTTACTTTTCTCATGCTTGTGACTGCAGATTCCAGTTAAAAAGTGATGATTTAGGTTACAGCTTTTGTACTTCCATTTTACCCTCCAATTTGTCAAATGCAGTGAGAGCACTAAAAAAAGGAGAGAAGAATAGAGGTGGCAAGGCTTCCAAATATAACCAAGATTGTTTATGTCAATGAGCTCTGCAAAAGGATAGTGTGTTTATGTGACTGTCTCAGTGAGTTGGTTTGCAATGCTCATTTATGCTGTGCATCCCTTATTGTTCATATTTCAAAGGCCTTTTTTTTTCCAAGGCTCTAAACATACATATCAAAAGTTTAATTATTAACTCAGTTGTGGAAATTGAAGTATTGAAGCTGACTGACTCTGTCAAGTCAATATTTACTGTTAGAAGAAGGATTAGATTTCATGTCATGCCTCCAAATCTTACATCCAGAACTGTCCACCTACCACACTGTGATAAATGTTCATGTGTTTGGGTTTAAGTGCTTAGATCCCATGGAAAAGCAATCAGGAAAATTACTGAAAATTTCTTAAGGACAACTCAGATGTTGAACATGAAACCCCCACACATTTCATGTTACAATTCTCCTCACTACCATTTCTCAGGAATGTTCTGATTCATCCCTGTGGAACACTTTGTGTGCTGCATTTTAACTTTGTATTTCTGTCGTGGTACCAGCAATGTGCCCAAGCAGAGATTCCTGCAGCCCCTGCAGAGTTTGGTGTTCACTCCTCACAAACGGGTCCTGTCTGCTCCCATCCCTGCTGTCTGTCACAATTGGAATTTTCTGTAAGATAAGAAAATCCCATTTTTACCACTGGAGAGCCAGGCTGCTTAGGTCACAAGATTCTCCTGGCTTAATCCTGGCATATGAATCATGAACTTTCCCTAATAAGTACCAGCATTCTTCAGATGATCAAGCGAGCTTACCAAGGCTTCCAGAGCTTTCCACATTCATTATCACCATGGTTAAAGGATCCAAAGCAGCAGCTAATTAAGAATTGTTAAGACTGTAAGTTGTTTATTCTTATTTTCCTTTGTGTCCTCTATTCCTCACTCTTATTTGGGTCGATATTGTAAATGGCAATAAAACAACTCAATTAAAAGATAACATATGAAAAGGATTATGAAAAATAGAAATTGAACTGAAAAATAGCTATATGGAAAATTGGAAACAAATTTGCTTGCTTTCTACACTAGAATGGGTCAAAAGTAAACTATACATGACCACAATTTCTGTTCAGAAAAAGCTTTTTTCTCATATTAATGATCAGAAAATTGTAAGATAACCAGACTAATAGTAAGCCTCTACTCTGGAAATAAACGACCTCTGGAACTTTTGCAGAATCACACACACTATTGAGAAGTCATAGTAAATACTATGTGATTAAGTAAGTCTTCTGTTAGAAATAAGTAAGATCATGACTTTTAAAAGAAAAAGAAACTATTTCTTAACATTTGAAAGTGAAAACAGAACATTTATTCTAGATTCAGAGTACAGAAAATTGCTGAAATAAGTCTGGACTTCTAAGTACTTTCAATCTGGAAACCTGACAATCCTGGGCATCTCAGGAAAGCTTTATACTCTTGCACTAAATTCAGATACTAAGTCTAGTAAAAGCAGAACAATTAAAAGCCTATTATGTTTATCTACAAAAAATACATTTTTTTATCTTTTACCAAAATGAGCATATCTAAATAAAGATTGGGGAAATTCCTCAAACACTATTTTAAGTGTGGCACAGCATGATAAGAAAAAAGTGTATTTTATATTTGGAAAAAAATAAGAAGATTTATACTTAACTGGCAGTTAATTAACAACATGTATAGGCGGATCAATTCTGTATGTGTGAATAACAGGACACACCCAAGTCACAGCCAAAAATCCTTTGGGAACTTCTGTGAAGACAGCAAATGTTTTTACAATAGCAGTGATTAAGCCTGAAAATAAAGGGAGAAAGCCCCGAAAGGAAATCAGAAGTGAGTCAAAATCATTAGTCAAAATCTCATATTTATCATCCAAAGTGAGTCAAAATCAGCAGGCTCATATTTATACTCTCATATTTATCATTCTATAAACTGTACTGTAAGAATGCAGTGAGCAGGAAATGAAGAAACGAGATTAAAAGAGCAAATCTATCTTCAATATTCTTTCCAAAGAAAGAATATTTGAGAAGAATACTGAAATTTGAGAAGAGTACTACTAAAGAAGCATTAAATAGAAAGTTCTTCTTTAAGCACTCAAATGAGTTCTGAAAAAGAACTTAAAGCAGTGGAACAACATTCTAGTTTATGTTTTCCAGACAAATCCTTTGAAATCAAATTCAGATACTGTATGTAGATATTTACAAGTTCTTAAAATGCATAAAATTATCATAAAGATTCAGTGTAGCCCTTTTTTGAGGCATAATTCAGTGACATTCTTGAAGAAGTGAGTAGCTGAACATGAATCTTGCTTCCAAGGACTTGCATAATTTAGCAGCCAGGTTCAGGAAATGACTCTAAGTAACACCAGCCTGATTCAATAAACTATTTGAAGACACAGGGTACTGAGCATTGAATTTAATGTTTGCTATGTCTGTAAACAGATAAACAGAATCTTGCTCCAGAATGAAGGTGTTTCTGCAGAAAAAGAAACATTCTCTAGTTCTAATAACTGTTTTCCTGAATAATACAGTAGGCAGAAAACCTAGCATCTATGGGTACAGACCTATGCCATCCATCTCTTAAAAACCAGTATTTGTTAGAGATAAGCTCAAGCCACTTAAGTAAGAGCTGCAGAGAGATAAGCAACACTTCTGCTAAAAAATTACCTAATTTTTTCCAGAATTAGTGAAAAACACTGCGAAATCTTATAAACACTTCGTAGCACCATGCAAAAATTTAAATTAAAATTTTAGGCTACCACTGTGCTGAATGTTTAGAGAAGAAGTTTAAAGTTCTCCAGAAGCTGTTCTGTTTGATTATTAACTCTTTTTGTCCTGTTCCTCACTACCTCTGAAAATATTTTGGGGTTTTTTTATGGAAGGGTACAAATCTTCAGAAATTGTTTCACAATTCATATTAAAAAAACCCAACTCTAAAGCTATGCTTTCAATAAAACACAGCATAACATCTCAAGCTAATAAAGTACTGCCCTACTTTCTGATTTGTAGACTTCAAAAAAGGAATATAAAAATTTTACTTTGGCAAAATTACTTCCTAAGAAAAATAATATTGAAAAAACGACCTTATCTTGGGACTCCTTTCAGTCCTAGAAACTGCAGAACCAGCCTGGTTTGAGACGTGACAATGTCCATGATGCAGATCAGTAACAGGAGCCACATTCAACTGCTGCTCCACAATGGCATGAAGGAATCAGAAAGGACAACAGAAGAGAAACATTTCCAGTGCTGGTTTTTTCCTTTGGATGAAATGAGCTTGTGTAGAGTTACAAAAAGGAACTAAAATTATAAGGCCAGAGTTCAGGCATGGCATGATCCTAAAGAAGAATCTGTTTCTATATTCCAGATGCTGTACAAGCACAAAAATAATGATGTATCTGAGCAAAAATACTTTCTATTTATGAAGAGAAAATTATTAATAAAACTATTTTGAGATAGCATTAAAAGCTACAATGAAAACAAAATAAAGGTAAGTATATAGCAAAAGCAAGATGGTTTTGAATGCTAGACAGATATAGAAATTATTTCCTAAAACTCCTATCAGTTACTATTAAGTGTGTCATTCTTTGTGGCTCATCTTTGCCCAGAGAGCTCCATCATTGATCCAGTGCAGATTGTTCATTAATTCTTCATATCATTATATTAAAATGTAGAAAAGTAAAGATACACAGGGTTTACACCATCTTTCTTTTCAGTCAGCAGTTACTTCTCTTATTGGTTTTGTTTAATCTCTCAAAGGGATAAAGAAAGGAGAACAATAGATTTTCTCTGAAAAATACTGCTCTTAATATATGATATCTACTTCCAAGTATTAAATTCAACTTAATATATGCAGTGATCAATAGATATGGACTTCATGGGGCAGTGGGGCAGTAAGGCTACAGCAATTCAACTCTATCATAAGTCACAAGGACTGCTGGTGGCTGCTCTCTTTCTACCCTAAGGGTTTTCTCTTGCTTGACATACCAGTAAATTTACATTATAAACCTGATTTTTTCTTATGCATGTAATATATTTTAATATATAAGTTCAGCAATGGCAATTGCATCAGTTTAACTTCAACATTTATCTCTTCTTCATGATCTTCATTTATCTACCTTATTTATTATCAGATAATGCATATGTATATGCATAGGATTCCTACCACATTACATTCCTGCTTATGATTTAAAAGCAAATGAGTTAATTTTTTCTTCATAACAAAGAATGCAGCATGTTATTTTTATGTACCACTAGGAGAAAACTGATAAAGAGGAAATGAAGCAGGGGAACAGAAAAACAAAGTGAGAAATGAAATCCAAGTTTCTAATGCAGCAATGTAATGCCAAGAAACTGCTCCAGAGAAAATGAATAACTGCCAGCTTTTCTACCTGTTGCCAAGAAAATGTTGCTGTGTTCACTGATCCTGTAATTAAACTGAGTATGTTCTGAAACAATTTCCTCTGAATTGTGCCATCTTCTGTGAAGGGGGAGGGAGCTTCATTCCTATAATACACCAATAGAAAGGTGGTTCTTCTCTAAAAAATTAGGTAGAAGAGCAAGCTTGGTTTAATCATGTACACACATTCTTTAAAGGAAAAAAGTAACATTTGGAAAGAGAAATATTATTGCTTACAGACCTTTGAAGGGAAGCACAGAACTGTAATTTGCATCATTCAAAATACTCATGTGCAGGGCAAAAAGTTTTAATAGCTATTCTTTAATATCCTGCAAAAACAGCAGCCTTGCTGACTTCTGCTGTTCTGTCAACATTTTAAAATGTGGCTTATTAATTGTAGTGTCTTATAGCAATTTCTTACTAGGATTTTTAATAAATTTAATTTATTGCTTTTACCCATGCTGGTCAAGGTATTTGTATACAAGGATATCAATAAACCAGATCATCCCAGTATACTTCTGTTGCCACATTTTATCTTGTTCAGCCCAATATTGGTTAACCAAGATTTTGTAAAGGCTGACTATATTCTCTTCACCTCTACTATAGTCCTCTGGGATCTTCTGGTGAAGCTTTATTGTACTTTGCACAGCTTTTCTGCATTCCTCATGCTTTTACACCTGATGAGTGAATGAGATGTTGCCTTTTCTCAGCTGAGTCATTCTTTGCTCTGTGGCTGGCTGTGCCAGGCAGGACAATGGCCCTCTCAGCCATTTGTCACACAGAAGCATTGAACAGCTGGGATTGGAAGGGACCCTGGAGATTGTGCAGTCACATCCCTCTGCTGAAGGTCCACCTAGAGCAAATTGCATAGGATCACATCTTGATTGGATCAAGAAATGTCTGGATCAGCTAATAAAAGTGTCAGAAAGCCCTGGCTTCCAAAACAGTTCCCCAGTGCTCTTCCCCATACACAGTGATAACAACTGGCTGCACGTGCAGGCTGGCAGGTTCTCTGGGCACAGCTGGCACCCACACTCTGCTGCATTTGCAGGAGAGTTGCTTTGTTTTAATTCTGTGTTGCCTTGTTTAGTTGAGGAGTAACAGATCAGAGTCATTCACCAAACAGAAAATTCTGCTACTAATCTACCTCCAAAACAAAAGAAGTAGAGCCAGGTCACTCTTACTTTCCTGGCTTGCATCAGTCCTGCTCTCTCTTACTGATATCAGCATTATCCACTGACTACAGTGGACATGGATATGCCCAGGTGGTCCATTTCTGATCATTGCTTCTAATCCTGACATCAGCTAATTAATTCTTGTACTTCTAAGCCAAGCTTTGGACAGTTTAGTGGAGAATGAACAGTTAGCTGTTGGTGCTGATTTGTTATTACCTGGTATTTCTCAAGCTGTCAGCATGGATTCCAAATACATCTCTTCACATTTTCACTGCTGAGCAGTTCCACTTGCTATGGACCAAGAAACAAGAGGTTTCCACAGCTGATAACTTGAGTACTTTGATAAACTTAATAAACTTGATAAAATGAGTATAATTTTATATATATAGTTATATATTGTATATATATACTATATATATATGTAGTCATTTATACTTATATAAGTAAACTTGATAAAATGAGTACTTTTCAACCACTACTAAATGTACAGCAAGAGGAACACAAAACCATATGTATGTGTTTTGACTTGCTGCAAGAAAGGCCAGAAGGTGGATGCACAGTTATATTGCACCTGTTCAAAGGAGGCCACATTAATACTGGGGTTTTCAGCAGCCTTTCCAGTTGCCATCAGGAGAGCTCATGAAGCTGGTGAGCAGGCAGAGCTCAGCTCTGGGAGCTGTTGTTTGTCACAGTGCTCTCTCTCCCTCATTTTGTGTGTCTGTTCTCGTGCCTGCCCTGCCAGCAGGGCTCACTGCACACTCCCAGGGACACTTGTGAGAAGCCACCATCTTTCCAGAGGTGACATTAGCAGCACAAAGCATCCTGTGTGAGATGTGAACGTCTCACAACTTGCACTAGGTTCTTAATCATAGAATTTGGAGAGGGAAATCAAATCTGGCATACAGCCCTTAATGTTGCCAATGTATGACCTAGATTGCATTGCCCTGGATGGTTTATGAGAATGTTATTTGAGAGATTTTTCAAAAGGGTCATTAAAATGAAAATATACAACTGCCTATCCCTCATTCACAAGAGCTGCTACCCTGTCGTAGAGGGAAATCCAGCTTGATTAACTTGGTGTGTTGTTCAAAAATCCATTCTGTTGCTCACTTCCTGCTTATCTTCTGGATAAGCAAATTATTTTTCCTAGTTTATTCTACATTTTCTTATTTTTATACTTGGTGAAAGAGAAATTAGTTGGATTCTTGAATAAAAGTAGTATTTGCAGTTAAGTTACAGGAAAAATCCCCTGTTCTTTGTAGTCTGCAATAGTAAAAGACATCTAATTTGATCAAGTGCATTTAAAATGGCTTTGTTTCTTCATTTTTCCTCTTAAGCTTATATTGTCTTTAACATGCCTGACTACCCTTTACAACTCCAACAGGACAATGATGTAGCAGCTTTGTGTTCTGTCTCATTCCTTTTTGACCATTCCCCACAAAATTCAGTTACATATTATCCTATTACTAACCATTTTTAAATCTTCTGCTTTTTAACAAATACATTATTAATGGCATTATTATTAAAATATGTTTCTAATATTGCTAATCTTCAAAATAGTTTAAAAATACACAATCAGTTCATGCCTAAAATCCTTTGCAATAATATTGTCATGTGAAAACTCTTCTTTCTATTCCAATGTACAGAAGCAAAACCTTTAAAGCTGAACATGACTTTAAGAAATAAAAGAAATAACACCTTAAACTTTTTTATTTATGACGTGTTTTGAAAATTTTGTCAAGCTCTACAACAAGTGAAATTGTCTTTGAGACTGAAGGCCACACCAAGCTCTTTTAGAGCCATGAAGACATTAAATCTTCTTTTTGTGAGGCAGATTGCACACTTGCCATTGTTTTACTGGTCTTACGGGGTAAAATTAATTTGCAGGGAGTTTTAGATTTCTCAATCTACAAACTATAAAAACTAAAGTGGTTTATCTCTATAGATGTTTATTTCATGTATCACTACATGCACCATTTGGAATATAACAGTAAGAAGTGTTTTTAATGTACTCAAATGCTTTAGTTTATAAGGAAAGATTTGACACAGTGTATAGGTTAGTTCAGTTGCTTACTTTACTGCACTGATTGCAAAATGCTGAACTCAAACCAGCTCACAGAGGATTTGTTTTAATTTCTCTCTGTTGGAAGAAATAAAACAGATTATTTGATCCAAATTCCAATGCTGTGCTCTGACTTTTACATGCCATCTAAAATGTACTAATAATGCCAAAAAATGAAACACTGAATGTTCTTCTATTTATTCTCCATGTATCATTTTCTCATTTGGGGAATCAGGCTCTGAAGTGCTGGAAACTGAAATAATCTGAACCAAAAGCTTTTGAAAGCTATTCCTTAATATAGACCTTGATTACCTTTGTGGGTGGTGTTTCTTTGTACCTCCATGAAAAAATAAAATTGTCATGACTCTTTTTTTTTCCCCACCTACAACTCCCTTACTCTTACTAAAGATTCAGATAGAAGGCTGTGTTTTTCTCCCTAGATTTCCTGATAAATATGAAAAATGCATTTCATCTGTTTAGAAAGATGAATAGGTTTCAATTATGACACAGTAATATTGGCACACATTTTTGTTGGGCCTGAACTGTAAGGAATCAACTATTACATTTATAAAGATTTCTAGACTATTACAAATAAACACTTTGATCAATGGATTTAGATGCCAATTTACTAAGTTAATCTGCAGGCTTGTTCAATTACATTTTAGAGTGAATTTAGAGTGAAACAAGGATGAGAAATTCTTTCTGGACAATGCAAAAGAAAAGGTCTTTCCTTTTTTAGTTCCTGCCACGTATGCATATTTCACACAGGCTTTCTAAAGAGGACTCTGCCAGCAGAAAATACTAATTGGAAGATTTTCTCAGTGCTTTCTATCATTGTAAGAAAACAAGGCAGAAGAAGCAGGACCATCACTATCATGATTTGGGAGAACTGATTTTTTGTAGGTATGCCAATAAAATTGTTCATCTAAATCTGCACTGTCTGTACAGTCTGGGGAAGGATGGAAAGAATTAAAGCTGCCTTCCAGAAGTGACTGCTTTGTTACAGGAAACAACCTAAAGGCCATTCCCTGGGGACTGCCTCCAGAGTAACCAGCTGAGACTGAACTGCCAATATTTAAAAAGGTGGAGTGAGAACATTGTTAGTTACAGAAGAGATACAAACTTAATCTCTGAGCTAAGCAAGGATGAGAACAATCAGCTCACAGAAATTACCTGGGAGCTGTTCATCAGAAATGGATGTTTGAATACACACAGCTCATTGCTCTGAAATGAATACTGGTTTGGGTGTCTTTTCCACAGAACTACAGACAGCTGCACACCAAATGTAAGCCTACAGGCAGTGCCCAGTTTGTATGGTGTAGCACATCATGCAGCATTGAAGACTTTAATATCAACAATATTGCTACTAGGAAATTTTTGTAAGCATAATGGTAGAAAAAAATTATTTTAAACTAACACTTACTCTTGGAATTTGCAGCTGAATGCAGCTTTCATCTGAATGTGTGTAGGATACTGTTGGTAATTGCACCTCCCTCCAAAAGTCACGTGAAGGATGCACCTTGACTTATCAAAAAAATTTCTGAGAAGTTTAGATTCACATTCTCCACCAGTGAGAAACGTTCCTTAACCTTACATTTAAACTTTTCCATTAAGACAATACATAGGAAATACCTAAGATAAATACATGCCACAGTACAACTGTGATTTTAAATCCACACATGCATATAAATAAATGCAACCAAAATGATTGGTAGCAGTAATTCCATGTTTTCACACTGCAGAGCTTGTGCCTAGAAGTTTAGAAATCTCATATTAATACTATAAAACATTCAAATGGCACTGCTCATCTTTACAGCCACATTCTCAGTCTGTTTTGGACTGCTGCCTTCAAACTCTGCATAGTCTTAAAGAGCAATTTTCATTATCTAAGAATTCTAAGTTCCTCTAATAATGGCACTTCCTTTCTAGTGCTTTGGCACTTTGGGGCTACTGTTGTTTGGCTTTAAATCACAAAGCTAAGAGTGTCTCAAATGTTCTATGTCATTATTTTATCTATAAATCTTATCAAAGTCTGTATGCCAGGAAGCCAGCAAATCTGCTTTTAAGCACCAACATATCTCTGAAGCTTTAGGTGTTATTTCTGAAAATTACATGCCTACATGATGATAACACTAATTTAAGATGCACCACCTTCTGAAGGTAGCTCCAGTACAATTCAAGAAAATAGTTGTGATTACTTATGTATGCACACTAAAAGGTATCCAGCTATCCTAACCTTGGCCAGCTGTATCCATTTAAACAAGTTCCTTTTCAGCTTTCAGACAACACAGCCACTTCCCTCTTGATATTACCTCCCTGCTTTTGTAAACTTCTGACACTTTTCTTTCTGTTCTATTTTCCTCTCAACAACAGCAGCTCCTTCACTCTGTTTAATTAAAGGAGAATGCTGTGACTAACACAGTGCACGAGCTTAACAACATCCTCAGAAACATCCATTTCAAGGACTTTTATATATTAATATGATAATATACTAATTTTTAAGCATATTGCACACATTCAAGGACAAATAAGATTTCTATTAAGATAATGGATTGAACTACATAATGTGAAAATTGCAAACAGGAGGGAAGGAGCAGCAATGGCAACTGGCCATCATTAGACAAGGCAGGGAGCAGGAACCTGATCAGAGACAGATGCCCCTGAAGTACAGAAAGCCACAAAGTAATAATAATAATAATAATAATAATAATAATAATAATAATAATAATAATAATAATAATAATAATAATAATAATAAGGCAGGTCAAGAAACAGAGCAGATAAACAGGCTTGTGGCAGAAGAGCAAGAGTGACCTCATGGTATTTAGCACAGCATTTATTTCAAAGTAGCCTGGATATGGCAAGGGGCAGCAAACCTGAGATTATGAAGCACTTCAGTCCTGGAAGCTTTCTGAACCCAAATGATTCATTTCCCCCTGAACTGTGTGGGTTGGCATAGACAGCACCATTATTTGCCTAAACACAGGATAAGCTACAGGGCACAGATGAGCAGCTCAGGTTTCTGACATTTCCTAGTGCCAAGCAAGTACCTGGGAATCACCTTGCTAAATTCATAAAGGTGTAAAATGCTTCCTGCTGCTCTGAGTGATGGAGATAGAAAAATGTGTCAAAAATCATCCTTTAATATGCAAATACTAGTTTGCTGAAAATGTAAGATAATAAAAGCTCATAGTGATTCACAATTGCTTCAGGAGTTTTTTGGACTACTGGGAGTAACTTGAACTGTTTTTTTAAGCAGGAAGTCAGTATTTCTCAGTAAGCATTCCTGATTAAACTCATAGCTTTGTTTCATTTTTTTTTAACTTTTTTGACCTTTTCTATCTGGGACAACATATTTGTGTTTTGTGAGCTTCCAAGGATGAAGGTTTTATTTCTTTTTTTGCTTTCTCCCAATTCTTGTGTGAGTAGGACAAATTCTTTGGGAATGAATAGAAGCTATTTGGCCTGCAAAACTTATCCTTTTTTGGTTCTGTCTTTCTCCCATGATGTCATGCAGTTATTTTTCTGAATGACTTCAATGTGTTTGCCTCAACAAGTCTGCTATTTTATAATTATTATTGTACTTTTCATCTTTTTAAAAGGAAAGTTCTACCTTTTCATTAAAAAACCCTCAAAACCTACAACAAAAAAATCCTACACAAAATAACTTTTTCCCCCCCTTTGGGTTCATCATAATATCTGGGAATTGTCTTGTAAGGAATATATAGGATGGCAAGTACTACATGTGTCCTGCAAATATAAACTCCTGCTACAATTTCTGTATTGAGAATCTCTGATAACATCAGGTTGACTGTAAATAATGAGTAAGACTCATTTAATTTTAATCTTAGTTTTCCAATATGTTATTGTCAATGCCTCTCTACTGCATTCTAATATTAAATGATGATGATGGTGATGATGATAGTATGTTACATTTGATACAATTATATTAGTAGGAATTTTTTTTAAATTCCTTCCCACTCCCTAGAAACAAATTAATAAAATTCGCTAAAAGAACGGATTCTGTAGAAGGGAAATTATGAAAGAATGATGAAGATTGATGTAAAAGATTTCTGTGATAACTGGAAATATACAGATATTTCCCTCTCATCTAACTTCAGAAGTAAAGGGGATGAATTCCAGATTGCTAAAATGGAATTTGTCAGTGTGGAGTTTGGAACAGTTAAGTGGGATAGCAAACCTGAATCTGATAAGAAAATAATTTGTGACACTGACTACCTTTCCTGCCTGGCTTCTTGGTAAAATAAATTTGTATAATCTGATTGGTGGCCTGTCAGTGCTAAAATAGGTACAAAGTATTTCCTGAGAAGCCTGAGGAAAAGCACTGTGGTCCTAGCACAGCACATGTTCTCTTCTAGTGAGAATTTCTAACAGGACCTTGGCTCTTGGGAGTACACTGGATTTATCAGCTGCTGTGTACACAGTCTGTACTTCAGGTGGATACAGCCAGAAAACCCCAGCCAGGTGCCCCAGAATGTTCTGCCCCAGGGGACAGAGGTGTCCTCTGCACTGCACTGGCCTGGGTGGCTGCTCCTGCAGAGATGACACATGGAGGGGACTCGGGGACACTCTCATGGCCATGGACTGCAGCAGTGTGGGACAGAACTCCCCTGGGAAGAACTCCAATGGCTGCACAAATCTGCCCTGAGTATCCCTGGTGTACCCTGTAACATTGTCCAAAGATGGCACATGGTGTTATTTATACAATCCTGAAAATCCCCACAAATATTCAGTTGCTGTTAGCTGATTTCTCCTTTATCCACTCAAGTCCCTGACATACCACAGCTGTTCAAAGATTTATTCTCATATCTTAAAAATTAATTCCAAACCACACATATTCACTAATTTTTTGTTGTTTCTCACTATCTAAAAGGCTTATGAAACTAAAATATAACCATTATGAATTTTAATCTATTTTGACATTGAAGATATATTCTTCTACATAATTGATCACTGACAAAATTACATACCTTTGCAAAGTCCTTTAAATAGCTTTTAGATTTGAACAATTTGAAATAAAAACATCTGAATTAAACACTCCACAAAATCCTGAGTAATTTCAGAAGTTTTAAACATGACTTCTAATTCTTTTTCAAGAGTCCCAAATCACAGGTACAAAATAATGTCCCTAGGTTAGAACCTCTGCTTTCTGAAACTCTCTATACACCTCTGTTATGTGCTGTGCCTTTATTTGGATTATCTCACTGTGCTTTATAATACAGCAGGTAAAGGTAATGAGGAGCTGTAATAAACATGAGAAATAAAATCTTTGCACTCCTCTCATGTTCTTCAATACATCTCTAGGAAAAGCCCAGAAGAAATCCACATTAGAAAGCCACTCAGAAAAGCTGTCAGGAACTCAGAGTAGGCAAAAAAAGAGCAGCAAACCTAGTCAAACAAATATTTGCACCATGGGAATGTGGTGAGTCTCTCTCTCTGCTTATCAAGATAAATTGCATTATAACTGCCATTTCTCTCATTCTCCAAGTTTTCAATGAAATTCAGCTGGTTCAAATCTAACCTTTCCAATCACAGCTCAGACTGTGATCTCCATGAGCCAGAAGTTGCTCTATTAAACAACTGCATTTGTTTCTGGGGGTTCTTTCTGGGTGTTTTTTTTTTGTTAGTTTCTTTGTTTTGTTTCGGGTTTTTTCTGTTTTGTTTTCATTTTTTTTAATTCCTGCACTTTCATTGCCACTCATGCAAAAAACAAAACATCCCATTCTCCAAGGGAAAACATAAGGAATGGAATTCAACACTTACACTATTTTTATTCATTTATAAGTCATGCTTTTGGCAGCAATGCATGGGATTGTCAATGTATTTCTTTTTCCACTAAATGGAGACCTTCTGCTTTATATTTTCTTAATATTTAAAATACAACTGTCCTCCTCATTATCATAAACTACCATTAACATACAAAAAACTTGCTTAGTTCCTTATTGAAATATATATCAAACTACTTGAATACTTATATTGTGGAGTAGGGAGACCATGGAATAATTACTCACTAACTGGAATGCTTGAAAAGCAAAAGCAAAAGAAAAAATACCACTTCATTTTCTGTCTCTTTAGTTATAATTTTCTAATAGATTGCCCATACAGATCAACTGATATAAAGGACAAATTGTTAACTTCTTCTGAAGTAACATTACGTAATAGTAAATTCATCTTTTTAAATTATAAATAGTCTTGCTGTTTTCAGAAAATGCAGTATTACTGAAAAGGTGTTTTAAAAAAGGGTGGAATTAACAGACAAGATTCAAAGGATTGCAGCAAACTCACTGGATTTAATTATGGCACTGACTTATCAAAAAACAAGTTATCCAAAATATTTTGAGCTACAAGAAAAATAGGATTTTCCAAAGACTGACAGGAGCTGAGAAGCTTTTTAGCACAACTGCAGAGTGTTCTTGGCAGACAAGCCTAATACTGAGGAGCATTCGAGAATCCCTGCACAAGCTTTCTGAAGATTGAATTGGCTCAGAAGAAAAAGATAATCAACATAAAAGAATTGTTTACATGTAGATTAATTAATTCTAAATATTATGTTTATGTCAATAAAAATGAAAGCATAAAATAACAAATACCTGGAGTTAAAAGAAAGTGATTGTGGGGGCCTTATTCTCTCCTTTGTGGCACTTGACATTGATGTTCATCTGTGCACTCTGTAAGTCACACCAAGATTTTGTACTCAGTATTTCTAACAATCATTTGCATTCATTTCTGACAGACACTGGAGACAGCACAAAGTGAGAGGAGATTTCTGGATTCCCCTTTGCAAGCTCCACTTGTAGCTTTACATGTCCACTCATGTGTGCTTATGAGATGATGGGAATTTTGTTGTTCGAGATTTATTTCACTGCACAGTTTTGTATGAGTGATGAACTCTTTCTGCTCTCAGTTTAAGGTGTAAGCACCTACACTGCTTAGTCATAGTGCAGTCAGGAACCCAATATTTAAACAGACTAATCATAAAAAATCAGTCAACAAAAATCTTAAGAGATTAAGACATGATAAAGGCTTGACAAAGACATTAAACTGATGTTCCCAGTGAATTATTTCTTTTTTAAAAATGCTTTTTTCAAGCATCTGGATTCTTAAATAAATGCAGGATTACTTACAAGTTCTGTAAAATTAAAATCATTACTCTCCATACTTATTTAATAACTACTACAAGGAGGCACAGGAATTACAGACAGCAGAATTAATGCTAAAGCATTGAAAACAATTCCTTTATACATACAGTGACTCATGAAAGGTGGTTCATACATAAAGTTGATTCTGTAAAGAAAAATCTCTAACTGACAAAGCAAGTTCAGAAGTTTTGCAATTCAGTAGTTTTGCAGAGTTCCTTGGACAGAACACATCCTTTAGACCCTTAAAATCAGATTTAACTGTCACGTCTCTTAACTGTCTTAGCAAAAGGTTGAGTAACTGCAAACACTTTGTAACCATTAACTGCTGGCAATATCAAATCAGGCCAACCTTTCACACACTACTTTTTTCATGCTAGCCACATCCAAAATTTAGGTTCATAACCTTTTATGCTAATTCCTCAGGATAAAAATTGGGGAGGAAATCTACAGTCCAGTGCTGAGCAAGTGAAAATAAAGCTATTTGTTAAATTTTAACCCACAGACCCATGACCTGCAATGACCACAAAGCCAACATTCCTTTGGTTCTGCAGCCCTGGAGTGGGACAGAGGAGCTGCAGAGCTGCCAGATGAATTGAACTCTGGAACCAAGAAATTCACCTACCTGGGTTCTTCAGCTGTGGCCAAACACTGCAGGGACAGTTGGGATAAGTCTTGAGATGTCACCCCTTTCACTAACTTTGTATCATGCTCAGGCTCCAGTCAATGGAACTGCCTTCCTGAGCCAGCTGGGTTCAGCTGAATTACCTCCTACACCAGTTCAAGATTTCTCATTTCATTTTGCCAGAAAATCTGCAGTCCAGTCACACTGAGACCTGTGAGGGGACAGAGTGTATCAACAGCTCAGTGGAGCTCGTATGGCCATGCTTCATTTGAGAGAGATTATGGAAATAATCTGGAATAAAATCATCAAAGATGTCACTGTTTAGCAAGCAGAGATCATACTAGGAGTTATGCCCAAAAGGGTTAAAACTTGGTTAAATATGTATGTAGATTTTCACAGAAATAACAAAAAGCACATGCTCAACAGGCAGGTCACTTTCCTGCCAACATCAAATCTCAATTCCAAGCCTTTGGGTCATTCCAGTATTTCAAAGAATAAAGTTGCCAGACGTTTTTTTCCAATAAGGACTGTACAGAACACACATCCCTAGCTTACTTAAAAGAAAAAAAATTGAAGACGTTTACCATGTTGATTTTCTAAGTTGTTTCTTTGGCTTTTGTGTGTTTGTTTGTTTGTTTCAAGGATTGCTATGGTATTCATAGTTATCCAAACTACATCCAAGACTATCACATGTGGATATTGGGTAGAACAGCATAACTTCTAGGAGTACTCATTTAGAATTTGTAGACATTAGGACTGAGTGCCAAAACATGAATTCTGCAGAATCTGAAGTTTAAAATTTCTTTCAATTATATTCTTCATATGCAAGAAATATATTTAACATTACAAGATACAAGCAGATATAATGTATACTGATATAAAATTAGAACACTTCAAATTGCCTTTTAGTATTTCTTCCTTCTCAGTGCTCTTTCAATTTCTAAAGAGTTTTTAACACAATGGGTTTTAGCTAATAAGTTCATATGTCCAATAGTCTGGAAAAATCTAAGTACAGCAATTTAATTTGAAAATGCTCAACATGACAGAGAAAGTGGGGACCATGGAGCTTATAATGCAATGCAATTCCTTAGGCACTAACATTAGGGGCTTCCCTTGTCTCTGGTCACACATTCTCCATCTCTTCCCCCAGACCAGCATTTCCTGACATGGTGCTGGTCAGAAAGACCCTGCTCATCTTTTTAAGTAGGCTCAAGGAGTGAAGCAAGCAAGATGCTATCCTCACAAACAAGGGAATTATTTTCTGCCAGTTCACTTCCCTGAACTGCTATAACAGCGAGGTAGGAATAGGAAGCCAGGATCAAGATGACCATTCCTGTCTGGACATTCACTGTGAGCAAGTCAAAAATAACAGATCAGGCTGTTTGAAACAACAGCAGGGAAGAAAACGATGTGGCTTTTGAAGCCACAACTTCTGAAGCCACAATTTTGTTTCCAAGCTTCTAGCCTTCTATGTGTCTATTAGTTTTTCTCAGGTTTCTGATTCATAATCAGTCTGAGATTCTTTTGCTTAGAGTAGTATAGGTTATATCTTAAGATTTATATAAACCAGCTGCTGGCTTTGAAAATCACCTTTCTACTTAGAAGTTATGTGGTGTGATAATGCTCACTTTTCATCTTTTATTCCACTCTAACACCTCTTACATACTCTGCTCTAAGAAGCAGTGAGGTGAATAGGTATTTTATGAAATAGAGAATACCACCAGTACAGCTTGTAGTAAAATACTCAGAACTGTTAAAAAACTGCCTTTGAAAAATCATCTGTGCCGACGTGGGAAATCTATCTGTGCACAAAGCAGGAATGGTGGTTGTGGTTATGAAACTGCTGCATCATTAAATATCTCAGAGGATGTGAAATCAGCCATATGCTGTCAGGGCTGAGTCATCCATGTCTCAGACATGGGGCTGTGGAACGTGTCCCACCCTAGCAGCTCCCATTTAATAAGAGGGAACATAAAAGGACAATGGGGTGTCTGAGCCAGATGACCACAAATTCACCCAAACTCTTCCTGCAAGGCAGGGTCTTAAGCTACAGATTTTTCCCAAATTTGAAAGGAAGATCAACACTTTCCCTTAAAAGCTAAATCATTTGAGAAATGCTATGAATCACAGAAAGACAGAAAACTTATGCATGGACAAGGAACAGTGAGGTGTGCTTTGCTAACTGAGGGCCAAGCCAAATGAGAAGGAAACTGGCTTCAGAACTGTGACACAGACATGCATGCAACATAATTCAGCAAAGTTCTGTACAGGAGTGGATGGCACAGAGTGCACAGACCATGCCCAAAACAACATTAGAACCGAGGAAGGGAAGTATCCACAGTACAGCCAGTGTTTTCTCAGCTGTATGATAGATGCCAGCTAATACAAAGAATCATTGATTTTATGAAAATTTTACACCTGTGCTTGTCTCCCTCAACTATCACATCTTTCTATAAACCCCGAGTGCATAAAAGGGGGGGAAAGGAAAAGCTGTGCTTAATCTTTCAGAGAATGCAGCAACACAGCTGTCAGTGCTCATCCTTGGGGCTGGGGCACAAGTGCAAGCTGCCAGCAAAGTCTCACATTCACCAAGGAAGAGAAGACAAATAATCTGACTGGAAAATGAACCAGAGAGAAATCTGCTTTCCACTCACATCAAATAAAGCTTAAAGGTATATGGGCTTCAAGAGAAAGAATGGAAAAATAGCAATCCTGTCCATTTGCAGCTGACTGGACTTTATGAAGCCTGTGACAAGCCTGTTTCTTATCACTACTGTATCAGTTGAAATTTGCAGGCCAGTTGTCAAATTTTCACTTTCAATAAAATTTAACATAATTATGATTATTTATAGGAAACCTTCCCTGCATTCATACCTACAAATGGCTCTTCACTACAGTGATGCTCTTCATTAAATAATTTTTACAGAATTTGTGCTGTTACTTGTCTATTCTTCCTATGGTTTTAGCCAAATGCCAGAGGAAGATTTCCTACCTGAGACACATACTTGTTCCCAATGAAATCTATATTCTTCCCTATTGTAAAACTACACCCAAGCTACTAAGATGGAATTTCATGCCATTTGTAGATATACCAAAAATAGGGTCAGGACAACATTCAGAGTCATTTCCTTGACATTACAGGTAACTAATTCTGTCCTTGGCTTCTTTACTCATAAGAATAATTTATTTGTAAGATAGCAGTTTGCATTCTTAGTGTTTTCAATGCCTCTTCATTATTATGTATTTCTTATTTGTTCGTAGGAAAAAAGTATGAGGGTGCATTGTGATTGCCTTCTTTTTTTTTTTTTTTTTTTTTTTTTTGGGTGGAGAACCACAAGCCAGAGCTTTGGAAATCACACATTAGCACAACATTCAAGTCAAAGCATGTCCAAGCAGCTCTGGCTGCCTGCACTTCAAAGCCCTGGCAAGGCCCCACAGTGCTCTTCCAAGGGCTGCTCTATTGCCATGGTGGTGAATCATGACCATAAAAGAGGTTGTGTGAATGTTGGTTGGGTTTTTTCTCTCCATACAGGAAACAATAAAACATTCATAAAGAAGTGAGGTCAAGAGAGAACTATAGAACTATTCTTCAGTGAGATCTAAGTGGCTTTTTTTCCACCTGGGACACCCAGTCAAAACATTTGTTACTGAAGATCTCACTGTGACTCACATGTCAAAATTCCAGATACAGACTTAACTCAGTCCTAACTCTGACAAACCAACCCTGAAACATTTTATATCAATCAGTTTGACTGAGTTTGGTGTAAGTCACTTCTGAGCATTCTAGCTTGTTTTGGGTTTATTACTCAGAAAAAAATTAAAGTATGGAAAAATTTATGTCACTTAGCTCATAGAGAATTTAATGCTTTGCAGAATTAGACATCAAAGCTAATGAAGGAAGCATTAACATACATTATGAATTTGCATTGCCACAAATTCTGATACAGAGATTATGAAATGTTTGTATTTTCTTTTGAAAGGCATTTCAAGTTTAATAAAAGTTCTGCATGTCCTCAAAAGAAATTTCTCCTCTGTCCAAACATTCAGAAGCAAACCAATGTTTCAACTGTACAGCAAATCCTGCAAATCTTGCTTAGTACAATACTTCTCCAGAAATGTTTCCTCTATGGCATTTCAATTTTTTTTTCTTGCAGATATAAACCTGATTAATTATATCAGTATATAAAGGAACACACTTATTTCAGTGTAGGATAGGATATACCCTATAAAATCTTCATATGAGAAAAATCTTTTTTGAAAGAGAAAGGGATTATGTAATTGAAAGTAGAACCCATTAAATTACAAATAAATAATTATATCATTCAAATAGCTAAGACCTGTAACTAGTACTCTAAATATTACAGAATGCATTCTAATTTATTTTCTGAGTGTCTGCTAGAGGAAACATTTGAATTGGAGTCTTGAATCTCAAGGGAGAAGAGCATGGAAAAGCAAAGCTGAGTGAAATGTGGAGTTCAGACACCTTTAGGAACCCTTTTTGGACCCATGTAGAAAACAGCCCCTCACTCCAGGGTGTCAAAGTCAACCCCAGAGATTACTCACTGAATTACCATGTTTGTACACAGCAGTTGCTGTGTACTGACTTTCAAAAAGTCAATCTTTAAGGATAATCAGTCAAGTATGAAAATAGCAGGAAATTTAAGACTTCTGTACAGCATTAAATATTATCCATTCAGCTGTCAGTCCTACTCAAAAACCTGGTTTTATTTAATAATTTTTAAAGTAAGCATTAAGCTAATAAACAGCTTTCAGTAGATAAATTTTACAGTTTCACCTCTTGTCTAAATAAAGAATATTGAAATTTAAATAACATAAAAATGTAAAAGTAAAGCTGTAACTTTTCAAATAAAAGACTTCCTATTTCCAGTGAACATATATCTGCACAAAATGTGATTGCTGTTGACAGGGGCTGATGAGAGCCAGTGGATTCAGCATTAATTTACAATTGTTTCAAACATACATAATGCAGAACATTATGCCAAATTCAGATGAGAACAGTAAAGCTCCTTTACAAAATACAGCTATGTTTAACAATTTCCATTAAGTTGGTTTTTTGGCACCAGAAAGATTCCTATGACCCAATTTCCACCTGCTTGTTGGCTTTATATACCATCCAAAGCAAAGTACAAATGGGAAACTGCTAAGTAAAAAGTAACAAAACATGAGGTTTTTAACAGTTTGCCATGTGTATGACATTATTTCTCCATTTAACTTATGAAAAATAATTCTAGGTTAGGAATGTGATGGAGACTGTGAACATTATGGTTCTTTAGGGAAATGCAAGTTAGGAGACCAACTGATTGATGCTCTGAAAATTAACAGCAGCAAACAAACAATCACAAACATTTATTAGAGTTACTATATAACCCCCCATATTTTTATATCCTGTGTGTGGCCTTCACACAATTACAAATACAAGAGTCAACAATGCAATACCAGATAATGCAGGCACCAATGTCAGATTCCAAGTCCTAGATCTTTTTTAAACAGCTGGCTTCCTAATGGTTCTGTTTATTGAAATAAAATTCCACTTGAGCTTTTCAGAGGAAAATTGTTTAACTGAACCCCAGTTAATAATTTCTAATTGTATATGTGCAAAATAGCTGAAGCTAATGTGCAGTAAGTTAGGAAATTTCATGCTGCAAATGTGACAACATTGGAAGTGCAACAATGGCAAATTTATAACATTTCAAATCAAAAATTTCCCCAGGAGGTAAAACATGTTAAAGTTCTGTGGGGAAGCACACTGGCAACTGCCCCTCATGTGCAGCTTTCAAAAAGCTTTAAGTCAGTCTCTTTCAGCCTCCCAAGAAATGTCAATAATCAGATCCATTCAAGCCACTGCAGTTGCACCTGCTTGCACAAGGCTTGAACTCTAACTTGTCTGAAGTTGATTTGGGTACCAAAATCTCATTAAATACTGCTATTTATTGATTCAGTCATTTCAAACATCTATTGGCTTGCATAGGCCTGTGCAAAAGTAAAATTCCCAGCCCTGAATACATTTGGTTTGAGTGTCTTTTTTATAAAATTGGTCTTTTAATTAAAATGCATTTAATACCACACAGTATGTACTTACTCTATACAAAGTCCCTAATGAATTCTGCACTACAGAATTTGTAAATTGAGGTCAAAGAAATTACAGTGTGCTTTTGGGAAAGAAGCAAAAGTTTTCAGGAAGGTCAAACCAATGAATCTTTGGAAACCCTGGCCTTAATGTCCTAATTAGGTCATCCTGAAATAAAATGTAGCTTTTTACATCCCTTGACTCTTCTGCAAAGAAAGATGATATTTTATTATTTCCCACTTATTTTTTTATGTATTTTCATGGAATCATAGAATATCCTGTGTTGGAAGGGACCCACAAGGATCAGTGAGTCCAAGCCCTGGCCCTGCACAGGACACCCCAGCAATCCCACCACACTCCTGAGAGCGTTCTGCAAATGCTTCTTGAAATCCTAAGCACCATACTGTAGAGGAAAATTTGCTATCTGGTTCAAAATTATTTTAAATAGGCAGTTTAAATACACTTTTCCTGCCTGCTATGTTCCACCAAAGGGAAAGCTTGCTGTTTAAAATCACCCAGAGGGTTTAACCACGGCCACATTTTGATGTGAACCTTTATTCAAAGGGAGTTGTCATGCAAAAGTAGTGAATTATCAATCACAAAGTCCAACTCTGTTGCATATGATCAATCTCTCATAAAATCCAAATAATTCAATGTTAGCATGGTCTGAAGATTACTCTGATTACTTTTAGTGTAATGGCAATTGCTCATCTGAGATGTAGCTTTAGAGGAGACAATTCCTACAATTCAGTTTGTAGCATCTTCATATTCCCTCATCATGGAAAAAGTCCTGATCTCATTTATGTGATCTACACTAAAGAAACTAATTAAAGGTTGCTTTTAAAAATTTTTTAAAATGTTTTCGTGGTTTTACTTTGTATTAACAAATCTACTCCATCTATTTAAGGAGAAAGAACCTCCAACTGAAGTAAGCCTGTGACATGGTGTTTCAGTACTGCAGTTCCATTACTGATCACACTTGTTTTTCCTTTCCCCCTTTCTTCACCTCCAAGGCTTCAGAAGGTGTCAGGTCACTCCTCCTGCACACTCCTTTTCCAACAGTGCCTCGTGTCCCATTGTCACATGGGGGCCCAACAGCCCCTGGGACATGAAAGATTTCTCTACAAGTTCTTGTGCTCCAAAGCTACATGCATGTCTGCACTCAGGGCAAGGGAAATAATGTGAAAACTAACAACCACCTTGAACTGAGAGCACTGTGTCCACTAGGGTACACAAGCTTTTCTTCTGAAGTGTTAATTATATTGTTTCACCTGTTTATAAAGGTGATTTTCTGTTGCAGCAATCTAAGAATGCAACTTGGAAAAAAGTCAGTTGAAGGTCAGGAAGCTGTAAATGCTAAAGTTAATTTGTGCAAAAGTCCCTCTCTTACTGCACACATTCAACATTGAAATCACAGCAAAACATTTTCAAACTTTACACTGTAAATTAAAAAAAAAGTATAAGTGACTTATGGATGGTTCAACTTGGCTAAATTATTTTGGACCAAATAAAGTTTAAGTTCAAATGTGAGGTGCTTCTATCACAGAGCTGGATACTGCACTTTGCAGGCACTGCATATATTACATGGAGAGTTACATCCTAAGCAAATTAAAAATATTTTTTATAGTTAAAAACCTTCATTTGTGAGTCCCAGAGACTTTTCCTCTACACTCAAAGAACTCTGTCTGCATAAATAATGTATTTTATGAGTGTCTACTCTGCATGGTTTTAAAATCCCAGACACTTTCAAGCCACCTTCATAAGCCCTCTCCTGGAGATATCTGGCTCACCAGCAATGTGCATAGTTGGCAGAATGTACATGACCTTTAAAAAAACCAACATTTAGTTTTTGCTTAGATGCCCTAATAAGTCCAAACACAGCACAAGGGAAAACACTCTATTGGAATAAAATGAAAGAAAGATTTTGTTGAAACTAAAAAATTGAATGTGAAATTAATGTTAAAATTTTCATTCAAGAAATAAAACTATAAGGACACAAAGAGAGCATATGTGGAAGTTGAAAAGAAAAAAAATTGAAGCATGCTTTCCTTTTTGCTATGCTGTTTTCCACACAAACTCAAAAGCAAAAATTATAATTAGATTATTGAAACAAACAAACAAAAATCCAAATTCAATTTAGTCCCATTTGTAATGCAATCAGCATTACAGATAAGTGGCCTGAACCTCAGAGTCCTGGTCTGGCTGTTAGGGAGGAGGGAATGCACTGGATATGAACTGAAATCAGCATCTCACAACACTGACCACAGGCAACAGGACAAACCCTTCTCTTTGTGCTTACCTGATGCTTAAAGTACGCCAGGAGAATATTTCAAGAGAACTGCAGCAGATACCAAACGTCACTGGAAAGTATTTTTGTGTATTTATTCAAGGAAATTTAAAAAACCTTTGTGCCTTTTCCTACCAATATCAAGATGAAAAGGCTGTGTTGTCCCCCAGACCTCCATTTCTACACGAGTACACAAATATTATCCAAGAAAACCTAGACTATGATTTCAAAGAACAATTAGCTATTCTAATTGTTCTTTTCTTTCATTTCCCCTGCCTCCTCCCAGTACTGCATAATTCCTGAGTAGCATTCAGCTGCATAAAAATCCAGTTTCTGTGCAGCAGAGTAACTGCCCAGGTCAGGTTTACAGTGAATATTTATCTGTGGGACCTCGGGCACGCTTTCAGTGCCTGCTGCTGTGAAGACATCTCAAAAGTAAGAGTTTGTCTTTTTTGCCTAAGGCAACTGCTCAGAACAAACTTCTCTAAGAGATCCCTTACACAGTAATTCACTTCCAAATTCACAAAGCCTCAGTACACCTCGTTCAAACCAAAGTCCTCCTGACTGAGCACACACTTGTGACTGCAGCTCTGAGCTGGGACTCACGCTCGCAGTGGAGCTGCAGCGCAGGGCTGCGGGGCTCCTCAGGGCTGCAGGGCCTCTCAGGGCTGCAGGGCTCCTCAGGGCTGCAGGGCCTCTCAGGGCTGCAGGGCTCCTCAGGGCTGCAGGGCTCCTCAGGGCTGCAAGGCCTCTCAGGGCTGCAGGGCTCCTCAGGGCTGCAGGGCTCCTCAGGGCTGCAGGGCCTCTCAGGGCTGCAGGGCTCCTCAGGGCTGCAGGGCCTCTCAGGGCTGCAGGGCCTCTCAGGGCTGCAGGGCCTCTCAGGGCTCCTCAGGCCTGCAGGGCTCCTCAGGGCTGCAGGGCCTCTCAGGGCTGCAGGGCTCCTCAGGGCTGCAGGGCTCCTCAGGGCTGCAGGGCTCCTCAGGACAGGGCGGGGCTGGGGCAGGGACTGAGATCACTGCGCGAACCGCGGCTCTACAAACACCGTCCCTGGGCACTGGGGGAGAACACAGAATAACACAGGGCAGGTAAAACACTGGGGTGCAGAGGGAAGGGGAAAGGAGCAAGACACAAACCCATGGTATTTCACATATCTTCTGCAGATGGATCCTGGAAAGATTTCAGAAAGAACAAATGAGGCAGAATATCTTTCAGTGTGTATGGTCATATTGGTCAAATAAAATTGAAGAAAATTGTCATATCTGATTTTGACAAACACTTTATAATAGATGTAAAACAAGTTAATTCACCATGCACTGCTTTCATGGAAAAAATTCACATAATGCTGAGTAAATAAGTACTAAATTCATTTAAGCAATGATTCTTTTAATATGCAATAATGCCTCACATGAGAATAAAATACACTTATGGAGCTTAACTGAATTCAATGTCAGAGAAACAGCAGATATGTAACTATCACTTCCATTTTACAGATGGAGAAAGCAGAGACACAGAAGGGTTAAAGTGTGCTGCCCAATGGCACCCTAAAAACTGATGGCTAAGCTGATGGTGACAAAAATCAGATTATCCAGCACCATCCTACCAGGGAAAGAAATTATCTGTCTCATAAATAACAGAGCAGCTCAGAAGTGTTTCTCCACTTTGCCAACATTGTGGATAAATGTTGGCAGTGTAAATGTGTGGAATTTGGCATGGAGCCTCTTTCCTTACAATGTGTCATTCATCCTCATTTTTAGCAATTCAGTGGCTGTTCCTTTTAGGTGGCTATTAAAGGGAAGAATAACAGAACAAAACCAGACAATAGAACACACTTATATCACACTAATGAAACATAAGTTAAGTTGAACACCCTCTAGTAAGTTTGTAGCATTCAAACTGCTCTACAATGACCATCAGGTTAAGTGTTGGAGCCCTTCTAGCCCTGGGATATATTGAAATACTATTTTTTTCTGGTTTGATTTTGTTGGAAAAATGTGAAATTCATTGTGATATAGTTTTATAGTAAACTGAAAGAAGTCCCAGTAAAATTGACAGAGCAATTACTCTGTGCAGAGTTAGCACAGACAGGAAATACTGTACTGCTTCCCCTTAGAATGCTGTAAATCTTCACAGGTTCCCTGAAGAACCATCCTCAACTAAAAACTTTAGCTGAATACAGTAATAAATTCACATTTACAAAACACTTTAAATCTCTGCAGGCTGGCTCAGTGTTGAGTATCCCAGCCATAGCTACTTACATACAGTTCCAAAAATGAAGGATTTCTGTCTTTTGAGAATAAGATTATGTCACAAGAATAAGAAGCACTGTGAAAGCAAGAGCTCCCTTAAATTGAATCTTATCCTACACTAAGCTTGAAAATACATTTGTGAACTGTTCTGGTTAAGTTGTATGCTGCTGTATAATCCTCAACAGAGCAGTGGAAATACAAATAAACTAAAAGAGAAGAAAAATTCATTATTCATATTTGTTATAAAATCTCAAGCAAGTACATATAAAAACAAAGATCAAAATGTTTGCAGATTCCCACCAACCATGAATTTCAGTGTTAAACTTGTGATAAACATCCCAGGGTAGAATAGAGACAGATCACTCTATTAAGAATTGCTTTCATTTCAGACAAATGATTTCTGAATCTTTTTATCTTCCAAGTCTGGATTCTGTAGAATATAATATTCAGTAGCACGTATGGCACAAGAATTGGGTGTTGTACAAGGGAACTCATGCAGCTGCTCAAACTCCCAGCCTTGCATGTGTAGCTCCCACTCAAGTCAGTGCTAAAAGGAAAAAAAAGAGCAAGAAAGGTGCGAGACAGCTGCAGGCACGTGAGAGTGAGCTGGGTCAGAGCACATGAGCTGGCATGTCTGAGAATGACTAAGGGCCAAGCAGCTCCACAGTGATTTAAACAGGGCTCAAACTTCAGGAAATGAAGGGGGAGTGGGAGACTGTGCTTTTGAATGGGCCATAATATTATTTAATCACTAAGCCATTACCTTCTTCTAATGAAACAGAAGTAAAGCACTCATGATTTTCAACTAAACTATGTCAATTCTCCATTTGTTCTTCTGTTTGGATATTCTGAATTTTATACAGGCTGTTCAGTCCCTGCCTTGGTTTTTTTATTAAGCAGATACTGTGTAGCTATCATTATGGATGCTTTAACTTATTTACATTACCCATTTTTTCCATTCCAGTTTCCAACAGTAATTTCAGTTACCTAAAACCCAGCCAGAGCATGTTAAAATGGATCCACCCAGCCACAGGGATCACTGTCACAGTTCACATTTTCTCTCAGGATCATTCACATTGATTTCTATTCCACAGAAAAAAGTCTGGAACATGGCAGCACTCCCAGTTTGTTATCTACAATAATAACTCCGTGCTGCTTACACTAAAAGCTTTGAAAAGTCAGTGGGATGGGATTTGTTTTAGTTTGAATGTGGATAGATTTAGTAGGGCTCTCCTAATCTATAGAGTAAACACTGATGTCTGGTAGGTTCAGAATACACAAAGCAAGAGCAGCAATAGAAAATTAATAAAAGTGACAAGTCCTGAAAACTTTTCTGATCTACTACAAGTACTTGTATTTACATCTCACTACAGCAAAAATTTTTCCTTTCTGTTTTTCTAGGTTAGACTACATTAAACTTGACAAGGAACTCACTTCTCCTTAGAGGAAACTTAAAAATCATCTGACCTTTTTGCCAGACTGAACTCTAAACCTATGTGAGATGCAAATACATTTCAGCATTAAGAAAAAAGGACAAACCCCCAAGTTTCCTGAAAATGAGTTAGCTGGCACTTACATTACTCAGAGCACTAGACAAGTGTCAGCTTCCTGCTGTTTTTTCCCAGAAGTTTCTACAGTTGGACTGTTAGCAAATCCAACTCCAGTCAGATTTATGGGCCAGAAAGATCCCTGACTCCATTCTGTTCCCACAGTGCTGAGATGCCAATGCTTGGCCTTACTCTTCCAGTGTGTATCATGTACACATCTGCACTCATCACATCCTCCCAGCTAGAGCTACACAACACATTTTTGTATCTTATTTTTAGAATATGCATTGCAATACAACTAAGACTTCCCAAGACCAAGATGGAATAAAAATTGAATATCCTCTTCAAAGACTGCTCAGACAAACATGTCTTCTTACAGTGATGTCTTTCTCAGCAAAATCTGCTCACAGTCTCAGTAATTATCTATAAACTGAAAAACTAAGCAGAAAGCTGAAAAACTTAAAGTAGATACAGAATCTTCCAATTGTCTCAAAGAAACATACAGACAGTAAACCATCTAGGAATGCTTGATAAGAAAATATTTCTCACCTTTACAAGCTAAAATTAAATGATTAAATGAGGTGCCAGGATTCTTCTTAAGAATATAAAAAGAATCAAGTAAAGGATTTTGGATAATACAAACCATTTGTTCATTTTCCTGTGCCTCTTTCACTAAAAGTCTGTGTATTGTTTGCTAACATCAAACAAAGTAGGTTCCTGTAAAGGTTTGTGATATAAATTCCATAGTACTGGCATTTAATAAAAGAGCTGTGCAAACAACTGTTAGTAACCTTAGAGCTTGTTACACTATTAATGCATGTCAACCAGTAATGGCAGTGACTATGAATTCACTGTCCCTAATAAGGACAAGACACAGAAAATCTTCCCCAGTATAAAACATCCATATCCTGGGGTCCAGCTGAGTGCTCAACACCTCCAGTGTGGACAGAGCTGCACTCTATTCAACAGGACAGGAAAACAGTTTTACCTTTTTGCACTCTAGGGTTACATTTGTAAAAGGGCATCCCTGCATGAAATCTTACCTGCACAAGACTTTTCAGTTCTATTTAAGAAACCTTAAATGTGAAGACACAGGCAAGAGTTCAACAACCAGCTAACTAACTAACTGACTAACTAACTGACTCACTAACTAACTAACTAACTAACTAACTTCTCATGTTTACTGATAACCTCTGTTCAATTCTTTTCAGCAGTTGTAAGATTTTTTGGGGGTTTGGGTTAGCTCTTACACCACCAAGGAAAGGTTTTCTGTCATTTTTATCATGTGTGACAATGCCCAGCTCTCAGACTGTCAGATGAGCTGTCTGTCAGTGCCCCCAGCCCTCCTGCTTGCAGGAATCCCTTTGCACTGGTGGCAGCATGGCTGAACACCATCCCTGCAGGACGTTAACAGCCACCATGCCAGATTATTCATTTTATCTTACACTTCTCATAAATATCCTGCACATGGAAGTGCAGTGCTCTACCATGAACACACTGAGATTACACAGGTTGCCTTAGTCATACAACAGCCTGTGAGAGGTAGAGACTGCAATTTTAAACACAGTGATAATTTCAGTTCTTGCAGAGAGAAACAACGTGAAACCTATTTGTCAAAATGAGTAATGGAGCAATAAATACTGATTACAGTTCACAAATCTACCTTAAACTGTGTGACTACATCTGAAATTGTACTCCATTATCAACTCACAACAGAATTTTTATGCCAATAATTTATTCCCAAAAGGTAAAATATACACAAGCAAAACACATTTGCATGTAATGCAAACATTCAACATTTTTCAAAGCTTTTTTTACTGCATTTTCAAATGCTGTGTTTATGTGTGTGCTTGTTTTTCAGAAATGTAGTCAAGAAATTAAAAGGGGTTTATTTAACATAAGCATTTTGTATGGAGAAATAGACGAGAATGGGATAGCCACCTTTAAATTTGTTGTGCATTACCTTAAACAGGTGAGATATGCTTGGGATGGAAGGCAGGGAAGTACCTTTATTTAAGAAACTGGAATTGAGAACTTATCACAATTCTTGTCTCATCTGAACTCCTGTAGAAGCAGAACACAGAACGTGCCAAATTCCTTCTATGAACTGAGAAAACATCTATATTAAATTGAAAAGCATCTACTGACAGAAAATCTGTTTCACCAAAATACACAGGCCTGAGTGCCTGTTTTGGCAAGCCAGAATAACAAAGTC
The DNA here is from genome assembly GCA_024362935.1 of Setophaga petechia. NCBI lineage: Eukaryota > Metazoa > Chordata > Aves > Passeriformes > Parulidae > Setophaga > Setophaga petechia. The sequence continues at coordinate 3,479,103 of JANCRA010000027.1, read as the reverse complement.
TGTGCTTTTTAAGATCCTGGGACCCATGCACAAAAGCTTCTTGCTCATAACACACATACCCCAAGATGAGGCATCATATACATAAAAAACCCAGACAAGGATCCTTCAAATATGAGTTTGTACACTCAGCAAGTCTTCCAAAATTGCCAGACTATACTGGGAATCCTCTCAGAACACTGAAGCCTTTTTTGCCATGAAAAATAGTGCACTTTCCTCAGAAAATGCTACATTTTACTGCTGCTTATTAGACCTATTTTATATGTTGGAGTAGCAATTTCAGAGGCATGTCTTTTACAGATTACTTCCAAGGTAAAAAACAGCTCCACCTGCTAATATTTGAGTGCAACTAGTATGGAAATATATTAAATTGAGCATCATTCTATTCTTTAATCTTCTTAGAAATCCAACAGTGTTCAAAGAATCTGTATAGTTGCTGCTATGTTTTTTTCAGCATAAACTACATTAATTTAGATTTTAGTATGAACTAGTACTCATATGGAATTGACTTATTGCTACTGTCATCATAAGGGTTTCAAAATATCTGTCAGAGCGGTGGTAAGGAAAAGAGGTGTTTGATAAAACCATCAGTCTAAAATGTTTTCATATTTAGTTTATATTTAGTCTATCCCTTCTAGTTCTTTCTTCAAAAAGCAAAAAGAAAGCACAAAAAGACCAAAAGGTATTAAACAAGTGATTCTGTCACTAAATCTCCATTTTAGTTCAGACATATCCTCATCCTAAATTTCATATTAGACATGAATTAAATGAACAATTAGATTCTAAACTCCTGTTCCTGGACGTGATTACAACCAAAGGTGTGAGTCTCAAAAATTCTTTGGTGCACAATTGCAAATGTCTGTTAGAAATTCTTATTAAGATGTTATAACCACTTTAGAACACCTTAGAGCTGCACCCTCTACAAGACAGAAGAATTTACTTCAGTTAAGGAACATGATTGAAGTACTAAAAATACAGTGATCTGTTCTATGAGAATGGAATATTAAACACTTCAAGCACCTCATTTACCTCCTAAAATTTGCCAGTTCCCATGAACTTCTTCACAGAGCCATCATTTAGTAGAGCACCTTTTAATCTGTTACAGCAATTACAATAAAACCCCAGGGGAGTATGGCACAACCCAGCAGAAAGGGTTACCAGTCTGTGGTCAGGGAGTCCAGTAATACTGAGGGGAAATTCTCTGGCAAATCATCTCTTTGCAACACTGCATTATTCATTGAAGACAACATGCTCAGCACAGGAGCAAACAACTGAACTATTATTTCCCCTTTCAGCAGCTCTACACCATTGTAGCAACTTTCTGATGGTAACTGGCAGCTTCTCAAGAGCACATCAAAAATTGGATAACTGAAATTAAATCGAGCATATGAGAGAATTGGAAGGGAAGGCTGAAGCACAGACCTTTTCTAAACAGAATGGAGGGTCAATTTTAAATTGCTGTGGTAATGTTAGCAAACATGTATCAGTTATTTATTGCAAATGAGGCAAGCAACTTCCCCTAATGCAAAAATTTTAAATTGTAGACACATACATATGCTTGGAGCAGAATTATTTTTGAAGCAAGAAGCATCCTACAATTAAGTCACCTAATATCTAATAAAAAACAGAAGAACAAATTAAAAAACCCCCACCCCTGAGTATATACATGAACTAAACATGTTCAGTCATCTTTAAACATTCTAAGTTTAAAATCCCATCTGAAAGAAATATTCAAAGTTATAATACATATTTAGAATCAAATAAAAGAGCCATTCTTACCTCAGTAACAGTGCAAAGCTTTTTGAGGCTAATAAAAGGAATTGGTAACTTCAAAAGGGTTTTTTTAAGCAATCAGCTTTAATACAATTGTATTTTCAGTCATTTGATGGGTTGAAAACAGGTCACATATTAGGGTTCAAGGGGCTCAGCTCAGCCACAACCTCCAGACGTTCATGTTCAGCTGCACACCACTACCCACCCCATCATACAGGGTCACTGCTAATAAACCACAACAAACTTGTTTTGTTTGCAAAACTTGCAGACTATAGACTGCTCATGTACAACTACAACTATCATCTCTTTTAAGAAATTAATATAAGTGCAGGGAAATCTAACTTTTCCCAGTTTGGCTGAATGTTTTCCATACTGCATTTCTGAATAGATGTGTTCCATACGAGTTTGCCTTGAGCTGGGACCTGTGATCTGCTATAGCACTCAAGGAAGGACAGAGCTGCCAATAATTACCCTGATGGAAAAAAAACATTTTAAAAATAAGCTTCCTGCATACCTATTTCAGCAAAAAGAACATCCTAAATATGAATACATTGACCCTATAAAACTCATTCTAACCCACCATCTATTGCTCCTCATCCAATGAGCACATAGCAGTATATCTGTAAAGCACACATGTAGTGTTAGAGTAAGTTTAAAGCTGTCCCAGTACAATACAAACAAGCAAATGTTTATTCATTTACTAAATGTACTGTGGAGTAACTTGAGGAATCTTCTTCAATGTACACATCTGCTCAGCTGGCAGTAGTCTAAACACATTGGAAGCCAAGAACTTTTGATTGTCAGGAGTCTTTAGGCTCCGACACTGAATTGCAGAGGACATTTTTGTCTGCACTACATTTGCTATGATTTAAAGACAGTGAACACATCCAGGGTACCAGACATTTTCTGGGCACCATGACAGAACTCAAAAGTTTAAAGAAAGAAAGAATTACAACATTTACTTTTTCCCACAATCACCAGAAATTTTAGCTTTCTATCTCTCTCTTGGTTTTGCCACTGGCTCCATCATAAAATTTAGGTCTCCATCTAAATAATCTGAAGCTTTTAACTTTTTGCTCCAAACCATAAGTTCAAATCAGAGACCAAGAACGGGCTGTTGCATTCACAGCAATCTTAATTTCATATAAAATTCATTAAGTCTCTTACCTGTCTCCATTCAAATCCATGCTTTAGGGACACTGACACTCTTCCCTTAGTCTACATGATACAATTATCTCCATTTCTATTTACCAGCAACTTCCTACATCCTGCGCTGCAATCCTGGGCATTTTGACTTGTTAACACTTCCTGCCCATAAATACTTGAGATGAATTTGAAAATTATTATATCAAGTACACTTTTAGTGTGCTTTCTGAGGTGAGCAATGAAGTAATCCATTGCCACAGATAAATTATCACTGTCAAGTCTAAGTTCCAGCCAAAAGAGCCAATTCTCGTTGCTGTGCAGTGGCAGGGCTTCAGCTCACCTACCTCACCTGCTGCTGAGCCACACCTCCCTCACGTTTCTCCACACTATTTGGTCAGATACTCCCATGTTCAGGCCTACACTTCCAAGTGTCTTTTTTTAAACACTTCTTTAAAAATTCCGTCATTTTCTCAAGGCAATTCCTCCATCCCCTCAACACCTACTTCCAGCACTTCTATACATTGTTGCATGTTGCTTCCTACACCCTCCTCAGCGTTCCCCAGCTCTGTCCCCTCAGAGCCGGCGGTGAGGACCGGCCGCTCCTGACCCGGCCCCAGGCGGGAGCGCGGGGAACCCACCGCCGCACGGCTGCTGAGGAAAATGTTCCACCTCAGCACTACCGAGGGCAAGGTCATGTCGGCTCCTTCAGACAGAGGGAAGGCACAAGCACAACTCCTGAGGGCGGCTGCAGCCCCCAGCCCCACACGGCCAGCGGGAAGGGGAGGGGAGGAGGCGGGGGCCGCGCCGCCAGCGCCCGCCCGGCCCTGAGGGGAGCGGAGCAGCCGAGGGCGCGACGCGCCGGGACAGCGCCGGGACAGCGCCGGGACAGCGCCGGGACAGCGCCGGGACAGCGCCGGGACAGCGCTCTCAGGCACACGGCGGAGCTCGGGGCCGGCCGGTGCAGGGCCAGGAGCTGGACTCGACGATCCTCAGGACATTGTGTGATTCAATGACCTCTGGAGTCAGTACAGCACAAACCCCCAGCGACCAGGAAGCCCCAGAGCCATCACAACTAGTGATGACAGCTTTGCTTTCCCAAAACAAATTCTATGCACGTATTTTAAACATATATTATGAAATAAATGTGGATCTAATTTAAGCTACATTCTTTCCCTCCTAGAATAAATGATTTCATTTAAGGCACAGGGAAGCGGACCAAGCCCCACACAACAGCAGGGTCTGGCGCAGGATGAGCGGCTTCAGCCCCTGCTCAGGACACCACCAGCCCTGAGCTCTGACACCCATCCAGCCACATTTAGTGTCAGAAATATTACAGCCCCATCCAGCACCGTTCAGTAGCTCACCCAGGTGTCAACTGGTAAAATCAAACACACAAAGACTAGGGCATGCAAGAACCTTGTTTTCTTAAGCAGTTTTAATTACTGATAGACAGCAATAGCATCCAGCTTCTCAAAATGAGACCTGAAAGGAGGTGCACAGAAATAGTGGGTATAGCTGTTAACCTTTGTAGTGTAGCTACTCTGAAGAAACAAGTTTTAGGGGATTGGATTGCAATGTAATTAAGCCTTACATATTCCCTGCAGGTACGTAAGCATTGCTGTTCAAGAGCAAAGATCCCAATGGCCTCAGGGTACAGACTCCAGGTGGATTCTCTGTGACACTGTTGCCCTCTGTGTCTCTTGAGCAGCTAATTCCTTGCCCCTTAACCTGTACTCCTGACAATCCCCTTAAGTGCCTCTGTGCCCTTTTGTCATCATGACTCAAGTTCTGTCCCAAATCATGCTAAGCCAATTCTTAAGGATATACAGTTAACAACTCACTCCAACATTTGGACAAACACCATGTGATTTACCTGAATCACCTCAAGGAGAGATGAAGACTCCATTCGACTGTTACTAGATGTTGAAAATATTCTGAGAACTAAATTTACAATTGGTTTGGATACTCAAGATGAAAGTGATTTAAGTATTTAGTTCCAAGTGAGTCTTGGGGAAGAGAAGTCTCTGGATTCTGGAGAGCAGAAGAGTTCAGTTACTAATTTCCCCCTTGCATCACTAATAACAAGTCTTCTTTCCCACATTTTAGTGTGAGAATGTGATGATAGAACTGCTATTAAACAATTTAATTATAGTACTTCTGGGAGTATTCGAAGGTCAGAAATGCAACATTTTACATTTAACATCTTGAAATTATTTTTCCTCTTTGCAATGCAAGTTCACAATCATTTAAAAACCCACAAATTTTGACATACCTTCAGACAGGTTATTCCATGTTAACAGACAGTGGCTCCCACTCTAGTGTAAATATAATATAATGAAGCCTTCTTAATATTCCACTCTTCCACAGGAATGGTTCTGAATTTGCTGATTTGTAGAATTCTTTTGTTTTCACCCCTCCAAGGGAAACACATAGCAATTTAAATCTTATGACAATAGGCTTGCTTTTCTTGGTTACGTTTCACAAATATCTTGAAAATAGTCCATGGAATAAAAGGGTCTGCTACTCACAGGATGACAAAAAATTGTTATATTAGGAAGAAGGAAAACAAAAAGAAGATCTCACTCAAACCATTTCAGACGCTAATAAATAAAAACAAACCAGTTCCTAAGAAAATGTCTTTAATTTTCATGTTATGGAAATACACATTTTGGTTTTATTTCCATGATACAAAAATTTAAATATCAAACATTTTCTGAAATCTACCAATGCAGATCCTTTTTTAAACAAATAAAGGGCTGGTGCAGTTAGCAGGTTTATCACATTTACCAAAAACATTTTTTACAGAATCAGGATTTAAAAGTGGGAACAACAGATGTGAAAACAAAAACTACCTCCCACCAGGAAATGAATGTTTGAGAAACTTTCAAGTTACAGTTTTTTGAAAGGGTAGGTAGGTATGTGTAATGCTGGTATTTAGATGAATACCACCTGCACTGGGGGTGGGAGTAGGGAACAGAAATTCAAAAAATGCTCCCAGATAAAGTAACAGGTAGAAAGCAACAAGTAAAACTGCAGTTCTACCTGTTTCCAGAATGCTGACAGCATACTGAAGCTGCCTGAAAAAACAGTTAAATATTAGGAGAGCTGAGGCAACTCCCCAAGCAAAGGAAACAGCCTAGCACAAAACCACAGAGTGCCAGATCTTGTACAGGTCACAGCCAGCATGCCAAGGAGGCGACCAAAGGACACCGAGTCTGCTTCCTAAACCTAACACCAGCACAACAGCAAGGGTTTCACAGGATCAACGACAAGGCATACACCAGGGGATGTACACACGAGTACAACTGACAGTGATTGTTCAAGAAACAGTTTAAAATCATTAAACTGATTTTCAGGACACATACTGCTTTGTTAACACCACTTTATTTAAATAAAGTATGGCTTCCAAGAGGTGTATTCTCTCAACTGCTTTCAATCAATTCCCCTTTTTAAGGCAGTTGTTTCCTACCATGTTTCAGGGACCTCAAAAATTCCAGTGGAACTAGTTGTGAGGCTTCCTAGAAGACAGAATCATGGAATAAAAATTACATCAAGATTTTTTGTTGTTCTTCTTCTTTCAGAGGATATTAAGACATATTTTCCTATAGAGGGAGGCCCTAGATACGTTACTGGCAAGTCAATATTTACAAAGAGGAACCAAGAGACTGTTTATGAATAGGTACTTAAAAAAAAAGGGGAAAAATAAAGGTTAATTTCAGGTTTCTTACACAAATGGTAAATAACGTATTTTTAAGCCTAGTAATTAGGTAATTTTAGTTTTGCAATTACTGGGGTGACAAAGTTAATTATTATTTTCCCAAGTGTACTTGTCATTATTTTTATTTAGGCTGTTAAGACAGGGAAGAATATTTCCATCCCAAATTAACTGGAGAATAAAGATGAACCATTAATACCAATAACATATATTCCCATAATGCCAAAGAAGAGCCTGAATTTTATACTCAGAATTACAGACACTCTTTTGTCATTTTGCATATGCTTACAGGCCCCAACTGCCCTACGGAACAAAAAGAAGAAAACAATTTCCAAGCACAGCTTTTGAATCACCTAAGAAAGATTCTACTCTACCAAGTCTGGTATACAATACCAGATAAAAGTTGCCAGTGCAGTTATTGAAACAAAGTTTTAATTATGAATATTTGAATATACTTCAATGCATGCAGTGCTCCAGATGACTAATATGGTATGGTCATCTGGACCAAATTAAAATATGATTTAATTTTTATTATAGTCCAACTTCTGCAAGCAAACAATGTTACTAACAAATATTGAAATAGAATCAACAAGAAATAGATCAATAAAATTAAAATATTTTCATGTTTCAATTCATGTGATCTAAGGATAGTTATTTACTTTTTTTGCACAAGTTGCAGTAACTCACAAAACAGCAAAAATTACAAAGTGAAACATCATCATCTGATTGTAACCTGTCTGCATTTAGTCAGATGTTCAGTTCAAAGTATTTTGGCTAAAAAAATATATAGGTACTAAAATCTGAAAACACCCACCTTCACATTAACCCAGGGTGAAGGGTCTTCAGCCAAATAAAGCCCAGTAAAGGTTATGGTTACAAACATCACCCAGAACACTGAATGAATTCATGCATACATAAAACAGAGTGCCTTCAATTTTGCTTACAATATGCAAAACATATTGAGTAATCTTAACTACAAAGTCACATTAAAAAAAAAAGGAATACCTAAAAAAGCATTCAAAAAGCTTTATTTTAAAGAAGAAAGTAAGCAAAAGTAATAAATCAATTACATTCTGATTCCTTTGGTTGGTGTCAGATTGGGTTTTGGTTGGTTGTGAGTTTTTTTGGTTGGGCTGAGTTCTTTGCTTTTTGATGTTTTGGGTTTGTTGAGTTTTTTTACAATTTTTATATGATGCAGTCTTCAGTTTCAAGAACTTTGAATGTAATGGAGTAAGTAAGTTACTGCTAGAAGCAAGGACTTTCAAGAAAAGAATTTCAGTTCTGTTCAGGTCTAGAACATTTCCAAACAGAACAGAAAACCATGTGCACTACCATGGTTCCAGCACTTACCTGCTGGAACTTGTTCTGTCTTGATCTTTTTCAACTTTTTGGCTCTTTTCTTGCCATCTGGAAGGGACTCTGCACAGGAGTCTGCCTGATCATTTTCTGGATCTTGGCCTTCTCCCTCTTCCATATCATCAGAAACAGTTTCTTCCTCAATAGGACTCATGCTTCTCTTTCCCACGGTACTGGTACCTGTAAAACTGGGACACAGAAGAAAGATGATTGTGAAAAAGTCAAGAAGACACAGGTACATAGGTACACACTGCTGTACATGAAGGTAGAAGAATAAACTGTCCTAAGTGGTGCACCATGAAATTGCATTATCTGAAAGATTTGGCTAACTATAAAATTCCTTAAATTTGCTATCTAATCCAATCTTATGTAGATCAAAGTATTCATTTTCTGTACTACTGATGTCTCAGACTTAGCTGCTATTCTGATGAGATCACTCATCTGAAATGTAATTAAATCAGTTCTCTATCCCTGCAGAGTTTTACATTTTATTCTCATAGTTATGCAAGCTCTTTAAAGCACTGTCAATAGACACCAAATCATGCACAACTGAAGCCTCAAATCCACATCTTGAAATTGAAGGGGTCTACATGCTCCCTTCACCTCTCTCCTGGAACTACAGGTAGTTTTAAGAGCATTTATATATAAAGGTAGAGGAAAACATCAAGCTCCACATATAAAATTTAAATCTGGCTTTCAAGTGCAGAGTGCTGTTATTCATGGGACCAGTAAAATAAAGAGCACAAAAAATTGCACACTCATTTCATTAGCAGCATTTGAATGAAGTCTGACTAACAGAGTATAAAGATGAACTCAGAGCTCCACTCCATTCAGCACACACTGAAATAACCTTGTGGAGCCTTTTGTTCCACTGCAATGCTATTGTTAAATTTCCTTAAAAGACAACTGACAATATTAAAATCAAATTAGCATGAGTATAAAACAGAATGAGGTAGCAAAGGGGCTAATTAAAAAGCAGTTCCCATTATGAACTTCTAGGTATGTAAACACCAGCTACTTAAATGTCTAATATAATGCTTTTAGAACAACCAATTTTATAAAGGGTAGTTTTAGATTTATGAACTTTTATTTTTTAATTAGAACTACACAACATGGTTGTATGCATCTAAGCCATGTTCTATTCTATGAGTTAAATAGATATTAATACTAACTTACAAAACAAAGCTTTACAAGGTAATTTTTTTTCTTTTTAATCAACAGCAGTGAATTGCAGTGTTTCAATAAGGCTTCAGCTAAAGGAAGAACTGTTAAATTTTGCAGTATACTTTTGGCTTTGAAATGGAATTTTTTCAGCTGAACATTTTGCAACTTAAAACAGAGTCTGTCTGGGATGTCCAAAGGCAATAAACAAAGATGAAACATATGATTACATCTCATGCTCTTACATCCACTTTAGGAGCACAAACACCATTTACTTTGATGAATAGCTGGTTTTTCCTCCAAACATTCACACACAGAAGGCCTTCTTGCATGATTTCTTACAAATCATCATTTTGAGTCATACCATAACCACCACCAATAAAAAGCTGGATAGAACTGTTAATCCTATGTACACACTTCAGGATTGCAAAACAGGCAAAAATTAGGGTTGGAAAGAAAAAAATCTAGGGAAGAAGTAGCGTTAGGAAATTAAAAACTACTATTTTTTAAAAAATACAGCTTAGAAAAGCTTGTAAGAATTCTACTTTGAGGAAAGCCATTCTGAAAAATACATTAGGAAGAAAAAACTCAGGAACCATAAATTATGATCCCAGGATTTCTTCAGTACTTGGCTCTCAGAAGGGAACTTGCACTCACTGTAAGAAGAAGATCCCTTCTTGAATGGTCCTATGGCTGAATTTATTTTTTTCCAACATAAGACTCCTGTGAAGTTATTGCAAGTAAAGAAAAACAAATTCTTGACCTTCAGTGCACATTTAGCTGCGTACCAAAGGACAACATAAAAATTAATTCTAGGCCTTATGGTCCTCCTGCAGATACCTTATGGGGAAAAAAATGCCCACCAGCAAAAAGTGGCAGCACAAAATACAAAATAAACATATTTTACAATGAAGAACCATTGTCTTCCTTTCTCCCAAATAATTTTATTTGCTATTCATTTATTGACTGCATGGCTTCTGGAGGGGAAAGGGTTAATTGTTTTATGTCTTGTTCTTCTTTAACCTTAAATAAGATTTAAGATTACAGCAACATTATTTATGTACCTAGCAGTAATGAGTGTGGTTGCATAGACAAGTTAGAGCACTTCTCAAAGCTCAGTTTTCTACTTATAACAGTTATTTTGGACGTGTCCACATATCTGCCTCAACTTCTTCATTCAGCTGAGAAACAACTGACCAAAGTTAAAGACTGGAACACCATAATAGCTTTCAGTCATTGCCCAATGCAGAAGAACTTCTTTAATGATCCTTCTGACCATTTAGAGACAGATTTACCCCATCCTCTAACCATGAACCAACCACTCAGCTTTCAAAACACACCTGTACAGCAGCCAGCCAGGCAATAACTCATCTTATTTTCTAGAGAATATATTTCAAGATGTACTAAATAGCAGCAATCCAATTAGTACTATGGTACTTTAATTGAAAGAATCAGCATGTGGAGGGGAGCAAAAAGTAAGAAAACAATTATGATGATGTAGCATTTAGCATTTTCTGTTTTGGAAAAGCATGTCTGATTTTTCAAAGAAACACTTCATCACAATAAGGTATTTGTAACTGGCCTGGGTATATGAGGACCTACCTTTTGTGTAAATTTCATCTACACAAAACTAAGTTCTCTTGACACTTGAAACAACATTGAAGGGTGGGAGGAGATACTGATCCATCATAAAAATCACTCATCTCAGCTGAAGAGCAGGTGAATTCACCTAAAATAACTACATGCAGGAACACTATAATAATTTACTTGCAATATTTGTTATCTATACAATTAATACCTCAGCTTTTGCAATTCCTATTCTTTAGTGGGTAATAAATCACTGTAAAGAACCATTTCTGTAATAAACCAAAAGAATCATCATCAATAAACCAAGCAGAAACACTTGCACATTTCAAAAATTAGATATCTTTGGCAAAATGAAGACATCCAAGGAAGTGGTGCTACAAACAGCTCCCTGACTTGACAGAAGATGCAGCACTCACAGTTTTAGGCAGAATATTGTATCCTTTCCTTGTACCTCATACACTGTCTTTTGGCATTGTCCTTACTCTTCTTTGCTCTTTCCAGATGATGACCAGGAGAATAATCGAGTACAAATAGAGCAGGGTACTTAGTTTTCCATAGAGCATACCCTATTTGACTTTTCCTGCCATGGTTTAAGAGTGTTTTGCTGAGGAAAAGCTCTTGAAGCCATGCCTGCTGCAGTCCTGGCAGAGCTGGCAGGCAGGCAATCCTCTGCTGAGCACAACACAGCCACTTCCACCTGCTTCCTGTGTGTTCTGAACAGCAACAGATCTGGACAAGGGGATCTCATTTACTACCTGAAGTTTTGTCAAATGGAGAAGTAGATGAAAAACTGCTGCATCTTACATTAATAATTAGGCATATTTCCCTTGAAATAAATTTCTACATTTAAGGATAGTATTAAGTTATATGCAAGGGACATATAGTATTATACATAATTTTACCTTGTGACAGCTATCAATACTACTAAACTTTATTTTCTGAAGAGGAGTTCCTCTACAATACAGTTTTATCAACAAGACAAGAATTAAAGAACCTTTGTTACATATTTATCAATCTGTCAATTTAAGACAAAAGTTCCTTACAAGAAATACTCAACAACTTCCTTACTGAATGAAAAAGTAACCAGGGCACATTGTCATCATGGAGACAAACTGCAATCCTGCAGCTGTGCTCCTTGGCAGAAGCTGATGCAGCAAGCTCATGAAATAATAAATAAATAAAGGATGCAGTAACATGAAGCTATTATAAGGGATCAGCTGCTGGATACATCACAGTGCTGAGTGCTCAGCTAGATACAACTTCAACTAATCTGGACAAATATACATGCACACATACATATTTGTCCCAATTGTTTACATAAACATTGATATTACATTTTATATTAAAATTATTGTATATAATAGATAAAATAGAAATATTTTATACACCTTTAGATATAAGTATTTTTACATACTTCTGTCTGGAAAATAAAGAGTTCATCTTGAGTGAAATCAAAGACCATGGTTTGCAGTTCCACGTTCTATCTAAACAGGTTATACTTCAGAGGAAGCATTTACAAAATATAAATTGACAAAATAAATATAACCAGGAAAAAATAAAACTAAATGAAGAAAAAAATGTCAAAAGACCTGTATGAGAGGCAATGTGGGACAGAATCAAATCACTTTAGTAATGGAATAATAAGAGAACAAAAAATTATGTAACATCAATTATAAGAGATTTGTCAACAAAATAAAGGCTGCTATCCAAGGCTATCAAGTTGTTGAACATGTGAAAACAAAAAGCTACTTCTTGTAGAATTTTACAACACTAGGTGAAAAAAAGGTATTAAAAAATTTCAAGGAGAGTAAGTGCTTAGACAGACAACTCACTGGGGCATGTCAAACTTTTAGGGAAAGAATTTACTGAAATTTTTGTTCAGCAATTTTCCAAATGACACATTTGTGGTGGATCTTAAACTTCTCTGACAACAGCAAATCAGCTTTGTGCATTTCCTGCTCTTCATGAGCTGCCATCATTACCACCTGCCTGCAACCTGTGAGTACCCAACCTCCAGCAGCCATTGAGGGGAGACACCTCCTCTGGCACAAACAAAACTGAGCCCAGTGTTTCTGTGCAGCATCTCAAGGTGCAGTAAGGATTTCCAGACTGTTTCATAGTTTACCCCCTTAGCTACAGAGCTGAGCCTTAGCCTCGTGCAGGCTGGTGCCAGGAGAACCCTTAGAGCTCCTCATCTCCTCACAGCAGGGACTCCCCAGCACCCCTGAGCACAACAGTTCCACTAAACTAACTTCATTTGATATGGATTGTATCATCATTCCTCCATATGTTTTTTTGAATCAAACATGTCTATAACACATTCAGAATTCCCAGCATGACAAAAGCCATGAATATCTGACAGCTTGCCAAAATACACACCTGCAAAATTATAAGGTCATGAAAAGAACAGAACAATTTTAGGGAATTTGTTACTCGACAGATTAACATTTACAGGAAGGTATAATGAGAACTAGAACTTAATGTAGCATTCCAAGAAAGATAAAGCAGAAATACCTCAGCACTGGTTTTATGACCACCAAATTTGGTTTGTGTACCCACAGGGCAGGGAGGAAAGGAGACAAAATCCCCCAAAAACAAACCAAAACATCTGCTTAGAGAAGTGTAACTTACACACTCCATTCAAACTTATTCTCATGCAGAATTCATAAAAATTTGAGGGAAAATGCAGGAGAAGGGAGGGGGAAGAATGGCAATAACTTGATAAGTTATTTATACAATTATATTAACACTAAAAATCTCTTCACATGCTCAGCTACACAGATGACTGAGAAAGAAGCTGCCTGTTACCATCATATCCAAAACCTGTCATTAATATCAGCAGATAAATATGGAACAAGAAATACACACAGCAATGCAGGGAACACACTGTACCAGAACCAAAAGCATCATGGCCCGACTTAATTTTGTCCTTAAATAATGAACTTAAACCCTTTTCAAGCTTTATACTAAAAGCTTAAAGCCATGCAAGTATCATCATTTGCCATCCTATTTCTGAAGCACAAGGACAACTTCATCAGGACTGCTCTAAAAGAGAATTTGTACCATTCTTTGTGGCACTATTATCACCATGAAAGTCAGCCCAAAACCAACATGGTCTTTAAAAGGATATATGATGACAACTAAGTGTCCACATGACACAAGCCATTCACAAGTGTCATACAACTAAAGAAAATAATGTTGAAATTTTGGTTATAAGAAATTCTGCTGCTGTATCAAGCTCAGAAGCTGTGATGTGGCCTGCCCTCAAGACCCCAGCATTTAGAAGCCTGATCACATTTGTTATTCATCATTATTATATGATGAAATTCCCTCTGTTCCTTTACCTATCATCTTGTGACTGCTGATGTACCACTGCTGATTTATATGGCAAGAAATACATGCAGAAAAACTGTCCTGGATTAGTTAAGAAGTACCTGAAAATTGTCAGATTTTGGACAGAAGTGCAGTAAGAACACGAGCTGGCAGCACAGACATCTCACCTGTTAACACAGTAGTACCGACTCTGGGAAATGTAAGGTGTGCACTGGGTTTTTAACCTCTTCCTCTCCATCTCCTTCCAACTATCTTCTGTACATTTTCTCTTGGCCTGTTTTTCTTCATGTTTTTTCTCCACATATTCTGCATATGTCTGGATCCTATAACTTTCAGCATAGCGGCTGGTGTTTACAGCTATGGAGGAGAAGAATGATATTATATACACAACACTTCAATGACAGCATGCCCTCTACTGAAATAGCTGATTTGGAAAAGCAGAAGGCTGCAAGCTATTTGTTCTGTTCATAAAACAATTTCTAGTTCCATTGTTAGCAATTAAAAAAACAAACAAAAAAAAAACCCAAAATGCCATATTCTCTAGAAGTCACAATGTCTGAACTAGATGCTCAAAGTTCTTCTCAAAGTCAGACTTTGTGCAAAAAGAGTTAAATCTACTTAAGACATTTCTTTTAAATTAGAAACTATCAATTCTTCAGTCGTAACCCTCTTCCAGATTGCCTGTTGGCAAGAAAAGATTTCCTGGATTTTTTCCCTTTTAGTCTCATTACTTAACCCAGCAGGTTTATTTTGCAAGTCTGCCAGGAAAAGACGACATTTGCAAAGCCTTTGCCAAAACTCTGTTTGATTGCTGTGAAACATAAGCTTATTTGAGCTGCATTTTTGGTTGCACAAGATATCCATGGAAGAAGCACTTAACTAACAGCCAGCTGCCCCATCCTTGTATCTTTCTAATGTCTGATCACCCTTTAACCAAAAAACACTTCCAGTCCAAGGTAGAAAGATTTCTATCAATGCAAAATTAGAAGCACTTTGGAACTAAAGAAAAAAACTTTCACTGCCTCCACTCAGTAACAATTTAACAAGATTCCTTCAAGCCCCAGCATCTTCACAGCTCTCAGCCTTTAGTGTGCGAGCCAAGCTCTGGCCTGACGCCATCCCTGTAACAGATGAATCAGCAAATTAAACTGACTGTCAACTGGTGTCTTCTGCTCTTTCAGCCCAGCTCTCTGAAAGAAAGTATTGTAAACCAAGCAGTAAACCAGTTTAAATGTAAACAAAACACAACAACCACCCCCCCAACCTCAGACTGTTTTTCTGCACATTTTAAAATACTGCAATTGTACTGGAGACAAAAATCCTGATTTTATTATGTACTTCCAAATTTTTAGAGCCATTTCAGATGCATATCCCACTTTGGGATTCTAGCTGAGCTGTTATAAATGCATGTTATTCTGTGCTACCTCTGGTGCAAGCACTAGAGATGGCAAGCTCCAACACCAAATTTCAGACAGGAGAGGAAGATGGGTGGATGGGGTTTTTTCTCCTCTTTCAGGACAAAGCATCCATTCTGTATATTTGCTGTGTAACAGTGAAATAGATATCTACAATACCTGCCATGGTGTATAGATGCTGCTGTTGCAACATACCTAAGACCAGGCAGGAGTGTGGACTATTTAATTTTAATCCCACGTACAGACAGCAGTAGTTCTGACTAACAGCCCCATGAGATAGCTGCACTAACCAACAAGTGTCAGACATACCTCCTTTCATCCCCCTCTATTTGTTTTGAACTGCAAAGCTACAGGATCTGTTTGTAAGAATTAGGACAATATTTATTGCCCATAAAGTTATGGGGCAGGCATCATGAATGAATTAATAAGGCTCACTGGAGTTTACTGCATGCCAGCCAACATTCCTTGGGGGAAAATTTGTTTAGTTAAACTCAAGCATGTTTTTACTTGCTAAAATCAAGCACAAAGTTACCATGGATCATCTGATACATACTCATTTGTTAAAACACAATAACATTATTTGTTTTGCTACAAGATATGAGCCAAAGTTATGGGTCTGCCATTTAATTCCTTGATAAACTCAGCCCTTTCTCAAGGAAGAAAACCAAATCATTTGAGGCCTAAATATAATTCTAAAATTAATCTGTGCAAGAGTCAGTATTTTTGTACAAAGTCAAGTCTACTCTCTTGAAATAAGGCATGCATTTTACAGCATGCATTTTACAGTAACCACTCATATGGTACATACACACACAAATATAGATATATACATATATAGCATATATATTTAATATAAAATGTTACATGCTGAATATTTTGCTTCATCATTTAAAAACTGAAATAAAGCCATATGGAGAAGTCTAAGGAGCCACAGAGATAGAACAATCTTGCATGGTCTTGAATTGAAGAGCAGCTCCTCTGATGCTTTTGTGATGGATGCTGTCCACATTGCCAACAAAGCAAATACAGTTAGGTCACTCTGCACTCCCAGCAGAAGAAATGCACTGCTAGAATGCTCTGTGAATTCTAAAAAACTAAAGAGAACTCAGGGGACTATTTATTTATTTCTTTACATTTTAAGAGATGAGACAAATCTTTCTGTGACAAACCTGACCTAGTAACCAACACCATGTGGCTGAATTCACATCAACTGCAGCCCCAAAGTTTCTGTCTCATAGCAGAATAACAGTAATTGCAAATTATTTTAGGAAAAGCATTTCTAGAGGATGGCACCTTCCCTCATTACTAGGGAAGACATCAAACAGGGTGACTGCCACTGAGTGGTCCAAGAGGAATGTTTACAAAGATACCTTTCTGTCAAGTCCTTGCTTTTATGCAGAGCAACATCCTGACAGATGGCCACTGATAATATTAAGCCTCTTAATAAAAAGACAAATATGTTGGAGAACCGTGTAGGTAAAAGAAAAGCCACAATATACAAATACAATAAACACACAGAGCTTTACAGATTAAGGCTGCAATTCTAAACACTTAAGCTTATGAAATACTTCAGTAAAATTTCACCTGTGAAGCCTTTAAGTGATCTCTGCGTGGATGCTGCATCAACCTTATCTGATCATGTTCTCCTTAAAACATGGGAGCACTGCCTCAGCCACAGCAAGTGTGCAACTGTGAGTAGCTAAGGTGGCATTTGGTTTTACTCTCAATACTCACCATATGGTTCCACAGCCTTATTTATTGACTACTAGGGCTATTCATGCCACAGTAACAATCCAGAAGTTTGTCATGATGACAAAAGTGCACATGCATAGTCCAGTATTTCAAAGTAAAACTCAGGAGTGGAAGCAGCAGTGCTGTGTGCCTATTTTATCAACAGAAAACAGAAGACTCAACATCCCAAATGAGAGGGTATCTTTTAAATTAACCTAAATGGAATTAAACTGTCCCCTACACAACTTTCAGGGCTGAGTTCTTCCACAGCAAATGTACAAACTTACTCCCAGAGAAGCCATAAATCCTAAAGAAACATGTACATGCTGATGTAACCATGGACATTACCAAGATGTAAGCAGAATTCAACTATATTTTGTTAAATATCAGTGAAATTTGTTAACCTATATACAGTTTCCAGTTTTTCAAGCATACCTGGACAATTGCTGCTGCAAGGCATTAAAATGTTAACACATGTGACTAATTAGCTGACCAGAGTATCTCAAGTATGTTTGACAAGAGCAACTATGTGCAGGCTGTACCCAAACTGGTAACACCAATTTGTACATGGTGCTCCCCATCCCTTTGTTCTCCTCTCCTGTGTCAGCTTAAGACAGAAGGTGCCTATACAGATTCTAAATAGCAGCTCAAAATCAGAAACCTCTTCAAGAGATAAGCACACAAGTACACCCACAGGAACATCCTGCCTTGTATTCTTATTGTTTCACAGTCCTCCAAGGCTCTTTACAAAGTCCAGAAGATGCAGACATTTATAGGAACAGGTTAAAAACCAGGTCACATTATAGTTTTTCCTAGGTTCTTCACTTAAGCATATCTCACTAAGTCACAAGTACAAACAGTGACTTTTATTAGCAAAACAATTCACTAAAGAATTTAAGATGAGGGAATAGAATAACAGAATTGATTTTAAAATGCATTTATTACAGAAAAAAAGAAACAAACAAACAAAAAAACCATCTCCCAAACCAACAAAATACCAAGAATTTTAAGCAGTTTTACAGTACAAATCACACACTTTTTGGTAATTGAGGTTGCTTTAATTTATCAGCTTGGTTGACTCACTGCTTTCAGTATATGAATATCTACTAACCTGATTTCATGAAAATCTATGAAAGACTATAATCACCTGAGTTTTCAAACAAATAACATTTCCCAGCATGCAGGCACCAGAACAAGCCTCCCTGCTTGTCCAAGCACAAAAAAAAGACACAGAGCAGTGCCAGAAAGATTCAATTTCAATAATTCAGTTCTTCCCAAAATATGTACTTGCTATAACCAAAAGAGAACAAAAAAACCAAAACCAAACCTAACAACAACAAGTACATAAAGTAGTGGTGATAATGTATATGCCAAGCATTTACACAATGGATAAGTACCTGAGGTGACAGCAGTGGGGAATTTACTGCAGCAGCATCTAGGAAGGCTTTAATTGACATAATTCTTTATCTGGAACTTCTCATTAGAAGTTATTTTATTCTTATATATCTATATATGGATGAAGAAACAATGGCTCTTGCTGCCATGGAGCAATTGCTGTAAGGAGGCTGCTGGTGAACCCTCAACATCCTCTGCAGAGCTATGAATGTATGAGGGAGTATGAAAAACACTCCCAGGATGTTCAGGAGGAATTACAGAAATGCACTGATTGTACATCCAGGCCCTGAAAGCTTCTTGAGTTGAGCTCAGTAAGGACAGATGATGTAAACTCAGTGGGGTTTTCTAATCTGTTTAATTTCTTTTTTTATTTATGAGAATTCTGTCTGAATAGCTCTTAAGTGCAACAAAATTTTAGCCAGTTAATCAGAAGTGTTACTTATACTGCTGCTCTCACTGGCCCCACAGCATTTGATGAAAGCATTTCAGTGAATGGGGGTGAAACTGCCAGAACAGATCCCAAATGATCATCTACAATGGCTACTTCCAGCCATTGTTCCCTGAAGTAAGGTTATGGGTCAGTACTCAAATAAATGCCCAAAAGAACTAGAGAAATCACTAAGAGCTTCTGCATTCAGCTACAATCAGTCAAAAATCTTTTAAAAATTCCACCCCAAAGCCACCCCCAAATCAACATAAAATCTCCAAACCACAATCAAACCCAAACTAAAACCCAACACACCAAGAAGACTGTTTTCCCACATAACCATCAGCAATATTTTCAAATATTCAAATAAAAATTTAAAAACTTATGTCTAGTTTAAAAACTGCACGTTGCTCATACACAGACTGCAGGTACATTAACAGTCCAGGCTCTTTGGACAACTGTTCTTCTGCATGGGCTCTACAATGCACCAAAAGCTTCTCACTGCATTTATTCCTTGTAAATGTAAACCAAACCAAATGTGCATCAGTCCAAAGGGTACTTAGAGGTGAAGATCACAAAAGTCTTTGACAGTTATACTGTGTGCAAAGTAACAGTAAACAGCCTCAATAAATACTGCACCAAGTGAAGAAAGCAGCACTATTCTACACACAGGTTTAGGTACTGGGAGGATCATGGGATGAAACACAAAACTCTCAAGCAACTCCAGTTTGGGCTTGTCTGTGCTGCCACACAAGTGCTGCTGCTGCCATGGAAGTCCAGTTCCTCCAGGCAAGTCCGTGGTTTTGCCATTGGAATCAAGACCCTGCTGGCTCAGAGCATTTTACAGGAGCCAGTTCAAATCTCAAGGCTGAAGTAAACCCAACACTCACCTATTTGTACTTGCTCAGGTTGGCTCAGTGAGACAAATGCTGATGTATCATCAATCCACGAAACCTGAATGTTACCTAGAAAAGCAAAAGGAATTTTTATTACTATTTTTATTTTAGACTCAGTCACAGATTTTTATCTGATATGCCATGACACAAAAAGCCAACTAAGAGTAACTGCACTTGAGAAGGCCTTTGCCCACTGTACAGGTGTGTAGTTCATACCCAGGTGCACAAGGGCCTGGAACTGTGCAGAAAGTCAGGGCAGCATGAGCATCCTGTACACCCCAGACCCTCACACCCTCCCTTTGTGGCTTCTACATGAGTCTATGAAATAAACTGAAATGATTTTCTGGGAACTTCAGCCCTTTACTCAAATAAATAACAGCTCTTTGAGTGATGATAAATTCCAGTCAAAAGGGGTAAGTAGAGGATTGATCACACCAATGGAGAACTCCACTGTTGAGATAATAAATTTTCAAACTCTGATTTGTTTCAATCCCACTGTAGATAATTTCCTGGATGTGAACTAAAAACTTAATTTGAGTCAATATGAGGACAAATGCACAAAATCATGGACCTCATTTGGAAGCTGTTACAATGGAACAGTGACTGGAAATAAGTCCCCCTATTCATCAAGCAGTTAGTGCATTTTCTATGTGAATGGCTTAAAATGTCACATTAGCACTAAAAGAGCTCATAATCAAGCAAAAGCAGAGGAAAGGATTCCCATTCCAGACACAAGGTCTTATTATAGTCTGAAATCCATTTACATCTCCTGTGCTCACATCTCCTGTCCTTATCTAAGTGCTTCACTGTTAGTACAATTCAGATATTGAAAACTGGTGCCATTTTTTTCACGTAGACTAGAAAATCAAGTTATCTATAATATTACACCACCATTTAACCTTCAGACATTACAAGGTTAAAAACAACGATGCAAAATGGCTTAAAATACATTTATTCTCAGTTGTTTAATCTATTGAAATCTAATTTAGTCTACGGGTTACAAGGTTATAGAAATCTCTTCTGAAATCCAGCCAGATTATAAACAGATTTTCTAATTATAAAAAAACAAAAGCCTAGATAGATTTCATTCGCATGCTATACATTTGAGTAGCCAGCTATTTAGGAGTTTAAGTTATAATCATTTTGATCATTGCCAAACCCATAATTAATTCAGTATGGTTTCTGACATCTCCCTGTACTGAAGGGCTAAGGTTGCTATTAAGATGAGCCTATGCCATAAAGTTAGAATTTCTTTAAACATATTTTAGGGCACATAAATTCAATTTCTAATAATTTTGCCTTTGAAGAATTTGCTGCCTATGGGTAAGGCTGTTTGGTGAAGGGAGAGCATCCTTTTGGCAGGACATGAACATTTCTCAACACAAGCAAGGCCCGAGCTGTGGCTGCAGCTCAGAACTGCAGTGCAATCTGGCAGGACCCCAACACACAGCTTCCTTTAAAGGACAGAAATTACTGCACAAATTCATATTGCTCTTCATGCATTGATAAGTCTTTGTTCTAAAATTATTTGTGTATAAAGTTCTCCAATTTTTTATTACTAAATACAAAATTTGCTAAACAATCATTTCAGACACTGAAACCATATTCTGTTGTAACTCTGGAACACAGAAATGCTGTCCAGATTGTGTCCTTTTCCTGTATATACAGTTTATTAATTTCAAGCTACCCAAGCAGACTGAATAATAGATCAGAAAGAAGAATTCTCCTGAATACCTTGCAATTGTGCCCTCAGTAGAAAACAGGTTCAGTGATAGACAAAAAAAATTTCCTAAAGGAATTCAGCTATTATTCACATGGACTTCAGAATCCATATTTTCACTAAGTGCCAAATAAAAATAAATTAATAAAAATCCAACCTATTGGTGGCACATTATTTCAGTATCAGATCTTTATTTATTGTTGCAGAAAGGCTGATGCATTCTATATGACTTCTGACTTTGTATTTTTAGCTAATAAAGGATTTCAACACCTGCCAACATATCTTGCTTTTATACTCAGATTTATACATTTTAAATACAGAATTTAAAGAAAGTCAAACATTAAATAGCAGACACTGAGTTCCAATCTGAAGCAAACTGCAACAAATACTCTTATGCAACTCTCCATGCTTAAGAAATGCTCTCTTCAGACTGCCACATTTCATCATTATTAAGAAGTAAGAATTTAGGAGAGATAAGATTAATAAATTAAATCATTCAGCAATACTGCTAAGCACTCAGTAAATATTGTGCATTTCAGAAGTATGGTGAAATGCAAATAAAGATCTGGAAAGCAAATGCAGCTGCAGTACAATATTTAGCAATCTCCAGAGCCCTGTGCCAGCTCACTGCAAGGCCAGTGCAGATAAGCCATGGACAGTAATGTAATGGAACACCAGCTCTAGAGAAATAAACCAGCAAATTTCTCTCTGCACTTCTACAACACATCAAGTCTTCAATACTTTGAAGAAATGCCACTGGTGGTGGCACTGGTGGACTATGGCATGAAGGTGCAAGTAAAATGCATTTCTTCTAGAAAGAAATTTGAAAATTCTCCATGTATTTACTCAAATAAGAGTTAATGCAAATATGATTAAATCCACAGAATAAAATCATACTGGATGGATCACATCATTGCAACATTTTCCTTTTTATACTCTGTTCTTGTACATTTCCTACATGACTTCTACTGGTAATTAAGCAGTAGTTTTTATAATACTTAGATAGTATGAATTTTAATCAAAAGCCCAAAGACATGAATTTAAGTAGAACTTAAGGCTATACACTAAAGCTGTATTCCATCAAGTCCTGTTTTAATGACTTTCCATTTCACATCAGCATAATCAAATAAACAATGCAAATTTAAGAATCTAAAGTATTCTAAGAGACTGCATAGTGCTGCAAGTACTTGTACAGTGAAACTTCATTCACCCCTGAGATGATAAAAACATCTTGCATGAACAGGTGTCCACTTGGTATGCAGGCAGTCCTGAAGGATTTCAGAACCATGAACACCCCTTCTAGAGTAGCAAATGTAAACCAGTGTGACACTGCAGCCCTTTCAGCTGTTTCACCATATATTGTTCAAAGCTCCATGGAAGATTATAACTCTGTTTGTATTAATTCTAAAATAATTTTTCTGTAAAATTCGACTAATACTGCTTGATTTCAAGAAAATTTGCTTTAACTGATGTAATACCTTGGGATAATTCATGTCTGCTACTGCCTTATTTTTTTTGTAGCTTTTGGTAAATCACTCAACCCTCACGCTGTACCACTCTGCCCCCATCCGCCTACAACTGGAAAACCATGGGTACTTCTGTATTCCAGAATTTTGGAAGGAATAATCTGCAATTTGTTTTGAGATACCATGGCAAGAATACTTTAAAAAATATAGATTAATTAATTAATTACCGAACCTAAAGTTTGTAAACGGAAATATGAAAACATTCAGCTCTAAGATCTGCAGACGTGCGGGAATTGGCAAGTCCCAAAGCGAGCCTTGAGCGGTGTGTGAGCGCGCCCCCTGGCGGCCGTGCCCGTCCCACGCACGGCAAGCGGCGCCAATGAGGGCACAAACCGCCGGGAGCCGAGGGGAGGAAACCGGGAGCTGAAGGGCACAAAGCGCCTGGAACCGAAGGGAGGAAACCGGGAGCTGAGGGGCACAAAGCGCCCGGAACCGAGGGGAGGAAACCGGGAGCTGAGGGGCACAAAGCGCCGGGAACCGAGGGGCACAAACCGGGAGCTGAGGGGAGGAAACCGGGAGCTGAGGGGCACAAAGCGCCGGGAACCGAGGGGCACAAACCGCCGGGAATCGAGGGGAGGAAACCGGGAGCTGAGGGGCACAAAGCGCCGGGAGGCGAGGGGCACAAACTGCGTTCCTCACCCCGAACAGCAGCTCCGTGAGAATCCTGCCATTTCTACATTCTCTCTCCTACATGTCCCAGTCGGGGCTATTAAATCCTAACCACTCCACTGAGCCCTGCTGCAGTGAAGATCGAATGCTCTCAAGGAGCTGAGGGAGCTGGATGCAGCTCCAGAGACCCTGCACAGGCAGAGCACCAAGCCACAAGAGATAAGGTCTCTTCTTCCACATCATCTATTAGCTCAGCCATCCAGGTTCATACTTCTACTTAGCAGAGCAACAACAGGACTACTGGTCCAGTTATTAACTACCCTTTTTGCTGTTTCTTCTCACTTGGATGGTTCACAATCTGGAAATCAACTTGGTTATTTTCAGGCTTAATTGCTTGCCTAGACTCACATGCTGGAGTTTGGCTTTACACCGGCTGCAAGATGAACCCTGTTCCTAAAGCCTCCATCTGTCCCACACCAATCCCCATTCTGTTTTTCCACCTATATAAATTACTTCCTATCAGAAGAGGCTGTAGATGTAAGGATAAAAGATCCAAATATTCAACAAGCACCAAAATAAAGATTTCTAAAAAGCAGTTAATAAGAACAGTAATTTTCAACACATCATTACAAAGTCCACAGGACATCAAACTCAAAAATTACAAGAGATTCATCATTACTACACTAGGAATAAGTTTGCACCGACAGACTAAAAATTACAAAACAAACCAGAAGTTTACCTTATTATTAATAACAACCAAAACAACAACAACAACAAAAAATGCAAAAAACTAAAAACAAACAAACAAAAAAAAACAACAACAAGAAGACAGACTATATCACTCACCAAAGGCACTAAAAAGCTGGTATAGGTCACTCGTCTTCCACTCTTTGGGAAAAGTAACATGAAGAACATGATCTCGTTTGGGCTGCACTACAAAACAAAAATGCTTTTGTTAAAATAAGAGTCACTGGTAGTATCTTTAGAATATCCTACAACTGTCATCTAATGTGGATATATAGTTTTTTTCTTCCCTTCCCTTTTTTTTTTTGTGCAGCAACTTCATTCTTTTAAATGAGTTTTAACACACATTTTAACAAAAGATGATAAAAGTCACATTCACATATTCAATACTACTTAACATAACACATGTTATTGAAATCCATTATTTCAGGAAAAAACTGCTCAAACTTGCTATTTCACTACCTGACAAAAAGAAACATACAAATTACAACAGTCACCTCGTCAGCTGTGCCTCATCTCTTTTTAAAAACACAGACCCCAAGTGCACCTCCCACAGAAACCTGGCTGTACTCTTTAGGTGGCTTTGCTTCTCTGCAAAACAGCCCCCACAACCAACCACCAGACTGCAAAACAGCCCCTCACAAACAACCACCAGACTGCAAAACAGCCCCCCACAAACAACCACCAGACTGCAAAACAGCCCCCCACAAACAACCACCAGACTGCAAAACTGCCCCCCACAAACAACCACCAGACTGCAAAACAGCCCCTCACAAACAACCACCAGACTGCAAAACAGCCCCTCACAAACAACCACCAGACCGCAAAACAGCCCCTCACAAACAACCACCAGACTGCAAAACTGCCCCTCACAACCAACCACCAGACTGCAAAACAGCCCCCCACAACCAACCACCAGACTGCAAAACAGCCCCCCACAACCAACCACCAGAGTGCTTCCTGAATCCACTCTGGGGTTTGCATCTCAGAGCAGCAACTGAAGTGGCTGAACCAGCCAGCCCAGCGTGCCACCCCTGCAGTGCTTTCTGCTTTGAGCCTCAGAGAGCCTCCTTGGCTCAGGTTCTCCCAGAATATCTGCATCAGACTGTTCTACAGGAGTGGCTTTCAGATAAAAGAGACAGACTTTCAGAGGCAGACTCTTTTTTGGCAACCCTTCTTGGCAAAGGATCAGAACAATCCTGTAAGTTGGCCAGCAAGTGGAAGTAGCATCTTTACAAATTAGTAGCTTTGGCACTCTCTCAATGACCCAAAGTATTTACCCATTCTTCCACTCAGTATCAAACAGTTGGGGAAGGAAGATGCAATGTAATTAGATTACCATTCCAGCAGAGCCAGAGCTCAGTGATCTGACCACCTAACTGAATTTAGAATTAAATGTATGCCCTTACAGCATGTACTTTCCAACAGTTACTTGCATCTCTCCAGAAGTGCATTCTGTTACTGTTACACTGGCATCTAACAGAGTCACACTCCAGTCTGAGCCTTCCAATGCAAGGAGTGAAAATGTCTCCACATCAGCACTGCTCCCAAATGGGTACAATTTTAAAGACACTGTGTATCTGACTCCTCAATATAAAATTAAGCTTTTATCTAATCAAGGACCAGAGTGACCTCCAGGGCTTCACATTTTCTTAAGTCAAGGCATCAGTGGGAGCCCTCATCCAAAGTTTGCCCCCTTATAATGAACATCCTGTAACAGTAAGGACATTTACATTAGTAGAATCTAGTTTCATTTAAACATATTATCAACTAATTACAGCTCCAGGTCTGTAAACTGAAATAACCAGAAAGGTAAAAATGTTTTAAGTCATAGTTTTCCATTATCATAATCTCATGTGGCAAAAGAATCCTGATGTTCAGGCTGAAGTTAAGGAGAGGTACTACTGCACAGCAACTGAGAAACAGAGTGGCCACAAGATTTTCAGAACCATTTGCTACTCACTAGTTTGCATTTTTTATTTACTGCTGGGGTGAGGGGACAGTGTGAAGATCCCACTTTTTAATGTGATATGGTACATATGAATAGTAAGACAAAATAACAATAAAACTGTTAATTTCAAACTCTCTCATTTAGTTACATTAACTTAATTTGTTCTCTCCAGCCCCCTTTATAATGCAGATTCTCTGGTCAAAGTTGAAGAATTTCTGGGTTTAGTATTGTGTAAAGGAAAACAAGGGAGCAGACACACTTAAATAGTTTCATAAGTAGCTAATAACCTAACCACAGCTGATAGATGTGCTGATATCCTTGCTTTAGATATACACAATTAATCTTTCCACTTCCTTCTCCAGGAAGTGTGTCAGAAGGCACTACTTTTCCAATGAGAGAAGCTACTTACAGTCTGGTCCTTCCAAATTGAGATATGGTATGTCCATTACTCTCATAAGAAAGAGCCTAGAAGCAAAATGGAAAAGAACCATTAGCAAATTTCTGCCTGAAGACCTTTTCCTGTTTATAGTTTTTTTACCTGTTTCTTCTAAAGAAGCAGAATAACCATCCCAAACTTATCCTAAGGTACAGTAAAACAAAACAGACCCTCTAAGCCCAATCTTTTATCTAACAATCAGATTCAAATTACTTGGTATCATGCCAGGAATTTTACTCATTCAGAAAAACAAGGGCAAAAAAGCCCAATTTGTTACTGCTAAAACCAGCAAGGACAAGTGGGGAGTGGACATTTAACAAGGGGCAGCTCTGTGCAGTAAGAGCCCCTTGCCCAGTGGGTGGTGCAAACATTGCCATCATTCTAAACACACAGAAATCTCCCCCTTTTCTGAGCACCTCAACATGCTTTAGACAGAATGGATCTTAAAACCTAAAACTGCAAATGCCATCATGACTTCTTTGGAGATAACTGGAATGAGTCTTTTTCTCTTTAACATGTATCTGAAGAGTTTCTCAAAACATACAAGAAATGCTTTCAATAAAAGCTCTTACTCAGCTCTGAAAACTATTTCCTTCCAAAGTAAAATGAACAGCTTAAAATCCTGCCATAGGTAAAGATGCCACATCGATGTTACAAAACATTTGCTGTGTATAGTGTTCACTGGAAGGCTAAAATAAATACGTTTTTCATCATAACTTTAAAAAGCTTCTAAAATGCTTATCAGATTGCAGCTACAGCATTCAACTAAGTACTAACTGATGTCAACAGCTGAGTTTTTTTAAGTATTCAGACTATTCTGTAATTCCCTGGAGATTCTTTGTATCACACCACACTCACTAGTAGTTCCTAAGAGTTTGAATATCAAATATCATGCCCTTATGATTCCATGTATCACTGATAAACCTACTGGAATGCACTTGTTAACTTGGTTTTGCTGCATATAGGAGAAAGAAAAAAACCACAAACACTGTAAAATATACTGTATGGCAGGTTTGCAGGTGAGCCACAGGGTCTGAGAACTGGCACCAGTTGTGCCACACACTATCCCACCTAATTTATCCTCTGAGCCTCAGCAAAAGTGGGAGGTTTTATTAAAAAAAATAAAGTAAGTTTGTTTTAAGCTGAGTTATTATCTGAACAAACTTTTGCCAAGTTCCTGGAATCTACTACATTTTAAAGTACTCAAATAGTAAGTTTTGTAGGCTTTCATAAAAATAAAGATGAAGTCTACTAAAAACACAACAAAAACTTCTGGGGAGAAGACTAGTTAAGCTTCCCTCCCCCAGGTTTATCATACTGAGGAAACAATACAGTGGCCAACTGCAAGAAAACACTTATGACAAAAAAATACATTTACCTGAAATTAATTAGGATCAGGTTTTCATTCCCTGAGACAAATTCTACATTTATTTGTTTGCCCAAACAATTATGTCACTAAGCAACACACACACACACACACTCCCTGTAGCCTAAATACTGATTTTAGCATTAAGTGCACTTCAGGTGTGTAACACAAGTAACTGCATCTTGCAGCACTAACTTACACCCCATGGATTCTATGAACACTGAGCTCCAACATAATTCATCATTTAGCATCCATAACTGTGGTTCTAGGATTCCTCACTTATCTGCAGAACATTTAAATTAATAAGAGTTTTCTGTATGACAGCATGAGTCTATATTGAATTAGCTGGAATCATGAAGTTGTGAGTTAGTGTTGTGAGAATCAGTGTCATGGCTATACTTCTTTAAAAGCTAAAAAAATGTTATTTCCTAGACTGTTTAGGGACTAAAGCCAGATCACACAGTCAGAGGACAGAAATCCATTTCTCAATAAGAACTTGGGGGTATTTTGAAGGAGCTATTTGGAAAACAGTTGTTTCTGTGGCAAGTCAAAGAGAATGAGGAGAGGAAGACCATCATGGTGCCAGTCACAGCAGGGCATAAATAATCCAAGGAGTCAACACTGCTCCTCTGCACTGAGCTAGGAGGAAAGCTTGCACAGGTGTGTGGTGAATTGTGCAGAGGAACAGATCGTGCTGAAAAAAGAAAAGAGATTTTTTTTAACCCAGCTGAGTTTACCAGTCCAGGTCAGTGACTACTTCAGCCACACGTGGCTGCAAGCACAAGAACAGCCACTGTTTGTTCCTACAGTGAGAGTGGGAAGTTATTGGTCAAACTACACAAAAACACACCAATCTCCTTTGGCAGGAATTCTGCAAAGAAAAGTAAATTAATATAGAAAAGCTGAGGGATTTCCAGTACATGCCAGAGACCATAGCTCCCTATGAGAAACTTCCTACAAATATAGCACAAACCCAAGTGATTTGCATGGATTTTGGTTTCTGATATCCACTGTATAAAAAACATTTCCAAGCTAATTTCTATTTCTACAGACCATGATGCTATTCAGCTCAATAAAACACAGTGTTCTCATTTCTCTGCACCTCTTCCACCCCCTGCCTCCAGCCACATCAAAAGAATAAACAGCATTCAAACAACCCAAGGAGATCCAAAAGAACATTGTCATTAAAAGTTTGTGGGTCTTGTGGGTGGGGGCAGGAAGATCTGGAAGAGCCATTGCCCTAAACCAGCCAAAAAAATTCAAACCAACTTGAAAGTATATGAGACAATAACAGCATCCAAATGATACACACAAGAGTTGAGACACTGCAATAAAGAGTCCCATCATCTCAACTCATAAACGGTCACTGGGGATTACCCACAGCAGACAAACAGGATTTTTCAAAGATGTTGTATATACAGTAAAGCATAAAGATTACAGAAATGCATCTCTGGAATTCCTGCTTTATTGAGTTGTTTATCATATAACTTACTGCATTATGCCTAAAAGAGCCAAACAACCCTAAGGGAAAGTCTGTTTTTAATCAGTCCCACTCTCACAAAAGCTCTAAAACTAAAGATTTTACCTATGTTCATCATTATTCTGTATGAACATTAATATATATCCTGGCCATCATTGTTGAACAGCCAGCCAGGAAGTTCCATAATTTTGTTCCATAATGAAAGACATCAAAATTACTCTTGAAAAAGTATTACCTTCACTTGAAAGCTAAGTTCATAAAAATCAAAAGCTTGATTTTTTTAATCTTAAATTTACTAATTTAAATCACATTAGTGACAAGCCCATTCAAACAGGAAACCTTTCCAAAGTCCTACAGTGACGTGAAAGTTTAATCACTAAACTGTAGTTAAATATTAACATCTAATATACAGATATCCTGAAATTAAGACTTTATACACAACCCAAAAAATCATGGTCTGTTTTAGAGAACATTTTCAAGACTGTCTGGATAACAGTTCAAACTGAGAACACTGCTTCTAAATAGCTGCCTTATACTAAACTCCTCTGCTCAGCTTCTTTCAGGAAAAACCTGGGACACAAGGTAGAACTTTCATTTCTTCAGCTTTACTGTTTGCATGTTGTAGTTTGTGTTTTGCTTGAAGAATATGACTACAAAGGAAAAGGTTTCCTTGTTCTCACTGCTGCCCACAGGATCAGGCAGAACTTCTGGAGGAAGGAGGAAGATTGTTTTTATTCTCCCCAGCAGGAAGAGGATGCTGAGCTGGGGAAAGACTCTCGACCACAAAGTGGAGCCAAGCAGGTCCAGCAGGAGCTGGTGGCACCCAGAGCCCCAGGGGCAGCACACTCACCAGGGGACACTGGGGAACTCTGCACTGCTCAGCCCTGGGTGCTGCTACAGGTGCTGAAACACCACTGCTGCACACAGAGACCTGCAGGGACTGACTGAACAGAGCAAGAGACTTGTTCATTTAAACACCCCACAGCCCTGACTTCTGACATGTACTTAAATGTTCTTTATTGGGAAAAAAAAAGAAAAAAAGAGTTGCCTTATTCTGTTTGCTAGTTTTACATTATAGGAAAAAAAAATCTAGCTTGAAAAGTACCAGCCTTGGTCTGCTTGATGTAAGGAAAAGATGAGAGAGTCTCACCTCTAAGCTCTGATTTAGGTGATGTGGCAGATGTTAGTTAGAATATGGCAAAGTTTCTAAAATTATGTGAAGGTAAGACATGGCAAGTCTTCCAAGTTCCCATGATTTAAAAATAATATATAGCTTTTCTAAAACAAGAAGCTACAAGTTCTCAATAATGGCAGAATGGACAAACATTCTTTTCTTGCAAGCAGCAATTTTCATTTCTTGCTTAAAAAAGGAAAAAAAAGGCAGCTGTTGTCCCTACAGTTTGTTAACTCCTCCTTTCTTTACAGTCAGGCAGTTTACCCTGAAGCCAGAACAGACACAGCAGGCTTCCTCTCACTCACTCTCACAACTTTGAAATGTCACTCCTAGAGCAATGTCACACCTCAAGTACACAATTAATTTGAAAAGCTTAAATTGAATGTACTATTGTGACAGCTCTAGAAGTTGCTGTTTGTACTCGTTGTAAATATGCATTTCTAGGAAGAATTTTGGTTTATTACTGAAAAATTATCCTGCTCAATTGGCACCTACTACTTGGCATGTGTGTACCAAAAACCTAGTGACAAATCCCATCTTAAAATGAAATTGTGCTGATCAATTCTATCTTCACCTTCACATTCAAACCAAGCAGTCACTGTGGGTCTGTGTTCCATCTAGGGAATATTTGTAGCATCTGCTAAAATATATGGAGTTCCTGCCTCACATGCCTCAGTGTCAAGAGAATCACAGAGCTGCTGTCACTATAAAGACTTGATTTTCAGAACACTGAAAGGTGAAAGCCACTGATCACAATTATTTTCTCATATGTGTGGGCCATCTGAAGCTAAAATAATTAATTTTGCCAACTATTGTATTACAGGTTTGAAAGGATGGAATTTCTCCTGAATTTAAACTGACAGAGTAAGCACTAGAATCTTTTTAATTTCAAGTCCTTTTTCTTTATGTGACAGATTGCAGCATCCTTAGAAGTTTCCTAAGGTAAAAATCTACAGATTAATTACATAAAAAATTGACTCTGTGCATAAAGAATTCTAGCTTCCCCAGGTTTTTCTTCAATTTGTTCAAAGAGTTTGCAAGAAGATCCAATTCAAAAGCAAAATACTGTTTATAGCATCATCCCATAAATCATACATGCATATTTCTTATGCCATCTTAAAAATGGGTTACCCAACAATGTCAATACCAGTGCTTTGTGTTATTTGGACTGACAATACCACAGGGATATTTCAGTTTTTCCAGACTGCTGAGGACACTCAGTTTTCACTATCACCAGTTACTGAGGGTCCTACAACATAAAGAACACCTGACCAGTTTTTCTTCAGCTCCACCACTTCCAAAGCTTACAAAGAAATAATGGCAAGGCCATTAAAGCAGTCCAGGAACTCTTCTAAGTGTCCTTTCACAGGTCAGCAGAGAGTACACCATCCTCCTCAAAAGAAAAGGTATTCACTTCATACCTCTCCAGCATTACCAGCATGAATCAGAAAGCCAAAAATACTTCAGTTTAAAGAAAAATGCTGTTAGCTATTGATTCCATGGCTAGAGGTAGATCTGCTGAAGCTGGTGTTGTACTTCCTTGTTTTAGCAGGTTTTTATACAACTACTTACTTGTTAAAAAAAGGTTCAATGAGTTTTGATCTAGCAGACACATGGTTTTTCGGAGGACTGAGGAATGAACCTGATGAAAGAATAAATTCAGTATGTAATATGCAGCTACAGAGAGCACCAGGAAGAAAGTTTGGAAAAGATTTCACATGTACCTAGGAAATTAGCCATGGAAATGAAGCACAGTCCAGTAATGTAAGCATCATATCCTGCTTCATGGAGTTGTTCAGATGCTGTATCGTAACTTGGAAATCCTTCTGCACTTTCTGAGGGGAAAAGGGCATTTATAAATAACTGTCAGAGAACATAAAGCCAGCCCTGTATGCTTACCCACAGGCATTTTGTTAGAGCATAACATCACTTGGGGGAATTTATATAACTTTCAGAATCTTTGAATTTTCTTAAGTTCATAAAAAAGCAGTTTTGTTTGGCATTTTAAAATTAGAACAGGTTCATAAGATGGAAAGTCCTTCCCATTAAAAAGCCCTTAATCCCCAGACCTGCTCAGCCAAAATGGAGCATTAATTGTAAGACAGTGACAGCAGAATTCCCCACAAAGGGTCTCTTTTTTCCTGACTTGCATTTAAGAGAACAGTCTAATTAAAAGCTTCACTATTAACCAGATAGATAGGTCAGATTTTTCAAGATATTTAAATGAAGACTAAAAGGAGTGATTTAAAGGTGTCTTTACTGACAAATGCATTTGGTGCTTCTGCTCTGCACATTCAGCAATATAAAAAAGTACTGCTCATCATGATTTTGATCAAGCATTGAAACTTTCCCTTTCAACATACTCCACTCTACAGTATTGCTCTCCCTTTTCTAAATCAGCAGCTTAAGAAAAATTCCAGACCCTTGAGCTAAGCTTGCCCTTTGACTAAATATCCTTCTGTTCACCTCAAGGCAAAAACCCCTTTTTCCTGCTAAAAGAACTTTAGTAATTTCTAGAACACACACAACTGCTGGCTGCTGAAGAAGTTTTCTTAGTTTTGTTTGTCCAAGTGCCTCCTGTAGTGCTCTGGCTTTGATCTAAAGGACAACCATCAAACAAAAGTTTTAAAAAAATTTCAAATTAATCCCCAAAAATCAACCTAAAAGAAAACACATCCATCATTAGAAGATGATGAAATTGCTGTTAACTGAACTCATCCATTCTTTTCTGTCTAGATTCCTATTAAGTTCCAGGTACACTTGTAAATATAATTGCACTGTACATACGGTGCCTTCATCTAAAGTCCCTTCATCAAAACACTAAGTATTAGCAGGGAATTTATAGTTCAGACCAAGAACAAAAATAATCAAAACATTTCAGAAATAAAGAGCATTTTGATATATCCTTACCAACTTTAG
The DNA here is from genome assembly GCA_024362935.1 of Setophaga petechia. Taxonomy (NCBI): domain Eukaryota; kingdom Metazoa; phylum Chordata; class Aves; order Passeriformes; family Parulidae; genus Setophaga; species Setophaga petechia. Next base: position 3,445,246 of record JANCRA010000027.1, on the reverse strand, counting down.
GAGGGCTGAATGGAACCTCTTTTAAACGTTTTTCCAGTTCTGCAAGTGATGTATTATTAATGAGCTCCTGCAAGAAAAGCCATCATTAATTGTCAATGCCAAGCACATTTTCCCTGGAAACTGAAATCAAACAGGATCAAACGAGTATTTACTGCTGCCACCTGGTGTTCTCTAAGGATCTGCCATAGCCCTACTTCAATGCACCAGAGGTGTGTCAAGACAAATTTCAGTTACCTTGCCTCACTTGCATCATAAATATTTATTAATGTTGCTCAGAATTATTGAGGGATTATGCCAAAGTAGTATTTCTATTTCTATCTGGTTTCATGCAGGGTACATGTGACAAGGGAAAAGGCAGCACAAACAGCAGGGCAAACATTCTAAATACTGATCATAATGGTTGAAGGTATTCAAGGTGAGTATTGAAATGTGCTTGCTGACTGGACATTCTTGAATAGTTTTATAAGTGTAAATACTGCTGATTTAAAGTAATACAGAGACAGTGAAAGGAGTCTGACAATCAGAGATTTGCTCCTACACATCAACTTAGCTGAGCAGCATTAGTGAATCTACTGATGAATTATATACATAGAATAAAGAGCCACAAAGATGTATGAGAGATGAATTCCTTACTGAAGCTCTTAATCAAATATATGCTGTCAATCAGTACAACAGAAACATGCAGAATCAACAGCCAGAAAAGCAAAACATCTCACACAATCTTTCTTAAAGTTGTCTGAGATCTATGAGGACCAGATTTCCTTTGGTTCTCAGTCAAGCTTAGCTGTTCACACTCATCAAGTCTGCAGACTGAAAATGTCCAATGAACAAGCTCAATTGATGCATTCATTTGGCATCCCAAAAGCAGGGTTTCATAACAACAGGCTAAAAACCCAAGTATCTGCTGTAGAATCACAAATATCACATAGCTGTACCAAACACAAAACTTGTGGAGGTTTCTTACTTTTCAGAATGCCAAAGCCTCTGTTCTTACCACAGCAGGGTGCAACACAAACCTGACAACACCTACAAGTGCATTAACAGCACTTCTTTATGCAAAGCTCTGGAGTCACAGAGCTATGCACAAAGAGAGATGCTGCTGTCTCAGCATGTTTTTTAATTAATTCAAGGGCACCTGGGAAAACAAGAGCTTATGAACACTTATCTCAATACTTCTTTAGAGGAATAAAACTCAGGCTGTAAGAGATTTTAAGAGAAACCTGTAATTTTTTTTCCTCCTGCTGACTACCCACTGAGCAAAGGCCACAAAAGAACCTAATGATGATAAAGCATTTTCCCAGATAAATCTAAGTCAGCATTCACAGTACTCTAAGGCTTTGAATATACAAGCAGCTTCCAGATCCTATTGTTCATGAACAGCACTTTTTTATCTCCTGAGGGGACATGCTACTTAACAAGAAGAAAATAATCTACCAATCACATTTTATCTAGCAAAAACTCTACATATTTTGGAATTCAAAGCTGCCAAGTTACCATAAAGCTTCAAACAAAAGTGACAAAAGCCACTAGTAGGAAAGTAAAAATTTGCATTATATAAATTCTGTAAGTTTAGATAAGGGGTAAAGAAAAATCATTTGTCTACAATAAAAGGAGAGTCACAGAAAATATTATTCAACATATTTCTCCACAAAGAAGTATCATTTGTTTCAATACACATGTATTAATGCAGTCTTGTATCTTCAAATCATTCTATAATATTAACTTACCTTAAAAGGTTGTGTACTTGCCATCAGTTTAGTATCCAGTAACCTAGAAACAAAATAAGAGCTAAATAGGTTGAAACAGAAGAATGTCCATTTTGCCAAACCCTCAGAAAATATTTTAGTGTATTAGCTGGGAAACAGCAGATACACCCTACTGAAAATTACTGTTGGATTTGGAACAGCCAAAACATTCCTTGGCTTTGTTCAGCATGAAAAAGGACAGCAACCAAGGAACAGCAAGAGATGCAAACAACTAGTAGCAAATAAATCTTGTTCCAAATGAAATGTAGATTCAAAGCACCAAACATCATGCCAAACCCAGGGGAACAGCAAGGGGGCATCTATTGCCAAGAAGTGAACCAACAACACTGCTTTTCTGGAAAAAAGCTGCTCAAAATCACTTTAAAAATTGTATTTATCTAACTTGACCCCAATTTCTTTTCCAGTAACAGCTAGGGTACAGGGCTAGGACAAAAAACATCAGCTTGCTACAACTCTACTGAAATGGATGAAAGTTTGAACTAAGAACTTACCGGGGAAAGACACACGATGTTACTTCCTTGAACTCACTTAGGTCCTAATTTAACATTAAACCAGAAGATAAATCCAAGTCAGTGAATTGTTTACAGTCTCAGGAGGACAGAGAGCAGCAGCTACAATTACCCAAACAGCCCCTAAAAGTGAGCTACAGTAACTGAACTCTCACTGTAAGAGATGTATTTGTCAGCACTACCATAGACACCACCTGCAATTACACACAAGTACAGACTAAGTATTTCTGATTTGTCTGTCATTAGTAATAAAATGTTCTCTCACTGCCAACACCTTATCCTACTTTATACCCTAGACTGCTTCTGATTCCAGCCCAGTTGCCCATTCTTAAGTGCTCCCAGCATTTTGCATTTCAATGGAATATAAGCAGTCACTCCAGGTATGCAGGGACTGCCTACAGGTTTAGATCTGCCAAGGGTCAAAAATACAGGAACTGCTGACAATTGTTTACATTCCAACAACATCCAAACTGGTCCCAAACTTTTTTTTCCCATCTTATGATCAAGTCTTTCCCCAAACACCATGTGAGCCATCCTTCTAATAGGACATTTGGCTTCCTCAGACAATGGTTTTGGTGCCAACACGCTGCTAGTCCAGTCATGAACTGTTACAACAGCCCTGCTGCAGCCTAAGTGTGCTCCCTCCAATTATTCTGACATTTTAACTCTTCATCCCAGTGAACATCATCCTGATACAAGACTGCTTATCACTTTAGAAAGTGTACTATATTCCCATTCCCATTTTGTAAACTACAAAGGAGAAAATGCCACATAATTGTGCTGAAGCTCCATACCAGTATAACACATCAGTCAGTTAAATATACCTGACATAAGGAAAAACCACAACTATCTGATTTGAATCTTTTAAAAATGTAAAGGAGAACAACTAAACTTTCTACATAAATATTTATGACCATAAGTCCAGAAGTACCAAACAGATTTTTTTAAAAGACTTCTTGACACTTGTTCACAGGCTGACCAATTCTTCTATTCAGAAGAAAGCGTGGAGATAATATTAAAAGACAAATACATTAAGGCATTTATTTCATCATCTGAACACTCAAGAGATTACTTACATCAGGTAGGGGGCAATAGAACTGATGGATGGTGTGCATAACATCCAGCAGCATGTTGTGCCCAATAACAAGCTTGCCCTGTGAAAACAACATTAAATGTCTGGTACATTTCCAGTCCTGGCCATGGCAAAGGGCATCTGTGCAAAGCCCTATCCCAGATGCCAGCCAAGGGCACAAGGGAACAGGAACACATCAAAGTTCCCCATTTGCCCTCTGCCTGCTCCACACACTCCTTCATTCTCTGAGAGCAGCCACTCCTTCTTCCTCTACTCCAGCATTTATCACAGGCTTTCACAGCAGCTTCATATGATGAGAAGATGCACTAGAAGAGCTACTTACACCTTGGTTTCCAAATGTAATCTGCTTAAGATTGAAAGTCAGGACATTTCCCTGTCCATCACCTTTTAATTCACTTACACAACACCACACAATATATTCCTTATGGTTATAACATACAATAGTTATTAAGGGCATGGTCTGGCTTCTCACAATGCAGAACCTTTCAGGCCCTATGTTGTACAAGCAAGCTCTTTGAAAAAGCTCAAGCAGTTTTTTAAAATGTTAACTTTCATTCATTTGACATAACAGTCCTTCTTTGACAGCCTTTAACTGCCAAGAAAAAAAAAGGAAAAAACCACCAAAATCTTTTCAGAATAGAGAAAGAAAAACCCACCAAAGCTCATTTACCTCAGAACTCTAAGAAATTGCTATTCTTGACTCACAGATACTCAGATTCTTCATGTCATTCTTTAGTTTGAGCTTACTTAACCTACTACACTCAACCACTGTAAGACATGAAACAACATAAACTTAAAATGCCACTTTAACTTATATTTCCTCTTCTCCTCCAAAATGTAACAGCAAAAGAATCCTTTCTTTAAATGATTTCTTTTTTCTCACAAACAAAGGTAGGTTAAAAATCACATTAACTTACAGAATTAGCAATGGCATGAACAACTCTGGAAAATCCTACAGCATCATTCAACTCTTCCTGTAAGAAAGATTCTGACATTAGCGAGACACAAATACAAATACTGCTACAACTGCACCTGCAAACTGCCAGGTGCCCCCAGGTTGCCTCAAACAGACCAAGAACAGACCATGAAGGAAATGTCAATATTTGGAAGACACAAAAGGTTACAGCAGGATGCTGCTCACAGAATTTCCATTTTACATGTAGCTCTAGTTCACTGTCAAGCAGGATGAGTCACAGGCTGCTGTCCTGGGCTGCCCCAAGCAGCCACTCTGCCCTCTGCTCACTCCCCTCTCCCGAAATTGGAGAGCAGACAATAGGATCTGTGGATAAGGATAAGGAGAGCCCATCCCCTCCAGCCTCCTTGCCTTTGGGGCAGGGTGGGAGGGAAAGCCTTGGCACTGTGCAAGTGCTGCTAGCAGCAGACAAAACACACGGATGGTATCACTGGGGTGTTAGCCACATACACACAGCAACACGCAGCAACACATGCAGCAACACACGCAGCAACACACGCAGCAACACACGCAGCAACACACGCAGCAACACACGCAGCAACACACGCAGCAACACACGCAGCAACACACGCAGCAACACACGCAGCAACACACGCAGCAACACACGCAGCAACACACGCAGCAACACGCAGCAACACGCAGCAACACGCAGCAACACCAAGGCTGCTGCAAGGAAGGGAAGCCTCTCCCCAGGCAGAGCAGCAACAGCTGCAGTCAGTTCATTGTCAGCAGTTCATGATCTCCAATAGTGCTCAGCAGCTATGACACTGCTAACAGCTCACAAGGTATTAAAATTAACCTATGGATTTTCAGCTGTATTTTTTACATACATTGTTCCATATGCAACAGGTTGAATCCTCACTGTCACTCCTATTAAATCAGACCATACTTTTATGCTACCACAGATTGAGGAAGAAACTTCTTCATCATTTATTAAACAAAACCAAGGAGAAAAAATAAAACGTGCAACTCACATTATATAATGCTGTAGTTGTATAGACTGACTTTTGATTAATTTGGGGGGTTCTGACTACAGCACAAACTGTTCTGTAACAGATTTTTCTTTCTCAGATCTAGGGAAGCAATTTCTGCCTTGTGTTATCTGTCTTTATTCAACCAGAACTAAAATTCAATAAAAACATTCACTGTTACTTTAATTCAGCTCTGAATGCTGCTAGTTTGAGCAAGTAATACCCCCACTAAAAACCCCACTGTAGTGGTAAATTGCTCCCAACCTGCCTTCTGGATAAAGAGATGTCATATTAGTTAATGTCTCTCTAGAGATCTCTTTTCCTCTTAAAAGGATTTCTGCATAGAAGTATTATTTGCTCCACCCAAACTGACTTTATCACAAACTACAGGAGTTTGATCAGGAACTTCCACAATTCAAGTCTTATGACCTCCTGAAATCTGCATCACTCAGTAAGCAAAATAAAAGTCTGATAAGCAGTGAGAGTGTCTGAATACACCAGGTGTGACCTCCTGGTCAGTTTGTTACCCCAGCAGTGGTTACAGTGTGGTTCTCCCAAAAATGACACCTTCACTGTACTGGACACTCAGCCAGCCAAGAGCCAGCCAGCTTTGTAAGAGAAGGGGAGACTCTGAATCCAAACCATGGAAGAACTTGCTCAAGAATTTCTGCAAGAAACTGATGTTTCCTCTTACTGAGACACACTTCTGTGAGAGCAGAGTCATATAAGGAGGTAGTCACTACTCCAGAATACTCATTCAGTATTCCAGAAATTCTGATTTTTAAACAAAAATTACAGTGTCTTGCAACTCTTTTTGCTCTGTTGCAAGGCCTAAGTTATCTGGTAGAATTTATAAAATCAAATTCAGCCAGCCACAGCAAACTAAATGGAAACAATACCAAACCCTATCCTGCATTTTTGCATTGCTGAGTGAAGTCAGAGATTCTCACCCTCCCTCTCTCACACAAACTAATGGAATTGAATTTATTTACCTGTTCTTTTGCTTGTTTCTGCTGCTCTCTTCTTTTTCGTTCCTCTTCATCTACCTTAGTAATAACAATATATCTCTCCTTCTAAAACAAAAAATGTAGAGTTTGAGGAGTGACTCTGAGAAGTTCAGATTTAAGGCTGCTGCAAGTTTCTGTAAATTTACATTGTAAAGAAAACTGTCATACCTCAGCAGCAGTTACTTGGCAACACAGCTGTTTCTATTGTGGGCACCACATTATCACCTACTCCCAGAAGCCTATTTTAGAAAGTTGTATTTGCTTCATTCACCAAACCTAATTTTCCCTAAACCCACTTTTTACTTCTCAAAAAACATTATCAGCATTTCCTTGTAAATAGTTTGTTTCAAATACCTTTTGAAGCAGAGATCTATGCTGGGAAGTGAGGACACAGCACATAATGCTGCTGGTTTTCCTCTGAGATCACAACCTGAACTAACACTGCACATCAGACCCACTGTATTTTAAAACACCTTTTAGTATCCATTTAAAAAGTAATATTAAGCCACACAAATACGTGCCCACACTCCATATGTTGGTCAGATAGAAACTAGTTCACTGTGTTTAATTTAAAATGCTTTGAATTTGCATAAAAAAGCTGAAGTTAGATCTAAAAATCAGGAGAGATGGTGAAACTGAGAAATACAATTTCCTTTCAACAGAACAAATGTTAGAGGCAGTAACAGGCCTAGCTACCTTATCTGACTCCAGAGTTTCCACGTGGATACCTTTTGGATACCTATATCAAAACAAATGAAAAGTAAATATTAATGGTTATTCACTTGGCATTTAGCATACTGAAACCACAACAGTAATTTAGTAATTTCATGTTTAATTATTTCTATAAGTCTTAGGCATAAAAGAACTATTACACGTTTCTCTTTAATTTTAATTGTGCAAAATTAGAAGCAATAGGCTAGTTTAACTGGCCTCCTTACATTACCTAACAGTAACTGGCACTTACACAATTCCCCATGCTATTGTGGAACCTGTAATTTCTTATTTTGGTGATATTAAGTAAACATCATATAGCTATTTCATCACAATCTAGAATCTTTGCTTTCAAGAAATCCAAAACAAGAATGCTCTCATTTACTTGCAACTCCAAGACAGCTTCTTTGAAGATGGCATCTATTTACTACATCACTTATTTGAAGACTTATTAACAACCCTGAACTCTCTGCTACCAGTAGATTTTAGTAGGAATTATTAACTCAAATGTCATCACCTCTGCTACAGGGTTGCATCACACCACTACAATCACATTTAGTTTCCAAAATAACACCATACACAGAGCATCCAACTGATAGCAAAAGTAAGAGATTATTGCCTCTTCCTGCTAAACCAGTAGCAATTACTCTCATAATCTCATTATAATAAACTAACCACAACTGTGCAACCACTTCAGAACCAGCAAGTTTCCCTGGCCTCTGGCTACTCCCAGAATTAGCACTGGGGAGCACATTCCAAACACTGCAGTGTCCTTTCCACCCTGATACCTCACACAGCTTTGATCTCCATCTCATTTATGAGCTGCCTCATGCCACAAACCTTGGATGCATCAGAACACTGATGCACAAGAGAATATTTCAACAGAGAAAACGACCTGTGAAGAGGTCAGGACACAAGGGCAATCAATAACTTCATTCTTCTGCTTTAATTAGCTCCATGCTACCTTCACAGCTTGGCTTTCTCTCTCCAGTACACACACACAGTGTGCTCAGCTGTGCTCTCATAAAGCAACACTGCTGAATGGTAAAAAATCACAAGAATACATTCTTCCATCCACCCAGAGAAGATGCAAGGATAAGTATCAGACAAACATAAAGCTACATGCTACAGGAAGCTACAGACATGTTCAAAAATGACACTGAAAAGTTGTTGAAAACACAACTGCTTTTTTTCAGATTAGTTCTTGAGCTCACTTCTTGAGATTCCATTTTCTAGAGAGAAGTTTCATTTTATCTGCTTCCAGTGTAAGTAACAGAGTGCCAGATTCAGTGCTGCAACACTGAATTAACTAAACATACAAAAAAAAGGACTTGCACATTTTCCACATCTTACTCCTGCAGTCACATCAGTGAAAATCTTACTCTAAAGCCTTGGAGTTTCTCCTAAGACCTTAAGAGATACATTCAGGCAATATACAAAGTTATCAGAAGTGCTGATGCTTGGATCCAACAGAAAACTGTAACCATACCAGTAGCTACCACAGAACTGCTATTTTTCAGTAAAAGCCCACAATCTGTATAAGCACATGCCCTTTCTGCTCACTAAAAACCCAGCATGCTGCATTTGTTACATAATTCCAGGCTGTGCTGTTCTATTCAGAGATTTTACACAGGATAAAACAAATACTAAGCTTTAATATCTAAATTAATCATCACAAATAAGTTTAATGTAATTCATCTTCAGAACATGACAGAAGTCTTCTTTTAAAGGGAAAAATAAAGTCTAAATCAATCACACCAAGGTTAAGTAGAGATATCTTACCCAGATTTCTTATCAAAAGTACTAAAAATATACAGTAAGGCAGTATTACCAGTAACTTACTTCCAGCTCAAGGTCTGATAAATTAATTTCCTTTGAAATCTAAAACCAAAAGACAATCATGTTACTAATAATCCTTTTACAGAGTGTCTCCTAGGAATGATTTCCAGTTTGAGCTGACTCTAAGTGTTCATTTGTAGAAAGTTTTTTAAAGCAAGAGTCACTGCTAGCAGAACTACAGGCTAGGAAGAGATTTACTGAATTGTGATGTTCAGCTGCCAAACTGTAAAAGCATTTACATCATGCTTTAAAGTCACCCATGTATCCTCCCACCAGAGAGTATTCTGTAGTCATGATCACTCAGTACAGACACAGGGATGGTACCTTATCCCCACCTTCACCAGGTTCTACTATTCCTGAATTAGTTTTTAAATTTTTTTTTTAAATAATCATACTCTCCAAATATCTAGTTTCCAAAGCTAAATAGAATTTTTAGGAAGGAAGCCTACTTAAAACAGTCACACACTGCCAACTGTGAACAGCCAATAGCACAATAGATTTTAAAAGTTTCTTTATAAAATGCATCTGGATCACTTCAGCAGTAACAAAAGGCAGTTCATGCATACAAGACATTTCTTGACTACACTTAAAATTATTTTGCCACTACATGCAGAGAGAGGTTACAGCTCAAAATAAATTACAACACCTGTATACATTATCACATATTCTTAACATTCAAAAACTAGTCAAATGTAGATTTTGCTACAGTTAACCCAATTAAACATATTCTTCCCTCTCACTCCCCTAATTCTCTATGACCAAAATAAAAAAAATTTTTTTAGAAGAAATGCAATTTCAGAAACTGACCCTGTACATGGCTCCAGTTCCAAACTTTCACTTTCTTCATTCTTTAATAAATCTTCTATCTGTTCCCTGGAAGAAACAGATTATTTGCTTCTGTATCTACTATTCCATTTTTTTGGAAGTTTACAGCTCTCTCCAAAAGACAAGAAAATGCTTCAGAACAAAAAGAGCAGTATTTTACAGTCAAATAATAGGCATGACTTCAACATGTGAAAATATCACTACTGTTCACAGTTTATAATATCAGAGGATATTAAACAGGGTTACTTACACTACTTTCTCTACAAATTTTTTCTGATCTTCAGGAATTGTTACAGGGCACTTTGTGGAATTAGGAGAAATGTATGACAGAGATCCTGCACCATTGGCTTGAGAACGTTTTTCATCATACTGTTCCCTTAGCTGTCTCTCTTCTTCCTGATTTAAATATGGAATTCCTAACAAAAAAAAAGGAAAAGCTCATCATAATTAGAGACTAATTAGGGATGCACAAGGATTCAAGCATTTGCCTCTGTTACACCCCTGCAGACTGAAAGCAAACCCTTCCCTTCCAGTGATTCTTAGAAAGGGAGTTACCATTGGCACAACAGTAGAGTGGATAAGAATAGTTCAAGAACTTCAATATGTGTTAAGACAGTATCATGGATGGCAGCCTTTTTTCTTTTGCAGAAAACAATGAAAGGTGTCATCACAAATTTTGCAGGCATTGAAACAAATTGAAAACAATCCAAAACAACTCACCGTTGCGAAAAACTTTATTAAAATCAAATCCTTGGTTTGCTAAAAAATCTATACTTGAACTCTGCAACAAGAGAAAAAGGCTTTACAATTGGTAAAAGTAGCTGTGGCATCACTTATTTTCACACTTTTAAAGAAATTATACAAAGTCCAAAGCCAAGAACAACCAAGTCTGTGACCCTAAAGAAGCCACTGAGAGTTGAGGCTCTGCTGCTTTTCTTACTGATTTTCAACTTCCATAAGGTACAAGAACCATGAATATGGTAAAGGATAAAGATGACAGAACACACTATGTGGAGAGAGGAAATAACAGAAAGCAAAATATGGCTCAGGAGAACAAATCTGAGACCAGAAAAATGTTGGCAATTAATCCTTTATTCTCATCTGCTTATCTTGCCTTTCACCTAGGAAGCGGTGAAAGCAAGATAAGCAGATGAGAATAAAGGATTAAAAAAGCAAGGAAACTGGAAGTTCAATGAGAATAGGGAAAAAAATAGAATCATCTTGCCAAGTTTGGAATATTATCTCAAATTCCAGAAATCACATATAACAAGATTTAAAAACTAAAGTCAAGGATATTCCCTTAAAGCTCCATTTTTGGGATTGCTCTTAACTGATGCTTATTTATTTTAGAGGAAAAAACCCCAACCCAGAAACTTACACTTTTCTACCTTTTAAGCTGAAGTTTGTTTCAGGTATACCTTAACCAAATAAAATTAAACTGTTTTTCTACTAACCTGACAGACAAACTTGACATCTGGTGAATTTCTGTTAAAGGGTTTTGGAAAAATATAGAAATTAAATGACTTCATTATATACCTGTAGAAAAGATGAGTTACATGTCAATACAGCTTGTCAGTATTTAGAAAATCCTCAATTAAGAAAACAAGAAATAAGAGAATAACATACTTTTCTTCTGTGTCATCATATTTAAAAGTGCAAAGGCCAAACTGAAAGAGCAAAAAATCCATGGAATGCTGTAAAATGAAAGAAAAATTTTGCATGAGAATAAAAGATGTACACATTTAAACATTACCAAGGTGCATCCAAATACGATTTCTCTCCATTTCAAAATAAACCAAATCTTCTTAACCAATTTTGTTTTGCTGGTAATTTGAAAGTAGATACACCAGAGTTTGTCTGCTAGATTTCATCCCCATTTAATCATCTCACTATTGGCCCAAGACGACTTTAGTATGCAGTTCCATCCCACAAAGAGACAAGAACTGAGGGAAGTTCCATCTCTCTTTCCTCCTGTTGGTCATACAAACAAGGTGCTGCACCAGCAGCAGCTTCAGTTTTCATTTTAGTCCATGTAAAGACTTTACCTTTTTAAGTTTCTGATACCTTTCTTCTGGAGTGTCAAAGCCATTTGTTAATGCACTAACTGAAGGCCCATCACTGATCCCTGAAAAAGCAGAACATATTTTGCTTTGGGTAAGCTTTTCAAAATTAACCACAGCAAATAAATGCAACAGCTGGCAATTGCTTTCACTTAAAGTATGTATTACAATTATTTAATTTGAGAAAAATACTACTGCAGTAAGCCACTCATTTTAATAGGGGCCTTCTAGAATTAAAACTCTTCTGCCAAAGCTCTGTATTCTGGCTCCTATTCAATATATCAGTAGCAGCCAAGACCTACCAGTACCCTAATGTAAATGGGCTTCACAACACAATGCAGGATCAAAGCCAAACTAAAAATGGGAAGAGTGTTACCCAGAGATTTATAGAATAACTTAAGTCACCTTAAGCACTATGCAACAACTGTACTTCCACAAACACCACATGTAACAAAACCTAGTCTCATCAGTGAACTGAACTCTGTATCCCAAAAGCAAAGTACCGACTCAAGCATCTCTCTGCTACACAGACTCTCACGGTTTCACAAGCACACACGTTCTTAGCACTGCCTTTCCCTGTCCAAACACTTGCGGGATCTCCCTCTCTTATCCCAATCCCACTGTGTGCTTTCATGGCACACATAACACCTTCTGGTTCTTTTACCTTGAGCTGCAACAACAATCAGTTGTCATGTTGAAAGATTTCTGTGGGAGCACAAGTATGACATGTATCTGACCAGACCCTTGCTACCGCATGTGTAACAGGTGGTTTAATCACTTTGTGGTAGCTCAGCTTTAGCTTTTTCAAGCCAACACATCACAGGAGCGAACTCGGGCACCGAGGTCAAACTACATCCTCTCAGAGACTGCCAACAGTTCACAAACACAAAACAGGTGCAACTGTACCTGAAAACTCTCCATCGATGGCCAGGAAGTCCGACTCTTCAATGGCTTCATACACTTTGTTTAGATTATCCTTAAAATCTGCGGGTAAAGGGTTAAAACACACTTGAGACTACAACCGACATGCTCCGGCAGCCCGGCGCCCCTCAGGGCCTGCCCGCCGTCCCCTCAGCCTCGGGGTCGCGCCTCCCCGCCCAGGGCTGCGCCTCATGGGTGAGCGGGGCAATGGGGACCCCTTCGCCATGAAGGAGAGGCTGAGGCCGGAGCGGCCGCCAGCCCAGGGCAGGGACACCGGGACACCGGAACAGCTTAGCGCCAGCGGCACAGAGCTCGGGACGCAGGGCCGGGTTATCACTCACTGCTCCTGATCACCTCCATCCCGCGCCCCCGCCCGCCGGAGCTCGGCCCGGCACCGCCCGGCACCGCCCGCCGCCGCCGCCGAGCGCTTCCGGGGCCGCCCCGCGCGCCGCACGTGAGCGCGCACGTGAGCCCGGGCCGCCGCCATTTCCTACCGGGGCGGAGCCCTCAGGGCTGCCCCGCCCTGTCCGCCCGCGGGCGCGGCGCCGCCGGCTTCGAACGGCGCCTGCAGCAGCTTGGCTTGCGCTCTGAGCGGGCCGCAGGACCCGAGCGGCTGCAGCAGGGCTGCCGGGGGGAAGGAAGTCTTACACCAGCCGCGGTTCTGTGGTGAAATGTCACGGATGTGGGCGTCGCCCTCAAAGCCAGAAATACGAAACTAGCAGCAGCCAAGAGGAAGGCGTGGGACTCTGCCTAGGAGACACCGGGAGGACGGTGGAGAACTGCTGCGATGGTGCCTTAATGATGATAATTCCAGGGGAACTGGAGGCATTGCCGATTACAGAAGGAGCGTTTTCCTGTTAGAAGCGGCACTTTGAGAGCTCGCTGCAGAAGAGCTGCGGGATGGGCCCGCGGCAGCGCCGTGCCAGGAAGAGCTGCCCCGGAGAGCAGGTGCTGCACAGGGACACAGGGCAGGAGCTGTGGGCACGGGCGGCAGAAGAGTTCAGAGGCTGTGCTGCAGGGCTGGAGTTCACAGGGCTCATAAAGCATCTTTTCCAGAATTCCGGCATAATGGAAACAAATGAAAAATTCTCCACAAATTGTGCGGGGTAATTTCTGCATATAGAAAAAGATAAATAATTATGCAGGATTTAGTGGAGAGAACTTTTAAAGATTCTTCAATATTAAGGTTTGCCTTTTCAGTATAAGAAATTTATTCAACAGACATTCCCAGCAATTCATCTAGTATGATTAATGACTCCCAGTAAGGTGTTAGTTAAAATGGCAGAGAAGTTTTTATTTTGCAGTAAATTGGCTGAAGCCTAAAATTTTTATGTTACTCCTCAGTTTTTTAAGATGCATTTCTGCACTTTCTAATTAAAGTGCTTATGGCACTTTAAAGTGGTTGATGGCTGTTTTAGAAGCCTGACATTTTCCCACAAGTAGCTGACAAATCTGGGAACTCTTTGCTTCCCTCACCCACAAAATAAACTGTAAGTCAAACAGTAAGTTGGAATAAGTAGGAGTTGAAGTACTATGTCTTACAGATTAGACATTTTTTACTTCAACATGTATGCATTGTTATGTAGGCAAAAGGAGCACCTAAAAATGAGAGCACAATACAAGCAGTTAGTTCAAGATTCCATGGTCTTTTGTATGTCAAAAGTTTTATAAACTGGAACAGAAAGGCCATGTTTTCACATCATTCAAGTCTGCTGCACAGACTATCAAACACTTGTATGCTCTTTTACTTTACTGCACATTGAATGTGAAACTAAGTGAAAAGACACAAAAAAGTAGTAAAAAACTATATTCTAGAACAAGTATTCTGGGCTGCATTTTCACCTTGCATACTAGGGTAGATCTAGATGCGCTTCCTCAGATCTAGAAGAGGTTGAATTCTTTCATGCTAGAGTAGTTTAAAGATCTGTTGATTGGTTCTCTGGAAAAAAAAAACCTGGATAATATGAGAGAGAAAACAATGAGAGACTATTTTCTTTCTTGAAATAGGCTGGAATAATTAAATGTCATTTGAACTGGGCTTGTAGTTTGTATCAAACTGAAACAAAATCTTCAAATAAAATGTGACTTTTCACAGTTGAAAAAATACATCTCAGAGGTATACTTTAAAGAATCACAGAATCAATTAGGTTGGAAAAAACCTCTGGGATCATTGAGACCCACCTGTGACCAAACACCACCTTATCATTTAGACCGTGGCACTCAGTGCTTTGTCCAGTCCTTGAACGCCTCCAGGGACGGTGATTCCACCACCCCCCAGCACAGCCCATTCCAATGTCTGATACCGTTTCCTAATGCCCAACCTAAACCTGCCCTGGTGCAGGGTAAAGCGAAGTCCTGTCACTCATTCCCTGGAGAAGAGGCCCATCCCCACCTGGCTACAACCTCCTGTCAGGATGCTGTAGAGAGTGAATCAAATTTTTTTGGACTAGTCAAAAGAATTTCAGTGAGGGAACAGAGACTGATAGAAGTAATTGTGCATGTGTGGATTGACTCTTACGTGGTAAGAATAGTCTCTGTGCACGATGCGTTAGCACTGCAGTAATCTGAAAGTCTCATTTACTCCTAAGATTACACCTCGAATCTCTACTGTAAAATCAACCTTGAATAATTTCTGCGGAGGAATGCTGCCTGGGTGCGCAGTGTACAGTAAGCAAGCGTACCTCCGTTCTCACGAATACACAGAAGTGCGTGCATTCCCAGAAATGGGAGTGTAGCAGTGCTCATGTCCGCTGATAACGCTTGAAATAAAAGGCGAGCGGCGGCGGCGTTGGCCGGCGGCCGTGCTGAGGGAGGAGCGGCGCTGCCGCTGCTGTCGCGGGGCGGAAGCGGCGGGGCGGGCCCGGCCCGGCCCCTGCTCGGCCCGGGGCTGCAGCCGGGGCGCCGCGGGCCCGAGCGTGTGCGGGCAGCGGGCTGGGGCCGCCCCTGCCGGGAAACGCCGCGGGCCCGGCCCGGCCCCTCCTCGGCCGGGGGCTGCTGCCGGGCGCCGCGGGGCCCGAGCGTGTGCGGGCATTGGGCTGGGGCCGCCCCCGCCGGTCCGATCGGGAAACGCCGCGGGCCCGGACCCGGACCCTCCGTCTGTGCCTGAGGAAGCAGCGAGGGGTGCAGGAAACTGGAGCTGGGAAGGGACAGGAGAGGAGCTGGGAATCATTCTGCTGCTGCCTCTTGCTTGGCGCAGACTGAGCGGTGAAATATTTTTCTGTATTTTCCACAGAAAACCTCTTGCCTCTGTCTTTCAGGAAGACTAGAATGTTTTCAGGGGCAAAATCTTGTCTTTATTTCTCTTACAAGTGCTGTTTCAGGTTTTAGAAAGCCAACAGCCTGTGCTTTGCCATGGAAATACAGGTTTGGAAGTCTAAGGATTCTAATTTCACTATCGGTTTCTGTTTTTGAACTTAGGCTTTTTTCGTAATTTCTGTTCTTTGCCTGCTTGCGTGTTTGCCTCTTCGTGCTTGATCTGGGTGGCAAGTTGGTAATTTAGTGGTAAGCAGGAGCCACAAGTGGAGAGTGTAATCATGTTTTGGTTTGGTAGTGTCTGAGAAGAAAATTGTCTAGTTCTTGGTGTCTTCTAACCTACCATGCGTGATGAGTGATTGATCTGGATCAGTGTTTTTCTTAAGAAATATACTGCTGACTAAGAGAATGGAGTAGGAACATCAAGCAAATATATTTTTTGCAAACTTGGAACCGTTTTAAATTCTTATCTGTGCATTTTATGTAATGTTAACAAAGTAACAAGTAAAGTTAATGTGGAGTTTAGACCTTGGCTGACAAGGTGTGCAGGTCAATCCCTTATGATTCTGAAGCATATGACTTGGTGGATCAAACTTTTTTTTTTTTTAACATTGCCCAGCAATGTCTGGCATTGACCTCTGTTAGTAATGTTTTATTCCATATGCTCTGAAAGAAGAGGGATGAAGTGAATTAGATCATTACATTATACTGGTATTTTAATTTTGTATCTGCTGATTATACTTTTAAATTATATTTTCTTTGACTGGTTTTACTAAAACTTTGATTAAAGCTACCGTCAAAAGTCATAGTGAATCTTAGTAAATTCTTTTGTTTCACTTTCGTGTATTTTATAACACGGAAGAAGAAAGCATAGGGAGATTGAGCCCAGCTATTTACATCTAGAATTTGCTTTTGATTGTAGTTGGCAATGAATATTTTGTTGAAAAAGTAGATAATTTTTATTTTGGGGAGGGCTGAGTTACTTAAAAAAATTAAAACCATCCGAGTGTCAAAAGCAGTGCAAAGATAAATCACATTGCTTGCACTTCTAAACTTCTATAATAGCTGTTTTCATGTTGCTTTGCAGAAGTAGTGCCTTATCTGGTTTGAAGATCTAAGAGAGCTTTCTGTTTGTGTAAAGCATAAAGGAAGATGGAAGAAGGTGAGACTTTACCAGGGGAAACAGAGAGGGCAAAAGTTGAAGCGTGCGCTGCTGCTGGCCTGGGCCGGCAGATATCGGTCAGTGAGTTCCTGTGCCACTGCTGCTACGACATTCTGATCAACCCCACCACCCTGAACTGTGGGCACAGCTTCTGCAGGCATTGCTTGGCCTTGTGGTGGGTGTCCTCCAAGAAGAATGAATGCCCAGAATGCAGAGAAAAATGGGAAGGATTCCCCAAAGTCAACATCCGCCTCAGGTGAGTGAACTATTTTGTGAATGTCTTTTTTACATAAATGAAACCACAGAAATTAGCTGTCTGGTTTCTTGAGTTTGCTGCAGATATAGATAATTGGTAATCTGAACTGTCACAAAGAAATTTAAATCCTAAAGACTTTGATTGTGAACTTGTAGTGAACTGTTCAAGTACAGGGAATTAAGGGGTGGAGTTGGTTGGTTTTGTTTTCAGGTTTGTTTCGGGGAGGGCTTTCCCCCTTCCTTCTACATTTTTTTGGGAGATGGAGAGCCAGGATCCTCAGTCTTCTAATATAGCTGGTTGTTTTCTAATAATTCTGAATTAGATTGATCTTGGATAATTGTGTAGTAATTTCTGTAATAGGAATTGTTTATTGGAAGAAGTGTGATCATATTGCAGAACAAAACTACAAACATCTACTTGCTGTCTTGAATTACTCCCAACTTGTTTTGTTAATAATACTTTATCTGGGGTTAATAATGTTTAAATAAATAGATGGTAGGATTGATGGTAGGCTTTTATGTTGTCTTTTGTTTAGCATTTTTTAATAATTGAGGCTTGCCAATGGCACACAGAATTCTAATTTTATACAAGAAATAACTTGGGAGTTATGTGATATTTTAGCTTTAGAAGCTAAGGAAAATGGGGCAGTGATTGATAAAATTCTAAGTTAACTAAGCTTTAATAACTTAATTTTTTCTTGCTTTTGAGTCTTTAATAAAGGCTGGAAAACAAAAATCCAAAAATTACTCTGTTTTCTGAATATTAAGCCTCAATGGTTACAGTATAATGACAAATATTTTTCCTATCAGGGACGTTATTGAAAAGCTATTTTCTGATGCCATTGAACAAAGAAAAAAAGATATTCAACAGGACAGTGATGTAGCACGCAGCTTAGCAACTTTCCAGAAGCATGGGAATGACCAGATGCCTACAGTTCCAAACACAGGAAGAATTAATCCTCGAGGAGGGTTTTTCTCAGGCGTTCTGACAGCTTTGACTTGTGTAGCAGTAAGTTTCATCTGGTTGGTTTTCCCTATTTGCTTCCTTAAGCATGCAATCAAATGTTCTTAAATTACATGCACAGTAAAAACATTGTCAGCACAGAAGAGACTCCAGCTGGGCAGAGTAAATAAAGTGGCCTTCAGAGCTGTCTGTCAGGAACTACAACTGCAGTGTTCAGCAAATGGAAGTTAGTGGGTGAAACTTCAAAATACTTTCTTAAAACCTGAATGTTCTAGTCTCCATGAAATGGAAGACTCTACGTGTGGAGCCTCTTATTGTGTGTTTATTTATATCATTCATGTATTTACTTTGCAAGTAAAGGATCTTTGTTTATTTATATTTGTAATCTACCTGTAGGTAGTTCTACTTGGCTATCACTGGAGTAGCAGGGAATTTGAAGATGATCTTCTTGTCCACAAGCCTGTTGCTAAGTGGTCTGCTGAGGAAGTGATACTGTGGCTGGAGCAGCTGGGCCCGTGGGCTTCACATTACAGAGAAGGATTTTTACTGGAGAAAGTAAATGGAAGGTGAGAGGCCTTGTGGTCAAGGACAACTGTTATGTGAATGGACTGTGAGAGCTTCATTAGGGGTGTCTTGTTGTGAAATGACCATACTGTGTTACATGGATTGTGGGAATATTCTGTTGATGTATCAGAATAAATTTCAGAAGAAATTTTAACAGTTGCTGTTGAAAACTTTTAGTAGTAGATACTTAGCAAACTACCTGAAAATTTTGTGAGAACTTTTTAAAGTGCTGACAATGCAGACTGAAATGATACCAAGAGTAAATCTACTGATGTATTATCCACCCCTTGCACCTTTCCTTTCTTGTGGAAATGTGCATGTGCTATATGCATATGTATTCCACCCAAGAGCCATGCTGAAAGCAGGCAAGAGGAAACTGGAAAAGAAGGAAATTTAAAACCCAGGCTCTGAGATGCAGTTGGCATAGAACACTTGATAGGCAATGTAATGATGATCTTTTAAAGTCCCAAAGTTTGCCAACCCAAAGTATTCTCTGATTCTTTAACCCAAAAGGTGCTACCTTGTATCAGTAGCTTGTTTCAGTGTGCAGTTGTGTATTTGTTAGTCATCTTTTCTGGTGAATAGGCACTGTTTACCTTCTTAATTCTTTTGCTTTTGTAGACTCCTCCTAACACTGACTGAAGAGGATTTCACCAAAGAGCCTTACAGTATAGAGAACAGCATCCACAGGAGAGCCATTATAGCAGAACTGGAATGTGTGAAAACTTTAGGTGTTAAACCACCACAGAACCTTTGGGAATATAAGGTACATTTTATATAAAAGTGTGTCATGTCATGTATATTAATTATTTTTAAAGTAATACCTTTAAAAGAAGATTCTCTTAAAACCAGGAGGAGTGTTAAAGTTCTGGAATTAGCTGTGTAAAAACTGCTCAGTTTAGTGACCTGTTGTATTGGGGAAAAAAGCCCTTTGAAAACTGATTGTCAGAAAATCTAAGAAGTGTCATGTCCCTTTCATATTATTTTTTCACTAATTGAAACTTTGTGATATGAAATTAATAATTTGATATCTTTTAGGCTGTAAACCCAGGAAAATCACTCTTTCTTCTGTATGCACTGAAGAGTTCTCCAAGACTCAGTATGTTATACCTATATCTGTTTGATTACACAGAAGCTTTCCTACCTTTCATCCACACAATTTGTCCTATGCAAGAAGACAAGTATGAAGATACTGTCACAAAACTACTTGTAAGTATTCAATACATTAAATATGCTACTTGATTTAGTTATAAGTATTTTAAGACTAGCAGCATGAAAACACATGATGTAATTATTCATCATTTCATCTCTACACTATGACTTTGAAAACAGCAGATCTACAGAGTAAGTGGTTCTTTGATTTTATTCTATGCAATCACCAGTGTTGCAACCATTACCTTTAATAGGATTGATTTTAGGCTTTTAAGACTTTAAATGTGTGAAACTGATTCTTCTGAAGTTCACATGACTACAGAAAGTGATGTTCTAATCTAATGGAAATTATTGCATTACAGTATTGCCTGCTAGCAAGTATAATAAATTACTGCTTTCAGTGTATAAAACCCCCAGCATTTCAACAAAAGACTAGTGGAAATAAGCCAATATTAAGTGAATTTAATAGAAAATTTATTAACAGTCTTTTTATCCTAATTACAGGACCTTAAAGATCCTTCTTGGAGGCAATGGAGAGAATTCACTGTAAAGTATTTATTTTTGCCATACCAGCTGATAGCTGAATTTGCTTGGGATTGGCTAGATGTGCATTACTGGACCTCAAGATTTATAATTGTAAATGCCATGTTGCTCTCTGTTCTGGAATTATTCTCCTTTTGGAGGTTGTGGTCAAGAAGAGAATTGAAGTAAGTCTTAAACAGCTTGTGGAAGAGGGTGGGGAGTACACAGCCTTAGAAAGTAACAGGCTTACAATTCCCCAGTTGCTCACTGGAATGATTGTCTGACCCAAACTCTGAGGTTAATAACATGTGAAGCTGCATTCCCACATATGCTACTGCTTGCTCCTGAATATCTTTATTTCTGTGCATGCTTCCAAGGGTTTCTTAGAGGTGGTTTTACTCATCAGATGTAGCAAATATGGAAACAGCAACAAGCATGTTCTTAACCACTGGGAGATATTAAACCTTACCTTGAGAACTGCTCTTATGGTGCCTGGTATTAGCTGTCAGCTGAGAACTAAATACATCAGAATTTAGTCATGATAGAGTGTAGGTATTATGGGATGAGTCCTCAGAATCATAAATAAGTTCAGTTGTACTGATACTAGTTATGATAATTTATCAGAATTTCTGTTTTCTGTTCCTACCTCAGTCTTAATTCAAGCATATTACTATTCATAGTAATATTCAAGCATATTACTATTCCAAAGATCACATAGGTGTGGTCTTTGGAATTGGTATGGGAGAAATTCTTGTTTTGGTGTGTACTGGGTTTTCCCTTTGGGAGCCGATAGAGGGCAGAGCGTGCCCGGAACAGCGCAGGGAGCAGGGGACAGCCTGGGGCTGAGCTGTGGTGTGTCCCTGCACCCTGCTGGGCTGAGCTGTGGTGTGTCCCTGCACCCTGCTGGGCTGAGCTGTGGTGTGTCCCTGGCACCTGCTGGGCTGAGCTGTGGTGTGTCCCTGCACCCTGCTGGGCTGAGCTCTGGTGTGTCCCTGCACCCTGCTGGGCTGAGCTGTGGTGTGTCCCTGCACCCTGCTGGGCTGAGCTCTGGTGTGTCCCTGCACCCTGCTGGGCTGAGCTGTGGTGTGTCCCTGCACCCTGCTGGGCTGAGCTGTGGTGTGGCACTGGAGCCTGCTGGGCTGAGCTGTGGTGTGGCACTGCAGCCTGCTGGGCTGAGCTGTGGTGTGGCACTGCAGCCTGCTGGGCTTTGGGGACTGAGTTCACTGACAGTGCTTCCTCTTTAGATCTGCTGCTACTGGGTTCTAGGGAAGTTTTTCCTGGAGTGCAAAATGATGTTTTTACAGGTACCCAGGAAGGGCTGAGTAATGAAAGCTGTAGCACCTGTTAGGTTTTCTTAGAGCTGGGTAAAAACAAACCAGAAAGTTCCTCTAAGCCTTTCCCTTTCCTTTTTCACAGGACTATTCCTCACAGAATGTGGAGACATTTCTGGAAAGTCTCAACCCAGGGACTTTTTGTTGCCATTTTTTGGCCTTTTATTCCTCAGTTTGTCTGCAATTGTTTGTTTTACTGGGCCTTGTATTTTAACCCAGTTATAAACATTGATCTTGTGGTTACAGAGATAAGGCGTCTGGAGACACAAGTGCAGTGATTGGCATTGGAACTCTTGAGCTGTTTAGCTTCTAAAAATGGACATTTTGAATAAACTTTGCTTTTCTTCTTTATGTATGTGGCAGTGAAGATCATGGATTGTGTTATTTTAAACATATGAAAAAGCTTTAAGATAAGTTACTCTTAAACCAGCTGATTCCAATTTGGAGGATGAAGGAAAAATGAGTTTTCTGTTGGAAAAAAAAAAGCACATTCCTATATAGCCATGTAAAACTCATACAATCATCTCACCCTATTTGTATGAGATAAATTTCTTTATTCTGTCCTGAGCATTCTGTGTATTTTCAAGCCTGCCTTAAAGTCAGTGTCTTCTGCACTGCTACAGTGATTTCTTTCTTTTTCTTTTTAAACTTAGTATTTCATACCAGCAGTGTGTTCCTCTCCTTCAGTTTGCCAAAGGAGTGCCCTTCCTGGATAGGCTTGATGTTGAAAGAACTTCATTTATCTCAGTCTCCTTTACCTGTAGCATTGTGACTGCCCTATACAGTCTCACAGTAGAGTTTGTTCCAAAATTTCTGCAGTAGAAGGCAAAGGCTACTTGAATTTTCTTGTGTCTTGGAAAATGTGATAACTACCATGGAAATTTTTTATTCAGCTCAGTTTGACTTCATCAATAGCTCCTTTCATTCTCTCTTCTTGAATTCTGTTGCTAATTCTTAAATATCTCATAAAAAGGATTCTTTTGGAAAAGTGACCTGACACTGTAATTACTTATGGCAATATAATGTGTGTATTTATGTCTGTGAGCAAATATTGACTGGGAAGTTATTTGTGTAAGCAGGATTGACATTTGTTAATGTATGTTCCTTTGACTGAATCAAAAGGTAAGATTTTTTTTCAAGAACTTTGTCCCCTTGCAGTCTGCATTGGTTTGTTGTTTTGTTTATTTTGTTTGTGTCAGTAATGTGAACTAAATTTGCCTGTGAATATTTTTCATGATTAAAGATCTCTCTTGAAATCTTCACTATTCCTATAGAGAATTTGGGTTTTGATTTTTGTTTGGGTTTTGATTTTAGTTATTTATTTTAATATTGAAGTACATGCCATTAGCTTTGACTTGTGCAAACTTGTTCTTTAGCCCTGCATCTTTGAGTAAATTGAGGTGGGTGAAAGTAGACATAAAACATTTCTGGATCTATAAATCTTCAAATCAGCAGGTACAAAACAGTGTATTATTCATCAGTTCAGGATACTGATTTCCCTTCCCAAAGGGTTAAAAATATCTGAAGTGACCCTAGCTAAAACCAGCTTTACACCCTGATGAGGTGTAAATACTTCTGAGCTTCATAAACTCCTGCTGTGCAGGATCAAACACTTCTGAGAAAGCCACTTGGTCCCAACAACTTCTACATTTTTTTCATGTTTCTGTTTTGGTGATGGTTTGCATTTGCATTTTTAAATCTGGCTCTAAAGTTCTAGGGGTAAATTCCTCCCTGTGCTTGCAGGAAATTCAGGGTGTACATAGAGTAAGGAGTCTGAGCTTTATCAAATAATCAGCTGTTTAGAAAACTCAATTTAAAAAGTAAATGTTGGAAAAAACCCCAATCATATGAGTCTTCAATGCAGGTAGCATTACTCCAGGTGAATGAAATTCAACACTTCAATTGGGCTTTGTAGTAAGGGTTTAATGTAGATGAGAGGGCTCTTTGTGCTGACACTGTCTCTTCATGAACTTTTTCCAGTCAGTTCAAAGTTAACAAATGCTAAGATTTGTTAGTGGAGAAGTTTGATTTGTATCTTATAGCCAGTGGAGGGGGGATAAAAAGTTCACAGTGAATGATATTATCAATCTGAAAAATCTGTGAATCTGAATTAAACAAAAATTAACATTGTCAGTTACTTCTTAAGCTGATAAACTCAGATTTCTATTTAGTCAATAATAAGTGTGTGGGAGAAAGTAAATAACAGGAAAAATGTTTACTTTGCCCATTTTGAGGTGGAGAGGATGAGATGGAATGCAGGAGTATCAAGAAAGGGGGAAATCATTTCTTGTCATTACTATGGCCAAAAAAAAAAGTAATTTTAGATTTAAATATATTCAGTAGTCATGTATCTGATACCTACACAAAGGCTGAATCTCACCACACAAAAAGTCTGGCCACAAAAGGTATTTTCTGTGGTAGGGAGCTCTAGAAAAACATTTGGCAGCTTCACGGTCACATTCACATGCCATTTTTTGACATTTATCTTCTAGTGAGTCTGAAAGAAAACACAGTGAGTTTGATATTAGTCTGAAGAAATTAAAAATCCCCAATGGAATACCAAGAATTGCTCCCTCATGTTCCATATTTGCAGTGCAAATCCTTACATTTCAAGTGCAGTAGGAACTGAGCTTTGGTAAGACTGAGAAGCTGTGCATCAGTCACTGACCACTGATCTTGGCAGGTGGAAATACAACAGCCAGATAAAGTCTTAAATACTCTTCTTATAGTTTTTTTAATAAAGGAACTCTGATAACTGATCTCTCTTCAGAAAGTGGTATGGGATCCTCCCTGCCTTTCCTCTTGCTCTAGTGAAATTTGATTTTGGGAAGAAATTCCATTCACATACCCTTTATAATCTACTCTAGGATATGGCATTAAAATAATTCATGGATATATACATGGCATGCAAAGGTGTTCTGTGTCCAGCCTAAACTGCCCACCTTTTTATTAAGAGGTTCAGTAAGAAGTTAGGAAAACTGTGTTTGTGTGATTAATCCATGTCTTGTCATGTTTGTTTTATAATTGTGGTGTTGTAACTTAACAGATTTCTTGGCATGAGTGTTTCTTCTTGGCATGAACATTTTCTTCTACAGCAATGTATTTTGGGTGCAGTGTGCCAGCCCAGAAGTGTGTGGTTTTTTTCTCTCTGTAAGTGTCTGTAAACTGAAGAATCCTTGATTACATTTTGTCTGAGTGTTTACCATTTTTGAAAGCTTTGCCAAATCACTGCTTGAGATTTGTCCAGGAGCAGAACAAGTGTTCAGTTTTGTGAATGAACTCAAATTCTGCCATGAAAGGGAAGTATTCTTAATGTAAATGTGTTTATGCTGCAGCTAGCTACTCAGCAGCACAGGTAACATGAACAACATGATAGGATAAAAAATGAAAACATGTTAACTGAGAACTATTGCTGCTTCTGTTCTTCTCCTGGTATTGCTCCAGACTTTATCTTCTCCCTGCTATGCCAGGGACTCGGTTTCCTGACACCATGCCTGATACCTTGGCCAGTATTTTGAATATTGTCAGGAGCAAAATCTTTACAGCCAAATCAGGGGGGACTGTAATGAGATTAATTAGTGTGAGAGAAGGTGTTTTGTCCATCTGGGGCAGGGGAAGATTTGAGCAAGCAGAGATGCTGAATGAGGTAGACACTTGGGCAAAGGAAAGACTGAATGTGAAGGAGGAAAGGAAGTAATGTCCCAGGTTTCATTTGTTTTCAGGTCAGGCAAATTCTAAATTGAGTATGAAATGAGGGGGTTTTGTGTTCTCTGTAAATGGCCAACTGTTGCCTTTAAACCATGGTAGTCAGAAACTCAGACTTGTTTTAAACAAGTTTATGTAAGAGTTTTTGCATTTCTGTAGTGCAAATAATAACCAATGTTTAAGCTCATTTGCATTGTAGGTAGAAGCATAAAATTATATCCAAAGTAACTGACTGAGCATCTGATTTTAAAACAAAACAAGCAAACAAAATCCCAAACAGCACACAAACAAAAAACCAATATAAAAATGTAGCGAGGAAAAAACCCTGTAAATATTGGGGGCTTGTGAGAAGCTACAGTTTTAATGAGTCTTTGAGTATATTGGAAAGCATTTGCTAAAAGTTTATGAGAGTTATGAACAAATAATTCAAAAGAAAAGCTGCTTTTTCCTGTTAACCATTTTTTGGGGTTTTTCTTTCTTTGTGATTTCTTTGTCCTTCCCTTACCTCAGCATGGCAAGTCTATTTTGGAACAATCCAACAAAATTTATCAGGATGTGGTTGGCAATCTGTTACAATTTGTACACTTGTCTTATGTAAATATTTTCAAATTAATATTTGTTAATTTAACTTCCAGAAATAAACATACTCATCAAATATTTTATTACCTCATTGTTTGAAACTGTAACCTGTAATTATCAATTCATTCATAAATTGCAGCCATCAGTGCAACTGATCAGGGATAACTATGCCAAAACCATGTCCATTATAAACTTACAAATAGTGGGGAATATTTTCTGCTAAGTGGGAAAAACATCCTTTTTAAACTGTTACAATTTTCCTATCTCCTGTTTGTAGTTGCTCTCCAGCTGGAGACTTGCAGGGAGTTGCATAACATGGGTTCCTCAGCAGATGTAAATGCTGAGTACAAGGATGGTTGTGGTTGTGTTTTCTGAAAAGGTAGTAGATGCTTGTAGCTCCCAGTTTTGTTTGCTTATGTCAGTCAGAGGGAGGATTAAGAAAAAGAAACTGCATTCAGTTGATTGGCTAGCTGTGCTTTCTGGAGGCACAGGGTATCCTTGCAAAAAAAGTCACAAAAGGAAGGATGGTAAACTAAGAGTTTTACAGTTAATTAAGAAAATACCTTTCTAAAGAGATAATTAGTAGAATTAAGAACAACCAAACCAAACAACCCAACACCAAAAAACTCCCCAAGTGCTCACTCACCACACACAGCAGAATTGTCTTTGCATTCCCAGTGGTAACTTTCAGTCTTTGGCTGGCACCCTGCTTGCTCTGCCCTCCCATAGCAGCAGTCGTGGTGAAAGCAGCACCTGAGAGGAGCAGAGATGGTGATTTATGGTCCCACAGTCTGGTGGGGTTTAGCAGTGGGTTACTACAGCTGGGGAGTAATAAAACACTCAACATCAGTGAGTGTCCAAGCATTACCTGCTCAGAAACCAAACCAGGGTAATGGTTTAAGAGATCACCTGGAAGAAATTACTACTTTTTCATGTAATAAATGATGAGAAAAATGTCTGCTGTACATTGAGCTAATTGAATATTCATACCATTCTCAGTTATATGTGAGTATGCTTCTCTCATAGCCCCTTCCACAAAGTGAACTGTTAGCTCATTATCATCAGAAAATTTGGAAAGTTGCTCAAAATTATTGTTTCAAAATTGTTCTTGTCATAATGGGCACAAAGAATTTTTAGGTTTTCTATCGACATTGTGAAACTGAACAGTGCAGGTAAGAATTAATGGCATTTAGTGCTTTAAAAAGGCATTAAAATATGCTGGTGTAGTGTCTCTGCTGTGGAATCACTGCCACCCCCCTGGGTGTATCCACAAAGTGGATTCATTCATTCAGTTTCTTCCTGGCAGACTATGTCAGGTCGATGGTGTTTAGGTTGTCTGAGGAACTTGTGTCCACAAAAGGAAAAGTTAATGCTGTGAGCTCTCACTTTGCAATTACTGTTTTTCCTGTGCTTATTAAGTAATTACTTGGTCATTCCCCACAAATCATTGTGTAAAGATCCTGTGGTACGTAACAGTTGAACAACACAGCTCAGTAACTCCATTTCATGCATAGAAATGTTTAAAAAAACCCAAACCACACAACAACAAAACCAGGACAAAACCCAAAATCATCTTCTTGTCAGTTAATGTTCAATCATAAATTGCATTGATGATAGTCAGTATGCTGTGATTTACTGCTAAATGGAAAGGTTTGGGTTTACAATTATTTTTCAGCAGGTTGAATTTTGCATAATTCTTATGTCTTATTTTGAATACTAATAACATGGAAATGTAAAATCAAAAGATTTTTTATTGCCTTTGTTTTTTAACTTTTACTTTAGATAGCTTCAATGTTTGAACTTTAAAGCTTCTCCAACAACATTTTAGTTATTTAACTCTTTGCTGAAACACAACAGCAAAGAAACAGTTGTACGGTGAATCCTGTATTAATGCAATGAGAATTTGAATTAAAGGCACGATTGTGTAGATCTACAGTAACACAATTTGAATGCCTCAGAAATTGTTAGCAATCTGAGCTGTGTTTAAACTTCGTTCCCTCTCTCAGATAGGCCTAATTCATATTTTAGTCCTTTCATTTGCCATCTGCATTCAGCACTGCCTGATTACAAACAGTTGTCTCACCAGTCCACTCTGTCCATGGGCCATCCCTTTCCCCCCAGGCCGCAGTAGCAGCCGTAGCGCAGGAAGGCGAAGGGCGAGCGGCCCGTGCTGCACCTGATGGCTCCGGCCAGCTCCAGAATCCCCCTGCGGCTCCTCACACGGCCTTCCCCAGCGGCGCCCTTAGAAACTGCAAGAGAAACTGTTACTGACTCCAACATGCAAATATGAAATTGGGATTGTTTGGGTTTATGATAATAAATAACAGTACTTGAAAATAATCCAGTTTTATTTTTGACACTTCGGGGCCACACTGCATGACCCAGTCCATAGAGAGCAGGATGCTGACCCCTGAGAGCAGCTGCAGTGGTTTCCTGCCATGGAGGCAGTGTATAATGGCAGACCAGTCATTTCCAGTCTTCCAGCTGCTGAGGGCCAACGTGTTCTGTGGGCCAGGCCCACCCAGTTCCTAAGATTAGCTGCTCCAGTGTTTTCTCTTTACCATAACATGCAATTTTGCCCATATTATTTTGTAGAATGTAGTGCTTTACATTGGAAGGAAAAGGTCCTTTATGATAGGGTTTTGGTTTTCCTCTTTTTAGACAAAGCAGCCAAATAACAAGTGAGGATGGTGTGGTGGATGTGAGGCAGGGAAATGGATGGGTGCTTGAGGTTTTTTCCAGGGAAATGAGAAAGGTGGGGTTTTAGTTATTTTCCTGTTTACTTTTGTTTGGAGTTGTTGTTGAAGAGATTCCCACTGTTATTTCTCCAGAACAAAATTTACTTTAGGAACTTTATTTTAACCATCCCATATCAGTACTAAAGCAAGAGATCCCAAGCAGCAGAAAACTGTTGAAACTCTGGGTGACATTTTTAGGGGTTCATGTCATGCTGAGAGATTGAACTAACACACTGAAGACCCCAATGGTGATGGGCAGCCTCTCCTGACAGTGCAGGCTCCAAGCTATTTACAGCAAATTTTAAGAAGCTGAATGGCTACAAAACATTTATTTTAGAAGGCTTCTGATTAGAGTTTCTTATTAATTAAACTAATTACATATTTTGGTATGAGGAGAACAGTTTATAAACCTAAACTCCAGTACCGGTTACAGATTCCAAAAGGCATTAAGATTTAATAATTGATAATACCTGTGATGGAGACAGACAGCAGAAAAAAAAAAAAAAACTTCATTGTTGAAGGCTTTGATGGTTACTTTCCTACAAAATAACTATATGATCATGCAGTTTTTATATAATTTGCATAAGCACATAATCTATTATAATAGCATAATAGAGTAACCTTTTGTAATAGATTATATCATAATAGATTATATGATTAACTATAATCAGTTAATGGAAAATCTGACAGAAAAAATACCGGTCCCAGCACAGTTGAGTAACTTGAAATGTGTGGGATGCTGGTGACCTCTGGCACCTGTAATTTCATGAAACAGTAGAATTTAAACACCTCATGAAATCACCTCAGTAAGAAATTCAATTGGTTTGTGTGTGAGAATGGTTAAAAAAGCACTTTAGGAAGAATCTGAGGCAGCATCACTTTCCTGACTGGCGACCACTCCCAGCTCTTGTCTCTCCTGCTTTCTGGGCATGTGATCTAGGGGCAGAAGTGTTGAAACAAGGGTGTTTAAACTTGCACATGCAGCTTTGGCCATTGATTAAAAGCAATCATATCCTGAGGAATTAAGAAAAGCTTCCTTGCTATGTAGTTGATTACAGCTTCATTTCAAAACTGCTGAGTTGGCACTGAACTTCCTTGCTGAGACAGTGCCCAGGATCTGTTGTGCATGGCTCCTGTTCCTGAACATTACCTGCATGTTTAGTGGGAAGTTTTCATTCTGGATATCAGAAGCATCCATTTGGTTATAAACAGATTTGTTTTATGATAGCATTGAGAGTGTTATCTTCACTGTCAGTAGAAGTTCAGTAAATTCTGAGCTGAAAACCCTGCAATAAGCCCACAGCATTACAAGTGACAACTGGTTATGCTCTTCAATGTCAGTAATGGTTACTCTTGTAGACAGCCAGTAATGTCTGGAGGAACCATGGTTAATGGCAGAGCTCTGTTTGCTCTGCGTGACCCTGGGGATTCTGAAAAAAGGGAAGAATTTTTGTGTCTCAGTTCCTGGTAACTGGGGAAGGATGGTGTAGGAGAGATACAAGTCATGCAGAAGAAAATAAGAATTTCCAAATCCTATTCCTGGTTTCATCAGAGAATTGTTTGCTAACCTGGGACAATTCCCAGTCCCTTGATTTAAATCCATGACAAGTAGAAGTGATGAACTCTCTGACCTGAGGAGCTCAAGTATATGTCATGTGTCTTAAAGGAAAGGACATAAACTTTTTGTCCTTGTAATGTATTTGTAATGTGTTACAACATCTGGACATCCAGTTGTAAACCAGCATGGCATAGATACTCTGAAGGTGATACTCTGTTTCAACAGCTTTATGAGCTGAGTTAATAAAAGCAGTGAAATAACATCTGAGAATGCACAGAGCTATGGAAACAATCAGAGCATCAATATGTTGATGATGATAGTATATATGCTGTTTTGTGTATTTAAAAACAATTTTTAGGCCATTCTTTCAAAGATTGAGGGTACAGAAACATTTTTATGGTAAATATGTGTAAAATTTCCTTCAGGGATATCTCTATGCTGTCATAGTGCTCCAGTAGTTCTGAACTTGAAACTTGGGAATAAGCAGACTTTCTGATCCTTTAATTATATTCTCACATCATTACTGTTTCATGGAGACTGATTCATTGTTCAGAAGCAGACTTTCTGATGCATTTCCAAAATCTTGCAAAAAATAACTGTATACCTTATAGAAACCTTCGTTTTTGCTTATCTTTTTACCTCTTGTTTCATAAGCCATCAGGAATGGCCTTTTTCACCTCATTTTATTGCCCACACAACTTACATGCTATCTCCACAAACTCTGGTCACATGTAAATTTTCTGAAAGGTTAAATTTGCCTGTCTTGATACTTTGGACCAGTTGGGAAACAGGTAAATTGCATTTCCCGTGCTCCTCACTGCCCACGGAGTGGCTGACTGAGGTCCTGACTCAGAGCTGTCGGAGCGCAGCCAGGCTCTGTAATGAGCACTCCAGGCTGGCAGAAACAGTGATTGCATTGCTTTCCTTAATGTTCTTCTGGAGTTGTCCCGTGCAAAGGATGAAGTCTGGAGGATGATCAAAATGTAGAAGGAATCAAAGGGGCAATCTGAGGTCAGGAAGTAGAATTGGGGCAGGGAGCTTGGTGGGCCCTAAGTTGGCCCCATTATGCAAGCACCTTACATTATGGGCTTTAATCACAGGACTGCCTTCCCCCAGACCCTGCTCCATTCTGTGCCCAGAATCTGTTCTAGGAATTAATTGAGGCTCTTTAGATCCTGCTATTTGCAAGATTTGGTGTGGTGAATTTGCAAACTGTAGGAATGTATAAGAAAACCTGCAAGAGAATCTTTTACTTAAGGCAGTTGACTGCTATTCTGGAAGACAGGATTTTATCCTCGCAGCTGTCACAAAGGTTCAGCATGAAGTTAATTTAATCACTTTAAAACAATGCCTATTGATGTTTACAAATAGTAGGCTCCCAACCTGCTGAATATCCTGGGGCTGGAGTACCAAGCTACCACAGCACTCAATGAGAACCAGGCTTTGAGTAGCTGGAATTCCGTGTAATTTTATGTGGTTGTAAGTTAAACTGGGTTCTACCATGTCACCATGGGAACCTAAAATTAGAGGATGCTTTTTTGTGTCAGCCCACATACCTTTCTGAAAAAGAGGGACGATAATACAGTTTCAGAGAAATTAGTACAATCAGATACTGTACTGATGAATACCTCAGAAAACCTATGAGGAAATGGACTGTGAATTGTTATAACCAGTCTTTAACACTGATTAATAAATAGGATGTAGGAGACAAAAAAAAATAATTAAATATTTGCAAAGTGACTAATTGGCTGTCTGAAGATGTGAGGCAGGGGTCCTTTAATTATATTCTCACATCATTACTGATTCATGAAGACTGATTCATTGTTCAGAATAACCCAGTTAGGGTTTTGCTGGCGATCTCAGCCCTAGCAATTCCTGCTTCTGAACTGCTTAGTAACTCAAGTGCTCCGTGACAGCTCACTCCAATACCCAGAGAAGAGCAGGGGTAAAGCTACTGACTTTATAGAAATATTGTTATTGCACGTGCAAGCTGCAATCTGAATTGAAACACGAACTTCGTTAGCGGAGTTGAACACTACTGATGAACTTCACAGAAGTCATGTGCGCCCCTCTAGCCCCGCTGCCGTGTGCAGCTGCGGTCTGAGCATCGGCCGGGCTGTCGGGGCGGCTCCAGCCGCCACCGGCAGCGGCAAACCGGGGGTTCCCTTGGGCGAGTCCCACCCCGCTGTGCCCGAGCGCTGGCCAGCTGTCACAGGGGCTGCTCTCCCTGGAACACGGGCACCTCCCGGGAGTGTTTGTCCTAACACTCCTTTCTGTCGCCCTCTTCCCACCTGCCATCCCCATCCGGCCCGGTCCGGCCAAGGGAGCGCATCCAGCAGAGCCCGCGGCCGCTGCCCTGGCGGGCAGGACCGTGTGGGTGCCGAGCCCCGGCCCGGGGCCCGGCTCTACTCACCGGCCGCCGGCAGCAGCAGCAGCAGCAGGAGCGGGGGCAGCGGCGCCATGGGCAGCGACGGGCGGGGGCGCGGGTCCCGGCAGCGGCGCTGTGCTCGGCGGCGCGGTGTGTAGGTGTGAGCCGCAGCCCGGCGGGCCGGCTATAAAAGGCGGCTTTCTGCCCCGAGCCGGGTCCCCCCGAGCCCCGGTCCGGGCCGTGCTGTCCATCTGGCCAGAAGGGAGGAGCTGGCGCTGGAAGAGCCGGCGGGAGCTGGGAGCTGTCACTCGGGCAGCGGAGCGCGGTGCAGGCGCGGGGTCACACCCCGCAGGTCTCCGATCGGGGCCGCCTCTCCGCTCCTCCGCACCTTCCTGCTCTGGCAGCTGTATTTTCTCTTTGAATTACAGCAGTTCCTTGGTAATTTAATCCAGATCTAGAAGAGGAAAGCAGGAACTGTGTTGTAAGTTAGTCTAGTGGTTAATTATAACCAGTGCTGAAGACGTGCTCTATCTGGAGTCTGCATCAGCCAGACTTCATCTACTGATTGCTCCTTTCCTTGGATGACTAAAGGACAACCAACTCCTAAACCGGTTGCGGGTATTTGTAGCTTGATAAAAACTTTTTAATTGTACCTCAAACAAAATAAACTCTCAAAGTGAATAAATTTTTTATACATTGTATATTTGCATATTTTTCCATTCCCTTTCCAACTCTTGTATTACTTTGTAAAGCATACAACTAGGTGTCTTATTACAATCAGTTTCATTGCTTCTCTCAACACACAGACAATACCATTTGCTTTTATGTGATTTTTTTTCTGTGTTCATACTTTCCAATTATTTCTTCAGACCTTTTATTATTACACTGAAACCAGTGCATTTCTTGTCAGTTGTTCAAGCAGTGAGGAGCCCTGAAATTTAGAGTATTGATTTTGTGTGCATGTGTTTTGTCTTGTGGTGCTCATACTTTTTCTTTTTTTATTGGCATTATTATAGTCCAGGATATTACCCCCAGAGGATCCCATTGAGGCCTACAGTGCTAGGATATGGAAAGAGAAATAAAACTAGTTTTATTTATGGAACTTACAAAGAATTTTTTATTTGTCATGTCATCTTACTATTGGAGAGAAGCTGGCAGTTTGGTGGGGGTTTTGTAAATGGTATTTTCACCAAAGAAATAAAATCTTTTTTTCATGCACATGCTGAGGAATAATTCTATTTTTGCATTAAAATGCTCTGATTTCTGCATTATAATATTCGTCTTAATTCAGGAGAGGTAGAAAATCATATGAGATCATATCTGATCATGACAGATCAGATTTGTTTTTGTTATGCTGTCATCAATCCAAGCTCTCTGAAATGTTTGTGTTGGCCCAGAAGTGAGGGTAGCATGGGATAAATGTGGAACATTGGTTGGAGGCAGGATGTTGATATGCCATTGAACACCTGGTGGGCCTTTGTGCAACCCCTGCAGAACACCAGGCAAGGTGTGGCAGCTCAGCCAGGACTGTGCATGGCACTTTGCAAGGCAGAGGGTGCCTGTGGGAACTCCACACAGCAGAAATAAGCAGGATTCCCACTCAGGGTTCTCTGCTGGTGTTCTGCAGAGAGGGGAAGGTTGCTGGAGGCTTCCCTGATGCCTGCAGATCTGTACCAAGCAGCCACAGGTGCTGTGAGCTGGGACAATGCTGCCAGCCCGTCCTTCTCCTTCCACCCCTGTGCCTGCTCTGGCCGGCATGGGGAGCACAACGGCCACTGTGTGCCCCAACACAGCCAGAGTGGAATACGAGGGAAGTGGCTTGTGTGGCAACCAGAAAGGTGCTCATGACCCTTGTAAGTGCTGGTAGAAAACCCATCTATTGGGGATTTTTTTTTTTTACATTTTTTAAAGATTTCATTGCTATTGCCATCAACTGGGTCAGGACAATTTTCTATTACTCATGGAGTCACATCGCTAATTACTGTTCCCCTGGTCTGGCACTGTCACTTACACCTCATTTGTTTACCCACTCTTCCGGTCAATAAGTCACACCTATTAGAGCACTTCAGTGGTGTCCGAGCTGCCTCATGAAACTTCCACTTGAACACTGTCCCATCCAGCATACCATTGCATATGACAATGAAAACAGTATCCAAGGGAGCAAGATGAATTACATTTCATCTTGTTCTTCAGGACGCTGACTGATGCAATGCATTAGTGCAGCTGATATGTTTTTCTCTGAAGAAAGGAAAGTAGCCTTAGAACCACTGAAAAATCAAATGAGACTGAAATGTTCAAACTACACGGAAAGTACATAAAGATGTGTAGGGACTGAAACTGTACATAGTGATGAAGTAAGGAATGCAAGTCATGAGTTCTGATTCCTATGAGTTTAGTAAAAGTTCAAAGGAGAACATCCAGTGAAATTGGTGAGAGGGGAGGAAATCTGATAGAAGGAAATATTTTTATTGAGGCAGAGCTAGATTGGCGAGTTAATTGCCAGGCATATGGCTAAGAAAATATACCAGTAACAGACTGGAGGTTCCTATGGATTACCATGATTGAGTCATATTTTTAAAATTAGATTTGGTTCCCTTTAAATTTCTTAATTTAAAACTTATGTAGCAGAGTAGACCTGTCATATTTCTTTTTGCAGTGTTTCTTTTCTTCTATTTGAAGCACTTGGAAACTGGCCTAAGTCCTATGTGACAAATGGCATTTTCCCTCTTACTGATGAATTCTTTCTGTCTGTCAACTGGAGCTGTGCAGAGGCGGGGAGAAGTGTTTGCTTTTCAAATACACTTTCTCAAAAAAGGCTTCATGAGCCTTTTGACAGATTTAATTGTTTTTAAATCTGAGAAATAGATTAATATAATTGAGACCTAAGGCTGTACTGAGGAACATTCTCACAGCATACCACTGTTATAGGGAAACTTGTTAAATGAGTTCTAAAAGCCTCATTTCTCAGGGTGCAGGATTATGTACATGCAGGAAAATGACAGACTATAATAACTCAAGATGTTAAAATGTTCATGGAAAGTGCTAGAATGCTCTAAATTATAGTTAATATAAGTGCAAGTTATCCACTACCCTGTGATCAGGTGAAGGTAGTGATCTTAGGAGAAGTGTAACAGTAGATTTACTGCTGACTTAACAGTTGAAAAGCTGTATTTTTGTATTAATAATAATTCCTTTAATTTTTTTTATTTAGTAACAGCAGTTATTTTTCCTGAGAAATGAAATAACATGGCAGCTATCTTGGTCAAATTTATAAATACTCTGCATTTAGCTTGTTGTGAATCAATGTAAAGTTGCTGCTGATGAGTACAGAAGTACTAGGGCCTGTAGGTGTCCAAGCAAAGTCCTAAAAAATGCCTAGAGCATTTTTTAGCATATAGCACATAGCATTTAAGCCATCAGGCATACCTGCTGCGTCACTGAATCAATGAACTAATAAAGAATGGTGAAAGAAATTATTTTTCCATTTTTAGAGATGGGAATGGAGGCAGGATGATTTGCTTAAGGTGCTTTATGATGGCTGTAGCAGAGCTGGAAAACAGGAATTTGATGTTTTGCATCCCAGGTTAAGTCCCAGATTAGGTTCTTCTGTGGCACTGTCTCCTGGAGGAAAATAAGGAAAGAAGCACATGCCTTACTGTGAGGGTATCAGAATAATTAGAGCTGAAGAGTTGCTTCCCAGCAGTTAAGTCAAATGACTGTGTTTACTTGTTGCTATACTTGGCAAATGTCTCTGAGTTATCCCACATCTTCTTAAACATTGGATTGGGACACAGGTCTTGCCTGGAATATGTCCTTTACAAGTGTATGTTCCTTCAGATACTGAATGTCCGTGTAGAACACAACTTCTTTATCATTGTTGTCTTCATAAAAAACCCAAACCAAACAGCCTTAATTATCTGAGTGTTTGGAAACATTCAGTGCCTTTGTTCCCACTTTGGAGGTTTGGCTGGGTTTCCTCACTTTCATGTCCTTCCATCTTCTCTTAATTCCTTTTCACAACCAATCCTTCCTGTTTACCAATGTTTTCTTCAGCTCATGTAGTTAGAGATGTTGTCCCAAAGTATACAAGAGTTATAAAGCCAAGTTTGGAGAGACAAGCTCCATGTGGAAGATTAGAAAACATTCTGCTAAGCCATTTTATAGTATTTTGCAATGTACCTGTATTATCTCAAATCCAGTTCTAGCATACACAACAAAATCCAACTTTAAGACTACCAGCCTATAGCATAACTTGTAATGTCTCTGGTAACAGTAAGTCTCTGAGTAGCACATTATGTCCCAAGAGAATTCTGGGGATCATGTCTGTAGTGTTGTCCTTTCCTACCCTTTGGCAGCAGTGTCACTCTGTCCATGCTGCAAAAACACCATGCAGTGTGTCACTGCCCATAACAGACAGCTGTGTGCTGGAAAGGCTGTTATTACAGAAATGTTCTTGAAACTGCTATCATGTCTGCAGAGGAGCTGAATTACTCCTACAGTTTTCTTCTCTCTTCCTTCTAGTTTGTTTTTCTCCTGATCCCCATTCTCCCCTCTTCTCCTTTAGCACAAGAGCTGCTAGCACAGAGTCCATTCCATCCATCCAGCCACCCAGGCAAGCAGTGAGATTGCAAGAACATCCTCAGAGCATCAGGTATTTACCAGTTCTGTCCATTTTTATAGCATGGAAATATATTGCCTATCTTTGAGCAAAGGCACACACTGGGGATGCTGGGGAAAGACTCTATAAATAACTTGCAGCTTGCTTAGCTCTTAGGTTCTGACAGTCATCTCTGCCTTCCAAAAGATTTGCACTCTCTAAGTCAAGTTCTACATTCAGCATTTGCATCCAAAAAAAGACTCATGGCCTGCTTCTTGTGGAACCCAGGGCTACTTCTTATTTTTAAATCTTGAGAAAAAGACTTGGCAATGCAATGTGTGCCTGTTTCTAAAACAAAATTTGAAGTCTCCAACATATCTCCTGAAGGATATTTGACTTGCTTTCTTTATATAGGTTACATTAACTTGATTCTTGACATGGCTGATGTAATGACCAGGATGATGGGATAGAGTGACCTCTCAGCACATTTGTAGGTGATACCAAATTGGGGGGAGTGGCTGGTACACTGCAAGGCAGGGCTGCTACTCAAACAGACCTAGTCAGACTGGAACAATGAGCTTTTGGGGACCTCATGAAGTTCAGCAAAGGCAAATGCAAAGCCCTGCAGCTGGGTTGGCATAACCCCCCCGGTGGGACAGGCTGACTGGATACAGAACAGCTTTGTAGAAAAAGAGCTGAGGGTTGTGGTGGACAAGCTGAATGTGAGCCAGCTGTGTGCTCTTGGAGCAAATGTGCCCAGCTACCAACTGGGCTGAGTACCACTGGTAGGTTTGGAGGGAACTGATTCTTCCCCTCCATCTGACACTTGTGACACCACATCTGGAGCTCTGTGTCTCATTTTAAGAAAGCCACTGACACACTAAAGCAAGACTACCAAACTGCTCAGGCAGCTGCAGATCATGACACACAAGAAGATGAGAGAGCTGGATTTGCCCAGGATTAAAGAAGATGGTGAGTGGAGATCATCGTGCTGTGAAGCACTCTGTCATGGAAGGGTGTAGAAGAGATGCAACCACATTTTTCCCAAAGGTGCTCAAGAAGCAATGAGCACAACCTACAGAAATTCAATATGGGAAACAATTTATTTTTTAAGGATCAAATACTGAAGCAATTTGCCCTGAAGGACTATGGCAACTCCATCTTTTGAGATACACATAACTCATTTGAATTGACTAAAAGCAACCTGCTTTAATGGGACCTGCCATGAGGAGAAAGTCGGACTACAAAACTTGCAGCAGTCCCTTGTCACCTACACAATTCTGAGATTGTGATGGGATAGAGATACCTTCAAATTAGCAGTTCCACCCTGCCAGGGAAGGAGACTCCAATATCACTTCCTTTTGCCTAAAGGTTTCCATGAAACCATGGCCTGTAGGCAGGGAAGGCAGTAGGCCTGTTCTGCAATGACAAATTAATTGATACTAATTTTTTCCATATATCAGCATGTAAAAGATGCAAATGCACTGGGGAAATCATCTGTGCTGAATTCAAAGAGACTTGAGATTTTGCCTGCTTCTATTATCTGGACAGCTTTGTCACAAACAGAAGCAGTGCCCTTTTCATACTTTCCTACCATTTTAACTCACTGTTATGAAATGGCTTTTCTGTGCCTTTGTCCTTGTTGACCATTTCTGAATTTTCTTCCAGTTCTATTTTTACTGAGACTGAGGAGAGGCTGCAGAATTGAATGCAGTATGAATTGAATGCAGGGTAGAGAAAGAACATGGATTTATAGAGACTGCAGACTTATATTTCATTTAAGAGAGAAAAAAAAGGAACTCACAGTTCTGTGTAACTTTTACCACATCTACTGGCTTTTTCATTGTCTCTAAATGTTTTAAACTGCTTGAAAGTAAATGAAGATTATTTTCATTACCAGTTTGTTTGTTCACTTCTTAGTTGTTTTGTTCTTCACCCTGTTAACAGTGAACACCCTATTGGTCTGGTCTGCTTGTCTTGCAACTTTCTTTCAGGAGAATCTGTGCGGTTTTATGGCAATTGAACCCATCAAGATAAAATCCCTAAATAATGTGTCCATCACAGGAAAAGTGAGTAGAATGTATCCCTTGATTGTTCCAGGCTAATCTGCACAAGAGCCCTCTGTGCCCACAGAGTGCCAGTGCACAACAGGAAGGCTAATGCTCAATAAAATGTTGTTTAGGCACCAGGAGGTGCTTGATTTCCAGTGAGAACTGGGGACTCAGTATTGCACTGGAAGGCAACAAATGCCATGGGTACCATACAATATAAACAAATTAGAACTATTTATATAACCTATAATTATGAAGAATTAAGCTTATGCTTCTTTGGAGTATCAATTACTGTCTTAAGAATACATTCTCCTAAAATGAAGAAAGGTTTTATAATTCTATAGACTTTGTATTTCCTTTAAAAAGATCAGTTATGGACAAAAGAAGACATTTTCAGGACACTTATGAGCAAAAGACTTGTAGGCTCATTGGCACAAGGAGCTAAGGAAACAGTGCAGTGTGAAGGAAGCTGCTGAATTGAAATCCCAGTACCTTGTGCATGTGACAGTGCTCGGAGAAGATGATATTTCACTCTTACAGAGTTCAATCAATCTTCAAAGACAAATGGAACTGTTGCATAATTTCCATAGTGCAGATTGAAAACTAGCACACCAATGGGTTTGGCAGTCTTCAGACTTGGTCATTCATTTTGATTTTATTTTAATTCAAGGAGGATGATCATCTGTTGACAGCACCAGAACAGATTGCCCGGAGTGATTGCAGAATTTCCCTCACTGGAGATATTCCAGAACCAGCTGGATGCAATCCTGTGCCACGTGCTCCAGGATGACCCTGCTTGAGCAGGGGAGTTAGACTGGATGGCCCACTGCAGCCCCCTCCAGCCTTACTCATTCTGTGATTCTCTGGCCTCATCCAAATACATAAATTGCTTCCTGGTTTAATATAAAACAAGTTCCTCATGGTGATACTATATTTACAGAATTTCATCATGAGCCATCTAGAAAAACTCTTATCTACAGATCCTGTGACTAATAAAGTTCATACCAACCTAAACAAGTAGAGCTGCATTCTTTCAAAGAACATCTATGAAGACTATTGTTCCTACATATAAAGGAGAAAAGGTTTTAACTGTATATGAAATGCCATCATAAAATGAAGAGACCCAATGCCATGAAATGCAATATACCCAATGCCTCCTTGCATTTACTGTACAGAACGAGGCAGTTTGCTGTACTGTGTGTACCAGGCCTTGCTAACTGGCATCAGGATGTGCAAGGCAGAAAGGAAAAAAGGGAGTAAGGAACCAGGCCCAGGAAAGCTTTAAAACAAGGGTTTTTTCTTCAGCTGTTAGAGGTGTGAATCTTACTAAACAGATTTAAATTCTTCTGAGTACTTATCCTACAATACATATACATAGCATCCAATCAAGGGTGATCTCAAACCAGCAGTCAAAAAGTGGCTGTTGGTTTTACCAAGTAAAGTAGTTCACTGCTCTGACTCCTTTTTTGACAGCTTTCTAGTCTCAAGTCTAGGTTATAGCCTTCACTGAATAGCCTTTTAAATAAACAGACATTTTCCCAAGTAGCCATATTTTTGTGAAGTAGTCTTCACAAAAGTCTTTCAGAGGGTAGGTACTAAATATATTTTTACATTTTTAGGGTGTAAACCAGCACATTTTGATTGTGTCTCAGTTACTTAATCAAAAGTATCTTCATCTAAATTAGGTTGAATTATAAAAATTTTGTCTAGCTTCCTTTTGTGGCTATGATACCTCAAAATTAGGAGTAATATGGTACATCCAAAATTTTATGCTGACCATATTCAGATCAGCTTTTAAAATAAACAGCTTATGCATACTTGACATTTTTACTTCACAGAGCAAAACAGTTCTGTGTACATAGATTATTCAGAATTTTGTGTGTCTGCACACAGGATCTGCATACTGAAACGAAATGGTGATTTGATGCTGCTGTGAGGCTCACAGCCACTTAATTTCCTAATTCTGTTTGCAATTCTTTAATGCCACATTAATGTTTCAAAGTTCCTCTAGTTATCTCCCCTCTCAGAAAGAAGAAAAGATAAACCCTCATTAGTTTATGCACCGTGTAATCCCTAGGAAGGATTTGCCTGGGACAGATAATCTTCACTTATGTTGAAGTCTTATTTAGAATGGAGGGTCAACTTAATTACATAAGCAAGCCTAATTTTTATTCTGTAAAATATTAGACTGAATTTTTGTTTAGATTGGTTCTTTCTGACAGCCACACAAAAATACCTGAGTAATTTTTATCAAAAAACCCAGCAGCCAATACTGCACATCCCTCTTCCAAATGCAGGGACATTCACAGATAATTGTGTGCAGAGATGCTGCTGAACATCCCTTTTCTCACCACCAACTGGGCTTTCTCATGTACTTATTTTTGTTGAAGCAACACATAGTTTGTCTAAGGATGTGTGCAAACATGTTTTGCATCTTCATACAATAAAGTTAAATTCAAA
Source organism: Setophaga petechia (assembly GCA_024362935.1). Taxonomy (NCBI): domain Eukaryota; kingdom Metazoa; phylum Chordata; class Aves; order Passeriformes; family Parulidae; genus Setophaga; species Setophaga petechia. The sequence continues at coordinate 3,403,313 of JANCRA010000027.1, read as the reverse complement.
TGTAAAGCAATGTAAAGCAGTACATTCTCTGCAATGAATTAATTCCTGTTCCTAGGGGAGGGAATGCATCCTAAGATCTAAATAATACAAGGACTAAAAGATCATTTCTTTCATGAATGGAGAGAAACATTTTCTACCATAGCACATATATTGCATCCCCCCTCGCTCAGTTTTCTGTAATCTGCACTGTTGGCTGATTGCTGCACAACTGGAAGGACTGGAATTACGTGGGTCCTTTTATCATCATTATGACAGCAAGTTGAAGGAAGAGGAGGAGCTGCAGCAGTCCTGATTTTACTTGAAATACTGGACTTAGAAACCTATGTGAGAACACCAAGCATCACAATCCCTTGGAGAAAGGTTGGCCTCGAAACAAGAGTCACTGCTTACTGCTGTGCTGCTGCTTTCAAGTTTTTTGTCTTCGAATTTTGTTTTCCATCACTTTTTTATCTGGCCATCATTTTTTTATCTTTGGCTTTTTAAGTCCCTTGTCATTTGTTCATGGAGCTGAAGGTCAGATCATCTGATCTGACTTGTATGCCACAGGCCCTGAAATTTCTTATACCAGCCCAAGTAATTTCTCTTTGAGCAAGGCATATTTTCTACCTGCTAAAGCATATAATTAAATTTGGAGTCACACAACATTAGAAGATAAAGAACTTCCTGTTCTGTTATCAGAAGAGCATCTTGTAAGGGACCTGTGTCTGGAAAAAGGCTGAATGGAGTAAGCCAGAGGCAGAGACAGGCCAACCTAATTAGGGAAAGATTTATTTAAAACTGATTGACTTACAGTAAAATGGGACTACAGACATTCAGAGTGTGTCATATTTTTATAGTAAAAAAATTAATTTAATAATCGTGGGTTTTTTAACCCTCAGAAAAAAAGGCAGGCTGTTAATTGTAATATTTGCTATAAACAATAATTTGGACCTTTGAGAAAAGGAAGCCATGGTAGTAAGTTCCATACTAAAATGTTTCAACTGACAGTCAGAAAAGGTTTAGTCTTCAGAAAATATAAACAGCATTTGTTACAGGTTAGGTTCTGACCTCAGTTAAACCAGTACATACCTAAAAGGTAACAAAAATGTATAAAGTTATCTAATACCTGAGATTCAGCACTTTACAGAAGAAAATACATTTTAAAGTAAATAAATAATCACACTGCATAAGTCCCATTTTTAAAATTTAAGTAGTGAGACTCAGGATAACTGAAGCTCTCTACAAAGTCAGTGGCAAGTGGACATTTTGAAGAGCCCAGCTGCTTGTCCATTTTCTGTGCTAAAGTGTGCTAGTTCTGCTTATTGATCAACAATAACAATGCTGTGGTTTTAAAGAAAGGCTGACATGCCCAGACTACATGAACATAGAAAAACCTCAGAAGGCAGGCAACATTTCCTTTTAAAATAGCTTCTAACAATGCTTTAGTATAATTATACATGCTCCAGACTGAGGTTTGGAAGAACGTTAACTCTCCTGTCAATCAAAAACCTCCTTTTTATGCAGCCAGTGGGTGGGGTGCCATATTTGAGAGTGCAGCATTCAAGTTAAAACCTCAACCATCCAAGGTTTGTTTTGAGTCTTACAGCACACAAACTCAAACGTTAAATTTTTTGAAAGCCTACAGTGTTAGAAACACAAAAATGGATTTATAAAACATATTTCAAAAGCACGTAAAAAGTGAAAAATTGATCAGAGTGAAGCATGAGGAACAGCAGGACTCTGCCTGTTGTAGCAACTTCAATCTAATGGCAGTGCAATTGTGTTGCAACTACAATTGTTCTTAAAAACATGACTCCACATACCTGTGTGCCACCTTGCAATAGCTGTGTGCACTGTGTGAAAGGTCTGTGCTGCTCCATCAGTGCCATTATGGGTAATGGCTGCTGTAACCTGTGTGTGCCTCTGGATTCTCCTCCATACTTCAGAATTAGAACTCCATGAGCCACGGATACTGAGTTAGTCTGTCAGCCCACTGTCATGGAACTCTCAGCACTTCTGACAATGCCAGTTTGTAGGAGTAATCTGTATATACTGGGATGCTTCCAATCCAGCTGGCAGCTGCAGGTATGTCAGCACTACTGAATTAGGCAGTGCTAAAACAGTAGTTCACACTTGCTTCCCAAAAGTCTTGGGCAGTGTGCTTAGTAGAGAATACTGACTCTTTCAAGGAAGAAGAAAATGTGCTAACTTTATTTTTAGATATATTAATTTCTTCAGAATAATTCTCTGAGGAACCACTAATTTCCAAACCTTGTGTTGCTTATATGGCAAATCAATTTCAGCCTGAGATTTTATCATTTTAGGCTCATATTGGTTTGAATGCAGGACAGAGGGACATAATGCACAATTCTTTATGGGAAATACTTTCCTAGGGTATCTATAGCAGCATTCATAGGGTCATGGGATGGTTTGGGTTGGAAGGAACCTTAAAGATTATCCTGTTCCAACCCCCTGTGTCACAGGCAGGAACACATTCCACTAGCACAGGTTGCTTTAGGGATGCATTCAAAGAATTCTCATGCTTTCCTACTCTACTTGTGTGATTTCCTTAACTTTCCTTAAAAAAGTTTCCTAAAACTAGAAGGATGCTAGTATTTTGAATCCTGTATTTTGGTAATGATTGTAAAAAAAGCAAGGAAAGCTCTTATCAGTTTGGTGCTCAGCAATATAAAACCAGAAGTAAGTACATTGAATGCATCAGCTAACTTCATTCTCCTGGTGTTTTTGCAGAGGTATTTTCTTTGAAGGATCCTAGTCAAGTCTGGCTGCTCCTTATTAAAAGTTTTATTTAGATTCAGAATTATTCAGCGTATATATAAAATTGTTAGTTTTGTAGCATGGCTTTTGTTTCACCACATTTCAGGAGACATTATTAATTTTTTTCAGTACTTCTGCAACATAAGAAAACAAAAAACAAATATTACTGTTAGGGACTTCAAACTCCAATTGCTTGCAAAGTGTCAGAGGTGAAGCTGAAGAATTCCTTAAGTATGTTTTTATACACAGACAGCTTGAAGATACTTTGCACGACTTTGACCTTTTGGAATAAGTATGACAGTTAAGATAAGCTGGTGAAGAAATGCTTATCCTGTTTGCAGGAATTAGGGTATTGGTCTATAACTGAGCATCATGGTGGCATTCTCTACAGAAGGCCTGAGCTTCCTCCATAGTACATGGAGAGAATTGAGAATTCATGAGAGCCAATATGATCATTGGGAAATTTCTGTTTTAGCCACATGGATATGGTTAAGCGAGGAAGAGAGGTGTAACATTTAGCCTCTTTGACCTAAGCCTGCAGCAGACTCAGTGCTGATGTGTTAGTAGCTTTCAGGATACGAGAGAAACAGTTTAGAGGCTCTGAAGATGTTTAACCTACTTAGCTCACCTATGAAAAGGATAATCTGCTTGCCAGCTTCAAGAGGATTATAAGCAATCCTTAGCAGTCTCCTGCAAAACTTGCTTCAGAGAGATCATTCATGCTCAGACAATCTATCTCACCAAGTGTGTGATTTAGCACTTCACTGTGGCTCAGAACTGAGACAAGCTGATTGTCCTCGTGCACGGTGCTTTGGTTCGTTCGATGGAGCTGTCTCAGAGCATGGGACCCCTTTGGGGAATAAGACAGGAAGGTGTCCTCCAACCATGACATTCAATCTGTGTGTTCAGACTAAAGCTGTTCCAAGGTTAACCCCTGAAATGTGCATTGAGGCTGAGCATTTGACAGCTACACAGCATTTGCTTTATCAAAAGGCTTCATTTGGATGAGTCTGCTTGCACACAGGCATGAGCACCTGGTCAAAACAGCAGCACCAACACACCTTCCTCTCTGGTCTCTCTTGGACAGCTTGTACTAAATATACACTCCTAAAAGGCACACTAACTTTCCTTTGACATTACCAAGAGATTGAGATCTTCTAGATCTTGGCAAAGCTAAAAGGCAAAGAAGGGTTTATTCTGGCAGGAAACTCCCTGTGGACAGAGGTATTCCTCAGTTCTGCTGTGTTACTTGGCAAAGCACCATTCTTGAACTGAATTAGACAACAAACAAACCCTTGTTTCCCCCTCCTCATCTTCTTTATGGGCAGATTTAAATCTTATATACAACCTGTGATAGAAAAGAGATCAATTCACTTTACCCCTATTCCATCTTTCCAGTTATAGCAGAGTTCTCCAGTATTAAAGACCTGTTGTAATTAATCTCTAAATGAAAGCAAAGCAGGAGGGACAAGGTCAGGTGAAAAATCAAGATATGGAAGGTAACTAAAACACAGCTCTAAAGTATGGCTGCAATGAGCATTATGCATTGAATAAAACACTTCCTGAGTTTCATGCTAGCAGTCTCTGTCTTCCAAAGGAAGTAATCAGACACACCTGATATTGCTAAATTAGTCAGTGCAGCCACAGTTACAGAAAAGCAAATGTTAAAACTGAGATGTGATGTAAACAGCCGAAGCTCATGATAATGGGTTAGCTAGTTACAACAGTGGGGTAAATATTGTATTAGCAAACAGGTCAGAAAATAGGTGTAATTTTCCTCACCTTAATCTCCAAAGCCTGTTTATTACATACAAATAAGACAACACCTCTGAGAAAATGGAATGGAACAAAATAATAAAATAACATAGGACATAGATTGCTACATTTAATCATTCCTAACCATAATAAATAACAAGGAAAAAAAGATTCTTTTTACAGGGTAGAAAAAGTTCCATTTTTTTTTTAGAGAAACTGAAAGACTAACATAATATTAACAAACTGAGAAGTATCTCTGAAAGAAGAGTTGACAAACTAAAAACAACATTATGTGCTTATCCTGCACTTTCAGAAAGGGTCCTTATCTCACTGGACATGAAGTGAGAACTGCTCACAGAACTATCTGAACTTCTGACTGCTCATTATCTGTAATAGCTAGGATAAATAAATTATTGTTAAATCAAGAATTGAAGCAAGGTAGATATGATTCCTATTGAAATACAGCCTTTTTGTCCACACAGATACATTTCTCCAGTTGTAAGAAATTTTGTAAAGGTGTAACTGTCTTAAGCAAATAGTAAAGTACTTTAAAAGATTTACAGATCTTCAGAGTATGCAGTGTCAAGGCTCAGTAAGGTAGAAAACTGAATTTAATTTTCAAAGTTCTCTGTGTATTTGGCTCTGCAAATGAATCTCGAATTTCATAGTCCAGCAAAAAGCTTTATTTGCAAATTTTTACATACTTTGGACAATTAATGCTTAGGAAGGCTATCTTAGCTAGGCACCTTGAGTGTAACAATTAGAACATTTTTAGAACAGTGTGCTGGAAGAGATGGTTTGGCTGTTTGCTGTAGAGACATTTTCTGGAATGGTTTCAGTTTTGCCCCTGTTCCTGTCCAAGTGTGTGTCACCATCAGGAGACAGCCTAAGCTGTAACACCACCCACAGCCAAACCATTCTGTCTCTTCTCCTCCCCCCTGCCAAAGTGAGATGGTGCAGTTTGATTTGCTGCCAAACATACTGAGAGGTTTGAGTAACTCAGATACCTCAGAGAGTAAATCCACCTGGGGAAAAAAACCTGGATCCATCTCCCACCTGGCCATGATAACTGTTAGCACCCTTTAGAAAAGGTTTAAACACAGAGACTGGCAGTACCCCACACCCTTTTTGTTTTATTTCTGGCTAACAGAAGATCTCTAGACAGCCATCCATTTGAAAAATGGCTTTGTGGTTTTTTCTGCCCACATTAGAACAGTCATCCATGACTTTGTCACAATGCAATGCATTTTACTCATGACTCTCTCTGAGGCTATCCTGAGGCCTGAAGCTGATGCTCCTGATGGTGGCTGGCATTCACATTCCAGCTCAGCCCTGCTCAGTATGTCTGCTTTCTGTGTGCTCAAACGCTGCACTGAAACGGCTTGACTTTATTTTATTTTGTTTTATTTTTAAATTCAAGCCATCCTTTGGAACGTTGCACCTTCCAGCGCAGAGGAAGCAGAGGGATGGTTGTTCCTCACCTGCCGTGGGCGGGGCAGACACGCCCCGGGAGGGCCTCGCTCCCCCTGCTGGCCCGTGGCAGCGAAATTCCCCTTGGATCGAGAGAGACATCCCGGAGAGGAGGCACAGAGCGGCTCTTTAAGGGGTTCATTTTTGCCGCGGATTACGACTGGGTCATTGAAATCAACCCAAGATATTATCGGTTGTAAAGAACCTACAGGTGTTGCACTGCCTTCCACCAATTCCAACAAAATTTTAACATGCAAGAAATCTCAATTTAATTTTAAAAATGCTAAATAGTTTCCCAAGGAAACCAAAGGTTGCTCGGCAACCTCGGGTTCATACCACAAGAGTTACAGTGTAACTTGTCCTGTGACTGTTGTCAAACACTCTGCTCCCCCTCCACCACCGTCCATCTCCCCGAGACTGCAGAAATCAGCCTCTGCCAGGGCAGAACTGTATGGAAAAAGCAACTGAACTTCAATGGTTGTTAGGCTGCCAAGTCACAAACACAGCTTTGCAGCATCCCATTTGTGTAGCTGGAAGATAGTGATGCACTGTTTAGCTCAAGTCAGAGGGTAACCAAGTTATAATATATTGATGTTTATGAAAGAATTAGCAAAAAAGTAAAAAAAAAAAACACCAAAAGCTCTTCATTCACACACAAGTAAGTGTTGTCTTCTATAGGATATTTTTTCTTGCACGGATTTAGAAAAACATTTAGAGTGATGTAGCTTCTGCTAAAGTAAAAGCCATCCTATTTTCATGGCTCAAAGCTATAATTTGACTGGTAAGTGCTGGAAATTATAATGTATAATTTTGTTAGCATTTAAAAAGAAAAACCTGCTGCTGTTTCAGTGATGCAGTGGGTCAGGGTTTTCAAAAGCATGGTATGCACATGAGAGAACAAATAAAGTACCACAAAGAGCATAACTTGCATGCTATACTCAATTTTTTTATCACAGATATATTAAGAATTCATCACTACCAAGCAAAAAGCAGACACAAACCCTAATCCTGGCAGCACCTTTAGTGAGAGTCCTCCTCCACATGCTGGCCAGCCACAAGAATGTGCCACAGATCGTCCTGCTCTGGCCAGAGAAATGCTCACTCACCTCTGGCCATCCCAAGCAAAGAGCTGTGTGGCAGCAAATTCATCAACAGCCACTGCAAATTGACTTTTAGCATGGATTACACAAGACTATATTTAACATACACATGATTACCTTGACTAAACAGCAGTATTTTGGTTAAGTCACCTTTGGAAGAGAATTGTGCATACTCTAATTTAGTTCAGTTCAATTTTGCAGGTTTCTCTTCTCATAAAGTTTTAATATGGTTTAAGTAATTCAGTTTGGTTAATTCAGGCCAATACCCCCAAGCATGACTTTGCCAAAGGGGTTCTCCTCTTCATACTCCTGTTTTGTATAAAGCTCTGTTTTGATGAAATTTACAGACTGTATAGATTCTTTGTTGTGGAATATTTCCTTGGGTAGTAATAATAACATAAATTCACGTCTGATCACATCTGACTCTTTTTAGACATGTTTAAAGGGAAAAAATGGAAATTTACAGGTTTAATTATTCAAGGAGATTTTTTTTCCTCCCCATGACACATGCAGAGCTGGAATAACCATATATTTCATAACCACTGTTTGAGGAAAGAGAACAATGTCACCATCCATATATTTAGTTTGTAATTCTGAGCCTGGGAAAGATCAAGAACTTGATTCAAATTTAAAAAAAATTGAAACAGCAAAATCAAAAGTGTTTTGAAGGAGTACATTCCTCAAATTATCTCCACACATAAATATTATTCACATCAGGAATTCCAGTGAACTGTAATCCTCATGTCAGAAAGTGTTGCATGATAGGGACTTCCCATGCTACAGATAAAACATGCTTGTCTTCCACTCATCTGGAACTATCATTCACACCCATGTAATCCTCTTGATCAGTGAGCACATAATAAATATGGGTTCCAAAACAATTTATAATTCTTGAATTAAAAAATGTCAGACTGGTTTTGTCTCCTCTCCAAAATTTGGTTAGAGTTCAAGAGAAGTCCCTTTGTTTGCTTTGTTTCGTAAATTTATTCCAGATTTTATGGGAATGTAACTTTTAAAGTCAGGTACTTGTTCAATAACCTCCTAATTCTAACCCAAAATTTATATTGTTTTCTAACAGTTTGAAAGGCAGCATATTTATATAGACATTTTAGTAACTGAACTTTACCTGATGTGATTTTCAAGCTCCTATTTCCAGTCTGTATTACATCTGATTACATCCAAAGTAGTCAGGAATTCCCAACAGGCCATTCTCTCCAGGTGAATAATATGCAGCAAATCCTAGCAGCAGTCTTGGAAAAATCAGCAGCATGATTTATGTAATACCTAGAAATCAAAAGGATTACCAGCTAATATTAATATTTTCATTGTGTGACTACCAGCCAAAAGGTTTTGCCTCAGCAGTGGTTTGTTGTTCTGGATGAGAATGACCATTTTGCTTGCTTTCTTAAGCTGCTTAGTGTTTAAACAATTTTAATTTGGAATTGGATAAGCCTTCTTACCATTTCTATGGTCTATTTCATGGTTTATGATCCATGGATATAACTGTTCTTCTATGCATGATCTTTTTTTTTCTGTTTCTCTCGTGTCCCTTTAGATCCTGCAGTAAGCAAAGGGCCAATTTCACCATGACTCTCAGGGATCTGTTAAATGCCATACCATACACTTAAGCACTACAATTTAATATTTGACTGCTCTGATTGAATTGTCACAGTCTGAAGAATCACTGGGCTAAGATCAGCAGGAGGTAATTCACCCTTTGGAGCTGAGGAAAGCCTCAAGACAAAGCTTCAACAATTTAGACACAGTTCCTCTAGGGTAATTAGACTGGAACAATGTTTAATACATTAATTTATTAATAATTAATGTTTTAGGACTCACAAGGTCAACAAACTTTCCATCAGCATATCAGTATAACCTGATAAACTACAAATTAGCTGCATTCCTTTCTGTCTTGATTAGTGGCAGTTTAATCTTCATACTCTACTGGTTAGAACTTCTAAAGATTTCTTTATGCAGTCCTACCATACAGGTCACATCAGTGACCACAGTCCTTGTGGGGGCATCTGTACAAGACTGGTCAACTGCATTACTGACATTGCCATCACGAACGTTGCTGAATAAAAGGAAACAAAATTAGAAAATCCTTAGTTGAAAGGATTTTCAACTAAGTTGTAAAGAAGCCACAAAAATCACTGAGTTTAGCTCCTGGTCCTACACAGGACAGCCCAAGAATCCCACCATGGGGCTGGGAGCCCTGCCCAAACATTCCTTGAGCTCTGTCAGGCCTGGTGCTGACAGAAAATCACTTTCCTGGGGAGCCTCTTCAGTGCCCAATTACCCTCTGGGGAAGAACCTTTTCCTTATATCCAACCTAAGCTTCCCCTAACACAACTCCAGCCATTCCCTTGAGTGCTGCCACTGGTCACCAGAGCAGAGATCAGTGTCTGCCCCTCATGAAGAAGCTCCAAGACCACAATAACGTCTGACTTCAGTCTCCTCCAGGCTGAACAAGCCAAGCGACCTCAGGTACTCCTCAAATGGCTTCCTCTCCAGACCCTTCACAGTGTTTGTCAGAACGCAATTATGCCCACAGAGACGGGAAAACACAATTCCTCTCATTTGAGAAAGCACTGAAGAGAGCTCCAATCCAGCAGGGGGTGTGTGCCACCTGCCCGGCCCAGGGACGGCGTTATTGCTCGGCCCCGGGAAGGTGTCCCCGCCTCCACCTGCCGCTGGTCAGACTGGCCGCGGCTTAAAGGAACGACAGCACAGCGCTCCTTGGGCCTCGTGCTCACTCAGGGGCTTTTATCGGGCAAAGGTATTTTCACTTTGTGCGTTCCGACACGAGAAACCCCAGGTCACAGCAAGCCCCGGGGCTCATTCGCGCTCCCCTCAGCTGAGCGCGGCCCCGCCGCCTCACCACCCCCAGGGCAGCGGGGCGCGCGCACGGCGCGATGCGCACGCGCAGCGCCCTTTCGGCCAGGAGTGACGTCACTGGGCGGAAGGAATCCCGCCAGCTGCTTACGTCACGCGGCTTCCGGGAGAGCCAACTTGGGTCTTAAAGGGGCGCAGCGGCTCCGGATAGTGGCGGCCCCGGGCTCGGTCGTACCGGTGTCTGCACGACCGGTCAGACGGCACCGCCCGCACAGGGCCACAAACCGGGCGGGGCGGGCTTCGGCCCGCAGAAGGGAAAGCAGCGCGGGGGCGGGGCCGCAGGCAGTCAACCAACCAATCAGCAGCCAAGAGCTTCCCAGCCGCCCCCAATCAGAAGTAGCGCTTCCCAAAACACTCGTGGCGAGCCAATGGGAAGCCCGCGCCGCTCGCGCTCGGCTCGTGCCGCCCCCGGGCTGTGCCCGCGGCCTCCCGGCAGCAGGGGGCGCGCGGGGGCGGCGGCGCTGCGCGGGCGGCGCGGAGGAGGCGCTGCCGCCGCTCTCGGTGTCGTTATCGCCGTCGCCGCCGTCGCGCCCGTCCCGCCGGCCCCGCCTCCCGCTGCGCTCCCGCGGCCTCACAGCAGGTACGGGCGGGGGGAGGGACAGACACACCGCATCCCGGTGGCCCCGCGGCACCCTCCGCCCGAGGAAGGAGTACCCAGTCGCGGCCGGCCCTGTTGCCGTTCCGCCCCGCTCCGGGCGCGGGGAGCCGGTCCCGCCCGTCCCTTCCCACGCCGCGGGGCCGCCGCTCCCCGCCGAGGCGGAGCCGCGGGGTTGACGCTCCCCTCCCGCCGGGGGTCGCGTGTCCTCCCGGCCGTGGCCGCTGTCGGTCCCGCCGGAGCCGCGGCCGGGCCGGGCCCCCCGGAGGTCTCTCCCCGGCTGCCAGAGCCGAACAAAGGCGGCGGGCGGGCGGGAGCGCTGGGGCAGGACAGCCCGCGGGTAGGAGCTCTCCTGTTGCGCCGTGACTGGAACAAACCGCGCAGAGCGCTGACAGTGCCCGGCCGGGCCCGTCCTCTGCCCGCGGCCCCTCGGCAGGAGTTGTTGGGGCTTTCCGCGCTAACAGGTGCTCGGTGACCTCGGCCGTCCCTGCAGCCCGGGCACGGCGCCGGTGCCTCCGGTGTGCCCGGGCAGCCCCGGCAGGCAGCGCTGGAAGTGTTCTGTTACCGAAAGTCAGAACTGTCTTGCGGGAAGTGGGAAAGAAACCCCAAACCAACCCCACAACCAAAATCAGCAATGAAACTCGAAAATTGTCGATTGTAGTGACCAAAATCGAGTATCAAAGGTTATCTGGGTTTAAATGCTGTTGATAAATCTGGATTTATTGGTGAGATGCTCTTTCTGCGGTTAGGTTTTTGGATCTGTTCTTTACTGAAGTATCTGAGAGCTGTAAACCGAAGTCATCAAGCTCTGCTTCTTAATCTCCTAGGGAAGTGAAATGACTTCACAAAGCGTTTTTGTTCTCTCCTGTTTCTTTACATGGATTAAAAAAAAAATGTAGTAAAGCCGTGAAAATAGAAAATAAATCTTGAAAACTATCTTATTGTTTTGTGGATAGGGAAGAAGTGGGAGGAGATGCAACTAAATACAGAAGGTAAGTAAAGAGTGGGGAATTAAGAGGTCTTAATTTACTACTATATGTTCTGTTTTCTTTTATTCAGATACTTCGTTTTGATTACAGTCAAGTTCACTTTTTAGAAATAAAAGGTGGAACTGCATTATGTCTGTGTGAGGTGGTTTTTTGAGCTGACATAACAGAATTCTGTGATTGTGGCCAGAAGTACTAGATTAAGCAAAGAAGTTTACTTGGGACTATTGAAATGTGTGTTGTGTAATGTATTTCCTGTTTCTCCCCCAGCATCTTGCATGTTTGAAATGTCTCATAGAACAGCTCAATGATGTGTAAATATGAACATAAACTCTTTTGTGCTTTTGCTGTCTGAGGAACACATTTATTTTTTACAGATTTTGTATTAAGGTCTCTATTTTCCCTTCCTTGTTTTGGTGCCACTCCAAGTCTGATGAGCAGTTTACAATCTCTGGAAGGCATGCTTTAGTTTGCACTGTCGTTTATTATCTGTTATTATGCTTTTAATCTGCCAGATGACTGGGATGGGCAATAAAAGGGCTTTGACAAGTCTGCTTTCTGGCAAGGCTTATTCTGTGTGCTCCATGTCCAGCTGGATCCTTGGCTGGGCTGGAGCTGGGGGTGCTGGAGGTGTTTGTGTGGGTGGCATCTCTTGGGGAAGTGATTTGGGTGTAGCTGCTGGTGCCAGTTGTCACTGGGCTCTGTCGAGGCAGAGTTCTGCTTTCCTGTGCCCCTGGGCTGGGAATTCCACCTGTGTAGCTCTGGACCCAAATTCCTGAGTGTATTGTGCTTGTTGCTGCTGTTGGAGGTGCAGGAGGTAGCAGCAGAGATAGGCTTGTGCTTCTGGCAGGTGAGAGGGATTTATATTGCCTGCCCCTCAGCCATATCTTCACTCCTGTTCTGTTTCAGTCTTGCTCTTCTCTTTGCAGCATTCCCTTTATTCTAGGGTTTAAATTCTCTCCTTTGGAGTCATTTTCCTCTGTGGAAACAGAGGTGGTGAACTGTTGGTGTTGTTTTATACAACACCAACAGGCTTCTGGTTTCACAGATTCTGACTGAAGTTTTGACATATGATGGTGTAGATGATGGGTTCCTTTCTGTCACAGTTGAGTGGGAGAAGGCTGATGTTAGGATGCAGAGGGGGTCTCTTCACTTGGTGTGATTTTATTTGCTAATTCAGCTGAACCACTGAGGCTGGTGGAGATCTAGCAACTGCACTAATGACAAAATTTTCAATGTGCTTTGTACTGTATAGAAATTTGAGATTCCTGTCACCCAGTAAATGTGTAAATAGTGAACTCGGTGATACATGGCAGGAGGATATTCTCCTGTAACTTAAAAGACACATCTATACACTATCCTTGCTTTGTAAATTTTAATTCTGTGGAGAGAAAAGTGAAGCAAGGATCACTGACTTCCAGTTGTTTTCAGCATTTAGACCTTAAGGTGCAGAGAATACTTAAATGAAGTATTTATAATAGCCAGAGCCATAAATATCTACAACAAAAAATAACAGAATTATTTGGTCAGCTGAAGGTCATTAATTCCCAGAGGGAGTAGTTCTGGTCCCCAGATGATGTTCTGCATTTTCACAGCATTTTCCATTCATCTCTAAAGAAGCAATGTGCAAAACTCAGTGCAAGAGGAAAAGGGATCAGTCCTTCCCAGTTCCCTGTCCTGTGGGACTGAATTTTCAGCTGGGGGAACTTTGTGTGCATGGCAGACTGCAGATAGTTGTTCACTGGTCCTGCAGTTTACAAATGGAAAGGCTCAATTCTCTGTGGTTTTACACAGTGGGACCTTCCTTTTTACAGTAGCCAAGGCTTTTGCTCCTTCTGCATAAAAACTAAATTTCTGTATTCTGGATGTATCAATTCACTTGTGTTGCAGAGATTTGCTTTGCAGAGATAGTCTGGCAATTGTACTCAACCCCCTTGTGCCTGAATATGGCACTTGGCACATGCTAGAAAATGGGAATGTCCTTTAAAATATATCTTGAATGCCTTGGAAGTGCTAAAATACAGAAAAGAAAAAAGTTATCTTGCCATGTGCTGTAAGGAAGGCAAATAACCAGTTAGAGCCAGAAGTGCCTTTGTGAAAAGAGAAGTGGAGGAGTTCCTGCCTGCTCTGGCACAGACCTGTTGTCCTTTGTGGCTCCTGTTTGTGTGGATGGAGCAGCATCTGTCAGAAAAGGTGTCCCTGGCTCCTGGCAGAGCCCTTGCTGTCACTTGGCTTCTGCTTCTGAGATAAAACAGGATAAATCATTCTTTAAAATGTCTAGGCAGCTTTTTTTTCCTTTACTACATTTAGTAAATTGAGCTTGTATAGCTCAATTCTCTCATAGCAGCAGTCATAGAAATACTGCATTTAATGCAACAATTAGTTCTGCCTGTGGTGTTAATTAGTGATATATTAGTCTGCTTTTTTCAGTTCTTGTACTATTTTTTCTTTATTTTAGGTTGTTTCAGAGAATTGCACAGAGAGTAAAACAAAAGTACAGGCTTTGCTTTTCTTGTAATTTTTCAAGCAACAAAACAACATTTAGACTGTTTAAATGTATGTAACTTTATTTTTCTTTAAATTCTGTCCCTGCAAATGGGGAAGGGCTGTTGCAGCATAGGTGGGGTTTCATCTTGGAAAGTGGATGGATGACATTAAAAGGCAAGACATGATTGTCATTTGCCTTGTATATAACTGAGCCTTAATGTGCTTCTGGTTGCTTCAGAGGATATAAGGAAAATTTGGAGGGAAGAGGTACTGTTAAAGGTGCTATCTGAAATTATTTTAAATCCTCTGCAAAATCATCAAATATCGAATTTGATTGTCAGAGTATTCTAAGAAAAGATAATTTTTGCCTGAATATCTTGTGGATGCAAATGAGTAAGAAAAAAATAGAAAACTGCTTTGAATAATAAATTTCAGCACTCACATATGTTCATCATTTACTAGCTATTCTTATGTATGCAATGCCAGTTTGTAACATTTCCATTAACTTTATTGTTGTGGAGAAATGGGATCTGCACATCCTCAAGTTCAATATATCATTCTTTAATGTTCTGTTAGTGATAAATAAATGCAGGTGTCACCGTGTTGGACTTTCCTTGTGTCATTGCAAGCTGGGGTGGAATACTGGGATTTCTTAAAATTAGTAAAGCTGAGTTTAATTTTGCCCAGATTGTGGCATATGCAAGACTCGTGTATAGCAGGGTATTGCGTTGTCAGCTGTTAATTCACAGGACTCAAATGTGTTTTTCAAAGCTTACTTTTGAGGGAAAACATGTGCTACTGTTCCTGCTTTCTTTGGTTAGTGTGCTCATTTCTTATTCTTGCAAGACTTTGTTTGAATTCTAAAACCTAATCTGTGAGTGAGTAAATAAAAACGATTTAGATGCCAAATAAAATGTCCTTTAGGCATTTACATTTTAATTTCTTTGTGGATATGCTGTTACTTATTAAAACCTTTATCATATAGCAAAAGCATGTATGTATTATTAAGTTATGGAAGAAAAGGTTATGCACAAAATGCCATGAAAAACAGTTAGTTCCTCTCTGGAAAATAGATTACTGAGGGCTATTTATATACCCAAGCAAGCAGGAGCTGAGAAATTCCTGTTAGGGAACTGTCAGAGCTGTCCATGATGTTTATCTAAAATCTGAGTTTTAGTTTCATGCTTTTTTTAAAGCTTGCCCTTTCTGAGGTCACAGTGAGGTGAAATGGGGAGCTTGGAGTGCTTCCAAAAATTTGTTTAGTGACCTTAAGAAAATTATTCATTTTTATGCTCATTTTAGGAATGTATTACAGTAGGAATAACTGGTAATGACTTGAAATAGTCTAGACTTCATACACTCATTTAAGGGGCTTTGAAAAGGTTTGTAAACATTATTAGAGCTGAAGATCATTCAATTTGTTTCCTTATTCCAAGTCATTCAGACAAAGTAGGGTATCTTCTGCAGCATGTTTCTGTCCTCAGTTGGCATTTTTTGGAGTTTGCTGGGGTTAGTTTGTTTCTCATTTTACTTTGTTTTCATTCTTCTCTCACTGATGTGAAATGGCAACCTGGCACAAAATACTGGCTTTTTCAAACTTAGTTTCAAGACTAACAGACTTGTACTGCATGTAGTTCAGGTTTTTTTAACTATAAATTCCTATGAAAAGTAATTTTCTTCACAAAACATAGATAGTTCCTCTAGCTAAAAGCCTTTTTCTGAACTTGAGTATTTTCAGACTAAAACTTTGTCCTGCTGGTAGTTTTTTGGAAGAACAAGTGGTATTCTTACATATACTTGCATAACCATATACAATTGTGGCAGCCTTCAAATAGGCTTATATTGAAGGTTATGCAGATCATTTTAGCTTGCTTAATTTGAGCATTTGTAAATCCAGTCAATTAAAGACACAAACTGAAAAAAACCCAATGATTGAAACGAATTGAAATGTCAAGCTGATGATGTGGAATAAATTGAATTGAAATGTCAAGCTGATGATGTGGAGTTACCTTGAAGTAGTTCAGTTTTTCAAGTGAAGGAGGTGATATTTGCTACTGGTAACGTGTGCAAGGTTTTCACCTTGGCTGACTGGATATTCATAATTTCACCTTAGTGCTTGGGGGGTGATGAGATGCTGTAGAACCAGACTTCATGGTAGCTTTCTCGTCAGTTTGGTTTTTGTTAATAAATATACCAAAATCTTGAGTTTATTTCCACTTCAACAAGCAAATAAAAGAAGTGTAAAGCTCTTACAAGGCAGTGTGGAGCTGTAGCTCAGTTGAGCAGTAATCCCTGAAAAGATGGGCTTGTAGCTTGGCCAGTTGCACTGACAGGACTCTGCATCCTCTGGAGGAATGAGTGGAAACCAAAGATAAATTAGAAGCTGGAAGAAAGGTTCTCTGCAGAAATATTGAATATTGTGTGAGTGGGCACTGATGGGGGGATGTTGGTTGTGATCTGGGGCTTCTCCCTCTGCTGCTCTGGGTGCTTCAGCTGTGTCAGGAGTTGCTGCAGTGGTTTCTGAAGCTTGGTGCAGAATCATCACAATGGACTCAGTGTTGGTGTGAGAGTGGCTCCTGGCAGGTGCACCCTGAAGCACATTCTAACAGCCATTTGTCTCTGTTCCTTTTTGAGGAGTGGCATATCCCAAAAGTGGATGTTCAGGATAACATGTCCAATGTCTCGGAAGAGAGAAGCTCTAGACAACAGGACATTAAGAAAGGACTCCAGTTTATAGAGTATGGTTTTGTGGTTTTTATTCTTGTATTTTCATTTACATGTTTATATATATATTTCTATGAGATGGATGGCTCTGGAAAAGGCCTTTTGTGCTTTTCCTCAGAATATTTGCTAGCACTAACATGTTAAACAGAGAGCAGCTTTAAAGAAAAGGCAGCATTTCTCTTTGTTCCTAGACAGAGCAAATGCAAGATGAGAGGTTATTCCTTTCCTGCCTTTGAGGAAAACAGAGCATTTAATCTTTTTTTTGTGGGTAGAAAATGTTGGTAGCCTGGTAATCCACATTAAGAATAACTACTTCTAAAACTAGGTTGCTACTGAAAGGGAGGGGTTTGCTTACCACGACCTAAATGTTTTAACTTTCTGGAGCTAAAATGTAAGCTACTGAGAAATCATTTGAGTATTTAATTTTCATTTGTGTCAATGCCAACTTTTTTTGAAGATTCTGGCTATCTTAAAATAATTTTGAAATTTCATACTTGTTCACTGCTCATGTATGGCATTCTTAGAAGACAAAAACAAACAAAAAATCAACCAACCAACCAACCAACAAAAAATCTGACAAAACTTTCCCTCCCCAAACTCCCGACCATTTAAAAACTGTTTAAAAACAGAATCTCAGTTAACCTGTATGCAGAAGGAAAGGATTTCTGCTTTTCTTCCTGGAAATGTAGAAGTAAAGGCCTCCTTTCTGTCCTAGAGAAAATCTCTGTTGCATGTCATACAGAAGGACTCTTAAAATTCCTGTTGTGTCATTGGTATGACTTAATTAAAATTGATGTGGGTTTTTGGTAGATAATTTGTCATTTTCTAGTACTTACTAGAAGATTGCAGTTCTCTCATCTATAACATGGCTCTGCAGGGGAGAGGAGAGGAAGGATTGCTCTTCAACAAAGAGCAGTGATGTCTAAAATTCTCAAAGCATTCAAAACCTTAATGCATTCTGAACAGCAGAGCTCAGACTGACCATGTAACTTCAAAAGAAAGTAAGCCATTAGTAATGAGATAGCTCAGGTTTTTAATCAAAACTCATCTACAGCACTTTTCCTTGTTCAGTGCAGGCTATGGGCAATATTCAGAGATTTGCCTGTTGCAGAAGCAAGGCTGCTCTTACTAAGAATCAGCATTCCTTAGTGTGATTATCTTTTAAGCAATATGTATAATAAATGAAGATTGTAATTTTTTTTTCTAGATCCACTTTGCCCTATCCAGGGACGCAAGAACAATATGAGGTAATGAAATGACTTTTTAATTTCCAGACTGGTTTTTAAGTTGACCTGTATTATTATAGTTAATCTTGGTTTTAGTCATCATTTAGGTGATGGTATAATATGAATGGTAATTTTAAAAGTCTCAAAATTGAAACTAGACAACTACTAACAATATGATGCAGGTATTCAGATATTTGGGTGTCCTGAATTTACTCATACAGCAGTTGAGGTGAAGTATTTCTCTGCTGGTATTGTGGATAAATTTGGGGCATTAACTGAATATAACAATGTGCTGTTCTGAGTAAAGCTCAGAGTAACAGAGCAAAAGTAAAATAAAAGGACTTCAGTGACAGAAACCCTCAGAACATATTTTATTTCTGTATGTGTTATGATTTTGCATAATTTTGGCTTGTATTTTCAGACTTGTCTTTTTAGTTCTTTCTGCGGTGGTAGGTGATTTCATTAGATTTGAGAACATATTAGATAAAAATGCTGCCATTCACATTTTGATGAAAAAACCCTTTTTGCAAAGCAGCTTTTGTGTTCTCCTGCTTTGTCAGTTGCTATGGCTGCTGCTTGCTGAAAGAATATATGGAAAATATATATACATCTTTGAGATGGTCTTGGAAAAATGTCAGGAGAAAAACACTAATGCAGACAAAAGTTTTGCATTTCACTCGGATTCCATGGAGTTACAAGTACAAATTTTCTATTTGAAATTTTCCTTGGGAGTATGGAAGATAAACAAGAACTGCTGTTGATGAGTTTTTCTTTTCTTTGTTGCAGTTATTTATACGAGATCTTGTTAGAAATCTTTTTCATGAAGGAAATGATGTATATCGAGAAGGTGATTGGAGAGGATCACTGAGCCATTATACAGAGGCTATAAACGTAGCTGATTATGCTAATTCAGAAGAAATCCATGTTTCTGATGATGTTTTAGAGAAGCTGCATGTGAACAGGATTGCCTGTTATTCAAATATGGTAAGCTTCTGTTTAAATGAGGATTTCTCCAGAACAGGATGCAAACAGGGTATGAAGACACAAAGTCTGTGAGTGAAAAGCTTTTGATGGCAGTTTGAAGATTGACATGTTTCAAATCATCTCTTTGGCACGTTCTTGAAAAGCTTTTTAGATGTATAATTGAGGTATTTTAGTTACTAATACTAGAATTAACATAAGAGTCATACTGGGCTTGGAATTTGATGGAATTGAATTTTTATGCATTTACACTGCTGACTGCACTGAGTTGGCTGCTTTTGCTCTCTCTGTGGAGCAAGATGGCTCTTGTGAAAGAGTTACATTTTCTTTGTGACTGCTGCTGGCTTTTACGTAATGATGGCCCTGCTTGTTTGTAGTTGCCTCATTTGGTGACTTAGCAAAATTTACAAATGCACTGTGCAGTGGCCTTGGGGAGTGTTTGATAGTGTTTCAATACCTTTGTCCAATGCAGTTCAAATTCACTATTTCCATGATAGTAGTTCTGATTAGTGGCTTTTTTTCTTTTTGCTCCTCCTAGGGTTTGCATGAAAAAGTTCTAGAGGACTGTGAGGTAGCATTAAGATTGAATGAAAACAATTTCAGAGCTCTGTATCGCAAAGCCAAAGCTTTGAACGAGCTGGGAAGCTTTAAGAAGGCTTATGATGCTGTAGCAAAATGTTCTCTTGCTGTGCCACAGGTGGGTAAATTGTCTATTGGTGATTATTTTTAAAGTTTTGAATAAGTTTGTTTCTTCTGGTTTGGGTTTTTTTAATGCAGTAAGGTATTTTTTATTCCTCTGAGCATTATTTTTTTTTGTGGAAGTACAGACTGGGTAGACATTACAGTCCCCAAGATCAGTTTGTTGTGTTACCTTTCAGCAGAAGAAATGCAGCAGGAGTAGAGTGCCATGAATGTTTGCAATAAGCACGAGAAGCACTGAATTCATTGTTAAAAATTCTCTATGATGTGACGAGAACACCACCATAATTACAATATACATTTATGCTTTTGATAACTGCATTTTAGATTCTCAAGTGTTTATTAACTTTGCTAGCAGTGCATTGTTCTCTGTGAATCAATCACTTGCTGTGCACCCTGGCTCTTGGGCTCTGTGTGTTAGCAGGCACTGGGTGGTGGAGGAGATGCTCTGTAGACTGAAATGCTGCCTGAGGATCTGCTTTCCATGATTGTTTGTGTGCTTGGGTTGTGGTTTTTTATTTCTTTGGGTTTTTTAGGAGCTGGAGTGCATCAAATGCTTTCATGCAGGACTTCAGTTATATCCAAACCCAGTTTGGTTCTCTGGGACCCTTCATAATGCAAACTAAAATGCTGTGAGTGAGGATGGTTGAGAGATTTCAATTCAGAAATGCATTCCTGATTTGAACTTACATGCTTATGGAATCTTTACCTGCTTTGCTCAAAATAAGCTGGTCTGATAAAATACTGACTTGCTGCATGTTCACCTTGCTGCATCAAAATCACAGTGAGACACTGGACAAAGTGTTGGGCCTAGGTTTGCCTCTTGACAGAGAGAAGGTTTCAGTTGTGTTTCCAAAGGCACAAACTGAATGTGTAACTTTGGACTTTGGATCCTCACTTTGCACCTCCAGATCTGAATGTATTTGCTTAAGGTTAATATGCCTTTATGTAAGTTTTATAAATAGCTTTTTCTAGCTGTAGGACGTGATCTGAATGCTAAATCTTAAAATATTTTAAATAGGTAGTTATAACTGTAAGACAGGGAAATACAATGACATTTTTAATTCTAGTAGTATGATGCAATGCCTCCTGAAATACAGAGTGCTCATTAAATATTCATCAGTGTCATGTACTAGCTCATATGCTAATCTGGATTATGGTTCTCAATCTGTGTAAAAGCAAAACAACAAAATAAACCCCCATCCCCTTAAGGAACAAATGCCCTCCTCAAACAAACAAACAAAAAATGCCCACTCACAAAAAAAAAAACCCAAAAAAACACCCCAAAAAACCCCCAACAAAACATTTATTTGAATTTCTCTGGCTTTGGAAAGCCTTTATATTATTTTAAATCCAGATAAAAGGAGAAAGAGGATACTATCAAGATAGTTTTTGCTTGAGGGTAGCTGTATTTTCAGATATAGGTTTCAGTCCTGTGTTTGTGAAAGAATAAAGCTGCATTTTCAGACATCCTGCATGTAGGGATCTTGCAGAATACAGACTGAGATTTAAACAGATGTCTTTGCTTGATGACAGTACATGTAAATTATGAAATTTTATTTATGTCTTTTAGGATGAAAGTGTGATTAAGCTTACTCAAGAACTAGCTCAAAAACTAGGGTTAAAAATAAGGAAAGCATATGTTAGAGCAAAGGTAAGATTTTATTTTACCATTTTCTGTTAAGGTTTCCCTCTTTTGATATCAAATTTGTATTTAATGAAAGTATCTTTTCTTTGTAGCCACCCTCGTCAAATTCAGTTTCTAGTGATGTATCAGCTCAGGTAAGGTTTGACATGTTCCAAGTGCAATAATTGTTTCATCATTTGATGATGGTGAAGGGCCAGTGGTGCCATTGGCAGTTTATGTGAGAGGCTGTTATCTGGGACTTTGGAGCTCTGGTGTGTTCAGTTTTACTGGACACGTATGGCAGACTAAGACATGAGATTATTATTCAAATTATCTTTGTTGAATAAATGTTAACTAAAAGATTAAATCCAGTGCAATGCATATATGTATTTTTCATGTCCTGAGGCAAGAACAAAGTTAATGGGTTTATTTTTAATTTTATTTAGTTGACAGTTTTCAAAATGAAGGGTGCTGGGGTAAAATCCCTTTCACTTACATGCACTTGTCCAAATTTGATCTTCATAAGCAGCTGAACTTGCATTTATCTTGCTCTTTGTAATGTGTCTGAATAGCAGTAGTGAAGAGCAGTTCATCTTTATCTTACAGACTTCTTTCACAGAAATATAGACAATTTAGCTGTAAAGGGATGAGGAAATGAAGGAATAGTTCATTTACACTCTTTCATTCCCTAAAGTGTCACTCTTGTGTTGGTTGGTTGCAAATTTTTAGTGATACCATGAGTGGAATTCAGTCTGCAAATGGATGCTTTATCTAAAAAAAAAATATTTGACCTTTACATTACATTAGACTTTGTAAATTTGAGATTTTATAAAATCTAAATTTGACAGGGCTTAGATTCTTTGTCTGTAAATATATATTTGAAAATTTTAATGGCTGTTGTGGCTGAGAGGTATTTTTTTCTCATTTACAGAATTCTTCTGTAGAAGATATTGAGTTAGGTGAGTCTTGTGTTACATTACTAATGCTAGGGAGCTAGATATGCCCTACATATCTCATTGTATGAGGAAAATTCGGATGAAAATTCATCTGGTCATTTGAAAGTACTTAGTCTGATCTGTTTATCTCTAAAATTGCATAATTCAGTGGCTGAGCAGATTTCACTTTGGCCTTCTCAACCTGATATGGTTGTAACTGCTCCTGTAGTGATTGTCTCCATACTGTCCCCTTTGAAAAAATAGGGAGGGGAGAATATGCCAAAGATTTAATAAAGTGCCAGGTCTGTAACTGTTTCTGTCTTAGCTTGAGTAATAAATAAACAGTGAGATGAAGATACACATAATTTGGAAGCTGATGGAAGCTGAAAACATTTAATGTGGTTTTGTTTAAACATTCTTCACATTTCTTCACTCTCTCACCCTCCACATTGTTGGGGTAAAAGTAATGCAAGAACTTCTCACTCACAGCTTTGAACAAAGGTTCCAGTCATTCCCTTCTTACCTATTTCAGATTTATCTGACCAGAAACAAGAGATGGTTTCTGCTGCTTCTTCATCCAACTTTGTTTCTGAAGTGTCCAAAGTGTCACCAGTACCTGTAGCACCTTTACCTACTGTTCTGCCTCTTCAGATGGAAAAGGTTCCTTTGCCTTCTGCAGTGTTGGCAAATGGAGGGAATGTTTCTTTCTCTATGCCAGAAGCATGTTTAGATTGTGGAGATGGAGATATAATTATTGGAGAAGAACTTGATGAGTTACTTGATTCTGTGCCTGATCCAGATGAAAGTGTAATGGTAAGACTTTTTTGTCTGTTTTCTTTCTTGAAAGACTCTCTTTAGGAGTGGGATCTCATGTTTTTATCAGGTGGGCTGGTGGTGATGTTTATTACCTTTCCTAGTTACATTGAGCTGTCTTTGGGCATAGTCAGGTTGATTTTTTTTCAGGTTCAGATTCTTGTAATTGTGGCTGTAAAGACAGCAGGACTACTTCAGAAATACTGTTATGCTACTACCAATGCTACTTAGAAGAAGTTCTGTGAAAAGTGAATTGGACATTTGAAGTCTGGGCTAGTGTTGTTTTTGGGAGGTTTTTTGTGCAAATAAACCCTCTTAGAACATCACCAGTGTGTTGAAATGCTCGCCCTCTAGGTGTAGAAACTATGGTTAAACATAAGCAAAAAACTTTGCAGCAGAGTAATACCTGGGCTGTGGTCTTTTGGGATGCTCAGTGGTGTCTCTGCAGTCAGAACTTGGTCCAGATCCACCACCTGGCTGGACAACAGACCATTGTGAGTCTGACCTTTTGTATTTTTAGAAGAGATATTAGAGAAATGCAGTTCTATGAAGTGTGGTTCCTACTTACACCATTATGCCTGACCTAGAGCAGACTGTGAAGCCTCCAGAGTTTCAGTTTTTAGTTAGAATGAGAGCTCTGATTGATGAGCAGAGATGTCTGGACCTATTACCAAGGTTACTGACTCCCTGCTCTGGCCCTGCCAGTCATTTGGAGTATTTATTTTGTATTGCATTTGTATTGCAGTGTTAAAGGAGGCTGTGGCACATTCTGGTCTGTGGTTGTGATTTTAATTCCTCATTCAACTCTGATTTACAGTTGCAAATCTTTAAAGCAAAAATGCTTGAGTTTCTGATTTTCTGTTTTATGCACGTCATGTTTTAGAAAATGTTTCAGAAATAGAGAAAGTAATTATTTTTAAGAGATCCTAGGATGTTTACCATAGTGAAAGCCAGGAGAAAACAGAGTCTTCTAAGAGAGACTGCAGTCTCATGGAGTGCATTGCTGTACTGAGTGAACTGCAGACTGATAACTGGGGGAACGTGGAGTTTCCCACTGGGCAGACTCTGTGCAGACCTGCTCACTCAACATCAGACAAGGAGGGAGCTCCTTGGGGTGGCAGGCAGGGAGGGGAAACCCCACTTGGTATATCCTTAACAGAAATGTACAGAGGGGTATGTTGTTACTTTCCAGGGGAGGAAGGAATGTGACCTGGCCTTTGCCAGGACTGATCTGAGGACTTACCTCAAAGCCAACCCATACCTCTTTTGCTGTACTACAGTTTGAATTGCTTTCTCTTTATTTAGAAACAAATCCTGTTGATATCTGACTCTTCCTGCTCTTCCCTGGTGTCTGTTTATACGGCTGAATTTTGAAATTCAGCCGTAATTATCTGATTTTCTATCTGATGGATAGAAAAATGCAGATCTCTTATTAATTTAGTGTCTGGTAACTGAACCTTTAAATGTTTGCCCAGTGGATAATGCCTTGCAGCTGGGGCATTGGTTACTGCAGCTGTGTGCAGGACTGTGATGTTCCTGTCTTGGATGTTTTTCAGTAGGTTTAAAAAAACTTTGCAAAAACTTGACTAAAGAAATACTGTGGCAGATTATGTTCCTGAGGCCTTTCTTGCTTGGTCTGACCATTCTTTTTAATTTATTCTTTTTTTCCAGCAAACTACAGGAGCCAGAGGACCCATTCCTGCAGGGAGTGTGGCTCCTAGTGTACCTTTCTCTGCCTCTTTGCTGGGGACGCTGCCAGTTACTGCAGGATTTGTTCCTTCAGCTTCTCTTTCAGAAATCTTTTCACAGCCTTTGGCTTCGTCGCTGGAAAACTTCTGTTCACCATTAAGCACTTTTTCAATCAGTGACCCAAAAAGAGGTAAGAAATTAGTCTTGATATATGTAACCTTTAATGATGATGAGAGTTGTGCATGAGCCAAGTGATTTTCCTTTTTAGCAAATCAGTTTTCACAGCTATTAGTTATATTTAACATGTAACATTTGAGCTGTGCTAATAGTTTTTGAGCGTTGGTTATATATAAGAATTCATAAATAAAGTATTTGTTTCCTTGGGGTCTGCATAAGCATGCTCCAAGCTCCCTCTGTGTAGTTTTTCTGTATCCATAATCTAAATTTATTTGTTTCAAGTGAATAAGTTTAAAGAAGAAATAGTATTCCCTCAAACTTTTTTTTAAACAATGTTGCTCTTACAGCTCAAACCATTTGTCATGATTTGGCAATAAACAAGAATTCTGAAAGGGTAATGTAACTGTGTACTCTAAAAAGGTACCAGTGTTACATGCTTGGATTCAAACTGCACAGACTGTAATTATGCAGTGAAATCAGGTATGTGAAATAAGAAGATACAAGTAACAAACTACAAAAGATAAATAGAGTTTTGTCTTTAATTATCAGTGTTACAGGACTATGCTGTCTTCGTAACACAGCCAGATTTACAAAATAAAATAAAAACTTGAAGAATCCTCTTACCCTTCTTTCATCTCCTCATTTTTTCATAGTCAGATATTGTTTATCTTGCTGCCCTTTTTGTACTGAACAAGTATTTTCATGTTGCTTCAGTATCTGCCTGTGAATCTGCCTTCAGTATCTGCCAGTACTGCTGGTGGTAACCAGGTGTATATTTTGAAGATGATTGCCTAATAACTTTTCAGCCCAGATGTTTACAAGGGCCTTGTACATAATAAAAAAAAAAAAAACAGCTTATTGTAGCAAACAAAAAGAAGGTTGGTGTTTGTCAAAAAACCCAAACTTCTGATATTTCTCAGGAACGATAAATTATTTTTTGCGTGGGATGTTCTTGGGAACTCATTTAATGAAAATATCTTTTTATTCCTTTAGACATCTCAAGTTCAGCTTCTAGAGATGGAACACCAGCACTTAACAGCAATAATTCCCCATTGTTTGTACGTATTTTTCGTGTTTTTGCTCACACCAGTTCAGATGTTATCACCTGGGAGGCTTTACAGAGATCTGCATTTTTACACCTGAAGTTTCTATTTTTAGAAGAATAGCACTTCTACCATTAAAAGTGGGTTCTGGCTGTGGGAACTTACAGGAACAGTAACAAAAGAAAAAAAATTTATGGAGGTTGTTTTATGTATGCAAATTTTGACAGATGCCACAACCATTGTTCTATTTTGAGGAGCTTGCTGTAAAATACTGTTAAATTGTAAAATAATATAAAATCCTTTCTGATCTGAGTACCAAGCACTGGGCATCCTCAAGAGCTGTCCTAGTACAGGAGCAGAGCAGGTGCCCCTGTGTGTCTGGGGATCTGGTGCTCTCTGTTCTGCAGTCAGGCTGTGCATTTCAGCCACGCTGCTGGCACTGACTGCCTGGGGAAGGGTGGGATGAAGGATTGCATCCTCAGGAGGCAGCCAGCCAAAACTAATTATTACTATTAACTAGTAATAATTAATAATAATATTTAGCCTCACAAAGGCTGCTGTTCTGCCTGTACCTG
Organism: Setophaga petechia; assembly: GCA_024362935.1. Lineage (NCBI taxonomy): Eukaryota > Metazoa > Chordata > Aves > Passeriformes > Parulidae > Setophaga > Setophaga petechia. The sequence goes on along the minus strand of JANCRA010000027.1, from coordinate 3,376,779 downwards.
GCTGGCTCTTGTTTTATGCTTAGTTTGTGCTGTGTATGTGGCCTTTCCAAAATCTCCATGTCCTTTCTCAGACTTGTCTTTGAAGTTCATATTATGGCTAAGAAGAAAAATTTCAGTAGGTTTTAAATTTTAATTGTAGATAAATACATTCTATGTATCAAGCAAAATATGCTTTCTTTCAACAGATAAATGGTCCTAGTAGTTTGTTTGGATCTGAAAATTACATGGGAATTGCAGGCCAAACTAGAAATGACTTTTCCAATGTTTTTAGCAGTACAACTGCTAATATACCTGTATCTCCAGCCCTGGCGGGAAGGAACCCACTGGAAGGCACCCATGAGCTAAGACAGGCCTGCCAGTTATGCTTTGTCAAAAAAGGTAAGGAGCTATTGGACTTGATAGGGTTGATTTTTTTTCCTTTTAGTTTAAAAGCATACATTTAAAATATTCATGTTCCTAGTTTAACACTGTTGGCTTCTAAACCATGTTAATCCTGACTTGTTCTTTGCAGATGTAGCACGATCTTATGATTGGTGAAATATTTCAACCACTGTTCTATCTTCTTTCCTCTTGTCTTTATTTCTTGTCCTAATAGATTCCTTGATTTCTAAACCCAGCACAAATCACCCCACGCTTTCCCTGTGTGTGAGGTCATTCACATTCTGTATCCCCTTTCCTCCCCAACCCCAGGGTACTGTGAAGAATGACACCTTTGCTCAAGACTAAATAAAACTTGCAATACTCTCTCTGATTGGCCATGGGGAATTGAACTGCAGTTCAAAGTACCTGGTAACCTTCACATCCCATCTGTTTTATTGTTCTTTCAAACTAACTCTAAATCATAATCATGAGGCTTCCAAACCTTAGTAATAATTAACTCCACTGTATTGACTTAAAGGAGCTTAACCAGTATTGGTCATTAATATAACTAATCTTTTAGGCCTGAGCTGTTGCTGTTAAACAGAGCCATGTTTTAAAGGCAATAGCTTCTATTAAAACTAATCTTAAAAATAAGCATTGTGTTTGAAGTTACAGGTATCATTGATATCTATATACTAATAAAGAATTGTATTGAGACCTTTAGGGGATGACTATTGTACCCTTAAGAACTTCTCTACTAGTTTAAAATTATTTTTACTAGAAAAATCCACAAAGTGACGTTTGAAAAACCATAGAACATGTTCTGCTAAAGCTGGAGCTATAACATATTGCTGAGAATACTTAGCATGTTCCTAGCTTCACTTTTTGTGTCGATGCATCTGCTTCCTCTGCTTCTTTCCATCTCTATCAAAGCCTTTAAGTGTCTCCTGCTTTTACTGCCTTTTGAAATGATACTGTTCCATCATCTTCTTGTCCAGAGAAAACTGGGTCATGCTCTTGTTTTTCAGTCTCATGAATAGCAAAATTCACTGAGCCTTCCTCATCTTCAGATGCTCTTCCTGATGTCTTCATTTAGTACAATCCTAAAGAGAGAGTTTGAAGCTAGGTGCATTTTTGTTTCCAAAATCACAAAGTTCTGGGATTGGTATTTATCTATTTGGCACATGTGAACTTCTACCAAGTGTGTTTTGTCCCTGAGCATAGTACCTCTCCTAATGAAATACATGTTGAAGCTTAAGAGAGCCATTTACTGATCACTGGAATCCATCTGCATTGACTTACTATACACAAGCAATTGAAGTTTTAAACTAGTGTTATTGGAATGGACACTTTGTAATTTGAAAAAACGCAGCAATTTGCTGACCCCAAGAATCCTTAAGGTTGTAACACAGCATCCCTCCCCAAATATAAAATAACTTGTGGATTTTTTCTTGCTGAGACTGCCTTTTGTAAGTATTTGGGGTTTTCTTTCTATTTTGCTCAACATGGTGGTTAATGACTTTTGGTTCTTCAGAGCTGCTGGAGCAAGTAGGAATTCAATACAATGTGTTTGTGTACTTTGCTTTTGGGCTCCTGTGCCAGTGTGTGTATGGACATGTTCATGTTTGATGCAATTTATGCCAATACAAGCAATTTTTTGTGGTTGTTTCAGGTCCTAAATTATTGGATTATGCTTACCATCCCAATTTAGAACATAAATGTAAGAAGGATATTTTAATTGGCAGAATAAAAAACTCTGAAGATAAATCATGGAAAAAAATACGTCCAAGACCAACAAAGACACAGTATGTGGGGCCATATCATATATGTAAAGGTAGGTGTTACAGAGGGAGCCTGGGAATGCCTGTGCTCAAAGTAATGCAGTTTAGCTTTTCCATAGTGAAGTATAGAAGGATTTTTTATTTATGCTTATGGGAGGTGGAGAAGGAAGTTCTGGGTTGTTTATAATTTCAAAGGCTGTAAGGAGAGCCATATCTTGACCACTAATATGGTTATTCAGAGAACAGGCAGTGTACTTCTATACTGCTCTCCATCAGGAGTAATTTGCTTTTGAATGTTGGATGATTAAACACAGCAAAAAAGAAGCATTTTTGTTAGACTTTTGCAATGTGAACCTCTAATTAGGATGTAAGCAAGATGACTTGTGGTTAATGAGCAGCTTTATTTGAGCAGAGGGTGTTCTTGGCATCATTGCCCTAGATTAGTGCAGGATAGTTGATAAAGGTGTGCATTAGCTGTTTTGATGAGTTTTAACATTTTCACCAAATCATCCAGCATAATATTTTGCTTCTGTTAGATTTAAGTGACAAATTTACACCAGCTCTCTGCAACTTCTTTATTAAAAATATTTGAAACTGATATAGTGGAAGTTTTATGCTGAATTTCCAAGTAAAGCTGTGTAAAAGCAGTGCTCTGTTTGATGCTGTCCTTTGAGATGTGGCTGCTGAGGAGGAGTGCAGGTACCCAGGGCACTGCACCTTTGCCTACTGCCAGGAGGAGATCGACGTGTGGACGCTGGAGCGCAAGGGAGCCTTCAGCAGAGAAGCTCTGTTTGGAGGACCTGGGAAGATCAACTTGACTGTGTCCCAACTTCTTCAAGAATACCATGGATTATTTATGTTTCTTTGTGAGGTGCTGCTTCATTTCTTGTAACACAATAAAAATGTTAATAGATAATTAAAATGTGTTGAAAGAAATGCTTTGGTTCACGCATGACTATTTTGTAACTTTTGGAACAGATTTCAGTGATTATCTGGCTGCCTTTAGATTAGAGACTAAATGAAGTACCTGTTAAAATCTTTAGGGTAAGGTATATTCTTAATTGTCTAAAATATATACCTTAAAATTACTTGTTTTTCTATTCCAGAAATGTTTTGATCACAAGCCCAGAATAATAAGCAAAAGGAACAAAGATAACTCATCTTCTTGTTCTCACCCTGCTATGCATGACTTTGAAGATAACAAGTATGTTTGAAATACCATTTCTATAAGTTGCAATTTAAAAGCAAGGGCAGTTTTTAATACTGATTTTGATTTCTTACCTGTTGGTCAACTTCCTGCTAACTCTTATGCTTTGACAGTATAGGCAAGACAGACTTAAAGAGCAAGGTTTGACAAATGTAACCAAGTTCAAGTGAGCTATTTCTTTATCAGTCATTCAAAATTAGTGGTGTCTACCCTCATCTTCGAATATTATGAGATTTGGTGTCAGGTTGTTTATAGCTTATCTACCTGGTGAGCTGCATTGCTCTAAATAGATGTGTAATGTTAAATTAAAACAGGAAAGTTGCTCTTTCTTTGATACGTTTTGCTAATTTTGCTGTAGTTTTAACTCAGGCTTACCTTAATTACAGTGTATAAAATAGTTGATAAAAAAGTGAGAGGAGTGTTTTTAATTGTTCTTGGGAAGTTTAAAAAGTTTTTATTGTTGTAATGATATAAAATATAGTTTTATTTTATTTGGAGAATTAAGAGACTTTTGTCTTTGTATGATGTAAGAGTAAGTGGGAGCATTGGAATTGCTTTGTTTGTATTGCAGTTCCCTGTATTGAGGAAGCACTGCTGCTGCAGGAGCTAGGCTGTTACTGTTCTGCATCACCTCTTCCTTAAATGGTCCTCTATAAATATTCCTTTATACTACGTGGGTTAGTAATTAGATCACGGTATATACTTGAAAGAGGGCATGATCTGCTTTCCTTCTTGGAAACCAGTGATCCAGCTGGATTGAATTCAGTAATGCTCTGCAGAAGAGGGACTCTGAGTTCCCAAGGGTACTGTTTGGTGCTGTTCAGTGTGTTTACTCAGCCTTGAAACAATGCTTAGATGTGACCTCCTTCTGGGAACTTTCCTTTCTGATTTCAAGAAAAAAGTGTTTAAAGGATATTTGAACAAGCTGTGATGAAGGATGGTTATTTTAAAGAATATCTCCAACTGACTGTTTTCAACACAGGTGCCTTGTCCACATTTTGCGAGAGACTATGGTGAAATATTCCAAAATCCGCCCCTTCCAAGTTCGGTGTCAGCTGGACCTGTGCAGACATGAGGTGAACTATGGCTGCTTACGAGAGGATAAATGCTTTTATGCTCACAGTCTGGTAGAGCTTAAAGTCTGGATAATGCAAAAGGAATCAGGTATGTTTAGTAAAATGCTCATTTTACTCTTCATTGTATTGCCACTCCTTCCTTTTGTTGACTCTCTCTGAAATTAGCAGCTTGGGATCAGTGCAGGAAGCAAGCAGGAGCAACCTGATGCCTCAGCTTGCATTTTGGAGAGGTACAAACAGTGTAGGTTTTATAATTACATTGGCAGTAGAGCTCTAGTACATTATGTTTAAATACTGAAAGATGCACCTTAACTTATATGAGCAGTCTGTAACTTAAAAACCTTGTGTGCTTTCCATTGGGATGATACAGCCAACATTTCTGGTTTGGATGCCCTCACAGTGTTCTTAAATGTGTGTGTGAGTGTGTATGGACATAGCATCATATCTGTGATGTAAGGGCACATCATGTATATCACACACGTGTGAACACTTACACAATCACAGAAAGAAAAATGGATCAAAGGTTTGGGGCTGCAGTGGCATTCCAGTTTGAGCTGTCTGTAAGGCTGCAACTGTCATAAGTACTCAAAGACTGTTTCCCTTCCTTTACAGGTATTTCACATGATACTATAGTTCAAGAATCAAAGAAGTACTGGCAGAATATGGAAGCTAGTGCACATGGATCACAGGTATTTTCAGTTTTCCTTTCAACTAATTTTGCAGTGACTGTGGTCATAATAATTTTTTAATGTGTGTATATAATGTAGCTTATTATAGAAATTACTTTTTTAATGATTTCCAAATAATCTCTTTCAGTATAGGCTTTCTTCAGCCTGCTCAATTAGACTAAAATGCCTGCTTTGTTGCTGTGATACTCCTTTTTTACTTTGCTTGTTCTGTCCCAGGTGGAACGTAAAATGTAAATATAAGTTCAAAGTCAGCTGCCCCAGGGCAATTAATCTTTTCAATATGTAGCACTTTTATGTGTTTAGTTTGTACACATTATCACAACTTCAGGGTACATATACCTAAATCAGAAATAAGTTCAATGAAAAAATGGATTTGTTTAGAAATGTCTAGTTTGAAATGACAAGCTGAGCTATTACAAGAGATGCAGTGTATATCTGCTTCCCAACATTGTTGGAATCTCTGCCATAGGGGGTAATCAACAATTATGTATGGATATCTTTGCAGACAAAAAAATACCTTTTATTGTTGTTTTTTTTTTTTTTTTTTTCTTAAAGATTCTTGGGAACCAAATGAAATATGGATCACTTAATTTGAAGATGAAGTTTGTTTGTGGGCAGTGCTGGAGAAATGGTCAAGTTAGTGAGCCAGACAGAAACAAAAAATACTGCAGTGCAAAGGCAAGACACCCGTAAGTAAGATCAGTGCAAGTTGTACTGTTTTGTCAGCCTTTTAAAACCACTTCTGGGAAGCTGTTGCTTCTTAGGAAAGAGTCATACAAGGAATTAGAAAACCCCAAACATACTGATGTAAACCAGAGTTATCTCTTCTGTGGTATGCTAATAATTGGTACTGAGAGAACACATTGATGGCAACCAAAGTGTTTGTGTTTTGGTTTTGGAGGGGTTTTTTTGTATTAAGAGTTTTGGTCAAGTTTTAATAGAACTTCATTAAATCTTAAATAGATTATGAAAGCTTTAAAAATAAACTGTGGTTTCCAGATGGAGCAAGGATCGCCGTGTGGTGCTGGTGATGTCTAATGAACGTAAGAAGTGGATGACCATTCGTCCTCTGCCTGCCAAGAAACAAGTGCCTCTGCAGTTTGATGTATGTTAACTTAAAATGAATGTTTTGGTTAAGAAAATAGATAATTGTCACTGGAAAATGCTGGCAATTGGGCTGGTTTCATCAGTTCTGTAGAAATTCCCATGGGAGTTGGTAGGAAAATGTTCATAGTGTTCCTACAATGTTCAGCCTTAGGAAAGCACTGATCTCATGTTGCTACTGAAGTCCTTACTTGTCAGTGGAAGAAAATATTTCTGAAATTATTTATACAAATCTGGGGTCTGGTAGTGTGGTAGGAGGCAAAAAGCACTCATAGTACTTGCTTCCAGCAGTTCTCTTTTTCTAACTATAAATGAGGCTTTTTGTAAAATAAACATTTTATTTTTCACGTTATATAAATGTTTGGGAGGGGAAACACTATCCAAGACTAAAAAAAAATATAGAAATTGTACTAGCATCCATTCTGCTTTATATTCTTAAAGATTTCTTTAAATTCATGTTCCAGTTGTGCAATCATATTGCTTCAGGCAAGAAATGTCAGTATGATGGAAACTGCTCATTTGCTCACAGTCCTGAGGAGAGAGAGATGTGGACTTATATGAAGGAGAACAGCAGTAAGTAGAAGACTAAATCTAACATGCTGTAAATGCAACTGTCCTTTTCATTCTTGTACTTAATTGCTTTTTAATCTAATTTCTTTCATTATCTCTTGTAGTAAACCTTGCAGGTGCCCTTGTCTTTGAAATTAAATAAACCCAGACCAGGCATTCAAAAATAGTATTAAATAAAAGTAGCTGTATTGTGTATTCACTGCTTGATGGTTTTCTAACAATAAAGTAGCCTGTGTTGTTTTTTAAGGTGTCTTAGAAATATTGATTCTTGCAGCAATATTAGTTGGTGTTTGTATTGCCATGTGCACACACGGATTCATGGAATTACATATGGGGGAAACTATTTGCAGAACAATCCCCCCCAGTGTATTTACTGGGAATTGCCATTCACTTTTTGTGGCTGACTTTACTATCCCATCAGTGTTAATGGGGAGAAAGCATCAAAAATCAGAAGTAATAAATGACATAAATTATGAGATCACAGTCTGCAAGAAAGCAAACTGAATTTACCAAAAGCTGTAGCACACATGGGATTAGTTCTTTGAAATTCAGTATTGATAAGCAGCAGCAGAGTTGCTGTCTGTACTTTGGGTGCCCATTCAGAAGCCTGTAGTCTCTTGCTGTCCCCTCAGGAGACACAGAGGGCTTTTGGTAAGTAGCCAGAGATGCCTCTTCCCCTGCTCACAATCTCTGAACTGTGCAACTGTCAACATTTGTTTCCTTCCCTTTTTCTTCTTAGAATAGGTGGGGATTGAATTATGCTCACAAACTCAGACGTTTATCTAATGTTCTCAAACTCTTGCCTTAATTGCTAATTACTTATTTTAGCTTCTGCTCTCATTAGTTCAAGACTTGGAGCAGTTGTATGACATATGGCTAAAAACTCAAAAACCAGAAAAAGGAGATGATACAGCTGCTCAGGCAAGCAGAGAAAATGGGAAGCAAATTCATATGCCAACTGACTATGCTGAAGTTACAGTAAGTAATCATGGGTGTAATTCAAATCCAAGCAGGTGGGGGTTTGTTGGGCTTTTTTTTCCTCCTAAAGTAATTTAGCTTGTTTCCCTTATTTTCTTGGTGCTTCCTTAGGCCATAGATACCTACACTAAATGTAACTGACACTGTGCATCAGTTCTTCTAAAGCCAGTGGAGATTATAAACTTTAGGTGATTGTTTAAATAATTGTGTCTGTTTAAGTAGGCAGTATTCTGCTGGCCAACATAAAGAAAACATTCAAAATGTATTAGGAGAAGTTCTGTCCTTACAGCATTGAATTTGCAATGTTTTGTTTTCAAATTCCTTGTAAAACAGGTGGATTTTCACTGTTGGATGTGTGGGAAGAACTGTAATAGTGAGAAGCAATGGCAGGGTCACATTTCTTCTGAAAAGCATAAGGAGAAGGTTTTCCACACTGAGGATGATCAGAACTGCTGGCAGTATCGCTTTCCAACTGGATATTTTAGCATTTGTGATAGGTATGTCTTTTGTAAGATGGCAAAAATGATGAAAAATGACAGTTCATAGTTTAAATAATTAAGGCAGTTACTAGTTCTGACTAAGTTTCTAGTATTTCTTCATTCGCCTACATCTGTCAACAAGCAATTAAGTAATTAACAGTATTTTAACATGGTAGAACTCAGGGAGTGACAAGGTGCCTAATTTTGGAACAAAATTAAATGCCTGTGTGATGTTAATGAGTGGTAGCAAGTTCATTGCAGCTGTGTGAAGTGAATATTGTTGGTATTATTACAAGTTTCCTTAGGCATCTCTGTATTAATTAGAGCCCAAGAGCAGTGCCTAGCTGGACAGTGATACTGGAGCTTTATGGCAAGTAGAAATATTGTTAGCATCAAACTAAATTTGTTAGAATTGAATATTTGTTACTAGAAATTATTTATTTATAGGTGGAAGAGGACTTGCAAGATCTGGTAGTTTTTCCCAGAAATGGTTGTATGTTTTGGTGTTCCCTTTAATTCTGCAGTGCAGCCTGTTTTACCTGACCTCATTAGATTTTTTTTTTATTTTTATTTTTGTAAATCTTTTGAAAATCTCTTCCATTCTTGGAATCCTTTTGGAAGGCTAAAAACTTGGGAATTGAACATTCTGGAGTTTAAGGTTCAGTTTGCTGGTACAGATACCTTTGTTACTCCATTTTCAGCTGAAGATTTTGATCTTGGAGATCTTGAGAAACTGCATAGCAGAGAAAGCAAGTTATTTTTTATTTGCAGTCTTTGCATGGAAACTTACATGTCCCTTTACTAAATTTTTAAGTAGAATTTTAAATGTATTTGCTTTAAACATAACAGACCTTGGATATGCAGCATAAAGTGAATACAAACTGGTATGTTAAGGTGTTCTGAGTATTCTAACCTCAAATTTAGTTAACAAGGGTAATTAATTAGTTGGATTTTTTAAACAATAGTAATTCTTTAGCTTAGTGAGTTAAACGATGAGGTATTCATTAACATGATGAACTTGATGGTTTCAAGCATTAAGTGTCTCAGTCTAAGTAGGAACATGAATAGAAAGAAAAGAGCCATCTGTTATCCTCTGTATATATTTGTCAGCTGGGAAACAAAAATACAATCAAATGCTAAACAGAGTTAATGTCATCTAACTTTTCCAAGTATATACTCTTCCAATTCTGTTTTTGGTCCTTCCTATGCAGTTTATTTGAAAAACATAACCTGAAGAAAATATAGACACAGTAGTGATCATGGTAATTCTATGAAAACACTGTTCAAAATCTGTCTTAACAGATATATGGCTGGTACTTGCACTGAAGGAAACAACTGTAAATTTGCCCATGGAAATGCTGAACTCCGTGAGTGGGAAGAACGAAGACAAGTTTTAAGAATGAAGCTCAGCAAAGCAAGAAAAGACCACTTGATTGCTCCCAGTGATAATGACTTTGGAAAATATAGTTTTTTGTTTAAAGATTTAAACTAATACTGAGATGACACATACATGTTATCAGCTGGAAGCATAAACCAGAAAATTTGACAATAATCAAAAGCATGTGACAGAAAAGCTGCAGGTTTTCTGCTTTTATTGGCATACATTGTTCCTCCTGAACAGCAAAGTATGGTAGGTTTAGGGGGATGGAGCAGACCTGTCTATGCTCTCATGAAACAGAGTGGTGATTAAAAAAATCTGAAGTATTATGTGCTTACTCACCTCCTGTTGGACAGAAAGTTAGGAAATAGAAGGGGGAAGAGTGGTTATAATATCTAGGAAGCCCCCTAGTCTCAGACCTTCAGTTGAAAAACTTCAAGGTATCAAGGTATTGCAAAAGAGAGTGTTAGTGGGCTAAGAAAATGATGGATGAAAATTCTTCAGATCTTTTAATGGAGAGGATTTGTTTAAAACAAAGTTTGCTACTTATCTATATGTAGGTTGCTAAAAATGATTTTCTTATTAAAGATTTTAAACAAAATAACCATTTAACTACAATATACGTTGAATGGGTATTTTTTCTCTATTTGTATGTTTCAATATAATTTACTGAAAAAGGATCTTGAGAGGAAAAAAGTATTAATTTTTGAAAATGAAGTAGTTAAAATTCTGTTTCTTGGTCTTTGCTGTTTAAATGATGATTTTGAAAGATTACACTTGTATGTCAGTATTGTGTATTATTGTATGGACTAATGTTGCCTGTAATAAAGAGAACTTTACACAAAGCTGTTTTCTGCATGTAGCCTCTCAGGATTGAGATTTTGTAAAAACAATGATTTGCCAGTTAGCAAAAGCTTGAGCACCTGTAGCTAAAAATTCACTGAGTTGGTATTTGTGTCGCTAGTGGCTCGTTTGCAGTTCTGTATTGTCATTAGCTCATGGCATCGCTGAAGTAACAGAAATGGCCAGTAAGTTGTGATATAGGCAAGCAGTTTGGAGCTACGTGGTGCTGGGACACGTTTTCAGCCTTGGATGTGGATGTGAACACATGAAGCACTGCCTCACCTGCACGGTGGATGGTGCTTCCCATTGCCTTTCCTGCAGAGCACAGGAGATGGAAAACAAGTTGCAGGCTGAGGTGACTCCTGACTGCTGAGCCTTTGGGCTTTCCAGTCACTGGAGCTTCTGTTGTGTTTTGGCTTCTCTGCAGATCCTGCTTTCTGCTTTCTTTGTGTTTGCTTATTTCCTTTTTTTCCCCCCAACTAAGTTTCTTTCAGCCATTCATTCAAAATAACTACAACTAGGTTTCTTCCCTTCCTTCTCCTCCCCCCCGGTTACTTTTCTCTGTTCCTTGCATAATTAGAAGAGCTTTAACAATGACCTCAGTAGTTCGAATGTAGTCATTGGGCATATATTGGCTGTGTAAAAAAGTGGTGAACCAAAGTTCAGTGATAACCCATACATGACATGGATGCTGTGTCCCTTTCACTTCACAAAAGCACAACAAATTTGAAACCAACATTCATGTGTGCTTCAGCCTTAGCTTGGGGCTCTTGCGAAGTGACTGCTCCTCCCAGGCTGGGTTCGGGACAGTGGAGTAGGACACGAGCTTGGTGCTGGAAACGCCACCTGCTGCAGTGCTGATTTTTTACATTGTTTGTAATAAAGTGAGTGTGAGACAGAGTACTGTGGACACTGTTATTTGTGTGACAAAACCTGATTGTATCGTGTGCCTTTTCTGAATTGTTTTCTCAATTTTATGCTTTCATTGTTTAATGTAAGTGCTCTGTAAATCATTGGAAGTAATTCTAGACAAAACTAAACATGACATCCTTGTTCTCTAAGGCCGGTGTGAAATCTTTCCTGCTGCGGGGTGGGGCTGCTGGGGAATAGCTGCCGGGGGGTCGGGGATTATCCACGGGCTGATCTCGACCAGGGGCCTGGTAACGGTGCCGATGCCGAGAGCCGGAGGCGAGCACATCACCACCCGTCCCACTTTTCCCGGTGCCGCGGGCAGGACCCGGAGCGCCGGGCGGGCTGTGCGCCTGCTCGGGCGAGCGGACGTGGCGGCGGCGGGTTGGCGGGCAGAGCGGCCGCCCCGCCCGGCCCGGCGCGCCTCACGGGCGGGCGGTGGGAGACGTGTGCGAGCGGGAGCGGCCGGGGGCCCGCGGCCCTGCCCCCCTCGGCCGGGCCATGTCGGTGTGCGGCGGCCCCGGCGACGCGGCGACTCCGCGACTGCGGCCCCGCGCCGCCCTGATGGCGCGGCGGCCCGAGCTGCTGTGCGGCGCGGCCATCGTGCTGGGCTGCGCCTTCCTCATCGCCCTCAAAGTCACCTGCAGGTACCGGCGGGGCAGCGGGCGGACCCGGGGCTCGGCCGGGAGGAGCGGCAGCGCCGTTCCCAGAGGCGGTGCTGCTCCGGGGCCTGGAGCGGAACGGCCGGCGGGGCCTGGAGGGCCGGGGTCGCCCAGCGGCGCCGTGTACCCGCTGCGGCCGGGCCGCGTCGGGCACGGGCATCCCCGGGCTGGGGGACGGATCCTCCTGCCGGGCCCCACCACATGCGGTCCCCAGGGCAAGTGCGACCGGTCGCGACGCCGTGTCTGCCTCAGCGGGATCGCAGCGGGGCGGGCAGGGGGATAAGAACGTGGGTGGGGAGGGAGCGGAGTGTTTTAGGAGACTTCTGCCCACCGCGGGTGTCGTGCTGTGGCGGCAGATTCGCGGGGCACCCACTTCTGAGGGCAGTATCCGGTATGCGTGGCGGTGTCTGAGGGTGAACCAGGCTCTCTGCTCGGTGGGGCTCAGGAATGTGACAGGAGGCAATGGGCAGGAACTGATGCCCAGGAAATTCCACCTCAACATGAAGAAGAACTTGTTCCGTTAGTGACGGGACACTGGGATAGATTGTACAGTGAGCCTGTGGAGTCTCCTTCTCTGGAGATACTCCGGAACCATTTGGACGTAATCCTCTGCCGTGTGCTCTGGAATGACCCTGCCTGAGCCCTGGAACCAAAGGACCCACTGTGGTCTCTTCCAGCCTGATCCGTGCTGTGGCCGTGGGACAGGCACGTTGTTGGGATGGAGCTGCTTTTGCTCATCTCCGGAGGTACCTGGAGGTACCTGGGACCTCGCGCTGCCGCCGAGCGGCCGAGGGGGCTCTGGGCTGCAGCCCTGCCCTCAGAACCGGCGGGGCCAAACGAGTCTGCCCTGCCTCAGGTGTTGATGTCTCATCATCCCTTTGCCTGCACCTGCTTCGGACACGAAGATGTTTCGTGGTTACCCTCCCAGTCTGGTGGTGCTGCTCTTGGGAGCTGGAGCTTCCTTCTTTGCAAAGGGCCCTGCAGTTCCTGTTTGCCCGGAGCTGGTGGACGTGGGGCCAGGGGATGTTTGTACTGGAGGGCGGGGAGCAGCGGCAATGGGCAGTGGGCACAGGCTGCTCGGTTCTGCAGCCTCAACCAGGCTCTAAATCTTCTGGATGAGTTTTGGGTCAAGGTGACTGTTACATGCTCCAGGTCATACTATATTAAGAACATCTACTGCACTTGGGGTTTAATTTTGAGATTAGGAGAAGGCTATGAGGTGCTGATTATGTCTCTGTTCCCCAGCATCTGACAAATTTTGTTCCACAAAACACTTGATTCACAGGTAATGCATCTGAAAAAGGCTTTCTTTGCTTACCTGTCCACAAAGGGTGTATTACTGGAATCAGAGTGAATTTTAAGTCTGTGAATGAGTGCCTCAGAGTAGCTGTGCCTCCATTCCAGGAGGCTGTATTTCACAGTGACCAGATAATGTAGATGAAATTGTAAAGTTCTTGCCATATTTCAAATTGTGTGGTGAAGGATTTCTGAACATAATCACCTCCCTGGTGTTACATTACTAAGAAAATAATACTTTTTTTGTACTTACAATGATGCTTCCTGCTCTCCTGTATTCAAAACCTGCATATTCCTTTCATTTTACTGCTAGCTGTGTTGGAAAGCTCACCGATGGAATGTGATTGGAATGTGGTTCTCAGTACTCTGTAATCTAGAAGTTTGATTAAAGAGGTTCAGCTTTTCAGATTGTGATTAAATAGACTAATATCAGTTAGGTATTCCCTGTTTGGTTGCTGTCAGAAATATAGAAAATTAAGGTGTAAACATTCCTTGTGAAGTTTGGAGCATGGTTAATTGCACATGTTAACTATAAATACAGGACATAGTTTCTCACCACATGTCAGTATGATTTACTAGCAAGACATAGCACTAGGGCATAGGTCCTACCACTGCTCTTGCAAAATATAACTTTTGATATCAATGGATAAAAAGTACAGAAGGGGAAAATTCCTGTACTGCAAGGCAGTCCATTAGTGGGATTTGATGTCTTGTGAGTTTAGAGTGACTCAAGGAATAGCCAAATGAGACCTGACCTAGCATGGGTTGGTATGAAAGCCTGTGGTCTAGAACCTGAATTATTTCTGGCACTATGCAAATGTCTTTAAAACAAGCCCACTCTCAGGATTGTGCAGTCAAAGGGGCTGCTGGTCCTGTTGGCACTTGCATATGCTTCCCTTTATTACCAGGGTGTTATCACATAGAAAGTTTTAAGTTATTGTAGGCTCTGGCAGCAGCTAAGTAACACAATCAGGGTGTTAATAAACAGTTTGTGCATATTATGTTTGTGTAATTGTTTCTTATGTAACCCTCAGTTTATATGTGTGTAAATTGTAAGGGTTTTCTTAGGGAAATTAGTCAAGGTATTCTGTTACATGTTTGGTATTGCAGGGGAAGACACTGCTTCACAAATCTCCTTAAGCAGCTGTTAGCTATTGATTTATTACATTTTGGTTTTTAGTAGTTACTGGAGTTTTTGTCATATTTGAAGGTAGTCATGTATTTTCTGACTCACTCATGTCACGGGACTTCTGCTGATGTGTTCTACGCATTCTTAAAATTTGGAGCCAATCCATTATCTAATTTTCAAGTCTTACGCTGTAATTCTTGAACCAATCATCCTCTTTCTGTTTAATTCAGTAGAGGAAGCAGAGATTTTTAACATATTGAGGTTGTCTGTTTTCATTAAACTAGACAGACAGGGGAAATTCTAGCTGCTGTCTCTGCAGAAGTGTTGTGCTTTCAGCAGCTGAGCAGCCTGGGTGTGCCAGAGCTCCCGCTGGAGCTGTGTCTGTCCAGCTGGGGCAGAAATCATGGGAAGAAGCTGGAGAAGCTGCAGAAATCATGGGAAGAAGCTGCAGTTTGGATCAGCACGGGCTGCAGGAATGGCAGGGAACCAGAGGTGTTGGTTGTGGGGTGACTGAAGAACTTTGAGGGTTGGGAAGGAGGTGCTGAGATGGTGGCTGGTGGAGAAGGGAAGGAACAGTCCATAGAAGAAAGCAGATTTTTGATAATCCATGTAAAAACATAATGTTGTGACTGGATGAATTAATGAACTATAAACAGGAGGAACCATTTAAAATTTTCAAAATTCTGATTTTGAAGATTTGATTTTGAGGCAATTTTATATACAAATTAAGAATTTTTATAACTTGTGATATATACTGAGGGCAATTCTAAAATGTTAAAGTGAATAGCCTGGAAATGAGAGACAAGCTACAATACAGTTTTTTGCTGTATTATAAAGACAAAGGTATTTCTTAAAAACTAGGTAGATTGTAAAGTTTGAAAGTGTGGCAGAGTTTTTAGGAGGTTGCTTAATATATGAGTTTGATAGTGTTCAGGGCTCAATAATTTTATCACAATTAATAAAATTTTAACCTGACAAGGATTAAATATCAGATAATAAGATAATAAAATTTTTGTATTAGCTGTGTATTTTTGTATTAGTGTAAATATAGCTAGGGAAAAGTTTTAAAATGAAGACAATATAAAAAGAGAATATGACCATTCACTTGCATTTCAGGCAGATTATACCATGGCAACTTCTGAACACCTGGGAAGTCCCAAATTCTGGATTGTTTGATTGCTGATTGGATAGAAAGGGTTTCTTGAGTATTTGGTTTATTTCTTCATATTACTTACTGGCCAATCTAATTTCTCTTAAAAAATCTTCATCTGTCATAATCTCTTTAAATTTAGACTATTTGTTGATACTGTTCTTACATTGATGTGCCCTGAGCAGTTTGCAGTCCCTGCTCTGCTCACTAAAATAAACTGGTGCACATTTATATATCTTTTCCTAATACAATCTAAAACAAAGGGAGTATAGAATACTGTAAAACAAAGCATAAGGCAGGATAATAGGCTGTGTTTATTTAAAGAACACATCACAAAACTTTATGACCAGTATGTCTTTTCTTATCAGGCTGCTGTTACCTAAAGCACAAGTGTTAAAAGAGGATGAGGCCAGGGAAGAAATCAAAAGAAATCAAAAGAAATCTCTCTTCCTGGTAATTTTATGCTCTACAACATCCAGTCATAAGAGTGTGAGCTAACATTCCCATAAGCACAGTGCATGGTATCAGAGTGTGAATTTCTAAAGCTTGTGAAGGGTGATTTTTAGACTTTTATAGTATTTCATGAAACTAACTCAGATAACATAAATTGTAGTCATTCTGCATCAATTTTGTCATTGTGTGACTTTTGCTAAGAATAAAACTTAGGGCTTTAGGCACTCTTTTTTAACTGCTGCTGTACAATCTCAATAACCACTCTTAATTTTCTTTCTGCAGCCGAGCAAAAGATGTAACAATGCCAGCAAAGCTTCCAGTGAATTTTTTCTCCACGAGATCTCCGGTGATTGATCTTTTCCGGGGGCAGCTGGACTATGCCGATCAGCTCCGCCAGGGCTCTGACGTGGTGCTGTATTTCTTCTACGCGCCGTGGTGCGGCCAGTCCATCGCAGCCAGGGCAGAGATAGAGCACGTGGCCAGCAGGTTGGCAGACCAGGTAACTCCAGAGAAAATACCAACCCTAAACATCACCTGGTAGCTTTTCAGTGTCCAAGCTGATCCTGATTTCTGTCTTTTCATGAGAAACGGTAGGGCTTGAATGCTCACATTTTAGGGAACTCATGGGTCACCTTAAATTTAATTTAGCATACAGAGTGGTAGAATAAATGGAGACAGCTTGTGGTTCCTGCTCAGTTGTCTGTTATTTCTGCTATTAAGTGGGGAAGCCTACAGCTTTCTTGATGTAAAGTGTTTTCAGATTTGTTCACCTGCCTTCAGACAGAAATTCCCTGGAGTTTGCCTCCAGTTCTGGGATCCTTGGAGACACTGGTAATCATGTAAATATTGTAACCATAGCAGTGCTTTCAAACAGTTGAGTGCCTGTGAATATTTCACAGGTACAGCTGTCCTAAACCTCCACTTGTTGAACTCCACTCTGCAGAAAAAGTAATTAATGTGGGTTATGATTAAATTAATAAATTTGGAGGATTTAGATTAAGAGGCATAAAAGCTAGAAAGAAGAGTGACCAAAAGGATTGCTGTCACAAAATGACGAAAAGAATAAAAAAAAAGTCTGTCTGTGACAGATATGGAATACTGAGTTGAAAAAACCCTGAAAATATCAGATGAAATGGATTGGAAAAAGTACATCAAGTACATCTTGGATAAAGTAGGTCACAGAAATGTACTTTGTTAGCTGTGAATTTTTACCTACTTTGCAGGTGCTGTTTGTGGCTGTAAATTGCTGGTGGAACCAGGGGAAATGCAGGAAGCAGAAGCATTTCTTTTATTTTCCTGTGATACACTTGTACCATCAGAGGTAAGATTTCATATGTACAGTCTAGGGTTTTTCATTGTTCTTTTGGGAAACAGAGGTATCATATAAATGCTGCATTTTGAAAATGTTACATTTCTGGCTTCAGTAAATACTTTTTGGGTAGATTCTAGGTGAGCTCTCCCTGTGTGCTACTCAAGTACAGGTAGGGCTGTAACTGTCAGTTAAATGACATGCTGGGCAATTCTTCATCCTTATGGAAGTTTTGGGTTGCCTGTGCATCTCCTGGAACTTCTGCCTCCAATGAAAAGAATTCACTGTTACATATTAATTTCAGATGTCTGCCTGCTCTCTGGATGGATAATAACAACTGGTCCTAATTTATGGCAGCATTAAAGAATGTACCTAAAGATTGTTGAAGTTAGTGGAATTTGAGTGTATATTTAAATTGCACTACATAGTGAAGACCTTGTTCTAATTTTGAATTTTACACTCACATTTTTATCCCCCGGAAGCTAAGATATCATTGTATAAAATTTGATATACCCTCGCTTTTATTTTTTAGTATGTGTATATATTATCTGTTTTTTTTTCTCTGTGTGGAGCAGAAGGTAAGGAAACACAGTTTCTAAAACTACGTAAAAGTATTTATCCCTTGTATTTTACTTTTTATTTTACTAGTCTTGAACTGCAGCTCTCTTTCATTACAGAGGCTGATTTTGTTTTTTGGGGGGAATTTATGCATTGAGGAGGAACAGTCCTGGTCTTTGTTAGCTGAACATGTAATAGACATGAGACGCTGGCATAATAATTCAAGCTGTAATAAAAGAACCCTACAATCCCACTTGGATTTGACTGAAACTTACTTGACCTTGAAATTATAACACAGTAGATGGATGCACTTGGTATCATCAGTAACCCTGAACAGAGCTGTAACAAGATGAGGTGTAAATCCCCATTGATACTTCATAGGATCCTGAAGGGCAGTGCACCCCTCATGCCTCACATACTAAACCTCACATGTGGTGCCCTGGGCATGTGACATGCTGAGCACTGAGTATGGCTGTGAACACAGAGGTTTGTAATGAACTGATGCAGGATGTAGAATGATCTGGTGGGCTCTTGGAGACCATTTTGAAGCTCCTCAATACAGGTATCTCAGTGTGAGTTAGGTATTTTCCAGTGTGTCTGTATGTACAAGCTGTATTAAAAAGGCATCACATTAAATTCTTCAGTGGAAATGGACTAATTCTTTATGCTCCTCGTGTTTGATTTCATGTGGGACAGTGATGCTTTGTCCAATCCATTTATAATTAGGAGGAGAACCTCTGGAATTCACAGCTGCAAGCTCCAGCCCACCTTATGTTTTAGCACTAACATTGTGTGAGCTGTTTTATGACATGGCTGGGGGGGAAACTGGAGCTTTGCTGAGTCTGTTCATCAGCAGTGCAACTGAATTTGTCCCTGCTTTACTGATTGCTGCTCATAAAAGCCTGTGTAAAAATACTGCACCTTTTCAGACTGATACTGTTTGAGACACTGAAAAAACAAGGGGAAATAGTGATGTTTCTCAGATCTGTATTTTTAAGTCTCGTGTGTTTACTTCAGAAAAAGTGGAAAGATACATATATATATGTATATAGTCATGTAATTTATATCTGAGCTTTACCAAGTTCTTTAATGGGTCTCAGAAGTGGTCTCCATCCCTCCAAGCTCACCAACACTCTGCCCCTTCCACAGATACTCTGGAGCTTCTCTCTGGTAACACAACTCCCTCATCACTTAAACAGAGAGCAATTCCCTAGAGGCTGAGCATGCTGTCTGTGTAACTCCTATCTGCCACCCCCAGGAGGGACTCTCTACTGTTAATTTAAGTCTTAATGTTCTATTATTTTTTTTGGTACTAGTTTTGGACCAATTGAATACAAAGGCCCTATGAGTGCTGTTTATATTGAAAAGTTTGTTCGCCGGGTGATGACACCACTACTCTACATCTCGTCTCGATCAAAATTACTAGATTTCCTCTCAAATTATGAGGTACTTGTCTCTCTTCTCTAGCTTTACCACTGTGGTTCAGAAAGAGTTTGACTTGTTTAAGGATTAAATTTGATCTGCTCCAAAGTAATAGTTTATTTTCAGGATCCTGAAATCAGTGCCCTATAAATTTGTTAAAATCATTAAAATATGAAATGACAAATTCATAATGTTGATTCCCTGTATAGTTACTATTATGATCTAGTGATGCTCTTAATTTACATTACTTTAGTATGTAGAGACAGCAAAGTTGTTATCTCACCAAACTGTTATGTACAAACAAGAAAGAAGGGAGAAATCTTTTCACAAAAATCTTGCAGTCTAAGTTGGCACAGCATTTGAGAAATATATAATCATTACTTTAATTTTTAAAGAATAGTAAGCTTTTCTAGTAGGATAAATCCTTTAACTAAGAACAAATATGAAACCAGTTGAAGCAAAGGCTCCTAATCACTTTGTGTGTCGTAACTTGATGATTTTAATCCACTGGTACATGTTGTTTTATTCATTTTTGTCTCTCGTGCTCAGGGGTGATGAGATTGGTAACAATACTGGTGGAATAATAACTTCCAGTCAGACAAAACATGCTTACAACAGAGCCATTTAAAATCCCTTTATAACCGTTGATTCTTGCAGTGCAGAGTGCAGAAATACCATAATCTTACTAAAGCCCAAGCTGTGAGAGCAGTGGGGAAAACCTGATCAACAAACGAGTGCTGGGCAGAGCACGGGAGGGACCCTGCAGTGTGTGGGGCTGGAGCAGATCCTGTGTGAGTGCTGCTCCCTGCAGTGCCGGCTTGTGCTGCAGGGTGGAGCACGGCCTGTGCTGTTCAGTGGCAGCTGCCACAGCCCAGGGGACACACACTGGGAGTTCCCCTGGGTGGGTGCTGTGCTCTTCATGCCAGGACCTGCCACTGGCTTTGGTTTTCCATTGTTCTAAGTGGGGACTGAGTTGGGAGTAGTGAGGTGTAGCCTGTCTCTGGTGCTGGTACTTTCTGTGATCATGAGCAATTCTGTTGTCCTTCCATTGCTTCAGTTTTGCTATTCTGAAATTCTAAAACATTTCTTTGCCTCTTACAGAGATTTGAAGAGAGCCATGCTTGGTTTTTGGTTTGTGTTATGTTACTTTTTGGTAGATTGCAGAAGGTTACCAGTGAGCATATTGTCATTAAGCTTAAATTTGCTTTGCAGTTAGAGGTGCACTTCCACTGGACAAAGACTAAGATAAAAGAAAAAATTAGGAGCAACAAAGATATTT
Organism: Setophaga petechia; assembly: GCA_024362935.1. Classification (NCBI taxonomy): domain Eukaryota; kingdom Metazoa; phylum Chordata; class Aves; order Passeriformes; family Parulidae; genus Setophaga; species Setophaga petechia. The sequence continues at coordinate 3,356,147 of JANCRA010000027.1, read as the reverse complement.
TTAAGTACTGCTTAGCAGTTGAACAGATATTTTTGTTTCTGCATTCAGATTTTCCCCCCTTCCTGTGCTTGAAATTCCATGGCTCCAAGTACTGAGTTGCTGTTCATGCTCAGCATTTGTTGGTTCTTTTGTTTTTTCTGAAATGGCCCAAGAGCAGAGGCTGTTTCTGTTCATGTTGCCCCACAGTCATTCCTGCCTGAGGTTCTGTCCCAGACCATGGCTCGTGGTGCTCAGTGTCTTTCCTGCCTCTGTAAAGTTATGCAAGAGGGAAAGGAGGTGATATAAAAGTAACAGATACAGATAAGATGAAAGAAACCTAATTGTTTATGAAGATGGATGCAGAGAAAACCATACACACAAAGGAAAAGTTAGTTTTAAAATGGAAATAACAGGTTGTTTCATCACTTCTGTCAGAAATGAGAAGAACATTTTACAATGTTTTCCCTGGAGTTTAGAAATTGATACCTTTTGTATGGAGAAGATAAAACCCAGGGGTTAGTCCTGTGTTTAAGAAGTGAGAACGTTTGGGAAATAGAGTAGATTATGGGCAATTGGGACATGTATGGCACAAACTAATTGCTATTTTGAGACCCTTGGCTAGTATCTTCCTTTGACTTTTAATCTTCTCTGTATAAAAAATACTAATTTTAGCAGAAGGGAAAGGACAGAAGACTGTCAAGGATTGCTATTGGGCATTTTAGCAACTTTCTGCTGGTGGATTGTGTTTTTATGATTTCACTGAAAAGTTAATTTCAAGCTCAAAATAATTTGCAAGATTTGTTATCATCACTATCTAATTTTTAGTCCTGTGTTCTGATAGCAAAAGGATTCTGCAGACTAGAAGAGTTACTGATGAACAGAATCCAGTTAAATGTAAGAACGGTGGTGTTTGTTATTCGGTCTTTGGTTCCTTCCTCGACCTCTCCCGACTGTTGTGACATGCCAGTTTCTCTCACTAGAGGGCGCTCAATCCCCGTGGAAAAAACCTGGTTGAGGACTCAAAAGTTGAGCTCCTGCATTCTCTGATGCTGTTGAAGGTTGTTTTCTCTGGGGTTGTGGAATGATACTGGTGTAAAACCAGACATGGATAAGAATTCATTTTTGAGAGCAAGGAAAATGTGCCATTTGGAAAGCAGTTAAAATCTCGAGCAGGAAGTTGTGCAGTTTCTGCCATAACTCAAGGTACCTGTGAGTACCTGGAATCAAATTTCTTTTGTTTTCTTAACTACAGAGATGTAACAGTTTCATTTTAATCCAAACTGGCATGTCTCATTCCTCATCTGACTGCCCCAGCTGCTAGAAATGGCCTCAGCCTCCTGAGGCACAGAGGAGGAAACTGGAAGCCACTGTAGTTAGACAGAAAACTTCACTCATTGATGAATATTAAATGTGCTCAGGGAATTCATAATTTTCTGGCTTCAGGAGCGGTAGGAGAGGAGTTGGTCTCTCTGGGAGGTGGCTGCTGTGTCTCTTAATGTGATGTCAGCTTTCTGCTTTGCCCTGTTTGTGTAGGAATGCTTCCTGAGCATCAGCAGCTGGGCAGATCTGACACAGACAGAGATTCTGCTGGCTTTTATGTGGTGCCTTTGTTATATGATGGTGTGAAAATTTGCTTTCAGGTCTGGGTACACACATCATTGGAAAATGATGTTAAATGTAAATTTAATCTCAGTCAACAGTTTCTTTGCATTTCTACAGTACAGATCTAGAGTATGTAATATTGGTTCTTCTGTTCCCCAGAGGAGACACATTCCTTTCCTCTTGCTGTTGGCCTTCCCATGTTCACAGATAAAATGAGGCAGGAATTGCCTGCCTGCACAAGTCTGAGAGTCTGAAAAAAATCACCTCCCTTACTTCAATGCAATCTGGCCAGAAACAATTTGGGATAGAAGTAACTGGAGTATTAAAAACATTAAAAACTGGAGTATTAAAAGCTAAGCAGCTGTAAACTAATCAGTAGCTGGCGTTTTTTTCATATCTTCTGTTCCCATTATTTCACTTTTTTTGGCCTTTAAATTTCAGAGCTTTTTCCTCACAGTCATTTAATACTGCCTTTCTAAAACTCTTCAAGTCAGTTGTAGTTTCAGTGACTCCCATCAACCTTTGCAAGTGTTGTTACTCACCCTTTTCTCCCTTTGCTAAAGTGCTTATGGAAATACTGAACTGCCTGAGTATCAGTACACATCCTGGCTGGCTATTTTTGGCTGCTGAAAAATATTAATTTCTAAATGGTTTTTGTCTTTTCTACTTTCCTAATCTGGAAAAGGGCCTTCCATGTTATTTCTTATCACCTTGGTTTCTTCAAGAGTGGTTGGTAACTTCTCCTAGACTTCAGGGAATTCCAGCATTCTGCATGGAGTCATCTACATGCTTGCTTATTCCTTCTAAAAGATGTGACAGGTTTGAGGCATGGTTCAGTAATAACACTGCTGGCTTTTCTCCAATAGAAATTACTCATCTGAAAATCTCTGTTCATTCTTAAAGTTTCCATGAACTTGCTGTTTGGTAATTGTTGAGATGCTGGGTAAGTCTGTTACTTGATTTAACTGTATCCTACATCACTTTCCATTCCTGTGTTGTGGGACCAAGCAAGAAATAGGCTTCCCTACAATTGTCTTTTGCATTTCCATCTATGAGTTTCATTAGGAGACAGCACTGAGAACTCTTCACTAATGGACATCCTCAGGTTTGCTCCAAAGCCTTTCCTACAGACACTTGGTTTGAGACAGGGACAGAAAATCATTTCCTGGAGAGAAGAGCTGCAGCAAGCTGTGCTCTAGCAGTGCCCATGCCCCCAGTGCTCCTCAGCAGCCCTGTGTCACATGTCAGTGTTCATTGCTCTGTTGGACAGCAGCAGGCTCAGCTGATGGCTCCTGGGTGCTCACTGAGGGTGGGTGCCCAGAACTGCACCCGGGTGGGAGCAGCTGCTCCTCAGTAACACACTGGGTGCAGATTCCTCCTGAACTGTTTGCAAGCAGCTGTTCCTGAGTTTTGGAGGCTCTCACATGAAAGAAGGTGGGAGTTGTTGCTGTGCAGCTCTTCCAGCTCTTCTTGGCCTCCTTGTATTCCAAACCAAGAACTTCTTGTTCACATTGAGATACCTCTCCTGTGAGACTTGAACCTCACTTGTACAGAGCAAGAATTGTTATCAGTTGCAAGACCTGGAAGCGTTCAGTCTTGTTAAAAACTTCATTCTTACAGGCAGGAAAACTTTCTTGGTACTTGAGAAGGAATACAGTAATTCAGTCCCTTTACTCCTGTGAGTAATTGCACCCTGTAACAGGACAAAAGCTTTAACTGGTCTGGGGTGATGCTTAAAAGGACTTTATTTAACCAGATTACTGATTAGGCATAGAGCATTAGTAAATACTAGTATATATAGTAGTGTATAGTAGCATATATTCTTCAACTACAAATTTTTTTTTTAATTGAAAAAACACTTTACAAAAATTATCTTTTGGGAAACACTATTCACAATCTGGAAATCTTAAGCTTCTGTTAGTGTAAAGCAGAACTGGCACTCTGAATCAGAATGTTACCTTTTAAATAACATTATAAATACTTCTGCATCTGACTTCTGGCTCTTGCCATATTTTACTGTCACTTTTGACTTTCCTTTCATTCACTGTTTGGTGTCCTAAATTCACTTGGTACAGGATTAGTATTCAAAAATGGTCCTAGGAAATGGGAAGCTAAATTTTTGATTATCTTATCTGGCTCCTTATTTTTGTTCAGTTGAATGTTTTCAAACTCTTTTAGAAGGGATTGTTTCCTTTTGCTGTCTTAGTTTGGAACTAAGAGAAAAAGATGATCATTAATTGCTAATCTGTATGTTGTTTAAAAAACAACAATAAGTGCTATTATTTTGCTGTGTTTTTTTCGCTACTATTTTATTTCTGGTTTTATTTTCTTCTTGGTAATTATTGTTGCAGAAATTTCCCTAATTGCTTGTAACTCATTTTTGTTATTGATAATTTTTTGGGGTACCTTACAAAGAATCTTTATGATCAAGGGGTTTATGCCTAGCATTCATCCAGGAAAGAGGATTCCTGCCTAAAAAGAGAAGTCATGAGTGGAATGGGCAATGTTGTTATTGGTGAACACCTTCAAGATTGCTGATTGTACTGAATTAGATCAGTGTGTTAGGCTGATATGAATAAATGAATTCATATTAATAATAACAAGTAAATGTATGTTCATGTTTTAAAAAGAAATTAAATATTTTATATGTAGAGCTCAAAAAAAAGAAGCAGTCTCTGAAGTACCAAATGAAAATCCTCATGTGAGGATGTATTTGCCACACAAATGGGTGCCAGGTGGGTGTGGAATCTTCTGTTCCACAGCAGTCCCTGGGGTGCTCCTGCTTTGTGTGTCAAATGCCTTCTGTAGCATTGGTGGAAATGAGGAACAAATAACACCAAATAACCAAATGCCATCACTTACTCTGTCCTGAAAGTTTTAAGCCCATTTGAGTGATGTGTCAAAAACATAATTAATAGTAATTTTTAATGTATTACATTTCTAAAAATTTAAAACCAAAGCTTAACTTAAATATTTTTCCAAGTCAGCTTCTCCCAGATTCTCTCCTGAGTTTAATAGCAAGTCATTCACCTGGAAAAATCAGTAGGCCTGTTCTGGGAGGAGTCTTAAATTTGGAATTGTCTGTCTGGCAATTTGAAGAGCTTTATGGCTATGCAGGTGGGATATGGAGTTGTCAAGATTTTTGTGCAGTTGGTCTCTCACTGACTCTTTGGGATATTCTGAAAGGATTTACAGTGGCTGTAGCTTAAAGATGGGATAATCACTTACCTTAGCAGGTCAAGTATTGACACACTGAATGTGTGAATTCATGTGTAAATACTAATTATGTGCAACATAAACAGTGTTACTGCTTAAGCCCTTTATACTCTGAAAAACTGTATTTGATATTCCAATTCTAAAAATCTTTTGATAAAAATGATGCTTTTGCTTCTTACCTTGGTGCTGGAACTGGTTCAAAATATAGTTGCAAAGAAAATAGTAATTGTTTTTGGTGAACTTCAGCATGGGAAATACCATTAGAGACGTAGCATCCATGAAGCCCCTCTCTCTTACATAAGTTTTTGAATGACAGCTTCATTCTTTCAATGAGAACTGATTTCCATTCAGTCTTTTAATACTCAAATTTTTGTTGCAGCATAAAGTGACTGCTCTTCAGTAAACGTTGTTGTCTTTTAGAGTTTGTTGTATTTATTGTAGTCCCATATATTTATACTTGAAAATAGCTTAATTAACTCTAATTCTTATTGTTTCAGCCTGGAGTTGTGGGATTTTTTGAATTCAATGCTTCACCTCAACCGCCTGGTTATTTAACATTCTTCACATCAGCATTACATTCATTAAAGAAAGGTAAAAGCTCCATTTCCATAATATAAAGTATTTTTTGCAGTATTTTGTAACTTAGGAATTAATCCCTTCTGAGTGTTTCTTGGTGTTGGTCTAACTGTGGGACTGTCTCATTACAGCTGAGGACTGCTTACATGAAAAGCTTGTGATGTGCTCAGCCTGGTTTAGAGCAGGAGGGAGTTCCCTCAAACCCCCCGTGTGTCCAGGGCCATAATCAGACTGGCACTTGGTTAAAGTGATCCAGGAGCCTTTGTCTCGTGCAGTGTCAGAGGCACTGGGATGGACTGGACTGTGCCAGCCCTTGGAAACTGAATTCAGTGATGGGTGCAGTTGCAGAGCTGCTGCAAGGCAGCCTGAGAAGGCCTTCCTCCCCCTCTTATTTTGCACTGATAATCTAAAATGATTTGATTGTGTTTAAACATGCAAATCTTGTGATGATTGATACCTCATTTTTGGGTCATGAATTTGGGACAGACCTTTTTTAACGTTAAAAATTAACATGTTTTTTGAATTTTGCTTCCTGTCAGCAAATGAAGGAGATTCATACTTATTTTTTCTTCTACATACTTATTCATTCTTATTTTTTACTGTGCTACTGATGTGATAAAGAGCCTGTTCTATATTTTGTTCTGTGATTTTCACATTTGTACGTGGTATTAGTTCTTTGCAACATAAAGATAAGCAGTCTGTCTTTATGTGTACATATTTATAAGTGTAGAATATATATTTATAAATTATATATATTTACTGTAAATGTGCATCACTTAATGTTCATGCCTTTCCCTTACCTGAATCATCTTGGCTTTTGAGATGCCATAAACCACAGCAAGGTGCATCTGTGATACCAGATTCTGTATTTCCTAAGCAAATGGAGAATTTGGACAATTAAGGTTACACAGACAAGTCTCTGTACCTGGAGTGCAGGAGGGGAGCATGTTTGTGCTTTTCTGCCATAATCACCAGTGTTGGCAGTAGCTCTTCACAGGTTTCTGTGCCCTTAGCCAGCACTGTTGTGTGTTCTGGTGTGAGGGTGGTGGTGCAGGGGAGGTCAGTGTGTGTCATTGTTTCAAAGGCTGCAAACCTTTCAGATCACCTTGGCACCATCCGCTTTGGCGTGGTCACGGACAGACGTGTGGCACAGGAGATCTCCCTGGTGCACTCTGGCACTGTGTATTTGCACAGACATGCCAACACATCTCTGGTGAGTATTGCTGTGTGCTGCAGGGACTCTGATGTGGTACAGGCATGCTCAGGGATCAGAATTAGAAAGGAACTTGGAAGAGGATATTGACAAAGATTTTGTGGAGGAATAGTAGGAACAGTGAAAACTTCCATTTTGGCTTAAAGGTATAACATGGCACTGATTAGAAAAATCACATAAATTAAATTAAATTATAATAACTCTTAATCCATGTGCCCTGCCCTTTGAAAAGTTAAGGCTGAAAATACTAACTTTCAGATTTACTATTTGGCATAGAGACACTACCTACCCACACTGGCACCATGAGTGTAAAACAGGTATTGTGAGGTGTATTGTATTCAATTGAGACTATGGAAAACAGGGCTTTGGGTGAAATAGCGTAAAATACATAAAAATTACTTTTTTGTGCTAATTACTTAAGATAAACTTGCCTGAATATATTAAAATTGATCCTAGAACCTGTGAGCACCTTTTACTGTATACTTCTTCCCTTTGCATTCAGGAATGAGAAATACCAGTTTTAAATGCAGCCTTGATGTTTGAGTCTTAAAAGCCTAATCTAAAATAAGTTAATATGGGGGCTGAATAGTGGGAAGAATGTTCTAACTTTACATAAATTAAAATATATGATGATACCAGCTTAAAACTCTTTTACTTACAAAGAAAATTAAAACTATTGAGAAAAGTTAAGATTATAAAGATGTAGTAAAAGAAAGAGGAACTTCCCTGGTAGAATCCTTTTTGCTTGTGGATGTTACTATAATCTGACGAGTGTTTGGAAAGCTTTCCCAAAGGGAAGCTTGTATGAAATGCTGAAGTTTGCTGACACACACTGCATTTAGAAAGGAAGCTCTAATCACTGCAGTAACAACTCATACCATACCAAATAACTGCATTTGTTACTAAATCAAGAGAGGACAAAACTGTTTTTTCCCTCTCCAAGATCTATCCAAAAGACATCATGAACTTCACTGCTGAGAACATTTGCAAGTGGGCTCTGGAAAATCGGGAGATGCTCATTCGCTGGCTGAGACCACATGGTGGGAAAAGCCTTCTTCTAAACAATGAGCTGAAGAAAGGACCAGCACTTCTCATATTTTTACCTTATAATCCCCTAGCAGAAATTCATCCTCTTTTAGATGAAGTAAGTGAAATATTTTTTTTTAATTTCAAAAATACTACAACATGAGAGCTGTGGTCAGGGGTCTGAGGTGAATTGTGACAGATACCTCATTTTAGCTCACTGTTCCAAGTATCTGGTTTTGTTTAGAAGCACTTTTTCAAGCTGTATTATCACAACTCCCTTACACTGGTTTGCATCTCACCCAACGTGCCTTTGTGTCACTCATCAGCTGTTCAGAACAAGCATCTAACTCTTCCTTACCTCCTGCTTTTTGTGGTGGATGGAGTGTAAGAGATGCAGATCTTTCCCAGCTAGAACTGAAGAGTTGTGTGTTTTATCCATCCCATTCTATTTCCCCTCTCCTGTTCTTCCAGAGGTGCTTGTGCAATGAAGAATGGATTTTTTGTAAAACCAGACAGTGTTATTTGAAATACCCAATCAAACTACTCAGATTTTTATATCCTGTGTGTTCCTTAGTCACCTTCCAATTTTCTCTTCCTCTGAACTGCCTAGGACAGGAGTTTGTGGAGCTGTGCAGAGATGAGATGGGGAAATTAACTTGGATGAAAACTAGTTTTTTGTCCCTGGGCTATTTTTCAGCTGGAACCCATCATCCCATTTAGTATAACACAAAGCTGCACATCCCAGTGTGATCATGTAGCTCTAAGCAGTGTGGAACAGACAAGCAGTTGTGAAAGAGCAAAAGCAGCTGAGTTTTTGTGACAGTGCTGATTTACTTACATGGCATTTGTGTCCAGGAATGTGTAGTTTCCACAAGGAGGCCTAATTAATGTTGTAGTGTCTGAAACAATAAGGAAAAAATTCAAGTAACTTCTTATACAATATTTAGCCAAGCTAAATAGACACAATAAAAGGTACACATGCTCTGAAATAGAGTTGGGGAAGTCTCTGCCTGGAGAGGAACTGCCATTACAGTAACCTGACTTCTGTGTGGCAGGCTTTGTTCAGTGGTGCTTGTCACAGATGAAACATTCTAGTACCAGGTACCACTTATTTCTACCAAAGCAGTGCAGCATAAGGTGGATGTTCCATTTCACATTTCATTCTGCTAAATAACAGTGTTTATCAAAATTTGAAAGGAGATACAAAAAAATCCCGTTGTCCTTGTATAGCTTCACTTTGACAGGGAGATATTATGCAACTTGTTTAGCCTGGGAAGAGCTGTTTATGCAGCCAGCCTGTGGGTTTCATCAAGCAGTGAAACCACTTGACTGCAAGGCAGTTGCAGAGAACAAGGCTCTCAAGTTGAATGTTGAAAAATCTCACAGCAAAAATTTTTTTCTGATCACAGCTCACTGAAATGAGATTTCTTCCTGCACATCTGTTTTCTGTTCATAATCTTTTCTCAAGCTTCTTTAGGTAGTCCATATCTCCAGGCTAGGTTACAGTGTGAGGGGCCAAGTTTTTTTCAAGTATTCAGTTAAGCCTTTTCAGGATGAAAATTTTAACAGCTAATTCTAGAAGACTGTAACAAAGCACTGCTGTAGGCCACATTAATACTGAGGGCCCTGCCCTGTGACACAACAGCCCTCCAGGATGTGACATTTCAACATCCCTTTGATAATTTTAATGGTTCTGTCAGAGTGTTCTCCTGTAAGCAGTGTGTGTATGCTCTGTATTTTGTTTAGTGTGCTAATAAGAATGATAGGAAACTTCCTCTCTCATTTTTCTTCCTTGCATGTTCTGTTACTTGTCTCCCAGAAAGGGAATTCTATATGGTCCATACATGTCCCTTTTTCTCTGCTTGTTTACCCTTGGTTATGAAAAGCAAACTGGTGATGTAGCATAGGAATGTTTGCATGGAGGGACAGGTTGGTCTTTTTTTCTGTTTTTTTTTCTTCTCCCAGTAAGTTACAATATGCAGAGTATACTTGGAGTATTATAACCATATGCCTGTAGTTGGGAGAATACAAACATTGCTTCAACACTCTCAGTGATTGTTATAAAATCCATGTACCACCTATGCCAGAAGAAATCTCTATTCCCTTTTCATATGGGAATGCTTTCATGTATTTTCTCCTCCTATTGGAAAATGAATGAAATTCAGGAACCTTTACTCAGTAATGCTTTGTGTACTGTGGTTTAGCCATAAAATGTAGTGTTATTGCACTGTAGTAAATTTTTTGCATGGAGGACCTTGCAATCAGTGTCGTGGACTGAATAATATTTTAAATTGACTTCGTTGTTCTATATATTCAATGTTTATATGCTGAAATATCTGAAAATTCAACTTTGTTGTTAAGTCAGAGCCCCCTGTAATTTTTTGAAAGAACAAAGCTTAGTCAGCTTAGTGTTTCTGAAGTTCCATCTCTAATTGCATATAATGTTGTTAAACCTGCAAAAGATAACTACATTTGGGTGAACTATGTTCAGTTAATCTTGATTTTTTTTTCTCTCTCTTTTATTCCCACCCATAGATTACCAAAGTGGCCTTGGAATACCACAAGTGTAATAAAAGCCAGGCAGCTGAGGCAGACCTTCAGCATGCAGGAGTCTCTGATTCACCAGCTTTTGATTGCTCAGTGGCAGCTGCACAGCTGGAGTTGTCTGAGGCGTTTCCCATAGCCAAGTACCCGTGCTGTAACACGGTGCTGCTTCCTCAGTGGCACTCCATCTCCAGAACTCACAACGTCTGTGAGCTCTGTGTCAACCAGACTCTGGGTGTCAAACCAAATAAAGTCCATGTGCCACACTGTAACTTTTTAGAGATAGAAGCAGCTTTGGACTCTTTCTACCTCCAGGAACATACTTTTTTTCAAGTAATATCAAATACCATAGAATGCAGCAATTTCTTAAGTTTCTATAGTCCCTTTAGCTATTACACTGCATGTTGCAGGACAGTAAACAGGCATTTTTTAAGTTTCATGAGTTCTGAGAAGACCATCTTTCAGACCCCCAAAGTAGCATTTTCTTCCCATGGGAAGAAAGATAACACTCAATTTTCTATTCCTCACATTGAGGATAGGAATTGTTTTATTCCTGACCTTAATATTAGTAGCACGAACATTACTGGTCTGAGCTGCAGGACCAACAAAACCTTGAATCTCTATCTACTGGATTCAAATCTTTTTTGGATATATGCAGAGAGACTAGGAGCATCAAGATCTACTCATCTTAAGGAATTTGCTGCCATTGTTGACCTGAAAGAGGAAGTGCACTATGTCCTGGACCAGAATCAGTCACTTGTTGGACCTACCCTGGGTACAGTATTCACTATACAAATGCTTGCATTCAGAAAATTATGTTTCCAAACAGGAATGGAAAACTTAATGCCATTTTAAAAGTGAGACTACTTTGTGAATTTAACATTGTGAATTGTAATTTATTCTATTCTATTTAGTAGTTAACCAAGTATTTATGAATGATTCTGTTGGCTAGAACAGAATCATATTCTGTTCATAGGTGACATAAGAGCTAAGTTCCTTATACCATAAGTAATTTGCTTTATAAGAATTGAACCTTAAAATGTGTGATTCTTGACTGCATGCTTTGGTGGAATTGGTAAAATCTAAATTAACTTGTGGAAAAAAAATTCTGTTCATCTAAAATAACTGATTACAGAAGACACTTGTATATTAATGGTGGTGTTGGCGTTTGCTCAGCTGTTCTGTGTTCTAAAATACCACAGAATTTTGGGAGATACCGATCACTTAGCAGCAGAGACTTCCCCATCCTCTTGTCCACTGAAACCAAATTAAATTGCTTTAAATTTATTTTGAAAAGTATGTTTGTCCTCAAGGTAACAAGGTAGAGCTCTGAAGTGGTTGAGGCCAAATCTGCCAATTATTGTTATTTTCTGTCTGAATTGGAGGAGGAAAAAAAAAAAAACAACCCAGAAAAACAAACAAGGCAAAAAAAAAACCCTGACAAAACAACTCAAGGATTGCAGTTTTGGTTTATTTGCAAGTTTGTGAATAAGACAAAATATTCCTAACTGTGTGTATTTGCTTGTCATGCTGATATGCAAAACTGAGTGTACCTTCAGAAAATACTGGGTTTCCTAATGTTGGCTGTGTAAGTAAACATGGAAGAAAATTCAGCTATTAAAATAAATTGCTCAAGAACATATATCACTATAATTCTTATAGCACCAATTACATTTCCTTTTTGCCATCAATCTAAGTACAAAAAGATGCACAACATTGAATAAATGCCATGTTCTTATTAAGGATCACAGGCAGCCCTGTATCCAGTCTCTATCCCAACCCAGAAAAAGACTCTGCAAAAACAAACAAAAACCTCAGTGACCATAAAAGGATACTTAGGAAATATTAAGATCAGAATGAGGACATAGAAATTTCCTTCCCCTTTGTGCTCCCAGTACTTTCTGTCTCAGACATTTTTTAGGTCACAGGATTTCCTGAGCATGATGAGGGTTTCTCTGCAGAGTAAGATTCAGTACATTGCTGTTCCATCATTTGAACATACAAAAAACTTTTATTTCTACATATTTTATCAGGGAGTTTCTGATTTATGATTGGGTTTTGTGCTTTTTATTTTAATTCCTTAAGATTTTAACTTAATATTTCATAATATCAAAACAAATTGATGGGTGCTTAATACCCTTGTCAGATCTCAGTCTTTATAGATGGTTTCTAGAAATTCAGGAATACTTATTTTATTTTCATTAACCCCTTTCTTTCATTACTATTTTATCATGCTTACATATTCCAAGTCTGGAGATCTGAAAAGAAAAAAAAGCCTCTTTTGGCCTGGTGTGAGAGTTAAATGCTGAATAGTAAATAAGGAACTAAATGTACTGCTGATCATATTTCAGAGATAAACTTGCTGATCTGGTAGTTTGAATGTCTATACAAAAGTGCCAGTTTTAATTTGGCCTTGTTTTTATGCTGGAAATACAAGCACAAAGTTGTTTCTCTTTGATAAAACAATTCTTTTAAATGATTTTTCATATTTTACCTTTTTTTCTTGATTATTAAATAGGCTTATTCCTTAATGCACAGAATAATACTTCTCTATCCAAGTTAAAAAGAAGGATATTGTTGATACCTTGCAGCAATTTCGAGAATGTAGTTCAGGCTCAGAGTAGTGTAGCTGAAGGTAATTGAGGGCTTTGGAGCTTATTTTAAATTTTTACCAGTGGCCAGCTACTTGCTAAATATCTTAAAATTAAGGAGAAAGTAGAACAAAGAGGAAGGTGGTCACTGGTAGACAAAAGGGGATAGGTGATATTGGCATGGAAATAGCAGATCTATAAAGGTCAGAAGAAACGAATTACAGAGAAAGTAATTAAAACTGGAAGAAAAAATGCAAATAAATGTGGAACTAAGTGGAACCTTTCAATATATGTAGAAGTTTAAAAATGGAGAGGTTACTGTTCCTGATTTAGCAGGTGTGTGTTTAGGAGAATTGAATATTATTATTATGGCACACTGACACAAGATTAAAGTCCAGTGTGGCAACTGACAAGATTGTAGTGAGCAAAATAAAAAACAAACAGTGAAGCTTTATCCTGTTTTCGTATCAGTTGTAGTTACCCAAGAGTTGATACCAAAGTGTGAGAAATTAATGATGTGAAACCAGATTTCAGTCTGTTTTTTCTCTGTAAGTTTTTCTGAATTCTGAAGCAAAAAGTGCCAAATCACCTCTGCAAAACCAAAGTAACTCTTGATATGTATCAATTTCATTTCAGAGAACTTCATTAAAAATTTCAGCGTTCTCTACAGCCCCTTGAAAAGGCATCTGGTTGATGACCCTTCAGTCCATTTTGATGAGGAGCATGTGGTGACTGAAGTGACCACGAGCACCTTCCAGCAGGCCGTGTTCCTGAGTGCCAAGGTAACCCTCACACCCTGCAGCGTGGCACAGATCAGGGCACGGGCTTTGGGGAGGGGGTGTTTAATGTTGATATGCTTTCTTACTTACAACATAAAATACAGTGTTGTGTAAGAGTTCAAAAGCTTTCCAATTGCATGCTGTGAAAACAGATGTTATCCTGAGTACAGTTAAATTGCCTTGATTTTGTAAAATATGTGATAGTAACGAAAATCCATTGTCATTCAAGTCTGCAGTGAATGTCTGTGACGGTGGTCACAGGGGATTTTTAGAGGATGGAAGAGTCAGGAATCTTGATTCCATGTTCAGAAAGCTTGATTTATTATATTATGATATATATATAACATTATAACTATACTACATAGAAATAGGAAAGGAAAGGAGCTTCTTCAGCAGCTGGCTATGCTAAGAATTGAATAGAAAGAAGAATAACAAAGGTCTGTCTGTCTCTCAGCAGGGAGCGAGAGCAGCTCCACCATGAGTGGTCAGTAAATCCAAACACCTACAGAACACCAATCACAGGTGGACCTGTTGCATTCCACAGCAGCAGATAATAATTGTTTACATTTGTTACTGAGCTTCTCAGCTCTAGCAGGAAAAATCCTAAGAAAGGATTTTTCACAAAAGATGTCTGTGACAAATGTCTGCATCTCCAGTGGGTTTCAGCAGCCCCCAGCCCTGCTTTGCTAGTGAGAGGCAGAAAGCAGAAGTCTGGACATTGTTTTTGCCCCCATATGAAGTGTACAGTCAGTGGTAGATACATAGGAATTTAAGATTGCAAAAGAATCTTGGGAAGTGTAGTAAACTTTGGAGCATTTGCACTTAAAGGGAATGGTCCTAAACGAAATATCTTTTCATTTTGACTTGATGGAAAGAGAATTCCCCAATAATTTTTGTGTATTAACTCAGTAGTCAGAGAGCAGCAGTGAATAACTTACAATAAAGTTCATAATTATTAGGGAAAAATTGCTTTCACATTTCATGAGTTCCCATGCTAGATGGTGTGAAAACTGGTCCATCTTTCTGCAGATTACCTCCAACAGATAATCAAACTCTTCTCCCTCTCATTTTCCAGAATGTCTTGCTGCTGTATTACGCACAGTGGTGTGGATTCTGTGCTTCTCTTAATCACATCTTTATTCAACTTGCTCGGCTTTTGCCTCCTGACAGTTTCACTGTGGCAAGGTAAAAAGATTCTAATTTCATCTTTCCAGAATAATTTAAGATCATTGGGGTCATCAGCCTAGAAAATAAATACTTTTTTTCTCTCTACCGTGCAATGTAGATGTGAATGTCATCTGCTTCATTTCTCTGAATGCGTTGTTTTGTTTTCCTTTGTATATATTTGGTGGTGCAGTAGTTATCCACTTCCATTAAAATTAATTTTTAAACTGTGCAGTTACCCTTGAAACTTCCTAATTTCAGGAAGTGAATCCATAACTTTGTGGTGATTTGTAGCAAATAGTAATATGCTATTTGTGTGTGTGTGTATATTTGTTAGCAACATCATTTGCATCACAAATCTAAAATGGCAATCTACATCCTATGATAAAGAAAATTAATTCTACCTCAGCCAAACCAGTTTACAGAAATATATTTATATCTATATATGCATGTGTGTAATGTACATTTTTAATATATATGTTAAATACATATTATATGTTAAAAAACCCATTGTTTTCTTTGGTGTTTCCAGAGTTAATATTTCAGTGCAACTGAAACATTCTTGTTCATGTATGTGATAATAATACCTAAATACTTAAAACATCTGCTCTGATTGCATCTTTATTTGATTCTGACTGAACTTACTCCAGGAGACAGCATGAGATGTAGAGAAAAAATAAATCTATTAAAAATCTGGGGTTTTATCCCCTGTTTGTAATTGTGGCTTTATTGCCACAGATGTGATGCTGTTCCCAAGGCCACATCCATTCTCTTGCCTGACTTTGAAGTTCTCTCCATTGCTCCAATATTTTCACAGCAGTATTACTGATGTGATTGTCTGTTTTATTCTATATTAATTTGTAATTAATAAGAAATTTATTTGTGAAAAGAAGCCCTAAAATTCTGAAGAAAGCAGTAACAAACAGTTGAACCATGGGTTCCTTTCTACTCATAGCTTTAGGGAAAAAAGTGCCTTTAAGCATGTGCTTATCCTTGGAAGAAGCAAAATAATTTACTCCCAAATCTACTTGAGGGGACAATATTAAGAGATGTACTTGAGGAACAAATAGGGACTAAAAATAACTTGTCTCATGTTTGGTGTGTCTGTCTCAGAAGGAAGATGTGTACACAGTGTGTGCACTGTGTGTACACAGAGAGCAACTGGGGTTTAATTGCTGCCTGAGAGCAGTTGCAGAATTGAACACACTATTCTAGAGAAAAACCCACACAGATAATTGTTAAACTGAGAGTCAGCAGCTTGAATATTGGTCATTAATTCTGCTGACTCATATGCACAATGTATTTCTGGCAGAACACATTTCGACTTACTTTCACAGATACTTAAGATTTCCTTGTTCCCAATCCCTAAAATGGCATTTTACAAGAAAATGCAGGTTGTTCACCTGCCTGTTCTCTTCATCATGTGTCTCTTCCTCACAGAATTGATGTGACTCGAAATGACCTTCCCTGGGAATTTATGACAGACCGTCTCCCAACCATTTTATTTTTTCCTCATCAGAGGTAAAGTAATTCTTGTCCCTGTGGTTTTTTAACTTCTATTTCACTGAGCTGCAGTAATTATCTGGTTACGTGTCTTAGTAGAGAAAAAAGCCAAAGATTAATTCATTTCTGTAGATGCATTCTTACCACATTCATATTCTAATGAAAAAAAACCACCAGGAAAACAACAAAATAACCCAACCAACACTCCCAGAATTCCACCCTTCTCCCTCAAGTGCTCTTACCATCAGCAAATGGGAATTCATTCTACTGGTACTGGGCAGCTACATACCACAAAATCTCTGAATCTGTGCCTTAAGTTTTGCCATTGATGTTTTAATACACTACAGAGTGAGTTTTGTTTATAGCAGTTCTGAGCCACCCCAGCTGATCAGCCCTGATTCTTTTTGTAGGTATCATTTGGTCTCTGTCTCTGTAATGCTCTAGACAGTCTCTGGAGGGACAGACTGAGTACTTTTATTAAGATTATTATTATTTTTGTAATGTTCCAACTGGCTTTATAAAGGTACCTTACCTCTAGTCATTGCTTTCACTCCTGCTTTCCTCTCCAGTGTTTTTTATATTTTGCTGCCTGTGGGTAATCAAGAAAATTAGGATCTGATAGTATTTGTAGTACCTGTAGGACTACTAGAGTAGGCACATATTCATTTTGGATATAAAGGTGCCTCATATTAGGACTTTTTAATGCAGCTTCTTACCCGTTTGCCTTACGAGACAGTTTTTGCAAATTAACTCTGTTCTCAATTTCTTTCCACCACATGCTGTTAATATTTTGTTCTGCTATTTGTTTTAAATAGCCTTTTAGCTTCTTTGATACATGCTGTGGTTTTGATCAATAAAAATGGATGATGATGTAATAAAACATTACCACAATATAGTGAGGCAATTTTGATTTAGCATAGACTATTTTTTGCCTAAATTATGTCATGATTCTTTAATCTGGGATGGGAGCTGATAGTCAGCTGAGCAACTGCTGATGGTAATTACAAGAGTAACTTGGTCCATCATCAGGAATCTGCAGGGGAGGAAAACTCATGGTGCTCACTCTGCCAGAAATAGCTTAATCTTGATGAGCAGGAGCCTCATCTGACTGAAGTTCTTGAATTATTGATAAAAGATGGTATCTGTCTTCTCCCTGCTGTACAGTAAGTGGTTTTCAGTAAATGAAATGAAATGTTTTTATATCCCACATGTTTATGAGTTGAATTTTACAGAAGGCATTTTTGAGGGAAGTGTAATTGGTAAGGAAGGAGCTCCCCTGTTCCAGATGCACATTGTAACCAATGCAGGACAGGATGTCACACACAAGGGGACATAAAGAATTCTCTGTGGTTTGTGCTGTACAGGAGCACCAGGAGGCTTTAGGCTTTATACTTGAATCTGGCTTTCTTGCTTTGCAATCATTTCTGTTTGGGCTTATTCTCTGTCCTTTTTCCCACTTACATAATTAATCCATATCTGAGTGTATGCTACTTACCATTACTCTAGTCATCACTTTGACAGCCAGATGGAAGCAAACTAAGCTTTTCTTTCTTGTTTTGATGGCTGCCTCAGGAAAGAGAGAATACACTGCTAATTGGCCAAGCTGGAGCAGACCCAAAGTGATAAACTGTTAGCTGGCTTCCCAGCTGTACAGGGTGAGGTGGCAGTGGCTGTGCTGCAGGAGGTGAAATTGTGTTACACTGGAACGTGCTGAGTGAGGGGCTGAAGGTGGAACTGGCTCAGAAAGCGAAGAGCCAATTCCAGTCTAGTCCTTAGAGCACAGTTAGCCTCACATGTGTGCACAGGGTTCACAAAGGGCAGTAATTGTAACATTTGTCACAGCTGGAGCTGTTTTTTAGTGGCTGATAGTCTTGAGGAAGAAATTTGGTACTTGCTGTTCTTGGCCTTTGTTGTTGTAACAGTTTGTGCTGTTGTAGAAGGCAAGGAGCCTTACCTGCCTTATGCTGGGCTTAGTATTCACAGCCTCAGGGGGGGGAAAAACACCAACAGAAAAACCTTGTTTGGTTTGCTTCACCTATGACATAAAGACAAAGCAGTAAAAGGAGCAAGTAAAGAGATTTATTTTTTGACAGAGCCTTCCTTCTGACTAAAGTGACTTACTGTTTAAAAGCAGGCTGCTCCCTTGCCCTGCCTTTCAGGTCCTGGAACTCACTAAGCTACTGCTTTTTCTAAACAAAATAGTGATTTCCCATTGTGTAGCTTTATATATCTGGACTTAAATTCTAAATAATATATGTAGACTTAAGAACATTTAAACATCATCCTTCAACTTACAAATACTAATGACACTGTACTCATACAGTGATGTTTCCCTGTGTACTTAAAGCTCATAACCCATGATCATGAATATTTCTGTTTTAAGAATGAAATCTGTCTTCTGAGATTTAACAGAATTTTTTCTTCAAATATCAGTCCCTTGCAGAGATGCTTAGAGCACTCAGACTGGAACACAGGGAAAAATGAACATCAAAAGAAAATCTGTGTGATCTATCTCTATTACATGAGTTTAGGTTTTCTCTTAGCTGCTGTACTAACCAGACTTGATAAAAAATAAGGTATCAAGTTGGAGTTAAACAGCAGATGCTTAGGTAAAATTATGCTTAACCTTCCAGAGTGCTTTGCTATTAACTTGTTATGTGCTTCTAGGAAGGAGCAAAGTGTGAAGTTCCCTGAAGACTTGTCAGTTAACCTTCCTAATCTCCTGAAATTTATTTTACATCACTCAAGTCTTTCTCCATCAGAGCCCTGTACCAAAGAATGCCTACATAAAGAGTCAGTTCTACAGCAAGGACACATCTCACACTTGGAGAGAGAAATTCAGAAGTTAAGATCAGAAATCAGTGCCCTTCATCAGGCCCATGACCAGCTTGAAGCACAGCTCTCTGCAGCCAGGAGGGAGGAACAGAGACTACAGCAGCAAAAACACACACTGGAAAAGCAGCACAAGACTCTGCAGCTCCACAGTGAGCAGTTACAGGCCACATATGACCTGAAGAATCAAGAATTGTTAGAAATGGCTGAAAAGCTTCAAGAATTAGCTGATGCATCAGAAAACCTCCTTAAAGAAAATGCTTTACTGAGAATTCTGGTGGCATCAAGAGGAGGAAAGCTACAGAGCAAAGATGAAATTGAAGAACCCCTTCAATCTGAGCAAACACTTTCTGAAGATAATGATCTAGCACTTCCAACAGCTACTGCTGCTTTAGAGGAAAAAAAGATTGATAATATTGATACCATAGAGACAGAGCACAGTAGTGGAAATAGGACAGAATAATTGTCTACACAAAGTCAAGTGATGCAGTATTGGGTAGGTATTTATGCAAATTTTATTGACATTCATTGTAAATAAAGACTTCCCCCACATGATCTAGAAAAAGAAAAATCAAATGGAATATTTTTGTATACTTGAACAACTTATTAGATACCCCATCTTAAGAGAAGAGGAGAATGGAAAACACTTTCTGCACTTTACTATTGCACTAACTTGCAAACACCTATCCATTTAAATGAAAGATACTGGTTTGTAGGGGCAGCAGTGTGCAGCACCTCTCACTAAGGACCAGTTAGTTTTCACTGGCTTTCTCTTACAGCTGCTAGAAAGGAAATCAGACCTTTGATTTATACTTTTCCATAATTTCTGAAATTTGCCCTTTACACTGCATTCTCTTTGCTGAATTAAAAGATACTTTATCTGTGTAATCAGTAAACTTGAATGGACAAAGTCATCTTGCTACAACTGTTCTGTTCTCAAACTTCAGCACTTTGTATCACTTTTGTACACTGGTATTCTGATTGTCTGGAAACCACAAGAGCCATGTGTGAACTGTTCTCTACTGAAAACCAGAGGAAGTCTTACTGAATTAATCCTTTTTTTCTTTGCTTTTTAGAGGTCTCAAATACAGCTATTTAAGTGGACTGGTCTGACTATACATGCAGGTCTCTTGAGGAGTATTTTAAAAAGCATGTGTCAGGGTAAGAACATATCAGCTGTACCCCATATGTTGTACTCAAGAGGCAACAGCAGGAGCTTTTTACTAATAACAGCATTTTTTTCCTTCAGATTACAGCTTTCAATTTTAAAAAGGCAAATGTAGCACTAACAAAGCAATTCAACATCTTAGTGTAGAAGAAGGGGACAGCTTTTTGTCTAGGCCATTCTTGCCTTGCATATAGTTAAAATTCAAGCAAACTTGCTAGGCCTTAAGTTATTCCATATGTACAAGAAGCAAGTCTAATGCTTCCTCTGGAGTTGAATTAAGGCTAGGCAATTAAGTATTTAAAACCATCAGTATGCAAAGGAGGCCATGTATAAAGTAATAGAAAACAGGCCAGTGACCTCTAAGCATGTGTGCCTACACAAAGAATTTTAGAATGCATAAGCTGCCAGTGGCTGCTCAGTGTTGTTCCTTCTCTCCCCAAACCTTTGCAATCCAGAACTTTCCATTTAACACCTTTTTACAGTTCCTATAGCTGAACTCCAGCACAGAGCAGGAAATGTGTTATCTGGAAGGACTTGGCCATTGCTTGCTAAAAACTTCTACAAACTGACCAGCAATAACCCTTGCCCCTGTCAACAGTAGAAAAGACTGAAACTTCTCCTGTTGTAGTACAGTTCCACCCAAAGTTATATACAAGATGCATTAACTGAATTCTAGAGTTGTCTGGCTGCACATATTACAAAATGCCTTTTTGTAACAGGCTGATACATCTTAAGCACACAAACCATGGTTCTAGGAAGGATCTATACTAGCTGCACTTAAGCCAGTTTTGCCAAATAACCACTTATGCAGTTTCAGCACACAGACCTATGGAAGACAGAAGCCTGCTCTACTGCCATTCAAACAGCTGGAAACCATCTGGACTTTCCCTGAGGGTTCAGTATCCATCATAAGTTCCCAGGCTGGAACCCATCAAAATGGCAGTTTCCTTGCAGTAGCTACATAGAGAACTGAGTTCTAGCAGCCAAAAGTTTAACCAACATAGCTGCAGCTAAAGCAACTTTTCCTTTCTTGCTCCCGTGTTTCCTACTTCAGCATATTACTGAAGGCTTATCCCTTCTTTTTAAATGAAGTCCAATAAATCATCAGTCCAATAAACTGTTCAAAGGAGGAGTTCTGGCTGCACACTCCATCTAGTAGCAGAAGCAAGCAGTAACTGCAGATCTGGTTTTGAAGGTCTGGAGTCCCATCCATGGTAGTGGTTCAGGAGTCCCTGTGTATTATATACAGTTGCATCATATTCCTGTATGCTACAGAACACAAAGCAAGAAGTTTCTGGCAGCCTATTTACAGTTAGTTCACAGTTGTAAAGTAGTTCACATTACAGTAGTAGCTCCATCAAAATAGGCTCAGCTAAACATTCAAGTAACAAAGAACAGTAGTAGTCTCTTCACACCAGTATATCCCTGTGCCCATTGCCAGCAATGGGCATTACACCAGGCCAGTCAGCTCCTGCCACAGAGGAATTAGGATACAGCTGATGCAAAGTGCAGCTTCTCAGTGCATGCAGTTGCAAACAAAGCTTATTTAATTCTCATCAGGATGTGTTCTGATGAGCACTGTGCACAAGACCAGGTTCTTCACAGTACTGAGATGTTTCTGCTGGTTACACATCATGAGCAAAGCCCATCTGCAGGTGTTGCTCTGAGTTAGCTGTGTACTTCTGGGCCATTTGGAGTTAGCTTAGCTTTCCTCTCCACACAGGGTCCTTTAGCAGAGTACTGCACCAGCAGAAAGGGCTCTTTGGTTTCTCCCTCACCCACAATGCTCTCCTCATCCTCAGACTGGCTGAGCTTCTGCAGGCGCAGGTAGCACCAGCAGCCCAGAATCAGAGCTCCCAGAGCCGCAATGGCGATCAGGGTCACGATGACAGTCACCACTCCCGTGCTGGGGCTGTGATCTGTGATGGACATGGCCAATAGTTCAAGCTCTGCTCGTCTTCAGGAGAGTTTTCTGTCCTCACTATCAGTCTTGATGCATCTTCAAGCTCCTGCAGGGTTAAAAATAAATAATGAATTTGTTTTGCAGTTTTACTGCACTCAGCAAGATTGTATCTATGGCTGGTGTTGTCCACAAGGGCATGTGATCCTCTTGCACTCCAGTGCTTTGTGCTGCTAAGTCAGAGAATCACAGACCTGTGTTTTGGCTCCTGACGTGCCTGAGATAGCACATGGTCAACCTACTAAGAGGTAACAATTTTCACTAGGAGGTACAAGACCAGACTGAAAGCTCTATGGAATTATAGTTTAGCACAGGAAGGTTTAAGACTGTTCATACAAATTCTATATCACAAGTGAAATCTCATATCTGTGACAAGGTAGCAATTCAGCTACCTTTAGTTTTCCTCAAGGAATCCTTCAGAAACAGTAAGATTTGAGTGTCTGGCCTTTTTTAAAATCTGATTTACAAACATCCTTCCTATATACTAATAATTCCAGGACTGGTAAGCTAATTGTGAAGGCAATTGCAATGCTAATGCATTACTGTAATTCTATCCATAACACTGATCTGCTTACAGTGGCTGGATTCATGGTAATTAATTGTTTGTTCATTGACCACATAAAACATCTGTTGCTATTTCCATAAAAAGCAGGTAGAGCTGTATTTAAAACTAACAAAGCACAATGGAAGCTTCTGCTCCTCTTAGTGGCTTGAAAACCACAAGTGAAACATAGTCCATTAGGACTGCAGCTGGAATTGGAAGAGAGGCAGCAGCAGGAAACTGGAAGAGCTCCAAGACTTCCTTAGTTTGCTGTAGTGTGAGCAGGAAAAAATATACAGGTAATGTCTTTTGTTACTTCTTTCAAATTCCAACCCTATTTTTAAAAGTCATGTGAGCCTTGTCTTCAGTTTCAAAGTTACTGTTTATAAAGATGACAGCTTCACTTTCCTTCCTTCAACTAGGACATAAAGGTGATGAATGAATAACTTGCTTCTTTCCTACTAACCTAGCTCTTCAACAAAACACAAACTCATGCAAGACTATGGTAGAGACCAGAGCCAGTCCTAGCCAGGAACATCTCTTACCTCTGTACTACTGGAAAAATCAGGTTAGGGCTCAATGCTGCCATTTCAGGTACAAAAGGTTCAGGCCTTGGAGGCTCTAAGGCCAGCTCCAGGTGCACATGTGCCTTTCTCTGGACCTGTTCCCACTGACTGGCAGTAACAGGAGTTTCTTCTGGCTGCTGTCTGTTGAGGGTCACATCCAGAAAAGGCTCCTTCTCACCATCACTGCTGCAGTCTGAGCTGCCAGTACAGCATCTTCATACAAAACCCCTCAGGAGTCAGTCTTAACCCACCCTGACCCAGGAGCACTGGGTTACAGTAAGTGACACCCAAGTGCACCAAGTCTCACCTGCATTTCAACACGAGTCAAGGCAATTACAGTGCAGGATCAGGACCAAGACAGCTCAAGCCAGAGACCAGGTTTGCTCCTGGATGTGTCATGGAATAACAGACCCATGTGTATCACCATTTCAGCAAGGACACCACTACAGAGTTTCTAACATGCCATTAGAATCCAGTGTCACATAGCTTGCAGACACTCTGGTCACATTTCCAGCCCTGTAAACTACAGCAATCAATACCTTGTAGTGGATCTGATACAACCAGCCAAGCTCTGCAGACCCAGTTTTGCCTAAGTAGTAAAACCAAACCTGACCACACCACACACCTTCAGCAGGACTGTGTGCCCACTGCAGCCAGAGAATTCTATGATTTGCAATAATCACCTTGGTTCTGCAATGCTTATTCAACACAGGTGATCAGCTGAGGGTGATTAAGAGTGACTTTCATGTAGTTCATTTTCCTCAGGGCGTGTCTGAAGAGCAGCACCGTTTGATCCAACCAAAACAGCAGCAGCATCAGCATAAAAGATGGTTAACCTTGCTTCACATGCAGACATTGCACAGCCACACTGAGGCTTCTTCTGCAGCTTGCACTATTGTGACAGCCTACTGTTCCTCTACAGCAGCTTGGGTCAGCATATAGCCTTACATTAAGCAGTTACTGTCACCTAGAAAATAGTTTTTCATAGTGGAAGCTATTGTAGATGCTACCCCTCCATCAGTCTTTGGGTAGACAGCATCAACTAGATAAAGTATGAAACTGTTCACATCACCAGCCTCTCTATCACCAGGATTTTCTGGCAATCTTGTTTCAGGATGCACAAGATTGATTTATGATGACTTGACAATTTTGAGTCCAACACAGCAACTTACAGAATCCTCTTAAAGATCTTTCTTGGCCAAATCCATAGGTTACCTTTAAAATTCCAAATGTTTTCTATTTGATTTAGAATTCAAAGAACTTCACCTCTCAGTGACAAAGTGCAGGCATCCTTCCTTCAGACATATCCTCTTCCCACTCAGGGACTTGAGAGCCAGCACCTTATATAAAGTCAGGTATTAAGCATCTGTACAGATAGCACAAACAACTAGTCAGTAGTGTGTGACAGTAGCTTTAGACAGTTTGGAACCTATAGTGCTGTTGCTAGTTCACACTGCTATTCCTCTGGCTTTAGGTCACTGTAAGCTAGAACTAAAGCTCTCCTGCAGTCTTAGATCTACCCTGAGCACAGTACATTTGTATATTGGCAAGAACTTCTGGAGAAGCCTTGGGATTGTGTTGTTTTCTGGACACACAACTCCAACCTTGCAACCATTCTTTCCACCAGCAATAACTGGAATCCAGATTAAGCTGTGTCTGTACTCCCTTGATAGGGGAAACTGTATTTTGTAGATCCCCTTAAATTGATTTAAAGGCCATAAATTGTTCAGACTCGCTTTCCCCTTAAAGCCTACCTGAGCTAAAAGCCCCTCTGAGCATGCCAGGAGCAGCCCTGCCTTTGTTCATCACTTAGAGGCTGTAAATTTCTGATCTTCAAAGGGATTGCCAGCATCATCCATATATTTGGTGGCACTTGTAGAGCTATGTCCCTTCCCACCACACTTGCTATCAAATCAAGCATCTAAGCATATTTACTCATTAGCAAGATTAGTCAGATGACTGGTGTGAACTGCAAACAGCCTATTTTAGTTCTTACAGCAATCAAGCAGTGAAAACATCAGCTAGAAACCATTTTTCCATAATTAACTTGCTTTTCTTTTTTGCCTAATACCAGCTTCTACTCAGAAATTCATTTGTGAAGTTTTATTATCCAATTCAGAAGCTGTAACTAAAGGACAAACAGAAAGGCATGCAGAACTGCAGAAGGCTGCTAGGGGACAAATGCAGTGCAAGACTGAAATTAGTTCCTAAACCAAGTTTTTCATCATTACAGGCATTATGCTGCTAAGTTCAGTATTTTTAATGCCCACAGGCATATTTTAGTGGTACCATTCAAGCCAAAGCTGTAGGGAGAGGCTTCAAAAGCAAGTTTACTATAGTTCACCCAGATCCACTGGTCATCATCAAGCTGTTATGTTCAAGGTTCAAGTATTAAGTATTTTGGCTTTTTTTGTGGGGGGAAGTAGCAGGGAGGGAAGGAGGTGGGAACTACTGTATTATAGTATTCCACCTAAAGTAAGTTAAATGAGGCACAGTAAAGAAGTGAGAATAAAATTACCAGAGTGACCTTCAGCTTAATTTTTTTAAAAAAATCAGAACTGTTTCCTTAAAAAGCCTCCAACAACAGCTTCTAAATCAGCATGCTTCTAATAGTGAAAAATGCTTTCTCCTGCTTCTCTAATAAAATCCCTTTTGAGGAATGCTGCATACCCATCACAGTAACACACTTCTTGCCAATGGAAGACAAGGGGAGAAGCCACTGGGAAGATCAGTGCTGTACATTTACCACGGGCACACAAGTGTGTATAGCACCCACACTACCCATAGAAAGCAAGGCCTTTACAATACAGGAGTGCTCAGGCTTCACCACTTGCACATAAAAAAATGTCCATTGCTGTTATTCTTCATTAACTCCAGTTAATACCACCTCCTTGTGATAATGCCAAGTTACCTTGCACAAGCTGGGGCTTGGCCAGAGGCTATTTTAGAAGCAGGGAGCTGTTTAGTTAGAAGGTTTCAATGCAAATCATCTCTTCCCACCCTTACTATAGTTTTGATGAGGAATAGAAGAACAGAGCTTTTCTGTGGCTAATTAGCTGTGGACAGGATTCCAAGAACTTAGCATTCAGGCAATTGTTAGAACAAAAGCCAATACCTAACAGCACTGGCTGGAACAGCAGTTAGTTCCCACATGTGGTGCAGTGGTGGTACTTTAAACTTAATCAAGATTCACTTTTAAAGCTTTGCACCAAGCTAAACCACACAGAAGTTGGTAGTTTACAGAAGACACAAGATGGAGAGATGAGAGCAGTAGTCTAAGATGTTTTCCAGACATGACAACAGTTGAAAGAGCAGACAGACTCTCAGCAGCACAGTAAGTGGAGGAGGTTTATGCTGTAACTGCCTGTCAGGCAAGTCAGCCAGTTAATGCAGAACTAGAAACAGGCTTACAGTGTTAAGACCACGTTGACTTCAGAGGCAATTGCATGGCTGGCAAAACATCTGTCAGACTCCAGATTTTTATCTGTCAGTGTCACATCCACATGGTGCTCTAATGAAAAGTCTGTCCTGACATGGTAAGACTAATTTCTGACATTCCATTACCAGAAGTACTATGTTGCATATATCCCCTGGCATAGCTTAATTCTTGATGTATTAAAAAATTACTGAGATGCCAACATTAAGTTTGCTGATAAAAACAAGTTTTTTAAATTTAGATTCAAGGTAGCTCTCCAAATGTCTCATTTTGTGGGTTTTTTTTATGGCTTTGTGTAACAGCAGCTACACACAGCACCTGATGTTTCTGACAGTCAAACCATTTTTATACACAGCACAAATCTTTAGACGGCAAGTATGCCAGGAGTCAGTCACATACCTGCAGGAAGCAGCTCTGGCTAGGAGTCCTCTACGCACACAGTTTCTGAATCACCTTATTAAAGGCGAAGGTCACGCTGGTTTTGGATCTCGTCTGGCAAGTCTTCCTTCTTGCTCTTCCCCTGTAGAGAGTGATCACATTGGTCTCTAGCTGCTATGCATCCTGAGTGCCTTTCACTTTTGGCTTTCCAGTGACATAATTATGTTTAACTACTAGCCAGTCTGGCACAAACTGTCGGGGAAAGATCCCTTACTGTTTCACCTACCTGCTAATCAAGGTAACAGTCTCACAAGTGGTTTCAAGTTCTTTAGGTTTATTCAAAAGCAATTTCTACTGACAAGTGCAATGTCTACACCTACACTTGTGTCAGGAAAAGGAAGAGCACGAGATGCCACGGTACACTGCAGATACTCAGAGGAAGGAACAAGACTCAGTTTGAGCAACTTGCGTTACCGAAAACTCCCGATTGTCATTGCAAAGGTCGCTTTGGACATAACCCTGCAGCACGTACCCAACTCCTCGCACTGGGCGAGCAGGGACGAGCCTCTCCAGCCGAGAGGAGCCCGGCGCACACCCCGAGCAGGCGCCGACGATCCGTGAGGCATCGCCTTGTGACTGCAGCACGGCAGGGCGGCTGCAAAGCGCCGGGAGACGGGGCCGAGCCCCGGGCTAGGCAGCACGGGCCGGGGGAGCCCCGAGTCACCCACGGGGCCCACGCGAGGCCTGCGGGGCGCTCAGCACCGCTCGGAACACGGCAGGGCCGGGCGCGGACACAAAGAGCGAGAAGGGGCGGCCCCGGCCCAGGGCGAGGGAACTCGGGGGGAACTCTGGCGGCCCCGACCCCGGCGCGGGTCCCTGTCCGCCTCACCGACCCCCGCCCCGGCTCACAGCACTGCGAGCCCGCCCGCCCCTGCCCCGCAAGGAACCGAGCCGCGCCTCCCCCCGCCCCTGGATCGCTCGCCCGCGGTCACGAGTCCGCAGCAGCCCAACGCACCCACCAGCCTTGCCGCGGCCGCGGCAGCTTCTTCCCTGCCCGCGCCTCCGCCTTATAGCGGGGGCCGGGCGGCGCCGTGCGGCGCCAATCGGGGCCCGGGCAGCAACAGCTGACGGGCGGGGCGCCCGCGGCCCTTCCCTCCCTTTCCGTGACAGCCGCGGCGGGTCCCGCCCCGCGCCGCGAGCGGTCAGGATGGAATCGCAGAAGAGAATCACGGAGTCGGAGAATCATAGAGGCATGGAATCGTGGAATCATCGAGGTTGGAAAAGATCTTTAATATTGTCCTGTCGAACCGTCAATCCAGCCCCATCAGAATCACCCCAAAATCTCTAAACCACATCAGCCAGCGCAACATCCAGACGCTTCTGCCTCTTAAACACCAGCGGGGATAGTGCCGCCACCACCGCCCTGGGCAGCCTGTTCCATTGCCCGGCTACCCGAACAGCCGCCGTCTCAGCTTAAAGCCATTTCCCCTGCTCCGCTCACTGTGCGCACGGCAGAAGAGAGCGGCCCCCAGCCCACTACAACCTCCTTTCAGGCAGATGTAGAGAGTGATGAGGTCCACCCGGAATCTCGTTGGGACTATATAAACCCAGCTTCCTCAGCCACTTTCCACAGGACATGTTTTCCAGACGTTGCTTTGGTGGGTCTCGGGGCCGGCGGCCCGCGGAAGGCTGAAGGGCTCCCTTGAAGGGCCGCGCTCCTTCCCCTCGGCGGCTCAGCCCTCAGCCCTGCGCCCCGCGCGGCATCAAGGCGAGGGCGTGAGGGCACAGCCGTCCCCACCGGGGACTGAGGGCGTCGGACGTCGCTGACCCAGCCCCAGCCCTCTTCTCGCCATCCCCGCCGGGCTGAAAGCCCTCAGACACCTCTCTGATCCCGCAAGAGGCGCCTTCTGGTTTCACCGGGGGGCAGCAGGACGGGGCGCTGTTAGCGGAGGCCGCGCCTGAGCCGCCGCGGTGTTGGTGGCACTGAGGGCCCCGCCGGGCCCGGCCAGCCCTCCTGCCGTGGCCCCGAGCGGACAGCGCCGGCCTCCCTGAGGGCGTGTGCCTCTAACCTGCAGAAAGGTCGCATTCTCACTATACCAGTTTTACTCGTTAATTCATGCCATGGTGCTGCATTTAGGAAATTACCCAATACAGGGATTTTTCACCCTTTGGCTGAAGTCGGTCGTTACTGGAGTAAAAAAGAATATCGTGACTTCTCTGATGGGGTATAGTTAATGGTAACAGAGATCCCAACTTGTTTGAGGCTCATCTGAAGTCTGGCAGAATGAGTTTTGAAGAAATAGACTGTGACAGAAGATCGAGTTTGGAAGTCACAATAACTTACAGAAAAACTTGTTTTGCACACAGTTTATATCGTGGTTTAACCCCAGCCAGCAAACAAGCTTCCGATTTGCAGGATGGGGGAAAGAATCAGATTACTTCATTTTATTATTCTCTTTTAATTATCAACCCTGCTTTCAAGGAAGATTGAAAACATAGCCCTACACTAGCTACTATGAAGAAAACTCACTCTATTCTAACCAAAACCAGCACGACTGCAAAATTTTCTATGGGGTAAAACTAATTTTTCCTTCCTTAAATGCAATGTCCACCATAAGCATGAAACAAGGTGCGTGGTCTGTTTCCATTCTCATTCAGTGGAAGGCTTAATTATGGTCCAGTACCCCCATGGATATTTCACCTCCTCTACTTGCTCTCTAAGCCATCCAGACACAAGTCATCTTTTGCCTGGCAGCTGTACAGCCCCCTTCACATTGTTGGTGTGTCAGGAGCCCTTCCTAAGATAACAGGTAACTCTGGACTGCTCTCAAATCCTATCTAGCCAGTTTACAGCATTAGCAGAGCAGCTGTTTCATGGTACACACTGCCCCAAGCACACCATCCTGTATTTTGGTTAATCAAAAATGTGTGGTGGCATGGAATATCTGAGATACCACAGCCAGTTAAGAACATTTTTATAGAAGTCATTGTTTAATGTAAGATTAATGGTTTAAGCTTTGGATCGAATAAGTGTAGTGCAGCATCCGTTTCTACTGTCTTTATGACTCAACTGCCGTAGAAGAGATGATAAAACGTTACTAAACCTTAAAAGCTCATAACGTTTTTTGAAAGAGGTGTAAGAGTAAGCACAGACACTTTACCTCCACTGTCAGTAGCTAATGGTCTGAATAGTCTGGCAAAGTACTATTGGCCATGGCTGTAACCTTCTGTGAGGGGAGCAGGTGCAGAGGTAACCTTTGGGCCAGTAATTTAATGAGATATCAAAATCTCATTTTGATGCTTGAATCTCCCCAGAGATTCCTGTTTCACTTACGTAACCATGGATGGAGTCTCCACTGTATGCAAGTGTCCCAATCCATTCCAGGGAGAGGGGTCATGTCCTTTTGTACAGAAATCATGAATGCAATTACGACAAAGCTGACTGGTAAAAGCCATCCAATAATAGCACAGCCTTAAGAGAAGAAGACTGGCAATCTCTTTTGGTATAATTTGAAAACTTTCTGCCTTTGAGAAAGTTTTAATAGTCACTTTGTATTCTCATATTTAGTAAATGGCATGGAGAACAAAGTGGGTTCATTGACATCAGTTTCTTATCTTGAAAATGGACTGCTTGCTTTGGGCAGGCTTGGATGGGAAATTTCCAGTCTGTTGTGGAGAAAGCACAGGGCTGTTAATGCTTCAAAACTGTTTTAAAAGCTCCTCTTACTTCCCACCTTCACCCATCCCCAGTTAACACTTAAGGCTTTAAGCAGGGGCAAGGGTCTAATGGTCTCAGATCCACACATGGGGAGCAAAGAACCCACTGTATTCTTCACCAGGAGCTGCTGAAGCATACTCAGTTAAAGCCATTGAGTAATTTGATTTTCAGCTGTGCTAAGGATGAAAAAATTAAGAGTTTTCTCTCATTTATTTACTGTTGCTCCTTAGCTGTGCACAACTAATGTACAACTGTGAACAGGCAACATGCTGCCAGAGGACATATTTTTCTCTTCCTTGGAGAAGAATTACAAGTTTATCAGTACAGTTTCTTCCTCAATATTCTTAACTTACATAAAGAGATCTGACAATTTTCCGAATTTATGCAGTCATTTAAAGCACACACTTCTGCTTTGATGTTTTCATATCACAAGCACTCAAGAGTTTAAACCATTACATGTGCTTATAAATTTCACTGGGATTATGCACAGAACAATTCTGGGGTCACTTGTGGTTGTCACTGTGACACCTACTCTGACCCAAGCATAGTTTCCAGCAGTGTTGATTTTAGGTATTACTAATTCTAGAGATTGTTTTGTTTCTCTTCAGGGACTATACCACTGTCATAGAAGTAAATGACTAGGTTATGATATGCCTGTATATTTTTTTTTGTTAGAAAGAAATTGTTTCCATTGTTGCAAATTTACATCACACGCTCCTTGTCTGCTAATGTGGCTATTTTTAAAGTACTTGGTTTTGGAGTTTCCTTCTGTCAGTTATATCCTGTCCCTCTAAGTGTAATCTTTGTATATTCATTATGCCTAAATTTTGAACAATTACTGTCAATATTTGTTCCTTTAATTAGGGGCATATGTTGTATTACTTCTGAGATGGTGGCCAGTAAAATAAATAATCTATTTCCACTCTCTCTATTTCCACTGGGAAAGACAGAGAATATGCAGCAGATGCATATTACACCTAAAATATTGTTCCATTTCCTGTTGTTCTGTAGCACTCCTTGGTGCAAAATGTGTTCAATAATCACTGTGCACTCTAGAACGTTTATCAGGGAAAGAGAGCACACAGAACAGTTTTGTAGATCTGTAGGGGGATTGTTAAAAAGGACAAACTGCTGCTGTCTGTATTTGAGGAGGTGTAAATAACATCTTGCACCTTTACTTACAGGTCACTGGAGAGCACCTACACAGAAAATGGGACCAAGCTGACCCTCTCCAGCAACCTTAGCAGGTTTTATATTTTCTTATTTCACCTGGAAAAAAAAAATGCACGAGAAATTATTAATCCAGCTCTGTGCATGAATAGAAATGAAAGTATATGAAGAGTTTGTATGGGTCAAAGTTTAATTATTTTTAAGTTTTGCAAAACCTCAGGGTAATACTAAACCAGGATTTACTTCCTCTACCAGAGCATGCTGTACATGCCCCCAAATATTTTCTTGCATTTTTCTGCTGTGGAACCCTACCAGCTTTCCTTAGCCTTCTGCTTAAGAAAGCATCTGTTGGGTTTTTTACTCAGCTTTTTGTAATTATGGGTATGACTCATGAAGTGTAAAAGCACTTTTAAGATTAGTGTGAGAATAGACTCCCTGTATATCTGAAGAGTAGAATCAATCCATGTCTGCATTAGTGCTAGGAACACCTACCATACCTATTTAAAAGAAAACCCTCAAAAGATAGGTTTTATGTGACAGCATAATTGAATGATGCATTCTCTAATTCTGATTAGTGCTGTAAGTGGTACTTCATGATGAGAAACTGTGAATCCAGGCCAGGAAAAATGGATTGTTTAAAAGCCATCTGAGCATAAGCTTTAATTTAGGATTCTGAAGGCTGTAGCCCTTTTTTGGCATAGAACCTAAGTTGGGACAAGAGGTGTTTCTGCTTGGATGCCCTGCATTCTGCCCTGAAAATACAGCTTTTATATGTAACTCCATAGATGATAAAAGGTGAAAACAGTGCTATACATCATAGTCACAATGATAAGGATAATCTTTATTTTGCTGCAGTACTAGGAGATAGCTGCAGCTATCTCCTATTCACTTCCACGGCTTCAAAATATGTAAAAATATGAATTTGCTGTGTTGAACATCTCATGCTTTGGAGGCTGTTTTTGTACTTGAAAACTGATGAACAAGGTACAAAGCATTTCCTTTGTGCAGCAGTTATTTCCAAAGCTCTCTGCCAGAGCTGTGAAGCCTCCTGAGAAAAGACATCTGGTGAGAGTGCCAACATCTCAGGCTCCCTCCCTGGATCTGGGTGCAGCCAGTTCCCCATCCCTCCAGGTTATTACTTAGCATCCAACAGTCATTTTAAAACATGTTATTTTAAACTTGAGAACAGACAGGTTTTAGCAAAATCAAATGTTGCTCTGTAATTAGGCTGCAGGCCAATCAGTAGGAGACAGGAGAGGGGATGGTTTCCTAGTTAAGAGATTTGGCAGTGTAACAAACTTCACTTTACAGGAAGAGTGTTTGCTTGGCACTATAGGTAACTCTGTTGTGCTGAAAAACAGATTCCTTGATATGCACTTGGAAAGAACATTTGTTAGAGTGGTTCAGCATTTCCTTCAATTTAACTTTGCCACAAAGAGATTTACAACAAGGCTATTCCCTGTTGCAAGACTGGAAGCAGAGGCTAAAAGTTTTTATTTTCATTCCTTCTCTCATCCATGGACAAAACCCTGCATATTTTATGTTCCTGTGTGTAGCAGCCTTTTCCTACTCTGGATGAACTTAGAATGCTCTTATTTCCTTCTGTCATCAGCAGTGTGGCACAGAATATGTTTTTCCTTTGGCAAAGCTGTCTCTTAGGAGAAACAGTCTGCAATCAGCTTCTGACTGGTTTCTTAGTAGGAAGCTGAACAGCTGCAAAAATGGAAGATTAGATAAGCACAAGCTTAGGAACCTTCATAGCCTGCAGATAGTCCAGAGGAGCAAAGACCAAAATATAAAAGTTGTCTTTAAAAAAGGCACTGCTAACCATTATGTGTGTGGTTGGATTTTTTGTTTTCTTTATTTTATGAAGAAACATTTAATGAAAAATTGAGTGATTTAGTGACTTTCTGGAAGAGTTGGTCACATGAACTAGTTTTATTAAGTAACTTCTGTCTTCCAGGTGTTAAAAATCCAATTCTAAAGAAGTCTTTATTGTTTCTGTATGGATCTTGTTAGACCTTGGCAGATTTGGAGACATGGATAAGTAAGTACTCTATCCTGTACATTGAACTGAAGCTTTCTTTTTCAAGTTTACCATTTTAAGTGAATTTGATCAAATAAACAAAAAGTGCCTCTGAACATTGCCAGATTTTTAGCCCTCTCCTTGTTTACTGCTTCCCCTACTGGAGCCATCTTTCCTGTCTTCGAGACATTTATTGGATGTGTTAACTGGGAAAACCCAAAGAAAATCTGTTTAGATTGCAAATTTGAGTGTTTACAACATTCAGATTGGAGTAGGATTGTTTTGAGACTGAGTAGGCAAACGTTTAGTAACTTCTTGACAGTCTTATTAGACTTTATCACCATAGTCCTGCTTTTTACAGCAGTGCTTCCTGAAACAGTGTTAGAGCAGTGACACAAATCAGTGTCCCCCAGTGCATTGCATCTACTGTGACAGGTTGCATTGCAGTGAAACATCTCTCCAGATAAAGCCTAGTTTGAACCTTCCCTACTGTAGCAAAGAGAAAAGGAAATCCCTTGTTATCTCAACATTTGTGCCAATTTGCCTGACTTAGCTTTGAATTTTAGGAGCACTTCTGCAAACAAATCACAGTAAACAGCTCAAACTGGAAGTGTCAGCTCTTGGGGAGACCAGAAAACACTGCATGGCTGATACCTACCCAGAACAGAAATCTAATGAAACATTTGCTACTGCACTTTAGGATGAGCTGCCTGGTGCTGGGACAGAAGGTAGGGATGGTTTAGAGACAAAATGGGGGTTTGAGAGATGTAAAAAGGGAAGATGGAAATAATCTGAAAAACTAAACCCAAACTGACAAATCAACTCAGACAGCTTCGTCTAGTCTCTTAATAACTCTGATCATCTTTTTTTTCTGCAAGTTTCCTGATAAATTTTGCCTGGATGTTGTTTACACCTCATGTTTTCCTGGGAGCAAACACAACCTATGAAACCAGGATAGGAATATTGCACCAGAACAATCAGAACATTTAATATAGGCAATATTTAACACATGAAGGAGCTGTTCCCTACTATCTACTAGTAGGGAAGACTATTACAGCAGTCTGATTATGAGTAATTGTTTGAGTTGCAATTAAGATCTTCAGATTAATTTCCTGAATACCAGCAATTACTCACTATACTACAGGCTGAGCCATAAACTGTTCTGATGGTGCTGTTTAAAGGCCTTCACTCTCCTTCAGATTCCTGCAACTTAATCTATCTGTAACTTTCCCCTTTTCCATTTACTTCCATTGTTTCAAGTGTCAAGTAAAGATTTTTTTCTCTTTATTAGGATTAGGTGTACTCCCCCTCTCAATATCTGCAGCTGGACATAATTTGGGTTGATTCTGCTGCAGTAGCTGCATTATGCTGTGTCAAATCCTAAATGTCAGAGTGTGTGCTTTTTCCTACATTTTAATTGTTGGTAGCATTCTGTGCCCAGTTTAGACAGGGGTAGCAGAGATGAAGAGGGTATGAAATGGAAGTTTGTAGTGGTAGGAATGCCCTGGTCACTGTGTGAGGATCACATCTCCTGAAGAAGGCCACAAAGCTGCAAGGATCAGAGTTCAGGCATCCTGGGGCAGTACTACAGCTGGCAACATATGCAAATCCTTAGGGAAGGGGGAGTTTGAAGACCAAGGAATTCAAGGTATTAACTCTGCATGGTGAGCAGTGCACAAGAAGTGCACTGGTGCTTGAGTAGTTTGCAAGTACAATTTTACATCCTTGTTTCATCAGCTGTGATGCCTGTTTGAGCAGTGTCTGGTCCCTCCTGGGAGGGCAGTTAGGAGTGCCTGTAAGCTGTGGAAGGATCAGAGCAGCCTTTTCCCTAGTGACCTGACTGTTTTGTTGACTCAGCTTTTAGAAAATTCTGGTTTTATAATTTTTTATCATGAGAAATGTGGGTTAAGTTGTACATGTCAAAAGTTCAGTATAAATATGATTTTTGTGGTGCTTTTGTTTGGAATAGCTCTAGTTTAGAAAACTTTATTGCAGAATTTATGCAGTGCTAAAGCTGTTCCTACAAAAGAGTTTACAGTAGCTGTCAGCATCAGATGTTTTCTAGGCACTACATTTGCCACCTAGCAACCACAGTAGGCAAGTCATCCATGTGTGGAGTCCTGTCAGATAAAGAGATTCTGCTGCAGGATTACCCACCAGTCTTTAGTCATTAATGACAAGATATCTTTCTTACAGTACAAAGTGCTCTGGAGATTCCCCAGGGTGAATCCACAGGGCTTCAAAATAGCTCTGCATTTTTCTGTAAAATAAAACTGATATGGTATTCCTTATGGTGAGGTCTCCAGTCAGCAGTTATTCCCTGCAAGGCAACTTTTGTAGGAAATATTTCAATTTTTTTCTTCCACTGCATTTCAGAATTCCAAAACTGGACATGCATATTCTTTGAAGCTTTTATTAATTGCTGTAAGAAATCAGATTCACTGTGCTATGTGGCAAAAGCTATAATCCTTTAAATAGGATGACACATTCTTTTTTTCCTGTCTGTTCTCTAGATGCTCTTACACCCCATCTGAATACCTGCTCTCCATTTTAGAGATCTCCTTGTTCTTTGAGGAGTCTCATGTCTACTGGACTTTGCTGTGAAGCTTCTCTGCTATTACTCCTTACTGCAGCTGTACTAATGCTGGATATTCTGGACAGCCTAGACTGCCCAGAGTTAGACACTGGAGCTGTTCCCATTTTGGCAGCTGGCCATGGCACTGCTGAGTGCTGGCAAGGACAGCATGCTGTACTGGGGCTTGTGGGATATTGCAAATTGAGTGACACGACTTGGAGTGAATGCTGCTGCTGGGAGAGCAGTTACTGATGAACACAGGGTAATTCCTTTAATTCCTTTAGTCTTCTGAATACTCCATGGTAAGAATATTAGCAAGAAAAACAGAGAGCAAGCAATCTGAAGGACAAGAAAAATGCTTTAAAAGCTAAAGGAGAATACAGAGCACTGGGAGGCAGTGTGAGTATCACCCCAGACACTTGGGGGGATTATCCCAAACATTGCTCCTCTCCATTTTATTTGTTGTTGAAGCACTGTATGGACAGGCTGGCTTCAGGTGGGATATAGGATGTCAGACATGAGAGCATTCTGGGGATA
Source organism: Setophaga petechia (assembly GCA_024362935.1). Classification (NCBI taxonomy): domain Eukaryota; kingdom Metazoa; phylum Chordata; class Aves; order Passeriformes; family Parulidae; genus Setophaga; species Setophaga petechia. The sequence goes on along the minus strand of JANCRA010000027.1, from coordinate 3,319,047 downwards.
GTCTTCCAGATTTAGGTACACATTTTTTTTAACAGAAATATCAAGAAAACATGTAGGTATTCCAACATGAAAGGTGTTACTAGGGCACAATTTAGATCTGCTCACACTTATAACAGCGGCTTCTCTTGGAGCTTTTTATCAGATATCTGGATAGAGATGTGATTAGTGTGATTTTTTGGATCTCATATTTCTATTTTATGTAGTCATGATGACTTCTGTTGGCTGGAGTGGCAGTGCATAGCCAGAGTTCCTTTTCTTTACTTTAGTTCCCATCTCTGCAGACCTGTCTGTTCCTGGCAGAAACACTTTTGTTCCAGTGTAGGCTGGTTGTGTTCCCTCAAATAAAATTACTTCTTTCCTTAGACAGAATTTTGTGTGTGGCACAAAGGTGATAAAAGTGGAAACTTCACCTGCACGATTTCAAAATCAAAGAGAGATTTTTACATTTTCAGAAGAGTAACAGCAAGATTGTGAAAGTTTTTCACGTGTTCTGATAGAATCCCCTTTCCTACTGTATTAGATTACTATTGGCCATGTATGCAGCTCTAGACACTTTAATTTTTTCTTCTACTTCCCTCCAGACCTATCCTTCCATTGAAGCAAAATCAAATCTGCATTTGTATTCTGATTACATAATACATAGCCTAATAAAAATAAACACCACCACCTGTCACTGTCTACACAACAGCAGCCAGTGACAGAAACTGTGGCCACACATATGTTAGCTAATTTACTGTACTGAAAAGGAAAATCCATTAGTGGAAGTCATGAGAGGGTATTCCAGTGAAATATTTAAAACTAGCTAGTATAAATTTAAAAATAGCTAGTATAGCTTGTTTTTCTTTCTGTCTTTTTTTCCCCTCCTCCTTTTTCCCTTTCCTTAACCAAAAACTGCTCTGACTTTGTGAGGCTAAGGTAATGGTGGCCATGCAAACAGTAGAAAGAATTCAAAGCTTGTTTGACTGAGGGCAGTGGGGTTTTGCTCTCAGTTTTGCACTGTCTGGGTCACTGCTTGTGGCCCAGTTTTGCTCAGCTAGAGATGCTGAACACGATGCTGCATCAGGTGGTGTGTGCAGGGCTCTCTAAATCCCAGCTGCCAACTGAAACCTTGGAGCTGTGTTTAAGTGAAGGTACAACCAAGAGATTCCTCAGCAGCATGGAAGAGTCAGCTTGAAACACTTCAGCTGCACTTACTGTGCACCCAGCCACCCTAGCCTGGTGTACCCAGAAACTGTATACACACTTATCAGATCAATTAGGGTGTTTCTGTGAAAATTAAACTCTTCTGTAGGAGGAAGCTTGCTCCTACTCTCTTGCACTCTTTTCAGGGCATATTTATGTTCTGAATGAGTTTTTTTGCCCTCTTTAATTTCCAAGTTCTAAAGGGACTTTGTCATGCCAATGCACTTAAGGCATTTTCACTCTTTGCAGATATTACATTTGCCCTTCCTTCCAGTTTTTGCATCACTTCTCCCTTCCAATATGCAGAGAAGTGCCTATAAAAAAAAGGAAAAGAGCTGTAATTAGGACACCAAATTACTGGATACACTTAACAGCAGAATTAGAGATCAAGAACTTGGCACCTTAAATCCATCTTGGCTCAGCTTTCTTGGTTGTTGCTGAATCAGCTTAGGGCACAGCTTTAAAATTCAATCAGCAACCTTATTATTATAAAAGAGAAATGATGTTAGGCTTTTCATTTGGTGTTCCCTCACAAAGATCCATCTCTTCTGGAAAATACCTCATACAACATCCACATTTTCTGCTCTTGATGTGTTCTTTATGAGCAGTTATTTTGTGAGCTAAAGGAGTCAGATGAACTGTACCAAGGGCTGGAATCATCACAACCTCACAAAGCAGTGCTGGCAGAACTCGTCAGAAAGTCTTCAAATGCTCATTTCTCCTCACAGCATGGAAGACTCTGCATGATGTGACCCATTCAAATGCAGATGATAACTGGGTTTTTTGCATAAAATAACAGAAATTTCCAACTTCCATGTCCTGTAACAGTGACCTTGCCTTTACCTTGTGCCAAATGTTAAAGGTGTCCAAGCTTCTCTGTGAAAAACTTGAGTGATTTGCTGCTACAGGAACTTGAAATAACTCAGCTATTTCCAGCCATGAGTGCATCACCAGAGTCTGGAGTGGTGACACAAGCAGAACAAAGGTGTGAGAGGAGAGCTGTCACACACAGGGCAGTCACTGTAGTGACTGGAGTTCCCTTTGGCATCCAGAGACTTCAAAGAGGGATTTGCTGACTCAGGACTCAGATTCAGGTCATAGTGTAGAACCCTCAGTTCAGTTACTATTGCACACATTCATATGGATGAAATGGTTTGACTGTTTAATTCTACAGACCCCAGCCCTCTTCATTTTTGGAGCTGCTGAGCTCTCAGCTCCCCAGGCAGCCAATCTCTGTGTGCTCAAATCTTCTAGAAATCCATCTCACTGCAATATAATTCTAAACCAGAATACATCCCTGTTCTGCATGATATCAGACACAAGATTCCAGTTGTTTTGCCTCAACTAGAAGAATACACATAAAACTGCCCCAGCCATTGCCCCTTTTTATATCTTCAAAGCAAGTTATTTTTCTTCTCTAACACGGAGCATAAAAATAACACTGAACTCTCTCATATGCTGCTAAAAAGAGTGAGAGAGAAGATTAAATATAAGGAAAGTAATTGGCTCCATAGGAAATGCCTCAATTCCTACAGCATGACATGTCTTGCACAATCAGGAAAGCAAACACCAACATATGGAGGGAAAAAAGTTGAAAACCAAGATTAGTATTTTGTGGAGGGCAGGGAAATGCAACTTACTGTTTTCATTTCACCACAGTTGTTTAAACAAAATGGAAACACAAAGATACTGTGAAATTTTTATATTTCTAAAATGTGCAATAGGATTCAAAGTGAATAATGTCAGATTACTATCATGGGGAATGAACCTGTGTGCTGCTGTGCCTCACAGATATGGTAGACTGCTGACATCAAATGAAGAAATGCAGTGAAAATATAGCATTTATGTGCTGGATGAAAAATGATTAATTTATGACTCTGCAGCTTTGAATGTCCTGACTCTCTTTGAACTGTCAGTTTTCAAAATGCTTTCCAGAGTGCCTCTTTTATTTATCCTCTCTGCACTGAGCAGAATGTGGAAGTGCTTTCCCTTTTCCCTGTAACTTGCATCTGATTGGAGGTGTGAAGACCAAAGAGAAGTAAAACTGTTTGAAAGAGTCTGCAGCAGCCCAGGAAATGCCACAAGGGCACCTCAGACACTTCTGCAACCTCTTCATCCTGATAAGCCAAAGAAGAAGAGCCAATTCAGAGGCTTTAAATTCAAACTTTTCAATCTATTTTTCTCTTCATGTAAATAATTGTTTTTTATCGCTTCTACCCAGTAGAATTTACTGGATTTACCTCCACAGAAGGTTCAAATTAAGTTTATAGGTCTTGAGCACTTTATTTCAAAATAACCTAGATAGTGGAACAATCTGTCTTCCATATGACAACAAACAAAATTATTTTTTCTCATCATTTGATATCTACATAACAAAAGGACAGATTTCAGAAAATTTGTAGTGTTTGGATTTGGTTTAGATTGAATGTCTTTTCAGGTGGAAGCAGCAGAACAGGGCATTTTAGGGTGTCCTCAGTGACATAATGTAGCAGACTGTATATAAAAGAGTATCATAAACCAAAAGAGGAGGTGGTTCCCTCACTCAGTAGCAGACACAGAGTCACAATCATTCATGCTGTGAGGTAGCTCAGAAAGTCTCTGGTCCAACCCACTGCTGAGAGCAGGGCAGATTGCTCAAGGCCTTGTCCAGGCAAATTTTGAATATCTGCCAGGCTGGAGATTGCACAGCCTCATTTTTAATATGTTCCAATGTTTCTCCCTCACTGTGAAAAATTCTTTTTAACGATTTAACAGAAATTTTCCTTGCTGCAACTTGTTCATTCTTATATATCTGGATTTTTCAGCCACTCTCACAGTTGAATGGGGTGTTTTACCTTGGTAGCATGTCACAGCTCCATAAGTAGCTCTGTGCAAGCAAGCAGCCTATCTCCAGGTAATATGTCCACTGCAAACCCTTAATTTTTATTAATCTTACTTACCATGATCCTTTTAAAGAATGCAAAACAGGAGGGAATAATGGACTCAATAGGTTTTCAGAAGTTTGCTAGTTCATTTCAAAGACTGAGTATTGCACTTATTATTTTGACAGATGTTTCCTTGTTTTGTCCTAGACTAACCATTTGATTGCTAATTTTAAAAGATTCTCAAGTTAATAGTGTGCTAACAGCCTCAAGGGAGGAAGTGAGAATTGTGCTTTCTTTTTCTTTGACAGGAAATTAGTCAAGGTTGACACACTGGCAGTTCAATATGGCACATGTTCTGGCTAAATATTGCTGCTTATTTCTGTTTCTCCTTTGTATGCCTCTGTAAAAGGCCCCAGCAAGTATCCAAACACTGATGTTCTCAATAACCCTGCAGTTATTAGTAGGCATTTAACTGATTTGGCTCCCTCTTTGGAAGTGAAGTACACATTTATGAGAATAATTTGGAGGTTTGAACTCTTGTTCAGCTGTCTCTGATCTCAGGTGGAAAGGGAGAAGCAGCTGGTTTGAGATTCTGTTCAAAAGCATGTCTTCTTTAATCTAATATTAACTTCTTCTGTACCAAGAAGTAATAGCAGGGTTATTCTGTCCTGTAATAGTGTTATTTGCTGTGTTTCTGGTGGCTTCAGAAGGTCCAGACATGAATCTTAACTGCTGTAAACTCATGGCTGCTCCAACTTCTTGAAGGCAGGAGGCAACAGAGGATGGTGAAAAAGAAAGATCAGTGCAATAGGCAGTGGTGTGAGTGCAACAGCAGCAGCTGTGTAGACTGGCTGTGGTTTAAAACCACATGGTAGAATTTTAAGTAAATGTTTGGCAATATCCATTGAAGAATTTTTTAAGAATCCTTTCTGTTCATGATAAACACAAGGAAGGAAGCAGCAGGCTGCAGAGGTGAGCAGTGAAACTTGCTGAACAGCTCAATATGAGCAAACAGCAGATCAGCTCTAGGAGCGCATAAATGGAGAGTATGACCTGAAGATAAGGTAGAGGTAGATTAGGAAATGGTTTGGAGAATGAAGGGAGGAGAATCAAAAAAAGACCTTTCAGGCAGGCTTTGACAGAATCATTTAAAAAATAACCAGAGTAAAAAGTGTTGTTGAAGGAAGTCAGTAGGATAAAGAGACTGAAATTACAGTTTTAATGATACCCCTAATATATTACGGGAAAAACAGAAGTAAAGAAAAATTCTGTAAATAAAGTAAGTCCAGAATGTTTTAAGACCACTGTACATGGGAGGTTTTTATAGTGCTGCTACAAGGGACAAGGAAAAGAAAGTGGGAGAAATGAAAACATTTGGAGCAAGGTGATTTCAGTGTCACGGGTTTATCAGTAGGAGCTGAATAGTGAGATCAGCTTAGAGAAACTGTGGAAGCTCCTGTAGCAATAAAACAACTGCTAGAAGCAATTGAAAGTGAAATTGATTGCACAGAAAAAAAAATCAATGCACAGAAGAAGGACTGAGTTGTGAGGGGGAAAAATCTACACATTCCTCTAGATCTCATTAATCAATTTCCTTCTTTGAGTTATACACTTAAGATATTATGCACTTTTCTCTGGGGCTGTAGCAGCACTTGCTGAAGGAAATAAAGGCAGCATCTGGGCTTGTATATCCAAGCACTCATGGTGGTGTATAAGGGAATACTGAAGAAAATTTGTTTACCAGCATTTCATCTCCCTTTCCATTACCATTTTTCCCCAGGAGGTAAGTCAGTGTAAGTCTGACCTTTCTTCTCAGTGGCTGGTTCCAGCCAGTCCACCACAGGAGCTGGAGTGCTTTCATAATTTCCTGCTGAACAATACCTGGTGATCTGATTACCAAGTAGCCAAGGCAATCTGATTAACATGTATCAAAATTAGTAATTTTGAATGATAAACAAGTAATAGCCAATACAAAAGCATTCACTGCCAACAATGCTAATACTATCTTTGAAGCCTGAAGAATTTCCTCAAGATTTAAATTTATTAATGACATTTCTTTCTGCTGATCCAACTGGATTCAGTTTGTCATGATCAAAGCTCTCTGGGTAAAAAGAGAATGAAAAATGAAGAGAAGCAAGCAAACACTTTTTCTTTCCAGAAATCTGATCTATGTATCTAATTTGTTTAATGTATCCTTCAAAAATGTTTATAGGCTTTTCTCATTCCCCTCTGTAGACTTTTTACAGTGAAGGATTTCTCTGTCCTTATTAAAATAACAGCAAATTTATTCTAAAAAATATGAAAGTCTTCAGGGGGAGCAGACTTATCCTAGGAAAAGCAGCTGCTTTGCAATCTGTACATCATCAGAAAAGCAGAAATTTATTGTATGAACTGCAAAGTTTTGTCTAGAAAAATACACTATGTTGGTGTACCTGAGTGTTATTTCTGGTCAGAGTCTTCTGAGAGTGTAGGATTTCTCTGGACACTTCTACACTGAGGGAGGGTAATGAGAGGCTCTTCTCTTAAATAATGTTGTTCACTGGTTTGATCAGGTTTTTGCTCTCTTTAATTTGGGTTATAGTGGACACTGCATGCTTGGCTCAGACAGGGTGAAGCAATGAAGACTTCAGGTCCAATGGGTGCTTATGCAGGATTTTGGCTGCAGGTCCCAGTGAACTGGGGAAGGTGTTTGTGCAAAGACACTGCCAGGATCCCCCAAACACACACAGAGAACACAAAAGCATGTGGCATGAGCTCTGCATTCCATGTGCTCCACTAAGAAATTCTGAGCTCAGACTGCTCAGGTCAGTCCCTGTGTGCAGCAGGAGTCAGGTTTTGAAAAGTCCAGGGAGAATGATTTCCAAAGGTGGTTTGGGTGCCCCTGTTTCCAGAAGTGAATGTGTTGTACCTGAAAGGAACTCATCCTTCAGCACAGCATCCCTCATCCCTGGCCACAGGCACTGGGGTTATGGTACTGACCCAGGCAGGGTCACTGTGGAAGCCTGGGTGGCCCACAAAGGTGTGGATATCACACCTGGATTTCAGAGGAGGCTTTCCTGAGGAATGTGTGTGAATTCCCTTGGGTCCAGTGGGATCAGCCATCCCCTCCCAAGTTCCTGGGCACCCACAGCTTCCTTACTGGTGAGGAGGTACAAGAATAGAAAAGATTGTTGCTCCTGCTGTAATGTTGGAGAACAGTGTGATCCTTCCTTGGGGCCTGAAATAAAAGTGAAAGTAGGTCAGCTCTTCATTTGGATAGGTACTCATAGGCACATTATCCAATTAAATTATTCTCTTATTAAATATTTCCAGAAATTGTGACCTGAATGGGTCTCATTCACAGATAACTGGCAAAAAAGCCTCTCTTTTGATGTATCCAAGCAATGTTTTAACTGACTCTCTTACAAGTGTGGCAAAAGGCAAGGAAACTCCCTTGCCTTCTGCTGGAGGCATTGCTCTTGGCTCTTGTCTAACACTGAGGCAGAGCAGATGTTCTCATTTTGCTCCCAACACAATCTCTATGTGACCATCCATGAATTTAGCTGAAATCAGGTGATCCATCAGTGTTGGCCTTTCCTGGAGTTATTTGAGGTGTCAGTAAACAGGTATGTTTATTTGCATTGAAATTAGAAATGTGCAAAACACTTTGTTAAAATATACTGATGATAAAAGAATGCTTTTTTTTTAAGTTTCAGATTAAAAGTACAAAGTATAGGTTTACTGCTTTTGTCTTGTCAGTCCACCAACACTAACAGATGTATGAAATGTGAAAGGTGTATTTCTACTGCTTTACAGTAATTTCAGTGAACATTTATCTGGTGTTTCTTGTGTATATTAAGAATATCTTGAAACTCAAATGCTGATTTCATAGGTATCATGAGGTAACTTGCTTTTATAAGCACATAATGACCATTATGACCACATAAAATGTGAATAATCTACATTGTTGTAAGCATCAGAACACTCTTATTCCTTAATGACCAGCAGATCTGAATAAATGTATTATATTGAGCAGTTCTTTATTATAATCCTACCTAAGGGAATTAAAACCCAGGGTGAATAGAGGAAAAATATCATCCAAATAGATGTGAAGATAACAGTTCAGTCCTGAGCACAGTAGATTCATATTTGTTAAATATTCTGCCTTATAATGCATCATTTCATTTGTTTTTAAGCCAATTGCACTTCAGTTTTTCAGAATATTTGGTGCAAGAAGGGAACTGGATTGGACTTGGAATCCAATAAATATTGAGCTGTGTTGTTCTGATGTGCTTTCTGGTTGTATTCCATCTGCCCTACTCACAGAGGGCAGGCCAAGCTCTATTGGCTCTACCAATACAGACACTGTGCCCAATAGACCTTCATGCACTCAGGCAATGGAGGGGTTTTAAATGAAAACATATGATGATTCAAATCAAAGATAGACTAGTAAAAAAAAATGCAAATATCAAGCACAATTCTGTAGTTTTGTTAGTTCTTTTTTCAAGAATGTATTTTAATTCCATCTTTTACAGGACTTTGCTTTTTGAACAACATATCTCAAAGGATAACTATTTTTCCTTTTTGTCTCTTGTCTATATAATGTTTAATTCCAAATGTACTGAGAAGTCCAGATCACAAAGAACTTGTATGAGATCTAAAATTCTGTAATTTACAGAAAAATAACTACTTGCTTCCTAATGCTTAGATCTACCTCTCCTGTAATATTATCCTTCAGTTGTAAGGATTCTTTTTGCCTGAACCAGTTCCAAACTAAACCTTAATGCTGCAGTCTCAACAGATGATGATATTTTCAAATAAAAATGATTTGTATTTTTAGAGAGCATCTATCTCTAGATTTAATATCTACGTTTGTAAATTTGGAAGGAAGACTTATGATGATAAGTTTCTAAAATACTGCACTGGATCTGACAATTCATGTGCAGAGTACAGCTCTTGGTCATGCAGGTCAGGTCACAGCTGTGAGTACAATCTGCACTAACACAGGGAAAGAGCAGATCTGAGCTGTGGTTAATCAGTCTGTGACTGAAGACAGCACTGCCCTTAAACTTGATGGAGGGGAGGGAAGGGCAGCAGAAAGGAGGGGGAAGCAGCAACATGGAGTCTATGCTAACATTGTCTGTGTGACACAGGAAAAATCTGATTGTTCCATAAGATTCCTAGAAAATTTGGACTTGGTCAGTGTAAAAGAATTGGCTTTCCTGTGAAGGGCATTACTTGCCAGATTAACCCTAAAATATGTAGCAAACCCAAAAGAAGTTACAAATAAAAAATAGGTGTGAAAGCAAAAAGATTTCATTATTTAAATTTATCTACAGAACTTTTTACAGCCTGCTGTATGTCACTTTAAACTTTCAAGGACTGGGATAATAAAGCTATTTTTATTGTCTTGCCTCTCTCCTCCACTGCCTAAAATATCCCAGCCAGCAGAATGGATTAGCATTTTCTGCTCCACAGAACTTGATAAGGGAGTGTTCGGTCTGCAGAAGGTGCTGAGAACTTGCCTGGCCCTGCTTTACAGGAATCAGAAGTTTAGGACTAGGGGATTAGGCAGCAGAATCAATATATTTGTTCTATTTTTGCCATGCTATAAAGGAGTCTAGAGTCTTTGAAATCAAGGAGAAAGTTTGCCATATATTTTTGGTACTATCACTGTGTAGTTTGCTTTCTGTGGAAAGTAACATCAGCCCTGCACTTTGCTCTCAGTCAGTGCCTAAAGGGACAATATCTTCATCTGCTCCTTTCTATTTATGGCATGGCCAAGGGCAGCCCTTTAACCACTTGCCAAATTGTTTCTAAAGATCACAAAAGACCTGCTGAGCTTGTTGAAGTTTCATTTATGAGTTTCTAATTTTTTGAGATGTGGAAAGAAAATTTAAAATTGAGTCCACTGTATTATATTTTCAGCGAAATAACTTCTTTGGGTAGATTTTCAACATTTTTTCCATTAAAAACATTTTAAAGTATCTTTTCATTTAAATGAGGCTTTAAGTTTTAAATTATGTGCATAGATCCACCATCATATGTATTGCTTTTAAAAAGTTAACTTCTCAGGACATGCCACCTGTAGTGGTGCTTCAGGTGCAAATGGACTTAGGAACTTGCCAAGGAATATCCAGGATGGGCCTCTGCTTGAGAGGCTGTGGCATTCCAACTGTGGAGTGTTTGGAGGCTGTTTTGGGACACAGTACCTGGAGTACAGATAAATGCACTCTGACTTTGGAAAGCCTCATCTCCAGTCTGACTGTCCAAGATCAGGTGAAGCCATCTTGAACTTCAGATTTCTGACAAAACTTTTATAAATGGTAAGGAGACATCAGAAGTGATGGTGCATTATGGTATCAACTTGTTTGACATTTGAAATATTTTTACACAAATGATCATAGCCAGGTTATTGTGCTTAAAGTATAAATATGAACCATTTTAAAATAGATGTATTGATATAAATTTACTCCTCAGATAATATGAAGAACCACAGCTCATTTAGTGCAAGAGAGAAAAATTAATTGGTAGTTCTTTATGGCTCCCAAGTGGCAGCTAATTTCAGCTGATGTAAGCAGATAGTGGGTATCTCACAGATGGGCAAAGGATATGAAAGTTGCTTCCCCTTTTGAAGAGGATAACCCTCACACACAGCTGGAAATAACTAACTTTTGGCATTGCTTTGTTTCAGTGAATAAATCTTTGTAGGAATGCAACAGACCAAATCACAATGAACAACTCTAAATTAGACACTTTGTACTCTACACTGAACATGTAATTACAAATAATAGCTCTGCTGCTGTTTGAATCTTTCTCAGATAATGTGCATGTGCACACATTGTCATGGGATAATTACATGTAACATTGTAAATGCCAGCTGCTCGAGGGATTTTCTTCCATTTTCCAGTCTGTTTCTCCTCTATCTCCACCAAAAACTTCAGTTTACCTGTGGTACAAGCATGTTATGCAGCATCTGTATACAGCCAATGTCACTTTATCCATCTTGTACTGTGGAGAATATATTTCACTGCTTTGGTTTAATCCACTACTCTGTAGAGAAAAATGTAAAGCCAGAAAAAAAATAGCATTTGCCTTTGAATACAATTCTTACATTTCCTTTGTCTGTGGAAAACTGCATTTCAGGCTGGGTAAAACAATTGTCTTAGTTTCTTCCTAATTATCTTGAACTGATTGCAACATTTTAAAATTTAAAGTGTAGTTGCTTTTCTTCATTTTTTTAAGTGTCCTTGTTCCACTCCTAGAGGGAGATTTTCTGTACTCAACAAGCCTGAAAAAAGCTATTTCCAAAATGTGATTGTTGAAGATATCCAGTGCATGGCAGTGTGTGTGTAGCTCAGCCTGCAGTGCCCTGGAGCCCAGGCTGGAGTGTTGGTGCTGACTCCCAGACTGCCTGAGGCAGGAGCACAATTGTCTCTGACCCACAGACTAGATTCGTTTTTCATTCTCTATCCTGCCTATTTTTGCTGTCTGGCACTAGCCCCAATGGCTGGAGCAGTTTATCATCACAATGTCTCAAACCCAAGTTCTGATGTTGGTTCTCAGCACTTTTAAAATCTTCTGCCTCCTGAGTTTGTCCCTTCTTCCTGTATTTGCATCAACATTCTGGAGCTGCAGCACAGGTCATGAGGCACAGAGGTAGCTGCCTCCTTTAGGCAGGACAAAGCTTATCTTGTGCTGGCAGGTCTGATACTGGCTGCAGCTGTAGATTTGGCTCTTGTCCTCAAGAGAAGGAGTCCTGAGTAGTTTTGTGGCAATGAAATAATTTCTGAAGCATGAGAATCCAGCAGCTGGTGTAGTGCAATAAGGTCTGTGCTCACAAGATTTTGTTAATCTCTTTAAGACTGCATTAGCATTCTGTTCTGTATATTTTGGTAGTTTTCAATGTGTGAGGACTTTCACCTGACACGTACTGAAAGTGCTTTGTCAGAGTAAAACCACATTAAAGGGGAAAGAGGGGACACTCTGTCAGCTTCACCTGTACTTAGTGTGAAGCTTCAAAAGCTTCTTGCTTGGCAGGAACTTAAGAAAAACTCCACAAACATAAGGATAAAATGCTAACTAAGTATCAAACAGCTAAGTGCAGGGGATGAAAGTTCATTAGTTTTTTCAAAGCGTTTGAGGGAGCTCTGAGGCAGGCTGTCTCCAGTACCATCTCTGCTAATGCTCCTGTCATTATGGCATCAGGCTGAAGGTCTGAGCAGTCCTGCAGGAGCTCCTCAGGGAGAGGAGCTGCAAGACCCCATTTCCCAGCCTCTCTTTTCAGTGGGTAGCAGAGACTGAGGCTTAATTTAGTGCACATTGTCATTGAACTAAACTGCTGCTTTAGTATTGATTTTGGTGGAGCAAAAGAAGGCCTAGCAGTTCTGCCTGCAGTTATAATATATGGAAACTGAATAGATACAGCTGAGGGCAAAATGGATTCCACTGTTTGGAGAGAGGGAGAAAGTTGTACATTTGCAATTAGGAGGAACCAAAAATATTTTGAATTAGTCATAGGACATTCAATAGCACAATTTAAGAGTCTAACATAAATAAACTCTGCTTGTTCAGAAATTTGTATGCAAGACAGCAGTAAATAGGCTGAGCTAGCAGTCCTGTAGAAATATTTGCATTCTCACCAGTTTCAAAGCATCAGTCTTCTACAATTATGTGCTTGTAATAAACCACTATTGAAGGCTGAATTTGAAAAATAAAGTAGAAGATTATTTCACTGCTGACACAGGACTAGTTCTTTATCCAAAACAACATCTACTTTCTGTAAGTGCATCAAGTATCACTGCTTTAGTAAGAAAGATATAGAGAAATTTGGTATTTTGAGCAAACCCTCAGCAGCATTCCATGGCTGATTTCTGCTTTTGTCATACACTTTCAAGCACAAGATGCAAGAAATACTTCTGAATTCAAAAGTACCCTCATCAGGGGAGAGCTGTGTTTGTTCTATTCATCACACAGTTTTTGTGTAAGGGGAAAACTCATGCTGCAGTTCTGTGGAGCTCCAAACACAATTATTTGAGAAAACTATTCCCAGCATAGTGACTTCCTTGCACAGAACTGATGTTTATTTATTTACTTTTATGATTTTGTAGATATTAAAAATTTCTGCAATTTTGAAAGAGCTCCAAGCTATTTCTCCAATTTTTCAATCACAATCTCTACATTTAGGCACTAATGCTTAATTGAGCATCTTGTGGTGGTACTTCAGTGATTTAAATAATTCACACAGATTGTCAGCATGCTGCAATTGCTTTGAAATTCATTTCCCATAAATGTTTTTGCAGCTAAATAGAGTTCTTGGTCTTGCATCTGTATTCAAAGGACACACAGTCTTCCTATAGCTTGTGACATAGAACTCCAGCTAAATAGTCAAGGAATTATTTAAAAATAGTTATTTGAGCAATCCATTGTATGATGGAGCACAAAATAGGATCAGATCAAGAACTGAATGTGCAGTTCCCCAGTGTCCTGAAAGCCCTAACTAACAGCAATTGGAAACTCTGGCAGCAGCAAATTGCAAATGTGATTAACCTTAAATGGAAACAATTTTATTAAACTAAAGATCTGATTAACAACTGAACTGCACAATGCAGATTTTCCAGCAGGGGTTACAATACTGCCAAAACCTACAATTTAATGCTGATACGAGTTAATTTGTTTCTTTGCATAAGTGCTGTGGTAAAGAATTTTATTTTTTAAACCAGACATGTCCATCCTTAAAATAATTCCTAGTGGATCTATTGCTAGTCAGTGGGCTGTGTTGGAAATGACTTACAGACCATTAGGAAACAAAAGGAAGATGTGAACTCATTCCTACTGATGGGCATCTCTTGTTTTCTGGGGCAGATATAGCAATAGGTACTGCTGCCTCCCTCCCACTCTCTGTAGTGGTATTACAAAATCTCCACAGTTTATTTCCAGCATCTTTCCTTTCTGCCCAGCAGAATTAGGGAACAGTCCCTGTTGGAAAGCTGTAAGAAATTCTGAGGTGATGTACAATACTGTTCCATAAATTCCTTGCCTTGTTTTTTATAAAGCTGTTTTTACATTCAGAACTACCCAGCCAAGGTGTGAAAAACAGAGAGAGACAGAATATCTTAGCCAATGTCTACTGCAGTCATTGCTTTTATTTGTTCAGTCTGCATATGAGGCTTCTCCAGAGAACTCATGACACGTCTGGAATCAAGATTTTATGTAAGAATCCCCACAGATCTAAACCTGCCATGCTCAGTGTCATGGAACAGGGAATGAAGGCACAGCTCGTGGGCAGGGGAACACCACAGTCTATGTATAAATACCAGTAAGAGGAGACAACCTTCATTTGTAATTTCTAGGGATGTTATTCAAGCCTTCCTCCTATAGCCATCTTCTATACAGTTGAAGAAGAGCTCTAAAAAGAAAAGATTTTACCATAAATTGGTACATCCTCACTTTTCCTAGAGCATTTGGCCAGTTTTCTGTGGAGTTTAGGTAGCACAGCATTACCAGTGTTTATGAATGTGTGTGTGGGGGTGGCAGCAAAGTCCTGTTTAGCATTTCATGTAGGAAGTGAAATCTTTCTGCAGTCCATCAGCACAATAAAATGTATGAGCCTTTTGATACTTCAAGGCTTGTTATCACAGTGCAGTGATGTAGATTTTGACATACACTGAGCTTTTCTTGTGGGGAATCCAATTTTTGTTTTGTGTTTGGGTGAGAGTAGTTGATTCCTTCCAGAGGAATGAATGGAGCACTGTGTGTGTGGTGCAGGGATGTCCAATCCTCACTTGTGAGACTTCTGGCATTATAACAGCCTCTTTCGTGAGGGGAACAATGTCCCTCTGCCACTGCTTTCCCAGTTCCTGGGCAGTGCTGCAGTCCATGCAGTCCTTCTGCCACTGCTGCCATGTGTCTGCTGCCTCTCCATTCCCCAGCATTGTCCATGGGAAAGGAATCTTGTTCCTCATTCAGAAAGCTGGGAATGCAGCTCATTAGAATCTTGGCAGCATGAATGAAGCTTGTCATTTAACATCAGATCTCATTATGGCTCAACAGAAGATAGAAATTGTCAGATAGGGAGCAAGCCCAGAACATTATGGATTTAGTAGTCTCTTTTTTTTTCTCCCATTTTAATCTTTTGGATATGAAATAGAAGAGCTTAAACCTCTCACTGAAGTGTTTTTCAAAGTCATCTAATTTCTTCTAGATCTCCAACATTACTGTGCTGCCCTCTTTCTGCCAGAGAATCCAAAGGGCTTAAGGAAATAAAGTGCTACAGACATGATGCAAGAGTTGCTGAATAGCAACTCCCTTAACTCATTTCCCTTAAGGAGAAATGAGTTATATTTATACATTTTCCTTCAATTCCCAGAGAGTGTGTCCTGGACTTTACATAAAGGATGCCACACTTCCTACCAATTCTGGGATGAAATTCTTTGAGCCTTAAGTATTGTGCACAATTCTCCTGTCAAAATCCTGTGCACATTCTGGAAAAAGACACAATTTGCTCACTTCCCAATTGATAATCTTCTCTAGCATGTTACTGTTGAATTCCTTTGATTTTGAATTATTCCATGTTATGGTTTTAGGCCTGTTTTACACCTCTGTGTGATGTCATCCCTACTCACATACTCCCAATCCTGCAGTCAGACTTGCTGCTGTACTTCTTTTTTGCCATCTTTTCTAAAAGCACACATTCTCTGTATATATAACTATATATATTCTCTGTATATATAATTATATATATACTGCAGTTAAGTTGGGGAAATCTGCAGTAATACTGTGAGTACTAGGAGAGCTGTCATTGCACATTGCTGCAATCAGGCACAATCTTTCTCTTCATTCCCAAAATGAAGGAATGAGAGAAAAGAATCCTGACACAATCTGCTATGGCCATTAGGCACTGGTACAAGGAATAAGGTACTCACTGCCCCTTTTAGTCTCTGTTGTAGCCAGTTCACTGAGTTTTAATTAATATGAAGAAACAAAATCAGAATCAAGTAAAAACCAAAAACATGGTGAAAACTAGCAAGCTGAGGTTATATTAGAGAGAGAGAGAGAGGGAGAGGAGCTTTATCCCCACTGTTCAAGTTGCAGATACAGCTATGCCATCTATATATAGATTTTAATTTCCTGTTACCTGTGTCCATTTCTGCAATACCTTCTATTTTAATAGGTATTCTTCTGCAATTATGCTGTACATGAGTCTGTACTCATGTCATCCATACTTACAGGTGCAAAGTTCAGCTTTCACAGTAAATTGAAATACTGAATGTCTGTGAGTCAAGTGACAGAGCTTCACTAGATGTGTTTAAGCCAGTGCTGTCAGAAAAAACTGGAAGATCTTTTAATGAAAAAACACCAGTTATTATTTTAGTTATTACAAAGAATAAGCTGTTTACACTTGTTCAGCTTGTAATTTTTAAGCATTTTGAGTACCAGAAGGTGTATTGATATCTATAGCTTAGAATAAATAGAATTTTGAAATTACTCAAATCATACTGAAACAAAATTTTTAAGAGTCTGAAGCAGCTTTTAATGTTTAACCATGAGTATCTGCAGTAGCTGGGCTGCAATGAGACAATCTGTAGAAATTAAATTAGTATCCTTGAAGTGATTTCCACTGATTTAACTAGATTGGATATGATTCATTTTGTTTTAATTAAGACTGCAGTTTAGACTCTGTAGCTTTCCTGTGTGAGTGAGGCCTCAGAACTGAAGGTACACCAGGATGCAATCTCACCCGGCCCAGACATTGAACATCACTTGTTTTTAAATCACATCGTTCTCCTTACAGGATGAGGAGGTGCTGAAGAAGTGCCAAGTCACAACACCAGACCCGTGGTTAAGTCATCTCTACAGTCTGGCAGGACTGGAACTGGCAGTGTCATCTGTCTTACTCTGTTTCTTGCAGACACACTCTGGTTTTTCCCTGAAGCAAACTGTGCTCTGAGCATAAGGCCGGTTGTGCTCTCTTCAGGGCACCTGTGTTTTGTTGGAGCACAGACTTCAAGTGCTTTTCACACCTGCCAATCATTAATGAATGCAGTAAGTTGTGACTGCAAAGAATGGAACTGCTGTAGAAAAGTGTGGCTTCCCTCCTTTATTAAACAAAACACAGAAGAACAGAGTTTGTTAAAGGAAATAACAAATTATCAAGCCGAGCACTTGCTAAAGGATGCTGTCTCTGGGCACCTGTTCTGTGTAGTCTGGGTGATTGTATTAACAGTTCAGATGCCTGAGATTAGGGGGGATGAATAGGGGTCTAAACCTGTTTCAGCCAATGACCTGATTTGCTATGGCTTCTGCAGCTATTAACACATAAAATAACTGTATCAAAGAGAGCAGCTCCAACAAATAAGCCAACGCTTAAGGTTGATGTCAAATCAAGAGTCACTACCATTTTCCCTGCATGCTGGATCATTGCCTGAGGTCCAAGTGTTGGTGCAGTGTGAGCACTGCAGCAAGTTCTGAGCTGTCAGCACTGATTGCTGTGCAAGGGGAGTGAACGGTGAGTTCTGACTGAACGGGGAGGCAGAGCCCTGCCATTGCCACGGGTTCTGTTAGGAGATAAGTAAGCACTGGTGCTTTATACAAGTGCCTGTACTTAGAGCAGAAATCAATCTATCTATGCAGTGGTGGTGGCTGCGGGAATGGGGACTGACATCAGAAAAGCTTCAACCTTTTTATGAGAAGCTTAAGTAATTTCTCTAATCTAAAAAGTACACCAAGCCACTAATGCAGCCTTGTGATTTCATTATATACCACGCTGCCTAGCTATTTTGGGCAGAATCAAAAATGTTTGCAGGCCATAACTGTGACGTGGTTTATACAAATAATCTGATCATTTAAAAAATATCTGTAAGACTTAAATTGATTTCATTAATCTATGGTCCAAGCTGTAGTGCTATCATCTCTTTTTGTTAGAACATCACTAAAAAAGCCATGCCAGTAATTCCCTATGGTCACCAAGCATTTAGTAGAGAGGATAGGTTATTAGAAGAGCTTATTTTAGCTATTTAGGCTTGGGTACTGGGTTTGGAAGTGTAGCTCTTCCTTCTGGTATCAAATGTTTTGTTGGGCTATTTCATGGACTGTTAGTATTCTCTAACTCCTGTGTTCAGAAAATGCATATGAAAATGTTCATTTTATGGCTAAACATCTGGAAAAGGTAAAGTATTAACCTGTATACAGCCAGCCTAGTTGTATGAAACATAACAGAGAGGTATATGAGATTTCTCTGTAGTGTTCTTTCTAAGGTTTTTGTATTTGACAGTTTCAGCTGAATGCTATGGGTATGAAAAGAGACAACTCTTCAGGGCTTTGAAGTTATTTTTAAAAATTTTGTCAAGTTTGCTAATACTAAGCAAACCTAGTAGCAGATGTTGTTTTTCTAGGCTAATACATATCCAGTGTACATTTTTGTCACTAGTGATGGCAGCAGAGATCCCTCACGTGTGCTGCTTTCAGTGAGGTAGGGACAAAGGACAGGATCTGATAGCCCTGCTGTGGGGGTGACTCATCCACACCCCTTGAGATCCTGGAGATTTCTGCCCTGGGATTTGCTAGCACAGCTCATTCAATCCAATGTTGTCTCCTGTGGGAGAAAAGCAACGCAGGGTCTGAAATTTAACGTCTCCACTATAGGGTATTCAGAGGAAAGATATTTGCCAACGTTTTCTTACATTTCAAGGAGATTGTGGCTCTCTGGAATTTTTAAGTTTAAATAGGCTTTTAATACATTAAGCCTAGTTTTCACATTATGGAAGGGTTTAAATGTTATTTAAAACATTGCTAAGCAATTATGTCCTAAATACAAAGCACCCAGTTCTCCCCTTACATGTAAGCTCAGCAAAGCTCAGTATGTTATGGTGCTGCTGGCTGCAAGGCATTATCTGGGCATGTTTGAAGGGGAATTACATGCCCTAGAAAGAAAATTAATAAAAATACCTGCTCTCAACTCCTAAATTCTCTACCTACTTCTTTCTGTGATTAAAAACCACATATTTTAATATATGCAATCCTAACACTTAAAATTACACAGTCCATTTTTTTGTCACGTCCAGGACTTCAATAACTCAAGCAATTCATGGGAGAGTGGGAACATTTGTATTATCTCTTCCAGATGAGCTGAAGCAGAGTAAATAGGCCGTACCCAGCTCTGAGAAAGCAGCTTGTTTCAAAGGGATCCTTTCAGCTGCAGGCCATTGTGTCATCCCCTCTGAAGAGCTGCCCAGGCTGCAGCTCTGGGGAGCTCAGTGTCTGTCCTGGACTGGCTGGACAGGCTCCAGGGTTTGGCTGCAGCCTGGGCTGCTGGGTGAGTGGCATATTCACACTGGAGCTGCAGGTGAGAAGCAGAGTTGTTTGTGATGCTGCCAAGGTGGCTGTGAAAAGAGCATTTCTATTGCATCCTTTCAGAATCCAAGGTGGTTTTGTGCAGCTGTTCTTTGTGGCAATACTAGCAAAGTTCCATAGAATGCTGTGTTCTTGTGACTCAGAATACATCTCCTGCAGTCATTTGTTTGAGGACTCAGCACTGGAGTGTAAAGCTTGCTAATATTAAGATCTGTGATGAAATGTTACTTCCATTAATTTTGATACATGGGCTTCATCCACTTTGTTCACTGTGGCATGGTATTGGTAAACATCCATCTGTGTGTGATACACAAATTCTTTCCTAAATTGGGAAGCAAACTTAAGTATTTTTCACCCCTACATTTCTTAACCCTTTATTGTATCTCTTTGAGTAAAACTTGCTTTTTTTTCATGAGCATCTTTTTTCATCTTCATTTTAACTGGTGATTTCTCTTTCATCTGCTACTGTTATGTGGTACTTCCATAATAATTTTAAGGTTCTAAACACTGGCAAATTTTTTTTTCTTTTGGTCAAATTTTTAGTTTATGAGAATGTGTATTTTTAGTATCTCTTTAAAATGGAGTTTCTCCAAATTGCTGTGTCTGTGGGTGTGGTGTCCAGACTACCCTATGGATTTTTAAAGGGAAAGAAGGAGGAAGATATTTGTATCTGGTTTCAGGAGAATCTAAACAAAGGATTAATAAACTGAGATTGAAGGTAAGCAACTGCTCACTACCATGGTCAAGCCCACTTTTGACTATGTTACATTCCCTTTTAAACTACTTATTTTGTATCTACTGGAGGTTAATCACTGAATTAATGTTCAGTTAAATGCTAATCTTGAGAAAAGCAAGGCTATAAATTAGCACTGAGTTTAGATATGGTCAAGCAGCAGGCTGAATTACTCAGAAGCATCTGATGAGCTTCAACCACTTTGGAGGATAATATTCTGTATTACTGGCAATCTTGAATGCCTTTGTGTGTTTACTTTATAGATTTATTATTTCATGGTCTTAAAGCAGGTCTTGAACTCTGGTGTATTTAGTGTCACTTTGAGAGAAGACTGGGGAGCTGTCAGAGTAATTACTGTGCAGGAGCCACACAGCAATTTTCTGCAAATAGGTTCTTTAACGTGCAACCTGTGAAAATCCTCGTGACAGCAGGGATCCTTGAAAGCAAAAATTCCCTTCAGAACACGCATTTAATGGTTTGAAGAAACAACAGTACCTTGTGTAGCTCCAGGCAGGCCCTGTGTCATGGAAAAAGAAGATTGGTGCTGTGAGATGAAGCAGAACAAGGCTGCAGGGCAGGGGCTGCCTGTGCCTCCTGTGCCTCCTGTCCCACAGCCAGCCAGGGAGAGCTGCTCTGCTTCCAGGGGTGGGATGGCATGGAAGAACAAGGTGGAACAGAAAGATGACTGGAGAAGCTGGAGCTGATGAAAGATCTTTTCAGGATAGGAATAATATCTCATGGATAGTGAAAGCACTGAAGTGGAATTAGGTTCACTTTTCTTGCCATACTCTAATTATTAAGAGTTGTTATACACTTGTGTGTGATTAATGAAGGAGCTAAAGGGAAAGAGGGTGATGGTAGTTCTGCCATCCTGATGCAGATGGAAAGAAGGAAAACATAACCAAGTTCACATAGAGGGAATAGCTTGGAACATCTGCAATTAATATATTTGTAGAAGTTTAAAAGATTAAAAAGGAGCATGGATGATATGGAAGAGAACAATGTGTTGCAGCAAGGTAACTATAAATTGCTCTTGCTGCTGTGGAAAAATATAGATTGCATTCAACTTGGAAAGGACAGAGAAATTGATTTTAAGAGTAATATGTGTAGTAAAGAAATAGTTGCAGGAATCCAATGAAATACTGCCTGTCCTAATAAATCTTTGCTGTCTATAGGTAGTATTTTGTTTGTCTTTCTTTTGGAAGTTCATTTCAAATGCAGAAATGACTGCAAGTTTCTGTTATGAAATGAACTTTTGCCCTTTTCTGGTGCTTTTCTTTTTTTTTTTGTGAGCCTGAAAACCTGGATCTATTTCCCAGTTTGCTTTTGCACAGCTGCTGAAAGAGCAGAATTGCAACTGCAGCATTGTCAGTCCCAGTCCTGGCAGGGCTGCTATCACTCATCCAGCTTTCCCTGTGTAATTGGGAATTTAGGGCAGCTCTTGCTGAAGAAAGTTGGAGTTTTTTGAGTTTCATTGAGATTTCATAAGTGCTTCAGATAATCACAGCTAAAAGCATCCAGTGTGCTTGTACTGAAGCAAAGACAAGCAGATTTTTCCCTTTTTTCAGGTCAGTGGTCCCCAGAATAATAATGTATGGTTGAACACACAGCCTCAATTCCAGAAAGATGATATTGCAGCTTGAATGTCTGCTGTTGAATTCTAGCCTCAAATAAACAAATTCTAGCCTCCACACAAGGTCTGAATTGGAATAAATGCAATATTTTGGTCTATGCCTTGCATTCAGTACCTGAAAATTGATTCATTACTATAATAAAAAGGTAAACTTTAATTTCTTAGAATCCTCATTGTAGGGCACTGAGAATAAAAATTAAATGTGTCAGCAGGAGTTTAACCAATTTGCCCATTTTAATTCTATTTTGTTTGGTATATTTCAATTCATAACTAATTTGAAAAATATCGACAGGTTGACATTTAATTAAAAAGTTGTCACATTCCTCTGCATGGGGAAATTAGGTGCTGATTTCACCCTGATTTAACATTGCTCCTCTAGGCTGCTCTTGCAGCTGACATTTGTGTCTTTCCTCTGGGTATCCAAACCCAGTGTCTGAACTAATCAGCAATGGCTGAACATGGAATAGTTTCTTGGACTGTTATTAATTTTATCTTCCTTTGAAGCACTGTTGCCTTCACTCTGAGTGTTTCAGGTTTGGTCAGTCCTTTAAACCCTCAGCCCTTTCCTCTCTTGCCTGCTTCTCCTGGGCAGCAGGCTGATAAAAACCAGGTGTTTGGGAAGGTTGTAATGTTTCTCTCTGCAATGCCTTTGCCTCTTATGTATGACTTAACCTGGCTCCAGCCACCTGAAATCTCAAAGAGAAAAAGGAGCTCCCCTGGATGACAGACATTTTCTGTTTTCCATCTGAACTGAAATCTGCCTATCTCTGAAGCAAGCAGATTTTTGGATTATATAAACAAACCAAGAAAATAATTACAGACATGTTTTCTTCTGTGCTTGCCTAGCAGGACAAAGAAATTAAGAAGGATAATTACCATGAAGGTTTTTTGCCCCACAGATGTTACAAAGCACATTTCTGTGTCTGCACCTTCTGGATACAGTGCCTGCCATCTTGTGGACAAGCCACACTCTGAATCCTTGAGATGAATATTTAAAGACCATAATATTTTGTGTACGTGATATTTGTAGTTCAATGCAAACAATCTTTCTTCTTGGGGACTTATTTTTCAGTTGAAGTTACTTGAGTTTGCTTGGTTCCCTTACTTTTGAGGATGCTTGATTTCATCTCCTCCACTTTTTAAAACTATCAAATGTAAAATTCTCTGCAGTTTTCTATTTTAGTGAGTTTAAATCAATAACCTAAAATGTTTATCTGACAACCAGTCAGAAGTAATTCTGAGAACTCTGTCAAAGCAGCATAATTGCTACATGCCAACAATAAGGAAAAAATAATTTTAGACATTCCCTTGCTTCAAATCTGAAATCAAAAATATTCCTCTCGTTACAGACATAAACAACTTGTACAAATATTATTTGAAATTAAGATATCTATATTCTTTATTGACCTATACTAGCTTGATTCTTTCTTGGTAGAATTCAAGTGACAACTCTTACATCATTCTTTAGCGAGTGAAAAATCCTTTCCAAATGCAATAAGGATTCATTTTATGGGGAAGGCTCTAAAACCCCCAGTATTTGTCAAAATATTTTTCTAAAATTTGTGGTAAATGTTCCCAAAAAGAAGTATGCAAAAGTTTAAAAAAATTGTTACAAAGGTGATGTTTTTGCTGTTCGATTGAAAGTACAGTTCTAAGAAGAAACAGCTTCAGCTGTTGGTCTGACTTAAAATCTAACTTGGACTCAATTTTTTTGTTTAAAGTAAAAAGGACTGTAATTCAAATTTGATTAAATTAATCAAAGTTAGTGGATGGATTGTCACTATTGTCACTCCCATCTGATTAAAGAAACATTAATGTTCATTGTGCTGTAGCTGTGTCTGCCCCGCAGGTGGTCGGAGCCATTCCTGGCTCTGGGGCAGATTTCTGAGTTCAGCTCTGAGCTGCTCCAGCAGACACTGCAAGGTGCTGATCCCCAGGCCCTGCCAGCGCCCAGGTGTGACCGAACCAGCGCCAGAGGCGGCAGCTCCTTACAACAGATGGGTGAGGGAACCCTGGGTGCTGAAAGCTGTCAAGGAAGGGGCAAAGCAGCTGGGTCAGGTACACAAATGAGGGTAGCACAGGCTGCTCAGAGCACTGATGACTCCCTAAACCATCATCTGGGACTAAACGCGCGTGTTGCAAGGGTGTGAAGGTCCTAAAAGAGCTGGCTCTAATGACAATTAATGAGGCTGGGGACAATGTGATAATCATAAGGAACTGTGTTTGCTGACCAGTGCTGGATAGTTATTTATAAGCTGGACTAAACTGAGCCATAAATTTGCAAAGAATCAGTTTATTTTTAGTTACTGTAGATTCTGTTGTGATTGTGTCACAGACCACATGATTTTGCTGCAGGGCAAATTCAAGAGGAACTGTGCATACAATCAAGACTTGCGGAATCTCTGCACCCAGCAGATCAGCCAGCTCTCCCCAGCCCACCTGAGGCTTTCTAGTTCACTTATCTTTATTCCAAGTCTTTGTTCAATTGTTTACTGATTGCTTTGTTTATCACAAAGGATCAGTCTAAAAAGACAAGGGTTTTGTTTCAAACAAGGAGTGTCCCAAACATTTGGCATCCAGTGTAACAAGCCACTCAAGGCTGCACAGCAAATTTGGAGAAGTGTTTTCTTACTGTGTAGCAATGGCTGCCGAGATTGCCTTTCACCAAGATTAGTCATCTGTTTGGTAAACGGCTGTCATGCTCACACTGCTGCTGCTGTTTGAGCTCTGTAGCTGTGACATTTGTGCCCAGATGATGATAAGCTTCCTGGCTTGCTGCTTCCTACAGACAATCAAGTGACAAGATACGACATAAAATGTCAGAGCTTCTGAAACAGGAACTGAGCCCTTCCAAGATGAGACTTGAGAGATTCACTGAGGTGGCTTTAATGAAGGCAGTCCTGCAGATGTGGGCAACTGAAATGCTAAACATGATGTCAAACCTATCCTTAAATCATGTGACCTAAGTAAAAAAACCTAGAAATTATAACCCAATACATAATTCAATATCGATAACTCATAAAGAGAGAAAAGCATAAGAAAATAAATGCTTACAGGCATCTGGCTTTGCACATAATGTATGAGGGATGCTAGAAACAGACTTTAGGAGAAGGGGATATTTGAGGCCTGAAGGAAAGCCTTATTGGATAACTATGAATTTTTAGTAATATGGTCTCAATCTTTATATATATTTCTGTATTTCTTGCCTATATTCCAACTAGATCACAATAATCCTGGATTCCTGATGACAGCTGTGTGAATATTCTATCAGAATTATGCACAAGAGTACATAATTCTGTACCACTCCTTGCTCACTTTAGATACACAGAGCTGGATCAAAGCACTTCATGAAAACATGTCTGGCTGCTGCCTCAAGCAAAACAGCAGGAAGCTTCACTGTAAGATTTAGATCAGTGATTTCAGTGTCAGATACAAGAGCTGGCAAGGCTGATTTATGCCAAGATTATACCACAACTTGGCCAAACAGCAGGTCAGGCATTATTCTGGAGGAAGGGTAAGAAGAAAGGATTGTTTCACCACTTCATTCAGCAATGGCATCAGAGCAGTGGAAGTCATGTTTCAGTTCTATCTACAGGAAAATAATCAGGCAGCTTTATTTTTAAAATCACATCATTCCTGCACCCTGTCAAGGGAGTAGGAAGATGAATTTGAAGGGTAAATGGTTGGAGAATCATAATTTTCCTCTCTATTTTGTCATGGCATTAATAGATAATCCATCAAATAATGGATAACTTAATCAAGACAGACCTGCTGTTTGTAAAGGTGAAGCTTTTCTATCATAACCATTTCTTTTTGGTTGTTCATACTAGGAGAACCATTACTGGCAGTGAGTGGTTATTCTCCTCATAATCCTCTACGTGAAGTGCCAAGTGTTCTGAGAAAAAGAAATCAATCATTACCTCTTTTGACACCACACTTCTGTCTCACTCTCTAGGGGAGATAATATGATTTACATACTTAAATATTTTGCTGTACTGTGTTTTGCAGTCTGGCAGCTGTTATCAGTTGTTATGATGGTCAAATAACACTACAGGAGTTGGTAATTAAGAAGGAAGCAGTATTAGAAGGACAGCAAAGTACTAATATTTAGGTTTGGAATTAATTTCACAATTCAATCAATTGCATTCCTGGGGAATAATTTGCAGTTTTAGACTAGATATACTGCTTCTGTTTAACATGATAAATGACACTGAAGTGTGGGATCCTGTTGTCATCTTTGAGGCTTCTCATGTGAACTTCAACACTTGTATCATTGTACTAACTGTTGAAATTGGAGTTTTTGTTCTGTTTGCTTAGCAACTTGAATCAGCCATTGCAGCGGTGAAGAAAAAAACAAACATGCTTTCAGATTATTTGACTTAATATATCTACCTTACTGTTGCCTTCTGGTTCCGAAGGCAAGGCGACCTGGTTCCAAAGCACAGCACGGCGGCCTCCACCCTGGCCTGCTCGGGCTATAGACGACGCTTACACCAATGTGGTGGACGGTCAAATAGCCTTTATTGTCTCTTCTCTAAGGGTTTTATAGTTTGGGGGGTTTCTTACGTAAAAAGGGGCTGGGGGTTAGTACAGGGTGGTACTGGTACCTCCTATGTTAGGGGGGTTACATTCCTTGGCTACATTCCGAGGGTGATCCTTATCTCTGGGAGGAGGGAAGAGAGGCTTCTTCTTGCAGCTTTCCGTAACAACCCGTTATCTTCCGAGCGCCTGTCCCTCCACATCTCCCCCCCTCTCTCCCACAAATGAGTGAGGTAGTTACATGCATATATATATATATATAGGCACTAAATGAGGTAGAAGGTTGGGGTCTAACAAGGAAATAGGGGTTTTGGGAATCCTGAGTAAATTTCTGTCAGGCGAGTTTTCTCGTGACCGACAGTGTTCCCTGATGAGTTCACAGCATCTGTTGCCGTCCCACGAAAAAGATGTCAGTCCGTTCCAAGCGACTCCGGACGAATGAGACTAGCTTGTTCAGCAGGCACGGTCCGAAGGTAACAGCTAAAAGCAACATTGCCAGCGGACCTGCTAGGGTAGAAATCAGGGTGGTTAGCCATGGTGATCGATTGAACCAGGATTCGAACCAGCCCTGCTGGGCTTCCCTGTCTTTTTGTCTCTGAGCCAGTCTGTTTCGGAGCTCTGCCATGGAGTCTCTGACAACTCCTGTGTGATCCGCATAGAAGCAGCATTCCTCTTTCAGGGCAGCGCACAGGCCTCCCTGCTGCATGAACAGGAGGTCTAAACCTCGCCTGTTCTGCAGGACCACTTCTGAAAGTGAGGAGACTGACTTCTCCAGAAAGGATATGGATTTCTCGATCCTCTGCAGGTCCTCATCAATCGTCATCTGCAGCTGGGACAGTCCTTGGTGCTGAGTCGCTAGGGCCGAGACACCTGTTGCTGTTCCAGCAGCTCCCAAGCCGAGTAGCATCGCTATAGTTATACCTGTTAATATTTCTCTTTTGTGGAGCCGGCTGGGTTCTTCGAAAAGGTGATACACCTCTTCATCTGAGTGATACAGGACCCTAGGAACGATCAGAACTTGGACACAGAAGTCGTTAGAGTCACTGAATTTGGCAAGGAACACACAGGGACTCACCCCAGATTTCTGACAAACCCACATAGCAGATGCGGAGGGGACTACCCACTTATTATTTTTCCTGTCAGGCTTGACTATTTCGGTACAGACGTCTCCTCTCCGCTTAGCTAGGGTTGCATTGCCAAAGCATTTGCCTCGACCTGTGACTTGGCTCAGGGTGATTCCCTTTCGGGGTGTGTCCCACCTGCACTGGTGGGGGGCATCGGCTGTGGAATAACTAAAGGGGGTATCTAAAGCAACTCCTTCATAAAAAGGGGGTTTAATATCATAACAAAGCCAACAGGAGTCAGTTAGGTTAGGGTTAGATTCGTTCAGGGATAGGAAGGTAGCATCTAACATACGAAGGATCGGGTCTGAATCTGACACGGCTGAGTGGCCTATCTGGAAGGCTTCCTCATCGCCGGTTGGGACCTTGGTGTCCCTTGTGGGTAAGGGTTTAGGGTAGGTTATGTTTCTCCCTTTCTGCGTGCTTTTTATCACTTTGTTGGGTCCAACTGCTCGGGGTGCTGATGGTAAAAGCCTGGTAATTCGTACGTTCACCCATTGCTTTGACCCTTGAAGGACCACTGTCCACGCTTTGCCCACTGCCCAGCTAGGGTGATTTGGCTGTAAAACTGTCATGTTGTAATGAGTGCATTTTCGAATTCTGGGGATTTTATGGCGGTTCCGATAGTAATTTCCGTGAAGGAAGACGGGTGTCTTGCATCTTGCAGGTGCCCAGGTGAATTGTAGGAACTTGTCGGGCTCTTGAGGGTCCCATCCGGGCCCTGACGGCCTGGCGTCCGTGACTATTGTTTCACAGCCCCAGTGCCCACAATGTCCCCACCCCGGTTGGTTACAGTAGCTCTTTCCTGGGTTTGAAGCTGGGCACCAGTAAGATAGGTACATGTGTGTGGCGTGTGGAGAATGGGGGTCTACCTTTGGTTGTCCTGGAAACAGATCTGTAACGCGAAGCACGAAAGATGGGGTGTTCGGTGTGGTGATGTCTTTGAGTATCTTATTGTCGGTGAGATGTTGCATGACCCACCTGAAGGGCTGATGGGGGTAGTGTTCTGAGCTGGCTTGCCCTCTGGTGACAAGCCCCAGCAGCAGTATCACACAGAAGCACTGTTGCTGCTTGGGTCTCACTCTTGGGGGTTTCTCAGGCGCTGTCTGACGGTTTGGTGGTCTGTCACTTTCCTCTGGAAGGGGAGAGTACGCATCCCGAGGGCGTCCTATGATCATGTCCTGTAAACAGAAACTCACAATTCACATCAGTCTCATCCTGCTCACTGCACAGGTCAGGCTTTACAGATTTGAGCGGACACCACCTAATTTTGCCGTCCTTTTTGACAGCTGCGTACCCTCGCCCCGTGAGTATCAATTTCCAGCCCTGTTCCCATTCCCCCAGCTCATTTCTGATCACAACCTGTGGGCCCTCCTCTAAGACTCTGGAGGCCCAGTGTTTCTGAATGGGACTGTTTGCCTCTTCCCCCCTGGGGAATTGATTCAGTGCTAGCAAAGCAGTTGCTAGTATACGTGCCTGGTCCCCTGAGGGAATGGAATTGGCAAAGCCTTCTGCTTTTGCCAACACCTCTATTCTATTTTTCAGGGTCTGATTTGCTCTCTCAACTATAGCTTGTCCGGTACTGTTGTAAGGAATACCTTGTACTAAAGTGATGCCCCATTTCGAGGCGAATTCTTGCACCAGTTTGGAAGTAAAATTGGAACCGTTGTCAGTTTTAATTTGTTTGGGAATGCCAAGCCATGCCATGGCTGTCAGCCAGTGCTGAATTGTGGCTTTGGAGTCAGTTTTGGGATGCTGTGTGGCTATGATCATTCCGCTGAAAGTGTCCACTGTCACTGCAAGCCACTCTCGGGGTTTCAGCAGCTGGCACACGGTAAAGTCCGACTGCCAGATCTCTGAAGGCTTGAGGCCTCTCGGGTTGACCCCACTGGTCCACAAAGGCGACTTCTGGCAGTGAGGACATGTAGCTACCACGTGTTTTGCGTCCGCTCTTGAGATCCCGCATCTCTTTGCCAGTGCTTTGACCCCGATGTGGAGTGACTCATGTAGTTGACGAGCTTCTTGCAATGTCCACACACCTTTGGCTGCGGCGTCTGCTTTGTCGTTACCTATTTGGAAGTAACCTTTGACTGGGTCATGACTGTTTATGTGAATGACGGATATGGTGCCCTTCCGTGAGGACAGTGCTTCTTCCAGCATCAGAGCTGCTGTTGATGTTGACACACCTGGTCCTGTCATGGCTAGGCAGAGCCTTGCCACGAATATAGAGTCCGTTACGATGTTGAGGTGCTCCTCTCGGAAAAGTCCGCATGCCAGAACTACTGCTGCTGCTTCCAGCTGCTGCACTGACAGTGTGGGGTCACATGCTTTGACACAATGCCACTGTTCTCCTGCCTGCCACACTGCTGTTGCAGTTGAAGTTGTGGAAGAAGCATCCGTGAAAACTGTTGGTCCTGGCTGAGGTCGGTCCTTGACCTTTGGTGGTATGTCTATGTCGATGATGGTCAACAGCTGGGTCCAAGGTGGTTTGGAGGAGTAGGAGATCTCTCCTCCGAAGCCGGAGAGAGCAAGGGCTAAATACTCTGAGATTGTGGTTGCCTCCGTGGTTGGCTGCTTGCGAAAGGGAAGATAAATTCTCTTTGGTTCTGTTCCTAGGTGTCTCAGTGCGAGTCTCCTGCCTTTCCTGATGAGGTTGGCGATGCATTCGATTCCTGGGGAGAATGCACGGGCAGGCCTTCCGAGGACCACCCATTGGATCGGTCGGGACTTCTCGGGCGGTCCTTGGGCCAGCGCCCCCACTCCCCCCTTCGGGGTAAAGTGGACGTATAGGTCCAAAGGCATCGCTGGGTTCCACCTGGCAAGCGTGCCAGTGGATATCTGCTGTTCTATGAAATCCAGGGAGTTCGCTGCCTGTGGTGTCAGTTTCTTTGGTTCCCAGGAGTGCTTTCCTTTCAGCAGTTCATACAATGGTTCCATGACTTCAGGAGGGATCAGGATGACGTTGCGAACCCATTGCAGCGATCCAACCAGGCACTGCGCATCATGTAGTGTCTTAATGTCTCGGTGGACCTTCACCTTGGGAGGAGTCACGTATGAATCTGTGATCCCTACACCCAGGAAGGTCACACAAGGTCCTTTCTTGATCTTTGCAGTGGCGATCTCGAAGCCGTTTGCTTGGAGGGTTGCTGTGATCGCAGATATCAGGCGTTCTACTTCACTTGCTGATGGGGCTGCAACTAGGATGTCATCCATGTATTGAATGATGGTTGCGGAGGGGTAGGCGTTCCGAACTGGCATCAGCGCTTTGTCCACGGTGATCTGGCAGATGCTGGGGCTGTGGACAAATCCTTGTGGAAGTACCTTCCATTGAAAGCGGAGATTGGGTCGTGCGCCGTTAGGAAACACCACGGAGAAGGCAAATCGTTCCCTGTCTTCAGGGTGCAAGGGTATGGAGAAAAAACAGTCCTTGATGTCCAGCACTGCGCATGGCTGTCCTTCAGGGATGGCTGAGTTTGCAGGTAACAGTGTTTGTACAGGACCCATGGGTCCAACTGTCTTGTTCACCTCTCTCAGGTCGTGGATGAGGCGAAAACCCTCTCCAGACCTTTTGGGAATTACAAAAACGGGGGTGTTCCATGGGCTAATCGAGGGTTCAATATGACCCTTTTTCAGTTCCCGATCAACCAGTTCCAGTAAAGCTGCCACTCTGTTCTCTGACAAAGGCCACTGCTCCACCCAGACCACTTCTGATGGTTTCCAGGTTAATTTGATTGGCAGCGTGGGGTGCACGGCAGTGGCCCTCACTATAAATTTGAAATCCTGACTCCGAGCATAGCGAGGACATCTCTCCCTATCAAGGGTGGAGAGTTTTGCAAAATGTAGGGATAAATTGCTACGGTCTGTTCTGATCCCTTGTCCGTGTGGAGTGTTACAGCCACCAGCTGGGTGCTTTTCCACGCCCGGGTTTGCCCCCCCACTCCGTTCACCGGGGGGACTTCTGTGATTTGCCAGTGTCTGGGCCAGTATGATTGGGGGATTATTGTACAATCCGACCCTGTGTCCGCCCAGAACTGGAGCCCCACGGTGTGGTGGTCATGGCTCCCGTATAGGCGGCATGTTCCCCACACTTTCGGGGGTTCTTTCCCTATTTTCATGACCAGGGCCACCCAGGGATCCCGGTTTGGGGCGTCCCCTGCTGGCTCTGTGGCGCTTGCGCGGCTTGTGGCAGTGAGCTGTGTGGGGGTATTATCTGTGGTGTTGCAGAGCCCTGCAACTGTATCGGTGTGGTGTGTGGAGGTATTATCTGTGGTGTTGCAGAGCCCTGCAACTGTATCGGTGTGGGGGGTGCTGTATTGACTGTCTCCTGCGGGAGCAGAATGTATCCTCCCCCCCACTGGGGGTTCACCTGGACGGGCCGTCTCATATTCAAAGCGGGAGGAGGCTGCGTGTGGCCCGAGCGCCCCCTCCCTCTCCCGTTTCCCCGTGGGCGGGATCTGCAATCCCTGGCAAAGTGTCCCTTTTTCCCACAACTCCAGCAAGTCCCTCTCGTGTTTTGCTGGGATGGGGGAGCCGAACGGGTGGGCTGTGTCGGCTGGGTACACGTCGCTGCGACGTGCCCCGCTTGTCCACATTTAAAGCAAGCCAGTGCACTGGTTAGGGTGTGAACAGCTGCTTGTATGGGACTCAGCTGCTCTTCTTTCACTACGTGTTTAATCATGTCTGCCAGGCTGGCACCGGCCGGTAGGGAGCGTAAAATGTCCTTGGTGACTGTATTACATTGTTGCCTAAGGCAGTCAGCAACCACCGGGCCCTTCGCCTGAGGAGGCAGGGTGGAGGTGTCCACAGCCGCCTGTAGCCTGTCTACGAATTGTGTAAATCCTTCACTTTCCCCTTGTTTTATGGTGGACCAGGGTGCTGGCTTGTCCACAACCCTACAAGTTGAACGAATCGCCTCCCTGGCGGCTCGGCAACTTGCCCTGACTTCCTCAGCTCTGAGCAGTGCAGCCTGTGTTTGGGGTGTGGCTACGTCATCATGTTTTCCCAGTAGCCGGGATAAACTCGAGCCGTGCAGTGGTTGCCCCTCACCCCCTGTCTGAGCCAGGGCAGAGGCACAGTTATCGGTCCAGTCTTGTTTAAAAACAATTAAACCTGCCCCGTCAAAAAGCATACGTGTAATTTGTACTATATCACAAGGCAGCAAATCATCATTATTAAAAACTGCATCCACTAACGTGGATACTACTCTGGAGTTAATTCCTTTTTCTGCAACAGCTTTAAGTATTGCTTGAACATCTTTAGAATTTACTGGTGTGTATGTTCTCTGTTGGTTGCCTTGGGCTCCTGTGATTCTTACTGGAAAGGCATGTACAGCTGCCACGGATGCCCATTCCGCACAATCAATTTTTATTTTGCCCCAATCAGTGAGTTCGTATGATTGGCTCTTGAGTTCATATGATTGGTTCTTAACCTTGTTTAAAGATTTGTTTGGTTTCATGCGAAACTGCTGTGTATCTGTGTGCTCCCTTTCCGAATCGCTGCCCGACTCGGTAAGGTCTGTGGAACAGTCTGAGGAGGTGTTGCTTCTATCAAGGTCGGAAGTGGACTGAAAGCGCACTTCCTGTCTCCCTCGCCGTTTTGTTCGGCTTCGGCCCCGCCCCTCCCCTTGGGGGCGGTGTCGCCCTTCCCCTCGGAGGCGGCGCCGTCCCTCCCCTTGGAGGCTGTGCCGCTCCTCCCCCCAGAGGCGGCGTCGCCCCGCCTCTTGGAGGTGGGGTTGTTCCCACTCCCTGGGCTCGCCCTGCCCCTCACAGGGAGGGATTTTTCCCTTATACGGTGGCGGCGGTGGGGGCAGCCCCCGGGCGAATGCCTGCCCCCCCGTTCCTCCCTGCGCCTGCGTGTCTGTGTGTGTCCACTCCCAGTACTGACCAGCGCCGGACTCCTGCGCAGGCGTACTCGCGGCCACCTCCCCCTCCAGGCATTTCCCGCCGCGGACACGCGGGCCCCGCCCCCCTCCCTGTCCGGCGGCGCCATTTTTGAATGGCGGCCGGTTTTCTGCCGCCCCTGTTTCAGCGCTGACTGCAGCCTCCACGCCGTGGGCTGCGGCTGTCAGTTCGCCCCAGAAACACCGCGCGCGCATCTCTGCGGGGTGTACCGAATCCGGAGGCGGCGGGGGACAAACAAACAGAGAAGACTCCGGTTTTTCGGGGGATATCGGGGGGGTTTTGGGACCCAGCTGTTCCCCCGGGAGGGTCAAGATGTGCTCCGGGATTTTTGGGGGATCTCCGGGAGGTTCTGGGGGATCTGGCTCAGGGTCCGGGAAGGATTGGGGGGTGCCCGGTCCCTGCGTGCCCGCGCTCCCGCCCGCACTGCCCGCGGGGGGGGTTTGGGTTTCCGCTGCCACCCCCACCTTCGGTGTAACCATCAGATGCGGCCGGGCGGCAGCCCAGACCTCCTGATTCTCTAAAGCTTGGCGTAGAGCTGCCTCTACCTTTCCCCACGCCTTAAGAAATTTCCCACTGCCCGTGTTTTTTGTGTCCTCTGCCAGAGCCACGGTACACTTCTGCCACATATCTGCATGCAATATTTCTACCGGACGTTCAATCGTCCCCAGCTCCAGGAGTCTCTGCAAAGCGAGAGATAAGTACCTGGGCTCGCATTTAATTCCCCACTGTATACATACGGAATCAACGACCTTTGCTAGAGCTTCCATGGAGATCCAGCCGGTCCCGGGGCGTCCCCCTGTGCTGCAGTCGGTCCTGCCGCTGCAACCGCTGTCCTCTGTCCAGGAGAAATCCCGATCCCGGGGCTTTTCGTTCCCGGGTTCTCGGCACCACTTTGTTGCCTTCTGGTTCCGAAGGCAAGGCGACCTGGTTCCAAAGCACAGCACGGCGGCCTCCACCCTGGCCTGCTCGGGCTATAGACGACGCTTACACCAATGTGGTGGACGGTCAAATAGCCTTTATTGTCTCTTCTCTAAGGGTTTTATAGTTTGGGGGGTTTCTTACGTAAAAAGGGGCTGGGGGTTAGTACAGGGTGGTACTGGTACCTCCTATGTTAGGGGGGTTACATTCCTTGGCTACATTCCGAGGGTGATCCTTATCTCTGGGAGGAGGGAAGAGAGGCTTCTTCTTGCAGCTTTCCGTAACAACCCGTTATCTTCCGAGCGCCTGTCCCTCCACACCTTACTTCTCTTTAAATCTCTCTTTGTACATTGATTATTGCTCTGAAACTGCATTCTGGTACAACTCCATAAGTATCTAGTATTGCTGAAATGATCAAAAGTCATAGAAGTTCTTATCTACCTTCAAAAAATCAGTATATGCAAAATGGCATACACACATAAAAAAATATTTATGTGTATGTGTGCAAGTCCTGTGATTTCCAGGCAGGAGAAATTAAAGGTGAGATGAAGGTTTACTTATTTTACATGTTATTGAGAACATATTACAGTATGTAAAATATGGCTAGCAGACTTTTAAATGCAGACTTTTAAATCAACTTTTAAACTTCAATTAGCTTCATTTACAGAAGCCTACTGCTGTAAAAGCAAAGGCTAGTAAATCCAGCATGCAATTATTTCTGGGGTTAAACTGACATCTGCTGGTGTTCTGCAATAGCGTGTGTTTAATCAGTGTGATCACAAAACATCCAGTACGTGCTTTGTACATTTCCATGGTGCTGTCAGCAGCCCTGGTGATGACTCAGGACAGCAGAGAGAAGCTGAACAGTGAATAGAGCAGAGCAGGTGTGGCTGCTGATCACGGGACTGGGATGGAGCAGAACTCTCGTGGTTACATCCTGCTGCATTTGTGTGTCAGGCTTCTGAAACTGCCACGGGGCCCTTTTTACTTAGGATTTTTAAAAAACAAGTTATGTTTATCATCTTCAGGTACACAGCTCATGGGGAAGCAGGGGTGGGGGTGAGATAAAAAGCTGTATCAGTTTCCAGCCACATTTCCTCATGCATGCCTTGAGCTGGCACTGGCTGTGGCCCTGTCACCCGGTGTGCCAGAAGGGAACTTCTGGGGGTGCCAACGCACAGGCAGCAGCTTTGGGGGAGCATTGTGGGCTTCCTGGGCCTCACCCAGGTTGGTTGTTGGGCTGCAGCTCTGTTCCATTAGACTAAGAAATTTGGCACAAAATAACCCCACTTGTGTTGGAGATCAGAGGGGCTGAATGGAGCTGGCCTTAATTTCTGGTTATCAGTTTGGCACTTTGCTCTGGTTGTGCTTAATAAGA
The DNA here is from genome assembly GCA_024362935.1 of Setophaga petechia. Classification (NCBI taxonomy): domain Eukaryota; kingdom Metazoa; phylum Chordata; class Aves; order Passeriformes; family Parulidae; genus Setophaga; species Setophaga petechia. The sequence goes on along the minus strand of JANCRA010000027.1, from coordinate 3,283,449 downwards.
ACATCCACAAGCACAGATTCACAAATAGTGCTACTTATTGAAGCAACAGGAATACTGATTTGGAATTGCTGTTGATAAATGCTGTTAGTGCATTAGCACCAGCCAGTGGTAAATTAAAAATTCAGTTTTTCATTACACTTCACAGTTATTTAAGTTTAGTTTCACCCATGTACGGTCTGACACAAACACGAAACTTACTAAAGAGGAATCTCACCTTTGGGGAGGAGAGAGGAGCAAAACCATCCACTTGTCTATGAAATGGGGTCATATCCTCTACATGGAGGATTCCAAATATCAGTTTTATATTTTCAGATAAATAGAGGTGAGACTGTAGTCAAATATAATTGGTTACCTGTTGCTTCCATCTTAGTGGGGAGGAAGGCTCTTTCTCAGTTATATGCTGGTGGATGTTTCCTAGCTAAATGAAGGATAATGAGGATTTCAGTTACCTTTGGTCAGGCTGAGTGAGGATTAATGGTTGAATGAAAGGCAGAACAGAGGCATGACTCTTCAGTATTGCTTCCTCCTCCACTCAGCTGAGGCAGCAGTAAAGGTCATCCGACCTTTGCTTGATCATCTTCATTCCCATCAACATTTCACAACTGCACATCATCATCACAGAATCATAGAACAGTGTGGGTTGGAAGGGACCTTTAAATATCATTTAAAGTCCAAGGCCCCTGCAATGAGCAGAATGAGCAGAAACATCTTTCAGTAGACCAGGTTGCCCAGAGCCCTGTCCAACCTGGCCTTGAATGTTTCAAGGGGCATCCACCACCTCTCTGGGTAAACTGTGACAATGGTTTACCACCCACATTATAAAAGCCTCCTTTTTAAATATCTAATCTAATCTAAACCAACCCCTCCTTCCATTTAAAATCATAATAACTTTTCCTGTTGCCACAGGCCCTGCTAAAGTTTGTCTCCAATTTTCTTATAGGTCCCCTTCAAGTACTGAAAGGAACAGTAAGGTCACTCTGAAGCCTCCTCCAGGCTGAACATCTCCAGCTCTCCCAGCCTGTCTCCATAGCAGAGGTGCTGCAGCCCTTGGCACATCTGCATGGCCACCTCTGGACTTGCTTCAGCAGCTCCATGCCCTTGTTCTGCTGGGGGCCACAGACCTGGATGCAGCCCTGCAGGTGGAGTTTCATGAGAGTGGAGCAGAGAGACAGAATCCCTTCCTCAGCCTGCTGGCCACACATCTCCTCACAGGACCAGATTTCTACTGCTAATACAGCCTGCTGTGTGTGGACAGGGGGGCTGAGGCCCTGTCTCCATGCCATGTGTGAGTACACTCTCTACTCCACTGAGGCACTGGGCTGGGAGCTCTACACTATAGCCCAGACACCACGAAGGGCTTAAGCCTCACTCAAGTCAGGTGTAATAGAAGCAAGTGCCTCAGTTCATCCTTGCCCAACCAGCCTCATCAATTCTCCATAGCAAACCTGCCCATTTTCCACAAGCTTGTCACTGAGAATCAGGAATAAAAGTCCTTAACACCAATGTAGTATTAACAGGCAGAGCTTTACTTTCGGTACCTGATGGACGGGATAACTCTGCCTAAGGTGCACGCTTGGCTCAAGGTGGTACAAGTGTTTATTAGCAAGGATATACATATTCCTCAGAAAAGTGTTACAGTTTGTTACTTTAGGTGGCCACAGAGCCCATTGCCTGTGTTGGGCTGATTTGTTCCACTGAGTACTACACAACATTCCATTAATTGTGACTTCTGTGTAATTGTCCACACACTCACAAGTGCTGTTGTGGCCTGGTCAGCCACAGGCTGGCTAAAGCTGATGCTTCTCTCACCCAGTGCCATCCAGCAAAAGTACAGAATTAGCAAATGGTGAGCAGGGTGAGAAGGAGGATGGATGAGAGGAAATACACTCACCAGTAAATGGATGCCAACTGCCTACTTGGACATTTGGGGGAAACAGTGGTAGGGCAAAAAGGAGAAATATTACTGGGGTCCCCAAGGAGGAGCATGGGCCAGCCTAGACTAGATGCAAAACACAACACATGAGAGAGCATGGCAGCTGGAGTAAGAAGGCTTTTATTTGAAGGCCATGCCTTATTTCTCTCTGGGAGATGTGTTCAGTCATGGCTTCTTTCTTTTGTGGCTCCTAAGCCGCTCATAGCCACCTGGGGAAGGGGGTTAGTAAGAGAACAATTATTCCAATTTTAGTTAATCCAGGCCAACAAAGCCCAAATTACTCAGGTTCTGCTCCTGAGAAAAATAATATATTATGTGATTTCTTGGTAATGGTGTAAATTTATTCACCTCTAAGTCCAGTTCTAATCTCAGTGGTGGTGAATCGCACTCCACACTCCCTAAATCGGGGGGGACTGGAGCATTCATGCCCTCAATATTCTCAACATCTCATAACATCCCCAAGCACCCATACTTGCAGGTGATTCAGTAGATTACTGTGACTGCACAGCTTCCTGTTGGGTTTATCATCCCTTTGGGTAAACTTCTTTCATCCTATAAAACCTGACTCCTTGCTCCAGGATAGATTTGAAGTTTTATGTGTGCTCCTTAGGGCAAGGTTCAAGATATTTAAATACACAACTCGGACTTTGATGGATTTTAGATGTTTTCAGCCTAAAGGCCTTATGAACTGTCCCTGCTGATAACCCGCAGGGGTTATCAAGTCCCTTCAGTCTAAGGCAGATTCACACAAACCAGCGTGTGAAGCAGTCCCTTTTGAAGCCCGTTTAGGGATCTGGCTATAATTTACTTTTGTGTTATCCTGGAGCTGGATAGAGGAAGGATTGACATACTCTTGTGTTTTCCAAAGACTGAATCCAATTCAATTGCTTGTAAAGGCACTACCTAAAAACACTGAATCTTGAACTTCAAAGTTTTGTTGATCATTTTATGTGTTCTTGTACGTTGTCTGAAATATCTGATCTGGTAAGGTAAAGGACACTGTAAAATCAGTGAAGTGATTTCCTTGCAGTGTTACAGAACGTGGTGCTTGCCTGCGCTGCTGACAGGGCAGCTGTAGATTAGTGGTTTAATCTGAGCGAGCTCTTGGCGAAAGCCGCGGAGTCCCCGATGGCCGTGGCTGCTAAATGCGCCAGGAGTGCCTGTACTTCCTCAGGCTTTCCCCGTTCCCGTCCCGTCCTGCCCAGACACGCCGCAGCCGGGAGCCGATGGCTCGGGGGAAGCGGCCGAAGCGGCTCCCGGGCAGGGCCCGGCCGGGGCCAGCGGAGCGCCCTCCCGAGCAACCCCCGCGGCGCCTGCTCGCGGCTCTAGGGGGAAGGGGAGGAGGAAACGCGGGTGGGGACGGGACGGGACGGGACAAGCCCTCTTGACGGTGGCCGCGCCCGGGTGAGCGGAGACGAGCGGAGAGGCCAGGAGGGCTGGCGGGCACGGCCGGGCACGGTAAGGGCTGCCCGGAGCCTGGCGGTGCGGCGGGCAGGGCAGAGCGGGGCGCGGGGGTCTCTGCTGCTCCGCTGGGGCCGCTCCCGGGCCCGAGCGCTGCCCTCCCCGGGCCGTTCCCAGTGCTCCGGCCCGGCTGCGGGGAGGGGGAGAAGCCGCGGCTCTGAGGCTGGTCCCGCCCCGCAGGAGCCCCCGGGGCACCGAGGGCAGCTTGGGGCTTCGCGGGCCAGCCGCGTCCCGAGCGGCGCAGTCCCGGCCCCGGTCCCGGGACGGTCCGGGAGAGGCCGTGGGCGACGCCTCCTGCCCTCGGCGATGCGGGCGGGGGCCGAGCGAGGCCGGAGTTTCGCTTTCCCGAGCGTGGCAGGCGGAAGGTGGCCGTGGCCCTTTCCTTAGGGAACGCTCTCGGGATCCGTGCGGCAGCGGCTCCTCTCGGAGCGGCCCTCCCTGCCCCGGGGAGGGGGTTACTCACAGGATGAAGCCACTCGCAGGATTATTCCAAAGCTATTGATTACTTGATAAAAGTAATAATCTAGCCTCTGAAATCTCTCCCGCCGGCGGAACACACTGTGCTTCTTCTTTTACTTCTACTTTTATTACTATACTTCGCCAGTATAGAATTCAGTGTGACCACAGTGCCGTTGGTTCTTCCTGAGATAATATGTCAGAGTCTTTTTTGTTGTGATTACTGGATTTTATTCTCTCAGAAATGCCTGGGAAATTTAAACAACTTTGAGAGAGTGTTTCTCAGCAGGTTGATAAACTCGGAAGTTGTCCAGAGTTCAGACGAAGTTGGTGGTCCAAGAAGGTGCTGTGTTAGGGCTTTGCACTGCAGAAATCCGAGTGCTCTGATAAACCTGTATATCCTGCTGGGTTGTTAAAAGCTTCAATCTGTATTTCATTCTCCATGTTGCTGACCGGTAGCTGTCTTAGACTCTGATGTGCAGGGAACTTTCTAAACCACCCCTGGTGTTGGAGGGCAGCTTGGGATTTCTAGTGAAGAGGACTGCGTAGGAATTGTTTAATTTAAGGATTAAATTGTGTCAAATTTTAGCAAGAGATTAAGGGAAGAGCATCAACAGATTTGTTTGGCCAAACTAGGTTAGGATAGCTGTAATTGTAAGCAGTTTTTTACTTGGTTTTTGGTTGGTTGGTTTTTTACATGCCAAGCAGAGAGGTGGGCTATTATCTTCTTTCTCCCTTGTCCCTAGCCTAATTTTCAAGACCTGGAGTGTGAAACACACTTGCACATTTGCACTGGTTGTATGAAGTGATGGTTCAAATATCTCTTCAGAGTTGACATTTAAAGCAGAAGGGACATTAGAAAAATGAAATTGAAAAGCTGAAGTTGTGGTTACATCTACAACATTCAGTAATTTGAAGAGGCTTTTTTGTAGTCCCAATGTCATCTTGATGTTTATTAGTAATTTTTGTTTCGATAGATAACATCAAGGAATTCCTACATGGTTTTAGTTTTTTACCATTCACTGTAGTACTTTTTACATGTTATTTGTGCTACAGATTTGAAACTTCACAAAAAGGGAAAAGGGGTTCCACAAAGTGCTGTGAGGATCTGAAACCTGTTCATGTTTGGCTACAGAAATAGAAAAAAAAGTGAAAGTGCAGAAAAAGCACCATGATCACTTTTAAACTGAAATGGTTGTTCAAAACCATTTGGTGGTAAGAAATGATCATGCAATGTAATTTAAAATAAGTAAATATCAAGACTTGACGTGTTGGAAGTTATATAACTTTGAAATCTGTGAAAGGGTGTCATTCAATTTCTTACAACTTGCTTGTCAATGAAGCAGAGCTGAGCAGCTGAAGTAGCCGTGTGTTTAACCCCACCTGGCAACTGAGCACCACACAGCTGCCCACTCACTGCACCCCTGAAGAAACTGGATGGCTGTGAGAAAACTCATGGGTTGAGATAAGAACTGTTACATTGAAATAAAATAATAAGAAAAGTAATAATTTAATAGCTGTAATGAAGAGGAAACTAACAGAGGGAAATACAATCCAGCAAGTGAAGCAAATGAGAGCAATTGCTCACCAGCAACCAGCCATTGCCCAGCCAGTCCCTGAGTGGTATTTCCCTCCCAGAAACCTTCCTGGTTTTATTGCTGAGCGTGATGCTTTATGGTCTGGAATATCCCTTTGGTCAGCTGTTCTGGCAGTGTCCCCTCCTGGCTTCCTGTACACCCCCAGCCAACACCAGCACACCAGGGGGGGCCAGTAGATTGTGATTCAGCTCTGTAGCTCAGTCACAAGGAGAAAACTTCTCTTTTCTAAAGAAATCAGAAGATCAGTGTTTTTTAAAGGTATAGCTGTGAAATACTTGTTGCTACAAAAACTTACTGAGTTTCAACATCTTGGACTGCTGTCCTGTTTCCTCTTCATTCTGCCAAAGCTGCAGCGTGAGTATGAGAAAAGTGGGAAGGAGCAATGTTTGTCCCAGGCTTACCACAGTTATTGCTCCAGCACTTGTAGGCATGTCTGTTCTTCTGTACCACTCCTGGCCACAGGGCCACTATAAAACCCACACTTGATTGAGTACACAATTCCCTTTGTAATACACCTTTCACATTTCTGCTAAACCTGCTGGGAAGACTGTGGGACTCCTGAAATACATAAACACTGGTGTTTGCTGGTGTATCCCCACGCCTCCAGTGCAGCTGATTAGTCCTGTGTAACCTGGAAGAGTGAACCAAACCTATGACAAGTTCTTCATGGAAGTGTTTATAGACTTCACTGAAATCCTGATGAAAGCTATATTGTGTGAGGAAGGTAATCACCAGTATTCCAGGGACTTTTCCATGCTCTGGGAGAGTGGAAGGGTTTGTGTCATTGTTGGGGACTTGTGTGCTGGGTCTCATGCAAGCTTTGTGTGGATGGAGTGAGACCTAAACAGATACACCCAAAATTCTTTTCCTTTGCATGTTGTCTTTTGTACCTGCAGATTGCATCAGTGCAATTTCCCTTATTTTATCCATAGTAGTGCTGTGGGTAATTGGAGCTCCTATATAACCTTCACAGCACCATAGAATTAATATTCCAAATACAGGTTGCCTTTCCCAGACAGTACTGAGTGAAAAGACCTGCATGTGTACAGAGGGATCATGTGTGCAGCAACAGAATGGAGTGTGGCTCTTGGAGAGCTGTTTGATGGTCCTTAGGAGGAAGGGGGAAAGGGGGATGCTTGGTCAGCATTGATGCCATGAGACCTTGTTTCCCATAGAAAATGGTGGGCAGGCTACAGGAAGTGGGGAGGTGGGGAGAAGGAGAGGAAGTCTGCATTGAACCCACAGTAGTTTCTTGGCAGCAGTCAGCATTCCTGTCCTCTGCAACAAAATAACAATTGGTGGAGGAAAATTTGCCCTACAAACTCATTAAAACATTGCTAAGAAGCAAAAATGGCAAGGGTAGATACATTAGATATATTTGATAGTTATAAAAGCTTTGAGTTCAGTTGGACATGCTTAATTGTTTGGGTTTCTTTTTCCTTTAATACAATTACTTCTTCTTTCAAATTACAGCAGAGGTAAATAGTATTTTTAAAGTATTGAAGTTTCACCACAAACCAGGCTTACATTGGTTAGCAACTACCATGTGGCCTATCATACTGTTCTGTTTTTCAGGAGAACAAGAGAGATTAGAAATAGTGTTCTTGGAGAAGTACGAGACTTAGATTGTTTAGTATACTAATAAAGCCCCACCTCCCTGCTTTAGTATTTTTAATTTATAAAGGAAGAATTGGTGTTGAGGCAAAGTGTAAAAAATTCCCAGTGAAAAGGAATCAGGAAGTAGGCAACAACAGTGAAATCAAGATTAACATTTAATACTATCAGAAACAAATACCAGCCAATTAATTTTATGCTGGTAAAAATCCTTTTTAATTTAGTTATCTTCTTGCTGTTGATTTGAGCCTGATTATTTGTCAATTGCCATTAATAAATAATACCTTCTGTTACGATTTTCTCTCTTTTATGTTTTAGATATGTCTGCTGCAAGTGCCAATCCTGTCCCATCTGCACCACCCTCTTATGAGGAAGCTGTAGGAATCAATGTGAACTACCCTCACCCCTATCCCGTCCCTGGCCCTGGACAGATGCCAGATGGGAAGGGAACGAATCTTCCCCCACACATGGGACAGCCTCCACCAGCAAATAACCCCAGTAAGCCTCCAGAACTCTTCTGTACCTCTTGTTAAGGTGGTGTCAAAGTGCTTGTATAATAGATGTTGTTAGAAGATGAAAAATTGTGGTTTGCAGGTGTTCAACACCTGCCAAAAATACTTTTGAAAAGAATAAGATTAATCTTTTCATGTGAATCCCTCAGTGTGCAGTGATATCAGTAACATCATTTGCCTTTCTGCAGTTTTTAGTACAGTTTTTATTTTTAAGACAGTGTATTTCTGCATTAGGAAATGCCACGGTTATTTCTGTCATTGTGTATTTCATTGTTCTAAGCCCTGAATATTTCAGTTGTACCTGGTTTGGAGGAAGTTGATTGCTGCTCTTTTTTCCTGTTCCTCGTGGAGTAACCAGCCATTTCTGTGCTCAGTTACTGTGCAGACAGTGTACGTGCAGCAGCCAGTAATGTTTTGTGACCGGCCAGTTCAGATGGTGTGCCCTTCCTGTAACCAGGTGATAGTGACGCGTCTCTCGTACGACGCAGGAGCTTTGACCTGGCTGTCGTGTGGGGGCCTCTGCCTGCTGGGGTAAGTCAACTCCAATTTGCACTTTTACCTTGACTTTTTTTAGCTCTTACATAGAGCTAAACAGAGCTCTCAGCTTTTCTTTCTCTGTGTGGGACCTGAGCCTTCAATTAGCCTACATCTGCATCTGTGTCCTACCGGACCTTAAAGCAGTTCTGGAACATTTCAGTAATGGACTCCATAGCCTTGTGTGTTCTTCCCAAAGCTTATGGCACCAGTTTTACTGATTGCTTTTGAACAAAATACATTGTACCTTCTTGTGTGTATAAAAAGTGGTAAAGCAGTGTTTTTCTCTTTTTTTTTGCCTTTGCAGGTGTATAGGAGGCTGCTGCTTAATTCCCTTCTGCATTGATGCCCTAAAGGATGTGGATCACACCTGTCCGAAGTGCAATGCTCTTGTTGGCTCTTACAAACGTTTATAGCCAGTGTTACATTGAATACATTGAATGATGAAGTTGTTTAGCACCTGTACAAAGCCCTCTCTGAAGGTTTATGGAGACTTTCCATTTTTCTGTGCATTCTGTCACTGGAAACCAATAAAAAGTAATGTTTATTGCTAGATGGTTTGAATACACAATTGCTTGAGAGGAGTCTCACTTAGGTCTGTGTAAAGCATGCCTAATCTGTATGGGCCACTCAGTCCAGCACCAGTGGAGGGCAATGGAGTGTTTCCCTTTTTGCTTAATACAGAACAGGTTGGTGATATTCTTCAGTTAATCTTGTCTCAGGCATGGTGCACATTGTGCTTGCATTGAGACTGTAAAGTCTCAGCACAGAACAAGAGGACATGTGTGGAGAACTGTTCAGGCTCATGCTCTGGCAGCAGCACTGTTTACAAACTTGCGGGGAGTTGCCTCAGAGACAGGTGCTCCTCTTTGAAAAAAGAAATCCTGTGTTGTCATCTTTTCATGAGCACTAGAATTCATTTTAAAACTTTTGTAGTTTGAAGAGAACCAAACCTGAAGGCTTCTTCCTTCTTGGAGGTAGCTTTTCCAAATGGACAGTTCAGGTGGTTGTGCAAAAATAGTGAATGAATCTAGTATCTGAATTTTCTTGCCAGTTTCAAGTCTAGTCATGTCTCTAATCTGAAGTAAAGATGTTCATATAGAAGATACTTGTTCAGTGGTTTTTGTTAGGCTGGAGGCTTTCTTACTGCTGATTGAAAGTCTGTGAAGTGTTTTCTTGATGCCAGTGGAAATGCCCAGAGAGCCTTGGTTAGAGCATTGGAAAACTTCCTTGTACATTTATGTAAGTCAGCTGATTGACCATAAACAAACCTCAGCCTTATGTTAAGGCTCAAATTCCACCTGAAACACATAAATAAAACACCCGGGCTTTTAGTTGTTGATCTGCTCATTAATTACTGTTTCTTTATTAAGAAGGTAAAATTTGTGTTAAGGAGTTTCTCTGATTTTTCTAAATTAAATGAAAGATGAGTTCTGTTTTTAGAAACTTAAGCTGATATGCTTATTTAAGATGATAATCACAAAAAATTTGGGAATGAGGCTCTGAAGGTTGAAGTAATTTCTGTGTCATAAGCAACTGGATCAAACAACATTTTAATGCATATTACAGAATCCAAATCACAAAATCAACTGGGTTAGAAAAGGCCTTTGAGATCATTATATCTAACCTGTGTCCTAATGCCACTTTATTAACCAGACTGTGGTGCTGAATACCACACACAATCTTTTCTTAAATACCTCCAGGGACAGTGACTCCACCATCTCCCTGGGCAGCCTATTCCAACATCTGATCACCCTTTCTGAAAAAATCTTCGTCCTGATGTCCAACCTAAATGATACCTGTCCAGAAAAGGCAGACAAGTGTTTAAACAAGGCTGTTGGTAACACTGTATTAATACCTGTAAAAGTAAAAAGGTAAAATAAATAAAAATACTGCATTTACTGTTCTTGCCAAATGTGCCTTCTGTATATATTTGGTGTAAGTTAGTTTTTCAAAAGTCTTCTAACACTTTATGTTTGAAATCCAGTCATTTTGTAGGTCATGTACAATCTCTAGGCCTTGTCTTAATTAGGTTTTGTAAACCGATGCTTGTGAGCCCATCTGCAAGTGATTTAAGAGCTTCCTTGTGTATTTGGAAAAGGTTTCTGGTCTCCTCATGCCATAAGAATGTACATAGGGAGCTACTCACTGGCAAGAGGATGATGGAGATAAAAAGCTGGTGGTTTTCTAGCTTTCCATGCTGATGATGTGGTACCAGCAAGTGCTTTTGTCTGCTGGTGCACCACCAGAGTGCCCTCAGTGTTCCTGAAGGGCTTGGGTGATGCTGCATTGAATTTTCTGTTCTGGTGACATGAGCAAGTCCTGTGCCTTACTGAGTGTCACAGAAAATGTGCTTCTTGTCAGTTTATTGTCAGAGCAAGACAAAAAGAAGCAATGAAGCTGGCAGTGTTTCCAAAACTGGGATTTGCTTGCATGGTAGGAAGGATTTTTTTAGTTCCTTGTCAGTCTGGTCTGAATAATCCTGCCATATATTCATTTGGCAAGTCTTCCAATTGTTACTACCTTAACTCCCCTTTTCTTTCCAAAATGATGGTTGGAAAATCTGAGGTGGTGGCACCAGAATGAAAAACACCAAAAAAAAAAAAATTGATTTATGTGGACAGTCCATTGATTCTCTTTAAGTTCCTTGTATGGATTGAATAGCACACACAATGTTGGCAGCACTTCCTTCCAGTTCAGCATTCTGCAAGGCTTTCTGCTGCCCCTTCTGTAGCTGTGTTTCCTTAAATGCAAAGTGTGTTTGTTCTCTTGTGTATGGAATAATCTACAGACTGTGCCAAAGTAACCTGCTTTGTTAAACCTACCTTGGACAAACAAATGCAGGATATAACTTGCTTTGTGTGAAAGCACTTCGTGTTTGATTATGTTGAAATTACTGTTTATTTTTAAAACTGACTCTATTTAAAATAAAAACTTTGTCTTTCCTATCTAGTGCTTGTAATTGGAAAATTATAATATTTGGAATGTTTCCAAACACATGGATGGCTGAAATATTAAGAAACGTAATTACAGGGAGAAATTTTTCAGTCTCACCTGGGCCAAGTCTCTGATAAATGGCACCATCTGCCTTGCAGACCAAGTGTCCCACACAGAGCCACTCTGAAAATGTGTTATTTTCCTGCAAACCGGGCACTAGAAATATTTTTTCAATTAAAACTTTTGGGTAAAACTTTCACTTGCGACGCTGAGATTGCAAGCTGAGAGGGAGAGGTCCCTCCTGAGGCTCCTTTTCTCCAGGCTGAGGCCCCCAGCTCCCTCAGCTGTTGCTCATCAGTCCTGATGAGGAGCTCCACTGCACGTCTCTGGTCACGCTGCAGCAGCTCCGTGTCCTTCTTGTAGCGAGAGGCCCGGAACTGGACACCGGACTAGAGGTGCGACTCCATCACCCCGTTTCCCCGCAGCCATCCCTGGCCCCTTCCCTCTGCCCGGCTGTGCCGCGGGCTCCTCGGCTGCTCCTCAGGGCTTGGAGGCCGAGTTTGGGGCCGGTGCGCCGGCGAGCGGCCGCTGCCAGAGCCCTGGGGCGGACAGGTGGCCCCTCCATCGCTTAACTTCGGCTGGGAAAGCGCCCTGGAAAGTGTCGGTGCCTCGCAGCGCCTTCGCGGCGTTTTCCCCACAGGTGGGGGGCGTTCGTGCTGCTGCTCCGGGCCGTGCCCGGCGCTGTGAGGGCCCCCAGCCGCAGGCTCCAGGCGGTGCCCGGTGCTGTGAAGGGGCTCCGGGACATGCCCGGCGCTGTGAGGGGGGTTCCGGGACGTGCCCGGTGCTGTGAAGGGGGCTCAGGAACGTGCCCGGCGCTGTGAGGGGGGTTCCGGGACGTGCCCGGTGCGTGAAGGGGGCTCAGGAACATGCCCGGCGCTGTGAGGGGAGTTCCGGGACGTGCCCGGTGCGTGAAGGGGGCTCAGGAACGTGCCCGGCGCTGTGAGGGGGGTTCCGGGACGTGCCCGGTGCGTGAAGGGGGCTCAGGAACATGCCCGGCGCTGTGAGGGGAGTTCCGGGACGTGCCCGGTGCTCTGAAGGCGGCTCTGGGACACGCCCGGAGCTGTGAAGGGGGCTCCGGGACATGCCCGGCGCTGTGAGGGCGGCCCCCAGCCGCGGGCTCCCGGAGGTGCCCGGCACTGTGAAGGGGGTTCCGGGACGTGCCCGGTGCTGTGAAGGGGGCTCAGGGACATGCCCGGCACTGTGAGGGGGATTCCGGGACGTGCCCGGTGCGTGAAGGGGGCTCAGGGACATGCCCGGCACTGTGAGGGGGATTCCGGGACGTGCCCGGTGCATGAAGGGTCTCAGGGACATGCCCGGCACTGTGAGGGGGATTCCGGGACGTGCCCGGTGCTGTGAAGGCGGCTCTGGGACACGCCCGGCGCTGTGAGGGGCCCCGAGCCGCGGGCTCCCGGCGGTGCCCGGCACTGTGAGGGGGGTTCCGGGACGTGCCCGGTGCTGTGAAGGGGGCTCAGGGACATGCCCGGCACTGTGAGGGCTCCGCGGGCTCGGTTCGGGGCCGTAACCAGGCGGAGCTCCCGGCCATGGGAGGGCTGCGAGCGCCGGGAGGCGGAGGTGCGGCGAACACACAGGTGGGTGTGGGACCCTGGCGAAGGGCGCTTCCCTGCTGCCTTCGGCTTTTAGGGCTAACGTCAGTGGTACGATAGTATTAATTTAATATTGTTTGTGGAGCTTATACAAAGCGGACTTTGGCGGTTTGTAAAAGCTCAGGCTTTCTTGGCAATAATGGTGAACAGTTCTCTGGTGTCCAGGACAGGCTTACCTTGTTGTGTGACAGATGGTACTTTTTATTAAATTCATTTTCCAAACTTGAGTACCGTATCCATTAAAATGGATGAATACTTTTCTGAGACTTACAGCCAGAGTGGGTCTCTAGGGTGTCATAAAACCAGTGTGTTTCCAGCGCATGTGTCAGATTTTCTTCCATTTTTTAAGATTATCTAGGACAGTAATGTGCTGGAAATTTCTCTTCAGGAGGTTCTTTTTCTGCCTGTTTTGGGGGTGGTGTTTTGATATTTTAGAAGAGCTCTTCTGGTGTTAGGTAGGAAAAAATCCTTACAAGATGTTGAATCTTGGGCTCCATCCTGCATTTGCCAATCACTACATGAGGGATGTCCTGAGTCAAGTGCACAGGACACTTATGTGATATTTTATCTTAAAGGTTTGACTTCAGCATGCGTTTAGATCCTAGCTGCTATTCAGGCATTTAATTCCATATTTAGATGTTTCAATAAAAACTGCCCTAAATCTGTGCTCTGCTGAAAACAGCTGTTTGAAATATTTTTATCAAAAAAAGCCTTAGAGTTTTGTTTGTAAATTTCTTTGTTCTTGGGCCTATGAAATTGTCAAGATTCACGCAAGCTCATATTTATAAATTCTTGACTGTTCTCACAGTCCTCCCATAAGATATTTTTCTTCTTTTTTTATTAGTATAATTTCTTCCCTAAGAAATGGGAAGCTACAAAGCTAAAACTTGAGATTAAAATGTAAATTAGTTTATTTTAGAAAGCCCAAGTTGCTCTCTGCACTGGAACCAGTGTCAAGATGAAGCAGAAATTCTCTCTAATTTTAGTGTTGATGTTCCTACTGAGTTTGATGAAAATTTTATGCTTTAAAGGTTTTTTTCTCAATAGCTATGTGAAATATGTTGAAAAATCTTATTCTATAAAGTTAAAAGTCAGACTGGTGGGGAAACTGGGTAATAGTAGTGATTTGAGAATTGTCACAATATAGCAGTTTTCTGGTAAATTCATCATGTTTTTATGTTCCTGTCATGGTATTAACTTTCCTGCTTCTATCCATATTGCTGATAGTAGACCAAGAGCTAGATGACTGCTTACATGGAGTACATCCTATGCCCAGATGAGCTGTAGTCTTAAATGAAAAATTAGAATGAGTACCAGACTGAGTAGCTTAGCAGAGTAAAAATGGCAAACTCAGCAAGTAAATTTTCACAAATAAATCTCTGAGGCAGTTTTAGAACAAGAATATTCTGAAAAATCACTGTGAAGGCAGAGGAATGCTTTCTCAGTGCTTTGGGTTGGTTCTAGGAAATTTGAGCTGCTATGTGAAATATGTAGGTTTTGGTTTGGTTTTGTTTTTTTGGTTTTTTTTCTTTTTTTTTTAAATTGAGTTTCAAACCTAGACTGACTCTGAGTTTGGCATTTGGGCATTTGGCAGGTCAGGGATTTTGATAGAGGGGCCCAGATTACATCACTGAGTATTTCATTAACTCTTTAGACTGGAGTTGCTTGCTCTCACCTTCTTTAGCAATTGATATTTGCAAAGCACACTTGAGAAGTTGCTTTCCCTTTAACATTTGTAAGCATTTCATGAGCAAATGTTACATGGTGGAGGAAGCAAGTGCAGGGAAGGGGATGTAGAAGCACAAACCTAGCGGGGGAGCGTTGTACCAGTGACTGAGGTTATTATTGAAATGTCTCCTCGTGGCTCTGGTTGGCAGCGAGCAGCAGCTCAGCCTAGACCAGAGGGTTTGCAGCAGCAGGAATCGAGCATTTGCCTGCCCACAGGCTTTCCTTGGGAGGTGCATTTGCCTGCCCACAGGCTTTCCTTGGGAGGTGCATTTGCCTGCCCACAGGCTTTCCTTGGGAGGTGCATTTGCCTGCCCACAGGCTTTCCTTGGGAGTTCTGGCACACAGGCACAGCTGAGCTGTGGCCATGGCTCAGGGTCCGTGGGCTCAGAGTGTGTGGGCAGTGTGGGAAGGGGGGTCTGCCTGGAAGGCCTGTGTCTGATGTGTTCTGCAAACCTGATTGGTACCAGAAGGATGGTGGTTCTGTGTTTTGTGTTATTCACACACAGTTTCACTCATTTGAGGTTTGGGACTTTGGTGGGATGAGCTGCCTCCCATGGTCTTGCTTGCTCCCAATGGGAACTCCTTCCCTTTACTCCCAAAGCTTTGGCTTTCATCCTATGTGCTTTTTGATTGATTAATTGTCAAGAGTGATTGCTAGGGTGGATTTTACATTTGTTAATTTAGTTTAAACTCAGTGCATGGGATTGTTCTGAGCATTTGCTCCATTATGATGCCATATACTTTTTTTTTTTTTTTCCTTGCAGTTTTGTGGGATTTCTAATAGATTAACTTCTCTTTCTCTTCTTTTGCAAAAAGGCTGAAATGCTGTTGGGGATGGGATCAGTGGTGATGTATCTGTCTCTGCCCCTTACCACAACCTCCCCCTCCCCTCTGCAGGCTGCCCCCTCCAGAGCCCCTCCTCTGGCAAGAAGGGGAGTTGAAACAGTGAGCTCCTGCTTTGTGAAGGAAATTTTCTTTCAGTGCCTTGCTCAGAGGTGCCTTTGAGAGCAGAACTGATGTGTTTTTGTTAACTTCTGGTCTGAGGAGGTGATTTCGATGGCCACAGGGTTGCTTGCCATCATTTTACTCTGTGCTGTTGTGGCTGGAGCTTCAGGGAGTAAGTAGAAAAAATTTTTCCTCTGCTAAGATTGATCTCTCAATACTTCTACTAAGAAATGTTCTCACTGGCAAAACTTCAGAGAATTATGTTACAGCTTGTAGGTTTGTAGTAATTCTTGTAGCAGCTTTGTCTGGATTTTTAGTGTAGTGTAGCAGTTTGCTTTGCTGAGCTCTTTGGGTGGTACTGGGCAGGTGGGAGAGCACCCTCCTTGGAGAGGATGCATTAAATAGTGCATCTTCCCCAAGCATTCTGGGGAAAGCAACACAAATAGTGAGATTGTGTCACTGTATACTTGATAGAAAAACTCTCTTGGATTTATTTATTTTTTTGAGGACCATGCTTTGATTTCAGTAATTTCACTGAAGTTCAGAAGCAGCAGGTCTGTGTTGACCTGCACACAAATTTGCAGCACTTCTCTGTTCTGTTACCTGTCATTGCAGGATCCTCAGAGAGGTTAAATTATGGAGCTTCCTGTCTTGCAGAATGTGCAGGTGAGTAAAACAAGATAAGAAAAGAGGAATTTGAAAACTTGCACAGGGATATTGTGCTCTGAGAAGAATGATATTTATCTCTGAGTGATCAGCATTCATGGAAGTAGCAGAGAAGTTCCACCAAGGTTTACCAGGTCCACACCTGCCTGAAGTTTGCATTCTGTGAACTCTGACAAACTCCTAAGCATTAGAGCTGAGCAAAGGAGTAAACCAGTGTGGGACTAAGCCCAGCCACGAGCATGAAGAGCAGATCTATTTCATCCTGCTGTGGTGAAGGTCCTGCTTTGCTGCTCTCTGAAAGGTGCTGGAAGAGCATCATGCTGTAAATGCATTACATTTCTGCTCTGCCCTTGGAAATGAACTTCTTGCCTGGAAGGAAATTGTGAGGGTGTGTGCTTGGGAGAGGGGAAGTCTTTTCACCCTCTCTACAGGAGCTATGGCTGGCACACAGGGTGTTCTCAGAAACCCAATTCTTTCAATTGAAAGTCCAAGTGGGAACAATCTAAATATCCATCCCTTTACTTAGCTGATTTCCATGGCTGAAAGATTAAAAGATAGAAAAAAAATAGGGAGAAGGGGAAGTTTAATAGGCTGAAATAACACCCCCTTCTTTTGTTTATTTCCTAGGAGACAGTGCATCATACTTCCACAAAAGAGGTAGATACAGCTACAGGTATTCAGCACTCACCAACACATTCCTGCAGGGAAATAATGACAAAAGCAGTGGCATCTCTCTGGAGAGCACAGTGATCATTGACGTATTGGGGAATTGCCAGATGGTTTTGAAAGTAAGTATTGTCATAATTGTTTGAGTGATTGAAATAAGCTGATGTGGAATCTTATTTTTCTTTGGGATTATTGCTACATTTCAAACATTTGTTTTTCTTGTAATTAAAAGCCAGTTTGATTCTGGATCTCATCATTAGAGTTGCAGTATTTCTTTGATGCACCACAACTTGAAATTAGGTATTTTCCAGTTTTAAAAGGCAGATTAAGAAATAATTGTTTTCTTTTCTAAGTGATACAACAGTTTCACAGTTTTGTTATATGAAGTACAGAACTGGAGGTGAAGGCAATCCTTGAAAGGAACTTGGTTTACTTTAAAGCACTTTGATATCTGTAGGAATAATTTTAAAATAGCAAGCATTTTAAAGAGAACTTGAGGAACTTATATGATGTGCTGGATTGGTGCCATTCCTAACCAAGTGTAAAATTCAATCTTGGACCACTCCATTCATCACAACAGGAGATCTGTGTCTGACAAGAACAGCAGGGCAGTTTCAAACTGCAGAGCTTCTCCTAGGGTCAGCCCCGTGGTAGGCCAGGTGGAGAACTACAGGGGCAGCACGGAAAATCAACTCCTCAGCAGCCTGGGCTTTCCTTCAGGTTAACAGAGGGGGTAATTCCCTGGTTTTGCTGGGGGTTGACATGTGTCTACTAAATACACACCATGAGGCCAACAAAGAAGAGCACAGTTATCCCTGTCCTAGCACATGGGTAAAAATTAACTGGTTAGTGATTTGATGGTCAAAGGGATATAATAGTGCTGTATAAAATGGGTTTAATAGTGAATGAAACTTCTTCATAGAAGAACTTTCTGGAAACTGCCTCAGGTATGCCACCTGAAGATAGGGCTAATGAAGTTCTGTTGCAAGACTGAACCTTTATTCATAGTCTGGGATGTTTGGTGTGGATATCCTGATGTGATAAATCCACAAGTTCCTCTTGACAATGAAATATATTGCCTATAATCTTTGCTCCTAGGTGCAAGATGTACAGATTAAGAAAAGTTTTGCATCCAGAGAGGAGTCTCTGATGGAAATGGACAGTCTAAGGTAGAAAACCTTCTAATTGGTCTGGTTTTGGGGGGTTTTTGAAACTATATGGCTTAGCAGCAGCTTGACTGGACACTGCTCACTCTGCTTTGTACTCTGCTTAGTTTTTAGGAGTTTTCTTTGTTTTGTTTTGGTTGATTTTTTTTTTTTAGATGAGGATCCAGATATGAGCGCCATAAGCAAAAATGAGAGAATGAGACACATTTGGTCCAAACAGGTTTTTCTTCAGCATAACTTTCATCCCTTTGTATGTAAAACCATTTAGGTAGTAGAAAGTTCAGATTATTTTGAGTACAAATCACCAGGCCTCTAGCAGCATGTGTGGATCACAGCTCTCAGAGCTGCAGATGTTACTTCTACAGACTCTAGCGTGTTGCAGTACATTTCAGGAGTTCCTGGTTTAGAAGATTCTCATAAGGCAAAATGAGGTTTTGTTTTTTTCTTCCAAGGTATTTATGTTTCATTTATTTGTCCAATGAGATTTTCTTCCTTTTCTGTTTTTGGGTTTAGTAGTTCATTCATAACATAGTCAGTGTTTCTCATTGACTTACCAAGGTATAGTCTCTAGTATAGATGGCCATACAAAAAGATCTCCTCAAACTGTGGAAGTCTGGCATTTTCCCAGAGAGCTGATGCTTTTTGTGTCATCAAAAAAAAAAGCAGTTCTGTTGTCTGATTAAGCTCAGCCTTGTAATCTTCCTCTTTGTCCTGCCACTTGGATTCTCAGCCTTTAAACAACACTGAGAGCTGAGGTAATTGACTCAATTCAAAGGGTCAAAAAGAGCAAGCTTGGGGTAAATGCTTTGCTTTTTATATTCAACAGGAAGAACTTTGTGTTTTCTCTATGGGCAGTGGTATCAGAGTTCAAATGAGTGTACAGGCACATCTTCTGTGAAGTTGTTTGCAAGATTTTCATAGCAGTAAGAGCAGTTGTGTATTGTTCTTTGCAGAGAAGCCAAAAAAGAGAGGTAGCAAAGAGAGCATTCAGTGAAGCTTGGCTGTTCAGAATAATTATTCAGACAAGTGAGCCTTATTAGCATTTGCCTCAGCCTATTGTGAATATACAGTAGTCTAGCTTGTCCTCAGAACATGCATGTAATTTCCACAGATAGCAAAAACAGGCTCAGTTGCCTGGGAGTTCAGAAACCCTTATCTTATATGCCCAGTCTCTTCTGGAAGGACTTTCTCCAGATGTTGTATTTCTTACAATTTCTTGTTGTATTCTTCTGTATTTCCAGAAGTTTTATCTCTTACTTTGTGACTGATTGACTAGATGAGCAGTTAGTGCCCCAGTCAATGTGCAGATGACCTGTCTGGCTCCCTGCATGGGAGCTGGCCATTGGGCTACAATAAAATTCTTCCTTTGGATGGTTTGGTTTTCCCCATTTAGAGGGAAAATATATGATTAAAGTATGTAACATTAGGAGTGAAAATCAATGTTAAAAAGTGATCCCTTGCAAAGGTAGAAGACACTGTACTCTCAATTTGGGACAGTAGAAGCCATTAGGAAGTGTACTGACAGCAGAGATTGGGGAATAAGTTTGGGATAGAGCCTGAGTATTCCCACCTAGCAGAGCAGGAAGATATGGGTTAATTGGGAACCAATTGTTCTTGTGTGCATCACAGCTGAAGAGGTGTGGTGCAGGTACTTTGCAATTCAGGCATGCTTACCAAAGGCAACCTGAATAATAAAATGGAATTTCTCTCTTAATTAAATGAGAATCATTGCCATTAAGTACATTTGCTTGTAAATAATTTGCCAGGACTGATTTTATTAAGTGTTGTAGTTATGTTGAGGATACTGTAATTACCTTGAGCAGATTTGTTTTTAGGATTTCTCAGGGTTTTTTTAAGGACTCCTTGGGTTAGGCTGAGTTTATGAAGAAGAGAGGTTTGCTGTAAAGAGCAGAGATACAGAGTGAGACAGTTGCATTGTGGAAGAACAGCTCTGTTGAGGAAAATCTGAGTCTAATGTCATAAACTGACTTGCACTCTTTGAAGCAAGAAATGATAAACTTTTTTCTCACAGGAAAATACTAGAACAGCATCCTCTTCATTTTTCTTTCCGTGATGGGAAAGTTCTGAAGCTCTGTCCTGTGAGGGGTGAACAGACCTGGGCACTGAACATCAAGCGAGGCATTCTCAGTGTGCTGCAGACAGCGCCACAATTCTCTGCTGGTGCTGTTGTTGAGGAGGTGAGCCTGTCAGTCATGCTCTGAGGTGACTCCTAGCTCTTGGACATGTTAAGTCTACTCCACTTGTAAATAAATAAAGGGTTTTGCCATTTGGTTCAGCAGACAGTGGCAGTCAACTGATTGCTTCTTGTGAATGTTCTAAAATGATCTCAGGCTGCTGCTGCGAGTCAGTGCTTAAAGAGATGTTCTGCAGTAGGGCTTGGCACACCCATACATAATTGAAGTTACTCTGCCTAGTAATGCTCTTCTGAATTAATGCTTCCCTGCATGGCCTCAACATTTTAAATGGAAAAGCATATGTCTGTAGTTATCTGATCCAGAATAATGCAGTGAAAGTAAACAAACTAACAGAGCCTGGCTACTATAAACTTGACCAAGGTTGTTAAAATTATTTGCCTTTTCATGGCTTTTGTGGCAAAACTGATCTTCTGCAATGGAGAATTTAGATCTCTGTTGTTATTACAAAAAAAGTAGTTATTAAAACTAATTGCAATAATCTACACTATCTCCTTGTATTTTATGTGTGCATGTATGACTCAACAGTGTATGTTTGTTACTAGGTGGATGTCCTGGGAATATGCCCAACCAAGTACCAGCGAAAGGGTCCCATCCTTGTAAAGACAAGGGACTTAAACCTCTGCTCCCATCGCTCTTCTGCTTTGACTTCTCTGCAGTCTGTTGTTCTTCCTCATGTGTCAGTAAGTTTTGGAGAATGACACTGACTCTTGCTTTTGACTCATTTGAAGAGTGTCTGCCCAAACTTGGGTTCTTAGCAAAGAAATGGTGAATATTATTTTCCCTGTAATGTCTGTTATTCATAGAATTTGTTTCAATGCAAATTTGCATTGTAGTTGATGAATGTTACAGTATAAATTCAAGAGGTTGTTAGGCACCTGGATTAAACTCTCATTAAAATACTTTACAGAGATAAACTGAAAATAGTCTGTGGAAGAGAGGAATCAAGAGATGTAAGAAAAAATACATTAGAAAAAGAAAGTTGTTATTTGTAGAAAACTTTGGAAAGATAGATTTTCTAAATGCCAGACTTGCAACTTTCCACTGTTGACAGAAAATACAATAAATGTTTTTATCTTGTGCTATTTTTATTAGGTGAATATCACCTGTTTCTTGTATTGTAGTAGCTATTCGTAATTTACCAGACTTTTGCTTTTTTCTACTTTGCTGACCAAAAATATCTGATTACCTTTGAGGCTTTGTGAATTTAAATGAATTGACACCATTTGATGCTGACAGTTAATAGCAGGTTTTTTCAGCGTTGAAAAACTAGGCAAAAATTAGGATGAATGCATTAACCTCCACAGGCTGGGCACTGTCAGAGGTGTGGGCAAGACTTCCCACTATCCCAGAACTGGAATCCTCTGTGAAGCTGGGAGAGAAAGGGTTGGGTAGGCTGACACAGGTCATGAAGAATCTTCCTGAAGTATCTGTTTTTCTCAGCCCGAGCAGCAGATCGTGTCCTCCCAGCTGGAATGTGTGCACAGCATCAGGGATGGGGTCCTGGAGGAGGCCGAATGCAGCGAGTCCGAGCGCGCGGCGCTGCTGCCTCGGCCGGGCAGCGGGGTGGAGACGCGGAGCCGGTCTGCGCTCACACTCGTGCGCGTGGAAGCAGAGACACGCTACTATGAAGGTAACTATGCTTCTGCTAAAGTCAAATAAATTTATTTCCTAGAAAAATATTGTGACTTTGTTTTGCCTTTGAGAACTCTTTGCACACATGATTTTCACCTTTAATGGATTAAATTGCTTTAAAGTGGGTGTTCTGACAGGCTGGCCTGAGCTGTCCCTTCTTTGGAGGCTTGGGCCTGCCGTAACAGAACTGTGTGGAACTCCAAAACAGGGTAGGTTTCTAATAGGGATGGTCTGTAATGGCTAGCTCCCCTTTATCTACTTTACATACTTCATGCCCTTGTGTGCAGAGCATCAACTTTGCCAGGTCTGTGGACAATTCCTAGTTTTTATATAAATGGAGCCTAAATAATTTTAAGTCCTAATGGAACTAAGGACATGCCGTGTCTGAGAACTGTTTTAATTTTTGCTCCTTCTTTGCCCTATATGTTTCTCCTTAGGAAAATTATTTTACTGAAGTCAACAAGTGACTTGTCTGAGGAATGATTTCCAAGTTGAACTCTAAATATTGAGAAACATGGTTTTTGTCTGCTTCTAAATAATTGTTTGGTTCTTTTTTTAAAGGAACCCCCAAATTTCCAGAACACTTTGTTTGTAATGATGCAAACATAAGATGATAGAATTTTTCCTCAGGAAGAGGTTCAGAGCCATGCCATTTATTTTCTTTGCATTTAGATTTCCTGTTCACTTTTTGGGTGGTTGAAGTGTGGGACTAGTGATTAGATGATATTGGAAAAGGTGACAAATGTAAAGTAAGAGATGGATGGGTGAAAAATAGGGCTTTTAAAAATGTATATATTTGTACTATTTCTCTCACTCTTTCTTTTGGGTTACACTTGTCTTTGTTCTGTTTTGTTCTTAAATTCAAGCTGACTGCACTCATGTTAATATTCATACAGGGAGAAATAAATGCTCAAAGAGGAGGTTTCCCCTTGCATATAGGGTTAATGATAGCAAATGGCCAGCAATCACCAGAGATGTGATTTTTCCTTTATGTTCCTTATTCCAGGGGACTCTGAGGATCTGTATGTGACTGACATTCTCTATGAAAGGGAGGTAACTAAGAGGGAGGTCACTGGAGCAGAAGTGGCTGAACTGGTGTGGAAGCTTTGCTTAGCACACAGTGCAAGTTATGAGGTAAGCTCTACAGCCTCTGCTTCCTTGGGAGGCTCTCTGTGGGCTGAGAATTCTCCTGCACAGATAAGAGGTGACCAGGAGAGCAGCAGTTTTGAAATACTGAAACCTTCCATAGTTTTGGACATTTTTAAATGTGGAATTAGAAAAGAGAAAATGCTTTGAAATGTTGTTTTCTTTTATAAACAGTAAATCACACTGAGGAGTTAAAACATACTGTAGTCCTCTGAATATTAGGCAAAAGCATTTTGACCTATATTCTAAATTAATCTGAAGGAAAATGTCCCATATTTTTGTTTTGCTGTGAAAAAACAAAAGCATATAAAGTATCTGGTTTGGGTTGTCACTGTCAGTTTTGATACTTTATAGTAAATCACATCTTTTACAGCTTTGGTGTGTAATACTACCCCTGGCAGTGCTGTTGTTCCATGTTTGTTGGAGTTCTGTAATCCTTATGTTGCCTCATCCCCTCAGAACAGTTTGCACATGAAGCCCTTGCCTCTTGGTCTTGGCTGGCAGGGTCCTTGTGCTTCTGATGAGCTCTAACAGCCATCGTGTTTTCTGGGGCTGCTTGGGTCCAGAGGCAATCTCTGCTCCCTTGACCATTTTCATTGGTGAATGCTGCTAAGATAGGGTGGAATCTTCTGGTCAAGTGGAACATGCAGTGGCTTAAATATTTTTTATGATGACCATCATTCTAGATGAGGGTCTGCCTGTCTCCTTAGCTCACTTGGGTGTTGTATTTTTTGTTGATACTGGCAGCAGCTGAATCAGTCAGTAATTGTCTAAGTGTTTGAAATTAAGATCCCTATCTCTGAAATTCAGAGGTTTTCAAGAACACCTGTTAGGTTATAAAGAACACCTGTTATGTGCAATACAGAAAGATCAACAGATGATGGTGCTTAATTACTGTTCACCTGAGATCAGCTGAGGGCAAACAGAAGACACTTCATATCCCATGTCCTTCAAATAGAGTGGTTCTTACTAGTAGTGAAGCTCCTACAGAGAAAAATAAGGGAAAAAATGTAAATGTGAAAACAGAAGAAAACACTCTTTAAGTAATTTTGGTCTGGATGTTACTAGAAAACAAGTATGGTCTAATAGGAAAGGCACTAAACAGGGCATTGGCGCCTCCATGAATTTGCCACTGATGAGTTTAGTCATCTCATTGCTGATATATTCCCTGTCCTCTGAGGTTCTTGTCAGATTGTTTGTACCTTGGAGCAAGGTTATTTCCTGTGCAGGGAGGCTGAGATCTCCCCTGTGAATGCACACAGGTCCAAGTGATGTTAACAACATGGAAGGCACTCACCTTCCTTGTTTAGATTAAGTCCCATGTCAAAGAACAGAAGCTCTTCCTGCCATTCCCCTGGGCTGGACACAGATACTGAGGGATTGGAGACAAGTGCAGTGCTGGATTGCAGCTCTGCAGTGATGTCCTGGGTGTGTTCATCCTTCTCTTAGTGTCCCCTGTGATTCATGAGCACAGGTAGGTGTTCATGTTTTGTGTGTGAGACTTCAGGGCAAGGCACAGGGTGGAGCAGGATAGGTCACAGCTGCTGAAGCCATCACCTTCAGTCAGCTGTGATAAATTCCAGCCCCAGACCTTACTCCCAACCTGTTCAATGGTGATCATAGTTGACCTGGTATCACAGCCTGACTGAAGGGCATGGGGCTGAGCAGAAAGCAGCAGGTGGCCTTTCTGGATGTTGCAATATTTGGGATGAGCTTTTGTCTCTGAGTTATGAGCAGGTCTGCAGTCTCTTTTAGCTGTGTGCTATGGAGACTGGGGCTGTGGAGGGCTAAGAGAGTCATACAATAATGGTTGGTGCTAATATAGAATAAGAGCAGACCTTCCTCTTGGGGAGGGATAATGCTTAATTCCATGTAATTGTCACTGTACAGCAGTATGGAATGGCATTTAGGCACAGCCTAGAGGGTCACATACTGCCTGGAAAATACTGAAGAAAGAAATTACTCCAGGAAACCTGAGAAACTGTGTAAATCCTACCTTCTATGGAACACTTAATTCAATGTCTTTCAAAGAATGGGAGATGAGTTTTCCCAGTAACAGTGGGATGTCACTTCTGCCTCTAGAAAAGCTGACTGGCTTAATGTGTGGGAAATTTGGGGGTTTTTTAATCACTAAGATTAGCACAAGTGGCTGCTGTCTGTGCCAGTGCCTAAAAGAGAAGTGAATTATTCATCATGTGCCTGTCCCAGCACAGGGTTTGATTGGTTGTCAACCATTTTCACTGTTTCAGGGTGTTCTTTCTGTGTGACCAGACATTTCAAAGAGAATCTTTATCATCCCTCATTTCAACCAATGAAATGTCCTTTGGGCCAAGAAAGAAGTTATGGGAATGCCCACAGTGTTGCTTGGGAGACAGCTGCACTGTTATGCATGTAGAGCTTGTTTGTCCCTTTATTGTTTGACTCTGAATGAGGTGAGATTATGCATTTCTTTCAGGACACAAAACCAAGAATAAATGGAAGGGAAAATCTCCAACTCTGGGGAAAACAGTGAAGGGATGAGAAAATGGAGGTGGAGATGGTGTCAGTTCCAAGGAAGCAAAGTTGTTGTTCAATTTTTTAATGCTATTATGAGACAAGATTGAATTTCAATGTGGATGTAGATTAGCTAATGGACCATTAAGTGAACAAGCTGCCTGCTGACAAAGAATGGAGAAAGGGATGGGGAGAAGGGACCCTCTCTTGAGAGAGGCTGGAGAGAAGCCTGTCACACACCACTTCTGCTGGGGCTGCATTTCCAGTGGCAGGCTGGGATTTGGTGCTTGGTCAGTAGCTCTGGTCAATGTGGCTGTGTATGCAAGAGTATGTCAGATTTGCTTTGCCTTGCCCTTGGACCCCAGTCTGACCCAAACAAGTTTACTCTCTGGGCATGATCTTTCATTTTTGCTTATTTTTGGTTTTGAGGGTTTTTTCCTTGTAGGGCATTCTAACTGCTTGCTTTTATCTAGTTTCTTTTTTAAAAATATGGCAGGTCTGCAGGTAGAAGGATAATCTAGCTTCTATGAAGAATAAAAGCCAGGCTTTTTTATGTTTCTTTCAGAGGTGGGAATGGGAGTCAGATTTGAATGTAGTTTGTTATTATGATACTACAAAGGGAGGAATTTGCAATGACATCTCAATTTCAGTACAGCCAACCTTAAAAAAATGAAAACAGCCCACCTGGTCAGACAGTTCATTCTAAAGATTTATTATTAGATAGTAAAAATAGCTGTTTCTCTGCAAAATTTTGCATGGAGTTATTAGATGAGAGCTTGTCTAGTCAGCAGGTGTGAAGCAGAATGAAGTCAGTTTACAGTCTAAAGTTGTATCACCTGGAAGTAAATCAGTCTGGCAGTTTGATCTCACCTGGCTGATGGGCCAGCTGGGCTCAGCAGCAGCTGCACACGCAGCTCCTTGTGATGAGATCTGGGAGGATCCCCTGCCCCCCAGGACATTTGCCTGTGGAAAAATGCACATAGGGCCCATGCTTTAGAAATGCTTTCAAAAAATTCTTATTATTATTATTCAGTAGCTCCATAGTGTCCAGGCTTGGAATTTCTTTTTAAAATAGATCTCAGTGGTAATGAGGGAATGGAATGGAACAGAAGGGAATGCATGTGGATCTGAATTCTAGGAATGGAATTATAAATGTTAACAGAATTTATACATAAGTATTCACATACAAGAACAGGTTTTAATTTGATTAAATTATATATTATTTCTAAGAATAATATAAATCCCAAAAGAATAAAAACATAAACTATATCTATATTGGATCTGACAAATTACTCCCTCAGCCTATCAAACAAAACAGTAAGAAATTACTCAGGCTTCTTACTGAAAGACAGCTTCTTGTTACTGAAAATGGCTTGGCAGTCTTAAATTGAAATTGAATGCTGGCACTGGGTTATTCCATGTTTTCATTGTTTTTGGGAGTGGCTCCTGGAAGGAAGGTCAGAAGGTGAAATTAGGTCTGTCCCCAAACCTTTGGAAATGTGACTTAGTGAAATTAGACTTTGTTTGTATGATTTTTATGTAAAGAAAAATGTTTTCTTTGGAACCATAAATTTAGTCCTATGTTTAAGCCTTTCACATCTGAGGTGAATAAAGCATTGAAATGAATCTGATGTGTTTAAAACTTCCACATTATAAAGTTCAGTTATCATGAACATACAGGATGTTGTATTGAACATTCTGCTAATTTTTCAAGTAATGAGACCTATCTTCTTTCTTGAACTTTGGATCAGGTCTCAGAGGAATACATCCATGTGCTATTTAGCATTTAAAATGCCAGGCTGCTGTATGATGCAGCAATTCCTCTTAGTAGGAGAGAACAGCTCCTCTGCCTCTGTTTCCAGCTAGTCCAGTGCTGCCTGCACAGGTAAGGGCAGTTCTGCCTGGGCTTTTCCCCTGTAAAATGGAATTAATTTCTCACAGCCCAAGGGTTCTTAAGTGAAACTTCTAAGTGTTGCCCAAACCTCAGTTAAAAGATCTTTCAAATAAACCTAAGATTAATGTACAGTTAGCTTGACCATTTTTTCATTTGTGTCAAAGCTGTCAACAGTTCTGGTCATAAATCAGGATCTTCCCATACAAACAGAGAAGTTTATGACTTTCTCTTCTGGATTGTAGCCACACTCTTGCCTTTTGGTTTATTATTCATTTGTATGCCAGTGGTATGTGTGGTGGTCACTGAGAACTGTTGTCTTAGGACCTGACTGATAATCAAAGCAAAAACCCTTCTCCATATATATTTGCAGTCTGGAGAGAAAAGCAAATGAGGAAGGAATGTAAGGACACAGGGAAGAAAGAGGGTTCAGTGTCAGGTTACATTGTAATCAATGGCAATGCCAGCCTACCCTCGTGCCCTGTTCTCTGAAGCTGGTTTCTGCACAGCAGGAATGTTGTTACACTTGTGCTTGTGCTCTTACAGACTGCAGACCTTTTCATGACTCTCGTGTTTGAGCTTCGACACCTTTCCCTTGAGGCCTTAAGAGCACTATGGCAAAGATCATCATTTAAGTGCAGAGACAATTGGTAAGTCTTCTTTAGTAATTGCATTCAAAAATATACAGGAAAGAAATGTCTTCCAAATATTTAAATGTTTTAAATCTCTGCCCAAATGTTGGATTTAAATTTGGAGCATTTTAAAGAAATAATTTGTGTTGCAGATGTTGTTTCTGCAATGGGATGACATTCTGTCCTCACTGAATGAATGTTATGTACAAAATAGATTTACCTATTCCCACAGGCAGATTTCCTGTTTCTGAAGCAATGTGAATGGGAAACCTGAGTCATGGCTTGGATGGAAATCAGTTCTGCTGCTTTTAAACTTATGTTGCCATTTGTTATGAAAAAGCTTACCTGGATCTGTACCTGCAATGCCCTTAGTAGTCATGGGGCAGAGGAGACAGATGTCAGGCTGGAAGCATGGAAATGGTGGAGCTGCATCTTTCAGTAGCAGCTCAATCTCAGGAAGGTTTCTATCAGTTGTAGAACTGTGGCTTTGAAGATCAAGACCCAATTCCTCTGCAGTCAGGAATAGTTCTGTTCCAATGATTTGAGACTGTCAGAAATACTAATCCGGTATTATAAAAATCAGTACATTCCCTTCATAAAATTGAAAATAATGCCACAATTCTTTTACTCGGTTTCCGTACAAAACGTCTTCAGCCTGTTTGAAATTAATCTAATCCAAGGTTTATGTTCACAACAATATCTTTACTTGATGCACAAGGAGCAAATTTTATTTTGGTTTAGGTTTATTCTCATCCTTTGATGAACAGTCAAGCTAATATTCTTCAGTATTAGATAGTAATTAAACTACTCTGCCTCTTTTATATTACCTTTAGACTAATTTTACTCAGGACATGGTTATTAAGTTTGGGAGTGAAAGAGAATCCCACGCAGATCCCACTCTGATTCTTCTGCCCCATCTAGTTTAACTGCTTTCTAGTTAATGCAAAAGTGTCTTTCCATCAGTATAGGAGGCAGGTACACAATATTTACAGAGGGACTCTTAAGACCTGAAATATGTATTGTCTGTCATGCTGGTGGAAGCTTTCCCCTTAGATAAGGTCTGAAAAAGCTCAGGAAGTAAAAGCTGGTCAATTCAGTTTTAATGTTTTAATTTGTTACTTATGCTACAGAAGAAATGAAAGGTAAAAACCACCTTAATAAAAAAGTCAGTGCTTTAAGGTGCCTCAGTCTTTAGAATTCAAACCTGGGATATGATGTGGCTTAATTCTCAGGGAAAGCAACTGAATATTTTCTTGAAAATCTGGTTAGGTGCTATTGAAACACCAATGCACTTCCATCACATCTTGTCTGAAACGTATTTCCATAAGGCCACTGTACCAGAAGGTAATATTGATTTCTGTGGAATCTGGTATTTGCTAAGCCACTGGACATTTGTTTACTTTGAAAGAAGCCCATCTCAATGTACTTGTTATGTGATTCTTAAGTATTTTGGTCATTTTAAGTTTCCTGTACTTTTTTCTTGTGTTACAGGCAACCATTAATAGATGCTCTCCCATCTTGTGCCACAGAGGCATGTGTTGTCCTAATGAAAGACCTCATTGCTTCTGGAGAAGTTGAGGAAGACAAAGTAGAACATTTCTTCTGGTCATTTGCATTCATTCCTAATCCCACCTCGGGCATGATTGAATCTCTTGCTGTGAGTGGATGTTGTTTTTTCTTTTTTAATTTGTAATTAATCTAGGTGGCTCAAAGTTTTTGTGTTTAAGAGTAACAGTCTTTTTCACAACTTTATACAAAGCTCTCTCCAGGCAATTTTATTGAGGTTGAATTTGAGTATGTAAATATTTTGATACATTTATAATCTGTGGTATGTCACAATAGTCATTCTCATTACTTTTCTGAAACACCTTGTTCTTTTTGTGGTTGTTTACAGCCTTTGCTGAAGTCACCTAGAGCAGGCCAGAGCTGCTTCCTGGGAGTAACTGCTCTTGTACATAGGTTTTGTTCAGCTCACAGCTCCTGTGGTGTTGTACCTGCTGTGCAGAGTGTGATGAGGACTCTTGGGAAATTTTTGGGAGGAAACTGTACTGTGCAAGATCCAGAACATCTCAGCAAGGTATTGGTTGTACAGAGACACATGTTACAGGGCTTTACTTTTCTGTTCCCTTTTATGATCTAGAACCTGTTTGATGAAAATGGTATTCATTGGATTTCCATACAGCCATGAATACAAGCTTAGTAAATGAATATTCCTTGCTATAATGAGCTGATAAAACTTTGTAATCTGACAAGAAGAATGTATCAGTATGGGTGTTCTTGTGTGTGGAAATAAAGAAAAGCCTTGGATTTCCTGATGAAGCAAACTTTATACCATTGAGCAATGTGAAGAACAAATATCTGTTGACAAATTATTATTTTAATTATTCTGTCTAGAACTCTATGTTGAATCACTAAAATGTCAAAATATCTGTGATCAAAAGGGACAAAATATCAAAATACTCGAAAAACCTTTCCAGTACGTAAAATTTGTGACTTTTGCTTTTCTGTTGCAAAAAAACTATTTTTGTATTCTCCCAGGTCTAAGGCAGGTTCTACTTACAAGTGCCATGTGGTCCATATTTGTCTTGTCCTTCCAGCAAAGCCAGGGTATAGGTGGTACAATAGGGGCTGCAGTAAACTCCCCAAATCACCAGTAATCATTTTAAACAGAGTTTTGCACAGAAAACACAAATGCCATGAAATTCAATGTACAGCTGCCAGCACTTGGAGAGCTTTCTGTTCTGCCTTCTCTGCATTTCCAGATGCAGCTGGTGCTGAAAGCCATCGGGAACGCGGGGCTGGCAGCGGCTGCGCTGGCTCCTGCTCTGAGCTCGTGCGCTGCCCTCCGGAGCCACCCCATGGAAATCCGCCTCGCTGCCGTCCGGGCCTTCCGGCGCGTTCCCTGCGCGCTCGGGGTGAGTGATTTACTGCCACACCTTTGGGACTTGTTGGAATAGTTACAGAACACACAAATGGATAAGGAACAGGTGTAGACATGTTCCAGCAGAGCCCCTCTGCTGCTGGAGAAGATGGTAGAGCCATGCAGATGAGCAAACTTATAATGAATTTTGCTGCAGTTGAGGTAACACATGCAGTGTTTGGCACTTCTTAATTAGGCACTGCAATTTGGGTGCCTTCTGTCTGAAGGGTTATGGCTGAGATCCCACAGGATTTGATTTTTCCCATAGTCTGTTTCACCGTTTCATTTTCTGAAACATAAAGTATTAATGTGAGAAGCTTGTTGTGATTTGCAATACACTGCCATAGTTAGAACATTTGGTTAAGTGGTTTAATGGAAGAAAGTTCAAGACTTGTTTATCTTTAACACCTTGATACTTAGAAGAATGGCAAAGCCAGGAGTGCTGGCCTGGGCAAAGTGAACAGTCCTGCTCCAGAAGAACAAGAAACTCCACGTGGACTTGGACTTGGAGAAGCACCTTTCTATGGCTTTTTAAAATTCAATTTCAGCATGGATTGGTGCGATTCACTTGTTCTGCAGTTATGAAGCTTGGTGTTGCTCATTAGACGTGTTCAAAGTATCAAGTCTGTATGTTGTCATATACCCCATCATTGTCTGGCAAATGAACTGCTGCACTGAGTGGGCTGGGGCTGTTAAATGCAAATGAAAATGTTTGTACTATCAGCCACTGATTTCTTAACTTTTTTGGTGAACTACCAGGAATTATCTTGATTGATACTGGGGAAATATTAAACAGAATAAATTTGTTGCTGGCCTGCTCTTTGATTGAGACTAAAAGTAATAGCTTGTGAACAAAACCATGGCCATTGCTGTCTGTGTATTGGCTGTAACACATGAGAGATACAACAGACAGGTCTCTCACGTGGTGGAATAAAACCATCCTTAACAGTTGTGCTTGCAGGAGAGGCTCTGTGTTGCAGAGTCCTGTATAGATTTGTCTGTATAGGATTCAAGGTCATAATGACAATTTGTTCAGGAGATTTGTGGAAAAGGTAATATAGATAATATGTACATACATTTGTATCCGTGTTACACAAAGTGGCTTTGTCAGGTATAAGGCTATTTTTGTTTTTTGAGAACAAAAAACCCACCCGGACCTGAAAGTGGATTTGAGTGGGAAAAGGTGTTCCAGGGGAGTGAATCATAATTGTCTTTATCTTTTTGTGTTTTCCTCTCAGAATTCTATATTAGTTCAGCTGTATCAAGCAACCAGCGAAGATGTGGAAATAAGAATTGCTGCTTATTATATAGCAATGAAATGTCCACATGAAGAGTTATTTAAACAAGTACAAAAGACTTTGCTGAAAGAAACATCCAGCCAAGGTCAGCCAAGCATTTACTGAAGTCTTACATGTTCCTGCTTGATACTTCAATGTGACATTTACTTTGCAGGTGTAATGGTACCAATCTATGTACATTTTTATTTAATCTCCATGCTTTGTAGATTGTTTCTAAATAATTGTTTGTGTGATTGTGGCATGTTATATTGGAATTGTGATACTGTTAGTTTAGCAATAGTAAGGACTGACTTTTCATAGAATTAATTTCTTCTACTGGCAACATTTCATTCATTGAAGGCTCCTGAGAAAAGATATTAAAATCATGCTGAAAATGAACAGATTCTGTTGTGGTCAGGGGAATGGCTTAGAATTAATGGTGATATTTAAAAAAAAATATTTCCTGTGTCTGTTTTTAAGACTCTTGTAATTTTTCTCTGATTTTCACATGCTTTTCTTTGTTGAATTTTAGTGGGCTCCTTTGTTTGGAGTCATCTCACTCAGCTCCTGGAGACAGATGACCCATTGAAGGAGCACCTTCGAGA
Organism: Setophaga petechia; assembly: GCA_024362935.1. Taxonomy (NCBI): domain Eukaryota; kingdom Metazoa; phylum Chordata; class Aves; order Passeriformes; family Parulidae; genus Setophaga; species Setophaga petechia. The sequence continues at coordinate 3,250,757 of JANCRA010000027.1, read as the reverse complement.
TTCTATTCCTGATGAAATCCTTGGCAAAGATTTTGACTGGGAGACATGGAAATACTCCTCATACTCTGATGTCACGTTTCACTCAGGTATGTGGAGTTTTAGAACTTAATACTTTGTAGCATATGGATTTTTAACATCCCACATGGCTTTTCTGACCCTTTACATATTGTTCCAGAGAGCTTTGATTTTTATGATTTAATACAATCCAAATATGCAAATGTAAGCTTGATTCTACTCTGACCTTAATTGGAGTATATGAAATGTATTTCCTGCAAGCCAGATACCACACACCTTTGCATCTTGTGAGAGAGGAGACTAAGAACCAATGAACACTTAAGATTATTTTTGTGAACATCAACTTTTAGTTCCTTCCTTAGTTAACTTCCTTTACAGCCACAGGGGACTGGGATGGTTTTTCTTCTCCTAATCCATGTGCTGTCCTTGGTAAAAAAAAGAGTCAAACTAGTTCCTTTCTGTTTTACTATCTTTTCATTTGTTTTCAGTGAAAATGCTAGATGACGTTTTTCAGAGTTACATTTTGATTTTCTGTCCATTTCCTCCAGTGCATTTATGTATCTTATGCATTATAAATACTTTCCTTTTGACGTTAGTGGGATAATACCCAGTAATATCCAGTAAATATGGAATTCCAATAACTGGAAGTTACTTACAGCAATGCCTTTGCTGTATTAAAAAGTTAAATATTTTCACCTGTTGACAATGTTTCATTCATTCAATGTTTCATTCATCTTCTTATTAAAATGGAGTAACGTTTTCTGAAGAATTATGAATGTTGCAAAATATATGAGAGCAGCTGATCTCCAGCTGACAGACATCTATTTTCCATTGCAGCTGGTGCAGGTGCAAATATGGAAGCATCAGTGGTCTTTTCTCCTGCATCTTTTCTGCCACGATCAGTCATGACAAATTTGACTGTTCACTTCATGGGACAGGCTATAAATCTCCTGGAGGCAAGTTTATGGATTTTTTAATTGTGGGAGTTTTTTATCCCCCTCCTCAAGTGACGCTTGGAATATTGAAGTACAAAGCATTTTCTGCTTTCCTGTTGTAGTTCCTTTAGCAAAATGTGCTTTTCACTGCTGTAGCACATTTACCTCAGACTGGTGAGTCCTTTGTATAATGGGCTTAGTCAAAATAAAAGTGCTATTACTCTGCTAGTACCACGCCCTAGGAAAGTGACTTAAACTCAGCTCTTCTTGATTGAAATGAAGCATTAAAGTCAGTGCTTCCTGAGACACTGCTCCTGTTTAGGATGGTAAGATTCCTTTTCTTGATGTACAGTGGAAAATGGATTGCATTGGCCACACCATTGCTTTAATGCAGAGATACATTTGTACTTAGCTGAAGTCGCTGTTCTCGTGCCATTGACCTTCCAGTGCTGGGCACGTTTCAATGACCTGCCTGTGACCTCATCATCTTTACCTGCTGTGCCAGGTAACAATGTGCACATGAAAGAAAGAAAGTATTTAATGTAGCCTTCAGATCTCAAGTTTAAGATTGCAAGAGAACAAAACTTTACCATACCCTGCCACATACCCTGGATTTATGTATGTTACTAATTCTGTTTTAAGCAAACTTTCAAACAGAATCTTATTTCAGAGCATGTAAAGGATGTGTTATTGTTTTCCAGCCAAAATACAGTTTTTAATATGCCAAAATAGCAGTATCCCCTTTTGGCCCATTATGGTATAAATGGACCTTAATACCTGAAGGAAAAAGTATTTTTATTTTGGATTGAGCTTTACATATCTAATTTTTTTGGGAAGATTTAATACTGGAGTAAGGAGGTAGTATGCTAAACTTTGTAGACTTTGATCTTGCTTTGCAAATCTTTTGTGTTGGTTATATCTGCTTGTATATTTGGTTGTATATCTGGTTGTGTATTTGATTTTCTGCTCTAGAACTGGCTGTGGCCTGTACGTGTCCCTGTTAGGCTTTTCACTGCTGCATGCTTTTCACTAGGTTGGTGTACGATTGGAGAATGCTGAAACTCTCATAGAGAAGGGTTTTGGGCCGAAATCTTCTACTTTCAGTGACTATTTTTTTGGAAACACTAATGAAGGAAACCACAAGTCAGAAACTCCAGTGGAGACAGCAGAGAAAGTCAAGCAGAGGAACCCAACTTTGAAGCAATATAGCCCCAGTGATCATCCTGTGAGCAAGTCTGGCAAGCCAAAGCTGAGAAAAACAAACCAAAACTGTCTTGGTAGAAAATACAGTAAGATGAATGAATTAGTCAAAAAGGTAACCGAATCTGTAGATCTTGGAAAAATTAATGACATTTCCCAGTCTAACACAGGGCCCCATCTCACATTGGACAAACGCTCTGGATTACTGTGACTCCTTTCCATAAAGTGCATGTAACTTGTTCTGCTCAGTTGCAGAGAACTTAACAGCTGCAGAAAATATGGAGCAGCAAAGAGCCAGATCTTTAGGTTTTTTTCAGATTGTTTTATTGTCTCAAAACAATGACACTCAGCCATGGGATTATGTTGCCTGGGTTTTGGGCTTCCTCTCATTATTTTGAGCTCTGCTCTCTTTATGCTGATGTCCTTTTGTCAATTGACTGCTGTGGCACTGTAAACAGCTGCCTGATGTTGAGTTCCTGAGTCCTGTTGTTTGCAATCTGACTTCCCAGTTTGATGCCAGATGTTACATTGACGCTTTATGAATTTAGTCATTTTTGGAGAGAGCTATGTTTTATGTACACAACAGGGAAGCTCTGACAATTGACTTCAGTTGTTGATGTATTAGCTGGAAAAATCAGGAACTGTGATTCGTTTAGTTTGTCTTAGATCATCTCTCTTCTTAGACTCATCTTCTTAGGGTTTCTTCTTAGAAAGTAAGCTCATAATATTATGTAGCTGTGCTATCATAGAATTGTAAGGACAGAAAACGTAAAATTTTTACTTCCTAGCAGTTTATTTAGCAATCAAGGCATCCCCAGTGTTGTTTTGAGATTGTATTGTTCAAAGCTTCATCTGTTTGTGGGTATGTAGTGTAATACTTCTCCTTTGGCTGAACTCTTAGGACTGGACATGACCAGTGTCCATGGTGGCAGCCAGTTTGTGTGCTATGGAGCTGAGGTGTAGCTGGAAAGAACAGCTACTGATCCTGGGTCTGAAGTGGTCTCCAAAGCACTTGTAAAAGGGAGCATAATGTTTCTTTACTAATAGGATAGCCTGCATTGAAGAATTGTTAATTGTGGGTTTGAAAGGAAATTATAACACCCTTCCTTTTGATTTCTTTTTTTTTATCATGTCAGTTCACTGAGAGAACAGTAAGAAAGGAGGCGTTGAAATGTGAACTAAGCATGAAAATCTTTGGAAATGAACTTAGCTTCTTAAACTGTGAGGATTTAAGAAAACAAATGAAACATTATTCCTTAAATCTGGCTGAGTTGGCTGTCAAACTTCTGAAGGTAAAAGGAACCTTTTTTCTATCTGAAAGTAAATATCTTGAATATCTTGAGAAACTGCCTTCTGACAGATATGTTAAAGATACAAAATATTACTTGTTATTTCTCCAAGTTGAACTCTAAAAGACACCAGTGTATATTTGGTTTAAACAGCATTCAGTATATTAGGCCAAGATTTGTTCTGCTGTCTAATGGTTCAAATCCCTCCATGCTTAAATGCAAATTCTTTTTTTAACTAGAGTAGGACTGGTGTCTGATTCATGCCATGGCCATAGGCAGGCTTTGGGCTGCTTTCTTCTTTATGTCCCAGATCAGCTCAGGTAGAAACACTTTTACAACAGACAGATGCAGTCAAAAGTTATATCTGGCAAATTTATTGAATGCTAACTCTATTATGCAAAATAATATTCTGGGTTTTGTTTGGGTTTTGTTTACTACAGGGGCAGGAGGTCCAGTTTAATAAAAGGATGAGCTTGGCCACTGAAGAGCTGCAGTTTCCAGCAATTTCAGGCTTTCCTGTTCAGCTGGCAGTCAATGCCTCAGCAGCAATCAACATAAAAATCAAAGGGAATGCTGATTTCAAACAGCAGTCCAATTTCTTTCTAAATGGATATATCAAGCCAAGGTATTAAATATTACAAATGTGTGCCTTTCACATGTCCCTGATGTCAAGTAGCAATTCCTGATGTGAAAGTTTTGTGCCTATTAATTAATTAGGAGATTCCTGAAGAACAAAAGCAGTCATCATCTTTCTGTTGCTGAATTGTTGCCATGGTGTAAGGGCAGCAGTGCTTTCCTGTCCTGCCTGTCTGATTTTGAACTCTGACTGTGTTATTCCAGTACTGGTTTAAGCTGACTATTCCTCTCTGTCTCTAGACCAAACTCCTGAATTGTTGCATGCAGATGATTTTTGGAATGTTTTACGTGTGACAAGTGATCAAATAATGCTGTTACAGCATTATTTGTGTTATGGATGCACAAACCAGTGGAGGATTTAACCCTGTGTTTCCTTACCTGGCTATTTTAGCTTTTATACATATTGAATAGGTTACTAAACTTTACTGAGTGCTGTACAGAGAGAAACTTGCCCTGTGATACTCAGTTCTAATTGTTTTCCCTTCCTTAATATTTCATGCTGAAAGCTGCATTCAAATCCCCTGCTTATGAGATACAATAAAACTATAATCCATGTTTGAAGTGTGTGTTGGTGTACATGCAATCTTTTCAGTTATTTCCTGAAACAAAACAGTTTGTGATCTTGATCATAGAATATACTGTGTTACAGCATCAAATGCTGTGTATTTATTGAAGAGGTTTAAATTAAATGCCTTAAAAAGAAACTGCATTTCATGTACACGAATCTTTCAACAGTGCATTTGTTCAGCTTTCTGTCCAAATGGGGATTGTGGGGACTCTGGGACAAGCTGGCCTGAAGTGGTTAACAGGAATGAGGACATCTACTAGTCTTGATGGGGGGATCCAGGTGAAGAAAGGGAAAGAGCTCAAAGTTTTCTTGAACACTCCTGAAGAATCTATGGAGATAATTAATTTCAGGTAAGATTAAGCACAGGCATCTTCAAAAACTAACAGTTAACTTTCTTGAATATAACTGACAATTTTGTTTAAATATTGCTGTAACTTTAGCATAATTGCTTTTAAGTTATTGTTCAAAATTCTTGGTTGTAGCTCTAAACTCTACTTCAGAATGGTGGATGAGACAGAAGATATAGATGTCTTCCAAGACCACACAGAAACCAGAACTTGCACTAGGGAGGAAGGTGAGTCCAGCTATTATGTTTGTCTTAGAAAGGCATTCTGAAATATCTGTAACAGACCATTTTATTCACTAGAGTTTCTTTTTTCATGCATTATTTCTAAAAGGTCTACAGTGCAATGTTCATTTTCGTGTTTTCTTTGTTTGCTGTTCTAATTGAATGTTCTGCTGTTGTCTTCCACTAGTATCTGAGATTATTGGCTGGCAGCTGTGTTCTGCAATGTCCTATCCTGACCCAGCCAGTGGTTTGGTTTTCCCCCTCAGTGGACCTTTGAGAGTGGCTGTGACATTAACTAAGCAAGACAGAGGCCTGCAGCAGTACGTGCTGGAAGCTGCCTGTGACCACACAGCTCAGGTACCTCTGCCATGCTGGGCTCTGCCTTCAGCTGCAGTTTGCTGTTCTGGTGGATCAGCACTGCACATCCAACCCTCTGCATTCCAAGCTCTGTTCTGTTCTTAATTCCATTCCCAATATATGGGAAGATATGTTGGACACAAGTTACTGATGCTGATAGGAGGTGTATACTCTTTATCTTCAAAACAGCACACACAAACAATCTGTTGTCTCAGTGTGAGAGATTGCTTTGTAAATGGTGTACCAATAAATAATGTGATTATCCTTTTTTTCTTTCAGGAGAATTCATGGATCCCTAGTGAAGCTGTCCTTCACTTCTTCCTTGGGACTCCAAAGTCAGACTTGAAAAGAGATGTTGGTGTTGACCTAAGTTTTAGTGTCCCACAGAAGAAATTCAGAATCCAATTTATACAACCTAAGAAAAAAATTGAGATTGATGGTAGGTTTTCCAACTAATAGCCTGATCATCAGCTAATATCAGTTAGGAGAACTTCATTGCAATTAACTGAGAAATATCAGCATATTTCTCTCACTAATGCTGAAACTACTATGTGATAACTGTCAGTTTACTGGTTTAGGTAGCAGCCATTCCCAATGGGGTTTGCATCTTGGTGAAGACTATATTTTGCACAGTCAGGGGTTCATTACCTGGTTCATAAAGTCATGTTGGGAAGAAAGCTGTTACCAGGACTGATGAATTGAAGGCTAAAGAACATGGTGGATTGTTCTGACATCTTTTACATATGCTGATCTTGCCTTACTGTTTCATTTGTTCTGTTCGTTGTGAGATAAAGTTACTTGATGCTAAATCACTGAAGTACAACCTATGATATTGTCATGCATTATAATAAAAAAGAACATTTTAATCACAGTGTAACATAGAATTCAGAATCTACAAACTCACTGAGGAAATATAAATTGATAAATTAATGGTAATAATACAGACATATTTCAGCTTTGGTATGCTGGTCAAATGATGTTTTGTGTGGATGTATTCTACCATATGATGTATTTAGAATTTTCCACTTTTTTTTTTTTAAATCCTGGTTATTTCCAAATGGATTGCAAGGAAGCTTTACCAACACTGGGCAAAGTTTTGTGTGCACAGTGTTCTGAGCTCTTGAAATGTCTCCACAGCACCACACAACTTACAAGTTTTAGCACAGGCCTAAAGGAAGTGCATAAATCAATTCCAGAACTAAGCTGTTTTTGTTGGAGACAGCTTCTTTACCTCTTCTCAATTATTCTCCTCGGAATATCTTTTCAAAATTTCCAGTTTATTCTGAAGACACTTTGCAAAATACCTTTGCAAATTCTGATCCTTTTTTTCCTTTGAGCTGATATTTATGTTTTTAATCTCTCTGTATCTATTGTTTATAACAAGAACAGCTATAATTTCAAGTACAGTCTTATGAAGCATCACTGAACAGTAAAGAAAGAGTTTTCTTTTTCTCCAAGGGAGGATTGAGTTTTCTAAAAATTCCCGAGTTGGACACCTGGAGCTGACAGTGGATGAGCGAGATGTGTATTACATTAAGGTATGTTTGCATTTCATGAGGTGTCCTGCTAGCATGAATACTTACATAAAAGCACAGAAAAGAAAGGCAGGGAAAATACACATATTGAAAAACAGATTTGTGAGCAATCCATCAGAGAAATTACCAGTTCTCCTTATTACGTATTTTGAGATAGACTCAGTGCTAAATTTCAACCTAAATCTCTGTGAGACTGCCAATATTTTCAGTAACACCCTATTAATTTCTGGCCTGGTATTGTAACATTCGTAGTGATTTCAGTCCTACAAGCAGCAGAAGCTGAAGGAAGTAGCATCTTGCACCACTGTGACCTCTGTGTAACTGGAAAAACAAATCCATCCTTCCTCTCCATTATTTATCAATGGCAAGTTTTAGGCTTTGTGGGGGGAAGGTTTATTGTTAGATGTATAGGAAAACATGTCTTTTCTTCCTTCTCTCATCTCATTTCTGAAACCCCAAGTCTGTACTATTGTTTTCTTAAAACTTCACTTACGTTGTTCAGCAGCTTGGGTTTTGCTTTTTGATTTGTTTGCTTGTTCTAGGGAATGGCAGATTTGCAAATGCTGAGTGGAGAGCAGAGATACATGACCCAGCTGGAGGTAAAGCTGATAAAGCAAAGCAGTCCTATCATTTTGTCAGGAAACATCACTAAACAGCTTGGCAAGAAGATAGCTTTTTCAGTATCTCTGAATAATTTGTTGAAGGATGCTGCCTTTCTTTCAGGTTAGAGGACAGTAAGTATTTGCCATATAAATGCAAGTTCTGGAGCTGTTATTTGTTAGGGTTGCATGGTTTTGGACATTTATTCCTTAAATTCCTTTCAAGTCCATAAAGACTGCTTTTTAAAATTACTATCCTGCACAAATTAATACAAATATATATATTTCAGAATAAAAGAAATTTTAAAATAAGTCTGTTTTGAATTACTGTTGGAAAGGGTAGAGGAAATAAGATGAAAGGAATTACTTGATAAAAACATGCCAAAAAATAACAGCTGTTTTTCACTTTTGTTAGTACAAAACAATGCAGAGACACATATTTGTAGCTGAATGTTTCTTAAGACCTACTGTTCTAAAACTCTTGAAGACTTTTTTCATAAATGAGCTGAGGAAAATACAGCAGAAAGTATCAGAAAGAGAGCCTTAATATTTGTATAACATCAATACATTAAAATTAAAATAATACAGTGAAATAAACCACTAATTTATGTCTAAAGCTCTCATTTTTTCCTGAAATGTCATAGGATTATGTAGTACTTTCAAACAGATCTGAGAAATGCAGAAGGCAGTTTGTTTTTTGGTGGATGGTCTTTTGGTGAAGTTTTCATCCTCAGCTTTCACATGGATTGCCAGTGACTGTATCCAAGCCAGTTCTGGTCTGATTTCAAGCTCCCAGCACCTGAGAACTTGGCTGCACCAGCTGTGCTGCTGCAAAGCCACAGGCTTGCTCTGACTTTGTGTAGAGGGGAACATCCACATGTTCACACATTAGGGCTTGGTTACCTAAAAGATCTGTCTGTCTGAATTTATTTCCTTTGAGAAGCAGCTTTGGCTGCATACATTTCAATAGGCTTGAAGCAGGTTGTGAGAAGTGTGGTCTGCAGGCTGTCTGTGGAGATGGAGAAAGGCACTGAACACCCAGCTCTGAGTCTTTTTATCTGTTCACTACACAGGGAGTTCATAATGGTGCAGAGACTGAATGCCCTTGTGGTTTCCCCACTGTAGTATTCCTTTAACTAGCTGAAGTTAACTTCAAGTTCTATCACTGGATAATCATTTCTCTTTTTTCTGTAGCACTTCTGGAGAAAAAGGTTGATGATAAGCTGAGACAATACTCGTTGGAAGGGGGGACTCACCTGCCAGGTGTTCTTGGAGCTCAGGCCGTCGCTCTTCTCCAGCAGCATGAGGGATTGTGGTCTCATGGTCTGCAGATTAAATATGGACTCCTAGGTACTCTGAAAAACAGGGGAAGTAAAAGTGCTCTCTCTTACTCAGTTCTCCTACAAGATTTGCCTCTGTGGTTAGAGCACAGTAGAGGGATTTCAGTTGATTTTTAAACTGTGATCTGAAACTTGGAACAAGTTGCCTTTTCAGTTGGATATACTTTACTCTTTGAGTCTGCATAGAAAAACATATTTTTTTAAATGGGCTTTTCACAAGCATATCCATCATTAGTTTAAAAATCACTTTTTCAGTGAGAATTGTTCCTAATTAATTTGTGTTTTCAGATTGCATACATGCACTCAATAATATGAGGGGTGGTTTCTAGGAAGCAGCTGACTTTGCTCCCTGGTTGCAATGTAGGAATTGTGTTAATTCTGTGAGACAAAGCAGGTGAACATCAGTGCAGTTATATCAAAGTATTGAATCCGTGTATTACCTAATCATGCTAAATGTTATAGGGGGATTGTTTAGCTAACTCTGTTGCACCTTCAGAGAGTATGTAGCAATATGAGTAATAAAGTTTTCTTAAACCTACACAGGCATGGCCCCATAATTTTGCTAAAAAATGGCATGCTGATCACATTATTTTATAAACAGCAAAGAAAACATATCTGAACACTTGGACACTGCCTTAAGATGCCTGGCTATAGCTGTGTGATTGTGCAGTTAGATACTTGGAGCATAGTTACACTTAAGTTTAAACCCAGTTTGACAGCTATTCCACCTGAAGTGTTCAGCAAATACTTCCTTGCAGAAGTACTGGACTTTTCATTTTAAAAAGTATTCCTACTTAGTAGTTGGAACTTCAAATTCATTATTTTAATTTTCTTCTCAGTGTCCAGAAGGGCTGGAAGTTTGGGGTTTTTTTAAAATGAAATGTCATGTAATGTCATGATGTTGGGAGCTAGGTGGTAACAGAAAATCATCAAATATTGTGTGATACCAGAAAAACTGCAAAGCTTGATCATGATTAGTTTGTAGTTCTTTAACTTCAACCAGGTAAAACTCTGCTTAAGTAGTGAAGTTTTTGCTTTCCTTTGGATTTATAGGATAAATCAACAAGTGTACAGCTGTAAAAGTAAACAAATCCCACTTTGATGTCTGAAAAGTAGAAGCCTTGAAGCCAGTGCCAGATTTATACTATTAACATTTTGAAAGATTAATTCTGATTTACTTGAATAAGTCACTTGGTGATTTAACTTGAGCAGGAGAGGCAAACACCCCTTGCCACGAGTGCAGCACGCAGCAGAAAGTTCAGGTGGGGACGGGTGCACGGGGCTCCTACAGCCTGGAGCTGGGCCATGAGTTCCACTGTGTGCAGGCTCCCTCCTACAGCCACCAGGTGGGTGCTGAGCCTGGCACGCTGTGCTGGGCACCCTGAGCCACCTGTGCTCAGGGCTCTCATCATGAGCAGGAGATCACAGCAAAAAAGCAATGCTCTCCTCTTTAGGTGCACCTGAAACATGAAGTGACTGCATCTTGGATTTCCTCCCAGATGGAAGTGAGCTATGGGAAACATTGGGATGAAATAAACAACAAGAAGAAAGTGCTGGTCAGCCAAGCCTTTAAGAACAGTTCCAGTTCATCTGTAGTCAGCTATTTCATGGAGGTAATAGTGATGGTTTAAAAGTAAGAACTTCACTTCAAATATTTAACAGACAGACTGAGAATAAATTTTGATTTTTTTTATTACAACCTTTTTTTTTTGTAAGTATGATGTGTACTAATAGTATAAGGCAAGTACCCAGACCTAATAATTTTGAGCTTGGTGAGGTCTTAGCTCAGAGACACCGAATCTCTGACATTTGCTAGAAGATAAATTTTGCAAATACTGGAAAAGTTGGGGTGTAATTTGCTCTGAGGTTTTTGCATTATTAACTCATATAAAATGATTGTGAGATTTATGAAAGCTGCTTTGGTGGCACAGTGTGGAAGGAGGGCACAGGTTATAACAACTCAGAATATTACAGCATTTTTCTTTTTAAATCTCCTGTAGTTGTAACAAATGCATATTAAAGAAACCTCAGTCTATAATTGGTGAGCAGGCATGAAAATCTATAGAGTGAATGGCAAATGTGCAAAGGCAGAAACTGTGGTCTTCCTGCTTCTGTGTGTGTAACTGCTGTATAGCCCTGAAAATGGGATCTTGTTTTTTATTTAAATTTGCTTCACTTTTTTTCCAGTTTACCGTGCAAGTCCTGGAAAAACAGATGAATTATAGAACCCAGCTGCAGCACTTGCACACCTCTCAGGTGTATTTGCAGAGCAGCACCAACTTTGAGGTGCAGTATAATGACCACGTGCCATTTGTGGCTGGGCTGCAGTGGAAGGATGCATCCAGAAATGGCCTGAAGAAGTGGGAAGGTGAAGTACCACAAACCATTCCCAGTCTGTGATTAGAAAAGCAGGCATTGGAAGCTGCTGCCAGGTTTTTCTGAGCAGTTTTGCATGAGTGCAGCAGAATGATAAAGATGGTTGTTGGAAGAGAGAGACCCTGGAGGTTGTCCAGCCCAGCTTCCTGTTCCAGTCAGGGCTGTTTCTAGCAGTAGATCACATCTGTTGTGGCTTTGTCTAGCTGAGTTTTCAAAATCTCCAACTTATCACAGCCTGGCTGGCTGGCCTCTTCTAGCAGTTCCATTTACACTAGTGAAAGACATTAATTTCATTATATCCAACCCAGAGATTTTAGCAATTGGAAGAGAAAAGGTTGATAGAAGCATTTTAGCTTCATTGTGGAACCCCTGGATCTTATCATCCTTGAAGTGGAGTTAGAATCCAGGTAGTCTGAGATCTCATGTTTCTGTCAGCTTTAATACATGTCCCTTGCAGGTGGGTTCAGTGTGGACACCCCGTGGCTCTACCTGTACACAGCTCACAAACTGCACCAGCCTCAGCATTCTGCTTATTTACTGGCATCCCAGCTGACAGCTGCAAGAGCTCTCTCCATTAAAGACCTTGTACTGGATCTATTCTATAAAGATCAAGGCAATGAGAAGGAAGGAAAAGTTCACATTTACACACCAGCTACCACATACCTGCAGGTGGGTGACATGGTGCACAGGGTGTATGGCTTTGGGGACAGGGCTCTGGGCTATCACTATGCCCTGACTCTGTGGTTTCTAAGCTTCCTCCTAATTTATTTTAAACTGTGCTATGCAGTAGAGGTTTAACACTGATTTAATCATAATTGCTGTTCATTAGGCAATGTGGTAGACTTCTGTCACTGTGCAATTTGACTAATGTTTATGATTAGGACGTTCCTTTATCAGCTTTTCCTCCTTAGGTCACTACTGCTTCAGGCACAGTCATGGAGAAATGTGAGAAACATTCCTGAATGGGAAAAAAGTGTTCATCAACTATTTTGCTTTTTGTCTCTCCCTTGTTTGGAGGAGATAAAATAAACTTTGAACTCTGTGTGGTAATTTGGAGTATTTTGATAATGGAAAAGATGGCACACATTTCTAATAGCTCTTGTGAATGATCATTCTGTCACCTCTGTGCTGTGCTGCTGCACAGTGGAATGCTGTCTGTCCTGGCTCAGCCAGACTGATGTCTTTGTTTTTCAGGCATCCACAGTTAATCATCTTGGGAGGAATGTTCTGCATAGCTATAGTGAAATGGTCTCTCTGTGGAATCAGCTCGTGAAGAATGAGATTCATTTGGAGAATAATGAACGAGCCAAGCTTCTCTGCTTTAAGATAAAGAGTACAAAACAGGAATTTAACTTCACAGCCAGCTATCAGAATCTGCCAGTGGTGAGAAAGAGAAACAAAAGCAACTTTTTTGACTCAGTGCTCTCTTCCTGAAAGATGTTATTGCTAGTGTTGAAACTTAAACCCTTCCAGTACTGCATTTATTTCTGTCTGTTTTGAGAGGCTACAGTGTAAATCTAGGTTCAAAAAGAAAACAAAAAACTTGTGTGGCATAGTTTGGGGTTCTTCTCACCTATTAGAGAGCCCAGACAGTGAGTCAGGGAGGAAAGGGTGAAGAGAGACAGTATGACTAAAAAGAGAGCTGGAGATGTGGTTACTCTCAACTTGATGAAGATGTATGAGAGGTGTAGAAGATTCTACTGTCCTGGAGAATCAGAACCTCTTGCCTGCTAGTGAGCATGGTAACAACCCAGGTTTATAGGCTATTTTAATCTCTACATCCCTTCTATTCTTAAAATAATTTTTGCTTTGCTTGATGTCTGTGACACAGGAAGGATAATCAGCAGTTTCTCCTCAAAAGAGGTTCTTTGATCAGTTACTTTGGTCCATTCACACCTTGCAGGAAGTCTTAAAAAGTGTTTTTCTAAACATAGCTTTGGAAATGCTTTTTCCATGCTTTGAAAATCCAGTTCTGTTTTTTTATGTACCAGAGCCTGCCTATGTTGCAAGTAGGTGCCACTCAAGCGATACATTAATGGGCATTTGTTTTCTGCTGGAGACAATTTTCTACTGATGACATTTTTAATCCTCTAAGAGATTAATGGAGATCTGGACTTAAACTGCAGCAGAGTTGGTTTGTCTGTGAAGTGACAGCCTTGCTGCAGCTTGTTGAACAACATGGTTTCCAAAGTGAGGTTCCTGAATATGAATGCAGTAAATCTGATGCAATTGTCCTTTCCTGTTCTGGTCCCATGATCTGAGTGCAGCCTAAGAAGACAAACTTTTCTGTGAAGATTGTATGGAGAGATTATAAAAGTCTGCCTGTTGCACTGCAGTGTGAAGGTCAGATAAAAGAGCTGAGGAAGGAGAAGATGCTCTATCAAAAACGTGCAACCCTCCATTTCAGGTTTAGTATTCGTATTTCTATCTTTTAAGAATGTTTTGGCCTAAATTTAATGTGCATCTTGATGCTCTTAGGAATGTTCTGGGCTTTACAAAGTGAGAGTGCCACATGGACAGAGTCTGTTCTTTGTCCCATTTGGTTCCCTGAACTTGCTCAAGTACAGCAGCTTCATGGGCTGGTTTTTTTGCATCCATTAGGTTTTGGCCTCTTTGTTGAAATGACAGTGAACAAAGCTGTCACAGGCAACAGACCATGTGTGCTGTGACATGTTTGCTGGCAGCTCAACCAGGCATATGGCCTCCTTTCCTGAAAACAACAGGGTTTATGGTGTGTCCAAACTTGTATGTGGTGAGAAGTTCCAAAATCCAGATCTGATTCTCTGTGCCATCCATGTGCCTTTTTCCTAGTCCTTAGGCATTATATAGTCATTCTAAAGCCAGAGGTATCCTCTTAAAACATGAAACAAATGGTCTTGTTTAGATTTTGGAATGTATTTCCATTTTCTGATGAGAATGAGTATGCTGCTCCTACATACTGGCTGTCCCTGAAATTTCTCTTCATTATCCATTACTAAAGCCCAGCCTGGAGGCCTTAGTAAAAATGTGTGCTCAGATTAGAGACATCTGGATCATTTCTGGGGAAATCTCAGCTTTCTTAAGGCAAGAGCTGTACAAGGTATTCTAATATGTACAAAGGCTGCCCAGTGTCTGCTTATAAAGGTTTGTGCATGCTTCCAAGAGGTCTAAGTAAAAGTGCAGAAATATTTAATAAAGTCTATAAGCCATTACACTGAAGTAGTAAACTACACCTAGAGCTGTGTAGTGCTGAACATCTGCTGCACAGGATTCTTGGCATGTAGATTACTGTTTCTACATAAAATGTGGACAGGGGAGGTTTTCAGACCTGCCAGGAGCTTTTGGACACTCCCTATTTGAAATGAAGTCTTGGCCATGCAGGTATAGAAGGTGGATGTGCTGCTTATGCATGTCAGAACTTTAGAGAGCAGCACCTTCTCCCATGCCCTTCCAGGAATTTACCCAATCCAGGATGGGAACTCTATCAAAAATTCAGGTTATTGTGTGGAGTTTGTATCAAGTTGTCATTATGCTTTGTAGTTTCCTGAATGTCTGGTCCCATGTGTTTTGCTTCTGTGCCTGACACCCTGGTGGTAACTGATAATTTTGCAGTTCAAGTTGAACTCTGCATGATTTCTTTTTGTAGTTATCTATTAAGATCTTTTACACTATGTTTATTTCTTGGCTTTTTCCAGGCATCCTTTTAAAGTGCCTTTTCTGCAGAGCTTCTTTCTGCAGGAGACATTTACTGTTGACAAAAAGCAAAAGCACTATTTCATGGAAACAAAAGTTTTGATAAATGGTCTGGAGGAAACAGTTCAGACTCTCATACTTGGTTACCAGCCTGAAAACCCCTATGTGAGTTATCCAAAAACTTCCTTTAGTCTGATAAACCAAAACAACCTGTAAATGAGTGGTTTACTGCATATTACTTACATTCCTTCCATTTTTTCTCAAACTTCTTTTTAGATTTGTGCTGGCTTAACTCATCCTTATAACTACAGCATGTTTCCCAAAGATGTTGAAATGTGCATTTTAACTCTAAGTCATCAAAATGTGAGTAGATTTCCCATTAGATTCAGTTAAGAGACATTCATTACCTGTTTATTTATACTTTGTATAATAATATGTTGTGTAGTAATCCATTATAATAATACTTCATATATTATTTTTTAGAATATTATTATGCATGAATGTTATTAATTAAACAAGTACTGGGATAGAATGGATTCAGAGTTCTCACTCTTATCTAGCTATATCTATTCATCTTTCTTACCAAATGTAGCTATTTTTCCTCATTCTCTTATTTTTCATTCTGAGCCAAAATGTGATAACTTGAAGCTCTTTCATTTTTCATTATATGTAGGGATGACTTCTCTGATCTTTCATTATACACAGGGTTGGTACTCAGTGCACTTTGCTTACTCCCATTCTTAACACACAGGTGAAGCATGAGCTTGAGACTGTCTTAAAGGTGAACAAGGAAGATGTTCTCAGTTTTCTAGGGAGGTATCAGGACAAATCCAGTGAGGCAGATTTTAGACATCTTTTACACATGGATGTGGCACACTCATTCCAGGTACTGGGTGGGTTTAATTTTTGGTATTTTTAATGTCTTGCTGACTGTTTTACTGTGTTGTCTTTAGAATTAGAATTGTTTGATGCTGGCAAATGTCCTAATCCAATCAAGTCCTGGCTCTGACAAATAACTGTAGGTATCTCAGCAGGTTCAGTTATGTATCAATAATTTGTGTCAATAATGCCTTGTAAGGCACACATTGATCTTTTCCATGCTTTTTTTTACTGCTTTCAATATATTTTTCAGTATCCTGGGATATAACTGGTAAAATTTGATAACACATATTTGCTTTTATGCATCACCCACATCATGCTAGAAGTTCAGACATAAAATCATGAGGCACCTGGGGGGAATGCAATGTTCTGTTCTGATACTTTACTTTGTCAAATAGCTTGAGTTCCCACAAGCAGTGGCCCTAAGTGGGGAGCTGTTCTCCAGGCAGACTAAACTGGAACACTTGGACTGTGGTGTGAGTGTAAAAGTCATCATCAACAAGAACATGTCTTCACAGGTCAGTCCCCTGTCATCACAGTCTTGTTGCTTGAAGCTTTTGCAGTTTGTACACTCAATGATTATAGTGGACAGGTGTAAATTGTTAGGGAAACAGTTAACTTTTGATGGTTAGAGTTTGTTCTGGCTAGATAGCTACATGGGGTTGGAATAGTTGGCTTGTATTTTGGCTGAAATTCAGAAAACTCTTAATGTCTAATTAAATTGTATTTAAAATTCAATGTAGCTCATATTTTGTTGTGACAGGGTTGGGATAAAGACAGGGACATCACTTACCCATTACCTTCATAGACAAAACAGGCTCAGCTTGGGCAATATTAATTTAATTTATTGCCAAATAAAATTAGTTAGATTATGAGAAACAAAGATAAGAACTAAAAGCTGCTTTCCCCCTTTACTCCCCTCTCTGCTTTTGTCCACTCCCAACTTGTCTGCAGTCTCATTGCTCAGACTGATGTTCAGTATTGTGTATGATAATCTGAGATCCTTAAAGTCCTGCTCTCCTTTTTGTCTGTGTGCAGGCCCAGGCAGCCCTGAGGAGTCATGGTGAGAACAATGTCAATGGCTCCCTTCACCTGCATTCCAATGGAAGGGAAATGCTGATGCTGGAGGTGGATGTGAACAATGAAAAGAGGAGGAATGCCAGAATTGTTGAATTGAGGGCTTTTCTCCATCAGGCAGTCCTGACAAATCCAGAATCAGTACAGTTCCAGCTTATGGGCAAAATATTTCCATCAAGGTAGAGAAATTGGAATGTTGGTTAATTGAGGAGTGTACTGGGATACAAATTTAAATGTAATTACTTTCCTATGGCTGCAGCAAGGCCACTGAGTAATTGCCAGTTTGTTTGTTATCCCTATTATTGAAATACTTCTGCTCCTTATGTTTCATAAGTTGGTGTAAGTTGTGTTGATGTGTTCTAGATGCTTTTGAAGGACTTTGTATAGAGAACTTTGAGTGAACAGATAGTACAAGTTATGCCAGTGGAAAAGGGCACTTCCCAGTGTTTATTATAAGATTTTTTAAGTATTGGAGAAAGCTCTGAGGTGGCAGAGATGGGAAATAGAAATTTGGCTCTCCAGGTTTCAGCTGATTTTTCAAATTTCACAAATACGAAAGTATGCAATGAAGAATTTTAGAATTTCTGCAGAGGTCCCAGTGTTTACCAATTGGATGGGATAAGGAGAATGAGAAAATAAGAGTTAAAGAAATCAGAAGTTACTACAATTCAGATGAAGCACATTAGATTTACTAGTAATACTAAAAATAGATAAAATATTCCAAGAAGGGTATTTTGTGTGGTTCTGCAGTATGCCTGCAGTTCTGGGCTTCCAAAAGTGCATTGATTTGTTTAAATATCAGGGTAAACCATAAGAAACCAATTTATTGCAGTTCACAGGAAAGAAAACAGAGCACTTAAAATTTTTGGAATGACAGTTTGTTTAGGGTTTGTTTTACAGGGAGAATACAAACAAAAATAAACTGTTAAATGTTTCTGGAGAACAGCTAAAAGGATGCAATCTGTACAGACTTGAGTTGCTGACTGATGGAATGAATCTTACTTCCCTGAACTATGCAGTTTTGTTCTTCCCATGGAGTGGATTTTCACTCAAGTTTTCCTTGTCATCAGTCTTTCAACAGGGTTCCAGTTTCTAGGAGGGATGTCTAACACTATGAAAACTGGAGTGATTGCCTCACTTTTAGGTATTTTGTGTAGTATGCTTGAGTCTAGAAAGTCAGGCAGTTTAGTGGATATTTTGTTGAAGGCCATGTGAAAATTGTGTCTCAGTCTTATACTTACAACAATGAAAGTGGAGCTTTTTGTTTCTCCAGCAGGTTTCCCTAAAAAGCTGTACCATGTTTCTCCAACACTGTTCAATTCAGAGCCGAGATGCAAAGAAATATAGTTGGTTCATTTACACAACTCAAATGATGGTGACACTTATAATTGTTTTTTAAACTGAATTCTCAAGTGCTGCTTTTAAATCAGCGCCAAAGAGATATTTCATATTGTGACAGAGAAGGTTTTGTTTCCAGCTCAAAGTCTCTTCAGCTCTTTCTTTTATTAGGAACCATAACCAAAGCATTCAAGAAATTTAAAGAAAAATTAGTCTCCAATCTGTGAACCTTTACTGAGGAATTTGTAAAACATCTGGTGAGCAGCGTGTGCTGACTGCAAGGCATCTGATTGCACTGGAACGAGTGTCCAGGGAGTCTGTGGGGTCTCCATCCCTGGAGATGCTCCAAACCTGACCCCACTCACTCCTGAGCACCCTGCTCTCATTGATTGATTGATTGATCCTGCGTGCAGTGAGGAGGGGTGTCTTGACAATCCTGAATCAACCATAAAAATATCTTTTAAATTATCTAGTAATTTTTATGTCTGTCTTTTTAGACTTCTATTGTCCTCTGACTTGAAGCTTAATGAAAATGGTCTTCACGTGGATTTCATGGGAGCCAGGGAGCAGAAAGTTGGTTTTGTTTTGTCCCTAAATGGAAGAGTCCAACACACTTTTACTGGATTAAAGGCCATACCTCATCTCCTTTCTCTGGATGGATTACTGAAGTGCAAAAAGAATGTTCATGATGGTACTCTGTTCCTTTGTGTTTTGTTCTAACCTGCAGCTGTCTAAGGATGCTGCTTAATTTTAATGGAATCCTTCCTGAGCTGCACAACCTACTCAGCTCTGGGGCCCCCAACAGAAGAGCAATGTGTGCCTGTGTACCACAGAGATGATCAGAGGGCTGGAGCCCTCTGCAGCCAGGCTGGGAGAGTTGAGGTAGTCAGCCTGGAGAAGAAAAGGCTCCAGGGAGACCTTAGAGCCCTTCCAGTACCTAAAGGGGCTCCAAGAGGGCTGGAGAAGCACTTTGGACAAGGGGGAATGTATTTAAACTGACAGAAGGCAGGTTTAGATTGGATATTAGAAAGAAATTCTTGTGTGGGTGATCAGACAATGGAACAGGTTGCCCTGAGAAGCTGTGGATGCCCCATCCCTAGAAGTGTTCAAGGCTTTAAACAACCTGGGACAGTGGAAGGTGTCCCTGCCCACGGCAGAGGGGGTGGAACAAGATGGGCTTAAAGGTCTCTTCTATCCTGAACCATTCTGTGATTCTGTATAATGCAGAGCAGAGTACTTAGCATGCAAAATGAACCCTGGGTCATTGGGTTGAGACTATTTTTCAGTGAACTAACATAGTTTGGATTTTTCATGTTTTCATGGATTAAAGGAAATAGTGGGTGGCCACTTTCCTCTTCTGACATGTGGGGGCTGACTTGAGAGTCCCACTCCTTTGAATGGCTCCATGGGTGGAGTAGGTCACTGCAGAGCTCTGGAGGGATTGTTTAGCCTGCAATTACACAAGTAGTCAGTCACAATCCATCTGCAAATTTTCCTTCAGAGGGAGTGCAGTATAGTACAGGGCCTAAGGGCACAAGAAGCTTGGTGACTAAAAGGGAACAGCTGCCAGAAATACTGTAATGTAATTTATTTTAAACACAGACACTCACTAGTAGAAAACCCTCAAGATTGAACTGCTTTGCTCTCTAGATTAGGCAAAATGATCTAGTGTAATAAATGGACATTTTTGTACTTCCTTCTGGTATGAAAATAATGGTTAATTTATACATTACTTCTAAAACTGTGGCTATTTCTGTCCCAAGAATCTCTCTCACAGTAATAATTTCTGCCTGTTACAGGTAACATCAATGTGATGGTCAACCAGAGACTGTATGGACTGCATGTCAGGAACAGGAATGTGTTTGGGAATACCACTGTGCACAATCTCACTCTTGCCATGGTTCAGAATGGCAGTCAGGCAATCCCAGGGGAGGCAAGACTGAAAGGACACCTGGAACTGAGTCAAGAGAAGAAAAGGGGGCTAGCCAGCTTCCAGGTGGATGAGAAGGCTCTTTCTGTAGATTTTTTCAGTATCATGGATCATGGGCACAGCAGAGTCAGTGGGACTTTCACACATAATGTCAACTTTTTAAAAGATGCAGGTAGGAACAGAAAATGACTTGATGGTGTGGTCTAACAAGGTGAATTTATCTAAATGACTGCTGACCAGTGGAAACAGATGAGTTGGGTTTGCTCACCACCAGAACAAAATGCAATCTAGACTTAGCAGCTGTCTTTTTAATATTGTTGAGAAAATGCCATAAAATGGACACAGAAATAGTTCAAAGAATTTTGAAATACTTCAGAGTAAATAATTTCTCTCTTGTACATCTATGTTCTTGCGCAGCATCTAAGCTGACCAGTTCCTCTAAGTATAGTTTTATGCCAAGTGCTGTTTCCTAAGCAAAGCTGTGGATTTTCATGAACTGCAGTTATCAGTAATTTTGCATGGGTTCCTTTGGGCAGAATAAATGTTTTCTGAATCTTTTTGACAGCTGACTACTGGAGTTGGACACAATACCAATTGGTAAATGTCCTTTATTAAGAAAAGGGAAGTTCTTGATTTCCAAAGTACCTGCCACATTTTAATTTAGCAGTCCCTTTTCAATATGATTTTCACCTGGTAGGTAATGTCCTTCTATAAATATCAGTAAAGTGATCTCACTTTATATAAAGGTGTGTCTCTTATAAAAATTACAGAAGACTTCTTTTGATCTGTAATACAGCTCTGTAGTCTGTTATGACAACCCAGAAGTTCTGTGCTGATTTTGCTTCTTTCCCTGTCAATAGGGTTGCCTTTGGATGGCATTCTTACTGCCAGACATGAGCATGGCACAGGGAATCACAGCATTGCCATAGCCCTGCAGAGTGGCAGTGAAAGGATGGGTGCTGTGTTTGAGGGGCACAGGGTGGCCACAGAGCCTCCCACATCCCAGCTGTCTGTGAGCTTAAAGCACAACATCTCAAAGATAAAAGAACATGGCATCCCTTTTGTTTTAGAAGCTTCTGGCTATTATGAGGTAAGAAGAGTTCTGCCTGTGAAAGTTTAATTTGTGGCAGGACAATTTGTGGATATATAATAACTCCAGGCTTTTCCTGTGCACTCTATGTATTTATTTTAGAAGCTGCTCTGTTTTTGAGATGTACTAAATTACTGAGTAAAAGAAAGGTGTTGTCTGGCTCCTTGTGATACTGTGGAGCTGTCATCTGAGCTCTTGGAGCTGAATCTAGACTAAATGAGATGCTGCATTCAGTTCTCATTTAAGTGAAATGCTTTACTGCATATGAACATACATCTTGTCCAATTTTATCTTTCCCCTATAAATGAGAAGTGGACCAGCAGGCCTAAAGCTTGCATCTGGTACTGGATTTAACTGGTCCTGGTGTCATCCTTTGGATGGCTGCTAAGGAGTAGAACAGTGTTTATTTAGCATGGCTTTCCCTTTGGCAGCTCCTACCCACAGAAGCATTGTGGACCATCATTCCTGGTATGGTGTTGCTTGGCCACTGTTTTCTGTATCTGCATTTCTGCTGTAGATCTGTGAATGTTACAGCTCTTTTGCATTGCAGATTATCTTTTCATAAAAGAAGGGTTCAAATACTTTGCTATCTCAGACATCCACTGAAAGGCTCAAGTCACTCACATGCTTGTATTTGGGTGGCTTCAACCTCTGTGGTAGGGTGAGACACAGAGATGTGCAAAGAATTCTAAACAGTTCCTTTGCCTTGCCTTTTAATAGTTCCAGTGCTTTAATTGTTTGTCCCTGAGGGCTCAAATACTTCAGGGTACTGAATGCTCTCAATATGTTTTGGAACCAGAGGGAATTATTGATACACTGCATTTAGAAGGTCTGGCATAACACTACAATCTCTATTTGAAATGAGGCTGCCTTGATGAATTTGCACTTTTATTTTACCAGTGCTGCCTCCCTGACACAGACTGTGGTGTTTAAGCACAGTGCAACACACTCTGCCTTTCCCAGCTGTTGCTGGGATGTTGTTGTTTCTTTCCATGATTTGGTTTCTTTTGTGCATAGAATTTCTCTAGAAAGATTGCTGCAGGGGTAACAACCACAGTGGAGACAGAGCAGCTCAAGATCGAAATAGAGAAGAAAACCACTGACACTGCTATGGAAATTTCTCTTTCACTTCACCATGATGTGGGAGGACTGATGGACATTGTTCCACATGTACTAGAGGTTTGCAGAAATCCTGCCATTTATTGTAATATATTTAGTGCACTAAACTGTTTATCTTTTTGAAATAGAACTCTAACCTTTAATCTATGTTTTGGTGCCTTCATCCATTTGATCCTTAAAGCAGCTTTGTAACTTGCTCCTTTGAATTTTAGTCCTCCCTGCTTTTCTTCATTTTCTGAATGTGCTTTGTTGACAACATCAACAGGTTGCTTGCAGTGGAGAATCTGCTAACAAACAACTTTCTGGCCTTTGCAATGGTGCAATTGCATTTCATCATTTTGAGGTACTTGCTTCATTTATAAACTTTGCTCTCAACAGCAGTGTCTTACCTACTATGATGGGAATAAGTACTCAAAGTGTCAGATATGTAGAAATGGATTTGAGCTTCCTGAAAGTTTTGTGTGCACTTTCAAATATTTTCATGAATAATTGGTTTGGGTTTTCTTACTGTTATTTCTATTATGGAACTCCAAAATAAAGATTTGAGTCTATCTCTCTGTTTGTTTCACCATTTATATTTATGTAGGATGAATACAAAATGGTGTAGGGAACAGTTCTCTTCTAGTAATATGAGCTTTTAAAAACAGTATGTGACCTGACAGGAAAGCAAACTTGACCACAGTTTTCTGTAATTTTTCAGACTCCAGCAAGAGTTTCACTGAATGGGTCAATATTTACCAGCAACTTTACTGTCATCCTCTTTGGACATGTTTCTTTTCCTGACATATTTGCCTCCCTACAACTCTATGCCACCAGTAACACCCATCCTCTTTTAGAAATCAACTTCCAGCATTCTTTGCCTTCACTTCATTCTCTGGGAATTGCCAGAGAGAACCAACTGAAGGTGTCAGCCATGAGAAGTGACAAGTACAAGGGAATCCTTGGTATTGTCCTTGGGCCTTGCACTTTGGAAGCTGATGGGGAAGTGAGCCTGGCAGGCAATGGGACAGGATGGGCACTTGCTTTGGCAAACAAGTGTGTCAGTCTAGAGGTAAGCCCAGATTGCTGTTTCCTGCATGCCCTTCCAGTCTGTGTATTTCAGATCACTGACTCACAGAAAACTGTCTCCTGATACATTTATGGATAGGCCAAATTTGGTCATTGCTTCTTACAGAGCAATGAGTCAGAGCATTTGCAGGGGGAAGTGGTAATTTGGAGTAATACAATAGGAGGTGTTACTGCTGTTGCCATAAAAATGTTGCTTAATAATAGTTTATTAATTAAAGTCAACTTTTGTCCTAAAATCTAGTGAAAAGCATGTCCTTTCAGTTTGGAATTGTGGAGGTTAAGATTTTTCTTCTTTATTAGGTATGAAAAGATTATTCGAGGGTTTCTTCTTCCCACACCCCATGTAGCTTTTTTCCAGGTTTTTCACAGAGAAATTTCTGATTTTTCTCTGAATCAAGCTGTCTTGTATGGTTCTTTCCAAACTCAGATTGTTTCAGAAAGAAGGAATGCTTTCTCATGAATTAGGAACAAATGAGAAGACAGTTGCTTTGCTTTGTGTGTTTTAAATTGTGTAATCTTTCCTGTTGCAGAGGATGGGATTGCCTCGTGCTGCAGTCTTGGAGGGCTCATTTCAACAGAACATCTGCAACGTGGGCTTGTTAATGAACCTGCAGTGTGATGGCAGAGCAGTGCATGTGCAGATAGACACCTCCTGCCAGCATGAATACACACTCCAAGGGATGCTCAGGCACTCATTTCCCTGGCTCAGCCAGCTTGGGCTGCCTTTTGAGAACTCAGTCCTGTTCTCTGCAGCCACAGCCTCCACCACAGAGGGCATTTTCCTGCTGCAGGCTGGCAGGTGCAGACTGAGGGCTAGAGGAGATCTCTGTATTCAGAATAAAGCTGACTGGACACTGGAAGCAGAAACAGAATGTCAACTTCTGCAGGTAGCTCTGGGAAGCTTTTAAAGAGAGTTTGGGGATCAAATGAAGGCCCTGTGGGTTTTAGCTACCATGGCATGCTGGAGTGTTGGGCAGGTGCTCTGAAGGCACTCCTGTCCCACAGCACTGGGCAAAGGCAGTGTCACACATCCTGCTCCAGGTGCTCTCTGCGACTGACATCAGTTCAGCCTTTGCCGATTGCTGCCTTTGCAGGCCGACACTGCCCTCTAAGGCTGAACAGTGATATCAGCCTGAACTCTGCCAGAAATACATTCCCTGGTCTGTGAGCATTCTATCCAAGAGAACTTCCTTGCTTTTTACAGTTAGCCTCACTGTCTACATTGGAAAGAATGACTATTGCAAAATCTGGGTTTTTTCCTAGATGTTCATAGGCATTTATATTTTGCTTTCAAATCCTCAAACTGAGTAACTTCTTCAGCTACAAAGTGGCAACATAAAAATGACAGCAAAGTTGTTGAGAAAAAGGAATGAAAACCCCTTAAAGTATTAAAAATACTAGAATTTTCAGTGTTTGTAGAAATCCTTTGACAGAATGGGAAGAAACCTTTCATTTGGGATGTTGCACAAGACAAGCTGGAAGTTTAATTATTAAAAAAAACCAAACCTTCTACAACCAGGTGCAAGAATGTCTGTTAGGCTATGATTTTTTCTGCATTAATTTGTTTGAAAACTGAGATTGGTGTGGTCTGGATGAAGCATAGAATGTTTAGTAAACTTTGCCAATCTGAAGAAACAGGTATTTTGTGGTTTTTTGTAAATGTAAAACTTCATAAAGATGCAGAAGTTGTGAATTCTGCAGGACAGTCCTTAAATCTTCCATCGGGTCCTATTCATGAAAAATCACCATCTTTCTTGTTTAGGGGGAGAAAAATGGCAGCTTGGGAGATTGTAGGTTTTGTCTCTGATATTGTATCATATATTATACACTTGTCTTAAAGTGTTTGTATATTGCAAAGGATTTTTTGTTTCAATCTTGATAGGATCTCAGTTTCCCCACTCAGTCCCGGCTCACAGGATCCATTCAGAAGGACAAGTGCCAGGCAGAGCTGCTCTGTGTCCTGGAAACAGGAGGCAGAGCTGCCCGTCTTGACGTGAGAGCAGAGTGCAAGCCAAAGCTGGCTCTGGAAATTCAGTTCAGGCATGACCTCCCCCAGCTGAGGGAAATCCCAAGGGAAAATGAGCTGTTCATCACTGCACGGAAACACTTCAGATATCTCATTGGAGCTGGAATGAAACTGGGGGCCTGTGAGCTTCAAATGAATGGGGACTTTGACCCGGAAAAGAACCTGCAGTGGAAAATGCTTATAGAAAACAAATGCCAAACAATTCAGGTATGGAAAAGAATTTTCTCCTTTAATGTCGAATTTATACATCTGAGCTACTATAATGCTTTATATCTGCTGAAGTCAAAAGACAATAATCTAGGTACTTCGAAGAGGTAGCAGAGAAATAATAAAAACATTGTCTTTAAATGTTGCATCTTACTTCTGGAGCCAGTCATTCACTGTTTTTTCATACGGCATACACCAAATTTTCTGTTAATCAGTACCTGCAGATAATGGACTTTCTTGTACTAGCTCTGATGTATTTTCTAAAAGATGGTGGAGAACTCTGAAAGGTTTTTCTGTTCAGAAATTATGATTATTCAAAGTTGTCTCTCAAGACTTCTGAAACATCCTGTGCCTATGCTGCCCGATACACTGATTTTACAGCTAGGTGATTAAAGTTACTATTAGGAATTAAGTTTCAGAGCTATAATGTATTTGTGGTTAAGTGCTAAAGTGGTGATTTTTAAAAGTTTTTTCTTTCTTTTACAGGATCTTGGAGCACCAATGAAAATTGATGGCTCAGGCTATCTTTTGATGGATAAAATGACCCTAGACTCACAGACACTGATCACTGTTGATGAAAGTAAATTCCGAGGACTCTTTATACTAAAAGTCACTGATGTGAGTACCCTGCAGGCTGTTGGACTGTGTGAACAAAGCACTCAGTAGTGTACTCTAACCTGTGTTATTTGGAACAAATAGTCAAGCTTAAGTAATAAATGCCAGAATAAAAATGAAATAATAAAATCTTTGAAAATCTGGCACCTTCAATGTGCAGTAACTGATGCATAGGATAATAGGCTATAGGCTCTTCCTGAATAATTTCCTTCTTATGCTCTTTATGTGTAAATTTTTGTTGTTTGTATTCTACATCTGTTGGATGTTCTTTACATCACTGTGATTTAGCCTGCAAAATAATAGGCAGTGATTAATGGAGACACTGCTGTTTGTTTATTCAGTGAGACAGCAACACAGGGAAGGCTGTGAATCTCTTGCTTTTCTGTTGGCAATTACAAGTTTGGATTCTCTTGTCATCAGAGCAAGAGAGCAGAGAACAACACCAGTACCTGTTTCCTCAGGTGCTTCACTTTCCTGCAAGTTTCTGTGCCATAGAGAAGCAGCATAGCTAGTGGGAGTTTAATTCATGTCAAGTGTAGGACAGACAGATTTCTGGTTTGAGCTCTGGACTGCAGTGATCTTTGGGTTCCACATGTGCTTTGCTCTCTGTGCTGTGAAATGTTAACAGGAAAGGCAAGAGCTGGATGCAGTGCTAACCCATAACATCCAAGGAGCTGCTGACATTGGCATTCCCATGAGGATATTACTTGATGTGATATCAGAAAAAAACAGTGACTTCTATAAAGGATTTATTCATTTCTGTGTGAACAATAAGCAAGTAAGTGTCTTCTCCATATCAGTAATATGTGAAATAGAAATTGAAGTGAGCTAATTGATTTGGTAAATATTGTTTCTGCAGACAATCCAAATGCAATTCTTAGCTGGGGCTGGGTTAGTTCTAAAGGCCTTAATTAAATGAAGGCAGTATCTTTCAGCCAGTCCTTTTGTCCTTCTGTGCAATTGCTCCTTGCAGCAAATTTGACATCAGCAATGATCCTTGACTCTCGTTTGTAAATGATCTCAAAACTTCCTTATCAAGAATCTTCACTTGGTGCAGCATATTCCCTTTTACAGTACAAAGCCATGACTTCTAAAAAAATGAGATAATTCTTCACCATAAAGTTTTCATAGTTTTCATAATTTTATTCTAATATGTAATTAGTCCAGTGATTATGGTTATTCGGGGAAGTCTCCATGTCAGAGATGTGCCACAGTTAACTTTTGTCATATTTACTTGAACTGAGCAGATTACAGAAGAACTGAACTTTGTCCAGAAGTTGGATGTTGTGTCTCTTAACTACAAACTTACTCATAACATAGACACATTGAAGACTTTGCAAATAAAAGACAGGATTGAGTTGCAGGTAGGTTATGAACCTGGAGCCATGGCACAAGGGGGGCACCTGGGGAAGTGAGATGGCAAAGGGCAGCAGGTGCAGATGGGACTTTACAGGTTTGCTGTTTTGGTGAAGGGGAGTCCAGGTGCTCCCTTTGCTCTTGAGGGGAGTCCAGAAGCTCAGTTTGTTCTCATGGGAGAAAAGTTTAGGCCAGAACTTTCCACAGGCCTGGGGCTGGAGATTGCTCCCAGTGTGGAGGGAGAGGAGGGCGCTGCATTTGTGGGTCTGACAGAGCTGCAGTGTCCCCTGGACACTCAGGGCAGAGGGGAGCATTGCTGGGGTTTGACTGGGTCCTTTCCAAATGGTATTTACCTTCTGAAATTGTGATTACCATTGCCATTACCTGGCATAGTTTTTAATCTGATAAACACAAGACTTATTAACCATGTAACTGAATAGCATTAAAGCATGGCCATACTTGAGAATACATGTTAAATGGTTGAATTCTAAAATAAAAGGGACATTTATAACCATGTTGTGTTTTGTTATAAAATTATATAAGATGCATCTTTGACACATCTTTGGGATTATACTGTCTCAACCAAAGAAAGAACCCTGACCAGCAGGAGCTTTAACTTTTACAATTCTGTATTTTCACAATTTCCTTTTGTTGCACACAGGCTATCTTGAACCTTAAAGTCACCAGGAGCTTTAGTCTGAAAGTGCTTTATGGTGCTCAGCTAACAGTTCTTGAAGGACAAATTCAGGAGTTTGACACAAGTACCAATATAACAGGGAATTTCCATCACTCTTTGCCATGGCTGCTACAAGCCAGAGTCCCATCATCTTTACAGGTAATTTTGGGGTTTCATTGTTTTGTTTGTTTGTTTTTAATTATAATTATTGTCCTGTGTAAGGATGTAATTCAAGTTCATGGCTTGAATGAAAACTCCCATTTTGTACGGTACAGGATGGAAGCTGAGATTTTCTCATATTTACAAACTGTGGATGCCTAAACCTGAACCACTGAAAAAGCAAGTTTCTCCTTGACTGCTTTCTGAAAGAGAGTCTTCCATTCTGATCAGTGGCAGTAGAGTGGGTACTGTTGATATTGTAACTCTACAGGACAGCTTGAGCACATTGCACCAGGAACTGGAGTGTTGCTCCTGTGCTCTTTAATGGGAATTTTATACTGAAAGAAGTATTTCTTTGGGTGCTATTTTGAGAGAAGTATTGGAGTAGCTACTATCTGGTAAATATTGTCACTAGGTGTATTTTAAGTATCCTTTATAAGAAGGAAGTTGTGTTTGTGGGATAAAAAAGAACTTAATGAAAATTTGCCATAGATCAGTGAGGCTGGCATGGCTTGACATTCATTCAGTTGAATGAGCTTCATACTTGAAAGATGATTAATGAAAGACCAAGAGACATTTTGTTAATGTAGACATAAGTGTAGACTAGACAGAACTTTCTTTCACTTCCATTTTCTCCTGTCTTAAAACGAAATACTAGATAAATATTGTTTTGAGAACTTATATTTACATGTCATTTTTAGATAGATGTGGTTTTTCAAGGGAGAAACACTACTCAAGAGAGATATGTGCACATTGCAGCTGGAGAAACATCAATCACATACATAATAAACTCTCACTATGTTGGCCACCAAGTGGATCTGTTCTGCCAGAGTGTGCACAGCAGTGAGGTACTCCAGGCTTCTGGCTACCCTAAGGCAATCACCTTGATTTTCAGTTTACAGAAATCAGGTGGGTACCTGCCATTCCTGGCTGGGTTTTTATTCTATAATAGCTCTATGAGGATGTTTCAGCTGTTCCTTCAACAGGTTACAAACTAAGATTTGCTGGTAGTACCTAAAATGAGTCTTTATTTTGTTTGTAAGTGAACTTGTCATCCTGAAACTGCATCTGTGATGAGCTGATGGAGCCAGCCTACCCTCAAAGCTTGCCCTGGCATAAATCCTATCTGCATATCTCTCTTACACTGTGATCAGGTACCTTAAGTGCCCCAGGGGAATATATCCATATTGAAGAAAACTCAGCAACTGTGAGAGCACCAAAGGGCAGGAATTATTGAGGTTAGCATGCACTGAATCAATACTGATGTGAGTGGCATCAGATCCTTTCACCCATTCAGAAAAAAGCAACAGTTCAAGAGGTTGTTCTCAGGACAGCCACAGTCACCATGTGATTTCCACCACAAACCCATCATTTCTGTGGGTTTTGTCTTACCTTAAAGAATTTTCAGGGTTTCATGTCTCTTATCTCACTTTGATCTTTTAGAAGTTTTGTATTTTCCTTTTCAAAAATGGAAAGCTGGTAGGACATTGGGGAAAGGTCTTCAGGTCATGCTCTTTGGGCATTGCTGAGCTGCTGCAGCTGGAGCCAAAGGAGTCACTGGAGGTCAGAACAGCTCAGAGCTCTTCCCTGGAAGAGGCTGCTGCAGGCCAGGGATGCAGTGGGCTGGATGGATTAGTCAGCTCTAGCTGCACAAACACATTCCTGACAGGAACTAACTTGCCACTTAACACTGGATGTGGGTACACAAGCTCTGCTGCCACAAGACTTTGTAAGGACAAAGTTCAAGGACATCCAGAAAAACTCTGCCCTCCTCCAACCACAGGCTGAAGTTCTTGTAATCCTGAATGATGACTTTGTCTTGATGAATGTATTAAGCTAAAAGCTGTCTGGGTTGATATTATGCAGGCAGTGCTGAAATTTATCAAAAAATTAGCTGCTCAAATTGGAACTGTTTTGTCCCTTCTATGTAGAAAACAAAGCCAAGACTGTCTGTGAAATCCAGTATGATGAGAAAGATATAACTGTGACTGTGGATGTTGACACAGACTTTGAACTCTTTGGTATATTTGTGTTCATGGCAGAGGTGAAGCATTCAATATCACTTCTCCATCACCTGGGACTTCCCTTCTTTTTTAAGGTAATGCACCTCAAAACTTTTGCTGTGCTTTGATGAAAGCTGTCACTTGAGTTACATTTGCATTAATCCAGAGCACTTCCAGTGGCCTCAGTGAAATTGCTCCAGGTTTATTTCTAAGTACAGCTTACTTGGCCCAGTTTGTCTGAATCCTCATTTAAGTACAGAGCTAGTGGTCTGTTTCTAAGGAGCCTGGTCAGGTACCTGAAATCCCCATTGCCAGGGTTAATCATTTCAGGAAAGCATGCATTTACTATCACTTTGCAGCTGATAAAGCTCACAAAAGTAGAAAGAACTTTTGGTAGAAAACATCTGTCCTTCATACCTAGAGAACTCCTTGCCTTGGTTAAACCACTTGTAGCACAAATACCTAAAATGCCTCAGTGTTGAATAAACAGAAGTGGATTTATATTCCAAACTACATGACAGGATCAACAAAGGCTGTGTCTGTTTATCCCTTGGGAGAAGAAGCATTAGTTGAAATGTCCCCTTCCCTTTTGAAAGGTAGTACACAGAAAAACACTTCCAAGTGATCCACCACCTTCTCTTCAAGTAACAGGACATGTAGCTAGGAAGCAAGAGTAAAAGTCAACATTCCTGAACATAAACATTAGATCAATATTAAACCTGCATTTTAAGTATCAGTGTTTCAAGGGAATATTTACTGCCCACCTTTTATTGTAAGGTATAAGATATTTTCCCTGCTTCTTCCCCATTAATATTTAGTAAAATATCTTTTATTCTCTAAATGTTTAAATGAAAAAAAAACAAAAGCAGAGATGGTAATTCTTGAAGTGCCTTATTCATTTATAAGGTATGAGTATAACCAGGGGACTTAAGAAATTCCTGTTCCCACAGACTTTGGCAAATACCAGTGTTGCTATTGAAATGTGGGAAATGGCCCTCATTTCTCCCAGAGAGTTTTGTAGCATTTTCAGGATGAGGCTGTAGATGATGCAGCAGCTGTGGGAGGAATGCCCTGGAGCAAGAAATTGGTGGAGCCTTATCTGTTTATTAAAAAAAAAAAAAACCAAAAACAAAGCCACAGTTTCTGGTAGATGAAACATGAGATTGTGGGAGACATAAACAAGAACCAGTAGCTTTAGACTTAAACCAGATAAGGGTACATGGAAAGTAACACTAATGTCACTAGTATTTGTCAATAATGCAAATGAGTAGCTATGGAAACACACACAAAAAAGGAAAGCCTCTCATGAGGCTCTTGGTTTACATGTAGGAAGCATCCAGAAGGCCTGTCTGAAAGATAAACTTCAGTCAAGATGATGGTTTTGAGTGAGTCAAGAGACTGTGCTCAGCTGGGGTGAAATGATGGGTAGAAGTTATGGCATGTGATCTGTTTATTTTCCCCCTCCACAGATGACAATTCAAGAAATCATGACTGAAAATGAAACTGAAGGTGCTCTGAGGCTGACCTATGAACAAAACAAAAACTTCTCCTTTTCCATCAGTAGAAAAAAAGACCAGCAAGGGTAAAAGGGTCATTCTGAGCACTATAAAAATGTCATTAGGCCACTGGTTTCCATGGAATACAGTTACTGTATTCATCACCAAATCACTGGTGAAATGGATAACAAAACTTGGATAAAGTGAGTAGTCACACTAAACACTGTAAACCTCAGGGAGTTTCTGAAGAGCTGCAGACAGATTCTTCCCCTCACAGCTTGGGACCTGTCTCTGCCTGCCCACACAGAATCCAAGTAGCAGACAGTGAAAGAGTCATAAAACTCTAGGCCTGGACCAGACAAGTACAAAAATATAACTTAACTTGACATAAATATTTAAATCTTATTAAATTGTCTTGGCACAGTTGAAACTTGTAAAATTATGTTGTAAGTTGGTATCAGTATGGCTGTATCTGCACAAGATTGTAGGCTTTTAAGGGTGTTTAGAGGTGTGATATTTTGAGCCTTGGGGTATTTCATATATTTCTTAAGTTTCTAGCAAAAGACCTTTGCACTGAAATGTCTTGTAAGTTCTTTTAAAATCTGTAATCATTGTAAATTCTAAGTTTATAAACCATGACAGTGCTTGCAAAGTCAGATTCCAAAATACATTTCTCATTTTTTAAAAGCCGATGAATTTGCTATGGCAAAATGATTTCAGGTCAGGCTCATTTTGTGTGAATGTATCAAAAACTGGGAGCTGGGTAGGTGTTCAGGGGCAGCTGCTGCCTTTAACTCCAAAAGCTGTGGCAGACTTGGATGAACTAACTCAGATGAACTTGTGCTGCCAGCAAGAGTGGATTTTGTAAAATATTGTTGAACAAGAAAACATTTCTTCCCTTTAGTGAAGAGTTGAATATAAAAGCACTCCAGACTCATCCCTTCTTTCTGCAGTACTTCCCCTGTGCAGCACAACTGTCTTCCAAGGTAACTATCTGCAAGTAATCCATGGCATACATCACTGCAAAGTAGACTTGTCTAACGTGTAAGGAGTCAAGCTGCTTCATTTCTAGTACTAGTATCTCTAACATTTTTTTATTATTGAGGATGTTCCTGTTTTTAAAGAGGTTAACAATTCCAATCTTTCCTTTTTTTTTTTTTTTAATTTAATGGGAACTTGCAAAGGTGAATTATGATATGAGTGAAGCAAAAGGCAAACTCTACGTCAGGATGGAAAAAAGGGATTTCAACGTTTCAGCAAAGCTGACTTTGACTGGAAGCAGCTACACCAGTGCCATTGAGGTGGCACAGACCATGGCCCAGGTTGGTACCATCCACTGCCAGCACAGGCAGGCTGTGACAGGAGGGCACTCAGGGGTGGCTGCCAGGCAGGGAAGGACAAATGCAGCTCCTGCTGTGGGAGGTGTTCTGCCCTGGATTTCTCCAGTAGCTTGAGCAAACATTGGACTGTGGATTAGTTTGAGTTTATATTTGTTTGCTCCTATAGATGGAGCACTCATATAGGATTTATAGGAAATAAGAAAAATAATGTGCTACAAACTGAAGCAGTTTTTGTAATGCAGGTACTACAGATCTCTTTCTCTAAATAAGAAAAGACATCACAAGTACCTGTTGTTGTCTGTGCTATCTGCTGGATTTATTTTGTAATGGCAGGACGCTTGATGATTTATTCTGTGAGATAAAAGAAAATCAAGCTGAATAATAATAAAAGACTGTTGTAAAGGGAATACTCAGTTGTTTATGTATATTCCATTATTTGCAAAGACAATTTTCTGTAGAAATGAAGACAAATAGAAATGAATAGTTTCTTGTACAAGAGCAGTGGGCTTAGAGTATCATTGTACTGGACCTTTAAAAACACATTTCTACAGACCCCATA
The DNA here is from genome assembly GCA_024362935.1 of Setophaga petechia. Classification (NCBI taxonomy): domain Eukaryota; kingdom Metazoa; phylum Chordata; class Aves; order Passeriformes; family Parulidae; genus Setophaga; species Setophaga petechia. The sequence continues at coordinate 3,216,729 of JANCRA010000027.1, read as the reverse complement.
GGACTTTGGGGTACCAAAATTACACTCAGGTTTTACCTTCTCAGAGAAACTGGGGTTTAATGTTTGCCCTCTTTTAATTTTAGTTAAAAGTTCTTCCAAGGCAACTTGTGTTTATGACAATTTACCAAAAAGGCAACAGAACTCATCTGCTGAGGCACATTGCCCTGTGGGATGGCAAAGAGATAAAGCTAACAGGCACTTACACTGGACTCTTCCCAAAGCTGCCTGGAGCCCATGGCATTCAGGGTAGGTTTCTCAAGTCTTTTACAAGTGTTCAAAGCAGACTGTAAAATAAATGACATAAATCTGATTTCAAAATGCATGTCCAAAGAGTTTCAGTCCTGGTTTCAATTTAGGTCTTCTAAGGTCTTACTTGCTTTAAATTCTTTATAAGTCTGGCTGTTAGAAATATCCACTTCAGAATTCTCTTTCTGCTTTGTGAATGTGGAACATAAAACTAAAACTTGAGTACTGGGTGCTGAAGGGAGCACTGGTCACACTGGCTGCTACCTTGAGGTGTTAAACCTTTATGTTGAGACTTTATGATGTGAAAATAGAGAAGATAACTGCACTTACCTGTTAGAGTGTTGTAAGCTTTTCCTCTTCCAGTGTAAGGCCATCTCAGTTTCACACACATTATTTCCCTGGTTGTTGTTGCTGAAGTTGCTCTGGGTGTAGCTGTCAGTCTTTTGCAGGTAAGCACTGTTCTGCTGGTAAATAGAGAGAGGGTTGTTCTCACATTTCCTCATGCTGAGCACACATCAGCACACTGAATTCCTTGTGCTGCTGGGTAGGGGTGTGTGTGTGAGCAGAGACCACATTTTCCTGGGAGCCAAGGGATGTCCTGCTGCCTGTGGGAAAATGTCCTGGGAAGGGTCATGATTCCTGGTGGGAAATGTTACTTGTTTGTTTTCCTTGTAGTGGAACTTCTCCATCCTCTCTCCATCCCTTTTCCACGGCATGCCTGGGCCAATTTATATGTGAAACATTCAGCACGCAGTCACCAGGATGTCCTTACTGTCATTTGGAACCAGAAGGACAAGGTACAGTGGCCCAGAGCAAATAAATGTCAGGAGGGTATCAAGAGGGCTTTTTGTTTTTTGGGTTTTTTTAATTAAAAAAGGCACAAAGCAAGCCAGGGAACTTGACTATAAGGCAAACTGTCCCCCTTCTTGGATGTATAAAAAGTTCTGACTGTGAAAGCTGAGTAGCTGATATTCTTGTAGGAAGTATTTTCAGGCCATAGGATTTTTTTGTTTGCAGTAACCCCACACCTTGCTGCTTAACCAAAGGTAATGAAATACATCAGCTTCAAAGCACTGGGTAAAGGCCTCAGAGTAAGTGGGAAGAATAGCACAAATGTCATGCTTAAAGGAGTTGATGGACAAAGAAATAAAATCTAAGACAAGTGAGCAGGTGTGAGCATTAGTTGAGATTGAGAAGGATGGAGAACTCATGGCGTGAGTATAATACAGGGTTTACCCACACAGAAGAGGACACACACCTTGCTTAGCATTTTCAGCTTTATTGATTCAGTCAAAGCTCTTTTGTATTTCATTCTTTCACTCCCCTCCTTATTAGCAAGACTTACAAATGTGGAACAGTTGAAACCAGTCTCTGTTTTCATAAAGTAAGTCATCACTATTTTTTAAAAATATAAAAAGTGAAGAAAAAAAAAAAAACTTGGAGAACATAGGGTAGGTTGATTTCCAGATGTGGTTAATTTGGGACACTTTCCTGACTTGCTGCTAACTGTGCCATCTTTATATGTACATCTGAAATGCAGCAGCTTGGCTGAGTATTACATTATTTTCTGAATAATGGAAAGACAGAAGACAATGTATAAAGTATGCTACCACACATAAATGTGCCTGCAAAGAGCACAGAATTTTTTGATTTAATAAGTGTTAAAATTCAAAATTTACTTTAGTAGTTGTATAAAATATACTTTTTTACTACTTCTTAAATTACCACCACTATCTAAATTACCACAAAAATATTTTGCTCTGAAAAATATAGCAGAATTTAGTTCCTGATGAAGCAAATGCTTTTTCTTGGGCTTTAACTTTGCAGGCCATGTCCAATGATTCTGTGGCAGTGCAGCCTGCAGTGCCTAAAGATTAGATCAAAATTAAGCTTCAACAAACTTAAGCTTTGTTCATCATTTTAGTAAAATACAGAGAGTAGTTCTGCTTTGAATTCAAGCAGCAAAAATTGTTCTAATTTTATCATTACTTTGCCTCACTTCTTCAGAAAGGACTTGACTGTGCATGTCATTAATCTGAGGACAAGGTACAGGGAGATCTGAGTGGGTGCCTGTTTGAGGTCAATGTGTGAGAGGTGTTTGATTTCATGAGTTCCTTCCCATCTGCTGATGTGGAGCAGGTGTCAGTGTCATCTTCTCTGAAGATTGGAAGGCACCGGACAAGCTACAGAGCTGCTCTTGCCCACCCATTCAATTACACTCTGAAGGAACTGGAGGTGCAGTCCCTGTCAGAAAGAAGGGGCAGAAAGTACAACCAGCAGGTGAGATCATGAGGCTGTGCTGCAAAACACACAGCTGGGATTCTGCATTGACTGTGAGTGTGCCCTTCATCCCTGACAACTGCAGAACCATGAAAAATGTGGAGAGCACTGAGTTCTGGTATCTCCTTGTGTCCAAACCAGCAGCATTGTTTCCTAACCAACAGTCTTGAACTGTTAGTATTGACTCATTTTGGATGGGAAGGACCCAGAAGTGCCCAGGAACCTGCCAAGCAATGAAAATGAGGCAATTTTTGTCCATAAAGCAATGAACAAACTTCTAGTCTGCACATACAAGAAAAACAAAACAAAAAAACCCAACCTTACAATAAAACCAAACCAAAAACCCTTTGATACCCCTGCGAAGAAAATGTAAATTTTTAGATTGTATAGGAAATTGCAACACAAATGTGAAAATGTGCAGGACTAGAAAGGCTTTAAACTATAGTTTTGAAATGTACTTGCAAAGCATATATAGGGAAAAAGAGGAGGAACAACTCCACAAATCATCCTTCCAGATCAAATGCTGCAGTATTTCTGTCTGACAATGCACAATACTCAGTTTGGTTCCAGAACCATATTCAAAGGAATAAATTCTCCTGTAGGGTCATTATTGCAGTTGTACCATTGGTTGCTTGGCATGACAAACCCCAGGCAGCTTCCAGAGAGGGTGACAAAGCCTCCCATGGCCTTGGCTGTGGAAGTGCAGCTTGCCTGGGTTTGTCTGAGGCCTGGAGCTTCCAGAGCACTGAGCTGCACAGTCTGAACTTGGCTCTGTGGCAGCTTTCACAGTGGCTCTGTTTGCCTGCACTGCATGGGGATCATTGTGCTGGTTCTAGTTTGCTGCTGGACAAATCCTTATCTGCTTTCAGCTGCAGGTCTCAGGGAATGCTGGGCAGGCTGCTCAGCTCCAGCTGGGGCTGGAGGATAAATCCAAGATGGACATCACTGCCTGGGGTGGCTGTGTGACACTCTCTGCAGGCCAGGTATGAGTTTGACATGTCTTGGAAGGGATGAGTGTAGCTGAATTTCTGTGTTTGATCCTTGATTTTCTGTGTTTGATCCTCGATTATTTTTTTCTGTACTTGTTACCATATGAAAGCCTTGAAGTCAACCTTTTTGTGTCTCAGAGGAAGAAAAATAAATGCTGTGAAAAATTCTGTTTCATGTTGCCACACATGGTGTCCTTGGGCTGCAGCTTTCCCTCAGGCCAGAGCTGTCAGCCCCTTGTGTTTCCTGGCAGAGCCTGCAGCAGGGTTCCATGGGTACAGACCACCCAGGGCTCTCACAGGGTGTTTTTGCCCAGGAAACCTGCTGCCCGAGGATATACTGAACACTTTTTAAAAAATTACTTATATGTGTCAATTTTTTCCACTTTTCCAGCTTCAGAGAATATTAAGCATGGACCACCTGCATGCATGTGGGTCTCTAGAGCAAAGACCAACGTTGTTTAATGAATACCTAGATCTGAAGTGGGATGACAAAAAATTCAAACACAATTTCACATACGAGGTAAGAGAAGGCAGTTTTATCTGTTACCCACCAGTTTTGTGGAAGCTGTTCCCAGTAAATATGGAATTTTTTTGGTTTTAGATGTAATGGTGAGTGGATTTTAAGAATAGTATCATTATTTTGCTTTACCTCTTACATTTTTCTCTACACAGGAAGAAAGCTAAAGGGAGCATAGTTAAGAAAGAAAGGGTTCTTCCAAACTAGAGGCCTCACCTGTGCCCTAAATTTGCAAAACTTGTAGGATGGGGACTGGTAACAAGGCTGATAAGCCAAAACATTGTCAAATGGAAATGTTATGTTCTGGAAATGTTACATTAAAATCCAGAAGCTAGTGGAATAACAAAACCAGCCCAGGGATGGGATGAGTGGGCTCCAAGGAGTGTCTAAGATCTTGCTGTCATCTTTTCACTTTGTTTTCTTGGTTCATTGCAGAGAAATCAACTCTTGTATCCTGATAAGTTTCAGTTAGAAGCTGTTCTGGAAAATATTTTCCTGACCCCATGTGCCAAACAGAAGATTCTGGGTAAAATAGAAACAAACTACTACTCCTGCCTGGATTACTATTCGAGCTTTGAGTTCTGTGACCTTCCAAATGTAAGTCTGACTTAAACACACTGAACCTATTTCAGTTTAAGTGTAATTACTCGTTTGGAGTCTTAGTTTTCCTCAACTGCAGCTCTTCAGAAGACTTACCATACTTCTGTAGCTTAAATAAATAAACAGTGTCATTTGATGGACTGAGACAGAACGGGTCTGTTTGCTACTACAGTGTATTCTAGAGGTCCTTTTATGGTTGTAAACTCTTACTTCCTCCATGTTCTTTCTTTCCTGTTCCTCTTTCAGAGGTATCTTAATTTTATGTTTCTGGAGAATACCAAAACAGGCTCATAAGTGATCAAAAAGGAGACTAGAGAGGATGAAAGTGCTTTCCTTCCCCTGTGGGTAAACGTCTGCTGGTTTTTATGATTGCTCTGCTGGTAGTGATGGATTTTTGAACCCTAATGTAACCTTATTTTTCTAGTGCACATATAAAGCAAAGGCCCACCCATGATCTTCCTTAGGTGCACGCTGGTTCTCAGAGTTGCTTGTGAGAGACACTCACACAGAACCTGGAACCTGCAATAAATGTCTCTCCAGTTCCCAGGCTGCAACACATCTTGGCTTCCTTATTTAGTGTCAGAGCAGATCACACTCTGTTAGCAACAGGAAAACTTTTTCCCAGACCAAGGTGTGATAGAACCTGTTTATAAGGCAAAGGTGTATATACCTGTCACTCCAAAAGCAGGTGCCTCTGTACTTTTGGATCATTCTCTTCAAAGGTATCATGGTTTAAGCCTAGCTGGAAATTAAGCACCACAGCCACTCATTCAACCCCCTCTCTCCCTACCCTCTCCCTGTGGAATGGGGAGGACAATCAAAAGTAAAACTTGTATGACAGCATAAGAACAGCTTAATAATTGAAAACAAAGTAAAATACAATAATAATAGTTACTATTAGTAGTGAAAAGGAGAAAAACTAAATGAAGTGATGCACAAAAGAATTGCTCATCACCCTCTGCCCAGTGCCAGACCCCCCTTCCCAAACCCAGGTTTGCCCATTCCAGGTAACTCCCCCCATTATGTCCTGGACATTATGTTCTGTGGGCTGGAAAATCCCTTTGGCCATGTTGGGCCATCTGTCCCAGGTGGGTTTAGGGACACACACACAAAAAAGTCCTTGACTTAGGATAAACAACTGAGCAAAACCAAAACATCAGTGTGTAACCAACCCCATTCCCATTCCAAATCCCAAACTGTACCAGCTGTTGAGAAGAAATGAACTCTATCCCAGTAGAAACAGGACAGTATTGACCTCACTTCCCATGTATCCCCAGCTTTATCAAAATGTCTGGCTAGAGTAGCTGAGAAGTGTAGGAGCAAAAAAAGCATTGGACATTTTAACAAAATATAGTTCTGTGCAGCTGTTCCTCTGGTGTTGGGGTGTGTGTAGTCACTGAAATGCTTTGTTAGAGCACAGAAACTGAAGATGTAATGAAGACAGTGCTGTGAGGAGCAGGGAGATGTGCTGGTTTCTGAAATGACAAGTTCTGTTTGTGGTGTAATTTCATGAGAATGCTGCCACTGTACAACTTCTTACTACTCAAAGCAGAGCCCATTTATTCTGAAGAATTTGGAAGCTTTAACACCTTTTTTGTGCATACATAGGTAATTGTTTTATCTGGAAAGCACCAGCTCAACAAAGATGACATCATTTTGCACTCAGAGGGCAGATTCCACCTTGCTGATCATGGGAGAGATGAGGGATTGATTGGAATATCCATAAAGAATCAGAGCACTGCTGACGTGAAGAACTATTCTCTGGAAATTGAAGTGAGTTTCTATTTTATTTTACTGGCACTGGGGTTTGGTTTTCAAAGGCCTGCTGCCACTATTTCCCAAAGAGATCAGGTGCAGGCAGTGACTGTCAAACAGCAGGCAACAAAACACTCCTGGTTTCTGATGTGCTCTCCACAGGAGCAGTGAGGCAGCGTCCATGGGGTGTGACTGACAAAGGAAGGCACCAATATGAGTTCTCTGTAGAGTTGTCACAAATAAAGCAAATATGTTTCTAGTGGAGTGTTTCCTTCTTCGTTTTTCTCTCCTCTCCCCCTAGTTTTGCATTTACTTTTAATTTCCTGTGAAATTAAAATGGTGGAGAGACAGATGGAGACAACAGAGTGAGGCAAAAAACTAACAGGGTTGGCACCAACCAAACTCTTCATTAGTAGGAATGTAGGTAGTCAGGCACTAACTGAGACAATAGATCATCCCTTAACAAAATTATGATTATTTAATCAGTAAAAAAAACTAAATTATTTTTCCATTCCTCTCTCTTTAGAGAAGAGGGAGATAAAATGAGTATCAGAGCTTACTTCATTCTGTGTTGTGGAATAAATGGCACAATTTGGCAGCTTCACAGAGAACTGACTGGGACATTATGTTTTTTTCATTGCTTCCATTAAAATTTTGTCCACAAGTCTCATGCTATCCAGTCATTCAGCTCCTGGGCCAATCACTCTGATGCTTGTGCCTCTCTCAGTGAAACTCCTGCATAGTGCACAAACATTGGGAAACATTTCCCTCACCACTTATCCTTTTGTGGGAAGCACTGATATTTGAGCACCATCTCTGAATGATCATTTATTCTGTGTGGTGGCTTTGAATAAATGTTTTTCCTTTATGGCTGCAGTTAAGAGCCTTTGAAGATATTTGGCTAGGCCTGACAGGAACTGCTGCTTCCTCATCTGTCCAGAGCCAAATCCTGGTGGAGGGGATTATTGATCAGAAAGAGAAAGTAAAAGTAGCTGCTTCAAAAGGAAAGGAGTGTTTTCAGTACTACATGGGGTATCTGCAAGGTATGTATCTCACTGACCATGCTCTCAGCCACAGGACTTTGTTTTAGGTCATCCTGCAAACACAAACACCAGGGAGCTGGACTTGATGATCCTGCTGGGTCCTTTCCAATCTGCAACTCCCAGTGCTCTGAAGAGACAGGAAGAAAGTCGTGTCTCTAGCACTGAGCTACTCATGTCATTCAAGCTATGGTCTTTCAGATAAAGAAAAACTGAAGTTTAAAATTTATTACAAAACTCTGTGGGACACATTTTTGTACTATTACAATAGATGGTAACAAAAGAATTAATTTCATCTTGATTTAACCATCTTTAAGTTTTGTGCATTAAGATAATCATTGCATTCCAAATTCAATAAAGGAAATGAGAGAGGCACCTCCAGAGACTGACTGTACCACATGCTGGAACAGCAGTGAGAACTGGGATGTGTGAGCTGGGATGTGTGCAATCACTGCCTGCAGGGAACTGTCTCACAGCAGTCAGCTCTGACTGACAACAGAGAGGAAAAAGGCCGTTGTTTCAAGTTATGCCTGAATTCTAGATTAGTAAAATATGGTGAAATGTGCTGCAGGAGGTGAGGCTCATCCACATTTCAGCTGCAGTTAGAGCTGGGTGCAAACCAAACGGGTTTGGTGGTATCCCAGCTGTCTCAAACTCACGTTGCTGACAATCCCAGCCCTTGTTTCACTTACGGATTTGTTATTCCACACTTCTGCATGGGAGTTTCTCCCAGGTTCATGTCCTCACCTGTATGGGCTGTGATGTTTTGGAGATTAGGACCATTAGTTTGTGAATCACTGAAGTCAGGAGTTTGTAGCAATGACTCAACTCAGCTCTCTCTACCCAGGCTCCACGTGTACCCTGCCAAACACTTGTTTATGCTCATCAGTGCTTCTGTAGAAACGACTGTGTGTAGTGGGTGGAACTGACAGGCTTTCATTTAAGGGCTGAGCAGTTTAGAAACATCTGCAACAAAGGACACTCAACTGAGGACTAAAGTAGAAAAAAAGGCCTTGTCAATCAGTATGACCGAGAAATTCAGATTTACATTAATCCAGTGCTTCCTTTGCAGCAGCAAATCTAATTCATTAACAAGCCACACAGAAGAGATCAGATCCTGACACTGATCTAATTGTCTCTTTTTATCTCTCCTGTTTTTAGTCTTTTCCTCCACACCTAACACACTCAAGCTCTGATTGATCACCTAAGTAAATAAAAACTAGCTTTGAAACAATGTCTGTCAATGTTGTTCCTGTAAATGAAGGTTCTTTTTTCATTCCTTAAGGGGATTTGGAAGAAGGAGTGGAAGTCAGTGCTTGTTCTGATGGGAAACAGATGGCTGCCGTTAACACCTATCTCAGCATCAATGGTAAAAGGCAGGAAAACGTGGGACAAGTAACTCTAGCAGCTGCTAATGGAAGCTTGAGTTTTGTGGCCCATGGCTGTGGGGATCCGGTTCTTAAGGCTGAGGTGAGACCCTTGAGTGGCTGTTAACTGCAGCGTGATTTTCCCAGAATTTTATTTGTTATTTTGATGGAGCACCTTCCATGTGGGCGAGTCTGGTGAGTAACCAGGCAAAATTATGCAACGTTTCCATTATTTTAATATTGATGTGAGAAGTTACCACGGTGAGAACTAAGAAATTCAACCATGCCTAGAGATAGAAAATACAGGACCGTCTTCTAACGGGTGGATCCTCTGAGGAGAGTAAGTAAATACAGTGAGAGCAGCAGTAATTGCTCAGCCTGTCGGTTACAAAACTAATGATCAGAATCCTGAACGTACTTTCACTTTTAGGGTTTCACATACTCTCTACTTGGGGAAGGCTTTTTGCTTTTTACCGTTTTCCCTTGTCTGCATTGAATAATGCAGAAGTAGTTTCCCCTAAGAAATGTGAGGCCACTGTGGGTGTTTGCCGGCCTTTAAACTAGTACAAACTTTGAATGATCTGGATCCAGCACAAGCAATTTTAAGTAATGAATTCAAGGTTTTAACAATCTTCTCACAGAACAAGCTTAATGAAATTGGGAGCCTTTTGAAAGCCAAACTGAATGAGAAGATAAAGAAGTTTGATGGATACCTGTGGAGATTCAGGAGATCAGTAAGTATCTGTACATGATCTGTGAAAACACCATGAAGTGTTCATGCAGTGTTAGTTAAACATCATTATATTGCCTGAAGCTGCTTTGTTTTGCTCAAACATTTCAGTGATTGCTCCTGTGCTGACCTGTGCACAGAGACAACAAGCGTTTAATGGTGGAGATCGTGTATCTGTGCACCAGCACTGCAGTCAGAACTGCCTCGCAGTGAAGTCAAAGCTTTACTTGAGATCACTGTGTGTTTTTAAATCGCTTCTTTTTTGGAACCACTGTAGGTGCAGCATGTTGGTTTCCTGTCTGAAGCAGCTGGCTGGCCTTCAATGGCCTTGCAAAGGGCAGCAGGATTCCTGCACAGCGGGGCTACAGCTGTCACCCAGGTGTGGAAGCAAAGTGGAATTGGGCACATTCTGAGAAGCACGATCCCACTGTACCTGGAGAAAATTCAAGATGTTGTCCGGCAAATGCAGAATGAATTACAAAGTAAGCAAAACAGTGCAAAACAAGAAGAGGGACAATGTCAGTGCAGGTCAAACCAAACTTTACTGTAAACTATAAAACATACTGAACAGCACAAAGGTTTCTATTTTGATCTAGCAAGAAGTGCTGAGCTTGGCTGTTGGTGTACAGAGTGGGAGCCTTGATGCAATAAGCTCTAAGAAGGCTCTCTGTGAGCACCTTTCTAATGAAATCAGTGGTGAGGCTCTTTCTTGGTCACAGGGGGCTGGGTTCAATTGGATGAGAAGGGAGTCCTTAATTCCTAAGCTGAAGTATTTCTGCTAACAGTTCCCTGGCAAGCCTTTCCTCCCAAAGGACTGTTCATATCCCTCCTTGAGTTTTTAATGCTTGTACTAATTGGATTTCACTTGATCTGTTTTTTCCAAGCCTATCCAGTAGCCACTAATTCACTGCTCAGCTGGACTGTGGCCCATACTGAAACCTTTGAGAAATGTGGTCAGCTGGAATTAGCTGTGAGAACCTTCAGTTCTCACAAGGGTAAAACCTCACTTGGGGCCACTTAGCTCTAGGCTATTCCCTCTCAGAAGTTGAATTTGGTTGATACACCATGCTTGAAATCAGTTGTGACCAAACTGTCCCGTTGCTCCACAGCAATGTATTTACAAGGGGTCAGGGTCAGAGCTAAATGGCTTTTTCAGTTCACAGCTGTGCAATGTGCCTGACTGCCATGGAAACACAGCTGCCTCTTGTACTTTTCTGTGCTCCCCCTTCACTTCTGCTGCAAGTTGGGTGGAAACAAACAAGCAAACAGCCATTTGTACCAAAGCATCTAAGGTTTGTCTCATTAATGTGCTTGCCTCAGAGCCATTAGCAACTTTGAAAGATGCCTACTACGATGTAACCTTGAAGCCACTGGATGAAGTCTGGAAAGAGAAGACAGAAGAGCACATGAAGAAAATCCTGGCTTTTTTACCAAAGATTGTAAAAGATGTGTGGCTAATGAAACCAATTCAGATGGCATTAAAGGTTGTGAAAGCAGGCTTGGATATGGTTGGTATAACTGTTTTCCATTTCTAATTCAAGGCCTACAAATTTAAGTCTCAGCTTTGAACTATGGATACACAAAAATAGTTAACAATTGTTGTTTATGGAAATAGTGCAGTTGTCTTTCTACATAATAAGCTTGTGCACAGCTGATTTACTGTTCCTGCTTTGAAAGAGTACTTTTCCAGCTAGAGGAGAGGCTGTTTTACTTATTCTGGTTGAAATCACAGCAGCAGTATTCTGTCATTCATGTAGCTTTTACTTTTCTTGCATAGAGAGGAGAAATTGTGATTCCTATAAACAAGTGTACAAATAAATTTGGGCTCTTCTGGTTGAAATGAAAAGCATAAAAGATGTATCATGAGGCTAATTTATATTATTAAAGATACCAGTCCTTTCTAAATTACTGAAGCACATTAACTTAGTGAAGCATTGCTACACTTTAAGTCATGTTATTTAAGGGAAATATATTTCTGTTCATTGGTGGTGTGACTAGAGTCTGTCCTCTGGATGTTATTAACCTCTGCATGACAAGATGCTGTCAGACAGGAGACAAATGCAAGAGACACTGAAGTGGTGTTTTGTATTTCTTGATTTAAAACTCGTTTGCAAGTACTGACCCTGCCCTGGAGTCACACTGAAATTGCTTCTATAATCTGTGACTCTCCAACAGGCCACCCAGCAGGTGCTCAGGTGGGCAGAGGCCACGTTTTCCAGAGCTGTGAGCAAGATCCGGAAGCCCTTGCTGCACCTGTACAGTTTCTCACCCAGGTAACTGAGGGTTTTGCAGGATCCCTGCTCTGGGCAGTGTTCTAATAGGATGTGTGCAGAGTTACTCTTCCTGTCAGTGTGCAGCTGAGGGTTCTGCACAGCCACCCAGCCACTCTCTGCTTTGGTCACCCACTGTTTGAAAGGAGCTACTGGGCAGCAAGCAGGGTATCAGGAACTGAGAACTGGCCTGAGGTGACCTGGGGAAGTGCAGCTCCTGGCCAGAGGAGAACACAACCCTTTGTGTTCTGCTGTTCTAACCAGACTGTAGTTCTTATGAATATTTCACTTCAACATTTCTAATAATAAAACAACAGCATCTCATCAGTTCAGCAGATAAGGGGGGTTCTCTTTGTATTCTTCAGGAACTGTTCAGTGGCAGGAAAGCTGCCAGTACTACCTAAAGCAGACCTGTCCCTGCAGCTGGCAAATGTTACCACTTACCTCATTGGAGAAAAACTGATGAGGCCTCTGCAAGACCTCTACAATCTCAACATCCTTGCAGAGTACTACAGAATCAAAAGGAGGATGATGGAGAGCCCCTTTGAATGTAAGCCCTTTCAAAGTGCTGCTTTGTTTTGTACCTGGCTCTATTTCCACTTAGGACTGTATTCTAAAAATTGTATCTGGAATAGTTTACGTAAATATGGTCACTAATTAATAATTTTCTTATCAACTTACATATAGTCTTTCTTGTAAGATAGTGATGGTGTGTGTATAAGATCAACACTCTGGGCAAAGCTGGCATGCAGTAACACTGCTCTACTTAATATTCATGCAAATTTTGTAACTCTTTACACCTCCTACTCTCAAACTAGAAACAGCAGGTGCTATTTATCTGCTTTATCCATATGCTCTTGTGACTGATACTGTGGTTCACTGCCACTCTCACCTGCTGGCTCTGTCCTGGCACAGAGGCTTAGAAACTGGTTACCACCTCTGCTGGCTCTAGGATGAGCAAGCTCAGCCCTGCCAAAGCTTCATCCACTGTACTGCCTGTAAAAGTATTGCTAAATGCTAAAGGAATGCACTAACAGTCCCAACTGTCCCTTAGAGAGAATGGTTTTCCAGAAATCCCTTTTTAATGGTTTCCTCCCAGTACAGAGAGACCCAACAAAGGACTGTGAAAGCAGCTCCTAGTGACCCAATAATCTGAGTCATCTATCAGCAGGGTTTCCTGGATTGCAGCTGTTTGATGCACTGATTTGGAAGGGTCATTTTTGGAGACAATTTTTGAGAATTAATATTCTTGTGTTTTTTGCATAAGAATGTATAATGTGTGTGTGTTTATAAATATGACTGTCAAGTAGTACAATGACAAATCTAGATGAGCTCTGAATCCCAGTTCAAGTTTATCAGAGTTTTATGGCACTCAGGTAAATCTATAACAAAAACGAAATCAATAATTGTTTTGTTTTTGAGAAAAGTTTTTTGCAGAGCAACTACATTGTAACTAATTAAATGTAAGTGTAGTAATGTCACTGTAATAATAAGTTGAGAAATTATTTTAAGAGTATGACAGCAAGAAGCTGTGTGTGTTGCAGTATGTGCATCATTTATTGCTCTGTGGAAAACTCACTGATGTTTCTTCTGAAATACATTCTCCAGATCATGCTATGATAGTTGGGAGCAAGCATCTTGTGACTTTTGATGGAAAAATGTATGATTTGGCATCAAAGTGCAGTGTACTTCTTGCCAAGGATTTTGTTCACAGTGCTTTCACTATAATACTAAATGAGGAAACGAGGAACTCCAGATCAGTGTCTGTGGAGCTGAATCAGACTGTGATCACCATCTACCCACGACTAAAGGTAGGAAGATCAAGTCAAACATTTTTTATTTTTGGCAAAAATTTCCTTCAGCTGACAAAAAAAGTTTTAAAAATATTAATGCTCAAAATATAGATCAGAAGCACTCTCAGCCAATGGTTTTAAAGTAACAGCTTCTTAAAAGGAAAATACCTCTCCAAAACAAAACCAGTTTAACTCAAGGGCTGCCTCTTTGCTCTCTGTATATGACAGACACTTTTCAACTTTCCTCTGGTCTAAGAGAATGGCACTGAGAGGGAAACTTTGTGCTTTTTGCTCTTTCAGAAGTTTAACACAGCCCTGTTCTTATTCCCTTAATTCTGGGCTAAGTTGGCCTCATTGCACCTGCAAATCCACTGTGCTTGCCTGTGACTGAACTTTCCCTATGACAGGTGTGAAACTGCATTTTCATTTAAAACAGATATCCAAGATGTATAACTTCTCCTTTATGGAAGAGAACTGCCAAGTCCTGGATCAATCCCTTGAAAACAGTACCATGAATTCAAGGCAAGGAACCAACAAAATAGAAGTATCTGATCAGAAAGGAGTTTCTGTCTCTTGTGACTTCCAGTATGATCTCTGTACTGTCACTCTGGCTGGGTGGCACCATGGTGAGCATCAATCATGCAGCTGTTGTCAGCTGTTAGTCATTTTGCTATCTCTCTGAATTATCTGTATTACTGGTAGTACCAGCATCTGTGCTTTCACTTTTTTTTCCCCTCTTCACTTACAGACACCCTGGAAATGGCCCTAGGCATTCCCAGTAATTGCCAAATAGAGCATGGAATGCACCATTCCAGGGAGAAGAGCAAGGTCTGGGTTACTGTTGATTCAATGCTACAAAGCAGACAGAAATCAGAGGCAGAGGTACTGCAGTCAGCCCAGCCCCAAAATGTCACTGAAATCTGCTCTAGAGCAGGCTCAGCTTGTCAGACCTGCCAGACAACCACAGAGCAAGGCCCAAAACCTCACAGAGTTTTTTGTATACTTGGAATGCATTCATGTAGCATCCATGTACCCCACATTATTCTAAAATTCACCCCCCAAAGATCAGCAGAGAATGGATGTGATGCTGTGATGTGCTCAGGAGCCCATGAGCAGCTGAGACTCCAGAAGGCAATGCAGGCTGGGCAGCTTCCCCTCTTCCACAGGAGGACAGAGGAATCAGAGCCCAGAGACAGCTGCTGTAATATTCCTGCACCTACTCCTGACAATTCCTATTTTACTCCATTTCAATTTTCTCCCAGGGGTTTCAGCTGGGCTTTTTGGTACCAATGACAATGAAGCTGGGAACGAATGGATGCTGCCTAATGGTTCCTTCACTGACAACGTGAAGGAGTTCACCCAGAGCTGGCAGGTAAGGAGCTGAGGGGCTCCTGTGTGCAGGGCTGCTGCCAGAGGGCACTGTCTGACACGCTGGGCTGCCTTCGATGAACCAAAGCTCGAGAGGGAAAACTGCAGCACACTGCATTGTTTTAATGTGTCTAACAAGAGAAAAGGTTGCACCTATTTTCTAAAAACTGCTCAAGAATTCCCTACAAACAGGCATTGAATATTTTTGGCCTAGTTAGCAGTGGCTGTCGTTGATTTTAGAAGAAACTGCTATTGGAGCTAAGTATCCTCGATGTTTTCCTCCTTAGAGCACCTTCTCCTGGAATGCAAGGACAGGTGCCACTAGGTCTGGGCCAAATCTGTACATTCATTACTCGGGCCACAGTGTGAAGTTTTCTTTAGAGCTGTTAGTTCTAGCTGGGTATGTTGAGCCTCTTAATTTTCTTTGTTCTTCATGCTTTACATCTCATCAATAAACAAAACTTTAGAAACAAATCTGTAAGTATTTGAACGTAGATTTGTTTTCCATCCCCACACCCCTAAGTATTCAGACCGTTTTGGAAGTCAGTTACTGACTTGCATAAAAAGACTCCTATAACTACCATAAATAAATGTAACAATTTTATACCAGTAATATTATAGCTCTGCTTAATTCATGTATCCTGTCATCAGCTGCAAATCATCTAAATACACAAATGTGCAGTTGTACAGAACCATTTGTGAACACAATCTACCAAGAAAAGTAGCCTTAACATGCTCTCAAGCCATGTTGAGAAGATCCTCTAAATCCCTTCCAAATCTAATTTTAATAATCTATTACCAAAAAGAAGAGGAACCAGCATCTTACTGCCACAAAGATTTTGCAACTCTTCCATTTATCCTGTCTCACAGATGTCTGAGTTCTGGGAGCAGATATCTCATTTTCAGCTTTATGGCAGTACCTTAGTGTAAAACAGAGAATTGCTTCAAGTGTCTTGTACTTCTTGCTGTTGCCGAGATACATTAATGAGCTTGCAGCCTATGTTTATGTTAATAATGGGGCAGGAACCCAATGTGACTGACCATAGGCACAATTTTCTTTATTGCTACAAATATTAACTTCTGATATAAAAATGCAAAACTCACCAGACATTGAACAAAAGAATCAATTAAAAGCAATCAATAAGAAACTTAGGGTCATACAGAAGCAGGGCAGTCCCGAGTGCCCTTCAGGGGCAGAATGGCTGCCCTTGCACTATTGACTGGGAGGGCTCCCACTGAACTGTGAACTCTGACTGCAGCTTGTTCCCAGGAGCTTTATCACAGCCTCTGTCATGCACTGACCCTGCAAAGGACGTCAGCAGAGCTCCACCACCACAGGGCCAAGGCTGCACAACAGGAAGGGACTGAGTGTCTGACTCCTGCAGGATGAGGGTTAGCACAGAGTAAACTGCCAGTTCATTTTCCTTAGGAAGTGAGGTAACTACAGCTTACACTCGCTTAAAGAACTTCTTGGAGGTGTAATTTTATTGTTCTTTTTTTTAAAGCCACCTTTACCTACGAATAATCCAGCAAGGGGATGAAGCTTTTTTTCCTCCATGACAAAGATTTACTAAAAGCACAACTTTGACCTATCAAATATATATAAAAGAGAACTAGGCAACTACATCTATATAATAGAGAACCAGGCAACTACCTGCTATGTCAGCAACTACACACCAAAATCCTTCAATGAATAACAGAATCAATAGCAAAAGGAAACAAGATCTAATCTGTAAGATGCCTCTCAATATTAATGAACAATAAACAATAGAGCAAGGTACTGAGCTGCCCATATCATCCTTCAAACCAGCTCACACTGGAAATCTGAAGAACTCATCCTACCCTGATGTATGCAAAAAAAAAAAAAAAACCAAAATACACAAACTTCAGTAATTCTGTTTTCCCAGGTGAATAAGTGCAGTCTGGTACAGAAGAAAGAGAAGCCATGCCAAATTACAGCTAAGCAAAACATCTGCAAAGTGTTCTTTGAAGAACCACATTCACTTCTTAGGAACTGCTTCAGAGTTGTAAGTAGAACTTCAGCCAGAAGCACTGTCTCAATTATGTGTCAGACTTCCAAGGAGGTCACAGAACCATTGCAAGGATGTAGAAGTTCAGTTGCAGAGAACTTTAGAAGTAATCGAAACAGCAATCCAGACAGAAAAGGTGTTTTTATCACCATAAATATAAATGGAGTATTTTGACATCCTCAGAGTAGTGGCATGACTGCTCTGCTCTTTAGGATACAGGTCTAGACTTTGGAAACAGAAATAACCTCCTCACCATTAGGAAGGATTTATGAATAAAGGTTTATGAATGGTCCTAACCAGGCAGGGGGGAGGGGACACAACCCAAACCTCTGGGTTTTCCTGCAGGCCCCCCCTAACCCCTCCCTTTGTGCCCAGGTGGAGCCTGAGCCATTCTACACCATGTGCACACAGGACACCTGTGGCTCCCCGGCCCTGGGGGCTGCCTGCAGCTTGGCAGCAGCTTTTGTTCATTTGTGCAACCGGAATTTTGTCCCTGTGGAAATCCCTCCACAGTGGTAAGTTTCATTTCTTTTATCACCCTGACTGCATTGCTCCAATACTTTCATGTCTGTGATGCAAGAACACATGAGAAAATAAAACTAATGAACATGACTGTGGCCATGAGCACATCTGACCCTATTCCCAGAAATGCTCTTCTTGCCTCTTGGCTACCTCCCCTTCCTGCTGTTCACTCACGAGCACACCAGAGCCATCACTGCACACTCTCTACTGCCTTTCTTATTTTGTCCTCACGTGCTGTGTAACAGAGGCAGGAGGATACCTGCAGAATACTGGGTCAGGTCCCCAGGAGCTCCTCCTCTTGGATACTGTTTATGCTTCCATCTTCTTTTGGTCTGAATAATGTATTTGGATTCATATTAACAACAATACATACACAGACACAAAATACTCAGGGACTTATTTTTGTACTTTTCAGTATCTAATAATGAAATTTATCTCCCTTTTCAACCAAGAATATCCAGATTATCAATATTTGTGTTTTAACACAGCTGTCATCCAGACTCCATTGTTAAATGGATTCCTGGAATATAGCCAAGGAAGATGAAAACCCTGAATAGAGCAGTAGCACTTGCTTGAAATTTTTGTAATTACAATCCTCTTCCCACTTCTGTAGTTATTGTGCCAATTAGTGTACTCCAAAAGTGACTGGAACCACATGTGCTGCTAACTGGAGTTCCATTATTGATGCTCTTGCCCAAGTAGTAACTCACTGTATTTTTACAATATTGCAATGGAAACATTTACACCAAATAAATGGAAGAATCATGCAGAAGAGCTAATTATGCTTTTACTTGAAACAAAGCACTTGAGTTTACTCCTTTTATGCTCCGTGCTTTGCTGAGGCTTAGAAATGAAAAGAGGATGGGGTTTTTAATATATGTATTGAAGCATTATTTATTTGCATTTGTAAACTCACTACTATCTCAAAGGACTGATGTGGCGACTATAAACCCATTTGTAGTATACCTTGAAAAATTTACAATTTTTACCTGATTTCTTACCCATTAAGGAAGGGAGTAGTATTTGCAGATGGGTTTGTTGGCCATAAAATAAAAACCTAGAATAAGAACACTCACTGTGTCTGTAAGTGCATCACATCACACTCCCACACACTAAAACAATGTTGGGTGTCAGTATCTGCCTGAGCTGTTCAGGTCACTCAGCTCCTTAGCAGTGGATGATCAGGGCATTTCTGGGCAGCATCTTGTAGGCAGTGAGTGGTTTTAGCTCCAGCAGTTACAAAAACTCTTCAACATATAAATAGGAAATACAGAGACAAATTTTGTTAAATCTGAGTTGACAGAATATTCAGTTGAAAATAAAGTTTTAGAATAGCTTGGTAGCTGAATGATTGCAGTCAGTGTGTGCTGCTAGTTTGCATTATCCCATTTCTGAGGAAAAGGACTGGAATGAAGGTGGACCACAAGCTCAGTTAACGAGAACATGCTAATAAAGAAGCAAAATACGTTGGGGATGTACACATGAATCAACACACTGAAGACAAGAAATACTTTTTCTCTATTTAGCTTATTTCATATATCCAGTTTTGGACACCATTTTACTTAAATTGTGAACCAGTTGAGAGCAGTCCTGGGGAAAAAATGGAAGAGTTGAGGAAAGACATGAGTTAAATCTCTAAACATGTAAACACTCTAAAGAGAAGGAAGTTGAACAGACCAAACTAAGGGAGAATTAGGTTTGACACAATGAAAGACTCTGTAATGGTTGGGTTACTCACACACAGTAACTGATAACCAGCAACAGGCATGAGAGCAAAACAGAAAGTGGCTGTCAGCAGAAACAGCCTCTGCACTATTTCCTAGAAATTCATGCTTGTCAAGGATCTTCCACTGAAATAGCTGAACTACTCAGACCTCATACACTTTAGAAATAGTGCTGCCCTTTTCCTCCTAAATGTGAATTTATCAAACATGAGAGAACCTTACATCTTTATTTCGGTTTAGCGATCTAAGATAAAACCGCATCTAAAATGCTGGAGTACTTTCCCCACCGTGTTTTGATGTCATAAATATATCTGATGCTATTTTCCCTTCAGAGATTTTTTTGTATTTCACTGTAATGAGAGCTTGCATTACACGTAATTTGTACTTACTTATCACTTACCTGGAGTTCATCTCTTCTTCATTTCAGTTCGAGCCAGTTGTGAATGGCAGATAGCAGCCCTGAAGATGAAGAACCCTTTCAACACCCAAACCAGAACAGTTATTTTAGGCAGACAAGCTAGAGGCAAGAACAGGGAGAGAACAGTAGAAGTGTGAATGCATTAGTGTTAACTGTGAATATAGTGAAGTATATATGGTATAAAAGGAAAGCTTTCCACCCAGAACCCCTTAGGGCAAGAGGAATTATTTCAGTATATTGACAAGAAACTATAATCAACCAGAAGAAATCTGACAGGAAAGTATCAGTTACTCTAAAAAATTTCTCCCATTCGGTGGCAAAATTGCCTGTCCACAAGCCTTAAACCATAGCACAAATACACTGAAAATCTGAGAAAAGCTCTCTTCCAGCTCAGATTAGTACAAGCGGACTACTTTGTAAAAGCAGCATTATCAGCTTAGAGTCAACAGAGATGCTGACTTCTTTTTTCTCCAGAAATGAAACTCCACTGTTCAGCGGTTCTGGAGAAAGTTATCTGTCTTTTCCAGGGAAGTGCTCCAACACACAAGAAGGCTAAGATAGAAATAAGATGGGTAAATAATGGAAAGCAGTTAATATTTTTTTCATTTTTATGCTGGTTGATTTTTCCCTCATTAATGTACACACTGTTAAATGAGAAACAGCCTTCTTGGCTTCTGTGCACCAGTTTCACATTTTCCCTTTGTGTCTTTAGAAACCCCTTGTCAGCCATCAGCTGATGTGTTGGGAAAAGGTGACCAATATCTACCCTACCCATGAAGTAACCTTAGGGTGTTATTGCTGCTGTTGTGTGAGTGTCTCACACATGATGAATCCCCTTCTGTGCTGTAGGTCACTTGATATAAAAATTGCATCACCTTTCTCCACACAGTGCCTGGAATGCAGCTATTCCTTGGTGAAAGGTAACGCTGCAAAGGCAATGTTTGCGTAATATGCAAACACTGAAATAATGGTGTTTGGTACTCTGACATCATGCTAATAAACATTTGACTGACTTATTTTTATGCTGGAGTACATTTTTATTGATTATTTGTAACAACAAAGTTGCACTGACCTCTACAGAGAGTTGGCACTGCCTGGGTTTGGCTCACAGAAAAAGCAAGCAGCTGCCTCTTATCTCGTGTGTGCTGCTGCAGCTGCACTCGCTTTCTGAACACTTACTCTCTAGCTTGATACAAATTAAAACATGGTTCCTACACTAGTCAGGAAAAATCCTGCAATTTTCAGGATTCCCACACACATTAGATGCTAGAAATCAATTCTTCCTCTGTAATAATTTTATACCTGCATCCTTGTAAAAAGCCAAAATAGCAATAAATATTTCTGGAAGCTACAGAATATTTATGCTAGTTACTGATTTAAAAAACCACAATTTTCTCCCCAGTCACTGAATGTCACTTCACTCCCCAGCTAAGCACACCAAGCATCTCTGAAAATGTCCTGTGGTGACAGTTTCAGAAACAAAAATATCAGCAAGTAGAGGAAAAGACTGAGAAGAGCTCAGTCAGCAATACAGAAATACAGGAATTTAACTACATGCTAACTGCAGACAGCAACACTGAGCTGGCTGCAGACACCAGGTCTCTAAAAGCTGCATGTAACTTATCACTTGTAATAAAGAAGCCACTAACTACCAATAAACATTTTTAACTGCAGCCATGTCACTCAGTCCAGTTGTTTGGTATCTCTGAGCTGTTCCTAGGTTCTCCACATGCACAGTTCCTGTCTAGATACTCTTCAGAGTCAGGAACTTGTACAGGCCCTGGACACACCTCAAACCCTGAAGCTCAGCAGGAGCCAAACTCAGCCCCACTCCAACCCTAGAGCCACCGGCCAGCTGGAAACCCTGCTGACCCCTGGGCTGGGCTGGCCACCCCAGTGACCCCATGGGCTGGGCTGGACACCCGAGTGACCCCATGGGCTGGTAGGGACACCCCAGTGACCCCATGGGCTGGTAGGGACACCCTGCTGACTCCATGGACTAGGCTGGACACCCCAGTGACCCCATGGGCTGGTATGGACACCCGAGTGACCCCATGGGTTGGTAGGGACACCCCAGTGACCCCATGGGCTGGTAGGGACACCCCAGTGACCCAGGGCACTTGCCTGCACACAGGGCATGTATGAGACACCACCTGAACTGAGCAGGGCTAACAGAGCCACCATCAGGGGTGAGAGAAGAAGAAAAGTAAAAAAAAAAAAATTCCAAAAGACCCCACACTTAAATGAAGTGTTCAGGTCATGTTCATAATTGGAGTTTAGCACTGATTCACAGCTGTCATGAATAAAGCCTTATCTCCATGTTTCTGCACTGGCAGCTGTGCCTCTCCCCCATCTGACTCTGTGTTAATGCAAAGGCAAGTGCTCTGTCACACCTGCTCACCACTACCTGCCACAAACACAGCAGTGGCACAGGCCACGGGGTTCTTCACTGTGTAAACCTTTTTATGAACCACTAAAACCATCCAGCCAGACTGTTTTTAAGTATGCCTTATTTGCTGCATGGTAATGTCTCACCTGGGTCCTGCCTAACAGAGGAGAGAGAGATGGCAGCTCCTATCAGCAAACACAAGAGCAGAGACAGGGGGGTGTGGGGAGCCCATTCCAGGTGTCCCTGCAGGGCAGTTGCCATGCCCACACCAAACAGCCCTCGGGCCAACTGAGAGACCTTTGTGATTTCTCATGGATGTGAACCTCTGGAGAAGAGTCACCTTGGAAAGGTTTGACTGAAGCATTTATCAGATCAATCCATCAGCTTCAGTACTTCAAAACTGGCTTTTATCTCTGCACTAGGCCTGGCTTTACCAGGACTAAACTTTCAGTGGATAACTACTGGCAACACTGCACATTACTGAGCACCTTGACTGAAGTAACCCAAACTGTGTCTGCCTCAGATGCAGTCATGCAGTCTATAAACGATGTTATATGGCAAACACATGCTGTGCACTGCATATCTCATGGGTCTCCCCAGCACAGCACACCCAGGAATTCCTGCCTGTAAGTGCTGTGAGAGCACTTTGAGCACACCTGCCCACAGCTGTGCCTGCAGAGCACACACAGCTTCAGGGGTGCTTCCCAGTGCAGTGTTAGTGCTTACAGCTCACCCCCAACATGTTCTTTATAGAGAATCCCACAATCTATAAAGGTCACAGAATATCTACACCAACCCCAACACAGATGGAACAAGAGCTCAGCTTTGACCTCCTCCTCAACACAGGGCTACAGAAGCCCCTTATCCTGTAACTCCTCAGTTACATATTCTGCTATGTAACAACAACAAAAATCACAAACCCATGTTCTAACTGCAGAATTTGAGACACAAGGTGAGGAAAAGGAGAATTCCAAGTACACAGCAGGACCCCACAATGCTTAACTGTGGAAAGCCAGAAGCAAGGCCCTTCAGCCACCATCAGCCTCTCATTAGGTGAAGTACAACTGAGCTGGGAGTCAAAGCAATCTCCAGCAGCCTTTTGTTTAGAATTACAACACTCACCCTGGCTACAAGTGTCTTTTGCTTCGAACTCCTAGGAAAATAATTTTAATATGAACTAGTTACCAGGCAATATGGCAGTCACATGGATTATTTCTAAAGGCTACAGCACTCCACAAACAGATTTTTCCAGAATTACAAGCAATAAATAAAGCCAGACTGCCAAAAGTCTTTATCTTTGTATGTCTTGGCATTTCATCAGCAGGATCTCAAAAGCACAGACTTCCACTATCCAACTGCCTGTGATGTGGTCTGGTTTGGAACAACAAACTCAAGACTGGAATTGCACTCTGAAATCCAGTCCTTAGTCTGCAAAGAACTCAAATCTTTAAAGGGTGCTAGTTAGTTTCCACATGCTTTGAAAACCTAGTCCCACAATTAAAAAATTTAATTACTACCATTTGATTTTCATCTTAAATTGTAGAGCATTCAATCAGAGAGTCTCTTCTCTTCCAATATGCATTCCTAATTAACATAACTCTATTGCTGGACAATACTGTCCCCCATCACAAAGCCACTGCACACAGATATTGCAATCCATTTGTCAGGACCCAAATTCTCTTTAGACAAAATGGAAAATAAACAGTAGTAACATTTCTACTTTTTAAGTTTCTTGATGTGACTTCATAGTTTGATTTTTTCAGAAAAGGAAATATAAGAATAGAATATAATTTAGAATGATTTAAACAATTAAAAATAGCATACACTGGAAGAAAAAAACCTTCAGAAAGAAAAATGCACTTAGGGACAGAACACTTGCTTGTGGAGGTAAAAAGTATTTACATCTTGCACCTGAAGAACCTATTCCAAGGAATCCAGCATCACATCTTCTCATTAACTTCACTTCACTGGAACAGAGGGGGCATTACCACTTTCAGTATTTCAGAAACTAGAGAGGTATTTTAAGTACAAGACACTGCTAATTGTTACCAAGAGACACCTGTCTTACAAGCCATTTACAAACATGGTGATTACTGAAACAGAAAACACAGATGAAAACAATTATTTCCAAGCACAGCCTAATTAGACTGAAACACATTTTGCCTTGATGCCAGGCACTGAGTTCACCCTGGTAACAGGAGTCCTGTGCAGCCCTTGCTGCCATGAACACCCTGCTGTACAACAACTGCCTCAACACGAGCCCCCCAAACAGCAGCTAACACACACAGAAACAAACACACAGCCTTTTTAATAGCATGGACATCTTAATCAAAACATCGAACAGGCACTGCTCAAACATGTTGGTATAAAAACACTGGGAGACATGAACTGTGATTATTATCAATAAGCATTGGTCCCTACGATTCACCGAGCCAAACTTCTCACTTTGGTTTACTCCAGGAGTGGTTACACAGAATAGTCCAGTGTTCTGCACCAAAAAGCAAAAGAAAACAAATTTCCAGTTCTTTTAGGCAGAAAGTAAAAGTATTAGGGGATGACTCTGTGCAAATCCTCCACTTCAAGGTTCCACATATTCTTATGAATGGGGTTTTCAGAGAGATCTGTCATCTTTATTGCTCGAAGAATGGGCTCGGGACTGCAGGACCGCACCACACCCATCACCATTACATACTTCCCTAAAAAACAAGTAAGCATTAAATTTAATTAACCTTTGCATTATCATTTAAATTCATAAACCAAATTACTTAAAGCCAAGTAAACAGTGCAAATTGAAGATGCTGATACCTGTATGAAAACTCAAGGAATGAAAATTGCTTATAACTAAACTTCAGAAAAAGGCTTCATTATCTGTACAGCCACTTCTATGGCATATTTAACTACATTTCCACATACAGTAAGAGCCAAACAAACACAAAGTTGCCCTGCTGTGCGAGTGGACTGAGGATAGGTCAGAAGGCTGAAGTTTTAAGAATGGGTCTTTTTTCCACCACATTTTCTGCAATACTGCAGACCAACACTTCTCCATTTGAACTGGCAGTTCTGATGAAGGGAAGGAAAATAAAGCAAGAAAGTGAAAAGAAAAATAGGAGAAGAAATCTCTCTCCTTGTTCAGGGCCTCCTGCAGGGGGCCAGGCACGGCCGCTGGGCCTGGCCGGGCGGAGGGGATGAGCCGAACCACGTTAGAGCGGGGGTCCCCCGGCCCGCGGTACCTGCGCTGAGGCACGGCCGGCCCTGCGGCACCTGCTCCACGCCCAGCACGGTGAAGGCGCCGCTGCCGTCCTGCAGCCGGGCCGTGCCGCCTTCGGTGCCGCGCTGCACCTCCAGCACGGTGCCCTGCATCCACACGGCCCGCAGGGCCAGCGGGGCCCGGCCCGCCTCCGCCCGCCGCAGCTCCCAGATGCCGCCCGCGCCGCGCTCCGCCCGCCGCAGCTGCGCCGCCAGCACCTTCACCGGCGGGCCCGGCGGGCCCAGCGCCGCCCCGGCCATGCTGAGGGCGCCTGAGGGCGCGCAGCCGCTGAGGGAAGCGCGCGGGCCGCCCCGCCCCTGAGCGGCGGCAGCGCTGCAGCTGCGCAACGGCACGGCCCGCGCGGAACGTGAGCTGCCGTGCGCGGCGGGGCTGTGAGGGCGCGGAGCGCAGGGGGTGCCGCCGCTGGTTCAGCCGCCCCTCGGTGCAGAGCGCAGGCGGTGCCCCCGCTGGCTCACCCGTTCCGTCGCTGCGGAGCGCAGGGGGTGCCCCCGCTGGTTCAGCCGGCCGTCGCCCTCGGCTGCACCGTGTGCCAGCCCCCCGAGCCACCGCCCCTCACCTGGATCAGCCCAGAGCCTAGTGGCCGTCATTTTACCTGGCTTCAGTTCAGGAGCGGCCCTTTCGTGCAGAAGGCAGGGTGAGCTGGGCTCGGTGCTCTGCCTCGAGCCGAGGGTGCCGCTGAGCGCTGCCCCTGGCCCTGCCGGAGCCAGCCCGGCTCCCCCCCTGCTTAGCGGCACCGGGACACGGTGTTCACTTGCGAGTTGATGGAGCTCCGTTTTCGTGAGAAAACAGGAAAATGCACATGCTGATTTTCCCAGGGATGCTCTTCTGGGGAAATCCGGAGCATAATGTACTGAAACCACGGGCAGTTTTAATATGGGAGACTTGAATTCCAAATCTTTAACCAATTTATTTACTGTCTGTTTATATTACCGACAGACTAGTTCACTTTGCTGTAGTCTGGTATTCTTGAAATGTTTTCTTTTGGGTGGGTGGGTTTATATTTCATTTAGAAAATAAGCCAAGAAATAAGGTAATGAAGAAACAGGAGGGTGGAACAAAGACAAGAACCAGGAAAACCACAAGGATGGGTTCATTACTTTCACAAGTCCTATTACCTACAAAAGTGCAGAATGGGTAAAAATACACTGATTGCAATCATTCTTTAGAAAAGCTTTTGTTCTCTGTTAAAATAGGCAGTTACTTTATTTTAAAAATCTGTTTTTTCCTGAGTAGCAAAATACATCAAAAGACCTTTTTACCTACTCACCCATCATGTTGTGAATTATTTATTCAGGCCTTTTTTTTCCAAATATATTTTCTGTTTGGAGACATTCTGTAAATGGGACCGTATTCTTTTTATAGTGTAAGGAAGCAGTTAATTTTTTGTTACCACTTACAGTAAGAATAAAACATAATATTGGTAATAACAATAAAAACACTGACATCTAAGCACAATACAGAACCATGTAATCTGGCAATCAAATCATATAGCTTACAGGAATAGAAAGACATTAGATGGTTACTGTATATGAATGCACGATTTGAGCAAGGCTCACAGGAGAATATTTGTAATTTATGCCCTTAAGCTGCAGTCACTTGACAGCATCAATATTTAGTTTCACATAAAAAAAAATTAATTGTGCCAAATATTGATAAAAGTATTGTATTCCTATTTGTTACTGCATAATAGGAGTGTCTAATGCTTATTAAGCCATTAAATCTACAGATCAAGGCAAGACCCCTACAAGAGTGTAATCTTCAGGAGAGACTAAAAGGTCCCTTTTAAAAGATTTGCCTTCAAGAAACGGTGTTATAAGAAGGGCAAAAGCACTGGCAACCTGCATCAAGAAATGGATTTGTTTTCCTAAACCAGAAAATCCTTATCTTTCAGTAAAATGCATAGTTATGCTGAATTATCTGCAAAGCTCTTCCCCAAGAGCTGGTGCAGCTCAGCACAGACACATTCTGCAGCTGCAGGGAAAATGTCTGAGGCCTCAACAGACTGATCTGGAGGTGACCCCACACTTCATCCTCTCATTTAAGGGTAGCAGAGGAAGCTCAGCACACACTTGGAAAAGGCACAGAGTTGGTGGCTGGCAGGCTCTAAATTACACTGGATTAAACATGAGAGCATGGAATGAGAGAGTTTTGGTTTGTATGGATTAAAAAAGAAGGAATCCATCTCCTGCCTGCTACTACAGCATGCACCTCAGGCAATCTTCAAGGACATTATTCCTCAGGCTGACACACATGAGATGGTCACAGTGTGGGTGACAAAAGGCCAGACTACACCTAGAGAGCACAGTCCAGATGAGAGCAGGAGTCAGGGCTCCCTCAATTACCCTGGCAGGGTTTTGTTGGTATGGTGCCAAGAGAACTTAGAAAAGAATTTGACCCCAGATCTCTGTGAAAAGAGATTTCCAAAGAAGCAGCAATGTGAAATTTTCTGTCGAGCTCAGACTTTTTTGTGTTGCCACTGACAGTACTACTTAAAATAGAAGTAATTCCCTGCTTCTCTCCCTAATTCTGGTAAAAGGCTGATATTACAGGAGCAGAAAAATCCTTCTTTCCCTTGGCCAGGAAGTCTGATCTTTTACAGCCTTTCATTCTACCTGAAAGAGTTTTTAAAAATCCTTCTTTCCAGTCCATTGGCCAATGTGTACAGAACAGGTTCTTCAATTTTATTTCTCTTTCCTAGTACTGAGAAGTTACAAAATGGATTTCAAACAAATTTTAAATCATTTTTCCTAGGATTTGGAATCCAAGTAATCATAAAGTTCTTTTTTTTTAAATTTTATTTTTAGTACTTTGTATGCACTTGCTTTAGAAATAGATCTAGCTAGGAGCTCCACAGCTGACTGCAAGAAAAGTCACAATGTGTGGAGCTGAAAAATACATAGATCATAATGGTTATGTCTGAATGGCCCACAAATGTCCATAAAACAGATCTGTAAAAAACCCTTGTCTCTGGTCAGCCCAGAAACTCATAGGATTCAGAGGATTCAGAACTCAGAGGATGTGACTGGAGCAGGCCAACACCTTCTCTATTCTGGCATCTCCAGCAACAGTGCCTGCCACAGTCACAGAGCAAAGTGCAATGACATGACTGAGCCTTTCATGTCCTCATGCAGAAAAAGGAAGCAGCACATGGGAGCTCAGCATCACTGAAGGAAGATGTGAAAACAATCCTTTGCAATAATTACTCTGCAAGTGAGGGCTCTGAGACTGTCTTCCTTTCCCTGGTATTCATATTTGACCTTTAAGAGATCTGGCCTAATTTAGATTTATTTTCTTACATTGCACACAGAACAATATGACACAAACACAAGAATATAAAATTCCATTGTTCCTGGTGTTTGTTTTGTATTGCATAAAAGATGCAGTGTGGGCATACTGACTGAAGTCTGGAAAAACATCCTTCAAGGGGTTTTTTTTTTTTAGACTATCTCATCATCACTGAATTTAATTAATGATTTGAAATTAATGGATCAATGAGTTGAAATTAATGGATTAATGGATTGGAAGTCAGTTGTATGTACATCCCTAACATGAACATCAGCTGCCTGTAATTTGTGCTTTGGGGCAGAGCAGTCTGGCAGATGGATGCTAAATTGTGTTTGACCAGGAATTTCAAAAGACCTGGAGCCAGCAAAGGCTTCTGCTGAAACAGGAGAACTCTAGGTGCAACCTGCCACGGTTTTAATTAGGAGGTGGCTCTGAATAAGTGGTATTTTAGATGTGACTTGGACAGGGCAGGTAAATGTGAGCAACAGACATCAGAACCCCCCCCACTCCTTACAACAACAAGAAGAGTCTGGCCTCTCCCATGGTAT
The DNA here is from genome assembly GCA_024362935.1 of Setophaga petechia. Lineage (NCBI taxonomy): Eukaryota > Metazoa > Chordata > Aves > Passeriformes > Parulidae > Setophaga > Setophaga petechia. The sequence goes on along the minus strand of JANCRA010000027.1, from coordinate 3,187,590 downwards.
CATCAAACCAAAACCTGCACTTAGGAGTGACAGAGGAATCACTCTAAGATATGGTGGCCTAATTTTGTGGCAAATACCATCAACCAAAGCATTAGCAAGGCATCCCCAGGGCTCTTTTTCTTTGAGAACCTAATATAGATGCTCTGCATCACATGTGAGCTTGTGGAATCTCTGGAGGATTATGGCAAGAGACTTCCTGTAGCTGCCAGGAGCTGCCAGCTGCACCAAGTGTGTGGAGAGGAACAACAGCATCTCCTCAGAGAGTGGGGGGAAACCTCAGCTTGTACAGGCAGTCTTAGCATGAGAAATTATTTCACTGCTCCCACTGGCATGCAGACTTAGCCAGTTCCTGTCACTCACCACACATCCCTGCCATGGGGCCTGCAGGCTGTAAAAAGGGCAATGCTGTCCTGCTTAGCTGACTCATTTCATTTACAAAGAATGCTTAGAGGAAATAATTAGAGAACTGCAGTTGTGTTCTGCAGAAGTGGGTGTCACCTGTTGGTTTCTTTCCATGGTATATAAATGCTGGTGTGTAAATTAAATAAATCAGTGTTCTATGGAATAGGAATATAACACGATTAAAGAAAAAAAATAATCAGTCTTTACTTTACCAGTATTGTTTGCTGCTCTGGAAATAGTCTGCAGAGCTGGCTTCCAGATGGGTTTATTCAAACTCCTGCACAAGAAAAAAGAACTCTTTAAACAGGAAACATGAATGCTACACAAAGCATTAGAACTTCATCCTGACTGAAGCTGGGCCAGTAGCCAGGAGACTTGTGTCACTTGCCTTTTTGATTGAATTTCACTTTTTAAAAGAATTGGGTATTTAGCAAAAGTTTAACAAGACTGGAGAGTCCCTATAATCAGGGTAGGGGAACACAGATCACAGAGCCTTCCCTTGGCAGCTGCTGCTCTTGCACAAATACACCACACTGATTAACATGGTCAGCACCCAGTTCACTCAGCAATGTGACAGAAGAATAATTTTCCTAAAGAACAGTAAGCAGCAGAGTGACATTTTACTTTCAGAAACTTAAAGTCTAAGTTGTCAAATAGAAATCTACATAGAAGCCAGTAAGGCTGAGAAGTTACAGCCATTCCATTGGCAGGATTCTGTAATAATCAAGGCAATATTCAAAAATCCATGAAATGAAGTTCTGGTGCTTAGCAGGGAGACGCTTTTAACTAATAGTCAAATTTTCATGCAGGCAAGATCTTTCTCAGGTCCAGTCAAAAATACTGTCTCTCCCTATGAACTTTAGCTTGTTTACACTAAAAACATCACAGCTACAGCACCACATTGGATTCACAACAAACAACTGAATGACTGAAAACGCAAAAACAATATAAAGAGGAAATCAACAGCAGTGAAACTTTGTTGGAAGCTGCTCAACAATAGCACTTACATGGTTTTGTGCACATACATGGACTGGGACCTAAAGCAGCTCGAGTTTCCAGTTTCTTATCACGATGTGCATTCTGTAAGGCAGGAGTCAAACCCAGAAGTGCTTACAAGCCTGGATGCAGAATGCATTTATTGCCATAGCCCCCACAAAGAGCAGCCTGCTCCCCAACTACTGGCATGAGTGAATGAATGAATGAACAAATGTTGGCATGTTAATAGCAGAAATTTAGATGGAAGTCACATTAGTATATGAATTCACAAGGCCTACTTATCTCTTAATAGGTCTAGGAGAAAATATAAAATGTCATGTTAAATCACAGAGTTCCTCCTAAATCAGAGCACTTAGTGTATAATTGATGAAGTATGTTTTCACATTCTTAGGTTTCTTTTATTTATTAAAAAAGTCAAAAGACACAAGACTGCATGAACCAATGGGAAGACATCTCATCTGTTCATTTTGGAAAGACCTCTACAAGCCATATGGAAATGTCACGTTTTAAAATACAATTTGACATTAAAATGTCACAAACTGCCTCCACCTCTTGATTTAAGTAATTTTAATCACAGGTTTTAGTTTGTTTAGTTTGTACACCACCTTATGTTAAGCACTATGCTGAAACTCTGTAATTTAGACCCCTCTCTTTCCCCTAAGCCCAGAATATGCAAGGTCAAATATGAATTTAATGGAATGAAGGTCAGAATTTTATTGCTGGCATTCGCTGTTATTGAACAGTCATCACTGGCATCTGATCCATGAGCATCTCAGTTCTCAGCTTTTGTGAAGGCAAATACTGGTGCTCCTAGATTTTAATCAGCTCCTCCAGTAAGACTTTAAAACCTCATGGTATGAACCAAACAGGGAAACAAACAAATCAGAGAAACATAGAAAGAAACTGTGAAAAGGACCTACTTCAAGGAGAAATATTAAAATAACTTTTTATATACAGGTAAGCTGACCTTTCTACTAAACTAAAGGTTGTGTGAAGTCTGCAGTGAGGCAACTATATATCTACCTGAATATATTTAAATATTTACTGATTACTCATATGAAAATATTTGATTTTTATAGAAGGCTAGAAGATGGCATATAGTGTGCAACACAATGGTTGTATCTGAATGTAGCTCTATATAGGGCTGCCTTTCAAACTAAACAAAACTTGGACTTGAAATTCAAATGCAACCAAAAAAAATGACTTATCAGGGATCCAAATATATTGAAGCCAAAAACTTAGCAAGCTTTCAGCTTGTCATGAAAAGCAGCAGTAAATGATAAATGCAGACCCAATACACCTTATTTTAAAACCTGACAAGCCCACAAAACCAGGCTTGCAGTAGTGCACTCTATTGCAAAAGCCATCAGTGCTTGTTTGTTCAAAATAGAAACTGTCAATACTGTAAGAGCCAAGCAGGAGACATCAGTTCAGTGCAGATGGTGCCTCAGACTCATGCAAATGTCACAGAGTGTCTGTGCAGGGCTGGCAGGACACCATGTGCACATTTTTGGTTGCACCTTTGGAGTTTTGATGTTTCAAACATCAAGCATTTATATTCAAGTAATTTCAAATTTTACACAGGAGCATTTGAAGAGCTGAAGCTCTGCTACAATTTGAACAACTACAAAGAGACAATAGATGAGATCAGACAATAGACACTTGAGAATGGAAAAAGGCAGCACGTGACCTTGGATTTGCAAGGCAAAGCTTGGCAGATCTTGGGCTCCACTGCCGGTTACAGCTTCATTTATGAGAAATCATCTTGGCGAAAGTGAAAGGCACATGCATGGGTTTTGTTCTCATCTACAGATCTCTGATTTGCCAATAAGTTATCTAGACTGCTATAAAATAATACTGTGATTACTAATAACCACAAGATGTGTGGTAGGTATTTTCATTTTTGTTGTTTTCATAGATTTTTAAGGCAGAGGGAGACTTGAACAGTTGACCCTACTGTTTGACACAGACCACTGGTTTATTTGCATTCTGGTACCTCTGGGTCTTCCTTTGCTGAGAATTCAGTGGTGTTTCAGTGCACTGCAGACCACAAGAGCTTCCAGCACTCACCAGTGGAGCTAAGGAGGCTGAAGCACACGCACTACTGCTTTCATGCTGCCATTTAATGGAATCAGTTTTACATTCATTTCTGGCAAATGAAATACTTAAGTGAGTGTCTGGGGATAGCAAAAATAGTCTCCAGGCCCCTTTTCTAGTCCATCCAGATTTGTGAACAGCAGTTAAGCATATTGATGAAGGAATTAATACCTTTGGGCAGATATTTTGCAAATGCAACTGAGCTGGCTCCATTCACTCTCCAGTTCCACTGCTCTTCCCTGCCTGGAAAAAATAGGCATTTATGTATGTAGGTTAGATTCAGAATACATAATGTGGATAGTTCACAAACCACTTTGGCTGGCCCAGTTAAATAACAGTATATACTGCTCATAAAACCACTGCTGCTCAGTATCAATCACTGATTCTTCTGACTCAAGGGTGCATTCCCTGTTTTGATGGGTATACAGTGCCTTCTGAAAAATGCTCCACACTTCAGACCTCCTGTGGTATCAGCCCAAGTAATGGTCACTAGCAACTTCCAAAATCAAGGCTGGGAGGATCAGTCCTTAAGAAAATCTCTGAAGTTTACAGTCACAGGAATGTTCATTTAAATAGTGCCACATTTTACTCAAAACTGGCAGTGTTTGATCAATGTCCCTTTTGCTTGTGGCAACTTTCCCTTCTGTTTCTTAGAAATGTCATTCTACTACCCTGGGTTCTGGCTGGACACATGATGTCTGGGGAAAACAAAATCTCCAGCCAAAGAAAACAGAACTGAAAGTAACTGGAGAATCGTTCTCATTCATCTTTTGATCTGTACAATAGATAGATGCATTTCCTTCTAAAGTCTGCCTTTCCCAGATGTAAAGCAGTAAAGCTCCACCAGTACTTCTGCAATTTCCATCACACAGCTGTGGAGTGCTGTGAACTAACATTTGTAAAGAGTAATTGTAAAGTCATAAAAGGAGCAGTGCCATGCAATTCTTACTCATAAACTGTGATAAAAGTTTCTGTCCTTGAATTCCAAGCATTTTTCATGTTTTGCAATGCCCTCAAATTATAGTTTATGGTCTGTAATCTTACACGAAGCTTGGCTAAATTCCTGGTAGATCAGTAGGAAAGAGTGTATTTGTTTATTATTTCATCAGACAAGTTGCAGATATATGCCTTAGGAGCAATGCTTTCATCTTTCCTGGTATCTGTCTCTTGCAAGCTCATACTGAAGAACATGGTTTTCATTTGCTGCTTTTCATTCACACATTGATATTGTCTATAAATGTCTGGATATGTTAATGCCTCGGCTCAATAGCTCTCAAGTTGTATCTTCATGTTGCAGCTCTGCCTAAATGGGCAGACTGTGCATTTCAGATGGTAAGAAATGAACAGGCTCTGCATGAAAAGACCTCTGTAAAGAAAAAAGTTCTCTCCTGGGTCAATCCCTGTCCAACATCCCACTGAGTGGCAGGAGAGAACTTCTGCTTGTTTTTCCAGCACTTGTTCTAAGTGCTACAGCTTGGCTGGGCACAGTTTGGCCTCTGGAAGCAGGTGAGCTCTGATCATACAAGTACAAGAGTCCTGTGAAGGTGGGGTGAGACCCCTGAACTGCAGACCCAGAAACTCTGCAGTGTACCCAGGCATGCCCATGCCCTGGCAGGATGGTGTCCTGCTGCTGCACAGCTGACCCTGGTTCCTGACTGCCTGGGACAGAAGCACTTCCTGATACCTTTACCTGCCCCCCTTCCTCTCTTCTTCCTTCAGTGTACACAGACCCTGCAGTAAAACCCTCTCAGTCAGAAGGAAAGGGAACTCTTTATTGCATTGAAATTATAAAGCAACAGATGACTTGCACCTGGGAGGTACTGCAGCTGCATTTCATCAGGCAGGAAATGTTGCATAGTCACAAAATGTTGCATACAGGAGAACTGAGACTACTTGTTTTTAACCCTCTGCCCTGTTAGGGCATCAGTTTCCAAAGACAGACTGGGTTTTCTTACTTGCCTAGAACTCAGGGCTACTTCTTTCTGGTCCAAACCTGTTGTTAATTCTAACATTTACTTGGCTACTGCAGCTAAGGCTGAATAGTCATTTAACCTCATACGTTGTGCTTAGAATATATTCTAGGAAACTTTAATTAGTTCATGCTTTCATCTGACATACACTTACATTTTAAAAAGAATATTTTTTAACATAGAACACCAATTCAGTATGGTTTTCCTTCCCTCAGTATTGCTAGTTTAATATTTATGGAACAATTGTCACTATTTTTTCCATCACAATCTAGTAATAGAGGCTTGAAGTATTTCTCATCCCTTCAGAGACTTCATTAGAGACATTTTCTTAAAGAAGTATCATTATTTTTTCAACCTCCTCAGTTTTATCCAGCAGTTTACTAGTGAGATCTTTTGTGGGAATGTGGGTGCTTCAGGCTTCAGTCTGGGGAATCAGGCTCAAAGCCCTCCCTGGCATGGACTCAAGGACATGCTTCTCAAGCTTACTTTGAAATTAAACTGAAATACCTCACACCACAAACCCATAGAATGAAACATTCTCTGGTCTTCCTGTGAACTTGCTTAGTTCACAGAAAGGCTTTCAAGAGCCACTGACCTACAGAAAGAATGGGCCTTGCCTTTAGGCCTGCAGGCTGGGGCTTTGATTTAACAGAGGTGAGCCACTGACATCTGTCTCAGCTTCAAACACCACTTCAGTGGCTTATCTGAGAACTGGTTAATGTGCAGTAACAGCTCTCAGAGGGGTCACCAGGATCCAGTGCTTCCCAGCCACAAGTGACTGCTCTAGATGTTAAGTTCCCAAATACTTAACAAATACTCCTCATTCCCTCTCAGTGAGAGGAGACTGCCACTTACTTGTTAGAACAACTGCAAGAAAAGGGAGAAACTGAAGTTTGACTGCTCTCTGCCAAGCAGGGGCACAAGTCCCACTTTTCCACATTCTGAGGAGGTCTAACTACAAATCAGCTGCCCCAGCAATGTTCTCTTGGCTTGCTCCATTTTTAAAAGACTGCCTTTCTTCAGACACCCATTTTTGAAGAACCTCAAGGGAGGAAAAGCTTCAGCTCTGTAGACAATAGTTCCTTACTGGCTGCTTGCATGGCACACTGGCTCTTTGGATCTCCTTTCAAAGAAACTCAGTGCTCTCAATGTACACCACAGAGGACCATAAACAGGTCCAGCACTTTGTCTCAGAAACCTCCAACTTTTCTTGGGCAATGCTCAGTGTTGTGACACACTTCTTTTCTGGCTTTTAGCCTAATTAACTAGAACAAGTTCACCAGGCAGTGTGTTTCAGAGCAGGGCTGAAATCCATGTCCCATTCAATGCTGAAGCTATTGGCTTGTCTTTCCTTGCTGTGCCTGTTTCCTGATCTTTGAGTGTAAAGCTGGTCCTTGTAAAAGGGTTTGTCATACACAAATGACAAGTGTGGTTTAACCAGCACATCACCTTGTCTTTCACCCAGCGACCTGCTCTTGTCACACTTGAGAGACAAGCAGAGCAGTCAGAAAGACAAAGCACATCTCTGCCCTGGAAAAGCCATGAGGGCTTCTTGCAGTCAAACCTTTCCTGTTTGCTGTATTATGTGAGTTCACTATAACAGAGTGTAATGATTGCTGACAAAGGATGTAAATAATACACACGAGATACAGCAGGGGATGAAGAGGGTGGACACTGTTGAAAATTACTTGGATGATAAAAGAATCAATTGAGAAGATGAATTTTCAACACATTGACTCATTCAGATGGAATAATTTGAAAAAATTTGCAGTGATCATCCAGACTCTTCTCTAAAGCATAACTTATGACAGATAATGATAGATAATAATAGAAAACTAGTAAAGATCTTGTGAACTCTGAGCCTGTAATTACTTGCACAGTAATAAGCTGGAATGCTTTTAGATGTCTTCAGCATGCAGGGTTGAAAACATAGTTTTTCCCTCCAGTAGAGGGGGCTTGGCAGTAAGTTTTCTAAACACAAAACCAAATGATTTCTTCAGAAATTGAGTAATACTAACATTGAACTGACTTTTGTAGGAACTTGCACAGTATTATAGGTAAAAACAGAACTTCCTCCAAACAAGAGATTTAAATATAAACGGACACAATTCCAGTGAGTGTTTTTCTGGCTATCTTGGTTTGCCTTATTTCTCAGTGTGGCTTTTCTATTTCAGCAGAAAACCCCTGCAGTTACACCTGACTGGCAGTGTGAAAGTTCCTGTTAAATCTGTCCCTGTAAAACACTTCAATACATGCACAAGAAAAAAACCAGAGAAGGCACTAAGGTAAAGTCCTGGTGGAAACTTTTCCAAGCCACAACAAAGGTGTGTATTTGAAGGCAGAGCATGTCTTCTGAGTAGTCCAGGAGTTTGCAGTACAGTTATTTGAGGCCATAAACAATTGACAGAAATCTGGATGGCCAAAGAGACATTGGCAACCTCACAATATGGATGAGACCAAAACTGTGGATGTAATCCAAGGCTGTACAAAAGCCCATCTGAAGCTAATGCTTAGTGTTAGGTTGCACACACTGTTATGAAAAGACAAAAGAGTGACACAAATTTCCCTTTAAATTAAAACAGGCTTGCTAGTCATCTGGTAAATTCCTCTTTTTCATTATTTATTGGACTTGTCCCCCAGGTACTGTTTCCTTGCTCGATTTCAACTCTAATAGGGGAACAGTACAGGCAGGTGCATTTGAATACCTGGGATTATATTCTCTTTATTATTTCTGATGGACAGTCTTACTCCACATGCAACTACTTGAAAATGGCACTGTTTAGAGCTGTTCAAAACCTGATTCTTTTACTTCTAATGAGAACTAGCTGTCAGTTTTAATGACAGATTCTGGTAAATGTAATTTCACCTCTGTGGCTCCAGCTTCTGTTGAAGGAAATATTGAAAATAATGATGCACAGGAGTAACTCAAAATGAAATTCGTGCCAGATGTAGCAAAAGGTGCAAATGAGTCACCATGACCAGTAAGGGTGCAGCACTTTCCCTCCCTGACGTGGGCACAGGCTGTCCTGGCACAGGCACAGGCACCTTGCAGGATGCTGGGAGGTGCAGCACTCCCAGACTGGGCCCTGCCCACTCACTGCCCTCCCTGGTCATTGTGATGAGCTGTTCTCAGCAGGCAGGATCTCAGCTCTGCTGTGGGGCGCCACCCACATAACCCCACAATCTTCCCTAGGTACTATACTGAAAATGAGACTATGTGGGGGAGGAAGAGGAGGAGGAGGAGGAGGAGAGTTCTGGTCACCTGGTGAAATAAAATTATCATTTAGTGTGGATATCAGAGTGGTCAGGTTGTCTATTAACCCTCCAATTTGGAAGTGGATGTACTATGTAGTGACACTATTTCTGGTATTTCTGGTAGAAGAAAAAGGGGGTTAGGGCAGTTCAGGGGAGCAAGGGGAATGGGGCAGGTCACTGTGTGTCCTAGGTCCCCAAGCCAGAATCCCAGCTGATGGCACTGGCTCTGAATGATGGCTGAGCCCCAGCCCCTCCTGCCTTTGAGTCCCTCATCCATGCCACTTCTCCAGCACTTCCCCCCTCTGATGTCAGCTCCCCCTGTCTTTGGACCCGGTGACCTTTGTGTCCCTCACCCCACTTCTCCAGTGGCAGGTCCCCAGAGGCAGCCACCCCTCAGCTCCCTCTGGCCTCTGCAATAATCTGAGTTCCTTCCTGGCCCCAGCTCCTCAGGTGCACGTGGGAAAAGCCTGACTCCTGCTTTTCAGAGGGGAGGGTTGCAGAGCACACCAAGACCTCCATCATTCACTTGGCAGAGGGAAAGCAACTGAGAGCCAGCTTTGGTAAGGCCATGCCCTGCACAGCACTGCTGTGGGGGGCACTGGAGGGGACTGGGGAAGAGAAAAGAGAAGAAAAGTGGGCAGTTATAGGAATTTGAAAGAAAAAGAAGACTGTGCTTTGATGCTAATGACTTGAGTCAGAATACAAGGAGGCTGAACTTCCCAGAAAGGAAGTTCACTAAAAGGAACCACAGATAACCTTCAGATGCCAAACTGAAAACTCTGGAGAAAGCAGACAATTCTCAGAAGGAAAAAAGATAAAGCCCTGTACAGACTATACTTAATATAACAGAGAGAAAGAAAGCAAAAGTCCAGCAGACTGGATCTTGAAACTAAAAGAGGTATTAAACAGAAATTCAAGGGTCACTTAGATAACATCGGGCTGGAAAGCAGAAAAAACCAGAGCAGAGTAGATTTTAAACCTGGGCACAGGTATTTGTTCACACAGAGCAAGGTTAGATGGAACAATGTTCCAGCACTATTATGGAGGAAACCAGTAAGGAGTAGCTGGGACTAGCACAGAGGGAGTACAATAAATAAAATAAAGGACTGTGGGGGAGAAGAGACAAGGTAGAAACAGAAGTGTAAAGACAGAAGCAGCATAATAAATATTGTATGGATAAAGAGGGAAAAAAACCAGTTTGTTCTAGGTCAGTTCATGGAAACCTGCAGATCTCCCAAACCTGTATTATTAATTCCCAATGCCAAGTTTAAAGCTATGTGTGTACAGAACTTTGGAAAGGCAACTGTCTGTACAAATTCCAAATTGATCATGGAAAGCATTGTCTCAATGGCAAAAGATGTTCCAAAACCATGAGCCCAGAGGAATAAAATTATATGTGACTGCTTCAGACATAAAATATTCTAGTGCAAGTGAGAACTGATGCTGCTGATCTAAAAGCTACTAGACATTGCTACTGCTGTTACCTTAATATGGGATTCTTCCATCTCAGTTCATCTTTCCATAGGTGTTAATTCTTTGAAGGAACAGTAGGTACATTAGAAAATGTATTATAAACAAATACTTAATTGTCAACAGTCTCCTATTTAGCATATTTACACACATACTCTTAAAAAAAAAGAAGAAAAGTAATTTCTGAGTATTATTGCACATGAAATGAAAGCAAGAAAAATTTGATTTCCAGGCCATCAAGAGATGCATGTAAGAGCCCAGTAAAAGTATGTGAATGTAAGTCCTAAGGACTTTCACGTGAAAGATCCAAGCACACATCATTTTGCAGGTGTGGGTGTGGTCACTGCTAACCAGACAAGAAGTCTGAACAGTCCTGGTTGGAATACTGTGAGATCATTACCTTAAGACAATAAAAAGTAATGGGTCATATTTGTCAATTCAATCCCTCCAGGGATGAATGGAGCCCCTCTTGGTATGCAAAAAGAGAAGTAAAACCACCCAACCAGAAAAGGGTGTCTGTGCTGAGTTCCCAGTGACTGCAAGGGCTGACTCACCGTGGGTTCTTGGACATGCAGGGGAGTTTTAGCAGGAAACCGCCTACCAGTTTATTGACAGCCCTCCTCCAGCTCTGCCTTCCACTCAGCTCGGGAGATGATTTTATCATTCTGCATGTTGTGGATGCAGCTGCACACAGACACTTTCCAAAAGGCCTCATATGTTTAGCATTGGTTTTTCATGAGGTTTCAATACATTCACTTCAGATGGAAGAAATACTGCCCCTTCTGCCTCCTCTCCACTGACTCAGATTTGTTTGAGTCATCCCTGACCTGCACAGATGCTTTGCATTGCTCAGCTCTGTTTAGAACCCAGCACGCTGGCAGTGTGCACCTTGTGAGCACAGGCAGATACAGTAGCACAAAAGCACTTAACCTTCAAAATTTGAACACTTCTGGTGTCTTGTGATTAATTTTAAGTAAAACAGGAGTTCCAAGATCTAGAAAAGCAGGGGGACCCTCAGTTCTGCCAGCCTATCCTGCCTCGACTCAGTGATTTCCACATTCAGCACCTGGGAGAGCCCTGCACTCCCATGTGCAGCACATAATCTTTTTGGCTACTAACATAATTAAAACAACAGTAAGTTTGTATTAAAAAAACCTGTTCTGGAATGCTAGCAAAGTTTCTTCTTTGTAGAACACAGAATTATCTATAGGAAACCATATAAAAAAAAATCTAATTGCAAACTCCAGCCCTTAAAATTGAGACAGGGCCTTCCTTGTGTTTCCTGCCAATTCTGTCCTAGTTTTGTGAGAGCTGAGATCACACATTTCCCCAGCACCCCTGTGTCAGTCAGTGCACACATGTGTGAGTGGGCAGATTTCAGGTTGCATATGCAAATATAAATCTGATATTGCCCAGTTTTTCAGTTCTTGGCTTTGTAACCATGGTGTGTGTGCCAGGGTACAGGATGGCAGGAAGGCTGTGGTATGTGCTCTACTGAAGTGCAAACTCCTAATTAGGAGAACAGAAGAGGAAATGGGGTAACGATTCTCTGGAAGAGTGATGGGCTCTCTGCACAGCCCCATGACTGCCCTGAAATCCCATTTTCAGAGGGGAATGGTTACTAAATCCCCAGTGATGAGGAATTGTCTCCAGTCATGGAGTGCTCCTCAGTGTGGTAAACCCAGAGAAGAAAAATGCACAGACCCTCCCAAATCTGCTTCTGCCTGCACAGGCATCTGTCATATTTCCCCAGCCCTGAGAAGGGGGCTGGGAGGAGATAAGGGAAGAAACAAAACCCAAGAAGACACCCATTTCTGTCTGCATATAGCAGCATGCAGAATAGTTTATGTAAATTAGAATCAGCCACAGAACTTCTGGGAAGTTGGCAGTGACACTGTCAGTGTCTCAAAGTTAAGGTATGAGTGAAATTAAGAGAGGAAAGTCTCTTAAAGCTGTTTCTAAATAACCAGTACAAACATGAAGTTCATACAGCAAGAATTGCTTTGGCAACCTCCACTGGCAGCTTCAGACACTCAGGATCACTTTCTCTTTTTTTATGCTGCACAAAACTCTGCTTGCAGGGCAATTTTTGAAGCCAGATTCAGCTTTAGCCCTGCCTTTGAAGGTCACATTTGAGACATCATCATAGGCAGAGCAGAGGAAGGATGCTGCATGAATCATGAGAGATGATCTGTTTGCCAAAACCTGCAGGCTGTACCACCCTTGGCATGTTGTGCAGCAGGTCTGTCACATGAAGAGGATTCACACATGCCCTGAAACAACTCAATGAGTGCAACTCCCTAACAGCCAGTGGGTTTTACCTCCCCAGGCTCCAGTCCAGGGTTTCCCTCTCCCCCCAGATCACAGCCCTCCTACTCTTCACCCACCATCAAACCACAGAGGGTTCAAAATGAACAGGAAATAGCCACACTCAGATCTGCCTGCCACCCTCCAGGGGAAACTGGGAATTCACTGGAATTCATGGAACTGGAGGCAGGTCACTCACACATTATGCCCCTGATGCCACAATTTATCTACACAGTTGATATTTTAGAGTTTCATGTATGTAGTTCAGTTTCCCTGACATTAACCTTTGAAAAAAAGAAAAAAGAACAAAGAAAGAAAAAAAAAAGAAGAAGAAAAACCCACAGCCTTTTGGGGGATCAGAAACCAATTTCAGGAAACATTACCATCTTTGATGGTAAATGCAGCCACTGAGAGTAAATGCATTCTTGTGTGTGTGTATTGGACAAAGTTTTTTATTGAATTTCCTAGAAACAGAGAAGTAAAAGTGTGGAATGCTATGACTTACTGCTGGAATAACACAATGCACCATTATCAGTGGTGAGCTATTTTTAGTATGGCCCATGAGCAGGCAACAAGTGAGGGCTTTTTGGATCCAGGCAAGCTGTTTTTTCCAGCCCTGACACCTGGAACCCTCCAGTGCAGGGATCTCTTGGCAGCCCTGCCTGGGGCTCCCCTGGTCTCTGGCCCAATGGTCAATCAATGACTATCCTGGGCAAAATGGGACACTAAGAAAGGAAGGATAAAATATGCAAGTAATAAAAAGCCAGAATTAAACTGGAGGAGTTAGGCAGTGTCTTTTAAATTAATTCAAAATTTGTAATGCAAGTGTATCTAGAAGAGAGCTTTGAATGTCTTTGTCCTTAATCTCTTCAAAACCAGGCTATTTTTAGCAGTAGATCTAAGGCCAGGACTGCTCTATTGTGCAATCCTGCTTTTCCCTGTTGCTAAAAACATCGACTTGGAGATCTCTGCCCAACTGCCACTGGCAGCGTTTTGGATGCAGAAGTCAAGTCTGCACGTGAAGTCACATTTGCATTCTCCTGTAGCCACAGCACATCCATCACATTCCTCATAAAGCAACAGCACCAAAGACAGAAAAAAATGTTCACCCTGCACAACAAAGAAAAGAATTTCTGAGACACTTCCTAAGGAGACAGCCACTGTCCTATTGTTGCTGTGTTTATACACCATTGGAACAGGAAATCTTCTGAAGGGCTCTGATGAAACTCCTGCCAAGTCTTCAGCAAAGAAGTCTAAACTCGAGGAAATTTCCTGCTGACCAGAGCACAGACTCTGAGCATGGACTTGGGAAGATACTGGGGCATTTTTAATGTAGCCAGAAATTCTGGGTGTCTGGCTGGCCTCTGAAGCTCAGCAAACCTCTCATGATATGCAGGACCTTGTCTGTAGCTGCTCCACCTTTGCCAAGGGTAAGGACAGCACTGCATGAGGATTACAAAGGGTCTAACTGCAAAAAGTAGTAATTTAACCTGTTAGTAATTTAACCTTTCTTACAGACCCAGGAGGAGACTATATAAACCTATTTGTGTGGGAAGTCATGAGAGAGAGCACAGTATTTAAATTTACATTAAATTTACATTCTTACATTTATTGGTATTTCTTGCTGGTACTGTAGTAGGTGCTTAATTGTATCTATCTGCCTATAAAAGCTCTTGAAGGAAAAGGCCCCAACACTTGGCATAAGAAGAATTATATCTGCTTTTTCTTGACAACTTATCACACAGCTAATCTGAATTTTTAAACTGATGATTAGAGAAATCTAATTATGGAACTTCAGCTTAGATATGGACTAAATCAGCACCTACCTGAAGGCTGTATGAATTTATGTTGGATGAGGCTGCAGTGTCAGCAATATACAGATCATTTTGTTTAGAAGTAAATCCTGAAGGTCATGGGCACAGTTTTGGTACTGCTGCAAAAACTGAGAGGTAACTCGTCCATCCTCCAGTGGTATAAGACAGAGACAGCACAGGGCAGCTGGAGCAAAGAACTAAGGAGAAATACAAATTTAAACTGTTCTCCTGTAAGAATAGTCCAGTTACCTTTCCAAAAGGCTTTTCTGTCAGTAAAGCTGTATTAGATCACTGGGGGTTTCAGGCAGCACAGGTCACAACCCACATGTCCAGTAAGTTTTAGAAGGTAATCTTGGCAAGCTCAATTCAATTAATGTGATTAAGGGTAAGGCTTCCTCCAGACTCATTATCAGAAATTTTGCCAGTATTTTCTTGTGACGTTATTGTGACCTGAAATAGATCTGCAATTGAAATCAGCACAGCACTCATTTCCAGTTGAACACAAGTGACAATAGGACTTCTGGCACTCTCAGAGGACAAAGTGGCCCTGGAAAAGTGAGTCACCACAGGCAAAAACCCTCCCTACAAGAGCAACTCTCTCCAGTAAGGTCTCTCCAGAAGTCCTGTAGGAAATCCTCCAGGCTGGGCACTCTTCCCACTTTCATATTCTTAATTATCTAATTTACTGATAGAGGACATCAAGGCCTGCATGCTAAGCTACACTAATTTTACACAACATAATATTTCTTCTTAATTAATCCAAAAGTACATGTGGTGAGGTCTGTATATAACTTATAAAGTTAATTCTAAAATTAGAAAATGCTTAATTAATATCGTTGGATGATGTTTCTTTAACATCAGATGCCAAAAATTCTACATTTAAAGGACTTTTTTTATCTTTCATCAGAAACTGTCAGCTTATTCTCCTGATTCCTAGAAATTTTCCTGGAGCTGGAACATGGTGAAACTAATCCATTTTGCACTCAGCTTGTTGAGTTCACATGTAAAATTGGCTGAGGTTTGCAATAAATCTGGAGAGGGAAAATGTCTGAAGAAAAAAATCCAATTCTTTTTCCACAAGAGCAATTATGGTGGGTTTTTTTCTTTTTTTTTTCCTTGGCAAACGAAGAATTAATATTTGCACTCTGAAGAAAATTATTGATCCACCTATCAGGACTTATCCTTTCTCTAGGGACAGAGGAGGAACAGAAATCTGGATAATTCCTCAGTACTTTGAAGAGCATCAGCCAATAATAAAATCTATATTGGACCAATCTGTACAGTAGAATAAAAGGTGCACATTCAGTAGTTTCTGTTTGTTGGGTATAGGAGTTCTTAGACACTGAAGAACCAAATGAATTCCATCATCAGAAGAGTTTGGTGGTTTATGATTTGGGATTTGACTTCAACTATAAAAAAGATCTGTCAATGAAGGTAGATTACAAACACAGCAGGAATACAGAGGCCAGCATATCATGCCCATGGAAGATCTCTTCTCTGAGTATTAACAGTGATTTATTCAGATTTAGTCATCCAGGCTTGATGGATTCAAGTTTTAAAAATCCAGTTAAATCATCTGAAAGTGTCTCAATGAGTTGCCCACCTGGACCTGGCTGAGATGCTGCAAACACTGCTTTGCCATCAGCTTCTCATTTCTCAGTTTCCAGTCTGCTAATTCTGCCTCCTGCAACAGCACCACATCAGTCTTTATTCTCTTTAAGAACAAGACCATTTTTTTCCTTTTAATTTGGATTGTAGAATCTCTCTACATTCAAAGAAATGGAACTGAGATTTGGATCCATTTGACTGTATTAAGAATTAATTTTATTCAGTTTCTGTGGACTAAGAACCAAAGATGAGGGAACACTTGAATCATTTCCTTTACCTCACCCCAACCATAAAAATCTCTCCATGTGTTAATTATGCCCAAGAATAAAGTGTGTTCCTTTAGGCAGCACTGAAAGCTCTGTGGTCCAGCAGATGTATCTGGAAGCCAAACTAGCTTAATATTCTTCTGCTTTAACATCTCCAGCCCAGTATTTATTGTGCAGTTCCCCTGAACAGCACCCTGCTACCTCTTCAATTAGCACCAACATTATTTTTAGGGATCCAAAGCTCCTTCATCAGTTGTGGAGTGTGCACATACAGACACACTCACACACAATCCAGCAAGACAAATTTGTCATTTGGATGAAAAAAACCATCACAAAGCAGGCTGCCCTTTTACAATATTTTTACCAGCAATTTGAGACTTTCCCTTTTTTTCCCCCCACTCAACTAATTACAAAGAAGGATGTCTAAACTACTGAAATGCAGAAAGCCCAAACCACATTTTCATGTGGTTAAGTGCTCAGCATTTGAATTCATGAGACTAATGTGAATCTTGATTTGACTTAGTTAATATCAACAAGGAACTTCCACTGAACATCAGACAGGATCCACTTAGTCTGGGCTCAAGGAAACCAGCATTAACTACCCTGAGAAAGTAATTAACATAACTCAAAATAAGCAATTCCAGAATAGCCAGCTGAGAAAGAAACTTTTCTCATAGCCTCAGAGAGTTAATTTACTGGTTATTTGAAAAATAGCAGTTTAGATCTCTTACAGTGAAGTACTTCAGACAACATGGACTATTCAAAGGAACTTAAGGGACAGAGAGGCTCAGCTGTTACACAGCCTTAGTCCACAATTAAGCTCAATTTGCTTAACTTCCAAACCTCACAGTTCTCCAATCTAGCCAGCACACATGTGCACATCCTTTTTAGAAGGCAAAACCACTAATTCCTCTCATCCCTCCCATCTGGATGGGATCAGACTTGGACATTCTCTGAAGAACAACACAAATTCCAGTTCAGACAGAATTAATTATTGCTGTACCAACTGGCTTGCCCTTGTCTAGGTAGATGCTTATCAAGGCTTGATAACAAATTGGTGACAGCCTGAAAAGGTATTCTGTTCTTGGTATAATGACAAATTTGCTGTGACTGACAGCCTGGGCAGACACACATTGTTCTTCAGTGATACCTAGCATGATAACTAATACCAGTGTAAAGTGAGTCACATCTGTAGCTGTTTTACCTGGAAGGGTTGACTAAAAGGATAAGAAGATGAGCTGAATTCATCAGGCCCACTTTATTAGCCCTTAACTTAGAAAATGATTGATTGGATGGTATGGGAATGGAAACGTGTGAGCAAGTGTCACAGTGGCTGCATCTCTTGGACACGTCCTGTTTAAATGCATCAAACTCTAACCCAAACACTTCATCAAAGTGGGTGACAGGTTCACACCTGGCTCAGTGCTGCTGGTTTCACTGCATCTGAAAGCAGACTCACAGACAGTGTGGTGTCTAGTTTACTTGCAAAATCAAAGAATTCCGATTTCAAGGGTTTCGTTTAAATGAAAATTCAGATTCTGGAGAAGAAAACAAAACCCACTAAAACAGGAAGGATGGTATTGTGGTTAAGTTTCTAGTGTAGGGCTGTGAAGACCTGAATTATGTTCCATTCCTAGCCCTTCTGCAGACTATCTCACTCTCTGACTTCAAGTAAATCACTGAATCTCTTGGTGCTTCAGTTCCCCTTTTCTAAAGATGATGTTGATGATTTCATCAGTTTAGATACTGAGCACAATATCAGCACAAGAGAGGCTCTAACCTCAAAAGACAAATAGTCAAATATGACACTATTTACTGAAGCATTTTTGCAAGAAAATAGCAATTCTATGTTAATTCCCACACTGATCACTCACTTACTGTACCAAACTCTAACCAACATGCTGTCCCACAGACACACTGACCTGACCATTAGTCCAGATTCATAACAGAATCAGTGTCTGCTTCTATTCTCAAAAGCTAAAAAAAAGCTAAAATGGGGAGTCCCTGCTGGTTTCCTAAGCCTTTCAGGTTTTCTGATTTTTTTTTTCCTGGAGGACAGTCCCTGCAGTGGGGATGAATTCAGCAGGGTGTGGAATGCCCCATAATGGAATTTATACTGGGGAACATCCCACATGGTATCACAACCTCATCCCTCCTGGTGGTTTCAGAGGGTGAGCAAAGGCTTGGAGCACAAATAGAGGAAGCTCTGCCTGCATTATTCTGCTGTTAGCTGGGCTAAGAGTGTGAGGTTTGGAAAACTAACCAACAGGCAAACGTCTCACGTATCCCCAGCAGAAACAGTACTGTCCCACCTTCAAAACCATCTTCAGAACCATGTTTTTCTCTTGCTGCCTCCTGGTAGACCTTACCTGGCATCCCTATTCCCAGTGCTTTCTAAACAGATTCCCTGTCACCTTTGTCCTGTTTGTAGCCAGTAAGCCATGCTCCTGCTGCACAAGTGCCCAGCAATTCCTGTGAATTTTCTGTCATTTTTCAAAACAATGTTTACAAAATAGGGCTAAGGACTTTCATTTTTAACTAAAGCTGAGTTTGTTCTTTCTCCTAACTTTTGGAGGTTTACTGATACGAACCTTCAGAGCCAAAGCATTTACTTTCCTTCTCTAGAAACAAGGGAGAAAGGAAGATGGGGTGATGTCTCCCAATAATTTTCTCTCCAGATTTTGCTTTTCTTTTCTGAGACCATCAGCAGAGAAGGAAACACAATTTGTTTCTCCACATAGAGAAAAATAGGCATTTCACATGGAAGGCTTGGCTTACCAAATGGACTCTAAGTGTAATTCACCTTGCAAAAACCAGCAAGTGCTCCTTAGGCTGCCAGAGCACGGGTCAGAATCACCTGGACTAGTAGCACGGTTTCCACCTTCAGTCCTTTTTCTAGAGCTGCTTCCCCGAGTGCTCTGTCCAGCAGCTCCTCCCGTTCCCCTTCCCGCAGTGCCCTCTGCTGGGTACCGTGACCTGCGGGATCCCGCTGCCAGGAGCCGCTCCCGGGGCACTGCTGAGGCCAGGGAGAGGATGCAGGACAGGAAACGGAACGATGGGAATGAAGAGTTGCAAAACCAAAGCGTGAGTGGGTAAAACTGAAGATTTCCCAAGAAAGCTCAACTTGTGGGACCCTCACATCTAAACCCTCAACTCCTATCACAGAAACTTCACTCATTGCGAAAATCTCCTTCACACACTACAGCTGAAGCCCATTTCTCCTGGGTAAGCCTTTCTAAGGCACTCCATGGAGCAGCCCGGACCACTCTCACTGTGGGATGGTGTCAAACTCCATAAGCAGCCGCCTGACACTGTTGGCTTCTGCTGTCCAAGCTGGCAGGTTCACTCCATCACTCTCCTCTGTGACTGGAAGTTCACCTACCCATTTGAGCCTTGCCAAGCTCTGAAGCTTTGCAACTGAATATCATTACCACATTCCTGCTCAATGAACACGACTTATTGGACCGACACTTTGTCAGCTGCACTACTCAGTCCATGGCAGACAGACTGCATGTGCACCTGCAGGATCTTTCTTTCCCCTGTCATCTTACAAAATTAAAAATTACATGGGAGTGAAACAGCTTTCCTGGCACATCTACAGCAACCTTCAGCCAGCTCTGTCTCATGTGAGAAACACGCTCCCCGCTGTGCTGCATTACAGCTGTGAAGGGCTGTGCCCCAAAAGCCACAGACGGCAGGACAAGGCTGCAGCAGCAGGAGGGAGCTCGCTGGGCGCCCCGGGGGGAGGGGAGGAGTTAAGAGGCTCTGAGCTGTACTTTTGGTTCTGATTTACCTTATCTTGACAGAGTTAAGCATTTCAGAACCCTTTTCTTTGAAGTGCTGGGGGGGAGGAAGGGGACTTTGTCTTGCCTAAGTAGACTTTAAGCTGTTAAGGGCAAGGCCTGGCTGTGCTACCTGTGTGAACACCAAGAGTGCCATATCCAAACCAGCCGTGGAATCTACTCCTGCATGGAGCATGCTGTGCCAAAAAGTGGCAATATTGCATGTTTAAATTCTAGGGGAAGTTTCAGTTCCACCAGTCCTTCATGCTTTTGCTATGAGCTTCCCCCAGCAGCTTATGCCAAACCTTGACTAAAGCTCTGCTGCTCAAAACTTGAGAGAGGAGTCTGAGCATAAAGTGAGTCTCTGTGCAAGGTCTTAAAATTAATGGCATACTGCTTCTCCGAGTTCATGACAACTATGCTCCTGCATGACAGAACATAAGCAGTAAATTTTGGTGGCTAAAACATCATCAGAAATGTCAAGATTCACCCATTGTCCACTGGCTGCACATCACTGTAAGGTGCTGTACTGCCATCACTTTAAGTCAGTCTGTGTTCACACTGGATTTTGAAAAGAATATTTAGTCTCAAAGCAACAAATACAGTCCCTCAACTTCATCCCAACTCACAAGGCATTGCCAGTCCCTCTCCCCTTAATCACCTGACAGAGACAATTACTTTGCATTGTCACAAAACATCATGTTAACTACAGGGAAACTTCTTGGCCTTTAAAACGTGGTGGTTATTTAAGAAACATCCTCTTTGGAAGAAAGCACACCTTACTGGGCCTGCTTAAGGGAGCACATAAGACACAGGTGTGGTATTTGAGGTTTCAAATCTCCTTCTGGGGGAGCAGGAGAGCATTCCAAGTCTCCTGCACTGGCTGCTGGCAAGGTTATAAATACAGCTAGGATTTGAACAGCTACTTTTAATTCTGATTACTCTGGAGAAAACCTCAGGGAAATTCTGCTTTAAGAACTCAGAACCCCAGTGTAGCATCTTTACAGTGTTCTCAGTATGCTTTTCTTAATGCTTTTTGCACTTTGAGATTAGTGATCCAATATTTTGACCTTTCTTTAACATTTAAGTTAAGTCCCCTTACCTCTTCTGTCCATGCTGACCTGTTAGCTCTGAGGAGAGCAGCTATTTTCACGTTACACCTCCCCGCAGTGGTTGCTTCCTTGCTTTTCTTCCCATTTCCCCCCCACGTTTTGAGGCAGCTGCCATCAGAGCCTCATCCATCACCTACCTCGAGTGTCCCCCAGCCTCCCTGGGGCCTCAGAGCGCTTCCGTGCTCGGATTTTCCCCGCAGCACCTCTCGACCATGCCCGCGGCCACCGCTTGCTCCTGTCCGAAAAAAAAAAAAAAAACCCCAAAAAAAGTAAACTCAGACGTAGTCGGATAGAAAAAGAGAGGCTGAAGAGCATCCCCAGCGGCGGGGCAGGGAGCCCGCGGGGCGTTCTCCGGAGGAGGGGCTCAGAGCCACCCAGAGTTAAGGAAAGCGAAAGTAAAGACCAATGTTTTCCGAGAAGGCGGGCGGAGCCGAGCGGCGCTCCGCGTTAAATACAAAGCCGGGCTCGCCGCGCCGCCACAGAGCGCTGGAGCTGCTGCTCGCCCGGCCGCCCCGCGGCAGCCCCGGCTCGCCGCGGCGCCAGGCAGGGCCCCCGCCGGAGGATGCTCGGCCGGCCCCCGGGGCCAGGACCAGGACTAGCAGCGGGACTGGGACTGGCAGCGAGTGCTGCGCTCCGGGGACGGCCCCCACCCGCGGCACCCCGAGGTAAGGGACGGTGTCTGCCCCGGGGGGTCCGCGCCAACAGCGACGTGCGCCGAGAGGGCTCGGGCGCCGCGGCCCGATGAGCTCAGATTATCGGAGGAGTTCTGCCAGATGTGCCAAGAGCGTGGTGGCTTCGGGAGTCTTTGCCCTTTAATTTTTTTTTTTTTAAACACATTTTTCCCCTCCCTTTTTGGCTCAGTTCTCGTGCTCGCACAGACCTGTTGTGCCTGGTGTAAAACAGCGGCACAAGCACTAAAGGGAGCACGCAGCGGGGTTTGCAGGGCCCCGCGCCGCCGCCGGGACCCGCCGGGCAGGGCCAGAGCCCGGAGCCCGCGGAAGTCTCCGCTCCGACGCAGTCGTGGCACCCTTGTCCCAGATCCCTGCCCTGGCTTTCGGGCTCCGAAGACTGGCGTGTCCCCTGTTTGTCTGTGCGCTTTGGAAAGGCACTGCGAACTCTCGCTTGGCTCCCTACGGCTTCTGCTAGGGAGCCCTTTGATTTTTAGATCGCTGGCTTAGTGCTTATTTCTCCCCAGGGTGTCCTAAAACTGAATTTTTAACTTTAAATACTGAGCGATAATCCTGGCTCAGTAATTGGAAAAAACTGGCATCACTTTCCGTCTGCTGTGCAAAGCAAACCGAATGCTACTTTCAGCCTGTTGCTTACCAGCTTAAGGATTTTATAACCGTCGTAGGTGCTTTAGGAAGTAATATGACTTAAATGAAAATAAACATCAAGTTGTTAAATTAGCACAGACAGGAATCCAGCGGCATACTTTCTTAGAAATTCTCATTAGCATGTTACCCTGAACTGTGAGACGGCTGAGGGATTCATTTCTGAGAATCCTTCAAGGTTTCTCAACAAGCTGCTGCTGCAGATCTATATCTGACTATAGGGATAAATCCTAAAATCTATGCTTGCCAGTAAGGTCAAGGCAGCCAGCGGAGATGTATTGAACCACACTGTCAGAGGCAGACATTTCAGGCCAAACTCATTCCTGGTGCAGCACTGCTAATTCCTTTGAAGTAACACGAGGGATGAATTTAGTCCCTCATGTTGAAAGATATATCAATAAGGAAGCAATTTAGATTGGGCCACTTAAAGTGCATGTGATACAAAAAAGAGAGAGAGACTGCGGAGTAGTGCTTTAAGGGTTCACAGAGGTTGATTTGTATAAGCTAGTAGGTTGTAGCATTGCTGTCCCAAGGGAAACTTGGGAGAATGGAAATGGCCTTTTATGGCTGAGCCTCAGGTTAACAGGAGAGAGGAAAGAAGTTTTAGGATTACTGTGTAAATTGACCGTGTTACAGGCTGGCCCTCCAAGTTACACTTCAGTCATACTATGGAACCTCACCTCACTCTCTTCCCCAATTATCTGGGAACACAGCCTTCATCCACTTTCTCTTTTTTGCACAATGCATGCGCCGAATAACAACATTGTGTGCTGAGTTCTGACATTATAGTTGGGAAGGCAGAAAAAATGGTAATTCAGTTGTAAAACCTTGTTGATTTCTTCTTTAAAAACTTGAGAAAGGGAGAGGGTGTCCATGAGATGACTTCTCATTGAGAAGTCATTTGAGTTGCCAGGCCCTGAAAGGGCTCATAGCAGGGAAACTTGTTATCTTGTGTAGCTGTTAATGATCCTTGCTAAATATTTTTGGAGCTCTGGAGTTTGCCGTAGTGATAGGCTGCTAATCTTGTCCAACAGAGAGCAGTTGTTTGCCTGCTGTAAATTGGAAAATGAATATTGAATTATTTTATAATGGGTGGGAGGTGTGTCAATGGAAGAGGCGGTCATTCAGCGACTGCCGCCGCCTGTCCCTGGGGATGGATCTCACATGGTGTCTCTCCTTGGCATTGCAGAGTAGCTGCTGGAAGGCCGCCCCGCCGTAGCCGTGACGCTATGGAAGACCGCATCCGCTGCTCTCGGCTGTAGGATGGTAGCGCACAGCAAGGTGTCAGCAGATAATGCACTTGGAGCAGACCCAAGACGGCTTCTTGACCCTCCGGCACGGGATCGCTCCCAGGCACGAGGCTTCCCGGGCCCCGGCCGGCCCGGCGCTGTGCAGGCACAGGGCACCACGCACTTCCGAACCTTTCGCTCGCAGGCGGATTTCAGCAGCATCACTCGAGCCAGCAGCCTGCTGGATGCCTGTGGCTTCTACTGGGGGCCTCTGAGTGTCAGTGCTGCCCACGAGAAGCTGAAGTCTGAGCCCGAGGGCACCTTCCTCATCAGGGACAGCACACAAAAGAATTGCTTCTTTGCCATCAGTGTTAAGACTGCAACTGGGCCCACCAGTATCCGGATTAACTTTCAGACAGGGCGTTTCAGCCTGGATGGCAGCAAAGAGACTTTTGACTGTCTTTTTAAGCTGCTGGAACATTACCTGAGCTCCCCGAGGAAGGTACTGGTTACCCCCCTTCGCAAGGTCCGGGTGCAGCCGCTGCAGGAGCTCTGCCGGAAAAGCATCGTGAAGACTTTTGGAAGAGAGAACTTAAATCAGATCCCACTCAATCCTGTTTTAAAGGACTACCTGAAATCCTTCCCATTTCAGATATAAGTGCAGCATTAACTGTATAGGGACACATTAGACATGTGTAACAAAATCCATCCTCCTGGGTTTTTAATTATGTTTGACAGTGAGCAAACTTATTTTTGTAGCAGTTTACTGTATTTTGTGATGGAACCTGAACACTTGACTTCTTATGTTTACAAAAACTGTTTGCACAAACCTGGGGTTTTAAAACCCTGGCATAATTTTTCTGCCGAGCAGAATATTTTACTATTTTATAATATTTTTAATGATATTAACATAATAAACTTTATTGTCACAGTTTTTAAAAAAATAGCCTCTCTGGTTTTAGTTTTAAAGGCTCTGACAGCTATCCTGCTGGTGGATTAAGTGCTTAACTGAGTGTGTTAGTGCAGACAGGTCTCCACATGGTGCTGCTTCTTTGCCCTAACAAATTAGTCTTAGTGCTGGTCCAGCAGGCAGAGGATTCCTGCCTACAAAAGCCTACAACAAAAAAGGGCAAGCAAGTAGAAAATATACTCAGGGTGAATCTGCCCAGGAATCCACCTCTCTCCTAAACCCATGAGAGCAGGGACAATGTCTTAAGACTGCAGTGGTGCATAGTTTTTGACAGAGTAATTCAAACCCTTGGCTGACCAAGCTGCACCAACACTGGTTTTGCCTTATTTCTGTGGAAAGGTGCAAAACCCTGAGCCAGAAGACATTGCTGTCTGACATAACCAAACCCCATGAACCTCGGTGGGGAAAAATAAAAACTGTCCAGAAATGCTCTTCACACACTTTAAAAGTCTGTGAATGCTGTATCATTGTGGTGTATTGGGGAAAGGATAGCTTAGTTCCCTTTGACAATTTGCATACACAAATGGCAAAGGTGCAGGCATCCTTACAAATAAAAAAATGTTTCTCATCTTAAATTCCTCCTGGTCTACAGAGCAGAGATTTGACATGTTAAAAGAATCTATGACTTAGCTCCATGACAGG
Organism: Setophaga petechia; assembly: GCA_024362935.1. NCBI lineage: Eukaryota > Metazoa > Chordata > Aves > Passeriformes > Parulidae > Setophaga > Setophaga petechia. Next base: position 3,162,336 of record JANCRA010000027.1, on the reverse strand, counting down.
ATCCAGAGAACATAAGCCTCTACATTTGCAGCTGTAATTTCTAGTGGCTAAACTGCATTCAGAGAAAGTTAAACTACATCAACTGTTCTGTTTCCATCTGCTCATGAAACACAAAAACAGTGCCCCCAGAAACTGCAGCTGTGAATGACTTGAAATGCCTGATTTGGCAAAGTGTCACCTGCATTATGAGAAAGTGATTCTCCTCTCCCCCAAGCATTTCCTGAAATCCATGAAAAGCTGACTTAGAAAAACAGCTGAACCAAATCACTTCAAAGAAGGCACAGAGTCTTTCACAGAAATGTACTCTATCAGCCCAGATCTACAGGGCTTACAGGAACTGCAAGCAGTAAATGAAGTAATCTTCAGAGTTTGGAGATAAAAGGTCACTCCCCCTACTGTAATTCACATTCCTTTTAAAGATAAAGCCACTTTTAGGAGACAGTGAGTGTATGTTCTATAGTGATCCTTCCTGAATCATTTGTTTAATATTTACCAAATCAGCTCTTACTTCATTGACATTTCTTTGGAATCGGTAGGTTTCTTCCTCAAACATGACTAAGGATCACTCAGTCAGGACTGGACATTATGAAAAAAGGGAAAAACACACAGGCTGTATCACGTGAGTTTCTGATGTGTTCCTTCCCTAAAAATGTTCTTTGGATCTGTCCTAAAACAGCAGAAAGCATTTCTGCTTAATTCTAAAGCTGGAATTAGTTGTCAAATGATGCATTTTCCCACAGCAGCTGCAAGGATATAAATTTGGGAAGTAGTGAATGCAGTGCTATGCAGCAGATAGGAGACTGGAGCAAAGTTACTGCCTGCATGTGAATAGCATTGTTAAATTGAAAAAAAGTCTTTGTCGGGTGAAGGCTGCCAGACTGGTTTGCTGTCAGCAGAGATTGTTATCCCTTCCCCATACTCTTTTTCCCAGCTCCACACTACTATCTTTTAACCCTTCAGGCTCTGAACTGATGGCTCTTGCCCTGCTATACAGAAGAGTGCCCACATGACAGCATTACTGGTAGAACAAGCACAATGAACTTAGAAGGTTCTCTGCTACCTCTGAGAAAACCAAGCAAAACTAGATCTAGATAGAGAATAAGGGGCTTCCCACTGAAAGGTGTGGAATGAAAAGCATAAGAATTGAGTCAATTTCATTTTCTTCCTGGCAGAAACAAACTGTTTTCTTTCTCTCTTCTATTGCTTTAGAGTAAGTTTAGCAGAAATAAGCCATATCCTCCCACGTGAGGTGCCTAAATATCTTCATTTTGTCTTTAGTATTAAATGCAAATATGGGATAACTCAGGATAAAAAAAATATATATAACCAAAACTATAAATAAGGACAAGAAGGTCAGAGTTGTATAAAATGTCTCTTAAGAGGAGACAAAGCTGACTTGTATTTTTAATTTGCATTATCTTTACCTGCCTTATTTTATTTCCCCTTCCTTTCCTTCTCTCTTTCTCCCCAGCATACAATACAGTGGCCAGGCAGATCCTCCTTCTAATAGGTATATATGGGTTGCTCCAATGCATTTAGGAAATTCTAACCACAGGATGTGTGTTCACATTATCACTCTGACTTTCCTTCTATAAGAGCAAGTGAAGGGCTCTCTAAAACGTCTGCTTACCTGTGTACACTGATTTAAGGGTGGTATCACATCTAAGCAGGAATCTCCTTAAGATTTCTGTAGTAATTTCAGCTGTCAAATCTCTCATCCTCTGTTTTAATAAAGTAGTAGCAAGGTCAAATAGGGAATTTGCAGTACTTTGCACCTGAAGTAATAGAAACATGCAACAGATTTTACTCCCCCCTGCTAAATAGTACATGAAGAGTGGTGATTCCAGCCCCTTCCCCTCACCCAGTTCTTCCCTCTGACCTTCTGACTGTAACTGAAAAGTGAACAGTCAATCTGTTAAAGGACTATGGGAGAATTTGAGCCATGCTCAGGAGCCCAGCAAAGCCATGTCTTTGAAGAGGCTGCAATATTCACAGTTAGTGGGGAAGGGACAGCTTTAAGATAATGCCATTTTTAGCCATTTTTAGCGTGGCTGTGTCCCCAGAGCAGCAGGGTGGGCTTTGAGCAGGGCCTTGCTGGACCCAGCCCTGGGACTGCACAGGCTGCAGGACTGAGGCCTCCTCATCCTTTTGGCTGAAACACATTTTACTTTCTGAGTAGTTCAATTATATACAATGCAACAGCTGTAAAACACTAACGAGCAAATTAATAGACTTGCAGAAACTCACAAAGCTGTTTATTTAAGCCGTGGAGAGTTACTGAGTGCTCAGGAGGAGGAGCTTGAACGCCAAGCAGGGCCCGTGTGGTCACACTAATTCTGTTATGATTGAAGTCATTTACAAGAAATGAGGCTTCAGCTGCAGTCAGCACTGATGCTATTTTCAACAGACAAGAAAAAAAGTGTCCCCTAGGGCAACACTCTGCCCATATCTAACCATCAACTCTTCACCCTGAAGAGTTACTGATACTGAACCCTCAGTGGAGCAGCACATCCACCTCCCGAGCCTTCTCCTCACATCCAGGGGCTGTGCTGGGCTGGCATTCAGGCCCTGGCTCTCCTGCCACCCTCCATTCACAGTGCCCACAGCTGTGACAGCAATGCATTCATTCATTGATTCCACTCATTTGAGACAAAGGCAGTGTAACAGGGACTTATTTTGGATTCTCCATGGCTTTCTGTGCTAAGTGTAAGCTAACAACTGCCTGTGCCCTAAGTTTCCAGGAAGTTTCTCCCAATGGCCACAAAGTGCCATTTTCATTGCCTCTGATTTGTCATATTTCTGCATAACTCAGATCCTGTCACTGTTTCTGTAGTTTTCATCCACAGCTGTTTCCCAGTACAGCAGCCAAATTTGCAACACCCTAGTCTTAATTTGCTCCTTGTGTCACCATGGAATAACAGAAACATGGGCCAGCAGGAAGTGTAAAGAGAAGCCCAACTTCTCCCACACAAACCACTGCTCAAGTAGGGCAAACCTGCAAAAGCCAGAGTCAGAATATAAACTCCTGACTGACAGGCAGCTGAGTTACCCACATGCCAGAAGTATTTCCCCTCTGTCTGCACTCAGTGACATGCTTTGGATGTAGCTATTGAAGGCAAGAATGATAGATGATTGTGCATAGCAAAACAATTTCTCTATAGTCTTCAGCTATGAGAGGAGCACAGATACACTGTGAAGATGGAATATCAGCCAAACAGAATAAAACAAATAACTAGCTGCACATAAGCCCCATTTACCCAGTTTCTTTCATTCTGCTCTTTTTAGCAAGGCAAAGTAGGATCATCTTTCTGTTGTCATTTTAATCTCAATTAGTCTTAATTTCAGTTATTCTTTGTAGCTCCCAGCCAAGTAAAAGAATGGTAAATCTGGTCTTCACTCCTAAAGGGATACAGAGGATACCATCCAAACATCTGTAGCAAAATTTTAGGTCCACCAAAATCAATTACCAGGGAATGACTGACTTCTCTGCAGATAAGTTTTATTAAATAACAGTAAGTATCTTTTTAAAATTAAATGCAAGAGCTATGATTGCATCACAAAGATTTCTTACTTGATAGACCCTCAACAAATTCACAGGCTGAGAATGCTGTTTTGATGCTGTGTGTACATAAAGTTGTGTGCAATTTCCTACCTCTGTTCCTTGCAGCTCTGCAGAGTATTTGCAAATCAGCCCTGTGCCCTTCAAACTGAAACTGCCCTTCAAATCAAACTTTCCCCAAATCAACTTCCCTACAGCAGAAACTAGTTATTACTGGAATTTGAGTCAGATTGAACTTTCAGGCTGAGATTTTAGGTCTCCTCTCAGGGATTTGAACAACTTCTGGTTCCCAGTCTGAGCACTGAAAACAGAAGATAAAATATTGTCCCCAAAATGTTACAACATAGACTTGACTGAGGCTTACAGATTTTGTAATTCTCAGTGTAATAGTCTCATTTGGCTATTTCTTGACCTGCCTGTGTACCATCACTGTTCAAACAGTCTAGACAGATCTGGAGGTGGAGCTGGTATATCCTAGAGACTCATGAAACTGAAGTAGGATAGGTATTATTTCTAACATTATCATTAGGATGAATTTGGGAGATAAATCTGCTATCCAAGAAGTAAGGTTAGTAGCTATTTTCTTAGCTCTGCCCAGATAAAAACCAAGCAACCTTTTTGCTAGACTTCCAGCATCTATTCTACATACACAATCTGCTCAGAAATAGCTTTGACAAATGTTTCAGAAATTATTGTTTTCTGTCACACATTCTCATTTGCTCTCACCAGCTCAGTTGTTCACACCAGCTAATTTAAACAGCTGAATTAGATTAAAATCAGAAGTTTTCAGAAAGTTACATAACTGCCAGGACCTGCCAACTAGGTGCCTAAAGGACACTGTGTGAACCCTTCCTCACATTTCTCCCTAGTTCCCAGCAAGGCCAGCTATACAAAATAACAAGAAGTGAGCCATGAAAGCTTTACGAGTGTTATATACAACTGCTTTCTGTTTAAAATAAACTGAAACTACATTTCAGTACCTCGAGCCTTTTTCAGGTTGAGATAGGATCTTTCCTTTACAAGTACAGAATATTCTTTATCTAATCTCTCACAGTCAGTCAACAATGATGTGATTAACGGTAAATCCACCCTGGCCTAAGACTAAATGTGTTATGTATAATTCACTCTCTTATGCAAATACAGGTCTTTTTGTTTTGAAGAAGCAGAAAATATTCTGGTTTTGTAGGAAAAGGAGAAAATTCTTGTCCATATCTGTAAAACTGGCAGTCAACAGAAGTTTTTCACACTACAACAGCATAGTAGTCCTGAGCACAGGTACACTCCTGTAGCCCAAGCTCTGCAATGTATCACATACCTGTTACCTGTTGTATGTATTCAGCATGCACCATATTTGTGTAATTATATGCAAAGTAGATGATGCCTTTCTTAAAAAAATATTTCAGTTCCAGTATTCTCAGGCCAGTACATTTGACAATGTTATTTTGATTTTCATACAAGTTTCTGGCTACTGTAAATTTTCTTATTATTGTTGCTGCACAGAATAAGCTGAGGCTGTGTCAGGCTGAGCTGTGACAACCATATCATCAATCTGCTGCTCAACCTGAGTTTGCTACAGTTTTCCTCTCTAGAGATGCTGATTACAAAGGATTAGGTGTACAATGGCATTTACAACCAATATTGTTCCTCTGATTTATCAGCTGTGCTGACAATGATTCCTCTGAGTTTCTGGTCTGTAAATAAAAGGAGAAAAGGCTGCACTGAGAGAAATGTTTGACCTGGCAGGGAAATCACTGCTGGCCCAGGGGGCAGAGCTACCTAAACATCCCAAAGCTCATGCAGAGTGTTGGAGCACTCAGTGCTCTGGCGCACTCCCAACAGCTGGGATGTGCATGTGCTGCTGGAACTCCTCACCTCACTGAGCAAAGCACTTCACTCCTTCCTGGAGTGGATAACTGAGGCAAGAGGAGTCTAGAAAGATGATCAGAGATGAGGGTTTGCACAGGGACAGTGATTCCTCCATCTTCCTCTAAAGCCTGAGAAGCCAGACACAGTCAGCGCCTCCCAGGGTGGCGTGGGTGACCTCAGCTACCCTGTTTGTCTTTAGGGCCATGGCTGTCATGGTCCAACACTGCCATTTAGGGATGCTGTTAAGGGATTTCTCAATAGGCTGCAGTGTCATTTGTCCTTGGGAATCAAATAAGAACATGTCACCTAATTTGTGTGTTGCAGTTGTAAAGGGCTCAAGCACTGGTGAGACTAAATGTCTTCAACTTTGTGCCATGGACAACAGTTCTGAGTACTCCAGCTTAGTACAGAACACACCTCGAGCACGTGGTGAGTTCTAATATGCAAAATTGAAAGAGCAGCCTACTCTGGCATTGAATTTTAGGAATGGGAGCCATGTGCACACTGGTCAGAGGGATTTTGTGTGGAGTCTAAATGCAAATAAAGGAGGTCAGCTTTTCTTTTAGGAGCAGTGAGAAGCAATGTGAATCAGCAGGGCCTGCTGAAGCTGTAAAGCACAAAGGATGATCCAGTTAGGCACACAAGTACTTGGGACAGGAAAAGAAAATAGGAAAAATCCAGCCCTTGGCAGAAGTGATACTGAACTGAGACTTAGGACTCTGAACTCCAAGCAAGAAAATTTTCTCTTGCCTTTTGATTTTGGAATCTTGCATTATATAGTTTGAGTTTCATTTTCAACTCTGCCAGCAAATTATTTGATACATACTTTACTTGCACCAGCTTTTGAAGGGATAATTTAGTCTGATTTTCACAGCACATAACAGAATGTGTACTATCTTTTTTTTTTTTGGACCCTTAGCACTAAAAGTGCCTCAATAATAGAGTATTCAGTAAAGAGAGGTTTGGCTTTTTTTCAGTTCATAAAGGCCTATTCCCTTTCTAGTCTGTTTACAGCTGCCCTGCTGAAACAACAACAAACTTCACATCTTTTTGCCAGTAGAATAAAAGTCTGTTGATACAAACCTCCCCATGCATTCACTTCCTTATCAGTGCATGCTCTAGTCCTGAAGTCTTACTGTAATACACAAATTAATTTAGGAAAAGTCTTTATCTCTAGGGAGTAGAAATAAAAAGAAGTACAAAGGCCTAGCTAGGTATCAAGAAATACTTGCTGATTATTCTCTCATCTATCCAAGTATTATTTTATACCTGCCTTTAAAGCAAACGTGTCTAACAAGGAAGACATTACCCTTGTGAACTGCACAGTCTGCACTGTGTATCTTTTTATAATGCTTTGGAACTAATTAAACCTAGGTAATCTTTCTTCCCAATAAGTGTAATTTATGCACTGTGTGCACGACCATACTCAACCTTACTGCCAAGGTAAACACAGTGAGGATTTCAATTACTGATCCTGAACTAGCTTAGGACTTCCAAATCTGCATTAAAAGACAAAAGTGAAAGTTCAGGTAAAGCTATTTCTGTATACTGAGTATCAAGGGAGGACTACACAGTCCAGGGCTGCCTTACTCAGCCATCTATTTTCTCCTTGCTCTCCTACATATTTCATTTCCTTTGTAATATAGGTTTAAGAAGAGGGTGATTTTAAAATGCAGCACATTTCACATCATTCCAAAATATACACTGGGCCTGGAAGCTCAGATAGATAGGTCTTGCCAGTGACATTTCTAGCGGGGAAGAACAATCTCTTCTGACCCCCTAGAGTTTAAAATATTACAGTTTATCTGCCAGACATGAACTTCTGCTTCATGGTGAGGAAGAGCTGACTGCTGCACACCAATAATTATCTGTTAATGTTGAATACAAGCCCAGCTGAAGCCCAAGGGCAATTGTATATAAAGGCTAAACACAACCCACATACACATTCCATGCTGGTATAAATAGGCTTTGATTGAATTTATGAGTGCATGTGTAATTCCATGAATGTTGTAGCTTGAGTGTTGGTCATTGGAACAAAAAAAAAAACCCAAAAAACTGCAGGGCCAGCTTGAAGCAAGTGCCAGGATTAACTTAGGGCCAGCAGACTTCAGGGTCTATTAAAGGGGCTTAATTCAATCTCTAGTGAAATGAGCAGAACTGAGCTGAAAAGTAACTTTGGAAGAAACTATTTTCTTTCTAAAGAAAAATTCTGTGTGAAATATGGGAAGACTGTAGCATGCCAGAGAAAAGCATTCTGGAAGGCTGTGAAATTTTGGAAGGAAGTTGAGTATTTGAGAGAGCCAGATAAACTATGAGCTGGGTTTTGAAAGAATTGCACAGGGACTAACAGCTGCAAGGGGATCCAGGTGGTCCTCACAAGTTCTCTCCCCAGCTCTAATCTCCATTACAAAAATGAAGTCCCAGGTGCAGAATAGTTCTACACCTAACTTAGAGCTTCTAACTCTGAGATTCAGGCATGTTAAGTAATCCAGCATTGTCCAAAACTGCTCAGCTTCCACTGACAACAGGGAAAGCCTGAGCCTTTATTGAGGACTTTTATTATTAAGTAGACAATTATTTTCCATGCAATTCATGCTACCGTTAGTCCAAATTTTTAAAACTTGAACTGACTGCAAGTCAGTTTTAACAGCCTCTAGTGCTAGAGGTGAAATGAATGCAGTTCCATTTATTGAAGCTTAATCCACATTAAGGGTACAATTAAGATAATGTGCTGATTGAAGAGGAAAAAAGGAAAAGGAAGAGACACCTTTTAAGCACCTTCATAAGGAAGCATCTTTTAAAATAACTATTAGCAAAGTATTTATGAAACTCCCCCAGTCTGAATCATAAAGTGTTTATGTAGCAGGCAGATTATGACAGTAGCTTGGTCTCAGTAGTTCTAAAACATACACAAGTGGCTGGATTTTAACTACTCTCTGTTGGGTTATGTGATCATTTGTACGTTTGTACTAGGATGGCTCTGGCCAAAAGTAGCTCAGAAAGTTCTTCAAATGAGCACCTTGAAAATTTGTTGAGAATCTAGAGCCTTGACCTGTGCAGACCATGTGGTGCCACATCATTAATTAAGAGAAAAGAAACTAAATTCAAAGTAAGAGTAGGTACAGTCCACTCTAATTTTCTTCAAGTTTTTCTTTTAGTTAAGATGCATAATGAGAAGTAAAGATTGTACAGTAAATCACTAGTGCAACAGGCACTGGCATTCAAACACAAGGAAAACAAATCCCTTCCTTTTAATTCAAGTCCATCCGGCTTCCCATGATTTCCTGTTCTCCAGCACAGCTCAGTTCCTAGGAAGACTTTCACAATACAAATATACTGTTGCCTGTGCTAACAAAATAATTGACCTGCCATGAAAAAACTGGCATAAATATTATCTCCTCCTGGTAACTACTAACAGCTAAATTGCATGTGGTAATCCTTTTTGCTATTAATATCATTTTAAACAGACATAATGTTTAAAAATCTAAACAGAACAAACAGTAGCATGCCCTATTCCATGCAGGACGTACAATAAATGACACATTTACTGTAAAACAACTATATCAGCACCACCACAGTTAGAGAACATATCTCACAGTCACAGCCATCTAAATTGGCTGGTCAGATATGATTCTCTGGGAAATTAAGGGCTGAGGAGGAAAAGAGCATAATCAAACAATTCTTTCTAATGTTATTGGACTGGGGGGGAGGGGAACAACCATCTTTCCACTGAACTCAGTTTCTGCTTTATCAATCAATTCACATTTTCTACTCTATATAGTTCAATACAAAGAGGTCTGAAGAGGACGAACTAGTCAATGTTCAAAATCTGGTTCAGTTTTATTAATTTTACTGAAATGAATATACTCATATGATCAACTTGGAGCTCAGACCAGCAAACACTAGTCCTGCTTTGGAAATACTCCAGTTTGTGACCTTTGGCTCAGACACTTTAGGAAATGGAGCTGATAACCCAGGAGTAAGTCCAGGAAAATAAATTAAGCATCTGGAAACTGTATAGGAGTGTGCTTAGGAGACAGAATAAGAATTTAACAGTAAAAAAATAAAATCCAGAAATATTCCTAGAGCAATGACTGAATCACAGGATTTCTCAGGCACAGGGAGCAACTGAAGCAGCAGCTTGCAGACCTCCCCTGCTCTCTTCTGCTCAGCCAGAGATGCCCTAGGGATGCCCCCCTGTTGCACAGCCTTCAGAGGCCACAGTGCCTTCCCCTCTGCCACAGAAACCTGTGGAGTGCAGGACCTTCACCTCTGAGAGAGGCAACAAGGACTGAACCCAAATCCACTCCTGGCACTGGATCTGTTTGGCTGCTGAGGGAAAATCTTGGCAAATACAACTACTACATCAGGACTGTCACGCTGGATTGTGAAATGCTGTGAAAGGCCAAGCTCATCCATACACCTAAGCCAACCATTTCCCAAGACCAAAAGGATGAAAAGGAGAACTTCTCAAGAACTAGCTACTTCCATAAATCTCTGCTTAAGTAGGGGATGTTTTGCTATGGATTGTAGAGGCTGCAAAAGCAGAACTGGGTCACACACATACACAACAGGTGCTCTCCCTCCCACGACTGGGCAAGAGTCTTGATTTCAGCACAAAGATTTACTCACTGTGTGGCCCATCACATAACATCTCCTGGCCTGCAGCAGTCAGTTCTACCTGTGAAATGTCCCTGTAGCTCTGACAGTAACAGAAACAGGGTGCCAGTACTGACAGAAAATTCAGGAGTACAAGAAAGTCAGAAGTGCTTCTTTGCCAATTCTTGCACAGACAGAAAGTGCATGACCTAATTCAGGAAAATCAGTTTGCAGATCAGAACATTAGTCTTCCATTTTCCATTTATCATTCACCAATGATAAACTTGAATGTGGTGGCTCTTCTATTTCAGGAATTTGCTGTTGCTCAGATGCTCAGAGGCTCAGTTCTGATTTTTAGCACTTGATATGCGTAACACTGAGATTTCTTTTCAGGATTTTGCTGTTTCCTTTGCTTTATTTTGACAATCCCAAAGGACATAGAAGCCATAGTCATATCTGGGTCAGGATTTTCACATCTGATTATTGAATCTCTTAGGAAAACTATTTGTCTGGAATTGGAGAGAAATTAATGCATTAATTTCCATTAATATAGTATAATATCTGGATTTTTGATCAATACCTAGCTACAATTCTTGCGGAAAGGGGCTCAGCTGCTCTACATGAACAAACAGGGCTTTGCAGAGAACTTTCTACAGAGGCAACACAGGGAAATCATGTCACAACCTCATTCTCTCTTCTCCACCATGTGCCTTCTCTTCAAAACCATGATGCTTAAGGAGTATTTGCACTCACAGACAATCTGGGGAATGGGAGCCCTCTTAAAAATAACCTCTGCTGGCTTCAGAAGCCTTGTAAAACTCCAACATGGCAACCAGGCTGCAAGTAAGCAAGGAAGTGATAGGAAAAAGTGACAAGTGTGGCTGTCCTGACTCCTTCTCCCTCAAAGAGCTGGAAAATACAGCAGGAGGGGAAGGTGATCACGCCCTTACCCGTAAGTAAAAGTGGAGGATTTCCCTCCTTTTCCCAAGGTACAATCTATAAGGAAACTATTGTGGCATTTCCCAAAATTGCTATTACACAAGTTGTGGCATCTGTCTTGTCCCTTCCATGTGGGAAGGAGCAAGCACAGACTTGCTGCAGCTGGATGACAGCAAAGGACAGAGGCAGGCAGACTTTATCACCCTGTGTCGTTATTGGCACGAGTGAGCAGTTCTGTAGTACAGGAGGAGCTGGTTCTGAGCCAGCCTGCTCAGGCTCTCAGCAGGCATTAGTCATTTTGATAATGGTCTAAATGCAGCCACCCAGTTACTGCTTGGCAAGCTCGAATCTCTGCCATGTGCATGCTGATAGGAGTGCCAGGCACCCATGCCAGCTGAAAGACACACTGCCAGTGGCTGGGGGAAAGCCAAACAGAGCAGGGGGGTGTGGTGTGAGCACACAAAGACACGTGTTGGGCCAATGAATATACTCAGGTAAGTGAGAACCAAAGCAGAGACTGCTGGACTGTTTGAAAGTAATGATGGAAACAGTTACCATTGGGAAAGTGGTGCCTGTTCACTCGTTATGGTGTTGCTATGTGAAATTTCCATGATTTTCCTTAAAATGGTGATTTGTTGCACTTTGAAGTCCTTACTTGGTAGGGCAAATGCATTTACTCATGGAAAGTGAAAAAAGATCTCATTTCATCCAAGGAGCTGTATGGTAATTCCTTTAACCATTCACACATGGCAGATCCTACTCCTCTTTCTAGCTGTAGCAGATAATTCTTTCCACTTCCCACATAAACATTGCAGTGCCCTCAGTCTGTTCCTGTAACTCCCAGATGAAAAAAGCTCTGAAAAACCTGACCCATCCATACTGTTCATGTTGTCCCCACTCTTACCTTACTTTTACCTTTAGAAGTGTTAAAGGTAACCCAAAGGACTTAGACCAAGCAGCTGGGACCCTCAACAGCCAGCAAAACCTTTCTTTGAGTTGCTCTAAATGAAAACTGCTCAAGTCTGGTAAGTAAAACTAGTTGCAATCCATATTTTGCATTTCTGAAAGTGAATTTTTTTCTCCATAATTTTATCTTTTTTTTTTTTTTTGTGAGCCAGAAACTGGAAGGTTGCTGGCTATGTATTTTGCATGATAGAAACAATGCAGGCAGAGCATTTTTAAATAGCTCAAGAGTGTGGTGTCACAGCTGTGACAATCCAGCAGCTTCTCCCTCAACCTGGCCTTTCTCCATCCCCCTCCAGGGCCATGGAATTTATGGTGGCTCTTGTGGCAAGACAACTTGTTATTTTATCAGTCATATCACAGTAAGGAGAAAAAATGGCAAAAAAAAAGTCCAAGAAATGTGGGAATTGCTGCAAAGCAGAGCAGGAGCACATGGCTGGGATGTGCCAGGTCCTGCTTGTTCACAAAATTTGCAAACCCATCATGCAGAACATAATAAAAGACAAACTTCTCTTTCCAGGCCAGACTCACTGGACAGCTATTGCAGAAGCCCAATGTTGAGTTTGGCAGAGTCAGACTGGAAATGAAATGCTGAACTGAAAGCACATAGTCTATTAATAATTAATTCAGAGTCTATTAATAATGTGACACGTAGGATCCAAAAAATATGTAAAGTGATTGATTTTGCTAAGTCTGTCTCAGAAAGTGCCTTTCTGATATGAAAATCCTGAAGAAAAAGTTGTGTACAAATGTCCTATCTCTTAATTCTCTAGGAGGGATAAGTTAAAACTTTAAATACTAAATTTAGATTTCATAGCAAAAAAACCAAACAACCCAAACCCCAATCAACAATCCCAAACTAAAACAAAATAGCTGTAATTAGGGCTGAATACTTATGGAGTAAAATGAAAGACTGCCCAAGAGAAAAAAACATGTCACTGACTAATCAAAATTCTCATTGAATTTGCTGCAGAAAGTTGACAGTGACCACAAAACTGATCTTTAAAGAAATCTCAAAAAAAAAAAAAAAAAGGGTTCTTCCTAAAACATAAGAAATTTCTTTTGTGCAAAAAGTAATTGAGGGGCTGGAGGAAAAGCAGCCAGTTTTATTTGGGTAATGACCCAAATATTGGACATAATTTGTGATTTCATGGGTGGGGTCACCAGATGTTTACTTTCCACAAGCCATGCTCTTCTCAGGGCAGAGCTGCAGCTGAGTAAGAGCCCGAGTGTCTGATCCAAACGCTGTTGGCAAGGGAGAGAATGTTTCCAATGATCTGTGGAGGTCTAGATCTCAGAAGAGGAAGAAAGAGCAGAGTCTTTTCTGAGTGCACCAAAGCCTCTTGGCCAACAGCAGGCACATGCAGGGACTACCACAAGGATTCCTTTGGATGACTGGTACATACACATCATCACTGCTTCAAAGAAGGCATACAGGACAATACTGAGTTCTTGGAAAAATGGGAAGAGGAAGGAAAAAAGGAGGGGAAAAAACAACAGACATTTTTAACTTACTGGAATCCAAAATTATTTCCACAGAAAATGTGGTTGGTTACTATAATTTGGAAAATTATTTTTGCAATCTGCCTGTTGGTGATTCCTTGAAATGAAAGAGCAGGCTTTAGGCCAATAGGCTTATTTTCTTGCACAGGAACTGTTAAGTCCTTTCATCTTGCTGCAGAATACTTTTTAAAAACTTTAACTTTCTCAGTGTTTGAATCATACACGAGGTAAGAGTAGCTCTGTGAGAGGAACCCTTCAGGGCAGTAGTTAGTTTCTCCCTGGAGGATGTTCTCCCATGGCAGGGGCTGTGGGCTCGGGCTGGGTGCTGAGCCTGCTGTGCTTTGGTTACTCCTCATTAAATCCACAGCATGGATTTATGAAGGTTAGAGGGAGAGCAAAAGGGGCCATGAACCTACAACACAGTCTCACTTCAACTCAGTGCCACAGAATCAGCCCTTGGCAGGGCTGGGCCAGGACAAATTAACTTTTTCAGTGTTCACTGACTAGCAAAGTGCTTCTGTGCCACAGAGATCCCTGCCACGATCATGTGTCTCTGCCTGTAGCAGAACTTGGCACATCTGTGCTTTCTGGAGGTGCTTCAGATGCAGCAGGCACAGCACCAAAGAACTCAGCTGTCCTTGGAAACACTGAGGGAATACACAACAGCATGGATTTATTTGTTCCCACACATTCATAAAAACACCAGCTCGATCTGCATTAGAAGCAAATCTGAAATGAAAGAGGATATTATGGTGTACAGCAACAAAATGTTCCCAGGCATAGTTCTGGAGAAATGATTACTCAGTTAGTAAAAGTATTTTAACTAGATTTGCACAGCTCTTGTCATATATGCTCAAACATGTTTGCAGAGATGCATTCAATGTGGCACATGCACACTGAGGTCAGTTCCAGTGAAATGCTCTCTGCACACTTGAATAGTCCTGACAGTGCTGTAGCAGCAAGGCTGCTAAAACAGTTGTTTTAAACAGAGGTACAGGAGGTCAGCTCAGCAGGAGAAGTGGCTGTAACTTTCAGTAAAGTGCCCGTTTAGTGAACCGAGTCTGGGGTAGTTGTGCTTTTGTAGTTCAAAGGGAGCGTCTCTCTACACGTTTGGCTTTTAACACCATCCCTCCATGTGATTAAAGAAAGCCACAAGAAAGAGGTTTCTACATTATTATCTCTTCCTGGAAAACAAACCTGTCTGTTTCCCCGAAGTTTGCTGGTACAGAATTATGCAGCTTTAAAGGCAGCCAGACATTTTGGCTGCCCATCCACTTGCTTTCCTTGCAGCTGTCATTATCTCTGTTTTACTTTACCTGAACTTAACAACCCCTCACTCCCTTTCCTCCTCGGTTTCAGTTACTCTTCAAAATGAAAATCAATAGTGCTCCTTTTACTCCAAAGTACAGCCTTTCAGATCATCACGTCATATCGTGCAGCAGCTGCTTGGAGCCTGTGTGGCAGAAATAGCCCTTGGATGAAGGGTTTCCAGTAAAGACTCTGCCTTTTTCTAGCATTTCACTCTTAGCCTTTTACATTGGTTTAGATCAACTCTGGGTTTTTATCAAGGGATTCAAGTGACATCTTAGTGGCATGGCTAAGACAACTCAGAAAGCTTTTAAAAGGTATTTCATCTAAAAGACACTAAATACACAAAGATCTGAGTCAGTGGATTACATTCCTGTCAAATGGTCATTGAATTAAAACAAATTTACCTCAAACCTCTCATTAACAGAAGAACTGCATGTGTAATTTAAGTTTCTGTTTTTCTTTCAACAGGATTGTAAATGGATTATAGTAATCCTACTCCTTTTTAAGAAAGCTGTCCTTATGACAGATATATGAAAGGCCTCAGGAAACTCCCCTCCCTCTTCCTCTAGAAGTGTCAGGTTTGTGAGGAAGAGATGGTATTGCAAAAGTCTGGACATAATGTAACAGATTTTCCCAGCAAGCAGGGCAGACCCCGGCCCCCTGAGGATCCAGGGCAGTGTCCCTGGTGCTGCTGTGCAGAGGGGTGGCCTGGTCCCTCCCTGGAAGGGAACAGCACAGACTGAAAGACCTGAGCACTGAAAGTGAATGTGCTACAGCTGACAGTTCTCAAAATCCAAGTTATCTGAAATACCAGATCACTTCAGAGACAAGCCAGGTTTCTGTCAGTACTGTGGAGAAGCTGACTTCTATAAACTTCTGAAGGAGTTCACAGTATAAGTGACACATGGAAAAGCTGAAAGTGGCATTTCTGAGAAACACAGTGACAGGGCTGTGGGCAAAGGACTGCAGCAAGGCAAATTTTTGCATTTGTTTTATCTTGGATCCTTTTTGAAAAGAAAGTTGGGAATATTATATATATACTACAAATGGAGATAACTTTGTGGTCTTCTGCTGTCGTGTAGAGGAAACTTGGGTTTATAAGCAGAGAGCTAGAAAAGCAAATAGCAAAACCAATCTAAATTTACAAGTGTGCCATTTGGCTAAGAGGCTGCCTTGTGACAGCCACCACAAAATCTTCACCATCATTCCCAGGCTAAAAAACGTTCTCATTGAAGGACCTGTACTGTAAAGAGTCCTGAACACTACTTTATTTACAAGGAGGATCCCATACCCCAGTGAAACCCCAGTGAAAATGCCCCAGTCCATACTGGGGCATTGCAGGATGTCACATAATTTCAACAAAACCAAGGCCTGGTGAGAACTTGATTGCAGATTTAGACATGGGTGTCTCTAGGGTTGGTAAATAAGGGAAAAATACATATCAGTCTTGGTCAGAGAATGGGCATCCTTTTCCTTTTAGAGACAGTTGCATCCTACAGGAACACTGCAGCTGAGGGTGTGTGAAAGCTTTGCTGCAGCTGCATTGTGACCTCTTTATAACCTTCTTTGTGCCTGCATGAAGGACCAGTCAGCAGCTGGGTCACTCAGCTTGGATTTTAAGATTTCTTCCTTTACATAACCCCAGACAGGTTTTCCCCCATTCCAGAGAACTGCAGCTGGTTTTGTCCCAACTCCCTCCTCCTCACAGCCCCTTCCTGTGCAGGCAGACACCTCATCATGATGGCACTGTCAAACAGCAGCAGCTATGACTACATGGACTGCATTTGCTTCCTTCCTTCCTTCATTCCCTCCCTCCCTGTGGCAGGCACAAGATCCCTGCATCTCCCTCTCCCCTATTATGGTGCTGCCTGGCTGCCCAGGTAATCCCTGGTATTTTACTGGGTTTGCAGTGTCTTCTATGGGAAGAAATGACAGAACAGAAGCAAGTGTCCTGCAGGCTAAAGCTGACTCACAGGTGCCTTGGCTATTATAGTAATGTTTCCCTAAGTCCAGAGAAATGAGGCTGAATTCCAGATGTGCTGTCCAGGGAGAGTACAGACACTTCATCTTGGTCAAGCAGATGGGAGAAGGCTCAGGGTTGAAAACAAGAGAAAGAAAGAGCAAACTTTTCTTTAGCCTACACACAGGCTGCTTGTATGATCTGATATCAGAAGTACACATAAAGCTAGAGTGTCAGGTTTGTGAGGAAGATGTGGCAGTAAGTGACTTGTTTGGTGTCTGTTCATTCAAACCAGAATTACTCTACAGTGCCCACAATCCATTAGAGACAGAGTGCCTTAATTGAAAATAATCTGGTGAGAGAATTATTTAGCCCAGATGTGTGTGGATGATGAGCAGGAGTTCCAGGTTCCAAAATAGCCCCATTAAAGCTCAGCAAACAAAGGAAGAATCTCTCTGATGATTTCTGCCAAATGCAGGACTCCAAAGCCACCTCATCTGGCAGCCCTCCAGAACTGATGTTCACTGAGAGTAATGATTCATATTTACACTGTTCTTCCTCAAAATACAGGGGAATTTTGAAGCATATCCAGACATGTGAAACTTTTCTTTAAGCAATAGTCCCATTGCAAAGTATTTATATACTGAGAATTCCCCCCTACTTCTGGAGGTAAATGCAACACAGAAAGTAACAAAATGCATCCCAGTATTCTGCAGCCCAGTCTGACTGGGGCAGAGCTGAAATGCTTCTTGTTGGAAGTTTTTAAGACATAGATTCTAAGATGAATCAGGATTTAATTCCAGCTATTTTCAGCCCACATCCAAAATTCATGCCTCACTGAATGCCATCCAGTGTTTCAAAGATAAGCATTTTGAGTAAGTGCCACCTTCACCAATGTTACAAAAGTACTTTATTTTTGACTCACATTTTACTTTCCTCCTATATTCAAATTCCCTGTTCTAATCACCATTTCCAGTGAACCCTTATCCATTTCTGGAGATCTATACTTTTCACTAGTTGGAGAGAAGAAACACTGGACTTAAGCACCAGAATTACTCAGTAATGAAACAAGAGTTTGCTTTATGACCAAAAAAAGCTAGACTGGAAAAAATGTATCCTCTGTGGAACTGACTCAGTGTGATGGAAAGTGGCAGACATACTATTGATAGTATTGTTCTTCTCGGGTCATCCCTGACAGGCTTCTTCAGTGCTGCAGTACAAATTACAGGAACTGGCCCCAGCCAGACCCACAGTCCACATCTTAGCAGCAATAACAAGGTTCAAAGGTGGATTACACATATGTTGATTATGGGAAGAAGGAAATTGATTCATTATTAGAGAACAGAGCATTTTATACAAGCCCTGTTACCAGGAATATTCAGAAATGCATTGCTGCAATGTCCCCCTCAGAAGTCATGTCACTCACCTACTGTGGAACAGGAAGTGAATGACCTCAGATTTTACCTCATCACACACATCCTGCCCCCATGCAAGTCCTTCAGCCAGGTGGGCACTCACAGCACTGTGCTGAGATGCCTGGTGGTGGTGCCAGTTCTGGCTGGCTGCTCATTCAGATGGGCATCCCCCAGCTGGGGCTTGAAACTCCCCTTGACTAGAGAGCCCTTCCTGTCCTGAACAAATACTCCTGCTGCAGCAAACGTGAACCAACAATCAGGATGAATGGCACGGAGGGGATATTAAACAGCAACAGAAGAGTTGGCAAAGAATTCAACATCACCAAAGGAAAATATCATTTAATATCACTGAGCTTAACTAGCTCAGGAAAATATCCCAGAATAGCCCTTATTTGGTAGTTAGAATTATTGGGAAAAGCAGCAGGAAGTACCCTGGAGAGAAGGGGAAATCCTGCTGCTATACCATGAGAAGTTGAACACAATTTCTATTTTCAGTCTAGGCTGCACTGTGCCATTCACTCCTACTGACAAAAACCACACACCCTCAGTTAGTATCACAATCACATTGAGTAGAAAACCTGCACAAAGTCTAGCTTTGGTAAATCACAAATTGAAAACACTCACATGGTAAATACTCCAATTCACTTTCCTGAGTCTATTTAATATAGATGGATATTTAAACTTCTATCTGATGAATCTCAATTTCTTAGATTATTTATACTTCCTTTGGAAAAAGCTGTAACAGGTTTTTATAGAGCATATTCAATGAAACCAATGCACAGTACTTCTAGTGAACTTATATCTAAAAGGACACCACTTTAATATTTTAAGAGCAGGAAAAATACACATATGTTGAGAGAAATGAAAAAGAAATGTTTGAAGAGAAAAAAGGGAAGGTGTGAGATTGGAGTGTCTGCAGTGAACCCCACAGCAAAAGGCCAGAGGGGGCTGTAAGAGAATATCAACCCTGTATGGTCAAAACAGGCAAGAAGGAACTAAGAAAGAAGGTGCAGAGAAAAATTAAAGTCCATGCATAAGGAGGAAGTGTTTTACAGCAACACAGCCATTGTAAAGCTTTGAGCTCTAGTTTACTTTGGCACCTTTACTAGATATGATTTGATCTGAGATGGGAAGAAATCCTATATTGATTTAAGAACACAGTAAAATGTCCCATCTATGAACCATGCAGGGATTCCCTTTCTACATATATCTTAGCATAAACATGTTATTATTTTATTATTCCAAAAATGTGCTTTATTTGTTTTAGTATAAAAGAAAAAGGTACACTGCAGAGTCCTGGAAGAGGATTAACAAAACAATTCTGTCACTGGGGCCCAAACTTTAAAAGGGCACAGGCACTCAAACTGCCTTAAACTTCAGCTGGGTATTAGGTAAGTGACATATAAAAGATTTTGGTGGATAAAATATATCAGAGTGTAGTTAAATGGAATTTCTGGAATGGTATATTGGGTTGCTGTGAACTCTATCAGAAGAAATGTGTATACCTGTTAGCAGGATTTTAAAGCACTATTTCACCCAGCTGCCTGTTGAGGTTAACTCAGTGGCATCTGCTGAACATGTTGTCTAATTAAGCAAGACACTGCCAAGAATCACAGAGCTGCAAAATATTTTCTTCTCCTTTTAGACATTTCTCTTTTCAAGAACCAACCTTCAAAATTGTGTGTGGAGAGGGGGTTCTGAGCTCCAGCTCTAAGCATAAAACACATTTTGATACAAATTACATCACATGTTAGAGGTGACACATGGCTCCAAATCCAGGTCCTAAACTGCTGCAAGGGAGAGCAGAACACAGCAGAGCTTGTGAGCAAGAGCAAACCCTGAATGCTCCCACAGCAGCTGTGGCTGCCTCAGCTCCGGGCCTTGCTGCAGGGCCCACGGCTTCAGGGAGTCCCGGCTTGGGCTGCAGGGACTGCACCCCTGCCTGCAGCCTTCAGCTGCCAGAGCAGCAGCAATGAACACAGGCAGCAGCTCGTGGGGTGAGGGGAATCCTGTGCCACAGCAGCGCCAGATCTCCAGAGGCAAGGTGCTAAGGACCAGTGTTTCAGGCTAAAACCAATGACACCAGCAAACAACCCACTGCTTATAAAGCTTATACTCTTTTGTTGGTATTAGGATGAAAAGCAGGCTTTAGACCTCCCACAGTGAAGATCAAAGTTGTTTTGAAAGGGTTCACATATCCCAGGATCTTAAGTCTTACCCTCAAGCCAAACCACTCCTTTAATAACAAGACTGTCAGGCAAAGGGCAGGTCAGAGATTTGGTTGTGGGTGAAAAGAGAAAGACTTTAGCACAAACTTGTCATTCATGTGGGACACTTTTTTCTCTTCATCTTCCTGCTCTCAGCTTTGTCTCTTAACAGCTTTGAAGCTATTACCTGTGTTAGGCTTATTCCAGGCCCTACACAGCAATAGACACAATCCCCCTGTGCCTTGGGGGGAGAAATAGCAAAGACACACGATGCCATCTGAAGTGCCTCAAAGACAAAAGTATATCAAAACTCTGTCTACATTAAAAATACATGAAGTTCTTGTCTTCTAAGTCTTTGAATTTGAGCCTTATGAACTTTATGAGGTGACAATTGTGCAGGAACCAAGAGTTGAAGCACAGACTGTGCTAAAATGTCTGCCACTATAATGAATTTCCACACTAACTTTTGGTCTAATCAAGCCTAGTTTTACACTGCTAACATTACTTGGTCAAAATAGTTATATCAGAATATGCCCCAACATGAAGTTCACTTCCATTCCAGTAGGAATTACCTTAATTACCTTAAGGTACCCCCAACTCAGTTCATTTCTAATCATCTGATGCTGCTGGACTCCATTATAACCCTACAATCATGAACAAGGACTTCTGCCTTTAGAGAGATAATGTTCTCTATTCTAGTACAAGATGTAGAAACCAAAAGGAGTTATAGCTTCTTACTTCTTGTAAATACCTCCTCTTATTCAAGCATGCCTCTGCCTGAGAGCAGCTTTTTCCTTTTAACTTTTGGTACAAATTTGTTCAAACTACAAAGCAACGGCTTTATACTTGCAAAATTAAAGATAGATACAATCTTTAGAAAAAACCCCACATTTATTTTCCCACATCCTGGGCAGCTGCAGGATCCTTTGCATGTTATTAATGACCTTTCTATGTACTTCAGACTCAATCACTCTGGGAGAATACTTTGGTTTAACTGTTTACCTGAACCCCAAATTTTTCTTAATGCTTCTTACTCCTGTGTTCCCCTCCTGTGTCACGGACTGTCATTCAAAGAACATTTTCTTCACTGCCTGCAGGGCTGTGTATCTGCATCAGTGTGGAATGGATCTTTCTGTTAATGATTTATGGCATCAATTCAAAGCTATTTTCACATTTACAACAGCATTCCATACATCCTCTTTCAAAGAGACTCAGCAACAAAAAAAGCACAGGGTTGCCACCAGCTGTCCTAGTGGGACAGATCTTGCAGGGCATAAGAGCCTTTGAGGCACATGAAGCAGGGTCTGACTACAGGAAACACAGATTGTTCCCAAGTTACACAGAGCTCAGCTGATGTTAACAAGAATTTCAACCAAATGAGTACATTCTGTGCAGGCAACAGCAGCTCACTAGATTTTAGAGCACTCTGAACAGATAAGGTAAAAGATACCATATGCAGTGTGTGCTAAATGATTTAACCAAATGTCTTGCAGGAAAATGTTGATGTATTCTATGCCAGGAATGTTTCCTGGGAAAAACAGCTGTTGATTTGGGACAGAAGATTTCAAAGCTGCCTCCATATGCCAGCTGCAGCTTTTCAAGTAGCACTGAGTTAGATAATTTAACTTATATTCATAGTTAGCATGTTTTCACATAAATGGAAAAGAGGAAAGGCATCTATTAGTATGAGCAGAGTAAATGACAGAAGCAGGACTAACTACTGATATTTAAAACTGGACTCACAAGCTCAAATATAACTGGAGAAAGGACTAACAGACACAGCCTGTCCTGATGCCCACTCCCAAATGATACATGGGAAACTCAGTCACTTTGCTACCTCAAATTTAGGCAGTCCTTGCTGGTTTCAGACTACATCCTCTTCTTTCATATGTATTTTTAGTTCTTGTAACTGTCAAAAATCTGAGGATATAGAAAACATCTTTTGCATCAGTTTTTCCTTTAGCTCGGATACAAAGAACTGCTAGTCAACTGAGCTAGAAATTGTGTTGGTTTTGACTAGTTAGATGGTATGTGTTTTCAATTTGTGCTGAAAATAGTGTTCATAATTCAGGGATGTTTTTGTTATTGCCAAGCACTGCTTACACAGAGCCAAGGCCTTTTCTGCTCCTCACCCCACCCAAGCAGCCAGGAGGCTGTGGGTGTGCAGGAGCTTGGTGGGGGCACAGCCAGGGCAGCTGACCCCAGCTGAGCCACGGGATAGCCCAGACCATATGGGTGTTATGCTCAGCACAAAAATCTAGAGAAGAAAAAAGGGGGGATGTTCAGAATGACAGCATTTTCTTCCCAAATGACTGGCATGACAGAGCACAGCTTTCCTCGGATGGCTGAACACCCACCTGCCCATGGCAAGTGGTGAATTAATCCCTTTGTTTCTGCATGGGGCTTCTGCATTTCCTATTAAACTGTTTTATCTCAACCCACGGGTTTTCTCACTTTTACTCTTCTAACTCCCTCCCACTGTGAGAGAGTGAGCGAGGGGCTGTGTGGGGCTCAGCTGCCAACAAAGAACCATGGGTGGCTACAATTGCTTTTGTGGTCCTTGCTGCTTTTGCTCAGCTGGTGAGGAGGAAGTGAAAGGAGAGAAGATGTAACCAAAGGGGTTTGCATTGAGAAGCTGTTCTTTCTCATGCAATTTTTTTCACACCATCACAGCATTAGATTTTTCCAACAGCACACTTTGAGAAAGTTGTAAATCTTGAGGGCAACAAGGGTCAAAGGCTCTGCATATCCAACTGACAAGCTGAGAAGTGCTATCCCACAGTACTGCAAAACATCAGAGCCATCCTGCCTTATTTAAATGCTGATGCTCTGACAGGTGAAGGTCACTTTCATGCTTGTGCTCCATCATACAAGAGCTAGATAGAGCCTTGTGAAAACAGCACAGCACCTGCCTGTGGGCATCAAACTGAACATCTCTCTTGCCTTTTGGGGAGAAGTCAAAGAATAGGGAGTCCCTGCAGATGCCTCCACAGGGGGCAGATGGAGGAAGCTGTCACCATAATGATGACTGAGCAAGGTTGTTCCCTTGGGTACATCCTGTACCAAAAGCCAGATGTGTTTAAGAACTAATAACCGGATTTCCTGCTCTTTCATCTGTCATGCATGGAACTGAACATGCAGGGGTTTTTTTCAAGGACACGACCAGCACCTCTAACCTACAGAGCCCGTGAAACCAACCTGCAAAGGATGAAGGATGAATTGTCCTTCCCTTTATAAGTCAAGATGTTCCTATGAGGAAATAATGTATGGCAGAAGCAAACCTAGCAGAGAACTGCATGGCAAAAGAATTTGGTAAAGCTGTGGGATATAAAAATGAAGAATATTACTGTTGTTGGGTAAAAAACATAGATGAAAATAGCAGAAGAGTTTCAATTATGCTCATGTGCAGTTCAATAATTGTGCAAAAGCAAGCATACTTGCATCTGGTGACCTCAGATTTGAGATGCAATCAAAAATGGGATAAATCAGGGAGCGAGACAGAAAATACCATGAGGTGACCTTGATATGTCTCAATATTACAGAAAACAGAGTAGGCTTGGAGGTGCCCATCATCTGTGAATTGGAGCTTAAAAATTGATAGGATTGCATAAAATTGTGCAACTTTGTAATTAACTTTGGGTCCTGCTGGTCAACAAGCTTTTTTGGTCTGGAGGTTTGAATTTTATGTTTTATACTTGCCAGTTATTTCTCCTTGACAAAAGCTTGTTTCTGTTTGGGCAATTTGTTATTTTGCTTTTGAAAACAAACTGAGAATTTTATATCACTAAATATTATGGATCCATAATGAAACTGAGAGAGCTGGTAGTGCTGCTAAAGCCACTGTACCAGGCACATTTTCTGCTGAGCCCTCTGCTCAGCCTTTCACCCATGCCTTGTGCTTTGTCTGAGTTCAGGTGCTCTGTGACCCGCTGATGCTTCCAGCTGTCCTCTCCCCACCTTCCCTCAGGGGACAAGGACAGAGGGCAGACCCTGGCCCTCACTGCCTCCCCCTGTCACAGGCTGCAGGGTTGTTTTGATGCAGGGAACCTTTCTAGTGCCATCATGTAGCCAGGAAAAGAAACTGCTCCTTAACAAAGAGGACAGCAATCAACATCCTCTGCTGCTCTGCTCCCCAAAACAGCAGCACCCCTCTGGAGAGAGAGGGGTTAGAAAGGAGCCCTGGCCTTTAAGAGAGGGGTCTTAAACTCCAGCTCTGATCTCTGAGCCTGCAGATGTTGGACCAGCCCTTGCCAATTAAAGAAATGACACAACTTCCTATTGCATAAGAGTCCAAAGGTTAAAAAAGAAGGGTAAGTAATATAGGATAACAGCACTGCACAAAGCCAAATCCTTCTGTAGCCAAAATAAAACTTAACCAAGTTATAGCCTTCAGTAAAATTGCAATAGTATTCCATTTACAGCTTGGTGACTTGCCCAAGTCATTCACCATGTCACTAGCTGACTCAAAGAGTGGGGTTAAACATAAATTTAATTATATGAAGCAATGCCCCTGATTGATTTGGACACTAAAGCATCTAGGTGTGTTTCATCTCAACCTAAAGCTAACACTCTTCAGGGCATTTCTGCAATCTAACATTCTTCAGGGCATTTCTGCCTTCAAAATGCTCATTTCTCTCCACTGACTCCAAAGAGAGCTTAGGGTACACACATCCATGCTGTGTGCCAGGGATGGGATACTGCACTTTCACAGCTCAAAAAACTGCACTTTTTGAGAATGAAAAGAGAAAGAGGGTAAAAAAATAAATGGGATTAGGAAAAGTGATGCAATTTCCAAGAAGAAAACAAAGAATCGATCCAATTGAAGAAAAAAGCAAAGAAAAAGTAGCCTTAGGAAAACTTGGCCTCTGAAAAACAATGCACTGAGATGAAGAAGAAAAACATGGGTAGGAGAGGCATGTGGTGTACTTAAGTTTTTGTGTTAGAACATGTGACTAACAGGAATTTATATTTCCTTTCCAGGGAAACTGCTATTGCTAACACCGCTCTCACTTCTAAAAAGTTTTCCGAGCTCCTGGCAAAGATGTGTCAATGATCCACTCCTTAGGTGGCCCCTCCAGACACTGATGATCCCTTGTGTTCCTTGGAAAGCCATTAACAGGTACAGCTGGCACACAGCAACATCCCTCCAGGCAACCTGATCAGCTCCCGACTTAATGACAATCCGACTGATCCTCGGCCTCTAATCGTTGTATTTTGGGAAGGTGGGAAGAATATTTTGTTTCTACAGGGACTAAAACTGATGCCTGGAATGCCAAATTGATTTCTCGTTTCCTGACACTCGAGGTCTCCGTGGCCCATCAGTTCCAAGGGCACTGGGCTCCAGAGCTGGAAATGGACCATCCTGAGAGGGAAGATGCCTGGCTGAGGCTCTTGGAGCCCTGCACGGAAATCCTCCTGCAGGCTGCCGGAACAGTGCCAGCAGAACGTGGCACGAGTGGCTGAGGGGCCTCCTGCTGCTGGCACTGCCAAAGGATGCTGCTCCAGTAATTAGCTGGGAGCAGTTTAACCCCTGGCCTGTGGCACAGTGCTGTGGGTGCCTGCTCAGTCACACATCACTTCACTGATCCTGGGCACAGGCAGGCTTAAGCAAGACAGAGGATGTTGAAAACCTCCTGCTCCTTTCCAAGCTTATTTCCTCTGCATTCCTGCTTTCAAAATATTGCTCATTTAGTGTTTACAATGTCAGTTATCTCTTAATTCCTACCTTTTTTTGGAATATATTTATTTGAGAAAGGAAATAAGTGAAAAAAGAAGAGTGCTGCACAGACAGCCTGCTGTGCGTGAAATCATCTGATGGAGTTTTTTAGCTGTTCCAACAGCTGTTCAGGTGATTGGGATGAAAAAAATGTACCACAAATCAACACTCTTATGGTGTGACAACACACCAACACACTCCAACCCTATCTCATGCCTTTTCTCTCCAGAGGAGGGCAAAGCCTTGGCAACCTCCAGCACAGTTATGACACATGTAAATGATTTTATGAATGCTATTTATAAAAGGCTCATCACAGTCTCTGTGTCCTTAAATCACAAATTAAGGGTGGGGATGTTATTTCATTAGAAGATAAATCACATGTTCCAACATGAAGGCAGTTTTAAAAAAGAAACCACCCCACAGCAGTTGGACCAGCTGATTAGATATTTTGTTTCTGAGTTTATAGGCTTGCCCCAGACAAGAAGCTGCTGAGCAGAACTGAGCCCACGCCAAGTCATTGTTATGCCTGGACAATCACAGAATTCTTCTCCCTGCTCATGACATAACATATCCTTGTAAAAACAGAGCTGCTTTGAATGTCCCTTCTCACACAAGAGAAAATCCTGAACAAGCTGGGATCTCTATCATCAGGGCATCAAGCCTGTTTCATTCACATGACAGGAGATCTGTGCCTGTGTTGGGGGGTGGGGAATGATGAAGCCTCCTCTCTCTCTCTCCCCTGCAAGAGAGATTTCTTTAGGCAACTAGTAGAACATGCTTTGAAACCTAAAAAATTTTTTTTTCAGATGAAGTCATTAATGCTTACACCACCTCAGTTCAAGCTGATGCTGTTTTCATTCTTGTGGATGAGGTCTGGAGCACATAAAAATGCCTGTAAAAACAAGGAAGAGGCCACAGTCTTTTGGGACAGAGTATCACAGAGGAATACTAGTGAGTGTATTGTTCCTGCTCTTATTTGTGGTCACTGAGTATTATCAGCCTCTTGGTTAGAATCTTCATTTGTTTGGCTTGGATCCATTAAAAAATGAAGTATGGAGCCAGATTTTTAATCTGAAATAGGGAGTTTTTGGTCTTTTCTGCATCTGCCACAAAGGAACCATTCCCTGCAGAGTGCAGCCAAAGCAGGGGGAAACCAGGACCACCCTGTGCCCTGCCCCAGACACTGCACTCGGGCAGTCCAGGCCAGTGCTTTCCTTGCTCAGAGGTGTCAACAGGGCTCAAAGCCCTGAGGCAGTGAGAAAAGCAGAGAGCACGTTGTTAGTGTGGGACATCCATAAGAGCACAACAGTGTATTGAAGAAAAATGATTCATAGCATTATTTGTACACCCCTCAACATGAAAACTTTAACTTGTCAAATGTGGAGGAAGCGAAGCTTCAGGAATCCTGGAAACCCTTGATTCACTGTTTCTGAGGAGGGGTCACTTTCAGTCTCACAATGTGAAGGGAAAAGGCTCCAATCCAACCTTCCCTTCTTCCCACACCTCTGTATTTCCCCATCCTCAAACCTGCTGTTCAGCTCTGCCAGGTATGCTGCTGTCAGACTTGTCCTTGAATGACTCCAGTCAACTGCAGCAGATCAGAGCAGGGATAAATCTAACTTGCTGGCCTGGAAAACCAATATAGCTCCAACATTTGTGTTTGGATGAGGTTCCCAGATGGGAGCAGCTAAGCACTGGCTCCACACACTTCTTGGAAACATTCCCAGCTCCCAGGGGAGGAGCTGAGTCAGTGCTGGCCCTGCCACACAACAGGAGGGAGCCTGCAGCTCTCACACAGCTGCTCTCTTCAGATGAAGCTGTCTTTTGGCTCTGACCTTGCTCTGCAGCTACATTTTGAGAGATGCAGCACAAGAATCAAAGGTCTTGCTGTGCATTTGTCTTTAACCTGTGCTCTGCAGTGTCTCAACACAACTGGCATTGCTGGCTTCTTCCTGCTGCAAGGAGGGAGCAGGGAGGGATCAATGCACTGCTTCTCACTACATCCCCTCTTACTGTACATTGCAGAGCAAAGACACTGCAGGCCAGTCAGTAATTGAATGAATCATCAGACTTTTGCTCCCCAGGAACCTTTACTGTACTAATCAGCAGGAAAACACAATTAAAGCCCCAGATTTGTCCTTGGTTCAGCCTTTTTGTGCAGAGCCCGGGATGTCCCTTCTGCCACCCTGTTTAATTTCTCAATTAAGTGTCACATATCCCTTGTTTCTGGAGGCAGAAGGCTCAGTCATTGGCCATCAGCAACTTTTGACACCAACACACAGATATCACATACCACAATAAACCACTTGTCACTGAGAAGATGTCATAAAATACCAAAAAAATCCAGGTAAATTTTTTAGGTTTTGACCTGATGTACCTCTTTTCAGCATTGTAGTAAACTCTTTAGTACCAATTCTCTAGTAATCCCAAGCTCCTCTTTCCTGTATAACCTCTGTTGAGATGCAGAAAACTTACCAGGTTTTGGGTGTAAGATGTTAAAGTTCTCCATTGACTTCTAAACCTCTCCTTCAGAAAGTTTCATTCACAAATGAAATGTTTCAGATTTCACATTTGAGCTGCTATAAAGTAAACCATGGCAAGAAGCCTTATAAAATGCTTGTTTTGTGTGATGCCACTCAACACAAGGAGGTGTTCCCATGGCTGTGCAATGCTCTGTCCTTACAGCCCTGCATGGCAATGGTGGCTGCACTGATGCTGCCCCATACCAGTAAATGAAAAGCTTTCTGTAATTCAGTCTAATTTCAAAGAGTAATCAGAAATTTTTATGGTTCCTTCAAACTCTTCTTAAAAACCTACAAGAATTTTAACAGACATGTGGCCATCTTACTAACATTTGACTGAGGCAGATGCTCTCTGCTGCCATGAGTAAGCAGTGGGGAAAGTGAACATGAGGACACCAGGGTGAAGGGGAGTAATGTGGCCATGCAGGTAGCAGGCAAAGGGCAGCATTGATTGTTAATGCAGAAAAGCCAGGGACACAAAATCTGTCTCCTGTTGCAGCATTGGAAAGAGAAAAGTGCTGCCTACTGAGGAAAGCCAGCCAGGTTTCTGTGATTTCCAAAGGTTTCTAAACCATTTGAGTATTAGTTTCCTAAATTTGAAGATAAAGGGATAAAAATCCCTTTTGTTTCCTTTAGAAACCACAACACTTTTTGGCACTGTGCTGTGTGACTTCTATCATGAAGTGGATGAAAGCTGAAATAAAAAGATGGAGGCAACAGGATTTAACAGGACAGCAGCATCCAGCAGGCATTCAGGAGACAAAAAAACCTGGTGAGTCAGGTCTCACACCACTTTCAGTGCACTATGTAACACAAAACACACAGTCTCTTGGGCTGGTAGGACATGAGACCTCTCAATCTGCTGTACACTATTATGTCATGAAGATGCCTGAAATGCAGTGAAATTTCTTCTTCCCAGGGGATGAAAACTCTTTTCAGTGATATGATAAACTGTAAAGAATAAAGATGCTAAGAATGAAAAGAGTTTGCCTGAGAAAAAGTTCCTCTGAGAAAGTCAGTAAAGATGGATATAATGGAAAGTACTGAGGGTGTTACACACCTCCAGACTTGCTCTAGATAGTTCTGTCTTATCAGAGACAGACAGAGATAATATAAGGAACCAATTTATCATGGACTGGTTTGATTTCCCAGACAACTGTCATGCAACAACTGCTTCCAGCACTGATAGATTCCAAATATTTTTGTAGGATACAGTTATTAGTCAATAAAGTTTTGGACTTGTTTTGGTAACCCTGAATCATCTGCCACTTTCCATGTGGTATTTCTGGCACCCTTCATCCTGGGGGTGGTTCCATACAGTCATTTTAAGCAACAGTTTGTCTGTCTTATGACATTTCCCATCCCACTACCTTTTTCTTTAACCTGCCCCACAGCCTGTTAGTCTCCCTGACTTGGCTTGGCATGGAATTTTAGCTTTGGATCCCAAGATCTGCATCTCACCCAGTCTGTTTCTCCATTCTGTTCTGGGAGGGTATCCTCCTCCTCTGCAGCTCACCAGTGTAAATATAACATAACCCTGCTAATTCCAGAAGAAAGCACCTGTAAGCAGCCTGATCTGGGGAATATTGAAACAGGATGGTAATGCCTACAGATACAATTCCAGCAGAGCAGATGCATGGCAGTGTTAACATACACCCATATGGCACCACAAAGCGTTTTATATCCTGATTTTATGTATGGTGGTGCCAAAGATTCTATCAAGCTTCTCATAAAACTGCTGTACTCTCAACAAAAGCTAAGAGAGCCAAATAATGCAATTACCTTTAGAATGAACTTAAGTTAAAATACTTATGGATACTGTCAAGGCTGAGAACCCAAAAAAATATGTACGTAGAGAATCTTATAGATATCCATGAATATTTGGATAACAGGCTTTACTAGTTTCCAGGGGAATTTCATCCACCTGCTAATTTCTTTACCAGGGAAACACCTCTGCAACAAAAGTAGGTCATTGGGAATGCAGGGATCCCTTCAGCTGCTGTGTGGCAGCAGGAAGGTGTGAGGCAGCAGCTGGCTGAGGATGCAGCATCCCCTGTTACCTTAGAACAATTTCTGACTGGAGTGCTGCACGATCAGCACTCTGTTAACAACGCCACAATGGCTCTTTGGAATTGTCTGGACACTCCTGGTTTTCAGTCAATGATTGAATACAGGACTGACTGCTGGAGGATGGTTGCAGACTGAATGTTTTCGGGGCAAGTTAACAGATCAGTTGTACATAAGAGATAACAGTCTGAGGATCATCAAGGGGCTGGGTGGTACAGAAACAGCACTAATTTACTGAGCAGGGTGCTGAACACAAGCTCGGGCTCTCAGCTGGCTGGGGAAGCCCCATGGCCAGCACAAAGAACTTCCCAGCTATCTTGGCTTAGTGTGAATTGCACAGTTTGCACTGATTTCTTTATCAAGATACCAGAGCTCCCACTTAGGGGAAGTAACTCCTGTTGAATTCACAGGAATGAATTCACTTCCTTCAGACACTTAACAGTGCTCAGCATAACTGAAAGTAAAGCTAGGTGGGAAATTTTCTGTAAACTTCAACAGAAGCAGCTTGACCACTGCTGCTAAGGTCAAGGCTCCTTCCTGATAAACAATTCAACACAATATGCACTATCAAGTTTACAAGATAACAGCCTGCAACAGGCTGCCCACTGACTTTGCTCAGTAGTTTATATCCACCAGTTTCTACTCAAGAGAATGTTAGAAGTAGGTTTATTTTTTTTCAATTAATATACTGAGGAAAGAAGGTTAAGGAGAGTAAAATTATCCTTGATGACAGCCAAATAATTTCTCAGTAACTTTATGTGGTTCTCCTGATCATTGCTTTTGCTGAAAAAAGAGAAATGTGCACATATGCAGATCTCCTATTCATGTAGGCCAATGTTACATGCTCTACTCTCCAGCAGTCTTTCTGGCACAGCTTCTCCCCTAAGAACAATTTGAGAAACATCCTTTGCACTATTCTCTGTGATTTCTGCTGGCTTACTTCCAATATCCAAAATAAGCAGACAGGAAAAAAAATCAGAAGAAAACTGGTCCATGTTTCAAAATTCATTCTTTCTTTTCTCTGGAAGTGCAATTACAGCTCATGAGCATTTGTGAGGCCACTAAAGGGCTGTGGGAGCCCAAGGAATGCTCACACAGTGGGAGGAAGATCACCCCACAGCAAACACAGAAGATTATTGGAGCCAGGAGGATCTTGAAGGGAACTGTAACATGCTCAGAGCACTTTCAGTTGTTTTGTGAAGAACTGGAACTCTTTTCCTCCCTTATCCACAATGCTTACACTGAGCTCAGCCTTGGGATCTGGGAGTGCATCAGAGGAGCGTTGCCAGCAGGTCAGGGAGGTGACCCTGCCCCTCTGCTCAGTGCAGTGCTGGGTCCAGTTCTGGGCATCTCGGGACAAAAGGGACACGGAGCTCCAGGAGCAGAAGGTGACAAAGAGGATGAGGGGACTGGAGCCTCTCTCTTGTGAGGAAAGGCTGGAGGAGCTGGGTTCAGGCTCCAGAGGAGATGGCTGAGAGGAGACCTCAGCAGCGCCTGTCAGCGTGAGCAGGGAGGGCTCAGAGCCGGGACCGGGCTCTGCTCCCTGGCCCAGCAATGGCACAGGAGGAACGGGCAGGAGCTGATGCCCGGGCAGTTCCACCTGAGCACGAGGAAGAACTTCTTCCCTGAGAGTGCCCGAGCCCTGGCACAGATTGTCCAGAGAGGCTGTGGAGTCTCCCTCGCTGCAGATATTCCAGAACCATCTGGACACAATCCTGTGCTGTGTGCTCTGGAACGACCCTGCCCGAGCAGGGAAGAGATGAGCACTGTGCTCCCCACCAGCCTGACCCGTTCTGTGGTTCTGTCTCAGCACTGTCCTTACCATGTCATGAACCACTACAAACCCCTGAGCTGTACCAGCTTTAACAAGAAAACTATTTCCTTATCATTCCAGGAAAAGACAGCCTAAACCTCCAACAATTCCCTGGCCTTCCCTCATTTGCTTATCCTGGAATGGGATTTGCTTACAAAGACTTTAACAGTCACATTTTATTGCACAACAGCAATTAAGAAAAGCAAATTACACCTTCTGATGAATCAGATATTACTTTCATGGCCCCAAATGCTTCAGTTGAGCAACTAATTACTGTTTATTTCATTGAAGGAAAACAATGAGCAGAAACAGAAACCAGATAGTCCTTCTTTGTGAAACATTTCCTAGGAAATTTTGGTGATATTAACCAGAAAAGAGGAAACAGCAGCAATGATTCAATTTTGAAATAATGAAAACCTCTGTATTTTTATGTTGAAGTCTCACCAAGTGACAGCCAAACCATCTCCTAAAATAGATTTACTTTCTGGGTGTGAGGATGAGCCTGCCTTTCTCCACACACTTCTCATCACAGTCTATTATCTCCTTCTTCCAGGTCACCTGATTGCTGATCCTTCTCCCCTGCTCCTGATGCAAACCAGAAGTGGGAAAATACATTGTAAGAGAACCTGGAGTACATCTTCCTGCTGTGTTCAAGATATAGGCTAAGTATGAGTGGCTTTGGTACAGTCCAAAGCTGATCAAAGATGACACAGCTGGGAGAAATGAGGTGGCAGCTCATCCAGCTCTGGACAGCTACAGGAGGGGGCATCTGGAAATCAGCTCTACAGAGCTCATGAAGGTTTTGAAAGTACTGGGCCATAAATCATCATATGCAGATACTGACCTGATTTTCACATGCATGTTTCATGTTATTTGTGCTTCAGATTTCTGAAGTTTAATATGGGGCAGAGAAAAGGGGTTCTAGTTCTAACAAGGACTGCTGTTTGACTATGCTCAAATCTGATTAAAGCCTAACTATCAACCTAATGTTTAGCATTTCATTTCAAGGTTGTTTCCTTTTGTTTCCAGAAGCACAGAAATAATTATCTAAGTTTACAAGGAAATTTTGGCTAGATCCAAACTATAAAGTTTTTCTCAGGCTGGAATCCTGTCTAAACTGGAGAATAGGTTTTGAACTGTTTGCTCCTTGCACATTTTTTGAAGTAGCAACAGAAAAACCAGCTTTGAATATCTATGGTGATATGTAACTGAAAATCCAAGATAAGCTTCCATGTAACAAGGAGAGGTCAGAGATGTCAAACTCAATAACTTACATATATACTATGGCTGTTCAAATGCTAATACCATTGAATTACATTTAGACAGAGAAGAGGAAAAAAACCCATCTGACAAAGATGTAATTAACTTTGGTACTTCATCTTTTAACTTTTTAAGGTGTAAGGAGGCCATTTACATGAAGTTATTGGGACTATTTCAGTCTAATTTGGAGTTTTGGAACTCAAGAGTCTTTAAAAAGACTATTTTTATGACCCTAATACCACATCCTAATATGTGATGAAGTAATACTAACCAGATCAGGCTGTTTCAGAAAAATAGCATGAATGCAACTAAGAAATCAACAGGACAAGATGTGGGAAGTAGGCATTGTTTTCTGGATGCCTAGCTGGCCAGAACAGACTTTTGCACAATTTCAGTTCCTAGGCATGGGCAAGTAAAGATAACCAGTGGCAGTGAGCTGACCAGCTATGTTTTCAGCCATGACAACACACACTCATCAACATTCTGTGGTTTGCACACAGGCACACGAGTTTTCTGCTGGATTATTTTTGAGCACAGTTACAATGGCATGACAGACATATCCCATAGGTGAACATCACAAAACTCTCTGGCCTGCTGGGCTCCTCATTCTAAGCGTGGTGGTGCAGCTGAAGCACAGAGCCAAGGAAGAGGCAGGCTTAGGCTCTGCAGATGAGAAGTTCTTAGTGCCAGCACCTGGAGCTCCCTGCACAGACAAAAACCTGGCACTGCTCTCTGTGCTCTGGCTGCTGGTGCTTGGCTCTCAGGTACTGCCAGAAAGGACCATTCTCAGTGAATAAAAGGGATTGAGAAGTGTTTATGGCTGCAGCATTAAAGCCTGCCCATGCCTGCTTATACAGGAAGATAAACAATTCTCTGTTCCTTTCCCTTTAAACAGCAAACACAATACAGTGAGGTTTTGAGTGTGTTTGGTTTTTTTGTCGTTGGTTTGGTTTTTTGCCTAAACTAACATTAGACGTGTTCTTAAGGAAGCTCAGCATTGACTTACAGCCAATAGGGCCTTACTGGGGAGCAGCCAGATGACAATATCTCCTCTCAAAAGAGGTTTCCCTTTTCAGACATCTCTGTGTTATTTATAGGCAAAAAGCAATGCATACAAAACATCAGGAGAAAAGGGAGGGGCAGCATCAAGCATCTTGAGACTTTATTCAATTACTGCCTGACAGAGAAATAGTTGCCAAAGTATTTTTGAAGAGTTTTAAAAACTTTCTATTATAGGAAAAAAGATCCATTAGTCAAAGATGTGTCAGCCCAGAGATAAGGAAAAGGCTTTAATTTCCAAATAGAAGGACTCTTAGTATTTAGACCACCTGCAGTGTACCTGCTTCTAGAAAATGATGGAGGATTTGTTTGCTTTTGGTGTTTTTGGGAGGGGACTGAGGAGGGAAGTGTTAGCTTACTTTAGAAAGAATGCCTAGGATAGAAAAGCAGCTGCAGTAGAATACAGTGGAGGCAGAATTGCAGTTCCAGGGACAGCCAGGAAATTTCAGTGGAACAGCTCCCCTGCTTTAAATCCAGCAGCTGCTGACGCACATAGCAGAATTCTCTCAAAGCACACTGGGCTTTGTCTTGAGTTTTTGAGAAAATGTAGTTCATGTTAATGTGCCTCTTCTGCCTCCTATTCCTGCCCTGAAGGCTTCAATGGATTGGTCGGCTCTAATCCAGTTTGCTACAAACCTTGAAACACCAGAGTTACCCACTCTCTCCGGCCCTCTGAATATGCACAGTTGAGAAGAGAGCAGAAACTACTTTCATTTTCTCTGCTCATCTAATCTCAGAGGAAAAAGTACAAACAGCTCCACTTGGATCTGTCTGGGATGACCCATCTCCTACCTGGGAGGCAAGACAGGATGTGCTGCTCCCTGTCCTGGGAGCAGGGGAAATAAAATAAGGTGGAGGCTTGGCCACTACATACTGATAGGAAGGGAGTTAAAAATACATCTGTGTAGGAATTTACACATGACCTAAGGAGGAGCTCAGAAATGCAGGACAAAGTCACAGAAATATGCAATTGAGTAAGGTCTGCTGTTAATAGCTGAGCTGCTCTCCCACTGCACTCATCACTCAAAAGGCAGAGGGCCAGTCTCTTTCTTAATTAGCCCTGAAAAGTTAATGACCCATCACTTTGGCCGTGTTACAACTTCTGCTCACAAACAATAGATTAACCACTCAGGGACCCACACCAACAGCAACAATCTCACTTCAGCAATCACGAAAGACCAAACCATCAAAAGAGACAGTGCTAAAAGGAGAATGTGTCAGCAACACCTGAACTCACAGTCCACAGGAAGCCCACGTGCTCCCAGTTTGCCATCACAGGCCATTAGTCATGGAAATTAAACTAACTACCAGTGATGGAAAGCCTATGATGTACTGACTTCCTCTCTATTGCTGGATTTAAACTCCCAGGTTTCTACATTAGAAGGCAAGCTAAAAGCAAACATCAGAAACAAGGCTATGGAGCAATCAGTGAAATTTCTGATAAGGGCACTGAAATCCAGGAGAAGCAAAATGTCAACATTTGGTCATCTCAATGTACTCAATTCTAAAACAACTAAATATAGTCATTGCATATGGCCTTTTCATAACAATTTGTAGCTCTGCAAATATAGAGGAAAAGTGGAAAGGCAGATATAAAGGAGGGAATTAACTTTGGATTTGCAAGGTAAAAGCTCCAAATCCCAGTAAACAAGATCTGATATAATTTTTACTTTAAACACTAAAGCTCTTGGCACATTAAACTTCTTTTAGGGTTAAGTAAATGACAACAATGTCAACTCTTGAATTAAACCAGGCAATTCCTGCATTTACACAAGTCTGACATTGTTTCAGCTGAAGGTAGAAAATTTACAGCTAGAGCCCATGCCCCTGGCTGTGCTGCTTCATCTCCTGAATCCCCTGCCCCCTGCAAATGTTTTACTGCAGCAAATTGCACTGATTGTTCAGTTATCCAGGGAAAAGAGCTGTCCTCTCTCCAGAGGCTGTGATGGACAGTGAGGGTGGTCAGGTCCACCCAGATTTTGCTAGTAATTGAACTGAATAAAGCTCTTCCCCAGCCAGCTCTTTGGCCAGTGAGGCTTAGAACCCTGGTGACATCTTAAGTGTATTCAATTTAGACCTGCCTGAAAATTTTGTATATTATTTATGAGAATTGATTGATTTTTCTTTTCTGTGAGGGAATAATATAGCATGTATCCCTCCCTCCCCATCATATGTACTTCTGGTAAAATAGTTCCTACATAAATACCAATGCATCACTGTCAGAAGAATTGCACAGTTTTAAAAGACTGCCTCATTTTGTAGTTCCCCACTTTACCGGGGTAACAAAAAATTAATGGAGAGGAAAAAATACCTGAACACACAGAAAATTCACAATTACCTTTCCTGTTTGTAGTTGATAGTCCATTACAGAATAAGGTAAAGTTCTCCAGCTACTTCCCTACTGTCCTTCAGTTACATGTTATAGAGATATTAATTTAACTTTGTCCCAAAATATGTTAAAACTGAGAAGGAAAAAAAGCATGGAGATGGGTAGTAATATCATCTTACTTTGTCTCAGAATAAAAGTCACATAATTGCTCTTTCCTGCCTTATACTTGAAAAATCAGAACTCTTACATAATTTATGTCCATGAGGTTTTCATTTTCATAAGAGGTTTTCATTTTCATAAGACATTTAAATACCCTGCCCTCAGCAAGCTGGATAAGAAATACAGGTTTATGAAAGAAGATTATGGCAGATTTTGGGTTCCTAAATTCAAAACTGTGCTCACAAATATGTGATTCTGCTGACCAATTTTTGGGCTCTGGAGATTCTCTTAACTCCAGAGATCACTTTTGGGTTTATTGCCAAAGACTTAAATGCTCTCCAGACAGTATGCTGGCTTTGGATGTGGTTCTAAGGGTGGGATTATAAAGAGTTCTGAATTATTGCTAGTGCTGTCAGTCTAGCAGGGGGAGAGTGTTTATAGTTAGGCACCAGTGGATTTATTTCTCTGGAGCACTTGATCTCCTGTGATCCATCCTACATCAACCATTTTCCACAAGGTTGTCCCTATTCAAGCAAGTCTTTGCCCCATATCCTCTCAGTAATTTGTGTGTCATTGTTTATGTCAAAGGTTATCTACTGCCTTCTCTTGATGAAGCTGTCTCTGCTTCTGTCTCTGTGTTCTCCATCTGCCTTCTCCCACAGCGGTGGAGATATCAGTATTTCCATCCATTCCCTCAAGGAGATTGAAGGAGGCTATACCTTTCAGCAGGGAAGAAAGGGGGATGGGCCTCAGCCAAAGCAAGGTTTATTCAGGAATTTCCTACTGAGAAATAAAAGGCTACAAAAGTTTGTTTAAATTCTGAGTCAGTTGGAAAACACCACAGCAATAGATATTTCTAAACTTAAAAAAAAATTAAATAAATACAATGTGCATGCTGAACTCAGAAGAGGTCCATCTTTATCTTGCACGAAAGCAAATTTTTATTTATTTAAACTAAACTGAAAAATTTAGGATTACTACTTCTGTTTCAAAACTGGAGAATAAAAGTTTTATTTCAATTTCCCAGATGCATTCACTGCATCGGGGAAAAGCAGTAAATCCATGAACCTGAAAGTGAAACAGTCTCATAAAATATCACCTGCCTCCACTGAGCTATCTTATCTCAGGGTCTAACACAACCTGGGGCATTTACCAGAACACTGGCACAGCTCTGAACAGCTGCAGAGGAGCTCACATGGCTTCCCATCCCAAAGCTGCTGTACCACACTCCAGTGGTGACATGAAGGTACACCTTAAATTAATCAGTGAGTAAGGAAGAAAACACTTGGAAAAACAATTCTCCCCTCAGTTTTGGGAAAAACTTCTGCATAGAAGCTGCCCTGCTTGGTGCTGAGAGAGAAAAGGGGGTTGGACAAAAAAGCCTCCAATGCTGAGATCAGTTCAGCTGCAGCAAAAGCAGTCTGGCAAATTCCCATGGATATGGTTTGTACTGAGGCTGCCCAAGGGCCAGTACTGACACTACTCTGCTAAAAACTCCTGCAATTCCTTCTTGTCCAACGCTGCCTTCCCACTGTGTGTGCCAGTGCCAGTCTGCCAGGAGTCCTGGAAATAAAACAGCAGATCCTGGAAATAAAACTACAGATCACAACACCTAGGATGGGGCCAAGTACTCACTGGGGCAAGAGCTTCACCCTATTTGGAACAAAAAGAGGACTAAGTGTGATTTATGTGCACAGTGGTAAAATCCCAGCCTCCAATCAGCAGCACATCATTACTGATGTGCCCATATTGCCACTCCTGCATTTAGTTTTGCAAAATACTCGTTATGACCTGCCAGACATCTCCAGTGCCCATGTACTGGCAGCATGGCATAGGGGTGCTCTGTAACCCAGCACACTTCATGCCCTGGGCCTGTACTCTGTGGCCAGCACACCCAGGGACACTGCTCAGACTACAGAGGGAAAAGCCTGAATGGAGCTGCACAGCCCAGTCACATCTCTTATGTTAGTGCAGAAATGAGCATTTGAGAACAGACGATTTTTGCACTTGGAACTGAGCCCCTGGACCACAAACCCTGTATGTACTGAGCCACTGTCTTCCCTCCCCAGACCATCCCTCATGCTCCAGAGAAGGAAACAAATCAGAAAGAGCAGAAGAATATAGACCCTGCTGGCTCTGATGCTGGATACAGTGCTTCAAAAATAAGATGTTTTGCTTTTCTCAGTCCTCCCTTCTAGGCATTTAGAAGAAATTTATTTCATATGTTCTGAGCCCTCATTTTAAATGGAAAAGATCCTGTGATCATGGCCTTGAGGACTGCTTGCAAATACAGTTTTGATCCCTCAGTGCAAATCCCACAGATCTGCTCAGCAACGTTCACTCAGCACTTCAGACTAAGAACAGAACAGGATTGATTACCTGTTCCTTTCTATACAAATATTTGTATAATACATAAAACCAAAAGGAAGTTGCAGCCCACAGAACTGCTGCACATACCAAGTCCTAACAAGGGCTAAATCATATTTCTGAAGAGTTTCCTTTGAACTGGACACAGATGAAGGAGTCACAAGGTGAATGACTGGCTTTATTATAGAGATAAGATGGCAGCAAAGAGCAGCAGCAGCAGCAAAGATTGTAGCTCAGAGAAAGCACATGCCTGGCACTTGACCTGGGACATGCTGAGAGCTTTGAGTAAGATTTCATGGAAGTTTAAGTGAACTTCAGACTGGATGCTGTGGTCCTGTGTCTGTCCCTCCCTCCCTCGTTCTCTCTTGTGCCAGCAGTAAAGCTCATGTGGCTCTGTAACAAAAATGTCTGGCAAAGAAAGATGAAATTAAGTATTTTGGAACTTTATTTCTTCCAGTTAGAGTTCAGCAGATTACTTCCCTCACCATAGTCACATGAGAACTATTTGCTAGTAAACAAGTTCACAAACTCTTCACCTCAGTCCTTTGCAACCTTCTAGAAAAATATTAAAAAAAATCTCAAATACTGCCAACCCACTTGGCAGTAATAAACTGAACCACTGGAACATTTTATCTTTAGACTCACCAGCTGAGTGCAGAAAAGCTCTTCATCTGAGCTGTACAGGTTGGCCTTCAATACCAAATGGACACTGACGTGAGGGGAGAAGAATTTCTGCTATGGGAAGATGACATCTAGCCAGAAAATGTCAAAAGCTTGGAAGCCAGTTCTTAGGAAACAAGTTGTAAGACATGGAAGATGCTAAATTATGCTTGTCAAATGCATGTCAAGAGAGAGGAAAACAAAAACATGGTTGACAGAAAGCAATCATGTTTTGACGCTCCTGCCTGAGAGAGGAAAGTGGTTGATGGCTACAAACATCCTAGATCACCAGCCAAAATAAATGAAGGAGATTCCCACTTTATAAATAGTGAGGCTGAGTAGAAATCTACTCAGCCACACCTAGAGAAAGTGTACTTCAAGCCTCTGTGTCAGCCTCTCTTCCCAGCAATGTGACTCTGTCCTCAATATCAAACCATTTCAAGACTATGAAAGTGTGTTCCCCAAGTGACCTCTTGTCAAAACATGAAAGTGTTCCACACTGGGAAGGAATAAATGGTACAGGCAAGATGGCTTGGCAATGCCTGTTAAACAGGCAAGGGAGGGGGAGAGAACATCCTTCTCTGCAAGGTCTTCAGGCACTACTGAACTCTGGAAAGAGTCTGGGTAGTCTGCAGTAAATCCAAACACTGCATACTACCTCCTTCAATCTGGTATTCTTCACTTTCCATTTTGCTGTCTCCATGGGATTATTGGCTGGAAACAGACACACTTGATCATTTCTGAGACCTCAGATTCCATTATTCTGCCACAACATTTACTAGTTATAAATGCTTTGCCAAATATCCAATGTTTTCACTGGCTGAAAGCCCACACTTAATGGGCTGATAAAGAACAAATGCTGTCAGAGAATGGCATGCAATTGGTTACACAGGTCAGCTGAAACTCTGCACTCCAGGGGTGCCTGCCTGAGCAAACAGCATAAATGAACTTTTCCTGGGTAAGAAGCTGAATGAACTCTACTCCTAGAAGGGAATTTAATATGTTTAACTATTCCCACTGCTATTAAGCCTTTCCCTTCAGTGATGAAAGTTGTACATGTCATGCATGTTACTCTCCCAAGAAGGCTGTGACCTATTTTCAGTGACTAGAAAACAGAGAGTTGACTCAAAGAGTGTGTGTTGGGCATGCATAAATAGCCATTCCTCTCGTTTCTGGGCACACTGATCATACAGGAAGATGCTTCCAACACTAATCTGCACATCCTGGCTGGCACATAACAATAAGACATTGTCTTTTTAAATCCTGCTGTTCTGCTTCCTCCCTTGTTTGCCCTGAAGTCCACAATTCCCTCACTCTGTCCTCTCCCTTTCCTGCATTACCACTCCAGACCATTGTCAATTCACACCCACAAACCTGCAAAAAACCAAAGAGAAATGAAAGTTCCATTCTTCTCCATTCCATGCTACCCCCTCCCACCTGATCACTCAGAGCCCTGTTTCTTGGAGCAGCCCCAAGGCCCCAGACCATCACAGGCCAGAGCTGCTGCAGCACCAGCAGTGTCCCAGCCCAGCAGGCAGAACAGCCTCGGGCTGGGGAAGGGGCACAAGACAAGCAGGGCTGTGTCCATGTGACAGTGCCCACGTGCTCCAAGGACTTTTTGGTTTTAGGATTAAATCCTTTCTGTGAAACCATGTCAATGCATTAGCTAACAGAGTGGGGAAGTGAGAGCACAGAAGACCAGCACTTAAAGTAAGACGGTGATCAGTGAGAAAAGCTGCAGAGGACAACTCAGGGATGAGAGAGATAGCAAAGGGCTGTTTTCCAAAAAGCTTCAACAGTTGTTCTTCTGGCTTCAGACTTTATTTGGCTTCCTTTGCTTTGCTGTTTCAGTTTCCAAAAAAGCTTAATGCTGGTGGAAAGGGGGACGATACTGAGTGAGTATTAATATATCTGTTTGCTAGATTCCTCAGGTATTTATTATCTAAACCCTCTCAATAGCTAAAAATGCTCTTCTCTCAGCTTCTGGAAGTTACATTGAAGACGTCTTTAATTTGACTTATGAGCTGAGTGAATGCTCATTCAGCCATCTGATTGCAGGCATTTGTAGGAAAATTTCCAGAAAAACAATCCCAAATAAGAATTTTCCTTGCAATCAATCAATCTGGTTTCCAAATAAAATCCCTCATTCCTTAAACTTTCTTCCATGAAGTCTTTGCTTTCACTGTGCCAAATCAGGGAGTTAACCCTGTGAATACAGGGTGAGGGGAAAACAAAGCAAGACCCACCACCTGTCGTGTCAACCAAACTTGTCAGAAGTTTGAGGAATTGTGTGTGGGATCCACAGGAGAACTACAGGAAAAGCAATGGCACAGGTGTGCAGAACACTCTGGAAATTAGTAACTCCAGGGACAGTTTTGGGGACACAATTCCTGACTTTTGCTGTATTGATTGTGCCCTTACACCTTTCCACTTATTTATCATTCATTTTACTTGCTGTCTCACTCTTTTGGTACTGCTGTCTTCTTAGAAGTATATTCAGTAGTTTATTCCATTTTGACAAAGAAGGGGAACAGAAGCTGCCACCACCTGAGTGATTAATCTCTTGAAAGTATTTGCAACATTACAGACCTGGGCTTAACAGGTACCTTGTAGGGTTGTCCTTCTTTTAGCTGGACTATTATTAACTCAGTTTATTGCAACTCAGCTGTGTATATTTTAACAGTAAACTCAGTTTACTTCCGTAACATGTGTTAAATGGATATTTTGGTATCACCACAGCAGGATACAGAGTAATATAAAAGTGAAAGTACCTTATGCAAAGGCTGCAAGAGAGGGGAAATTAGACTGCTCAACTGCATCAGCCTAACCCCTCCAGGTTAAAAGGCCTCTGTCTAGCTGGTAGGGAACCCAAACACCATTTTAAAAATTAATATATGTTTTAATACCTTTTTATAGGTGGTACAAGGAAAACCCCAACTTTGAGCTAACTTTGAAAAGCCTCACCTATTTTCAGTGGTGGGTATGCAAGAGCCCAGTCTGCAGCCAGGTTTTTTACCACCTGTTGATTCCTGTGTTCAGAGTCCTCACCTGGTGCATTAGCAGGGAGCCAGAGGTGGAAGAATTAAATAACAAGCTGTGAAAGCTGAGCCAGATCCGAGTTCCAACTCAGTGGTGGTTTCACTTTTGGTTCTTCATGCCAGGGCAAGGGAGGAGCTGAGTTTCTGTTTCCCAGAAATGCTCTCTTTACCCGTAGCTCTCCTGCAGCCTGTCAAGGACTGCTCACCCCCTGAGGAATCCTCAAACATTCCCAGGAGCCAGCACATTCCTGACACATAAGCACTGTGTCCAAAGGCCAGGAATACATAAATCAGACTTCCCCCTGCTCTGGTCCTCCTTCAAAACACAGAAATTATAGTATTTTAGTTCTGGACACAGTTTCACCTATTTAACCTTAATTTGTTTCTGTTGCTTAATTTGTTCTCACTAGTGGACCAAATATGGCACAAATACTCCTGTCAACAACTTCATATTAGCTACTTCTGCCTTTCCCCCCCCCCCCAATCTAGTATATTTTATGGTTTTGTACTTTCATATCCATCTCATTTAATCAAAACTGGTTGCAACACACACAACCCAAAATGAATTGCATCAATATAAACAAGGACATAAAAGTTTACAGGATAAAGGCAGAAGCAAATGACTTTGACCATTTTCTGCATGGAAAAATACATTTGAATTATACAGTCCTGAGAGCAAGCAATTTAAGCTTCTGCATGACTAACTTGACATTAAAATTCCAACTCTGGACCACAGACAGTGAAATAGTCACCCATAGGATGAGTTTGCAGGCATGCAATGGACTAAAAAGGACATTTTTTCAGATAATTTTTTCCATTGAAAAAATTGGTTTGAGGTTTCTTAACTAATTTATTTTGGCAGGCCAGGGAGTCTGTAGTGGGTATTACTGTCTTGATGCTTTGAAGAACTCTGTTTTTTTCATGTTCCCACAGAAAATCATTTGAAGGGCAAAAAAAAAATCCTTTGCCTCTTTATATAACAAATGGCTATGGTCTAAACCAATAAGAGAGTTTAAAATTAGTGTTT
Organism: Setophaga petechia; assembly: GCA_024362935.1. Lineage (NCBI taxonomy): Eukaryota > Metazoa > Chordata > Aves > Passeriformes > Parulidae > Setophaga > Setophaga petechia. Next base: position 3,117,997 of record JANCRA010000027.1, on the reverse strand, counting down.
CTAATGCGACCACTGAGACATTTCAGACTTAATTACATCTGAGGCAGACCTAACCACCCATTTCTCTCCAGTTTCACACAAACAGTAATTGCCCTGCAGCCACACTGCAACACTGCAGAATTAACCACATCCTAGAGGAGCTGCAGCAGCACAAGGGAAACCAAGGAGACTCCAGAAAGGCTGTGCAGGCAGAACAGGCTCCCAGATCAGTCCCACGGGTCTCCATTCTGCAGTGAGAACCAGAAGCAGGCCAGTGGTGTTCTGTACCAAACACCTGCACCAGGTAATGCTCCACTTCCTCTCTTGGCTTTCTACTTCAGCTCTTGTTGAATTAACATGGAGTCAGAGATAAAAAGTGAATATTCCTGAGTCCATATGCATACATCTACTGATGCTCATCCTAATTAATCTACTTCTTAAAAAACCCCCAGTTTTTTACTGGAAGCAGCTGTGCAGATTTTCCTGCAAGCACCAAATGATACACAACCCCTCAGCAAAAATATAAGTGCTATTCAAGTTAGTGCACTAATATAAACACAAATAAATGGTCTCTATTAACAAAACTGTTGAAATTAATGTTCCCACAAAAATCTTACACCTGGATCTAACTCTGGAGGCCAGCAACCAAATCATGGAAGCAGGAATGTGGTTGTGCAGTTCCAGTATGGCTGGACCACTCCAAATATGCTGCTCTGTGGCAGGCAACAAATCTTCAGTGAAGGAAAAGAGACAGCAAAGTACTTTCTTACATACTTAGGTCCTGTGAGTGAAAGTGCAAAATATTAACTTAGGTACTGTAATCAGTAGAGCTATAAACAAGATTATCTGGCAGCCACAGAGCTTGGAAACTGCAGAACCAAAGCCAAAGGGGCAGCAGAAAAGTCCAGGAGTTCCCTGGCAGGGTAGGTAGTACAATTCAGGATGCCTCTTCCTTGCTGCAATGCTGCTCAGCACTGTGGTAACTCTTGCACAGGAGAGATTTCCTCTCATTTTACAAACCAGCCACTGCACACTGCTCAGAGAGCAGAGCTCCCAACCACCCTCCCACTGCCACGTGTTCCAGACTGACTCTGGGAGCAGCAGGGAGCAACAAGCTGTTTGCTTTGCTCCAAGATTGCAAAGTTCATTGAGGGCCCCTCACTTATTTTATGCCTTGCACATCAGGCTTTGGTTTGCTCTCTTGGCTCAACCAGGTTGGATTAGATTTTCACTTGATTATCTTTCTTCACTGTCTGTTTTAATATAAATAGGATTTCACATTGCACACTGAGATGAGAATCCATCCTCCCAAGCCTCCTGGAATGGAGGAGCAAAGCTAAGAAAACAAAGAGCAGCTGCTCCCATTTGCCTGTCAGGTTAGACTTCATGGACATCCTCTGGGTTCACCATACAGAAGTGTACTGGATCTACCACCTAAAAATAAAACATCTTGGAAGGAAATGTTACTGTGCAGATTGGGAATTGCTCCAGAATGAACACTCCACACCATGGGCTCACTTTGACAAGAGTGTCCAAGTGAAGAGGTGCATTTTTCCTTTTCCTGGCAGACTGAAGCTGGATAGAGCTGCAGATCCAAACCCCAAGCACAGGAGTGCCTTTACAAGGACCAGCTGGTACTTGTCAAAGTGTGTCACAGCTTTCTGCCTTCAGGTGAGACAGGTTATGTTTTTAAGTTCTCTTTCTTACAATGAGAATAAACAAGCCAAACCAAAACAACAAAAACCATCACAATGGTAAATTAATAACTGCCCCAGAACTCCAGCTCAAGGCACATGTCAAACACAGACCAAGGCAGAGTACTTGCACTGCAATGTCTGAAAATTGCCCATTTGAGGAACTTTATTTCTGAGAGTTGAGAAATACTGTGGTTTTCTTTCCTATTGTTTCCTTAATCTAGAAGCAATTCAGAAACATCACAGCTTCTTGGGTAAAGCAGAATAATAAGAGCTAAGACTGACAAATCCCCAGTCAGCACTGAATCTGTAAATCTGCAGCCTTTCCCCTGAACTAGCTCTTCAGAGGAAAAGCCATCCTACTGAACTCTGAAAGACACCTTGTGTCTCTGCTTGCTTGGGCAGAAGAGATAACTTCTTGCAAAATTTCTAGTAATTCTGGCTAAGGAAGGCTTGCATGGAGATTTGTAAATGCACCTTTGAATTAAATATTCCCATTAAAAAAAATCTGAAATATAATTATTTTCATTCCCATTTTCTCTTACGAATAAGCTTGAAATCAGAGTTTTTTCATTTAATGTCCCCAAAAATTTGTTAGTTTTGATAGTTCACATGTAACCAAACCATGCAAAACTGCTCTTTTATCAGTTCTTGTTGACAGCTGAGGCAATATTCCAGATGATTCTCATCCAGACTAGCTGAACAATCATTCTGGGTTTGTCCTATTACTTTTCATAAAACATCTCTTTAGTCATCACATTATTCTGAGGACTAGCATTACATGGAAAAGTCTCCTGATACATACTAGTAAAAAGATCTTGTCTAGAAGATGTATTTTTAAGATATTACACATAATCTCTCTTGCCACTGGAAATTCAAACCACTCATCAGTAAAGGCTTTGTGTTCAGTTCTTGAGTCATCCCCAGACTCACGTACATTCTGAGCCATCAGAGTGTGATATGCTTTTCTTATCTCTGACAGAGGAACAGTGCCAGTGCCTTGCACAAGTCACACACCTGCCCTACACACCAGTCATCCCCACACACTGCAAACTCATTGTAACAGGGTTTGACTCAACTCACATCTGGGCCTTGGTTGCATTTTCAGTGTGAGCAGGGATATCTGTGACATGCCATGGTGGGGAATGAGGAGTTCTTGAATCAACTTCTGGTTACTCAACTCAGAGTCAGTAAGTAATTAAAAAAAATACATCATTCAGTGTTTCAGATTAACAAGGTTAGTCACAGGACTACTCAGAAATTTCAGTTTCCAGAATGAATGGTACATCATCAACCAGGGAACTGAGGAAATCCTACCAAGGGTACATTCTAGCACCAGGATGCAGTGACTTCTGGGTTTGTTTTCTTGAAAATACTGAGAAATCAACAGTTTCACTCAGATACATTCCATTAATTCACTCAGGTAATATTTAATTTACTGTTACAAGAAATACTTCATGAGTGAGTCTTGATTAGGTCTCACTGTAGTGCCTTATAGGACCACACTACTGGCCACTTCTAGTTCTTCATTTTGGGATATCTAAAAAAGCTTCAGAAGGAATTATCTGTTTCTTTCTGCATACAGACTTTGTATTCCCATTTCAGCTGTTCTCAGCTAGTTCCTGATAAATCTTTTTCTAACAAACAGGCTCCACATGAAAAACTGTACCAAAACCAAGCTTCCTGTGGTCTTTGACAGATCCTCTGTGCAAGAGACAGACCAACTGGGATTGCTGAATTATTCTGATAAACAGTCCTATATTGTATTTGACCTTTGTTGGAGGTTCTTAGGCTCACAGATACCTTGTTTTCAGTGGTGTAACTGATAACTCAAGCAGTTAAGGATTTCTTCATGACTACTAACACGTAACACTTCCCTCTAACACAGCAAAGGAAAAAAGTTTGTCATGTCCCAACTCAGGGATAGCAAAAGGGAACTTCTCACCTACACTTAGCCCTCCACATTATTTCAGATTACACTTCTTATCAGTTTCAGAGAAGACACCAGGCTGCCACTGAAGCAGATGAAAATTGTTCCTTTTTAATGACTTGGCATCTGTCACGTCTTAAATGATGCCATTCTTGCATTCTTTTCCCAAATAATTGTGCTACTAATACCTGAGACTTTTACAGAGGTAGTCTGTACATCATATTGCTATGGTTAAATTGAAGGAAAACTTTTCACTTTCTTGCTTTTCTTAGCAATTTCTTTCTCTTTCTTAAGTCTTGCATTTCTTTTAGCCTATGCATAAATAGATGCTTAAAAAACAGTTTCAACATTCTAAGACTGACTCACACTTCGATTTCTAAGAGAGTTAGTAATTTTCTTACTATCATTGCTATGAAGCAGAAAAGATTGAAAAGGTTTTAAACATACTGACTTTTCTCCCTCCTTTTTTTTTTGTCTTTTTTCCAGATTTAAAAGAAACCAGGCTTCTTTTCAGAGAAACCCATTCCTGTGAACTAATCATTCTGGACAATAGTGAACCATTGCAAATTAAGACTAAATCTTAAATCAAACATTCCTAGAAGCTAAGAGAAAGACTTTTTTTTATAGTTTTTAAGTTGTTCAGATGACACAGAGATATGGTGCAAACAAAAAACTAAAACATATTTACTTTGAAAGTTACAGGTTTTCAGCAGGAACCACGTTAACTGGAGCAAGGAGTAACACTGGAAGGATGCCTTTAATGACATTTCTTTATGACAAGGTGATAAAAAGATTAATGCCTAACATCAACCTCAAAGCCCTTTACAAACATGAATTAGGCTTCCCAAGTACACCCCTAATCTGTTTAAAAAGGGTGAACTCAGGAACAGGAAGGACCTGTCCAACGTCCTGTTAAGCTGAAGCCCAGATGAAGCCTGCTGATAGCAGCCTGAGACACAGTGTGCAGTGTGAGCTGACCTGAACACAGCAAGGGAAAGGCATCTCTGATTTCCCCTAACAGGTCTGGTTTTCTCTGCACATTCAGACAAAACAAGAGGAAGCTTAGCTCCAAGACTGCCCTTCAAAGAGATCTGTGGTTTGACAAAATTTGAGAAACATCCCTCCCTCCCAAAACATCTCATCTGAAGATCTGTTCAGAAACTCTAAGAGGCTTGCAAGACCTTTTTTCACTAAAACTTAAGTGAGCTGAGTTAGGCTATCTCCCTCCAAAGCACTTTGGTAGCTGTAAGAACGAGGAGTTATCTAACAGACAGTGGTTACCAACAGCACTTTCACAGGAAAGCCTTGAAGCTGATAAACTCTGATAAGCAAATTCAAGTGAACTGCACTGTGGAGAAGTAGCAAAGCAAAGCTGCTCACATCTTGTTCCCAAGAATTCTGGAATTAGCTACGCCCCTCTCACATCAGCAACTGGGTTTGCATAGGATAATATGGTGGTGGAGAAAGAGCAAGACTTAAACACAGGTGTGGCTATGGACAGTTGTATCTGATATTTCTACAGGTGATGAGCTTTTTGTAGTATCAGTTAAGTAACTGATAGCCTGAACAGAGGTCATGATCTCATATAAAATACTATAAAATGTTTCTTCTCTCTTGTCCCTCAAATTGGCTATTAGAAAGAGTGAGACTACTTTCCTCCTTTGCAGACCCCATCTCTCTCTGCAGACTAGAAATTCTTTTTCCCAAGACATTACGGTTATGTGCCTCTCTCTTTCTTCAGAAACTCCTTTTTCTATCTCTGGCAGCTCTGGCTGCTGAGGCAGAGACAGCTCTGAGCACCTCTGGAGTGGTAACCCAGTCTGGCTCTCTTCCTTCTCAGTGCACTGGTCCATCAATAATGCAGTTTCAAGCAGCTGCTTAAAACTGCTTCAAATAAATGACCCCTAAATGAGGACAAATTTACACAAAGATGTCTTCAGTCAATTAACCAAAAGACAAAATTTGTTTCTGTAATAAAATAACAGCTTGTTTTCCCATCCGGTGTCACGATGTTTATTCCATACTAAAGCTGAGAAAAATGTTGTGGAACTAAGAAACAGGGACCAAGAATTCATCTGTCCTTAGTAGTCATCCAAACAGGCCAAAAAAAAAAAATTAAACTGTGGCATATGTGAAATATAAACCTTCATTTGGGGACAAGACAGTGAGAATGGAATGCTGAGATCAGTATTTTGCACTCAACAAGCACAACGCTTCACAGCTTTGTTGAGCTGAGTGTCTGAGGACATGCAACTTTCAACTTATTGCAGAAAATCTCAAGTCTAAATAATAAGGCACTTAATAATCAAAAACGTGACCTTATAAAATCCACTAGAGAACTGGCATTGAACATCAGTAATAATTTTAAGACATATTTGCAGATAAGCTGATGGTAAAATCCTTCAGCTAAAAGCAGATACCTCGTCATCCTATTGCAGGGGTTCCACACTGCTGTCTCCTGTCACAACAGTTCCACACCTGCTTGGTGTTTCTCACAGGCAGCTCCTCTTAGCACTGACTCTTTCTCCTTCTCAAAGCAGCCACTGACTCCAGCTCCCTTCTCACCCAGCCACCCCACTCTGTTATAGCATCTTCTCCTCATTGCTCACAGCTGTGGCCTGGTAAAGTCAGGCCTGTTCCTGATCTTTGATAATTGGCCCAGCTGCAGCTCCTTAGGGGTGAGATTACTTTCTACACTGTCTTTATTTTCTTCTATTTTATCCCCCTACACAGACACACAGCTGACACCACCCAACCAGACTGCCTTACTCCCTCCCCATCAGCTCGACCACCTTAACTGTGTGTGAACATTTGTCTGAAACCTTTCTTCCAATTTTTCTACTGGAAATTTGCAACTCCAGGTGCTGCAACTCCCTCTGCTTCTCTTTATTTGAGAGATTAAATGTAGGAGTTTAAAATTCAATCGAATTTTCAGGGAACACACTCATATAAACAGCCATCTCTCATTGCCAGTTGTATGCAGCACATATTCAAGATCACCAGAAAGTACCAAGACAGCTTTTGTCTTCATATAAACTGTAACACAGCAGAATAGAAATGCTGTTTCTTCTGCCCCAACAGCTGCATCCATGAAGTCACAAAGAACTCCCTCCTTGACATGGAAATAAAGGTTAAGTGTCAAAGAACAAAGAGATATCTCCAAATCCTGCATCTTTATCTAGCCAAGAGTTACTTTGACAAAGACATATGTATTGACAGAGTTTCACTTATTCTTATAACTATGCTGAAATCATCTTGCTGATACAGATGTGGATTTACCCACTATAGGACTGTTCAAGCTGCTACTCTTAGATGATTCTGGGGAAAAGACTGGACTAATGCAGCAGTGCATTTCTGTCCAGGTAATTTTCAACCCAGTCAGCATGAGAAGAGGTTTGGAGGCTGTGCTTTCATTCCCTCTCTGATCATTACTAACTCAGGTCAAGAGGCTCAATCTGACTCTAGAGAGGTTTAGAGTCTAGAAAGGTTTAGTAGAGACACAGGGAAAATGACAAAATGCTGCAAGAGTTCTGCAGCATCAGGATACAGAATCACAAAGCACTTTCAAACATGAAGGAAGGGACCTTCCTGGCCACAAATTGGCATCCTTAAAGCAGTGTTACTGGCAAAATTCAGGAGGTTTGGCTGCCAGGATTAGATTTTAGGTAATTTTCCACACCATGATTTAATATCTGCATCTTAGGAGAGAACACTGTGATTTACTCTATCTCTGATACCTAGCTTGCTTATCTGATGTACAATGTAATTGAATTTCTTCCAAAGAAAGCTTTTGGAGCAATGACTATTTTGAGAAATAACATTTCCCAAGGAATGTATATTGACTCTGATGAATTCCTATAGATGTAGGGGCTAATTAACAAGAACCTAACTAATAACTTGGTTGGATTTAATCCATATACTGAACTGGCAACATGCACCAGAGGAGGAGGCAGAGGGTGAAAGCATGTATTTGGGGAAGAAATCACACATGACAGGCACGTTCCAAGTGGGTCACAGATATTTTAAATGTTGCCTGGGCTCTCTCAACCCTTGGTCTCATCTACTTTCCATCACCCTTCCAGGCCTGTTTCTGCCCCCCCTCCTGCTATGCCTTTCCTGCATACTCAGGGCAAATTACCCTGACTTAAAGATGAAAATGCCTAACAGTCACATATGCACAACATTCTTCTGAATAAAAGCAAGGTTCTGCATATTTTGTCTTTCACTGCTCATGGATGTCCTTGTGCATCAAATGCATGCAGCAGCACATGAAAGGGAAGAAGTTCTCTTAGTAACACCATTTTTATTGCCAAGTTCCATTTACAAAGAAAGGTCTGTTCCTTGTTCTTGTCCAGGTTTTCAATAGCCACAACAAATTCTCAATGCCAGCAAACACAGACTCAGAAGTCTGGATTTCAGAAACATACACCAATATTTTCTAATTCCACTCCCTTCCCAGATGCTTAGTTACATTGTTCTTTAAATTAACATAAGATATCACATTTACTCCAAGTGTCTAACATAACTTACATTAAATAATTAATACTTATTGCCTGTAGAAAGACATTTCAGCATTCAATTCACACCATGTTTGGGCTTTTTCCCATGTAAATGTAAGTGCATGTTCAGGACTTTTTTTCCTCAAATGAACTACATTTCAGACAACTTTACTGAAATATATTTCATAGGAGAACAGTCCATGTTCATTAAATGCTTTTTGTAGTGCTTAAATCCCAGGTACATTCATTCTTCTAGAAAAATACATTTCCACCTCTTTGCACTGAAAACAATCAAACTTACAAAGCAGCTAAAAATGAAGGAAAAAGTTTGCAACAAAAATATCAACACAGCTATTTACAAGTGGAGATGCCTAAAATTATCTTCTCAAGTTTGTAATGCTTCCAGAATGTTTCCTGAAGTTGTGACAATGTATAGTTAGTGCTGTCCCTGGGCAAAACAAAGCTCCTAGACATAATAGTCTATAAATGTCACACTTGAATCTATTCTCAATCTTTAAAAAAATTATCTTCATGTTCATTGTAAATACTTTGCCACAGTTAGTCCTTAAATACAGCCAAGCACTAACCCTCAGATCTCATACAGACTGTAAGATTGCAATTACTGTGTGTCTTAAAACTCACTTTAGTATGAGTATCCATAATCAAAAGTAATGGGAAACAAGATTAAAAAAATCTCATGAATCTTCAGATTATCTTAAAAGAATCCTGTGAACTAGTCTGGACCTTAACTTTTGTTATCAAGTATTCTTAGCCATTACCTGCTTAAGCCATTTTTGGTTACTTTTAAAATAAATGCACTCCACACATTTATTTATGCTAACAAGACAGCCCCAACAATGACAAGTTTTTCCTTTTCATATTAAGAATCAATCAATTCAAGTTAACAAAACAATAAACCAGATACCACCACAGTGCACATTTATTAGACAACCAAAATTTAGCTTTACATTTATAATACATTAACAAACACAAAATATATATTTTATAACACCTTGCAAAAGAAATCAAAACTGAGCAACGTGCAAATCTAAAAATGCTGGGAGATCAAAATAGGGAAAATTCTGTACAAATGTAATATAAAAATATGTTTCCATATGAAAGAACCCTCTGTGTGAGACTCAGTCAAGAACTGCATCTCCTATGTCTTTGTTGCTGCTCAAGTATTGAGCAGCAGAAAAACCCCCAAGAACGACTCCCCTCCCAACCCCTAAAAACATCCCACCCTAGCAAGCCCTGCTTGGATCACCCTCTGCTTTTCAGAATCCAACAGGAGATGGGGAGAGTTATTCTATTTGTTTCTAATTCATGCTGCAAATGCTGGGGAAGGTCAAGAGAAACACAGCAGGCAAGCACAGGAGAACTTCTCCAAAGATTGCTAGATAATAGAAGAGCAGTGCCCAGGTGAGTGATATCTTAAGGTAGGTCAGTGGTGGTGAACCAGGGACACCCCAAAAAACTCTTTCAAGAAGGACAGTAGCAGTTAAGAAGAGACTTTTCCACATCTATTTAGATGGCTACATGAGGCTGTCTGAAAGAAGGAGACAATTACCTTGGAGGCAAAAGGCCCTGACCTCCCTGCCCCCAGCTGCTGTCTCTGCAGATCTCTGATCCAACTACAGGACTAAACTCTTTCTTTTCCCAGAGAGCAGCTGCCTGCCTGGGCAATGCTCCTTTAAAAGCAAGTGTCACTTCAGCTGGTCAGTGGAGACAAGGGCAGAATGTTTACTTTGGTGGGGGTTTTCTGACCACTACTCCTGGTGGTCAGTGCCCCTGCTCCCGAGGCTGTTCTGCAGCTCCCTGTCTCCTGCAGGAGTGACAGCAGCACCCCAGGGTGACAGCAGCACCCCAGGGAAATGTTTACTCTTAGGAAGTGGCTTCATCCTTACACACTCACTTTCACCTGATAGCTTACCTATGTCTTCAAGCATAAAGTTTATTTTGCTGCTAGTAAAATGACACTCAATTCCAGGGCAATTACTGAATTCCTGGATTGCCTGAAGTAATCACAAATTAACAGTAGACTAACTCTTCTATTTTCCTAATAACAGTATCTAAGTCATTTCCAGTGAAGCTCTCACTAGACAAGTGATCATGAGATTTAAAAGCCACTCAAAGGTAATAAATAGTACAAAGTCACCTTTCTTTCTCTTTGCCCCATTTCTTGTGCAGTACAGCTCAGGGGTGAGATTATTCATATGCATTGAAGAGACTCCTTGTGCATGGGTCTTATCTTGCTAGAACTGAATTTGAAATGAGATAAATTAAGATCAAGGTTTTCCAGTCTAAAATTACTTCTGTTTAAGGGAACTCAGCCTGCACAGTGATATTTTCTGTAATCTAGGTCTCAAGAATCTAAGGTTAATAATGAACATAAAATGCTTTCTAATTAAGTGAGGCATTTTTTATAATGGTCTTCAGAATATTACTGAGACTACAGTGTAATGCTGCACCATTTTTTAGAGAGTCTAGACTTCAATCAGTTCAGCTAATAAAAATTCATACAGTTCTTGTGCCCAGATTGCTACTGATGTGTCTAGGCCAGTTCAGGTACATGCACATTAGCTGCAACAGTGACTGCATGAATGCAAATCCATCTTAAGCATGAGACAAAAAACCCAAAAAAGCAGGTTCTTATTTTAGATTTTCACACAAAATCCACTGCAGTGCTGAGGACACCTAACTTTGAATTCACTTAGAGTTTGGGCCACTCTGGAATGGTCAGAGTATCAGTTAATTCAATTTGAGACAAAGTAGAAGTCATAGAAAATTAGAAATCAAAACTGCATGAAAAAGTAAATAGGGGGAAAAAATTACTGGCATTCAGTAGCAGACACCTCATATACCCAGTTAGCAAAGATTCAATTATTTTGTGAAGGAGAAGACAGAAAAAGTGAGAGAAGTCGTACCTGTGAATTAGTCAATCTCACATATGTGTATATATATATGAATATATATCTATATATACACATATATATACATGACAGCCAGGAAAAGGTACAATAAGCAACTGGGGAGTGGGTAAAACCTTTGCAGATTCATCCATTTGGTAAGAACTCAGTGCCAGTAGAGTGCAGTGGTGACTGAAATCAATAGCAAGCAAACAGCAGCCCTCCTCTGGGGAATGGCCAACTCAGTGTTAAGAACAGACCAGCAATGACAAGCTACTCAATTTACTATTAACTTAAATTAACTTACTTGGAAATTGATGAAAAATCTGAAATTCCTTTCGTGTTAAATTATGTATCAAATCAGCAAAGAACATTCCAAGCTTTAAGAAACATCTTTCCCTTTTCTGTCAGCTTGGTGTCAGGATCTAGGAAGTAATGTTAACTCAGAATCACTTTTGTGTATGTTTAATGTTGTTTAACTGAGATACCATCCCAGACAGGAAAAAAAAAATAAACAATACCTTTCAAGATCAGACTTGCAAAGGAATTATCAGTTAGATATGGTGACCTTCTTCCTACATGACTATGAAAAATTTGGAAAACCTCTTTAGAGTAAAAGTGCTTCTGTCTGCTTCTTGAAGTTGTCTTTCAGTTGCAGGGATATCACCATTCCTCAGATGTGTAGCAATTTGACTGTCAGAAGTGAACAAACAAGCTATAGCAATCTTGTAAAATATTTTACATTCCTCTCTAGGTGTATAAGCAAAGACTAAAGTAGTCTCAAAAATCCCTTATGTTAATTTGAACAAGCATTGTGTTTTAACTTTGAATCAAACCTTGAAATAAATAAATATGGAAAACATAGTATTTAAGTCTGGAGTCCTACAAAGACAATACTGAATGTGGCCAAGCCTGCTGGTATTGTGCAGACCTCCAAAAGATGAACAAGGTTAGGGTTAAAAAAAACCAACCAACCAACCATAAAAACCAAATAAAACCCCAAAACCCCTCTTCCACAAATAAAACCCTGAACCAAACACCAAACTGAAAAACCACACCCTGACTCAAATGGAAGTTTTACCTTTGTCCTATAATATATAATTTTTTTCTGGTCAATGGCACATCTCCTGTTTCAGAGATGTAACAATGCAGTACCATGAAGCTGGGTATCCAAAAGTCTCTTCACTTTGCCATAATACTGTAGATCTTTTACAATTAATTAGTTCCTATTAGAAAGACAGTAGGTCCTCTGAAACACGTTCATGTTCTTGTACAACATAAACTGGTAGGAAAGAACCAATCCAGATTCACAAGTCTGGGTTTTTCTCTCTTCCCCAGTTCAGATATGCTGAGTATCTGATGTTGGTTCTAAAATCTGCTGACATTCTCTGTCACCCCTTGGTCCCTTTATGTGGGCCTGAGGCCTCTCAGGCCTCCAGAAGTATCTGCACTCCCAGAGGGGGAAAAAAAAAAAAAATCACAATTTGGTTGCACTTCCTTCACTGTTTATTACAGTCTGCATGGTGGCTTCAGTCAGAACTTTCCTCCTCTACCTCTTTCACCTTGTCAACCTCAACTTCAGGCTGCAGGGAGGCCTGAGGGATGCAGCTGAATGTTCTGATGCTGTGTGGATCCACGGGTGGCACCAGGGTGAGCGACTCCACGCTCAGCGTGTCCGTGCTGTCCTCGGTGAGTAAGGAGATGGTGGGCTGCTGGGCAGGAATCAGGCTGGGAGACAGGTTGGCTGTTTCTGTGTCACTGGGTTTTACAGCATTTCTGCTGCACTTGGAAACAGCTGAAAGAGTTTCATCAGTCAACATTGTCTGACTGGAACTGGCCATCAGAGGCTGCTCTGGAGCTGAAGCATCATCTGAGAAAAGAAAACACCAAGAACAATCAATACTCAAGGCAGTATGCACACTAACCTAACCATGCACCATTATTCAAGAAAAACTGGGTAGAAAACACAGTTCTGTGAAGCACTGTGCTTACACATCCACATTTTAGTAATTAGAAATAAACCAAAATACTATAAAGGCATAACCTAAAATGCCAGCAGGATTATGTTCTAATTAGGAACCATTTAGTATTAGAATATGTATCAATATTAGAAATATTCTTAAAGAGGAAGGTGAGGGAAAGAAAACCTCTCCAGTATTTAGTAGGAACTAAAATGAACCCACTACCCCTTATCAGGAAGATCTTTAGAAATAAAAGAAAAAACTGAAGAACCACTCTACAGCCAGTTTTCCCAAAAGGTGGCCTGTTTCTTACAAAAATTTGAAAGTCATTCTCTCAATTCATCCTCCAGATTCACATTTAGCGACACCTCAACCACAGAAAGCAGAATTATGGCAGAAGAGGAAGGAGGATCATTTCCTTTCTGCAACTGAAAGGTGCTGCAAGAGGCCAGCTTTACACAGCCTTCTGAGACATGGGGGCCTTGTCCTCCCAAGCAAGGAGCATCCAACACTCAAAACTGAGAATAAGCATAAATGCTATAGAAAACTGATATGCTGCTGCACCTCCTACTTTATGAAAAAACCCTCCAACATTAATAGCTATTTGTGCTGTCCTTTCCCCCTAAAAATCCCAGTGAACTGTCAAGCAAGCTGTTCATTTGGCTCAGGATGGAGAGGGAATGGACAGGATGAGGTGATACAGCCTCAGATGATCAAGTATGCCCAGAAAAGTTTTTTTTTTCTTTTCAGACTACAATAATAGATGTCATTAAAGTAACATGTATCCAGCTTCAAGACAGACCAGTTTTAAAGCTTTTGTAAGAAACAGCATGTGTTCAAGTGTACAGGAATCTGCAGAAAAGTTTACAAGGCAATGTAGTGAATACAGAAACTAAGAATTAAGTTATGGCTTTAATACACAGTGACCTTAAAAATATTTCCGTTTCATTATGATTCCAATTAGTCCTGGAAAAGAACAGAAAGCATGAACATAAGACAAAGGGAGGAAAAAAAAATGAAAAGCAAAGTAGAGAATGGAATAGGTACCAGTGGGTAACACTAAAATTACTGATTTTTTTTACCTTTCTGTTAAGATAACCCAAACAATGGTGTATTCTCACTCCAGAAACCACTCACATGTGCTTTTTGCTGAATTGGTGGCTAAAGCTTCTTGCTTTGATAAAAACAAGATTTATAGATGGTAAAAAAGTCTACTATTAAATAAAAGAGACATCAGTGGTTATTTTTGAACTATAAGGACAGATTCAAATTAACCCTACAGATTCTTCATCTGTCAAGAAGCTCTAGTGAGAATGTAGCAACTGATAACAGTGGAAGTGATGCAAGAATCACATGGAAAAGGAACTGCTAAAACAATGAAATCCAGGCTCATTTCTCTGAATTCCAAGCTAAACATTTCAGTATGCACAGAACAGTGAGTTTCTGCTTTTTGAACGTATACAATCTTAAAATGACATCAAATGTTCCTTGCCAAGATAGCTTTTTAATCTTACTTATACTATAGGATGAATAGTCACCCAAATTCAGGATTCAGAAACCTGAGGCATTCTGGTAAGTAAAGTATTATCAACCAATGGCATTGTGCTCAGAATGTTGTACACAGCACATTTCTATTTAACTTCTGAATCCACACTTCATTGCTTAAATCATTCCTTCCCATCTCCCAATAGAATACCAATGTCTTTTCTTAATACTTGCATTTACTGAAATGATGAAAGACATTATATTCTTTTGTGATGCTGGGTGTTTTGGTCCCTAAAACCTTCCAGGTAGGTTCTAAGTTAATGCTAAAGTGACTCCCATCTTAATGCCAAATTAAAAGTACTTGGAAAAAGTCTTCATAAAAAAAGTATCTGGAGTTAACAAGTCCAAACTTTCTACACAAAAGTCTCAAAAAACATAAGAAGATACATAAAAATATCAAAAACTGTAAGCAGAATATGCTGCCCAGTATTTCAGTGGCAGCATTTGTAGAGAATACAAGATCAGAGCTCTCCTGTGCTTCCCTCCAGCTGTTCCTGATATTGCCAGAACCAGCCTCTCTCCTCTCAGGATGTCTTTGGTCACTGCCAGCCTGGTTTCCATCACTGTGGCACTGAATTTCAGGGAACAGTGGCCCTGTAACCCAGGGTGGCACTACAGCCAAAATGATCAGAAAGCAAATCCCAACACACGAAAGGGGGGAGGAGGGAGAGTTCTGAACATTGTCTAGAGCACACAAGAATGTCTCTTGCTAAGCAAGCTCTTGCTTCTAAAGAGTTCCATGTACCCAACATGTTTACAGATTAATTTCTCTACTTATTATGTGGAATTTCCATTTATACTATATATAAAAATACTGACTTTCAAAAAACCCAAACTCCCAACATTTTGTTGCAGTTTGACTTTTGGATAGAAAGAAAATCTGTAATTTTTCCCTGGATAAAACCACCAGTCACTGAGCTATGCTCTGTTCTTAAATATCAAAAGGTTATCACCTAACACTAGAAAACAGCATTGCTATTTATCTTTCCCCAGCCTCAATGTACTTAGGCAAGAGTGTTCTGGCACAAAATATATGCCAAATCTGCAACAAAACCAGGAGAGTGAAGTCAGCTTCTTAAAATGGTTTTGATCTTAATACTGAGCTCTAACAAACAGCCTTCCATACCTCCAAACTTATTGTACTTATTGAAAACAAGATGTAATTTTGCAAGTTCTGGGGTATTATCAGCTCTCTTTGGACGCAGAGCCTTCAACAGCCTTATATGTTTTTCAGCACTTCTTTGCTGCTACCAAGATAATTGTTACAGCAAAAAACCCCAACTAAAACACTCAAGTTGTTCTATTAACTTATGTTAGGAAGGTTATTGTGAAAGAAGTTAGAAAAGAACAGAAAAAGGAAAGAATGAATAGCATCCACAGAGAAGTGTCCTAAGCTGTGCAGCAACATACAATGAAGGGATAACAAAAATACAAATTACAAAACATTAGGCAAAAAGTTACAAATTAAATCCATAACGATGAAAAAGGGTGTTTATAAAATATCAGCAGAGTAAAGTATCTTCATGCTATGACAGGAATAAAAGAAAATAAAATTATATACAAGTTCAAACAGATTATATAACAAAGGTCATCTGGAGTGCATTTCCATATTTTTTTGCATCTGTTCCTCCTCACCTCCTCAGGTAAGGACAATCAAACATCCATAAAGTCATCTGCCAGAATCTGATGATCACAGAAATATTAAGCCTGTGCCATCAGAGTCCAGGGACAGTCTCATGCTGAATGCCTGTCCATTTGACCTGTGCTGTGAAGAGATTCCTTGCTGCTGGCCAAGGACCTGCATTACTGTCCATCCAGGAGCCTGAGTTTACTAAACTTCACTACAGCCAGGGTGCCCTGTGCAAATGAAGACATGGCTGCTTTGAAGCTGGAGGCCTGATAGCACAATTTCCACCTTTGGCACGAGTGCCCAGAGACAAGGGAGAAGCTGCAGACAAGGCTTTCAGGAACAGCTCACTCATCATTGCTTTACAGTTCTCCCAAAACAAAACGCAGAGACAAATATCAGAACGCTTTCTTCAGTCTCCTACCTCACTGTCACTGCTGTCAGCATGGAAAGCAAATATGTTCTACTGATTATTATGGGCTTGTGAAGGCTTATGGAGGAACCTGCCTGAGTGGGTATTGCGGGAGTTTCTGCTGCAGCTGCTGCTGGAAGGCCTAAACCCAGTGTCCACCGTGACTGTCAGCCTCCGACAGACTAAACACCCGCCGGCGTCCTTTCCTGCCAGACCTTACTAGAGGGAAACACAGCCAGAAATCATACAGAGCCTTCAACAGGGACACAGGGGAGGGAAACTGGAATGGAGACAAAGGATAAATGTTAGAGCAGCAACAAGAATAAGTGACAAGGACACACCCGTAACTGCTGGTATCTTGGATACAATTTGACACCACACCAAGAGCCTTCTACTTTTGGGAAATACTTCTGAAGCAGGAAGTATTAATTCTTTAGAAATAAATGAGTTTATATGAATTTAATGCTTTGCTTCCTATCTGAAAATGTTTATAAGTTTGGGCTATGTCTGGCAATACCAACAGCACTTACATCAAGGAGGGCTGGCAGGTATTTATTTGCATTATAATCTACTCACCTGCTTTAGAAACTTTGAGAGAAGTTCTTTACCACAAATTCTGATGACATAGAATTATTCTCCTTTCCCCTGGCCATGAATTATATGCAGTGCAGTACTATGCAGGTGACAACACTTCAGATCACTCAGCCCTACTATTCTGAAACCCAACAGTAGCATTTACATTTGGTTTATGATAAAGCCAAACACAGGGTTTGAAAAGATAACAGCAGTTCAGATGATGATGCTTGGTGCATAGAAAGTTCCTAGAAAAGAAACTTTCTAAGAACAAAAGTACTTCCTCACCTAGTCAGAAAATTACTAGAGCTTCACAGAACAGGAGGTCAAACCACATTTACATTACTGATTATAGAGGGAAGAGACAGAGATGGTTTCAATAGGAAGGCAGGCACTGCTCTTCTAAGCTCTCCAAGCTTGATTAATCACCCTCTACTTGGAATGGAAATTTAATTTCAGACTGGAATCCAATATGTTTTCTGCAACAAGGGACAGCTCTTGGTACTTATTTTAGATCTTTTATCATCAATACCTGCCAGAAGCACAAAATACAGCTTAAGTGGCACAGATCAGTGCCTTGTGAAGTCCTCATTACCTATTGCTCTGATGTAAACATTTTCTTAAGTACTGAAGCCAATTGCTTTTTAAAAGTTAAGACAGCTTAAAAAGTAATAAAATACAGCACAGATGACATTAATACATTCATAATTCTGGAAGACTGCTAACTTACAGTAAGAGAGCTTCTATATCTAATCCTTGGCATATATGAAAATAAGCACTTTCAAGAAGTGTACAGTTCCAGCAGGAGTAGCCAAGACATGACTGTATTCTAAGCTCTGAAACTTGATGATTAAAATCTGCCTAACGAGAACATTTCTGCCTTATGCACAGTAACATTTCAAAAGCACATGGTAATTAAAAAAAAAAAGTAAATACAAATCAAAAACCAACCTGATAGCAGCACTTGCAGAACCCAACACTGATTTTTCTGTCTTGCTAAGCATTCTGCTTTCTTTAAGGGATGATTTCTGCTTTTTCAATTTTAAAGAACAATAATCTTGTAAAGGGCTAAGTTTAATCCCCAAACACTGCAAATGGGGGAGCTGCCAGTCTTTAAAATATCTGTGCCATAAAGCAGGTTGACAACTACCGGGTAGGATAGCCAATGAACTTGGGAATCACAGGAGTTTATTTCACTCATGACAAAGCAACCAATGCAATGCTGTGGGACTGTTTGATGCAGGTATGAGTGATAACAAATAAATTATTTTTACAAAACATTGAACTAACAACTTTTCCCTGTGACACGTTTTTGAAAGCTCTTTTGCTGTTTAATCATCAATATATCCTCTATGTTGTAACATTTTCTCTTAATTAACATGCAATTTGTCTTTATTTTGTTCTCATCTATCACTGTTTTATGTAAAAATTGGTGTCTGTGTTCCAAATCTTATTTTCTGAGACAACTCTGTGAAGATTTACAAGTACCATCTCAAATATATCAAACCCTGACCAGTTTGAATCTGTCAACAGACTGTAACTTAGGACACTATAATCACAAGTTCACAGTATAAAAAGCTGTGTGGTTTAAGATGTTGCTCTTAAGGAAGGTATTTGAGGTAGTTTCCTTGAAGTCCAGATAGACATCTCCCCTTTATCTAGTCTGGCCTTCTTGTCTGAAGTTCCTGAGCAACCCAGGATGCTTTTCATGCTCAACAGCTTGAGCAGGTGCCAGAACAAAGAGGGGAGCAGGGAAGGAGGGGCAGAGAGGGGCACAGACATTTGTGTGTGTGTTCAGAATGGAATGGGAAATGAGACAGAGTCAGATGTGACAGATGGCAGCAGCATTCAGGGGCTACCTTGGGACATAAAACAGATTTTGGTAACTGCTTGCTGCTCATCATAGACTGGTTACTTCCTCCTCAAAGGAGCTACTTCACATCATGCAAGCCACTGCTGAGAAGCAGAAGAGGAAAGGCATTTTAGCTTCAACTGTCCTCAAGTGGTTAAGCTAAGGGAAAACCACTGCTTTACACAGAAGTGGGTGAACACCAACAGCTGTTCCCACATCCCAGCTGAGCGGTCAGCATGACCTGATGTAACACAGCCTGTGCTCAGGGCACTGTCACCTCCCTCAGCAGAGCTCTGTTCATGCACAAGCCCACAGAACAGCCACCTGCACATGCCAAACACAGCCCAGCTTTCATGCCACATCCCTGGCAAGTTTCCACTACAGATCACAATTCCACGTAAGTACTACAAAAGGGAGAAATTCAAACTCACAGTGAACTGGTCAATCAGTGAATGCAGACACACTGACCCCAGGAATGACACTACTGAATGGACACTGAGACTGGCAAAAAGTGTCAAAAGGGCCCTGGGGGCTGGGGAAAACCCTTCCTACATTCACACCTCCCAAAAGAGCGAGCTCCAGGGAGTTCAGAATTCTCACTAGTCTGTAATAAGGACCTTGAGACACCATCAGACACTCAGGCACAGGTTTTAAACCACTACTTGTGTTCATTATTGCCTGCAACTACACCAAGCAGTTTGGTACAGACCAGGGCAGCAGCTTTGAAGAATTATGCACACTTATGGCTTTAGTCTGATTTTAGGAACAGTTTCTGTGCATTAATGAGATTCTTCTAGAAGGAAACTAAACTGTTAGATATGCTGCAGCTATGCACCAAATACACTGCCAACACTAACAGCCAACATATTAGTCTGACCTGACCACTGGTCCTTTGAACAGCCACACACATGGCAGGGATTCCTGGTCCTAAAGGCCAGAGCAAATTATGGTCCAGCAAAATCCCTAAGCCACATGCATGCACCTCAGTACCAACTGTGCACTATCCTACTGCAATAAAATACCTGCTCATGCACATAAAGCCACTGTCTTCCTCTCTGTAACTGCCCTCTGAGGAGAACAAAAGTCATCCCTGCAGCAGGTTAGTGCAAGTTCTGATTTGGGACTGGAGCAGCTGATGCACATTGTCAGGTTCATTCTCTCTGACTTGGCTGAAGGGACTGGGCCCAGTGATAGGACCCAGAATTGGACCCTGACAGCTGCATTTGCTACAGCATCACATAAAAAAAAAATCAAGCACACCCAAAGACAGTTTTCCTGCATCACACATGACATTTGGCACATACTTTATGATTAAGTCACAATGAAGGTCAAGGTGGGCAGTTCATGCAACCTAACTGGTAAAGTGCATACTGAAATCAGGCACTCCAAAATACTTTCCCTCCGGTTTTGGTCTGAGTTTTATTCATTATTTTTATCTTTATTTTCAGGGGTGAGGAGGGTAGGGAAGAGTTTGGTGTTTATTGTTGCTTGTTTTTCTTTTTTTTTGGAAATCAATGAGCAGCCTCCTGCCATCAAGCTTTTTAAAATGCAGGAAAAACAAACAATTTTATGTTACACAAATGCCAACACACTGTGGAAGCAGACTGCAAATTTGTTAACTACAGTCTGTGATGATACTTCAATAACTCACTATCTTTTTATACTTGATGAGTAATTGTATGTTCTGGATCCATGCATTTTTCCATAGAAGCCACATTATGTGTGCTTGAAAGACCTCAGTCTGAAACAAAGCACAGTCTTGCTTGATATTTTGTGAACTAGCTTGAATTGCTTATACCTACAGCAATAATATAGATTCTTTATTTTCATTTCCTTTACCACATTTTCTCTTAGATACTCTTGGTAAGAACCTGTAGCTGCATTTCTCTTTCTGACCACAGAGGATTCAAATGCAGCAGAGGACACTGCACATGAGCCTTTTTACACTGCTAAGGAGAAACATGGAATCAAATTCATGTTTTCTGGTAGTGCCAATCCAGCCTGAGGGTCCTGACAAATGACAGCACTTCTCTGTGCAATTACTACATATTACCTGGGCCATGAAGAGACTGGCTAACAGCAATCACTTGCCAACAGAGAAAATAAATTTTTGAATAGATGGTATATAAAACCCCCAAATTTTATTCTGAAATTACATATTGCAGGACTATTTTGACCATATGTTAGTCTCTCAAGGTAACAGATGTTTTTTAATCTAGAGCCTGGCTGCTAGAATGCTTTAAATATTTATTGTTCCTTAATTTCATCAGCACCCTTTCATTACCCTTTCCAGCATATTTCTTGCAGGGAGACTCACTTTAAACATATAATGCACATTGGTCTGCTGACACTGTTCAGTGAAACCTAAAAAAACTCAATACCTAAAAAAGTTGCATCATTTCCTGTAGGACTGCAACAAAATTTAGATATAGATGGGCCCTTCAAATAAAGGCAAAATGGCACGTCTTAGAAGGGGTAGCCAGAACAACCCTCTGAAGGAATGATCAGCATTGTGTGACCATTAAAATGAGGGATTGCTTGAAAAGGTCTTGAGAATCAAGTCACCTCTATTGTTTTATAACCAAAATGAGGTACAGCAGGTCACTGCTAGCATGAAAGGATTTCAGGATGCACCCTTGTCTAGTCCCCAGCCTCAGGCTTTGCCTCACACAATCTGCACTCAGAACAGACAATGCTACAAGATTCTCTACAAATACTACATAAAAGGGAGGAATAATGCAAAAAGAAGTTCCAGTTTAAGCATACCCACTAAATATACTGACCAATGCAAACACATGCAACCTGTATTTGTGAAAGTTACACTGCCAGTCTATTTCTATTGCAGCCTCTTCTGCACCAATGAAACAGCCTCCTGAAATGTGGAGGTGTTCAGCTACAAGAGTGTTATTGCAAAAACTTTACAATATTAACATCCTAAATAATTATTTTCAAATATTTCATATTTGGCCCATTGTTACAAATTACCCTGAGGATCAGATAAACACACAAAAGCAAATGTCACCCAGTTCAAAAAAAGATTCTTCATGTGGAAATCAACTTATCCCCTATGGTGGAACAGTTTACATTACAGATTTATTCAAAGCAATACTTCAGTTAAAACAAACCACTGACAAAAAAACCCCCTCAACATTCTAAACTGTGCTAGGAGAGAAGTCAGATAAGCAGGACATTATTTCATCAGTACTTACAAGTCTCTACTGAAAGAAGCAAAGTATTTAGAGTTCCAGAAAGCTGAAGAGATCACTGCAATTTAAACTACAATTTACTTTTAATTGGCTTAGTTAATTAAGTGATCTAAAACCATAAGGCCCTACTCTTTGAATCCAATAACACAGCAACTTAATTTCACAATGAACTGCTCTGCATCCCTTAGTGCCTAGGCTGAGGGTGGTGAGTGAATACCTGCAGGGCTCTGGGCAGCAGAAGGAGTGGAGGTCGAGCTTGCAGTCACTGAGTCACAGCGCCCTGTGCTGCCACTGCCACTGGAAGGGGATGGTGACGAGAGTGGGGATGGGTTGTGCTGATTTATGCACTGGGCTACAGCAAAGCCTGCAAAACAGGACAGTGAAGTTTACAAGTTAAATATCAATCTTGAAAGAGTTAAGCTGTTGAATGAATAGGGAAAGGGTAAAAGCAAATCCTGTATCAAGGTGATGCCAACCTCATGTAGTGACCCAGAGGATGTGCCCTCTCTCACCTTCATCCTGGAAACCAGAACAGTCTGAATGTACCTTACTGAAAACAGGCTACAAGCGCTGATCAATGAATAAGGAAAAAGAGTTTAAGGGATTCAAAGCATTTTAAAACTTAGAGATTGCACAACGACACAAAACATATCAAAACTTTTCAATTTTTGATATAGTCAATATATTCACAGGTAACATGGTTTTCGTTACCATGTTACATATCGTAACATGATAAGGAAAATAATTAAGTCAAAAGCAAACAAAAAACCCTCTTGGATAGAAGACCTACATTTTTTATTAGACATAACTTCAGAAAATTTTAATCAATCACATCTAATGCTGGCATTGAATTTCATCCAGCCTCTCACAAACTAAATTTTTTCCAGTCTGAAGACTGGAAAGGTCTACACAGTGTCCGACAGCACTTCTTAGGTGAGTCATTTTCTGGCTTCTAGTGTAATACTTCCTCAATCTCTTTCCTAACCACCTTGCATTCATTCCTTTCTCCTTCTATAAGTACACACCTAGAGCCACCTCTTCAGGTTTTGCTAGCAAGCAGCTTTTCAGAAGTTGATGCACTTCTTACAGCAAAAGAAGTGCCTTCACCATGGGCTGCAGGTCAGGTGAGGTACACCACGTTTCTGCTTCTGCAGCTCTCCTCCCTCTCTCCCATGGGAAAGTGCTAATGCAGAAGTTTTTTTGGCAGTCCTGTGAATTACTGAAAGTAGCCACAATGTGGACTACAAAACACTTAACAATAATCTAGTTGTTACCTTCACTGAACAGTCAGCACTGAAAGGAAAGTATCTGACAATCAGGTAAGACTGAAAACACACCACACACTTCTCCATCCAGGGAATCTCCCTTGGCAGTGGATGGATGATGCACTCAGAGAATCTCCCATATAGGGAAGGTGCTGGTGCCATACAGGATGCAGCCACCCAAAACTCAGCTTAAATGGACATGTTACAAGAAGCTCTGAAAGCTTTGAAACATAGATATGCCAAGTCTGGAAAATGCTGTTAGCAGCAACACAGGCTGTGCTACAAGTGAAAACAACAGTGATGAAAGCACAGAAGAAAGCTCACAAACATCTGTCCTGCTAATAATCTGACTTGATCTGTAGTCCCACCTCCTACATTCTACCTCCCACACTTACCCAAGAATTAGACTCAAAACCACTTGCAGAAACACAATGCCACCTGAATTTCTGTAGCACTGCAGCATAGCTTTAGATAGGTATCTAAATGTTATTTTTACCAAGTTAAATTACATTCATTATGTAATTTACATATTTAAATTACATTCATTATGTTCAAAATGAACACCACTTGAAAGAACTAAATCACTACCAAGGTAGGAGAGATCTCTTTCAGTGAAAAACAAAGGATTTGGTAAGGAGCTAATTGTCCTACAAATGTAAATAAATCCAGGCATTTTATTTCAGAAGCCAAGCTGATCGATTTACAATCATTTAGGTAAGTTAAACTGAGTTTACACAGTGACGCCTGACAGTCTGCAAAAAGTTAACCACAAACTGAACCTCCTCAAATGTGAAAGACTTCCACATGTACCACTGCCCTGAGTGCTACAGTTTTTAATCACAGAAAATGTACATTAGATTTTTCATACCCAGTTCATAGTTTGAAATACCAGTTAGGATGGGGAAACAAGGAATAACCACTGGACTTGCGACCACAGAAGAGGCAAAGCCAGCTGCTGATGTGAATGAAATTAAGAACAGTTCCTAAAGCCCCTGGTACAGAAGAGCTTACATCAAGGTATTTAGCTTCCCTTACAGTGCTGGTAAAAGCTGCACCTGTGGATAAAGCATTCTATATCCACAGAATTTGCACTTCAAGGAGAAAAAACCTTCCATCCTCACCAGAACAGCAGAGAACAGTAAACAAGGTCTCCCATGACTGTTATAGGGAAAACTGGTCTGGTTTAGCAGGATTGCCAGCCCAAAGCTTCTGCAAAACAGCACTCATGGATTCACGTCCTTACATAGCAGCATTTGCTTCAAAATGACCTCAACATATTTTCTCTCTCCTAAGATAACTGCAAAGGAAGAATTTTAAGTGTGCTAACGGAAGCTAATTTAGATAGGAAGGAAAGGTAAGCCTAAATAATTCAAGATACTGTAACTGGGAAACTACTGACCAAAAAAAAAAATTCTAATCAGGAAACTCCTATAGGAAATACCTGGAAAGAAAATGTGAGCAGAATTAATCATAGATGCAGGAACCAAAATAACAGTTAGGAAGTTAATCTGATGATGACAGGATTGTTAGTTCATATTACACAAAGGGTTCCAAACCTACTGATGATTTTTTTTTCCTTCAGACTTTAAAATGAAGATGGTTCATTTTGCCATGCTAAGGTTAACAAGTTTTTATCCTACTTTTTTCCTCTCAAAACCTTATTATCATCTACTAAGATATTAACAATGGATAAAATAGTAAGAGAAATCTATTGATTTTTGAATCTTTTGCTTTTCAAAATAAATTTACTTAGTAGGTAAGCAACCACAGTTGTTAAAATATTTAGATGTACCTTTTGCTGGAAATCGTTAACATTTCCCTTAAGACACGCTGGGCATATAAATCTCAGAATAGAGCTGATACTTGAAACTAATTCTTGAGTTTGCTTGAAGAGGAAGTCATTATTTATTTACTTTCAATAGAAGACCTTTGTTCACAAGGCCCCTACCAAATCTGCTGGTTTCTTTAAAAACAGTGCTCTTTATTTACATAGATTGCCTCAGAAGTACAATGTGTTCATACACAGCTAACAGACGAGATGGTGAACAGTCCAGCAGTTACACTGTCCCTAAAATGCACTAACATTCTAGCAAAGGTCAGAAACTTTAAATAGACCTTGGAGTATACTCACAGACATGACTTCATGATGATAAAATTGATCAAGGGAGGGATTTTGCTTACGTTGTTCCCTGCTGAGAACTGTCCAGTCCAGCAGGAGATAATCACAGCCTGTCCCTGCCCTTCTCACTGTGCTCAGGGAGATGTTCTGCAGCATGGTCTGTGACATTCTCATCACCCTTCACTTGTCCTGCACAAAATCCAGTTTCAAGCTATAACAGTCCTCACCCTCTTTCCCCCAGACATCAAGATTTTAACTTTGCACTGTGGAACAAGGAAGGAAATGAAGCCCAGTTTGACAACAGTAAGAGAACACAGGAGGCAACTGCAGGCTCTCCAGTGACATATGCAGAGCTTTATGTAGGCACCATGAGAGAAACTGAACCAGACAACTGCAATGAGTGTTCTTGAAAATTCTAAATTCATTGACAATAGGAATTAGGGAACTGATTCAACAGCTGTATCAAAGTTCACACACTGAAACTTGCAGGAGGAATGTGATTGTTAATTTTTTAAAAACCATGCTGGATGTACAGCACTGACAGCCAATACGGTCCTAACAAAAGTAGTAATTAGTCTTCTAAAAATGTTGCCAGAAAAACAGCTCTGTTTTAAATCTACAAAGGACATCATCACCAAGGGAAAGCATAATTTGAGTATTAAAAGTACATCCAAATTAGCTGACTGTGCGAGCTCTGCAGAACTCAAACATGGAGCTGTAACAGTTAAGAAATGAACACGTGAAGCCAGTAATTTAACTGCAACTGTTCAGTAGTTTTTTCAAAGCAACACAATTCTCCTCTTGAAGTAAAAATCCTTGGAAGCCCGATTAAGGGATAACCACAAACAGATTCCTATAAAAATCACTAGGAACAAGGAAAGCTTATTCATTTCTCAGCAAAGATAAGATAGCAAACCCACATTTGATACTGATTTTGTAATCAGATGTAAAAACAGGAAATTAATCAATTTTTATTATATTATTACCTGTCCTAAAATGCATTTCAAAGATGCTGTACTTGAAATACTTCAACTTGCGTGCCTCATTTCTTACACCTTGTATCAAATAAAAGCTTCAAAATACTTTTCCCTCTGGATCTGCAAGTGGAAGTCAACATTTCCTGGATTCAAATAAAGGATGTCATAGTTTGAACAAACTACTATGTTGCATAATCCCCAGTATTCCCCTTCAAATTAGTCTATGAAGTCATTAGTTAGGAACACAAGAGCACTCTCCCTAGAGAAAGCTGAAACAGTAACACTGGACTATTTACAACCACACCTTTTCCATGGAAGTCTGGTCAAATAAGGAAAACACTCCCCTCACACAAAATACACTTGTCTCTGGAACACCCACTGACAATGCCTATGGTTTTATAATTTCTGTTCCCCAGTCAGGACTCAGGTAACTGAGCTCCAATTCTAAAGCAGTAAAACATCTGCCTCCTAAGTAATTTGAATTCTGTATATTTGAATTCTGAATCACATTTAAAGAGAAATGCTGAGTTCTGTGAAATGACTGGCAGCAAGTGGTAATGAAATCTTTTGTATAATACAGCACAGTTAAGTACTTCCAAGCAGTATGAGATTTCCCTTTAAAATGACTCAACCAAAAGGAAAAACATCATCTGGAAAAGAATTTCTGCAGAGAAGTCAATTTGTGAAACAGACAATAAAGAGATAAAAAAGCAAAGAGCTCATTGATCTAGAATCATTCCTTTAATCCCAGTTCCAAACTAATGTTTTAGGAGTAGCTGTGGCCCTTTTCTGTCTTGCTCACTCTGAGGGAAATGAGGCAGTGCACAGCATTCCAGCTGTTCTCACAATCCAGCATGAAAACATTCATAACCAAATTAAAGGAGGAAATACACACAGCTGACTGGGACTGGTCACAGAATCTAAATGGGAGGTGCTGGGTTGCAGCTCCAGAGCTGTGTCCAAAACCTGTAACTTCAGCTGAAGGCTGAACAGGAAGATCCAGATGTGTTGCATAAATACTGAGTATGCAAAGCATGGTTTAAACTAACTTGATTTGTAAGGAAGGCAAGGTATTAAGACATCTGGGGAAACTGCCATGGAGTATTGCTCACAACATACCCAGAATACACACCCAGGTATTGTTTGTTTCTCTCAGAGTAAATTTTGCCATAAGCCTCATCCTGGAGTTGTGTACTCAGGAACACACACAATAAGCTTTTCACTGCTTGTACAAGTTACAGTACAGTTTCTGCAGATAGAATTCCCAAAGCAAAACCTGCTTGTTAATGAATGCTAATCTTACCTGGGACTTTGTCAACAGATGCAAAGACAGAGCGCTGCACCGTGGGGTCACTGCTCCCACGCCGGGACTGGTCATAGAATCTAAACGGGAGGTGCTGGGCTGCAGCTCCAGAGCTGTGTCCAAAACCCATAACTTCAGTTGAAGGCTGAACAGGAAGATCCAGGAGAGCTATGTTTAATCACAATTGATAGTTTTTGTTACTCAAATACATAAAAGGAAAAAGAAGTGACAAGAAAATTGACAGTTTGCTCAGGACCTAAGACTGAATCAGATTTTAACATAACTTGCTTTCATTTGCCTCTTAATTATGGTTACAAATGCACTGACAAACTAAAGAGTCAGTGCTTCTGGCAACCTCTTCTACATTGCTGTCCACACCACATTCACACTAGGGAAACCTCAAAATTTCAGCGGAGAAGAAAAAAATCCCAGGATTACAGGAAGCCCCTTTCACTAAAAAACCATAGGAGTTATTAACAATAAAAAACCCCTTTTGTTTTTCCCTGCAGAAATAAAGTAATTCATTAGTTACAACAGAACACTGCAGAAAGCCATTTAAAGAGACAATTGGCTTTAAGATGGAAAACAAATGCCTTTGCATTACATTCAACCTAAAATTTTTAATATCAAGTAGATTGTAATATCCTCAAACTTGCTTTGAATTTTTTTTTACATGAAGCAAGGCATAAAAGTGTGACATATCCACTTTATAAATTCTAAGTTAAATATGGAAGTAAATCTACTCCTTGGAAACTCAGCCCTGATTTAGAGCTGTCTGTGGCCCACTCCTCAGTGTGCCTCAGGCTGACATTACAGCGTGACCTGCAGTGACAGCCCAGTGCTGTCTCCCAGAGCCATTTCGGGCACCCCTCACCTGCTATTCTCTGCATCTTGGTGCGCCGGGCCTGGATGCGGCCCTTGGCCAGGCGCTGCTTGGCGATGATGCAGCGAATGTGATCGGCAAAGATGAACGTGGCCTGCAGGATGGGGAAGG
The DNA here is from genome assembly GCA_024362935.1 of Setophaga petechia. Classification (NCBI taxonomy): domain Eukaryota; kingdom Metazoa; phylum Chordata; class Aves; order Passeriformes; family Parulidae; genus Setophaga; species Setophaga petechia. The sequence continues at coordinate 3,089,152 of JANCRA010000027.1, read as the reverse complement.
GCTTCGAGTGAGGGCTGGAGGCAGGCTTGTGGATTATTATGTTCAGGGCTCTGCTGTCATCCTCTACTCCGGTCACCTGCATATCCTAAAGAGAAGCAGAATGCAAATAGTTAAAGAAAAAAGTAAGCTTTTCTAAACTACAGATTAAATATTAACGTTGAAAGAAAATACTATGAGAATGTTCCATTAAAGATCTTACTAAGACAGTTTCCATGTTAAAAAACCAAACCAGACTCTGCAAGTTGTACAACTTGGATTTACTTCTTCACAAATCAGTATTCATAGAGATTGAGTTAAATTATTTGAGCACAGCAAATACAGAGTTTGTATTTCCTGTACTTTCAGGAAATACAAACAGCAATGGTTAAGGTAAGAAAGAGACAAATGACAAAAACTTCCTTAGATAAGCACAGATCATTTCGAAATTACAACCTGTCACTTTCTCCACCTGTGTAGGAAAATCAGAACTCTAAGTGAGTTCATGAATGTGCTACTTGAATAAAGTGCTTGGAACACAATCCTAACCAGATGTGACTTCGGTGTTCAAATGAGCACAGTCCAACAGATGTTAAGGAAGTTACCCCATCAGCAATTGTCTCTGGTTACCTAAGTAAACTTCTTCAGAAAATCAGAATTGTTTTAAAAGGCAGGAAGCGGAAAAAAGACCAAAGAAACAAGGAAGCATAGTACAAAGCTTAAATATATAAGCTAATACTGGTATTACTACTTATCCAACATAAAACATAGATTTTCAGCTCAGAAAAGCTGGCCACCCAAACTACAACTTCCCTTACCTGCAGAAGGCCTGCAAACTTAACTACTCCCCATCCAAGCCTTGCAACATCTGGTTCAACCAAACTCATCTGGTAAATATCCACAGCCAGGAATCTTTGAACTTGACCCCCATCCTTTGTTACGACTGTACAAGCAATCAGATCACTGTTATCTAAAGGAAGGAAGGAAGGAAGGAAAATGTTACATAAAACTGAAGCTGAAGATTCTGGGGTGTGGGTACTTTACATAACAGAAAACGTTAACATATAAAAAAATAACAACCTAGACAACACATGGCTAAAGGTTCTGTTCACATTTTTAATAGATATTTCAACTTCCCTATCATAGTTACATAGAAAGGGCAAGAGAGATTTTAACAACAGTGGTTCAGACATACAAGTTAAATATAAGATGGGTACTATATACACCTTGCTTTCTCTTACCACCCTCATTACCTTTCAGAAAAAACTCCATCTCAGGGTTGAAATTGCAAGAGTGCTGATTTCTCTCACTATGTGAAGTCTCAAGAAATATTGTTAACAACCACAGCCAGACCCAACACCACTGCAGGCCATTCCTTCTACCTTGTTATAAACTTTGTCTCCTGACACAAGCTACTTTTCTACAGGTCTGAAACCTATGCACTCTTGGACACACTTCAATTTCAAGATTATTTGGACTCTCCAGGTAAACTGTAGCAGTGTTTTGACAATGTCTGATATTTCATTGACTCATATTGAACAAACACCCTTACTCCAGAAACCCCTCCAACAAACCCCAAAATAAATTCTCCACCATTTCCTCACTGCCCCGTTCCAGCTCAAACCCATTTTTAAGGAAAAGGGATAAATGACCCTGTTCACACCAGGCAGGCCTTAAACTGGCAGTGCCAACCCCCAGCAGAGCTCTGCTAACTCTACTAAGAGCTGCTTTTTCCTTTGCTTCATACTGATACTTTCATTCATATATTTGATGCACACAGGTCTTTTCCTCTCTCTCATCTAGTACAACTTACAGCAAGTAAAATATTGTGAAGGCTGTACAAAACAGTAGAACTTATTTACTCATCCAAACACCTAAACAAGCATTTAATGCCATTTTTCATACTAGAATCGTCTGCAGGAAAAATTACAAGTGGAAGTGTACAGCTCTTCACAGTGGCAGGTCATACAACTATAGACAACAGCCATGAATTATGGTCAGAAGGTGGAAGAAATTCTTTTGTGCAGCAGGTTACCCAGAGATGTTGTGGAATTTACATCACCAAAGGTTTTCAGGCTTCAAAAATCAAACCAACTTCCTCTTCCCACAAAAAAACTCCCACAATACAAGTGAGAGACCCTTGCCAACTAACATTTCTTTGAATCTACCAATTACCCTTTACCAGCAGGGTCCATTCAAAATTCATTGGGTGGTAGGAAAGAAAGGCATGAAATATAGAACCCTAACACAATTAAGAGGATAATTAATGCTAACCAGTGTGAATCTACTGTCAGCTGGTGAAATTTGAGAAAACAAGTTTAATCAATAAATGCAATACATACAGGACATGATTCAGTTAACATGAGGATTGATTGCATTAACCTTCTCACAGTCCTGGAAGGATCAAGAAATCTATAAATGATTGGCAAATATTACTGTAAGAACCTGTGGAGGATTTATTCCTGTTTAGAGAAGGAGCTGACACACCAGCAGAACTGGGTATTTCTTATTTTGGTATGCTTAATTTCTTGCCTCTTTTATTCTTTAACCAAATTAATCCATCAACATAGTTATTGCAGTTGACTTGAATTCCTGGAGCACTCCTGCTCTTCTCAAGACAAAGTGCTTGGATTGGGACTCCTTCAAACAGGAGATGTCAGGCTGACGACTCTTTTGGGAGATTCTCAACTAACAGGCCACAACACCAAACAGAATTGTGGAGTTCTCAAATTCTAGTTTTTGACCAGTATTTACAAAGTGTTTAGTGCAACAGTAAGCAGGTTAAAATACTTGCTATACAAATTCAACTGCCCAAGTACAAAAATGCACTACTTCAGGAACTCGGGGCAGAATGGTTTCCAGAACAGAAAGTTTTTATTTCAGACCTGACACTACCTTGAAGTAAAGCATTACTGTAAAAGTCTTTAAAAGAAACAGAAAGGAAAGTTACTCATTTATTAGGCAACTGTTACAGGAATCCTTTGAGCCTATACAACTGAATGTAGTTCATTTACATGACTGTTTCTAGTTCACAGCTGCTGAAGAGTCAAACTGTCATCCTTGATGATAAAAATAGAAGAGAAAGTGTGGTTAAACACATTTGTAGTGAACTTTCTCCAAGAAAAACCCAAGTTTTAGGAAATATAGCCAAGGAAGGAGAGTTCATAGACCTCAGCTGCTTGCAGTACTGAAGATATACATTCAGGGAAAATAGTTGTCTGTGTTTATAAAAATATTTGCCTGAAAAAACTGTATTGTAAGAAATCTTTATGAATATAACAGCTCGATATGGTCTAAATGCACCTGACCTGCCTCGGGGCTTGATCTTTAATGATTTTATCATTTCCAGTCATCCCAATTCCAGAAATTATCTGCAGACATTAAAAGCTCTTACAGAAAACTTTTAGCCCTTTGTATGCACAGCTGGCACCAAGATAAGCATTAGGCTGCAGATGGTGAATGCAGCACCTCCCACTTCACAGGAAGAGCCCTTCCCAACAGCAGGCACCCTTCTGGGATGACATCCAGCTTCACTAAACAAGAAACCAACCAGCCATGGATCCACCTTGCTCCCATGAAGTACATTTAGTTCAAGCTAGAGGATGTGTCCCTGGTCACACACCTGTACCCCATCCTGGGTTACTGTCTTTGCCACAAATATGACAAACTGTCCTGACACCTTTTTTAGCTGAGCCTGCTTTGAGCAGGGAGGTTAGACTGGATGATCTACTGAAGTTCCTTAAACCTCAATTATTCCATCATAAACTTTTCTGAAATATTTTTAAAAAAATGTTGACTGTGATGGCCTCTTAGAGCCTGCTCACTCTGTCTGCCAAGTATGGAAAGAAACTTAACTATAATGTTACTTTTTTCTGTTTCAGCAAAGAAATAACAGCTTTAAATGTGTCCTCATTTACCTCTTGGCCATGGCATTTAAAACATTAAACTAACAGAATCCTGTTACCACCTGAAACCAAGCACTGAGGCTGTTAACTTGAGCTGCCAGTGACTTCACACAGTGAGCTGCTAAACAAGACTGAAAACACCTCCAGCCTCACAGGCAGCCTAAGTGAGACAGTTATCACAAAAGATGCAATTGCTTCCAAACTACTGACAGTAGAAAAACACTGCAAAGTAACAGGAGCTGTAATTCTGGTGACAGCATATCCAGTTGTAGGGAATGAACCTTTTGTGGAATTACCTGACACTGTTCATACATTTATACATATTAATATATACTGGGGACAACCTTGTAACTACACCTAAAGGTTCTCATTTAACATATGTGCATCAAAATATTAAAAATGCTTCTTTACAAGAAACTTGAATCTCCCTCATCAAGCTCACATAAAACATCATCATTACATTCAGGCAAAAGGAAAAAAGAGCTATTTTGATACAGTTTTGTGGGATTTTTCCAAATCAAAACAGTAGCTAAAACCATTACTGGGTCATCTTAACCTCTACTCCCCTCTTGAAATGATTTGTATACAAACAAGCATAAACACTGAAGGGCTCAATGTTCCCAAGAATTTTAAAAGCCTGGTATTAATAGAGATTGAGGAAAATTTGTGAAATCAACAACACCTCCAAAGTGATATTTAAAAAGGACACACAAATGTAGTTTTTTGGGTCATGCTTTGCCCACTGCACAGTCCCCTCCCAAGGCATGGCACCTGTGCAATCATGTGCATCCTGTGCACTTTATGCCAAATGCTGATATTCTCCTTGGGATTCTCCTGTCTCTCTTGTCTGGGCTAAGACTCCAACTGGAAAATACATTTTGATGCCACAACACACAGTGGAACCTCAACACTGTGCTACTTCAATTCAGGCAGTTTAAGTAAGAACAGCAGTAACAAGCAGTTTAGGAGAAAAAAAAGTCAGTAATTTTTGTATCAGACTACTTAGGAAACTGAGGGGATACTTACTCAAATCCAGAACATCATCTGCCTTTATCAGATCTCCCTCCCTCGTCAGTGGTAACTGAGTTTCCAGCTCACCTTGCAAGTGCAAGGACAGTGAACGGAGCATAAAGAAAACTCTGATTGCCTTGAGGAATTAAAGAAAAGATTATCAGAATATTTTTACACCCCATACTAAATATTTTAACAGAATCTTTCCAACATATACTGGCTTTTATAACTCCCAAGTTTGCTGTCCTGTAGTAAATATTTTCAATATATTTAAAATTGAAATTAAAATTTTAATACCTTTTACATTGGAAAAGTAGAGAATGTAATTTCCAACTTAGTTAAAAAGAAGCCATGAAAGAAGCTGAAACATGCCATTTATTTTCAGTGAAGCAGAAGCAGCAGAGCCTTTGTCTCATTGGCACCCTTAGATTGTGACTGATGGGGAAACAATTACAGGAGCTGCTTAAGCAAAAACAATCTTGGAATATTTTTATTTAATCATTATTCAAGACTGATTGTATTTCAAATACTTCTATGCTATAGACACCTATACAATCAACCTTCAGAGACTCTCACATTTGGAACTTTAAACTGTAATAACTTTTTTGGCCAAGTCTAGCTAACTTGTCTACAAGTTAAGACAGAAACAGAGGGGATTTCTGCATTTTAATTTGCTGTTCTCACTAAAACTAGCCACATGTAACTTTCTCAGAGCACTCAATTCATATTCTCAGAAGGTCTTCACCAGGGCAAAGCATTCTGAAAGCTGTAACAGCCCCAAGAAACTTTCAACAGCTGCTCTGTGAAATGAATATGCTAGTTTTGATTTACAAATTCATGACATATGGTATGCAAAGACCCAATGTGTCAAAGAACAATCATTTTATTAGCCACATTTTGAAAGGCACCATTTATAATCCTCTTTCCCTACAAGAACTGCATTTTCAGTACAGCAAATGAAAAATCATTTTTTATTACTTCCGGTGTTCTGCTTTTTAAGAGTTTCCTACACAGTAATTCTGTGGTGTACTGTAAATTAACTGCTGCTTTACAGTAACAGCACTGAATTCATCAACAGCTGCAGTGCCCAGAAACTCCCAGATTGCAGGAAGTACTAGGAAAAACAAATCTAAAGTGCTTTAAGGGAAAACTCTTCACTCCTCTATTTTTAAAATCAACAGAACAGTGGCTCCTGTGAAGTAGAACTGGGAGTGTTTGAGCTCTCCACTGGCAGTGCTTCCAGGAATTTCTGGCAGAACAGGCACAAAGGGAGGGAAGCCATGTATCAGGTTCTTCCATGAAATGACCCCAAAGCAACAGCTCTGGGATGCAGATGAAATTTAACAGGCAATATCATTATGTGGAGCAAAGGACACCAGGGGTATCTAACAAAAACATGATCATAACACTATTTAATTCATGACAACAGAGTCACTTCAGAATCTGAGATGATCACTCCCATTTAGGCAGACTGCACGCTAATGTATTGTGGATTTACTGAAATTATACAGGATTACTATAAAGCAGTTTCCCTACCAAGTGCTTCAAGAAGAATTCACAATATTTTGTTTAATATTTGCCAAATTCAATCAAGAACAGGAAAATCTTGCAATTTTAGGTAACCCAAATATTAAACCCAAAAAGGTTTTTGTTTGGGTTTGTTTTTTTTTTAATTTGGAGGGCAACTATCACTCAGCTTTCATTTATCTGCCCCTTCAAACCTCTTCCTCCTAGACTGCATTAATTTTTATCACATTTATTTCCTATAAAACTAATGACACTCATCTCCAAACATGCAATCACATTTAGTGCAGAATAAAGTACAGGAGTAGAAAATAAAATTAGAACTTTAGCCTTTGCAAAAAAAAAATAAAATTAACAAGAACATCAGATGAAATGGAAACAGTGCTGTGCTTCCTACAATACTGACAGCCCACAGTTGGTTACCACTCTAATATATTGTGCCTAACATATTTTATCAGATCTCAACAAAACAACAGAAAAATTCTGTGGCCTAGAATATTTTTGGCTGACTTTTGGTTTTTTGGTTAACTTGGAATAAATATGGATTTCTACCTACAATAAAGTATTATTCACTATGATGCTGATTTCCTCATCTATATACACGCTCTATGTGCAAAGAAACAGCAATTTGCAGGGAAGCCTACCACTATCTTATTATATTCCCAAGAAAAAGAGTTCTTAGTACTTCAAAAACTTCTCACAAAGTGAGATTTTTGAGGGCTTCTCCTAAAGCTGTTAAGAGGAGAAGAGCTGCCACTTACAGGGACTTTCCATAGCAAGGAAGTAAGATCCTAGCAGTTAAGAACTCATAATACAATCAAAGTTCACTTGGCTAGTGAAATAAAACTTGAGAACTTTTTCTAATCGTGTCAGAGCACGCCCAGAATCAAATCTTTTTCCTTTTCAAACCATCCTTAGAACCTCAGCAGGCTGAGTGGCAGCAGCAGTGTCACAAGGGATACCTGAGTGCAGCATTCTGTCATGGCAGGGCAAGGCAGCAGCACAGGAAATGAGGAGATCCCAAACCCTGAGTCAATGTGATGGGGAAGGAGCACCAACAAGGAATCATTCTGGGAATTCTTGCTCATGATAGAGACCCTTTCATCCCAAAGGATCAACAGGAATATTTGTATTGATTTTTTTTATTTCCACCAACAGAAGTTAAGCTATTCCTTATTTAGCACATGAAAATCCTGGAACAGTCACTTCCCACTAATGTGCATTTCTAAGTATCCTTCTGTCGAATGCCTCAGGGAATTTCAGAAGCATTTCTGCTTTCTAAGAATAATACTTTTCAAAATAATTCACTGTATTTTATCCAACAACTTCCTGTGATAACAAAAGCTGTGTGGCTTATAATCAATGAAAATGAACCTTTTCAGAAGATTCCTGGAAATATGTTACTGCACAAAATCAGTATTCAGAAAGTGCTGTTCTCTAAGTTTCTTTGCATTTATACAATTGTATTATCTAAGTATATTCAAGTACCCTTGAAGGAAAAAAACCATATCTCTTAGATTGACTGACAGTGCAAGGCTTCCAGGACACATCTAGATAAGGGCCAAGAACTGATTAACCAAGAATGGAAATGAGGATGTTGTCATTCAGGTCAGTATCACCTCTACAGATTGTGTCAGTCACAAAAATAGATACTCTGCTGGTTCTCTCTTCATTCTAAATCTCTATCACAAATTATCTTGGCAAGATGAACTCCCAGGTAAAATTAAATTTTTTGCCACGTCTAGAAATATGAGCAATACAGAGCCAGTCAGTCTTCCATGGAGATCCTTACTACAGGAATATAACTGAGATAGCAGATCACAAAAGAAGCTGACAATACATTGAGAGTTATCAAAATGCCTTTGGATGTAGCTTCCTGTATGGTCTGAAAATTTAAACCCCAGTGCAAGAACACGTTGTGTTGATTAGACACAAGAAATCAGAGAAAAAGCTTCTCCACTGGGGCAGGTAATTATTATATATACTCTACACATCTGTCTTCAGCAAGCTTTTATGATTTTATGGATGAAGCTTCCAATCAAGCAGTTTTCAAAGAAAAGTCTTTGTATTCCTGGAATTGCTCAATGACTTTGGCATCACTTTGTCATGAGCAGATGGAAGGAAAACAGGTCTTACTCACTCTTCGTGTTCTTTCTACATCTCCACAAGGCAACCTCTTCACAAAATCAATCCCAGTCAGAGGGGTCCCCGTTGGGGGCAGCAAGATTGAGGCATCCATCATCAGGTATTCTACATTCATAGGTTTCATCTACAGAAATATTTCAGCACTGCTTAGTATACAGAACAATAAGTATTTGCCTCTAGTTTCAAATACAACTCATTGTCGTGCATTTAAAAATTCAGAGAATTTTTAATACAGTGTCTCATTTAAGGGGCTTACATGCAATCTTTCATTTAACTATATGCAACCTCTCATTGTTCCCAGACACACTGCCAAAGTTTTCATACAAATAAAACACAGGAAAAACTCCAGAAGATTACAGAAAAGATATTTCCCAAATACTAAAACCCAAATTCTGCCAGGTTTGATTTCAAGTTTTGACTTAAACTTGTTGTTACTTCAATCACAAGTGAGTTTCTCATAACTTTTTCTCTCCAAAAGGAACTTCTCCAAAGAGAGAACATGCTGAGCTTCAGACAGTTATAGGAAGATTCTCATATTGTTTAGGGAAAAATAATAAACCCAGTGTCCTACTTAGGGACACTAAATGTAGGCTGAAGCAATTTTTTTATACTCAATTTTATAAGTAATGGAATTTTATTAAATAAAGAGCTGTGAAGTTTCACATAAATAATTTATGTAAGTACAGACACAACTTCTCAGAGACAGAAACACCACCTATATTTTGTTATCCTACTCCCAGCAATGAAGACCCCAGTGTGCTCAGCACTTTTTCTTATTCCTGAGCTGGATCTGGGTTTGAGGATTGGTCAGGGCAGAAGAGATCTCACTTACTGTCATAGTCCTGTATTCATCTTCAAACATATCCAGAAAGATTTCTTCTCCCTTCCAAAAGAAAGAACACAGACATGCCATGAGCCTGGCTGGCTGGGGCTCTGTCAGGTTTGTTCTGCAGTGTCTGTGAAGGGAGGCCAGGGCTGCAGGGCCCTGCTGAGCCCCTCAGCAGCACTGCTCACACCTCTGGGAAAACACAGCTGGCAAAGGGACAGACTTCTCTGCAGCCTGCAGGACCATGGTGGAGCAGGTACCAACACTACAGCAGGCAGATGTGCTCTGAAGGACCCACACTGGGCCAGGGCAAGGTGTGAGGAGGGAGGAACAGCACAGAGAAGCTGCTCTGGACTGACACCAAATCCCTACTTCCCATTGCCCCTGCACCACTCACAGGAGGAGAAGGCTGAAGAGCCAGGAATGAAGCAGAGCCTGGGAAAAGGGAGAGCTGGGGACAGCAGTGTTTTAATTTGTCTTTGTTTCTCACTATCTAAATTTATTTTTCTTGGTAATAAATTAAATTTCTGTGAAGTTGAGACTGTTTTGCCCAAGACTGTAATTGGCAAGTGACCTCCCTGCTCTTTATCTTGACATGATACTCTATTCTCCCTCCATCCTGCTGAGGAAGGGCAGAGAGAGAGCAGCTGAGTGGACCTCTAGCAGGCAGGCAAGGTCAACCCACCACAAGTTACTTATTTTTTGCAAGCCACATTGAGCAAACATCCTTCAAGAGAATTCTAAGAAAAACAGGAAGATATTTCAGACACTTGAGATCTGTCACGGATTTACTGCTCCTTATATAGAAGTTAATGCCTAGGGCTAAAAATTTAATTAGTTTCATTGTTTACAACACACATGCGAAAGTAAAAAGCTGCAAAGGTTTCCAAAAAGAAAAAAAAATAGACAAAACTTTAGATCTTCATTTCAGATATAATACAAACAAAAAGCAATGTCAAAATCAAACATATTCCACATTAGTGTCAATGATAGACTGGATCTCCAGTACAAACCCTGTGAGTATCCCAACAGCCCTTTGTGACATCGGTCAGGGTGGAAAGGAGAGGAATTCTCCAAGAAAACACTTCCTTCTCTATCACACATTTGGAGCTCCCATCTTATAAAAGGTGCTTCTTTGGTCACTATGTAAAGACTGGGCTGCAGACATTCCCCATAGGTAAAGGACTTTTTCTTACAGCACGTTCCATATTTACCTTATAGAAACGGCGAAGGAGGTGAACACTTTCCTCCCTTGCACCCTAGGAAAGAGAAAATGCATTTCAGGGAATACACTTACTTATTAGTCACATAAAAAACCCACCCAAAAAACACTCATACAGAACAGACTGTCTAATAATTCATGGCCTTAATCCCAGAATTTGATAGAATACAGTTCTTGCACCTATGAAAATGCAGTTTATTAGAGTTTATTCTTTATTATTTCAAAAGCACTTTTCTTTACATTATTGAGAAGGATAACATACAAGTAGCAGAGAGACAATGAAACAAAAAACTGCTGGAGAAGTTACAAGTTAAAACAGCAGAGATGAGAACAGAGCACAGGTTATGATGTTCACAGCACAGAGCTACCAATGCAAAGATGTTCTAGAAGCTCAAATTCCACATTAAGGCTGACTGCAACCAGAAACGAAACAAATTTATTCAACTATACTCCAAGACTGAGACACCAGTAATGCAGTGACTGGGAATTTGAAAGAAAATACTCACCTCAAGACAATCAAGGTGAACATTTTTTATGATCCTGCCATTTTTGGAAAACACAAGCTGCTTCAGCAACAGGCAGCCAAGTTCTAAAGTTGCCAAACGAATTTTTCCATCTGTGAAAAGAAAATTTCAACATACAAAATAGCAGCAGTTTAGTTACAGCTCTTGTGATCATTCCATGTTCTTAAATGTTTCTACTCTTCCTGCAATTGTCAAACTTTGTTCCTTTGAGTGCTGGTGCTGCATTACTCTGCTGATGGCTATAAAGAAAAAACTGGAAGAGCAATTTAAAGCAGAAGAAAATTTAAAGCAGAACCATTCAGTAAGAAGGCAAAGATTAATACTATTGAACAGTGAGCCCAACATTGGGTTTTGCTGCCTTTATCAATCTGCTGCACAGGTTGAATGACTCTAAAATTACACAAGGATCCCAGACATTTGGGATGGATGAAGTTACAAGGTTAAGGAAGTTTTGTATATAGTACACTAATAAGGCACAGCTTTCCCTTGAAGGGAGAAAAGGAGATGTTTTACACAGCATGCAGCAAGTTGAATAAAAATTCCCTCATTTTCATCCTTCCCCAGCACTTCCCTCCCCAGACAAGCCTTTATTTAAATAAATACATATCCTCACTTGCACTCCTTCCTGCTGCTGCAGGTACCAACTCTTCATATATAAACATGTTTTTCATCTCTGACACATCAGCACAAGTTAATATGCTGCAGAGCAGTTTTGCAAGTCAAACAAACAGATTTTTATTCTACAGACATTCAAAAATTTGATAGTGTGTCAGTTTCTGGGGAAATCCAATTCTACCCATTTACAGTTTTAAGGGGGCAAGGGCAAGGAGGAGAGGTGTGGCTTGAACAAAAACCATTTTCATGGAATAGGTCAGGGAACACTGTAACCCTCGTTTCACAAAGGAAAAAAAAAAGGAAGAAAAAACCCCACATTTTCTGCAGAACAGTTCAGAACTGAAAACACAACCTGAAATAAAAAAAAAAGTATGGGAACATTTGCTACCACCTAGAGCTGACAGATAAAGGACTGCTATGACCAAAGCCCACCACAGTTTTCAAGATTATTTCTCGACTGGAATTATTTCTACAAGCAAAGGTGAGACAGATCATATTTTCAGGATGAAATCCATTAACATAAAACCCCTCAAAATCTCAATTTTTGTTTATTCAAAAGTGCAGAAAGTAGGAATTAAGACAACAGATCCTTGAATAGTTCTGAGTATAAAAACAACTATTCAGCACAAACCCAGAGTTTCTGGTTCCTCACCATCCAAGGAAAAGCAAACAGTTGTCTTTCTCAAACCATACCTACACACTGCTCATCAAAGAGCACACTGAACAGTCACTTTCTCTTTCAAGACAAGAGGCTAAGTAGCTTTTTCTATCTTCAAAAATTTCACCTTGGAAGGAAAAACAAACCCTGGAAAACCAGTACCTGGTTGTGCAGCATAATTCATTATCCTGATGAGCCCTTCTGCAAGGACATGATTATAGGAATTTCTCTCTTCAGCATTTTGAGCTGGAAGTTGAATTCTCTCCAACTTGACTGAGTCAAGTCCTTTCATGGGGGTGAAGGAAAAAAAATGCAAATTAGGAAACAGGAGTGTGCTCTGAGGCAAGCATTTAATAGACCACAGCAGTTTTCTCAGAAGAGAACAATTAGCAATAGGAAACTAAGCAAGATAGTTTTGACTTTGTATGACAAGGAAAAGGAGGAACAGCAAAGACCAAACACATTGATGAATTCCTGAAAATTCTCAGCCTAAATGGAGCCTACTGAGTGGCAACACTCAAATCTCAAAGTGGTTGGTGAAATGCAAATGATTTTGCTGTTTCTGAAATTCTCAGATTATTTGTTTGCATCTAAATCAAATCAAAGTCAAGCCATACCTCTGGAGAGCATAATGGCTAAAGGGGAGAAGATCAAAGTCTGATTTTAAATTCTGCTTTGGCAGTAATCTGTTCATGTATCTTTAAACTAAATAGGAATTTTATTTTGTAGTAGCCCTATTTAGTATCCTCCCCAACACAAATAAAATTTTCACTGACTTGTTATATAAGGAAATTAATCCCATCTTTCTTTAACATATTCCTCTAAAATATCAAAGTTCTTTCTCAGGAAAGGCTGGTTTGCTGGGAGACCTCTTAGAACAAAACACAATTATGGACTGAGGGGATCCTCCTGTCCCATTCTGAAGAACAGCAATGACCCCATAAATCAGGAGATGGCTCTGTTGAGGTTTAGTGTCCTCCAATCCTGGCCTTGCAGTTACCTCCACATAACAGCACTTACCTTTGTTGTGTGACATTGCATATAAAAGACAGAGCACAAAGAGGGCATAGTAATCATCTTCAGGACAGTCCAGTGCATTGTAGACCATATCAAGAAAAGGCCTGTGGAGAGGAGTAATTTAGAAACAGTTAAAAAATCTACAGAAAAATCTGTAACTATCTTATTGTACATGTAGTTAATGGAAGAGGCAAATTCACAGGAATGCACATTTTCAAGCATTATAACAAAAGAGCTCTGTTACAGAGTTTCTGTTGCAGAGTACTCAGATTACAGCCTTGCTCTGTATTTACATACTGACAATAATTGTGAGTTTTAACTGGATTCATTACATAACACTTTCCCAAGAACTGCTTGTTCAAACAGTTACTGGGTTGTTTGTAGCCTGTTTAGTAAGTACACAGAATCATTGCAGAGCTTGCTTGAAGTGCATACCTAAGTAAATTTAAGGAGCTGCTATCACTGTTGTATAAAACAGACTCCTTTAAAACTCATGTTCTAAACAGAATTGAAAAGTTCTTACTATTACAAGTACGCATTTTTACCAGAAGTTTGGAGGAAGCCAGGCTTTTCTAAAACAAGAGTCTTACTGTCCAACAGTTACAGGAAAGAAACATTAACTAGGAGGGAATATCTGAAGAGAAAAAAAAAAGCTTTGGATTGTAGATGGGTTTTGTTTTCCTGAGTTTAAACACTTGTGACCTACGACACATATCCAGGATGTTCTAAACAGTGCTAAATTCACCTTTTCTTTACCTGTACCTTGGAAAGACAACAAAAGTCAGTGCAATCCAGGAGGCACCTGGACAGATCAGACACGGCTGAGATTAACCTGATGGCAAGGCAGCTTCACTTCTGGTTTTAGGATGGCTTGCATCCAGTCAGTAGTTCAAGTTCAGAGCACATGCAAAAACTAAATATATTCTCACAACTGGCCTAGCTAAACAAATGATGTGTCAGGGTAGTGTCACAGTCATCAGGAGATGACAGTGTGTGTGGAAGCCTGAGTGGAAAGGGTTTACTCTTATCTGTTAAACTATACCTTAACAGTGAAAGGAAAAATATCCTTACGTTATCTAAACTACATAAAAAAATACATTAAAAGAACAGTAAACAACCTAAACCCTAAACAACCTAAACCCTAAACTATAAAAGTACTATTTAATATAATTTCATTAAAGCCAAAGTTTTACCAGGTCAAAGCTGCTGAGGTATCAGTAGTTGTTCCATTAACACCAATATTACACAGCATTAAATGACTTTTGTGGTGCCTAATGCATTTCCCATTGTTTTCCCCCACATACTAATTAGATTAATGAAATTATGAAAAAAATCATTACTGAGCAGCAAGAGATACGATTTTCATTCCAGATGCTTCTTCACAGCATCTTATCACATTATCTGTCTCAGCCACAATAATCTGAGGCTGAAACAGCTTCCAAGAATCCCCCTCACCAATGTTCCTCATTTGGACTAAATACACAACAGACCCAGAAAACTTCAGCCTAAGAAAATAGCAACAGAAGCCACAACATAGCATGAGGATTTGACATGCTTTGGAAAAAAGCTTTGCTGTGCAGCATTTCATAAAATGAAGCTAATTTAAAACATGTCTGTAAGCTTAGACTTTCCAGTAGTGAGGCCTATCAAAATAAAATAACACCTAAAATACTAAAGCTTTTTCTTTTGTTTTTCACAGTAGGAAAAGGGCTAAGGGAAATTAAAAGCTTGACTTAGCTTTTACAGCTGCAGGTTTTAAACTGGCATCTGTGTTGTTTTCCATTTATTTTTCAACAAGTATTGGACTGTTTAAAAAAAACCCCAACAGTTTTCACAGTAAAGGCTATATGGTAAGTATTTTCAAATGTATTTCTTAACTCTGTAAGCCTTTCCTTCCTTTACTTCTTTTACTAAGGGCTTTGACAGAAGCAGCAGATCAAATGCCATACAGGAGTTCCTCAAATTATTTATTCTTCTGGAGAATGTCCACAACTGAGAACTGCAACCCACTAGGAAGCAGTGTCACCACAGGCACTAACAACTACTGCAGGTGTGGCAGCTCCAGTTCCAGTCTGGCACAGAGGTCCCTGCATTTCCCACTCCCACATGGTGCCTCATCCACAGGGATCAGTGATTCCAACCAGTGTAGGACAGAAACTGCACACACTGAAGCAAGTCTCTTGAGGAATTTAGTTGCTGTTTCAAATATACTTGGCATAAAATAATACAACATCTTAAGCTGTAGTAGCTTATCTTCACTGACATTTAAAAAAAAAAAATCACATATAAAACAAAGGTCAGAATTGCCCTATACAAGGTATATCTTTATTTTAAAACTATTTTTAGCTCTGCATATTCTTTGATGTTGCTTTTTTTTAAGAAAAGATGCAGAATTCTGAGAGATCACATCTGCAGATCAAGATTGGCCTGAACTGCAGCCATCTGCCAAATGCACTGGCAACCCACTGCTAAGCATTCTGCACTTCTCAGGACCTGAGCATCCCAGCCCCTTTAGTATTCCATGCACTCCCTGCCAATTTCTTTCTAAAAGCCATTTGGCACATATTTTAGTCAAATTATCAATAATCTAGAACAGTGTGTTTTAAAGCCAGTTCAAGTCAAGGTTCAATTTCACTTTTACAATGAAATGAAATGTTATCTTTATTAATGAATGTAATCTAAACTACAAAGCTATAATGGAGACAGAATGAAATTCTGGGAATACCAGGCAGCATTTCCCAAGTTTAAAAATAAATTTTAAATCCTATCAAACGTGTGCATTTCCCCAATGGACACATTTGCAATTACTTTTGTGTCAGGCACATTTGGTTTCTTAACATTCTATTAACAGGAATGCAAAGTCCCCAGTGAGAAGGTGTCTTAGGGGTATTCATTAGATCCAAGCTTAAATTTTGAAGTCAGGGCAATTTCTGCTCCCAGAAACACTTATAAACTCATAAACTGTACTTCCAGTAGAAGTTTCCAATAACCCTAAAACATAATAATGGACCCTGGAAACAGTAAAAGGTTACAAGAGTTTGCCTGTAACTACTGTTACTAAAATTCTGCCAAACTCACCCCTGAACTGAAGAATGTCCCTTGTTCCCTTATAGGTGCATACAAAAATGGACAAATGCAACTATAAATATAATTAATAAAACTTCCATCTTACTTTAGAGGTTTAGAAAATTACAGAATGGAAAGATTTATATTCTATTTTTAATATTCTGTAATTTAACTTTATCAACTCAATGCATCACAACTGCCTAAAGGAAAGCACAAACAAAAAGGGAACAGGATCATTTCCAAAACCAAGCAGAGACTACTCCTCACTTTTGTATTGATTCACTCACTTGTGATCCAGAAAAAACCCTGTAATTTTAACTTGAAGCAGATTTGAAACCCCCTTTAAGAAAAGCAAAAGATTTAAGGTGAGGATAGGTAAGGAAACAATCCAGCAGCATCTTTCACAGTTCCTTTATACCTGTTCCAGTTTGCCATGTCACTCCCAGAAGCAGCTGCACTCTTTTCTTCATCTGTTGTGTTCTGTTCTGTCACAGCAGAGATAGACAGCTCTGACAGCTTACACCTCTCCATGATTACCATCTCTATTTCTAAAAAAACCAAAACATACCACCAAAATTTGATATTTTCAACAAGATTATCACAAGCTCTTCTGTATTTTCTGTTTGGTATTAAAAGCATTTCACACATCTATATGTAAGAGGTATAACCATTACTTCAGAAAGGTTAATGAGCAGATGTGGGCAAATTTTCTTCCCAGTAAAGCCAAGAATCTGGCTTACATTTCTTTAAGGAATGTAACACCATAAAAAATGAATACATATACATAAAATATGTAAAGAAAATACACATATCATTTTGGTAAATAAGCCACAGTCAGCTCCCTTCCCACGCAAACCACAGGAAGAAAAGCCATAGAACCTCTTTCTGAAAAAAAAAAGATTTGTGAAAAAGCTGGTGAGACTGGGGCATGGGGGGACATCAGGTTTCCCTGAGGGTGTAAACAGCCCCCACAACTGCAGCACACAGGACACCTGGGCCCCAGTGCTTCTCACCTACTGAGCTTCAGCAGAACAAACAAATCTTGCCTTTCCTTAGGAATTTAAACAAAGATTACAACTAAATGCTCCAGTTTAAACAGTAGATTATTTCATATTTTCTTCAAATCATGGAGGAAAATACACCATCAGTTATTTGGCACCATTTAAGGAAAGCCTCCTCAAAAAGACTGTTTACCTAAATCTAAACTCAGTCATGTTTGGACAGGACTGTCAAAGAATAACACCCTTTCCTTCAATTGCTGCAGGCAACCCTGCCACATTTTTCTCATTTATGTTTAATTCCCAATTTATGTTTAATGTAAGTACTAGGACTCCTTCTAAAAGTTAGTAACCATAAAATAAACAGTCAGAATATGCTATAAGACCACTTATCCTATAAAAGCAGTTCTTAGGTTTGTGCTACAGCAAAAATGCAGAGAAAGTCCAAGTAAAAAAATCTAAGAGTCAAAGATATTTTCAATTATGAACTATTTAATATCATCTTCCATCATGTACTATCACTTCTAGCACACCAGTTAAATTTTATTATTGAAACATACATAAAATACTGCTGATTATCTTATAAAGGTGAAGTGGCTACAGCTCTCCCTTACCACAAAAGGACAAGTCACAAAGCTGCCACGCTTGCTCATCAAGCCATGAACACTGAGGTGCAAGGCATGCATTGTGATAAGGGCCAAGGCCTACAGGCAGATATGAACACACTTCCACAGCTCTAATGAGATTAGAAGTACATGTTCTCACAGCTTGACTTAACATGAGAAAAAAATCCAGCCAAAGCCTTAAACAAATGTCAGAGTCCCGTGCTCACCCAGGGCAGCAGGAGAACAAATCATGGCTCTAATCACAGCAGCTCCATCAGCAAACACAAGCACTACATTGCAAGCACCCTTTTCTTGCTGGAATGCTCACCTTCATTTTCAGTGCTTGTTCTTACACCCTTTGAACTTGCTTCTGTACCTCTACTTTTATCAAGGTCATCTTGGTTATCTTCAGATCCTCTCTCCTCTTCATCTTCTTCACCAACATTTTTATAGTTGGGTCTTTTCTGCATCCTCTTCTTCCCTTTCTGTTTGTTAATTTCAAGAGACCTCTCAAGTGTTTCTGTGGGTTTTATGAAACATCTGATACTTGACTTTGCCTGTAAATTTGAAGAGTGTACACTGAGTTACAGCACAAAATTTTTAACTGTCATTGATAAAGAAACTTCAGTTCATATAAAATGTAAATCAGCACACTATCCACAAATCTCAAATCCATTTTAAAATACAAAAAAAATAATACCAAATCATCAGCAGCACAACTACCCCCAAAGTAACTACCCCAAAGATCTATCATTAAAAAGTAGGCCTTGAGACAAGACAATGCAGAACTACCTACTTCATCACAAGTTTTAAATTGAAGGTGTGAGACATATTACACATAAAATTCAGACACCTTTTGTAAAAAGGATAAAGGCAGCAAAATCCTACATGTGTGTTGACAGCAGCTATTAATACAAATACACCCCTTTTAAAGGTGCAAGGACTTTTTTAAAGCAGCAAGGACAAAATCCAATGCTCTGTGCTGTGAGATTTTTGGGTTGGTTGCATTTTTGGAGTCTTATGCTTCCCTCAATATCAAACTAATTCCTGTATCAACTAGGAAGAAGTGACAGTCATTAACCTTTTCTGGGCCTCCAGACATTGACTTCTCAAGTCTGGAAAACACAACTTCATTTATTAGACTTAATTTATTTGTGTTTTACTCTAAGTTATCACAGGATAAGGCAAACCAACACCTCATTTTCTTAAGTATTAATTTATTTCAGAACAAGTAAATAAATTTCTCCCAGAAGAAATGAAGTATTCCCAATAACGTGTCCTAACAACACAGAACAATGGATTCTTATAGAAAGTGACCAAGATGCTACAAGAAGCTCTGCAAATAGAAGGAGCAACCAACAAATTTGGTTTTTAACAATTCTGCAGATTGTTTCTGAGCTGTGCTCTCTGAGCTCCCCTCTGCCTGCCAGCTGATCACCAGAGTACAAAAGAAGCACTAATCAGCCAAACCTCTCAGTTACTGAGAAGTGAAACACATGGTCTGGAGCTTTCTGCCAGGTTTGCACTAAACAAGACACTTACAGAAACCCCATTACCTTCCAGAGCTCAAAACCTCAAACAGATTCAGCTCTCGCTGCCTAAAGGGTTAAAAACTTAAGGGCAAGCAAGAGAAAGAAGCAAGACTGGAGTAAACACCAAAGTGATGACAGACTTTGCCTTAGGTGACTCACTACCATAAGCACTCCAGTTGACTGCATCAAAGAAACTCTGGGGAAAAAGTCTGAAAAAATCCTTCCCTTCACTTAGTTAGGAACATCTATACATAAGATTAGGAAAATGTCAGGGAAAAAGCTGTCTACAAGTTAAAAGGCCAAAATGATTCTCTGAATCTGATATTTTGCAAATGCTTTATAGAAATATTGCGTAAGTGAATTTACACTTGGCATGAAACAAACCACATAGTGGGAAGACTATTTTACAATACCAAAAAATCCCCATAAATACAAAATTCACTACACTATCCCCTGATAACCTCTTGGATGCATTTTTTGTGTGATCCAACTGCAACATAGGAAGGTTATGATATGACCAGGCTACCTTTATTGATGGCTTCTGGCCAGAAAAGTCAGAAGAAAAGGGAAGAGCACCTTAAGTCCTATTATTTAGGGGAAAAACAGAAAAGTAGCATGCAACTTGCATAACACATTTTCCCCTTTCTGCATTCACTTCTTACTTCTGCATTGCTTCCTAGAATCTTGTAGCTACTTCTTTATGGAGAAACCATGCACTTAACAACCTTGCATTTCTCATGGGCAAAGTACCACAAGACACCAGCAGACAGTGATGTGCTTGTGAACACTGAGCCACAGTTTGCTCCAAGAAGGAATGCTGGAGAAAAAACCCTACACAAATATTCTGTTCTGCTAAAGGCAACAAGGCTGAATCATTAAAACATTCTAAAATCAGACACAAAATTATTTTAGATAGCACTTGGTTTATAAGTTGGTTATACAGGTTGAGGTACTGCTAGTTTATCTTGAAAATGTCTTTCAACCACATTTTCAATAATGGTTTATCTTGTGCAATGTGTGATGGTAAAATAAGGCAATAGCAGTAACACCTTTTACGGGAAGGAGAAAGTAGGTTAAAGAAGAAACATGCACTAGGTAGAAGTGGCCCACATGTGAATGATGCAGGAAAACAGATCTCACAGGAAGTAAGGTAAACCTTAGTGTGATATCTGACAACTTTAAATACATTCTGCTGTCTATACATATTCAGCTCTCATTGTGACATAAGGGTTTGTATTTCTTCTGATGATGCCTGAAACCAGAAATACGGAAAAAAATATGGAATGATGTGGAGAACTTGTTCAATGGAGCCTGGGCAATCACTACTGCCCAGTGATGTTCAGCACATCTCCATGGGTAGGTTATTGCCAATTCATAAGATATCACCAGTTACAACTGCTGGTCATTTTTTCCATATTGATTTACAGTAAACAGTATCACTTGTTCCTCTCGTGAGAACTACCACTGCTCTTTGCCCTAAATAACTCAGGGTATTTTGCATTTACACACAGCAACTGTGATGTTTCTCAGCTTTTATTTTTGTGAAGTGTTCTTTACTCAGTGTCCCAGCAAGAGGACTCTGCGTGTAATGAACTCAGACCTTACTCCATATCTCATTCCACTTTAATTTATCTTATTAGAAAGATGAATATAGATACGAGGTTCTATTTCTGGGTTTAGAAACTATGTGCTAGTTAGAAACTGACAGTTACATTTCAACTTAAACATATCAAGACATCTCAGTTACAACAGATAAGCAGTGATAGGTACAGAGCGAGGGTTTAGAAATAGCTGCAGTTCACCACAACACACAGATTCCCCACAACAACAAGCTTAGGACAGTATCAGAACAGTTATCAAGATAAATTAGAACACAAAGGAAGTAGTAAATGATAAATTTGGGCCTGATTTAATAAAAAAAAATTCCTACATTCAGACTAAAAATAAATTTTAAAAATTGCTCATCACTTCTACTTAACAATTCTAAATTAACTTCTGAAGTAGCTTTCAGTATTCAATAGAAGTCTGCAATTTCTTTCCAACAGAAAATACCACAGCAATAACTCTGCAAGGATCCTGATGTGCCTTCACTTGTACAGCTGACCTGAGCCCCTGCCCTGAGCTGTCCCAGCAGGGAAGCCCAAGCAGCAGCTCCCACACAGCCCTGAGAGCAGCTCCCCCCGTGGCTCCCCCCCGGCAGCCATGGAGCTCTTCAGCCGGACACTGCAGCCACTCCTGCACACAACCAACCTCCACCAGGGGCCTCTGCCAGTCTAGGCTTTTCCCTCCTTGGTCTCACTGAACAATATGGTTGAAGTTACCACAAATTAAGGTTTCTCCCATGGAAGTTTTTCCCTTCACCCACTGCTCTGCACTCCCTGGAACACAGCTCCACCTCTGGCAGCTTCTCCAAGGGTCCATTGCAGAAGGCCAACACCCTTCCCGTTTAGTACCTGTTCAGGTACAACAGAACCCCCAGCTTACATGCTTAGAGGACACATCTTTAAGGCCAATAAGGAGCAGCAACCTAAACAATATTACAAAATTAAGAGATGAACAGCAGTCTATAGGAAACCCCTAATATTCCTAACATAAGTGCAAGCACACAAACACATGCTATAGGTATTTTGTAACTCTGTACAGTAGTTATGACAGGAAAAGAAAATCTCACTTCTGTAACAACTGGTACTCCACCCTCTTGCCACAAATTTCCTAGCAACAAACCTTCTTCTGCACAAGTGACACACAACACTCAGTATGCACTTAGCAGAATGTCAGACATTTCCTAACATAAGTGATTGCTTTATCTTAAAGCAATCAGCCAACTCTATCATTCTATTATAGTTTTTTCTAAAAAAAGGTTAGATTCTAAATACCAAGGTCAACAGAACACAACATCAGAACCCAAAAGCTACCAGCTAAGATCAGCCCACACAGTTTCCAATGCCCAGTGGGAAGAAATCTGGAAAAGTTGATGTATCTTGGAGGAGTTGAAACATATCTCCCTCTTTGAAACTCCCAGAGATACAGCCACTGCTAGGAAGGAGGAGAGTAAGAACCAATCTATTGCTTGCTATAAATTAAACATTCAGCCAGCAACTGCTGGCCAGTCAGCCAGTAGGGGACATATTCAATTTTTGGACAGAACAGTCAGAGGCCTGTTACAGTAAGGTCATGCCCCCCTACTTGTTACCATGCCCAAAATAGGCCTCTAAAAGGTAACAAGCATTACACAACCTGTGAAAGCCACAACAAAAGGGAAAATATTAAAAAAATGACACCTAGAAAACCAGTAACAGCAGCATCAGCATCTAGCAACGTCTAGATGGTTAAATGTGAAGGTAGAAGGCCAATGACAGAGCAACACTCCCTTCTCTCTGTGGCTGCTCTCCTCACATGCTCACTGATGCACAGCTTCCAGAGATGGTCAGTTTCACTGCTAAAACACTGGGAATATTCAGATGAAAATCCTAAGCCTGGTATTTTTTTAAGTCTCCCATTTCTACCACAAGTTGCACGAGGAAATTTCACAGGAAAAGTGTGGTGAATCATTTTTATTTCACTACCAAAGCGCAGATAAAAACTGAACACAGACGACTGGATTACAGAAGTGTAATCAAAATGATGGTCCAAAAACAGTCTGCTGCTGCTCTCATCTCCTAAACACAAACACCTTGGCTTACCATTTTCCAGATACCTGCCTTTAGTTTTTAAAAATTTTCTTTGCCTTAAAAAAGAAAAAAAAATTACAAACAGTTGGCCACTTACTGAGTTTTTCTGTATATCTTGCTCAACCTTAGAAGAAAACACTGAGAGGTCCCCATTGAGTATAACCTCAGCCAAGGAGTTCACCAAAGGAGCATAATGTATAATCAGAAAAACCTATTGAAAGAAGAGCAGAAAAAACATCAGACATATTTATAGAATACATAGTTTCAAAATTTCAGTAGCTGAACATACTTTAGACCTTGTTAAGTGCTATCTTTAGTTTACATCTAAGTAAAACTGGTAACAGAGTTCATTAAATATACTTTAAAACAAAGGAGACAAGGGTATCTGACCTTTCTCTACCTTTGAAGCTACCTAGTTTTACTAATGCTTAATATTCTTTCCTCCTTCTGAGAAGTGTAAATTCTCTCTCTTCAACACCTTTGAAAGGAAAGTTGTGTGACATTCTAGCAAGAAACTCATCAAAATCATTCCAGAAATTTTTTTTTTTAGAAACAACAAACTGATTATGGTGCACAGCATCCCCAGACTTTCCTGTGTGCCAGCAACTGGCCAGACTCCAGAAAGTTCTGTGCACACAATCACTGTGCAGTGATTCAGGACTAAAGGCCATGCACCAGGCTGAGCTGGATCAGAAGCAGCTTTTCTGGCTCTGAAATTGCAGCGAATCAGTGTCAGCTACACAATGGCTACAGAACACAGGAGTAAGGACCATCATGCCTGGAGCATTGAAGCATTTGACCACAAGAGCTTTGGTGCTTTACCAGAGCTCTGTGTTTACAATGACTACTCCATTTTGAGCCAAGGCTTACAAGTCTGGGCCAGCAAACAACTGGCTCCTGGACAGAACCAGCTCAGGTCCAGCTGCAAGAGCCTTCTGTCAGCTTATATCCATTCCCTTCACAGGAATAACAAGCTGCATCCCTATCAGTGGTACTAGCTGTAAAATTCCCAAATAATTCCTAAGTCATTAAACCTAATCACTGCTTTGAAAATATTTAGCTAAATGTTCTCCACAGGTTTTCTGATTAAAGTCAGAAGCATTCCAGACCTCCAAAAGGGAAGTGATTATTAGCATGTAGTGGAGATCTACATAAAACTTTAAAGTCACCACACACTTCAAAAGTGCTTTGAACAACCTCCAAATCACTCGAGCTTCTGCCAGTTCAGCAAGTGTTGCTTGACTGTCCCCAGGCCTGCTCTGGTTCAAGAGCAGCACATGCTCCCTTTGTCACAGTGGCTGAGAAATCCCAGCAGGGCATTTCCAGGTGCTGGCATCAGTCTCTGGAGCACTTGTGTCTAATCTAAGAGCAGTGCCAGAGCATATGCCTGGTGTCAGGAACAGAAACAGTCAGCAAGGTTTGGCAGATCCCACCCCACCCCAGACAAACTCCAGGTTAAAAGAGGTGGGAGAAGATGTTTTTCTGCCAGTCACAGGAACAGTCACTTCATTTTCTCTATCACATCCCATTCTGATACACAAAATTTGTTCTCAGTTCTTTATGACTACTTCCATTTTCTTCTTTAAAGAGAATGAAGAACATAGATACAAATCCTGAAGTGATACCTCGTCCATACTTCCACTGAAAGCAAAGAGATCACAACTGTATGATGCAGATCCCTTTGGTTACAAAAAGCTGCTGCCACCACAGTTTTATCTGTGGTAAATAACTCTCACACTACCACAATACTTTAGGTTTAAATTAAGAAACATCAAATTATATTTTCCTAGGAAAAAAATCCATTCCCATACTTCTAGCAAAAAGTTAAAATTATGGGCCAGGTCACAATAAAATGAGTATTGAAAAATTCTAAGATCAAAGAAAAAGAAGTATAAATTCTGTGAACACAATCAAAACTATTTTCAGACAATGTAATTTAAGAAAATCAGTTTCACAGAAATGCACTGAAGACTATAGGGACAACAGATGAATTTTCTCTACAAAACAAAAAAATCTACTGTAGAACTCTTTAATTTGAAAACAAGTTCCAGAAGGAAAAGGAGGTGGAACTGATATGAGTAAAAATAAGTACTTAATTACAGATTCAAGCTACAGGCATAATGAAATTCATATTGTGAACTGTGAGAAAGTGAAATTTTGGTAGTGGTGGTTTTTGGGGTTTGGGTTTTCAAAGAGGAAAATTCAAACCTGAGATTTTCCATAGCTTAAGCAGATTCAAAATGCAATACAGCATCTTGGTAAATTTCCTCTGCCATTGTACCAAGTTCTGGCCCAGCATGTTGCATGTCTATTATATTTTATTTGTCAGGGCGTGTACAAAATTTGAAATGCTCTAAAGGTTACCCTGGGCAATGGGATCCACAGAAAAATGACACTCACTCAAATTGTTTGCCAAAAATGTTTTACTTACTTTTTCTTAATGAAAACTGAAACGTTAGAGATTTGTTTTGATGAATTTTCTTTTACGGTTTTGCCAAAATGATGAAAACACGCTATTTTATAATTACAACAGTATGGCAAAATTTGTTCTGAAACAGGACAAATATTAAAATACTTACTTGAGAAAGAAGATAGAGAGAAACCTGGAGACTTATTTTTGGACGCTCTCCACCCTACAGAAAAAGTTATGAAAAATGCTTATTTATACAAGGAATTTAAATGGCTTAATGTTTTATTTAAAATGAAACTTGTGTTGTTCCACATTCTGCCACAAAATATTCAGAAAGCATCAAGCTCTTCAACATTCACTACTTGTAAACTATTTGAAATGGAGACACTCTGAATAAGCATAGCCCTCACTCTTGCTTGATTAAAAAATTGTAATTAATTCCTGTCTCTCATGGTCACTTCAGTAACTTAAACAGGTGAGCACCTGAGAAGTACACTGGTTTTCACTATGCTACTATTAGTTCAAAAATTCTTTTCAGTTAACATTCATTAAAGACTACTAATTAGCTATTCAGATAGCATGAAATATTACCCACACCAGACAAATGAATGCAGAAACCTGGGCAGGTTTAAAAAAATACTTTCTATTTCACTAAAAACCAGTTTTAGTGAAACCACCACTTAATTTAAAGGCTATGCTTTAAATATAAATTCAGCTACATCACATTAAAACACAGCTTCTCTACAAATAGAAGAAATGAATATCAAACCCAGAAGTCTGTATTTTCTACATGGATAGATTTTTAGATCATGGCAAATTTACTTTTCCTGCTTTTTCCAGAAGACAAGTTAGGCTATCACATCTCCCAGTGTCACAGAAATTTAAACCCTGTTCCAAATCTGCAGTTCTTCCTGGTCTCCACTACTGTGAGCTTTTAACCACCATGTCACCCAAAAGAGCATTTCTTTGGTGTGCCCTTGAATGCTGTGCTGTGCTCTTGAATTGCATTTCAGGTTATTTTCTCTACAGCCACCCTATTTAAGCTATTTCATGTAAACCACACATCATGTACCCAACTGCCCAAATCACTCTGCACACTGAAAGCAAGCAGCACCTTTGAGAATTCACTGTTTGCAGCTATTAGCTTACCTTGTCTTGATTTACTAAGGAATACACGTAGAGGGGAAGAAAGAGCCTATTAAGTAGGTGGTCTGTCAGCACATCATTTAAAAATTCACAGTTAATGATAAGGATATCATTAAGGTAATGCAAATGATCAAGATGTTCTGCTACCAGGTCACTCAGTTTGCCCCTATTTCTGTGCCTGAAAAGAGAGCAGAAATAATAAATTATATGTGATCAATTGTGATAGGGAAAAAATGAGCACACATCCCTGCCACAGATCAGCTGGCTCAGGTACACTGCCCAAAGCAGATGTTCCAGTGAAGTCAACCAATGCAACTGTTAAACAGTTGCCTGTATTTTCTTTAGGATGCACACATCAAGCTTTTGCCCCAAGTTTTCACAAGAAAATTTCGTTTTTACAAAGCTTTGCTTCCATTGCCAGTGTTTTCACAAGCCAACTACATAAATGAAAAGATATCTTTTCCAAAAATGAAAGAAGAATTAGGTGTTGTATTTAACACCTACCTCTTCACTTCAGGAAAGCAAGAAACACACAACCACTCTAAGGTGGGGATGGCAAGACAAACCAAGAACAACTTGAATCAACAAAGTGTTTCTGTAGGTAACAGTGGAATATTACACTGTCATGTCAGGTCTGACAGCTCATAATCAAGTTCATCTTTCTAGTTTAAATCTTTTTCCTAGAACCTTTTCAGAAAGCTCTTCTAATGAGATGACACAAAGAAAAAAGGATGTTAGAAAGACAAAGTTTATAAGATTGAGAAGCACAAAATGCCTGTTGTGTCTTCTGGATATCTGCTGTTTTTAGCAGAACAAAACAAAGAAAAGGCTTGCTGCAAACATAAATTTACTTGTAGGGATGGCAGCACAGATCAGGCACACAGCACTGTTTCCTTGAATCACTAAAAAACTTTAAAGAGTGAAAAGCCTGAACTGTCTACATGGGAACACAACTATAAACTAACTTAACTGGACTACTACAGACAAAATAAGGACACCATTGACATCTGGGAAAAGCATTTGCACTCAAGAGGCAGCATTGTAAAAGCTTACTCTTCATCAGTCTGCACACAGTTATCCAGCTCTATCACGTGGCTGCCAATGAACCAGACGAGGTTGGAGAAATAAGGAACTGCAGTTTTATCTCGAATGTAATGCAGCATAGGCTGGTTGTCCACTGAAGAGAAATCATTAAAAAGAAAAATCAGTTGCCAATATTTTTTATTGCTTTTTAAGAAATACAATAAAATATCTTTTGAATTTGATTACATGCTAGTTTCCCATATGGGCATACACCTGACACAATCTTAGGCATGAAATGGAGATCTACAAAAATGTCACATCAATTCTTATCTGGCTTGAATGAGCCTAATGTCGATATATTTACAGATGTCTGAAAATAAAGAAATTCAGCGGAATTCAGAAAGGTTCTTTAGCACATTATTTATTCAAAAGAAAAGAGAAGCGCAAGAACAAAGCAGTAATGCTGAGAGTCAAGCTAGTTAGACTTACATGACACTGCATTAAGGAACACAGGAATCATCAGTGAAGGAAGGGCAAAAGAAACAGACAACAGTTAACAGGATTAGGAACTGGGATAGTGACATCCTCTAAAAGGGTTTAAAATGCTAAAGCACAAAGCATCTAAACTAAAACATACGGGGCAGCAGTCAGAGCAGAATATATGCAAACAGGTGGTCAGAAAATTATCAAACCTGAACATCTGAGCTCTGCCTTTTCAACTCTAACCATTATATCACTACAACATTCAATGAAAATTCAAGAAAAGTAATTTTTTAAAATAAAAATACTTAGTTGCATAAATATATCACAAGTAGGATATGAAGCTTATAATCTGTTCTTTTTTTGTGAGCTTTTATTTGCATTTAAAGTTCCTTGAAGTAGAAGGCAAGTACCAAGTGCCCATTTCTCATACAAGAAAAAATGTTGCAGCCAACACTGTAAAGATCCTATTTGCTATGCAGGCTATCCAGTCATTTGCAAAGCAAACAGCTCATTGTTTTAAAAAAGACCTCATATGCTTCTATGAAGACTGTCAAACCACTTCTTCTCTTAACTGACAGAAAGTTGTGTAAATACAACGTGTAACTGAACTTAAAATGGACTAAAGAACAAGAAATCCTGCATGAACATATTGCATAATACATATTACCTTATAGCATGCTGATTTCAGAGGTAGAAGTTCAGAATAAACAATTTCTTTACAGAGAATACTGTCAACAGTTTATTAAAAATATTAAATATCCCAAGAAAAATTTAGGGGGAAGTGACTTTTGGGCATTGGAGTTTAGAGTAGACACTCTCAAAGCAGTGCTAACTACAAAGTCCAGCCAGGTTGCTGAGGTCCCTGCTGAGTTTTGAAGACCTCCAACAACAGAGATGCCCCAGTTTCTCTGGAAAACTCACTGCAGTGCCTGACCACTCTCACAGTGAAGCTTTAGGCTTTTCCTTATGTCCTACTGCAATGCCCAGCAGAGGAGTTGGGGGCTGCAGCCTCCTGGCCTTCCTGAGCACCCCTGGGAATGGTCCAGCTCCTCCTGATACTGGAGTGACTGCAGCACCCACCAGTTCTACAGTCATTTAATGCACCTCCAGTGCAAAAGGGAGTGATGGTGGTTACTGCTTCACAGAGAAGAAAACGCAACTTTATGAGTAAAAGATAATTCATGTTCTTAAAACACTCTGGTTTTGGGGGTTTTGTTTGTTTACTTTTCAAACACAGTCACATTCTGACCTCTCTTGGAGAGTAAGCTCAAGTTCCTTGTGTATGCCTGACACTTTTGGGGTTTTTTTTTAAACCAGTTTCATTGGTGAGAAAGTAATACTATTTACAAGTACATACTGCAGGTTTGGGATAGTTGTCACAAAAGTAAAAAAATGTGTATCTGAAACTTGTCATCATGCTAAGCTTTTCAGTCTCATAAAACAGACAGAAAACCCTCAAAGATAAATAAGTGAAAATTGAACTACAATGAAACAAGATTTGCACACATACCTTTTTTAATATATAAAAAGCATACCTTTGTAGACATTTAAGGTTATAGTCCTAACAGCAATCCTGACCATGCTTTCGGGGTGGTTAAAAAATTTAATAGCTTCAGTGTACAAAGCAAAGTCATTAGTGTGCTGCAAAAAGAGGAAAGAAAATATTTATTCATTAAACATGTACAGAATATGGCTTGGGATTCTGTATAAATTATGCTTTCCCTATATTAACTTGCTATATTTACCTTCTACTTAAGTAATCAAAATTATTTTACAATGCACATTCAGCTGCATGTGTAGCTCTGCAATAAAATGAGCTGCTTTAAGCACCAGGGCTTCCCAGGACAGCTGCACACACAGCCAGTGCTCTCATGCCCTCTTCTGGCAGAAAGCAGAGAGGAAAAACCCAGCTCAACTTTGCCCTTTGACTCAGCTTTCTGGACTTTGACTAAACCTCTTAGAACCAAGTGATGCAATAGAAAAGCTCCTGTTTATGAAAGCACAACAAAAGAAAGCATAAACAAGTTGAATTCTCAAAGAAGCAGACTTTAAAAGACTGAAATGATCCATTATAACACTAACTTCCAGATTTTTAGTTTATCATAGCTGTAAGAGGACAAAGTCACGCTCGTGCAGAGATCCTCACAAACAAATTCACAACCACTGGTATGGCCATTATAAAAGCAAGAGATTATGAGACAAGAGACTAAACAGAGTATGTGCCACACTCCTATCAATTTCTAATTCAAGTCCTTTTATCATTATACTGCAACTTTCTTTACTTACCTCATTATAAAAGAAATGTACAGTATGATTATTGAGTTTCAGGGAAAGAGTTTTCAAAAATGATATGTAATATGCCATGATCTCTTCATCAGAAAAGTCAAATTTGTGGACAATAATAGAATTCACATGGTTATTAGAGAGCAGGTAGTCTGAAAAAGAAAGTATTTACACAGGTTAACAAAAATAATCACTGTGGTAACAGGCTGTATTTAAAGTGCCAGCTAGAAAGCAACAACCTGATGCTTGAAGATCACAATTTTGAGCCAAACAAGTGATGCCTTTGAGCATTAATATAAAGGATCTGCTCCCTACAAAGGTCTTTGCTCCCAACACCAAGACAACTGAAAATATCCTTCATCTTCCTCAATTCAGGCAAGCTCTGCAGCTAATAACATTTAACTCTTCTCCTCCCCAAGTCCCAACTCTCCAAGATGATGATGACTTTCATAACAGTTCTGGAATACTTCAAATTATTAATTCTCCATCCTCTATGTATTTTGCCAAAAACTTTGAAGGAACCTCCTGTGGCTGACTGCCAGCAGCAATGATGTCAAAACAGTTACAGTAGAAATTACACACCAGAGTTTCACCACATGACCTGTGGCAGCAAGTGAACATTCCAGATCACAACTAATTTGACTTAAGGAATCCCTTGAAATGTGCTAAATGCTTTTTTTAACAAAAAACTACATTTGCACCACTGAAAATTTACATTCAAAGGTTTTGTGGAACTGGTTTACACCATATTTTTGGTAGTGTTCAATTTAAAATTTATTAATTCATATAGTGCTGTGTAGCAGTACTAGGACTAAATTTCATTGAATGAAAGGGAATCCAATCAAATCTAGATCACTTCCTCCTCAACAGTTTGGAAGTGTGTCCTTACACAGGGATGTTTCATGGCTGATGTTCTCAAAAAGGATGTTCAGGGTCTGCAGCAGCTGCACACACACATAACGACCTGACTTCTGACGCAGGATGTTCAGGAAGAACTCAAACATATTCTTCTCCAAGAAAAAGCTGAAAGAAAATAAAGGTGTTATTAAGTCACATGCTGTAAGTAACAGGAACATAATTTGGCTAGGAGCAGGGATGATTCAAGGCAACTTTGACAAACAGCATGTTTTGCTTTTATGAAGAATTACTTTGCAAAGCTGCATCTGTATAATGAAAGAATAGCTTTCAAAAACCTTAAATACTAAACAAGAGCGCTTAAAAAATCAAATTATGCAGAAAAAAAAAGGTATCAAGTAATCAGGGCCTTTCTTACTGTATTTTTAGTATATTCAATTTATCAGGCAGCTCTAAGTACCACAGCTAGAATTTGTGTATCTTAGGTAAATTGAAGCAATGTGATATTAATAGATGTACTGAATAAATCTGGACCCTAAAATAGGTTAGAGTTTGTATTTATATCGAAAGAATGGAGAGTCAAACAAAAGCAGGACTTGAAAGGGGCTCTGGAATCCAAACACTTAGGAGCAGCAAATTCCTGTATGATATGAATACGAACATGCTCACACATCCACTACAGGACACATCTTCTTACATACAGTCATGAAATGCAGTCTTGGAGGAGTTAACAGTAACAGGAACAGAACTCTTTGGAGGAGTTAACAGGAGCAGAACTCTGTACAGCTCCAAGGATTCCTCAAACACAAAAGCAGAGCCCAAGAGAAGTGGCTCAGGACACTCACTCAAAGACGGAGCTGTCGTTCTGATCCCCCCAGATCAGGATCTCCGTTATGGAACGAATGGTCTCCACCAGCAGGTTGCGGTTGTGATCCGTGACGATCGTGTTTTTACTCAGAATATGATACATGTACCTAAAAGAGAGAAGAGGCACAAGGAATGAGCTACCCTGCCACTTCCACATGCACCATGTTCATCTTTGTACCAATGCAGACACACACCAATCTAACAGTTGTACAACTTTAAAACCCTAAAATTTCCTTCTAATACTGACACAGAGAGAAACAGAATTGTTAAACAAAGTGACAAAGGGAACAAACATCCCCCAGCCAGGTGAGTTATGAGTGCTTATGCAGATGCTACCACAGAACTAGAAACTGTGCAACTGGTCCCAAAGTGGCTCTTCTGTGAATTTCTTTGGAACATGTTAAAGTCAAAGGAGTGATGAGCAAGAGAAATAGAAGGAGCAGGTAAGTATGCAGTAGCTGATATGGAGAAGTGGCACTGAGGTCTGACCCTTCCCTTGAGTGACACATGAGTTCAATCCCTTCTCTTGCCTGCAGAGCCCCCTCACAGACTCACATCAATTTTGATGTTTAATATCAGGACTCTCAGAGACTATTCATTCACATTGGCAAAGCTTCATCAGGTCTCTGATCCTTTGAGCACTCCCAGAAATCAGTATTTCCCAGAAACACTAATTGGAAGGGGGTAAAGTCCAGCTTTATCATTTCAAAAGGCAACAGTTTAAGATTGTCTAGTGAAGTTTAAAATCTTCAAGGAGGCACTTCTTTTTCCCCAAGTAAATTGTTACATCGAAGCACCAACTTACTTCTGTCTTGTTATTTTTTTATGTCCCACCAAAAAAAACAAAAATAAGAGATGGGTGGGACCAAATGCTAATAAAAGCACAAAAATCACCACTGCTTTTCTCCCTCATTTTTTTTTCCTTCTTTTATATAGTGATTAAAAAAAGGGTAAAGATAAGAAAGGTGCACAGTTTTTAATTTCATGTCATTTTCGAACTGCACAAGTTTGGATTCCTAAACACAGCTCCTATATTATTATGCTATGATTGTACTGAAAACCAGGAGTAACACCTCAGCATTTCTGTGCAAATACTCACAAGTGTTTGGAAAAGATGGCAGATTTCCCATATTATTAATCTTGCCATGAATAGTGGAGTTAATCAAACTTCCAAGATCTAATTCTGTGAAAATAGCCTGTGTCCTGACCCTGGGGCAGCCTTCATTATTGTTCTGGATTCCATGAGAGTTTGTTCAGTGATTCAAACTAAAATTTCAGGAATCTCATTAGTAGAATTTTGCCAAGCTTCTGTAAGGTTCCAAAAAACACAGTGCACTTCTAATAAAAATTTTTGGGGCGTCTGGTTTATGGCTTAAAGTAAGATGCTTAGGTCAAAAAACAGACTTGAAACTGTGTTTCAAGAAACACTAAAAAACTGAACCACTGCACTGGGCAAGCATGCAGCCAGAAATTAAAATGCCATTTAACGGAACACTCACGTGAGGCTGCTCCAAATATTTATCAGACTTACAAAGACCAGACAAGATATTACCCAGTTTCAGAACCTTTTGTTTGAACTCAAAAAATCTCTCACAAACACACAAGAATTTTGACCATATTTACAATTTATTAAAAATCAGTTTGGGGAGCCTTCTTCAACTTGAGCTGCCAGAGTTGGGCAGAGTTTCACAGGATGTGCAGCACAAAGTCTGTCCTCACAAGCCATGCAGGGAACAGGTGCTGTTTCAGAGAAGCTGATGGTAAAACACCGTGTGCTCACTGTTCTTGATATTACTTCACCCTCAAACAACAATTCTGCTGCGTTGAGTACTGCACAAGGACACAAGAGGTAAACAGCCCTCAGGAGTTCACAGCTTTCACAAACTGGAAACCACATGCTCCCTTCCCTCACTCCCCTAATCAGCAAAGTGATAAAGCCTGCACTACATTCCCAAAGCTGTTATCATATTATACATATCACCAGCCAGCAAAGAGGAGGAAAAAGGGAATAGGTGGCCCGGGGGGAAGAGGTGGAGGGGGAGTTGTCTTTTCTTAAATCTTTCTCTTCAGTAAAAAAATTCTCTCCCTCTTCACGGTCTTCCCCCCCCCCCACTCCCCGAAATCAACACTCATTTCCAAATCCAAACCAGTCACTGATCACACTGAAACCACTCTAGGAATTGATTCTCAGCTGTGTCCTACAGCTGTAACTGCCTGCTCATGTGCTGTACCATAACAGTCACTGAACAGCAAGGGGAGCACCTGGAAATCCTCTTCCACTGATCTGAGGATCACAGTTCAAGATTCCTTCTGCGGAGCCTGACAGGGGGATGGCTCACAGTGAAGATGTGAGAGCTCAAAGCAGATCACCCATAAGAATTCCTGGGGTTTCTAAACAGCACACGGCACACAAGCCCTGGAAAAACTTCCCATTAGGGCACTTTGTGCATCATCAGGACAGTGAATCAAAACACAGAGCACAAACTCAGTCCCTGCTCTGAGGATGCAGCAGTTAATGCAGCAGAGAACGTCTGAAGAGATGGCAATTAGATCACTTCATTCCACAATCATTTTAACAACTTCCTGAAACAGTCAGTCATTAATACTATATTACTTCACATATTTTAGACTATTAATTTGAAGTCACATAGAAATTATTGCATCTGTGAATAGGTTACATTATACAAACTTGGGATTAAAGTTTACTCCAGCAGTAGAATTTTGGGTATGGGATGCAGTGGGAAGAATAACAAGCTATTATTTCATTTTGGGAGCCTATGGAATATAAAGCATTAGAAACACAAAAGGCATGAAGCATTTAATAATCAGGAATACATTATCTTCAAATTTATTTACTTAGTAGCAGCATTACTGCAAATTCCTTATTCTGCTAAGGCACTGATGCACTTAGAGGAAACTTGGGTTTCACCTTCAAGCTATTCCTTTTTATTTCTTTTTTTATTTATCCTATTTGCTTGAAAATGCACAAGGAAGCATAAACATACTTGCTTCTCTTAACAGACACGTGAAATACCATATTATGAGAACATGAAGTATCACACAAACCAAATATTTTTGTATTTAGATAAGTCCTTAAAGGCTGTCTCTAAATTCTGATTACAGAGGGATCAGGTTTGTGCTTCAAAACCCAAAACTATCACAGAGGAGACTTTTGTCTTCTCTATATCTGAAGACTGGGTTTAAACAAAAACACATGCAGGAAGTGTCAAAGCACTCAGTACCATCAGAATCAGTGGGAGATGCTGTCAGCAATTTAAACCAAACAAAATTATCAACATTTTTCTGGTTAGAACCCATGTTCCAAGGGGTAACATAGTAACTCATGAATATTTTAAGTGCATATTAATGACTTCCCTACTTATTACTTACAAAAACACACTAAAACAGGTAAGAGCTTAAGAAGTCAAGCACTCAAATTTTAAAAGTCCAGACCTGACCATAACAGGCTCGCTCCTTCCCACTGCCTGTAATCAGGTAATTGCATATTGCTCTGACAGAGGACACCTGATGCACAGCACAGAGTGCCTCAGGAAATGAATCACCCATGAAAAAGGACTTCCAGCACACCTTCATGGACACTGCAGCTGACCAAGGCATGGGAAATGCTCAGCACCCAATTTTAATGGCATGGAACCTTTTGTGCAATCACAATGCAATTAAAATACCAAGTGCAGAAGCAGCCATGGGAAATGTGCTTGACAGTAACAACAGGGCTGTGTAAAATACCATAGAAAAGTAGGGGGAAAAGTCTGACTTAGAAACAAAGACACACAGAAAGATCAAGTTCTCTGAGAAGTACCCAGGCAGCGAGCAGCACTGTGCCATCCTTCTCTAGATCACATTTCACAAGTTGGATTAAATTTTAACTGTTTTCACTAGATCAAGAGACTGTATAAAAACACCCAGTGCAAACAGTCTCACAATTTTCCTTCAGCCAATCCATTCTCTGGCATGCTTGCAGGAAGACTGAAGAGCAAAATCTCAAAAGCAAACCTCAAACAACCTGCATTAAAGCTGATGGGAAGGACCCAGCACTAACTGACAAAAAGCAGTAATGCTGCTGCTATCACTAAGCACGTGGATTGTTTACAATTTAGACTAAACTCTACCTTATGCAAGTTTAAAAATAAAAAATGTTCCCACAAGGCCAGCCCAGACTGATTTCACCCCTGTAACATAGCATCATGTACCTTTTACAGGCTGAGCTAATCTGTAATGAAAGCCAGGTGTGTTGTACTCAGCTCCTTCACATGGAACACAAAATGGGACTTGGATGAGTTGAAAAGATGAGAAGATAAACAGCTTATCAAGTGAGCTTACCGAGACTTTATTCATTTCTCTACAAGGCTTTCCGACCTTTTTCCTTCTGTTACTTTACCCACTCCAACACTTGGAAAAAACCTCAATTTCACCTTTCCTGTTGGTATCTAGCTAGAAGCTGAAATTCACACAGCTTGGATAAACAAACACTTCAAATATACATAGTATAAACAGATCCAAGGTCTCATCTGGCCTTTACATATGACCATTTCAGATTCATAATTACAGAAATCACATGCAAACAGACCAAAACTCATACTTCAGTAGATATATATATATACTTCAACTCTCCGATAACAAGCCACAGCACTCACCACCCAATTCCCCATTGCTACAAATGAGATAGGTTGTTACTTTTCTATTCTCTGTGGCCCCAACAGATCATATAGACACATTTTTTTTCTGACATGTGAGAGTAAATCTCAAGTCTCACTCTTTTTTTTGCTAAATTTAAATTCAGTTTTTTCAAATTTCATCATACATCAGCATTCCTGCTCTATCTTCAAGTCAAATGTCAAAGCCAGAAAGAGCTGAAGCTCCACTAATGCTGAGCAGTACACAGTAACTACTCCTTGTAAGTTCAACAGAACATTCCTATGTTTACATCTGAACATGACTTTTCTGCTTTATCCTGTAAAACCAGACTACATTGGTGTGCTAGTCTGACCTGCAATGCTTTCAAAATTATTCCTGCAATGCTATTGCCTCATTAGTTTTGTATTTATGGGCTTGAGCGCTGTGTCTTTGGTAAAAAGCATTGCATTTCAGATAGTCTTGCTCATTTTGAACATTTTTCCAGTTTAGAGACAAGGACCAGAATCCATAAATCATCTTGATAAAAGAACTGCAAGATCCAAATCTCGTATAGGGCATCCTGCTCGTTGCTGTCAGAACCCATTCATGTCCTCCTTGTAAGATGACTGAAAACTACTAGGCACTGTTTCTCAATGAGCTACACAGTCACAGTGATTTCATTTAGAAAGTGCTTCATCTCTCAATGACCTCCTTTTCTCGTTCAGTACAAAGAGAATCTATCAAGGTGGTTCTCATTTTTCTTGCAAGAGCGGAACACTTAAAATGGAACAGGGAAATCAAATTTTTTTCTCCCTTGCCGCCCTTCCAACTCTTCAGCGGCAGAGCTAGGAAAAAAAACTATTCCACCTTCTGCAGGCAGCAGTAACACAGGGCTGTGGGGCTGCAGAACACATTACAGCTCTCAAGCTCAGAGCTCTCCTTCCGCAGCAGCTGCCGCGTCCTGCAGCGCAGGGCACATCCCGGCCCGCCGTGACTCACGGCTGCCTATGGACCTCCCTCACAGCCCGGAGCTGCACTGCCCACACCCCGGCACCAGCCCCTCGCCTCAGCCGCCACCAGGAAACAAACAAAGTTCTCCCTCACGAGGAATGCGGTATTTCTTGTCTTTTTCACGCCTCGCACTCTACTCCACCGAAGACTCTGAGGCATTGCTAAAAACAAAACAAACACGTATGGCAGCCCAGAGTGTGACATTACGACGAACTACGTCTGCCCTGGAGACTTTCTGGGACGGAGAAGCCGGTTTGCGTGAGGCGGACACCAGACCACAGAGCCTCCGCCAGCGGGGACTGCTCCGGGCGCTTTCCCCTCAGGAGAGCTGCGGCAAAACGCCCCGGCGAGGGCAGCGAGTGCCGGGGGAGCGTCGTCCGCTGAGCCGCCCTCTCCTCTCCCGGCCTCGCAGCCGGCTCCGAGGGAAACCTGTCCCGAGCAGCTCTGCGGAAGGAGCCCGACCGCAACCGCCCCCTCCGAGCCCCCTCACGGCCCCGCCACCCTCCGCCCTCACCGCCGCCCCAAGCCCGCGGCCGCCCCTCGCTCACTTGAGGTGGTCCAAGGAGTGGATGCTGCGGGCGGCCTTCCCGTGCCCGCCGCCCACCCAGCTGCGGGAGCGGCCGAACATGCTGGCGGTGGAAGGCTGCTCCGGCCCGCGGGCCCTACGGCCTCATAGCCCCGCGGGGCGAGCGGGCGACCGGCGGGCGGGGACCGGCCCGGAGCCTCGGCGGCGGAACCGGCGCGCACAGAGCATGCGCGGCCAGGACACGCCGGAAAGCGCCGGCCCGGCCCCGCCCCCGGCCCGCGGACTGCGAGTCCCAGGGAGCACCGCGGGGGGCGGGGCCAAGCCCTCACACGGGAGGGCGGGGCGGGGCCTCTGGGGCCGGCTCGCTTAGAACAACATAAGAGAGTAAACGGAACCCGAACAAGAAAAAAAAAACCAAAACACATTAAACATGTGAGTGTACGTCCTAAATGTGTTGTAATTTGAGGTAAAATTTGGCCCCTGACATTCCTTGTTCAGCTTCCATAACCCAAACGGAGCTGTTCTGTGGGGTCACTCCTGTGCTGCAAGACGCAGCGTCAGAAATTCAGCTGCTGGAATTCCCCTTGCTGAGGTTCTTCCAGTAAGGATTTTAAATCGGCCTAAAAATTAAGGAATAACAAAGAGAAGGGGACCCTTGACTGTCTTGACCTAGTTTTGGATTTTAATTTTTTTTTTGCTTTAGCCAGAGAAATAAATTAAATCTACGTAAAAACTGAAAAGTTTGTCAGGTAGTATAAAAAAATGAACCGAGTTTAAAAGCCCGCCTTCGGTTCTATTTTGGTTTAGGTAAAACCTTGGTCAGCAAAGAAACGCCTGCACCGCAGCCGAGAGGGGCCGGGCCCGCAGTGCCGCTCCAGGAGGGCCTCGGTCACAGCAGAGGTCGTGAAACAACTTCCAGGGGCGAAGGCTTAGCCCAACCTGCCCGC
Source organism: Setophaga petechia (assembly GCA_024362935.1). NCBI lineage: Eukaryota > Metazoa > Chordata > Aves > Passeriformes > Parulidae > Setophaga > Setophaga petechia. The sequence goes on along the minus strand of JANCRA010000027.1, from coordinate 3,049,671 downwards.
GCTGCCCCGCTGCGCAGGCTGAGGGCTGCGGCAGAGCTCGGCAGGCAGGAGCGCGCAGCCGAGGGTCGCGCAAGCGGCCGCTGTCCCCTGCAGCCCTCGGGCAGCCGCAACGGGACCCCAGTGCCGCCAACGCGGCAGAGGCGCCGGCGCCCGTCACGGCCGCCCCGCGCCAGCAGCAGCGCGGCGCTGGTAAACAACGGCGGCGTGCGGCGGGGCAGGCGCGGGGCGGGGAGCGAGGGGCGGGCGGGCAGCACCGTCCTGCCGCGCAGGCCGGACTCGCTGGCAGGTGCTCCGAGCCCAGCTCCCAACGCGCCTGCGGGCTCCTTCCGCAAAGTTTGCGGGCGGCAGGAGGAGGAGGAGGGAGCCGCGGCGGGACTGCAGTAGCCAGGCTGGAGATGCCGCTGAGCAGCCTCTTGCCAGCGGCGGGGCTGCGGCAGCGCCGCTGAACCCGCGCTGGCCGCTCGCCCGCCCGCTGGGCGCCTCTTCCTCCGGGGACTGAAGGGACCGATCCGGCCGCTCCGCGCCCCTGCGGGGCTCGCCTCTTCCCGGAGTCCGGATCCGGCTCCGCAGAGATTCTGCCCTTTGCTGCCACCGGGGCTGCGGCGTAGAGTCCTGCCCCGTTCCCAGCTCCGCCGCCGCCGTCCGCCCCCCCCGCGCCGGCCGGGCGGGTCGGTGCCCGCTGCCCCCGCAGCCCCCACGGCTGCATGACCGCCGCGGTCTCCGCACGTCTGGATTCGGTGGAGTCCTGGGCCTTCCATGCGCTGCTGGTGCTGCCCTATATGTTTTACGTGGGCTTGTTCTTTGTCAATGTGCTGATCCTGTACTATGCCTTCCTGATGGAGTACATCGTCCTCAATGTGGGCATCGTTTTCCTGCCCGAGGATATGGACCAGGCTCTGGTGGATCTGGGGATGCTTTCCGATCCTGGCTCCGTGCTCTACGAGACGGACAGCGAGCTGGATGTGTTTGACGGGTACTTGGAGTGACGCCCCAGGGCGCTCCAAAGCGACTGAGCTCCGCCGCCGCCTGGCCCGGGGCAGGGGCCCGGCGTGCCCGCATGGCCGCGGCTCGGGGACCGCCGCGGTCCCGCCGCGCGACCCCGTCGCGGCTCCTTCTGCGCGACATCTTCCCTTCCAAATGACACCCGCCCCGCCGGTGCAGGGGCCAGAGGGGCAGCCGGGACCCGCTGCCGCCGGGCAGGCCCGCGGAGAGGCAGAGGGCTCGCCAGGGAAGTAAGTAATTCCTTAGTGTCCGGCCGGGCGCTGCGGGCACGGCGCAGGGGACACGCTCCGCCGCAGCTCCGGCACGGGCGAGCGCTGCGGGCAAAGGGCCGGGGCCGCCTCCGCCGCTTCCCCCGCCCGGTAGCGCCCGGGGACAGCGACCCTGTTCCCCGGGACTCATCCTCCGAGCCGCTGCAGCGCTGCATGGGGGGCTGCCTGTACAGCCGGGCAGCAACTTTGCTGATCCGGTCCTGAAAGCAGCCCTGAATCGAAACGAGCATCCCGGTTAATATTTATTACAATGGTCGAGAGACCTTCCTCGAACCGAAATACATCTTAATTTGCTGCCCTTTAAAACTGCTCTCTTGGATAATGACAAACTACCCAGCTCACCATTTTAATTGTAGCACGAGGGTTTTGCTTGATCAGGTTTTTTTTGGTAGTTTTGAGTGATTCTAAAAGTCTGGAAATGTAAGGATTTAGCATTTTAAAACACTGAAATGCATTTGGGAAGAAAAATCACTATTTCTAGCTAGGACTTTCTGTGCCAAATGTATGTTAATGAAAACATTCACAGTTTAAATTAAAATGTGTTAGCAAATCTGCCAGCAGATTTTTTTAGCAAAATATTGTCTGTAAATCTGAAAACCAGTTCAGGATATCTTTATTTTTCTGTTTGAAATGATGGAAATAGGAAATGCAGTTTTAAGGTTACAAATATAAACTCAGTGACCACACTACACAAATGCCAGTTAATATCAAACTATTTTAACCAGTCTTCTAATTTAACAAACCCAAACAAACCTTTCCTGTAGTTCTATCCTCCGTATAGGTTGAAATTATCTCCAGAATATTTCTAGTCAGATTCTGTTTAAAGGAATATTAGCTGATTTTGGCCAGTAATTTAGAAGGAAAAATTGGACATTTTTGGTGTTGGAGTACCATTGACTGCACAAACACAGCTGAACAAGGCTTGGCCCAAGGCATGTGGGAGCCTAAGGAGGGAGTGAACAGATTTTGTTGGTACTGAAGAAATCTCACTGCATATAGTCACTGCAAATGGAAGTGTCTATGCCAACATTTGGTGGTCCATCCCAAGCAACTGGAAGAGAATCACTTCTTCTAGAATAGAAAGTGTGGAGCAGAGCAATCTTCCCCACAAAACACCATTGACTACTTTTGTGGTTGTCTCCTTCTTCAGCTGGACAAATAATACACTTGCTCTGTATTCCAGGGAAGAAATTCCTAAAAATTAATGGTAATTCAAGCAAAATCTTTGGTGCTAAAAACTCTATCCATTTTCTTCCCCAACATACCTTTCCCTATACTCCAAATCTTAGTGCTCCAATGCTATTTAGTAGAGGGATTAAAAATACTTTTTTAAAATCACTTTTTTTCAGTCTAGAATTTGTCTTGATGAGTTGGGTCTAGTTTTCAGGAAGACCTAAGGACAGCATGACACAATTTTCCTCAGTGGAAAAAAAATTTTTCCTACTATACAAATATCATTTGATATGAGGACATTCAGTTCAATGTAGATTATTTGGCTTCTTAAAATTTTCTTTCTTATTAATAAGATAAGCAGCTCTGGAAACTTCTTGATATTCTAACTATAAAACCCTCCATATGCAGAAATCAAAATGCAGAGGTTTTCTCAAAGCTCAGAAGTAAGGCTCCATTTTTACCCTCCAAGAGCTCAAGGAGCTCTGCACAGGTAGCAGCTCCAGCCTTGGTCTTTCATTTGGAATCTGTCAAGGTAGATGGTGATTTCCACTGAGAATCAAATCACAAATCCCAAAAGTTTGATCAATTCTTAGGCAGCAAAAAATTTACTGGGTTTCATCTATTTATATATTTAATTATACTTACAGACATAGCAACCAGGCTACAAATTGCATAATTATTTAGCTACCAGGCAAAGGCACAGTGTTACCACCGTGATGAGGGATTTGAGTTCATATCCTCTCACAGGTTTCTTTACTGTTCAGTGCCATTCCTCCTCAGCAGTTCTGTGGCAGCAAAGCAGGCACAAGAGGGCCCTAATTTGGAGCTGTGTTTTCTGCTTTGGGAGCAGCACTAAGGCTCTGAAAGGGAAGATTTAGATTCTTGTGGTGCCTTGCCTGCAGTGAGTTCTGTGTGAGTGTTAACCCCTGCCCTCCTGGCCTGGGAAGGTTTCCCTTGCACCCAGAGGTGCTGAGGATTCACAAGACACTGCAGGAGGAATGGGTGTGTTTTGCCAGCAGTGATGAAGAATATGTAGGTCTGCTCTTTGCATTAAGGAGCTGGGCTCTTCATGTGACTCACCAGTGATTTCTGAGAGCAAGCAGAGAGCTGTGATTATCCTGAGCTGAAACCTTGCAGCGTCCTCTGTGCCTCGCACCCTGCGTGAGTGACGTGTGCCAGGAAAACAGAGGGGGCAAATCCCAGGAGGCCCTTCTGCAGTGTGAGGAAGGGATAATTTAGATGTAAAAATAAAAGAACTCATGGATCAGAACAGCTCTGTGCTCTCTGGCAGCAAACCCCTCACTTGAATAACTCAGAAGCAAAATGATGTTGAAGTTTCTGAGCAAAATTGGTGGCAGAGATTGAAGGCAGACAGATAAGTAAGCAGCTGAAAAATGTTTCCTGGCTTATTCAAATGAAGAAGTTAATCTGTGTAAACTGAACAGAATTGAGCTTGTTTGTGTCATCTGCTGGTTTTGTGTGAGTGTTTCAGGTTATTTACGATATATTTGAAGCCCCCTGGAATAAGGTCATATGACTATTCTCATACTTTCATAAAATCAGATGTGACTCATCAGAATGTACTCCTATCAGAAAGAAAATGGGCAAAAGTAATCAATAATGAAAACTGAATAAGAAGACTGAGTTGATGTAATCTTGCAGTACATGCTTTACCTGTATTTTTTCATAAGATGAATTATGATGAATATCTTCAGTGAGCAGAATCCAGCACTCAAAAACCTGTGACTCAGCTCTTCCAGTGAATGCCAGCATCTAAATTCTGAATCAAAAAACCCCAACATAGCTTAACTGTGCAGCTCATCAATATAGTGCCAATTAGAACTGCAGGCTCAGTGTCTATGAGACAGCCACCCCTGTGCCTGTGCTCTGAAGCAGAGATGTCCTGCAAAGGACAGATCAGAAGAATGATGTCACTGGCACTGTCAGGATACATTTAAATGTATCAGAATCTACTTCCTGACTTCTGTCTTTTCAGACTTTAAATATTAAAAATACTGAACAGAGTGGTTTGTTACTTAATTTACCTTGCCATTTTTCACAGTTTTTCCCCTTTTGGTAGAGATCACCAAGGTGATTTGTTGACTCCATGATACAGATCAGTTGGCTGTTTTATGAGTTACAGTAGCAACAGGATTAAGAACAATTGCTCTGATTTTTAGAGCCATGTTTTGAATTTTTAGCTGTTATAAAATTAATAGAAATCCAGTGTTCAAACTCACCTGACAGCTCTGCTTTAAAGAAATGTGTACTTAACAGGAATTCCATTCTAGATGGAAGGAAGACAAAATCAAGGTTAATTGTTCAGCTGTCCATACAGACTCATTAACCACAGCCATGGACAGTTCTAAATGATTTTCTACCAAATGCATTTATTTATATAATACCAAGAGAGTAAGCAGATTTTTCATTTCCAAATGGTGCTGTAAATAATGTGAATTAAAATGAGGCACAGAAATAAGAGAGATGTTCAAATTTTGATAGACATAGTTTAGGCCTGAGTATTGAATGTGTTAAAAGCCTTGGCCACAAGTAACTTTAAAGAATAATTTTTTAAAGGTCTGTGGTTCTTTCCTGTAAAAAATCAAGCTTTCTGTAATAAACTTGCCTCAAGAGGTGGCAATAGCCAATTACTACTTTTAAGCTGTCAAAGGAATTAAGAAACAAATCCAATTTAATTCTTCATGTTTGTTTCCTCTGGAGGAGGAACAAAGTGACACTGTAGTTCAGGTAATAACTATAAATCCTAAAATAGAAGAAAAGAATAATTTGTTTAGAGACATTTAGTCTCTAACTCCTTGCATTTGCCCCTCATAATGATCCTAGCTTATAAGGAGTACAACTATCCCAAAGGATTAAATATGCACACATTGCTAAATCTTTCCAGTTGCTGAGGGAAACTGTCTGACTGTCTTTCTTTTCATAGTTGAATTTTATTACTTTGGCTACAGATTAAGAAAGAAAAAACAGCTGAATAGTTTGAATGATGCTCTCTGAAGACACAAGCATGTGTCTAATATATGTGATGAAAAGGGCAAAGACAAATAGAAGCCATGTATGGGAAATAATGGTATAATGGAAAATGATGATGTGCCCTGAGTGATGGATTGCTGAGGAGCCTCCAGGTCAGTTCACAACTTAAGGCTAAATAAATACTCTTTTGTAGGGCCAGAAAGAAAGACCCAAGGGTTGCTCAAGGAGTGGAGCCTAAATAGCCCATAAGAGCAGAAACACTGCTGCAGAAAGTGAGGAAACAGAAAGCAGACAGTGTCAGGATGTGAAACAGTCACACCATGTGTCCTTTGCTCCAGCCTGCATTGTGAGGAACAGTAACTTCAAAGGCAGAATTAACAAAGATATTGTGACTGAGCTGTTAATGCTAGAGTCATCCTACAGCCAAACTGTTCAGTGCTTGCAGGTATGTTCTAGGCTATTGAAAGTTCTAGTTCTGAGATGTAAAAAATATTTTAAAATATTTTCTATATCTTAATTTTCCAGTTTTCTGAAATTTTTGAAGTTTTCTGTTAAAAAATAGGTTCTCATGAAATTTGAGGGACAGATTTCTAATCTAAAAATTAGAAAGGCAGGATTGAATATCCTGGCCAATTGTATAATTTACACCCCATTTAATATCTGCCACAACAAATTACAGTCTTGGAGCAGCAGCCCTACAGCAGTGTTTGGAACTACCATTAGACAGCTTTACCCTTTGCTTTGGAGGCCCAATACATTTTGCTGTGCTATTTTTAAATCAGCCTAGAATCTGATCTACAGTGCAGAATACTAACAACCACACTGAACTGTCTGCTCTAGATCAGTTTTTAGTTCCACTTGGAAAGCAATCAGATAAATATGAAATGAGTAACCTGGTAGAGCTGCTGTTCCCCCTTTTCATGTCCTCATTTTGAGAGAGGATTTTGAGCAGTGTGTTCTGTTAGCAGCTGCTGTAGCTGACAGACATTTGACAGAAATGCCTCACTGGACACAAAAGTGCTTCTTGTTTCTGACCCAGTATCTGCAGTAAGTGGCACACAGGAACATGGGAAGTGTTGTGATGAGTCAGACCAGGATCTCACAGCCCTGTGTTCCACCTCTGGGAGAGCTCATGTCCCTGACCAAAATCTGCAGGCTGCTCTCTGTTCTTCCAAGGCAGAATGCAGGGTGTTGGATGGCACGGTGCTGCCCAGCCCTTTAGCAAATGCTTTCCAAACCCACCACCCTTTGCCCACTCTGTGTTATGAAATCCCTCTGGATTTCCTTCCCATCAGTACATGATCTGAATGCTTGAAAGAGCTTATTTTCTGCAGTCTGGAAGATTTCTCTATTCATCCTCTTCTTTGAGTCAGTAATGGTGATGAATAAAAATTGGTCCCTGGTATACTCTGCTACTGAGTTTTTTCCTGCCAAGTTTTATTCTTTGCTTCCAATCTTTTAATCTGCTTTCAATCCGTAAAAGAACCTTTCCCCCAGTCCTGTATCAACCTGTTTGCTTTTGGCCTCCTGTAGCACCTGTGTTAATGACAGTGTTGCTGTGTCTGTCCAAGCTCATGCACAGCTGTGACATCAGATTTCATTCTTCATTCGGGCCCAGAGAGGGGAGGGAGGGAGGAGCTGTCCATTCAGACTCCCTGCACACAGCACCGCCGTGTCCTGAGCTGCAGGCAGCCAGGGGACCTGCTCGTGGTCTCTGTAGCTCAGCTCCTCCTCACACAGGCTCAGGCCCAGCCCCCTCTCAGAGCTGCACCATCCTACACTGCACTAATTAGCTTTCTGTAAAATCACAAGACCAGATGAATGCTGTCACTGGTGCCCAGTACCTTTGTAATCCACAGCTCTGCTTCTACTTAAAGGAATCTTCTCAGCCTTGTATTTACCCCCGATGATTGTAAACAATCACCTGCTAATAGCAGTGGGATACTTTGAGTCAGTCAAGGCAAATTAGATAAACTGGGATAAAGCAATATAACAGTAATTTATTCTTGGCAGTAAGACCAAGAAGTTACTCCAAAATGTTATTTAGCTCTGTAACTACTTACCAGTGGATCTGAAATAGTTGAAACAATGCAACTCTGAAGTAGAAGAGAAAGTGACCAAAATCAGAGACTACATCAAATGTAGGCAATACTTAATTAACACCATGATCCAAACAATAAAAACACTCTAATGAACAGTATCTAGACAAGATAATGTAGCCACCTCAGTTTTAATTAGTAGGTCTAATGATATCAAATCTGGATAAAATAAGTTACCCCACTGTGTGTCACAGCTGTTTTTACTCTTAAGAACATCCTCTAGTAATTGATGTGATGCACTGTGGTTCTTCCTCTCACACCTCACACTGAAATCTTCATGGCTCTGTTAAAATGCCTAAGGACTGGTGTGCTCTGAGATGAACAGAAACTGTGACATTGATTTTTCTGAAAGGTTGTGCAGGTCTTTACTTCTCAAAGAATTATTACCCAGAGTCACAAAAGGGTTTGATTTAAATTTTTTTTTTCTATTAAGTCAACAACATGGTGCTGTATGTCACAAACTCAATTACTTTTCTGTTCATTTTAGGTATGGGGGGTTACTCTGTATTTATGTGTTTTCTTTTAAACAGATTCATTAAACACCTGAAATGGATTATGACCAGGCCAATGGATCAAGTCCTGGAAAGAAACTGTACTCTGAAATGTAGAGATGAAAAGAAGGACAAGAGAACCAGAAGAAGAGTTGTCATCAGACCTTGTCAGTTGTGACTTCTCTTCACGGTCCTTGCCTCTTGTGTGTGCACTTAGTGCAGTGATCCATGCACCATACTGGGCTTCCATGGGTAATTCTGGGATGGACTATAGGAAAAAATGAGATAAACTATGTTCCATTGTAACAGAAAATCAAGATGTTACCCAGATTTGATAAACTTTTGAATGAATACCATGTCACCCAAATGGACACACTCTACATCTAGCTTAAGCCAGTTTTACAATCACATGTTGAAAATTCTACCAGCCAGTAGTTCAAAAGCAGTGCTTTCTCAGGGGAAAATATGCAGGAGTGACTGAAGGAGGTTCTGTTCAGGGAGTATAATGGCAAGAACTGTGCTAGAAAGATATTTTATTTAAAGAGAGAGTTTTGAAATAGATCAGAGAGTGAATTTTATATAAGTCAGGTGGATTCATTATTTAACACAGGATACTTTGCAGATTGTTTAAGCTCACGTTCCTATGTACAGATGTGAAAGCAATACAATAAAGACTGACCTTTTCCATGAAAAAATAAGCAGTTGTGTTGGAGTTGTTCTTTTTCAGTTTGAAAAGAAAATAATTTAAATGTGCTTTCAAGGAAATTCCAGTTTTCCTGCAGGTAGCTGCAAGTAGTTCCAGATTGCTGAGATGGCCAGCAGATAGGAAATCCTTCTCATGAACAACTACTTAAAAAATCAGACCTGAACTGAAACATCAGGCACTGTATGTGGGGAAGGGCAGCAGGGGTAACCCACATGTTACTAGGGCAGGCATTACACTGGTTTTGTTTTATTGTCACTGTGCTTTTTAGAAAAGTCTGATTTTTGTAACTCTGCAATTTTTAAACCAAGTTGATGTATCAAGAACGTTTTGGATAAAGCAGAATTGAAAACAATTCTGCTGACATTCTCTGCATGATGCCTGTCCTCTGCAGTCTGTGTCTGCCATCTGCTCCCAGCGTGGGCTCCCTGCTGCAGACAGATGGTGTCAGGAGGCTCTTTTCAGCCAGTATGAGGGAACAAGAGGGTGATGGCTTAGATCCCCCATGAAACAATGACAAACTTCCAGTGTGTTGCATTCAAATAGCACATTTTAGCTTCTAGGCAGTAGAAATTAGCTCCCAGTTCCCAACATTCTGTGCTCCAAATGCAATTTTCAGCTGTTCCAGCAGGAGGAGAAGCACTGACACCAAACAAAATAGCATTTCTCCAAAGTAGGTTTTATCAGGTGCAGTTCAGGACCTTTAAACACTGGTAAGTGCTTTGTTCCACACAGTCCCTGGACAGCAATTCAGAAATGAAATCACTTAGGGCACAATATTCTAACACATAAAGATGCATGTAGGGAAGACAAGTCCCCATTTAGGTACCTATAGAAAGAATAACCAAGTCTACAAACTTGTCCAGCCCATTTGGTACTAACACAGTAAAGGCTGAATTTTGCTACTGCAGGGGGCATTCCTGCTGCCTCTATAATTATTAATTCACAGTGATCATAGAGGTGGCTGCACTCGTTTTTCAGGGTCCCACAAATGCCTTTTTAGGAACATGGTTCAGTTTGTCACTCTTGGTGCTTACTGCAGTACCTAGGAGTTTGTAATGAATTCCCTGCAGTGGGTTTGTGCACACAGTGCACAATAAAACAATACAAGTTTCCCTGAGTCAGTCACTTTGAGATTCTGAATCTTAGACCAAGATTCCTGATTTCTCAGAACAGCTCAGCTTCATGCATTTAAAGGATGGGGAGAGTGTTATTGGCTCTGAATACCATGGTAACACAATCCTTGGCATTTTGGCAAGGCTTCTCTGACAACAAAAAGAGATGGACATAAAGAGAGCAGCATTTTTCTCATCCTACAAGATTTTTTTAGAATAGAGATTTGATCACAGCAGCTTCTTAGAAGGTAGCCAGTGAATTCAGTTTCTATACACAAGGCACTCATTTGACAAAAGTATTTTGGAGGAGCTTGGTGCCATAAGAATGTCCAGACTTTCAACCCAGATTTTTAGAACTTTTAACTGCAGAGATTGAGAAAGGATGAAAACCCCTTTTTGCTTTTATTAGCAGGTGGCCTCAGTCAGCACATTTGTATCTCCTGATCCTGAACTTACAGTTTGTCAGTTGGAATTGCAAGACCCTGTTCCTGTTAAGAAAGAATTATTTCTCCATTTCCAGCTCACTGAACTGTTCTGTCCATTCTGTCTCCCTCACACACAGTACTTTCCATTAGCCTGCAATACAAAGCCCCAAACCTGTTACTGTGGCACAAGCCAGCAGTTGCTGTGTGGTTTCAGTGTTTCCAAGAGAAAAATCAAAATTTCAACGGGTACTAGAAGGTACTGTTAAACAGAATACTTAATTTTATTAATACTTTAAAAAAGATGTGTAAAGACAACCAAAACACTGTATCAAAATTTACAATCTGTACATTATAAACATACATTCCCACTAACTCAGAGAACAGCAGTACACCCAATATGATTTTAGTAGTCCAGACATCATCCTGTAACATTCAGCTGCCTGTGGAATATTTAGCACATTCTCAGACTCAGTCATGGTAAAGTGCAGCTGCAGAAAATATCCCTAAAGGGCATTTGTCATCCAAAGCTTAGCTAGGAGAGGTCAAGACAAGGATGTGCATGGCTGGAGTGCCACAGGCTGATGGGAACATCACACCAGATTTGGCTCAAACTACTTCCCATTCAAGCAGCTCTAAGAGGAGAGGATAAATAAGATTTTTATCCATGGCTCTGGCTAGAGTTTGGCTACAGAGGAGAACCATGCAGATAGTTAAGAAAAAGACAAATTCTAATTACAATCATATTTTCCACAGAGTTTTTCCTCCTTGCTCTTTGTTCCTTCACACATTATGTCTGATTCCCTGCTCTCAGAAACAACAAACAGACCTTCCTTTCTCCCTTCTTTTTTTTAATTTGTCCACTCTCTTTAATTTGTCCACATCCCTGCTGTCAAGATTCTGCAGGCACTGAAACTTAAGCAGAGGAGTAGAACTTGCTGGAAAGAAAATGAATGTTGTGATTTTGAACTGTTTGAATCTGTGAATTTTTAAAGACCAAGAAACAGAGTATTTGAGAGGTTAGTTGAGAGATTCTAGTTTGCACAGATCCTTGGGTCAGTATTGTCAGTGCTTCCTAGCAGAAGAGATTCCAAAGAGGTTGTTGAACTAACCCTGAGCTAACTGTAAAGTGAAGACTTCCCAATTTGTAGCATTTTGAGCATTCCTAGCTTTTCCCATCCCTTTTTGTTGGTCTGTCTCAGACTGTATCTGAACAGGAAGCCAGAATGATGCTCCTGACCTGACAATTGCCTCTGCAGAATTTTAAGTTCTCTTCATGTTCACAGAGCAGAAATAAAAGAATAAAAGAGACAAATGGTTTGCTGTTGCAGTCAGCAGGATGAATATTTGGCCCACATATGACTGAGACCAGCAGCATAGACATGATAGTGCTTTGAGATGTGCTTTTGTTGATTGCCTGGTTCTTTATAACTCTGAGCCAGAAGGCCACATAAACCACACACAGTAGTGATATCACTGTCAAGTATAAAACTGGTGCTTGTAAACATTTCTGCTGCCAGCTGCAGCACCAATCCAGGTGTATGAATTCAGAGTTCTCATTTGAGACAAAGTAAAAACCTTCAAAGATTGTTTGAGGATTTGTGTGCAATAAACTGGCTATTTTTATCTATTTGGATTTCTGCAATAATTTTAGAAGAATACTTCATCATTTTACACTTTCAATTTCTTTCCTCTCATTACTTTTTTTTCCCAATCTTTTTGAAGGATTCTGTAACCAGTCATAGAAGATATGTTTCTATCCCTTAAAGCAGCACTGATTACTAGTGAAGAAAATAGCAACTTCTAGAATCTTGTGGATAATCTTATCAGAACATTTTCTAGGGCTGATGACTCTTTTTTATGCTCCTCACTCTAGTGCTTCCAATCAGTCCACACAAAGAGGTGAAATGTGTAACACTGAGCTTTGGAAGTCCAAAATCATCAGACCAAATTTGATGGCAGTTACCATTGGCACCATGAAATAAACAATCAGATTTGATCTGTCAGTGCTTCAGATGTTGCAGGTTGAGCAGCTTTCAGTTTGCTCTTCAATAACTTGATGGAATTTTATACTCACAATATCCTTGTGCTTCCTGGTCTCCTTTAATGGTGGTCACAGTATCCAGGTGCTCTTTTCATCTTTGATGTTGCTTAACTTTTTCTATTTAAGTAGAAATACAGTTGGGTCTTTGAATAGCATTTTAAAACTCTCTAATTCATCCAATTTAAGCATCACTTAGAAATGTTATTTTTTGCAACAAACATGAGAACACCAATTCATAAAGCAGCAAGAAGACAGGAAAGGACAGAGGACACCCTCCCCTCTTCTTTATGACACCTGTGAAATGATGAAAACAGAACATTAGATGTACACCTGTCAGATTAACCACCATAAAGATTACAAAAATCATAGATTTCATGAGCTCTGTAAACAGACAACAGTGGCTGGTGGATGCTGAATGGTTCAAGGTTGGGAGACAGGATCCAGAGTTCCTGCTGCTGTTTATCCTCAGAGCTAATGCAGGTTTCCTCACAGTGATCATATCCCTCGTGCTCCTTCTCAGGAAGGTGGGGTTGTTCAACAGGACAAAGATTTAGTTGACTGTAGTCTAGTAAGGAGCACCACAATTCTTCACTGCTGCAATTACTTCAAGGATCCTTGAAACTGTGCAGGCAGTGAAGTAAAAGTGGCTGCCAGTGGCTAAACCACACAATGGCACTGAGAACAAGGAGGGGGTGTTTTGCTCTGAGTACTGTACAGGTACAGCTGCACAGTCAGACAAGCAGCTGTTGAGGATTTGTATTCAACAAAGGAAAAGTGAAAGGACTTACTAAAAATCAACTCAAAACAAGTTCTGAGGTGTAGAGAACTCATCTATTAAACATGAGAAGTACACAGAGCTTTAGTTTTCCCCAACAAAAATGAGAAGCTAAGCAGGGCAGCTGCCAGTCACTGAACTGGGCTGGACTGGGAGTTCTAGAGGTCCATTTTTCTTAATAAAGCACCTGCAGTCTGCTAGGGCAGGTCCAGGGAGGAGGGGGTGCAGGGTGAGTGCAGGGAAAGGGGCCCTGATGTGCCACTGATCTGTGCCACTCCAGGGCACCATCTCCAGACTCGCCCATGGACACGTGGATGCTGTTACTGTGCCTGCTGCAGTGAGCCTGGAATCAACAGCTCCCACAGAAACAAACCTGGTTTTCTCAGGGAGCCAAGGTTTGTTACCTTTATGGAATCCTCTGAATCTACACACTGATCCTGGGGTCCAGCTGGTGAAGGTGTTCCAGAACTCCATAGGGAATGGTGGGATTCCACATCCTGTATGGGCAAATTCAGAAAAGAAAGAGATTTTAAGAAATGTAATTTGTTTTACCTTCTCTTGGTGGGTTTGATGTGTTTGTGCCTTTTTCTGGTTGTTGTTGCTGTTTATTCTTTTTTTTCTTTTTTTTTTAAGTTGTCCTTCCTTTTGACTATCATGCTATGAAAGTATGTAAGCTATGGAGCAAAGGAAAATGCAGTTTGATTTAGAAAAAGCAGTTCAGTACTCCATAATCTTGCTGACTCTGGTTACACAACTGCACTCCTGTCTCTGTAACTGTTTTTTTGACCTTCCCATCAAACTCCCTTCCTCTGAATGTGCACTGGTAACTTCAGTCTATTTAACCTCTAATGATGGCTGCTCATTGTTTATCCCTCAAACACAAGCGGTGCAGCACAGAGCAGGTCTGGTTCTCTGGGAGGGTAGAAGATTAACAAAGGGATGCTCAGTGAAACTGTTTCAGTCAAGATCAAGCTCAATTGCCTGGGACTACTGGGAATTAATGCAGCTGAAACCAGAGACAATATTTTTTAAAACCTCTGCCTTTGTATTTTGCTGATGTCTTTGTTTGTGCCTCTTTTAAATCTGACAAATCCAGATGGCAGCTTTAGCATGATTGCTAACCCAGTTTTACAGGATGAAGGTACAGCAAACAGCCTGTCAAGAGACTTACACCAGGTTCTTCATATGGGGACATTTTCGTAGGCTGTCAGTCAGCTGCTGGGCTCCAACACCAGTTATTTTGTTATACTGAACACTGAGGAATAAAAACAACTTTGTTAATCCAAACCAAATGGTGAAATAAAACATTTTGTTCAAAATAAAAAATACTATATAGGTTAATCTGCAGATGGGATAAGAAAGAAAAAGGAAAAAACCCAAAATAGTTTGAAAAGCCTGTAATAATATACTCAGAAGGTTGAATGGGAACTTCATTATGCTAATTCATCTGAGGGATTCCTTTTTCCATGTTCCTGAGGTCATTTTCTAACTCCGCCATGAGCCTGTTCTCTCACCTTTACACCAATATTTCTGGGTTTATGGTGAACTGTTCTTTAATCCTTTCTAATCACTGACTATCTGGGCTCTGCAGAAGCACATTTCCCAAAATATTCCTCAGTTTCTGTCCCCACCAAAAGCAAACATGGAACATTTGTATTTTCAGTCTCCAATGAAGTAAGCTTTCCTGGGCCATCTCAACGATTTCATACTCACTCTAGCACTCTTAAAGATGTCATTGCAGGAAGAGCCTTTGCCAGATTTTCTGCTCCAAAATCACTAATGTTGTTATTGTACAAGCTGCAGAAAACCAAACCAGAAGAGTCACAATTGAATAATGGATAATGTACACAGATATTAGATCAAGGGTTTTCAAATATGGTAAGTACATCTTAACTTTTGTTTTATCCTTATTTGCAGTTAAAGTTTAAAACACACATTCATATTTCCTGTATCAAATAAGGCAAATGGCCACATCCATCTTCATCTAGCAGAGGTACAGCAAAAAAGGTCTAGATTCTATTATTCTATGGATAATAAGAACATTTCTGTCCACACAGATCAAATTAAAAATCTGCCTAAAAAAAATCAAGCTTAAAGATTTGGGGTACAGCATTCAAATGATTTCCACATGACCAAACTCCTCCAGAACTGCACACCAGAGTTCCTTGCATTCCCTGCTTCCCTCAGGCCTGTGCCAGATTTCCCAGTGCAGTGGGATGGGCCATGGTCCCTATATCAGCAAGCACAGCTTTGGGTTTGCAGCAGATGTGGTGCACATCTGTGCAGGGCAGGATTCACACCTGGGTGTTCTGGACTGGATTTAAACCTCAGCCCAGTCCTTGTTTTATTCCCAGATATCCTTCTGTATGTCTGTCATACTTCTTCTCTTCTTTCTGAAGACTTTATACAAAAATGAAGTGAAAAGCTTGGCTGCTGCACAGTGTTACCTCTTTGTTCCCTGTTCAGTAGTTTCTGACAGAGACAGCAAGGCATGTTTGCAAAACAAGAGGGTATAACAGGGTACAACTACTCACCTTAGTGTTTTTAAGGAAGACAAGGAAGGGAGAGCTGCAGCGAGGTTCTCTGCACCCAGGTCTGTTATTTTATTCTGTGATAAACTACAGCAAGTGAGAGCACTTTGTTAGTTGAGCACATTTATTCTAATTTATTACAATGTGGGGGAAATTAATTTTCAGTTTTTAAAAAATATAATTTGGACAGTCTGTTTAGACCAAATGCAGAGAAAAAGGCAAGATAGAGCCCTTGAAGAGAAGTCAGGAAGGATTAATGTATTTGTCTAATGAATGTACTGATTAAGTATCTCCACAGGCTCATTGGTCTTCCATGCCCATGGGATACTTTTACCCATAATTGTTAACAGACAGTCCCCTAAGTCTCTAGGTTTAATCTGTTTCTTCTCAAAATTTCCCTGAACTGTTAACCTTACTTTAATGTTACTTTAATGCACTTACTTTAATGTTTCCAGTGATGTCAGGGTTGGAAAGACTTCAGATAGACTCTTTGCTCCTTCATCTCCTATGCCATTTTCACTCAGAGCATCAAGGCTGTGATGACAAAAAGAGAATTAGCTTCCCTTTTAATCTAAATTTTTGTGCTCTATTCACCTCAGAGACCATTCTATCTATCTTGAAAAGCTTCTCTGCAGTAGCCTCAATCAGCATGAAGCATCACACAAATTACAGCTTCTCTAATAAGCAGCTTTCTGCTGCCCAAATTTAAAGCATAAGAATTTTTTTTTTACTAGTTGAATGCCTTGACCCATTTCCTTTGATATGCAAGATTATTAAAATAGTTATGAAATAGCTGTGTTCCAGCTAAGCTGAAAGGAGATTTCCTGTGCACACAAAAATACAGAACTGACAAAATCCAGCAGAGACTGTAAATCCTTGCCTAAACCTCTCCTTCTCCAGAGAGGGAGTATTAAAAATGAAGTTTTCCTCATATTTAGTCAGATACTGGAATTTCAGATACTGGATCCCCTTCTAATCTGACAGATAATGCTGGGATATATTTGATATATTTCATATTTTATTGTTTTCCTGAAATACTGGCCAGCTACAGTACAGAGAAATGGCCAATGGGCTGCATAAGGCCAAAGGCCCTCCCACAACCCAGGAACCTCCCCACAGGTGCAATGCACAACCCTGGCTACTGCTGCTACACTTGTTCCTAGTGCAAAAAAGCTCAGAACTAAGAGAGAGCTGGTTTGTCATGGATGTTCTGGAGCTGCAGTGAAGCCAGAAGTGGCTGCAGGCAGGTGGCAGTGCTGGGCAGGGAGGGGAGGCCCCAGGGGCTCTGCACTGACCCTTCACCCTTTACCCAGGAACACCCAGGAAGGGACTGAGGGTTCTGAGCAAACCAACAGCAGCTGTCCCCAGGGAGGATGGGGAGTGTCAGCTCTTACACTGCAGTTACAGTTTGGGAATGTTTCTGCTGGTCAGTTTGCTCACAAAACAAGGAGTCTTGTTGGCAAATAAAATGTTTCTTGGGTACAAGAGCTTCTCCATCATCAAGGGCTGCTGAGGAGAAATGTTAGCAAAGTTAATCTTTAGCAGAACTCACTCTAAATGCTGAAGTGATGGAAATGCTGCAAGAATTTTCACGAGTTTTAGCAATCCTTGAAGGCCACATGCTGGACCCAGCCTAGAAGAAAATACAGACATGCAGCAGGTTTTTCACAGGCTCACAAGCAGCAAAACCCAGGAGTTTTTGAGTTCTTTCCCTGCAGCCCCCAGTGCAAGCTAGTTTACACCCCTCAGAAGCAGCCATTCCCTACCACCTGCACCAAGGAATTCTGCTCTGAAGCCTCCAGATGAGGACCAACAAGGCTAAGGTCAGGCAGGACAGAGCTTGCACAGCAGCAGTGGGACATTTGCCACTTTTGTTTCTCTCTGCAAGACTTATCTCATTTGTTTTAGATTCTTATATTGCTGTTCTTTATCTTTTTCAGGTTTTTCATTGTAAGTAATCTTGAGATGAAAGTAATTGTAAGTAATCTTGAGATGAAATACATATCTATCTCAGTATAACTGAGAAATGGAAACAAAGTTATTTCCCCCTGACTAATAACAATCCAGTCTAACTTAAGATCAACATTTTACTGCAGCTTAAAGCATAAATTGCATTTAATTCATGCTCCAAGCATTTGTCTCTCATATCCTATTTAGAGTTTCTTTGGTATCAAAACAAGTTCAGTTATTTAAAAGGATTAGCATTTTAAACAAAATTTAAATAAAGGGAAAATAGGAAGAGGAAATTAGAAGAGAAAGCAGCATGAAATCAGAAGTGAGGCCAAGCATAACTGTCCCAGGCTGGGTTAGATTTACAGAGCAGGAGACAGGTGAGAACACCTGATGAGAATTCTCCATTGCACTGCTGCAGTTTCTGCCCAAACAAATTCACATGCTATGGCAGGACATTTTGAGCAATAGAAGAGCCTTGGGGGCTACTTACAGTCTGGGGGAAAAAAAGTGTTACTAAACCCTCACTTTTAAAGTAGTGTTACCAAGTCAACCTTCCATCTCCCAGGAAAAGGGTACTAAATAATTTATCTGGGAGGCATTTTCTGATGTAATCCTCTCATAGCCTTAGCTCTGATAGGGTAGAAAATTATGTCAGAAGACTCAGATAGAAAAGTTCAGCATTTCTGGGGGAAAAAGTATTTCCCAGGTAGCTGGATCACAGTCAAAATATTTTATGCCCTGTGGCACAAGATCAGTACCTTGTGGTCAGGAGGGAACTTGTACTAAAACAAAAGAAAAATTGCTAGAGGCCTGTTGATCTGTATTGCTGCAGGAGCCAGAAATAATGTTCTTTGAGTTTTGGCCATAAGTTGAAAAATCTAGTTCAGAGAAAAGCAAGATAGCAATAAATGGGGTTTACTTAGTGCTTTAAGCTGACTGTACATCAGTGCAATGGCTGCAGCCAACCCCCAGGACTGCTCCTCCTTAACCAGCACCACCTCAATCAGTACAAATTCAGCACTCACGCAAATTCCAGTTTTCTGAGGTTTCTGATAGCAGGAATTTCATAGCTGGTGCAACCAGATGCTTCTTGCACACTAAATAAATCACAGTAGAATCAGAGTATGATTAAAATTTAAGCAGCCAAAATAGTGCTTTAAAAATAATCTGTTAACAAACTTCTACAGAAAATTAACCACTGTTGCATTAATTGAGGAACCAGGAAACTTTAGAGTAACTTCTGCTCTAACCTCTCTTCAACTGAGTAATTTCAATCCAATAATTGCCTTTCATAGTGCAATTGTTTGCTCTTTTTACAATAAAATTTGAAAATACATTTTTCTAAATCAACTGTTTTCTGTCTATCTTTTAATCAAAATACTCCACCCATGTTAAAACAGAAGTCATCATTAAAAAAACCCAAAACAAACAAACAAAACTTCTGCATGTTTTTAATTGCAACCAATCCCCCAGCTACATCAGCAGCAGGAATGGAGCACAGGGTTTCTAGACCATGTAACACAAGATTTATCTCCTGGGCTAAAGGACTGACTCAGGCCATTTGGGACCAGTGCAAAACAGGCTTTCATTTATGCCCAGGTACTACAGGGAGAAAGAATCAGCCCAAGTTCTGTAACTGAAAGCAATTGGAAGAGGGCATACTCAGAGATTAAAGAGAAATGACAGCTGGCTTTTTCAGTGGCAGTTTTGGGGACTGCTCTGCACAGTGCTGTCATTGCTCATCCTTGCCATGCCAGACACCTCACATGGGGGTGGGAGAACCCCCTGAGATGACCCAGGAGCTTGCACTGCCTTAGTTACCCCTCTGGACAAGCAGACAACTCCATTGTCCAGCACTGGTGGTGAAACCCTGTTTTCATAAACTGCTATTGGTATCAGTTGGTATAAGAGGAGTTTTGATCATAAATGATCCTACCAACTCATCATCTTCTCCTGCATCTCTACAAGGTCGGAGAGGTCACTGATGTCCTTCATTGTCTTTGCCTTAAAGGGATCAAGAACGAATTTCTCTGTGGATGCTTTCAGCAGTTCGTAGTCTTTTGTCGGTTCTAAAGATTTCCAGAGCCTGACTGTGTCACTGAGGGAAGCCCTGTGAAGTGACAAAACATGCAAAACCAACAGATGTGACTGCTGCTGTTGCATGGAAGTGTCATCTACACACAGGGCTATGGGTGATGCTGTGGGGTACAGAGTGACCCACCTGAACGATGTCACGTTCCTCAGGCTGACCAGGGCCTGCAGCCCTTGCATGTCGATGCTGCTGCTCTGTAAATCCAAGGAAAACTCTTTTCTTGACCTTTTCAGAATAGAGTGCAGTACATGGACATCAGGTGGTGTAAGAGCTATGCCCAGAAAAGACAACTTTGGCTCGAGTCTTAAGGCCACATGCTGCAGGAGATAATTGTTCTGTGTTTCATAAACACAACATAAAAGCTCCAGCAACCTCTCTGGACAGAGAGTATTAATCTGCAGCCTTCTAATGTATTTCAAGAGTGTCTTCTGCTTCTTGGTTGATTGTTTTTCATCCTCATTTGAAAGAAAGCAGAAGCAGGGATCATCCTGGAGAAACATCAAACCAGCCACAAACCGAGACATTAAATCTAACCAGTTAAAAGGTTTTTTCTTCTTGGATAGAAAAGACAGGTACTTTGTTAGATTTTTATCCTTGAGCTCTTCTGCTAACAAAAGGTGAAGTGCACACAAGAAATTCTGAATGACAAAATCAGAGAATGTGCACCCAAATTCCTCTTCTTCACTATCAGAATGTCTGGGGAATGCAAAGGGCAGGAAAAACCCATACTTCAGAGCAAACTCCTTAACTTCCTTAGAAGGAATAAGATCACTTTTCATGGCACTTTGGTGCTTTTCTCCAAGACACCAGGCTACACGAGCTAGGGTAGCAAGATTCTCTTGATTTTGTGTGGTTGTAACATCTGTTTGCAGAAACATTATCTTCTGCTGAAAAAATTTCAGGAAGACTTCAGTAAGAGTTGAAGGAAGATTTTTCTCTCCCCTTTCAAGCACGGTCTCACAGAGAAAACAAACAAATCTACACATAACAGGACTGTAACAATGACTGAACAAGTACTCACACTCTTTGATTAATTTCAGTGCACAATCACAGTAGAGTGATTCTTCAAAGTATTTGGTTATGTACAATTCTCTCTGCTGAGGGGAAAATCCTACAATTTCAATAGTCTTATCCACTTTGGACACGTACTGGTGCAGTTTGTCTTTTGGTCTTGCTGTAAATAATAAAGTGCAGCCATTGAGTATCTTTTTTTGGATGAGTCCTGAAAGCAGCTCCTTTATGCTGCACAAATCCTTTTCAGGCTGGTTGGCTGAACAACGAGGAAAATTCTCATGATCATGCAGCCCTTTAAAACCATCAAAAATCAGAAGGACTTTATCAGGATTTTGCAACATATAATCAAAGATCTCTTTGCTTCCCTCTTGAGGTTTTACGAAAAATTCAAGCAGCAGCTCCTTCAGGCTGTATTGCTTCTCAGGCAAGCTTATTTGTTTGCAGTCAAACCAAAATACAAATTCAAACTGAGAAAACTCTCCATTGGACCAGTCCTGGCAGATCTTCTGAACGAGAATACTTTTTCCCATTCCTGCTTTCCCCAGCACCACAATCACTTTAGTCTCTAAGTCTTTACGCTGTGGGATTTGAAATATTTGGCTTCTATCAATGGCTATCTTTTCCTTCTCTTGCAGGCTGCAGGTTACCAGCTCCTTTTCCACTGCTTTTGCACTATTCTTTCCAGTCTTGGTTTCAGTTTGACTTTGAACAAGTGTCCTATCAATGAACAGGTGATCCAGGTTTACTTCCCGCTCCATGGTCACAGATTTGCACGTGTCTCGGAAATAATCCTTAAGGGATGAACAGAAAGCTTCCACTTGCTCTAGAGAAATAAAGAGCACACACAAACTGAAGGAACCAGTCCACAAATTACAACATCATTTCATGGTGGCTCAAGTGCCTGATTGCAATGTGGTGAAAGCACAGGCATTCCCATAAAGCCCAGGGGCTGTATTTACCCCGTGCTACTGCAGCTGAGAAGTGCAGGCACAACAGACATTCCACCTCCATGAGCTGAACAATTGTGGAGCTCTCTGTACAGATGATAAAACCACTGAAGTACACTGAGCTGCTAAGCAGGTACTACAGCTAGGTATCTACAGGAAGCCAAGTCTAATATCTTGAAACCAGGAATTGTGCTCAGACCCTCAGAACAGCTTCACAAATTGTTGAATAATTCCTACAAGGAGCTTCTCTGTATGGAAGGAAACACAGAATCTTTTCCCAAAAAATACAGGAAGGTTTAAGTTCAAGAGTTCTAAACTCACCTGGTCTTTTGAAAGGTTCTTCAGAAGGAATTATGGAATCTTGAACTTCTTGAAATTTCTCTAAATCTGGAGAAACAAAACAATATACTTGACTAAGACACCTAGATAATCACTGGTCAGCTTTACTAATTTTAACAATAAGATTAATGCAAATTTCCAAGTTCATTGTAGCACATATTCAGAGTAAGAGATATTTTGTTCATTTTACAAGGAAAATGAATAAAATTCTCCCACAAGTAGAATTCTGCTGATGTGCAGTGTTAGGGGCAGATGGCATCAAACAAGACCACAGCTGTTCTGACAATTGTGGGAAGCAGATTTACCATTTCCTGGTGACATCCACTGTTCTTTTCAAATGTCAGTGTTTTGCATAAATTCGTGTTCACACATAGTCCTTCTTTATGTCTTCAAAAGCTATAGCTTCCTTTTGTTATTCTACACCTTGTAACCAAGCACTAAAGATGAATGTCACAGAGAAGTGACTCTTGGTAACAGTGTTTACCCATTACTCTTCCTGACAAATTCCCATTGCTGTCCAATTTTCTTTCTTTTCACCAGTTTGCTTTCAAACTACTGCAGACTTTTGCAGTTGGGTCAGGTGAACAGTGTCTCCTTTACACAAAGGAATTGGGAATTTTTCAGAGAGAACACATTTTCTATAGATTGATAATTGTAGAGTATCAGTTTTGACAAACTGTTGGTAGGAAAAGCTTTGTAGATGCAAGACAGAATTTAAATTGACAGAGGCTGTAACAAACTCAACCTCAGAGTCTTGTAACCACACACAGCAGAGATGTGCAAAAAATTACCTAAAACAAAACAGGTTAATCTCCCTAAATATGCACAAATGTGTTTCATACCAGAATATCATCTTGATCATCTTGATGTAGAATGTGGTCTAAAAGAAATACACATCTTACCATTTCAGAGATCTGGAAATTAATTCCTATCCTGCATGCTTGCAACCTTCAGAATAGTTTGAGTTCAGAATTGCTTCTAAAAGGGAAGCACCACAGGCTTCCAGTAAGAAAGACATTAAATAAAGAAATGTTGGGCAAGCATCTGTTTTTGATTTACTGTTTATTTTATTAACTAAGAAAACAGATCGGAAGAACAGAAAAAAAAATCTGTAATGAGACATTGAGATGGGAAACTGTTCAAAGCAGGTAGGAGTCAAGAACTTTTAAAAAAGAAAAAGAAACTGGCTTGGCATCTTACATGCTAATTTATCTGCTGCTGCTGCATCTGGAAATCCGGAGCTTGTGGCATACGCATGTTGTGCTGCAGTGAATCAGTTGGAATTACTGGCGTTGTTTATTTACATAAAAAGTAAATACAATTTACAAAGACTTCCTCACACCTAGGGATATTTGACTCTTAATGTCCATTTTCTACTTTTGCTTTTGGGGCAGTGGGAGCCACCAGAGGGCAACAAACTCCTGCATTGGGCACAGGGACCAGCAACAACACTGATACCAAACTCTGGGTTCCAACAGCCCTCTGAGGGCTGGAAGACAAGTGTCTCAGAAAAGTTTGTTACCTCAAGTGGGACTGTTAAATCCTGACCAAGGCTCTGATTTCATTATAGGCCTTTCTGTGCATTAGCTTTCAGTATTGCTTAGTTAAATAAGTTGGTTTTGGGGCTTCCATGGGAGCTGGCTGCAGTCTGGCTGCCTGCACTGAGCATTTCAGATGCCAGCATCAGATCATCTCCCACTTTCTGCGGGTGCTCCAGCACCCTGGGCTTTGTGTTGTTTTAACTAAACCTGACTTCTTCCAGAAACTGGACAGCAAACACAGGGGATTGGCTGCTGAACCTGAAGCTCTACAACTCTTATCTGTACATTTTGGATCAGAGTAAGCAGCCAGCAATCAATACAAAAAAGGAAACACTACCCATTCTTGGTTTTTTAAGGTCAATATGAGTAAAGCCTGGAGGGGAGAACTGGCTTTGAGTAGAAGCAATATGGTTTCTCTCCCAGTTCTGTACATATATAAAGTATGTAAGTGCTGTACATATATAAACCTCAATTTTCTACTTACCACATAAATTAACTGGAAAAACTGGTGACATGAATGTTTCCATGGAAGTTGTCAGCACTGGCAAGAAGCAAAGCATAGTTTCAGCATATCATAGCTATCAGTAACTGAATTTAATCAATGCTCCTGTTGGCAGCATTGATTTTTTTAGCACTTGATGCCTCTTTATGGGGATAAAAGGCTATTCCTCTTACCTGGATATACTATAACATCAGATGTGCCATTTTCAAGAACAAAGTTAAATATCTGCTGAGGAGGACCTGCCAAGCCTGGAGTCTCTTGGTACCCTTTTACACTGACTGGTAGGCACTCTGAGGTCAAAGGTTCTGACAATCCTGAAATGAGAGCAGAATGATTACTCTTCCATTTTTAAAGGGTTCTGCTTTCTAAAAGTTTATGAGAGAGAAAAAGCTTTCTAACAGTACTTTCTGGCAGCTTATAGGCAAATCTTCCCAGTGGAGAATTCACAAGATTACATGAGGTCCATAGAACTCATTAAAAAAGAACTCTTATGATTAGCACGAAATACAAGGGATTACCCAGCTTTTAGCAGCCACTGTTTTCAATAGTCTCAAGAGAAATTCTATTATCATAAGGAAAAGTGCTTATGGCAAAGTCTGTAAATGTACATTCAAAGATCCAGAGAAGAGAAAATGTGTAAATAGTATGTATCTGCATTAAATTTACCTTCCTTGCACTACATCCTTCCCAAATAACTGCACATCATGCAGGTTGCACAAGCACCCTCCCTCTCAACCCACACTGGGAAAGTTTTTAGATGATTCAGTGCTTGCAATTTAATCAGCCATAGCTCTGAGTTTCTGTAGGTGGGTCAGAATTTCTTCTGCTACTTTATGCTGCTTCAGCTCACATGAGATACTTCAAGACTTCCACCTTACACACTGGTTTTGGTTCCTTTCCAGCACAGACTTGACAGTGAAAGGTGTGGAACTGGGCCCTTGTCACTTCTCAGGAGCCCCCTCTGCCACCCAGCACGGCCCGGGCCAGGTGCCTACACAGCCCATCAGTGGGATTACTGCTCACTGTTCATGAGCTAAATCACAGCCTAGATTTTGCCCTACTGCTGCAATCTAATTATCCCTCAGTCCTTTACAAATCTCTGGACGAAAAAGAAATTGGAACTAAATTAAAGTTTAATAATGAAAAATTTTGTGACTTCCTATTCTTAAGGCAAGTAAGTAATTACTTAGATTAGCATATAGTAAATAACTGTTCTGTTATAACCAGCACCAATTAAATAAAAGATTCATTCTACTCAATTAGGACCAATGCCCTTTTAATTTCTCTTGAATAATTTTCATTCTTTGAGTGAGTGCCACACCTTTAAGAGCTGCCTTACCTGCCATTGCTCATAGTCAAAGACAAGATTGATAAAAGAGTTTTCCCCATGTGTAAATCAGTGTGTGTACAGCTGCACACCTACAGCTGTACTCTACCTACCAGGAATGATGAGGCTTCTTTCCAGCCCATGGGCAGCAGGAACAGAACTGGACATGTGCTGGTTAGTTAGGGAGGTGCAGCTCACTGGGTGGCTGTTGAGAGGCACAGCAAAGAAACTGCCACTCCCTGCAGAAGCTGCAGGGACTTCCACTTTAAAATAAAATAGCAAAACAAAAGGAGAAAGTTATCTCATTGATAGAATTTAAAGGAACCAAAGAAGAGGTCTCAGTAGATAAGATAAACCATTTGATTCTGATTAGCTGTGTTTTGGTTTTCCAAAAGCAAGAACAATTCACAATAGCTTTCTGAAAACAATTTAGCTCTCAAAATCTAAAATGTATTTCTTAAATTCTGTAGTAGATCACTTTTTCTTCTTAGTAGTTTCTCTTTAAATTTTCTTTTTCTTCATCTTTCTTGGCCTCACTTATTTTCAGATGTATCTAGATGTACATGACCCTACACATGGATGACTGACAGATAAGACATAACAATGTCTTACATTGGCTGTACTGATTTCCCAAGCACAGTTTGCTGTCTCGATATTGCACAAAAGCAGAGAGGCCCACAAGCAATGAACTGGGGACCTTGACTCCCTACTTAGACACTACAGTGCTTGTAAGGACAAAGTGTGTGTTAAGTTCTCCAAAGAACAGTCACAAACAGCAGAGCTTTTAAAGATGCATCTCCTCTGCAGCATATTTTTTTCCTCCAAGAATAGAACAAATGGGGTGAGATGTTTGTGCATTGTACAATTTCCTCTGCTTATCAAAAGACTCCTACAGATCAAGTAAGACACACCTGCTTATTTGAATTAGTCTGTTTCATTGGTTTTAAACACCCCTATTCTCAGAGTTGGTTTTGCTTTTTCCTTCCCTCTCCTGTCTAGCTGCAACAAGTAAGTCTGTACTTCATCACTTTCTGTGGTCTGATGTTTTTATTAGGAGCTACAAACTTGTCTGGGGTTTGTGCCACTATTGCATTGCATTCCTTCGAAAGAATCTCATCCTTGGCTTACTTTGAACCTTAGTACACATGATTTTCTTTGCTGTAGGTAGTCTTGCACTTCTGAAGAGCTGATGCATTTGCCTTTGCAGGATCCTACTTTGACACCCGTGACAGGTTAAAGAAACTCCTGATTTTGTCAAGTAGCTCATATTTTTGTCAATTAGATTTTTCTACACAGTACTTATACTGTCTTATGTATATGTCTCAGCACCTTCACTGGGTTAAGGACAGTAGAAAAATTGATAATATTCTGAGGACTTCCATCAAAAGGATGGGTGCAGCTTCACAAAGCACCTATTAACTCTGTGATGATCCTTTTATCTGGAATGCAGATTCTGTAGGGTGAGGCATTTGGAACTGATGTGCCATTTCTTATGGAAAACTGTTATTAGAGTGACACAAATATGGGCTTTTAAAAGTGCCGAACATGTAAAGGAACTTAAGCAAATAAAAGGGAATCCACCTTTAACGGCTACTAACTGCCAGGAACTTGACCTGTGTCCAAACAACTACAGTCAGCAGGTACCAGTTCAGTAGAAACTCTGATATCATTCTAGCAAACATGTTTTTTCTGCTCAGTTTTCCCTCCACACTCCCTCAGAACTCCACAAGAACACTGGAAAATCAGCTTGGGTGGCAGTCATGGTGCACATGTTTATTCTCTCAGACTTTACACAGTCTGTGCCAGCTCCTTCCCTGCACTGTGCTGAGGTGCAGTCCCAGATCCCAGAACTCTGGATGGAACTCTAGGTTACACACTGCTGTGGCCACCCCCCAGTATGTGCATGGCCCCTGGGCTTTGGCACAGCCAGAGTCCCCTTAGGAGACTTGGGAGGTGTGCTGATATAAAATGAGTCAGATGTCCATTCAAAACACAACAGAAAATAGTGAAAACTATTGCTGCTAAAACAGGTTGTTCTCACCTGGATTTTGGAAGACTATTTTGCTGGTTTAGCTCTGCCTGAGACCCCTTTAGGCTACAGCTGGGTGAGAACATTAGCACCAGTTTACACCAGGGGGACAAGTTCCAGCCTGCCTGCCAGCCCCAGCTGGTGTCTTGTAGATGGTCTAACAATGTGCAAAACCTACAAATTTCCCTTTCTCCCTTTCTTTCTTTGGTTTAAAAGACTTTATAGCATGGACTAGGCCAAGAAATCATCTCTTCACAGTTATGACTTTCACCAGGATGTTTCACTGGACTTTTGGAAGATGTCACACTTGGAAGAAAGAGGATCAAACCCAGGGTATGTGGAGCTATGACCTGATGGGTAATATGACTCAGGTCATAGTTCTGCATTCCCTGGGTTTGATCCTTCTTGTTCCAAGTGAGACATCTTCCAAAAATCCAGTGGAAAAAAATGGTGTACGTGATAAAATTTACAGAATTTGGCACTGACCCAGGTCCCCATTATTTTTCTTTCTTCTCTCATGTGGGTTTAGAAAAGGTCAACTGTGGCTCTGCTGATGTTAAGCAAGTAATTTTCCTATCAACTGGTAGGAACATGTACTTTTGAATCATAAGGATCCAAGTGCTCTTAGGCTACCACGTAGCTGATCCTAAGTTGCACAATTTAAGAGCTGCAGAAAAGAGGACACGGATTTTTTATATAATAAATTATTCAGAGGAATTAAAAGTGTGATTTTTGTAGAAATATGAAAATGCATGATGATCAAAATCACCAAATCTATGACAGCAAACTTTTCTTGAAGGTAGAGTTACAGTACCTAACAGAGGATGAGATTTTGGAACATGAGACAATATATGTTCAATAACCTTTTCTTATTCAGCCAATGACTTACCAATTTTCTTATATTTGGGTTCTGAAGCATCACAGTAACTTTCTGCTGCAGAGCCTAAGAAAGCTGAAAGAAAGCAAGGTCACAGTAAGTGGCCAAATTTTGGTAATTTCAAATTTAACCCATGAAACTTATTTTAAGTAGAAGGGGGTGTTGCCAGTTTCAATTCAGCTATTTTAGAACTGTACAGGCCCAATGTATAAAAATGAAGGTGAAAAGCCTCATGCTATTTTGCTCTGTGAAGTTTCAATTAGTCTGCAGATTTTTGTGCCAAAGATGTTTGCTGTTATTCTTGCAATTAAAAAGGCAATTGTTCAGCCAATGCTTATTGAGCTATAGATACACTGAAAACAAAGTCAACACTGCCATGAGGATGACAAAAATGCAAAGAAATATAACATTAATTTAATGTTTTGTTACAGGAAAACAAATTCCGCGAACTGTAAATTCTACGCTTGGAAGAGCCGCTTTCAGTTCCTGCCCACAAGACTGAGCCAAGGCAGAGGAAGCACGTCTGGTGTCACTGAGGAGCTGCATGACAAATCACTGGGGCTGTGCTAAAGCCAAGGGGCTGGAATGCAAGTTTAGAACTCAGGCACAAAGCCTGTCATATTCCCACTGCTTACACTTACTTCGTTTAAGACATGACTGCATCTTTATGTCAGGAAATTTCTCAGAGTTTTCAGCAGCAATGTCATCCAAAATAAGGTTCCCTGCTAAAAACATGAAATATGGTCCAATGTCAAACTTTGTTCTCCTAAAAAAATTACAGAGAGGAGTAAAAGCAAGAGAAACACACGAACAGAGAGCAAAGATAAAATATGCTCTAAATAAAAGATAAAAACCAAATAATGTGATAAAAGATGTACCCAGACCCACATGACTTAGAAAGCCCACAGAGCTCTGAGTACAGACTTTGTCACCCTGTGTTAATTTCTGAACTGCAAACTATTAATCTACTGGCAGTGGCTAATAAACCATAAGTACTTCTCAATGCTCTAATGATGAGCAAAGGATAAAACATTGCAGCTGTGTCACAGTGTGATCTCAGTACTACTCAATTTATGTACTAAAGGGATTAGATCCTTTAAGAGACAGAATAAAGGGTTCTAAAAAGATTTTATATTCTGTGTTGCAAGAACTGTGAAGTCATCCATACCATACTTTTACTGGAAAATACTTAAGAATGAATATTGCATTCTGGTTTTTCCTAAAACCAATACAAATATTGCACCATTGGATGCAAAGCCCCCAAATTCTAAACACATGAGGAAGCAGTATATATCATTTGAAAAGCCATATGAGCTTCCTGCAGCCAGGATTATTCTAGGGAAATACTGACCTTTGGAAAATTAGTCCAAATTATTTTGCTCAAACATTAAATAGGATATACAGATATTATGTGAACCTTCTGGCTCTACAGATTTCTCAACAGCCACCTATTGATATATCTGTTCTGGAATAGTAAATAGCTGCATTTGTGCTGCAACCAAAACAATGATTTGGTACCACAAGCCAAGCAATGTGTCCAGTCAAGAATGGATGAAGGAATGATTCACTGTATATATAATAGCATTGCTGCATTACTCAGGGTGAGAAGTAAAACTGGACACGCTTCCCCAGGCAGCTCTGTGCATCCTGGACAGAAATCAGTGTGTGTAAACTGTATTTATACACATGCAAAGTGCTCTGGGGACTTATGTGTACGGCAAGTGTGATGCTATTGAAGCTAAGAATGTACTTGACAGTGAAGCTGTGCATATTCTATGGGCATGGTGACATGATCAGCAGCTAGGTCAGAGACAAAACTGCCATCTTTGAGAAAGGCCTGCAAAAATGCATAAAATCCTCAAGTTTTCCAAGAAAATCCTGGGACACTACCCAGGGGAAAGAAGAAGATACCAGAGGTAGAGAAGCTTTACTAGTGTTCAAACTGGGGGGATGAAGCACATGTTAGACAGAACACTGTCATGGAGAAAGTCTTTGCCATATCAATCTTACCAAAAATGTCTTCAACCTGCTTCTCCTGCTGATCCTTGAGCACATAGTCTACTAATTCAGCTAGCAACAAAAGAAAAAAAACAGAAGAGGAAGACAGTAATGACACAGTAATTGTCACAGCCAAACTCTAGTAAGTTTATCCTCATTAACAGAACTCTGCAGTGTAAGTAAAATGGAGGAGTTAAATTAAGTTTTTCTTGTAACTTGTTGTTCAGGAAATAAAGATCACAAGAAAAGAGAAGTAGAGAAAGGAAGTATTAAGCAGAAGGAGACATTAATAGAGAGTTTTTCCCCCAACAACCACAAGCTACTGTTAATCAGTTTCCCCACAATGCACAGGTTCAGACACTCTAAATCAGATCTATCACACATGAGGGAAAGGCTACTTGAGTAAATACCATGGCTTCAGATTGAGAATAGAGTTTATAAGAAATAGCTATAGCAAATGATTGTAAAATAATGATTTAAAAAATGAAAATTGCTTTCGTACCTATTTTAGCATAAGCATCCGTGGTGTTGCAAGAGGGGTAGAACCCATCTCCATTTTCATATGGGAAATCCATATTATTTAACTGCTCATAGTTGCTGGCATCAACTTCAAGATCTAGAGTTAATAAGGAACATGCATTGGCTCAATGAATGCCATAACCAAGCATAAAAAAGCAGATAGCCAGACATGCAGAACAGGCAGATTTGTTACTTCAGCAGAAAGTTTTGGCTTTTCACTGTGTGTTGGCTAACAAGGAACAGAACTGATCTCTCAGTAATTCACAGTCACCTGGAAATCAGCACTTTTCTTTTGCTAAACTCTGAGACCTCAACTCTCTTAGTAAATAAAATACTTCCTGAGTGCATTCTATGATGATCAAGCCCAGACTCATACAGCTTATTAAACCTTCTTATCCTTCAGGCTATGGTGGTATCACCCAGATGCCCTGTTCAGAACGATGCTGTGTCCATGCTAATCCTTGAATTGCACTGCAAATTGCCTGTGAAGCTGCCAGGGTGTTAGCCAGGGACCATGCCAACACCTTCACAGCAGAGATGCCCAGCTTCCAGTGACTGGTGCCATGTCCTGATGATGCTTGATTTACCTGCATCATCTCAGACATTGCTAAGGCTCAAAAGTGTTCCAATCACTGAAACATGTGATAGCATGACACAGTGCTTGACCCCTAATTCATCCTACTTTCAGTCACTGAGCATGTGAGGCCATGGGGTAAGAACACTCCTGCAGCTGTTTTTAAAGTCAGAAACTGAGAGGGAAAAGCCCAGCCTGGGAAATGATCAATCTTAAAGATAATTCTGGTGCTCAGTTCTCCAGTGATTTGCCCATGTGCCTACTGGCATTGATCACTCATGAAAGCCACAATGCTCCAAATTGGTAATATTTTCCAGCTGTTTGGCACAGAGCTGTGAGACTTCATGCCTGGTATACACCAGCTCTTCCCCTCTCATTGCCATTCTCAATCCATGGTCCAGCTCATTTGTTAACATAAGCTCAGCTAATGCTCCATACCACAGACAGACTTTCATACTTTTAGAACACTCAGAGAAGGGAGAACAGATCAGTCCACAATTTCCACACAAAGTCAGGAGCACAAAGGTTGAGATCCAGGGCAACCTCCTGATCTGATTACTTGTAGGAACTGAATTGCAAGAAATGATCAACTTTATACTCTTGACCTTCTGCTTTCTCATTTGTAATGGAAGTATAAAATCACTGTGTCCCAAAAAGCTGGAAAATGGCACATGGTAATGAAACTCCATTGTTTTGGTGCCTTTGGATCTCAGAATGTAACCCTGTTTGCTCATGGACTGTGTTCATCACAAACTCATCTAAAAGTCTCTGTTTAGCAAAACTTTTGGCTTCAAGCCACAGAGGTGTTGACAATTACACTTGGCCAGCTTATGACAGGAACATTTGCAAATAAACTACTTCCAGGAATGATATCCAAATGAAAGACACTGTCATGCCCTGATGAGGGACAGTACAGTGTGTTTTGTTAGACTGACAGAGCAGGATGCTATAAATATGTACAATTTAAAAACAGGACAGTTTCTGGAAGCAGTCACTGTGTGTACAGATACAGACAAACTTAACCACATCCTACCACCAAAGTGCTTGTAGAGTTTATCAGTCCCCATGATAAACTGCCATGAGGTGGCTTTGGAGCTGAGAGGAGATGGCAATTACAGTGTGAGGAATAAACCAGTCAATTATTTTTTTTAGTATTTTACTAACCTGTAGAGAAGTCAGCTTCTTCATCTCCAGATGACTTAGGATCAAAGAAAGTACACAGATGCAATGGGTCAATATCACTGTGCAGTAAATCAAGGTAGCCATTTTCAGGCACAAATACTGAATCCATGGTTTGTCTCTTTGTCTGAAATCAAATTGCACAGCAGTTAGCTATGACACAGCCACAGCTTTTGTCAGTCAAATCCACAAATCCTGCACTGTGGCTTTCTGTTGACAAGACACAGATCCTGAGGCTGGAGAGCTGGCATTTCTTACCAAGACCTGCATTGAATTATAACCCTGAGTTACTTAGAGACCCAGAGACTGCTGAAGTGAGACTCACCTGCCTGTTACTCCAGGGAGAGGAGTGGGGTACTGCACCTGGACCAAAAGTGCCAAATATTGAATAAGTGGCAACCCTGGAATCTTATCAGGATATAAATGATGCACAAATCCAGCAGGTATCAGGGAAATTAGAAGGCTGCAGTAAATATGATGGGAGAATCCAGAAGCCACATTTGTTCATAAAGTTTATCTCTTCCTCCACATCATTGTAAATTCCCTTCTATTTCTGTCCAGTTACTGCAGCAGACACTAGAATCAGTTCAAACATTCCTCCTGGATATTCCACAAGTATAGAATAACACTATGTGTTACTTATTCATCATCTCTATCAAATTATTTCAAACCCAAATATTGGCTCTTCAGTGTTTATAGATCACTGGTGTAAATGCCACCTGAGCTGGTGATCAAAATTATTTACTCCAGCATAATACTGAGATACCAGGATGAAAAGAACAACCAGCAAAATTTTCAGACTCTATCCTGTTAAAATAGGTGTCCACACTCCACAACCATGGAAAGCTTCAGCTTGGCATCAAACAGCATATTTTTCAATGAAGAATATCTAATAAATGGCTCTCAAATACTCTGCCCTTGGCAGAAGACCACTGATGTCCCTGTTTGCATCCATCTCTGTTCCTGAGGAGTGCAAACAGGGAGCAACTGCTGTACCATGGAACCTGCCTGCAACATGGAAAACCCAACAGCAGCCAACACTGCAGCTGTGATGGAAGAAGGCAGAGCAGACCTCATCACACAATGAGGTGTGATGTTTGTTATAAACGTGCTGTTTGTTGTAAACTCATCTGCATTCCTCTTACCCCTCCATGGGGTTGTTCCTCTGAACAGCTTGGAGATGAGTATTTCTGCATTTGCTGCAGAAAATGCCAAAATCTAAAGCCAGGACTTTGAAAATTAGGTGAACATGGTGTGGATCCATGAGTAGGAATAGCCTGCACTAAGACAGTTCTCCTTTTTCATGTTTTACGGCCTCACTACACTACCAAAATTACAAAAATTTGATATTATTGCCTGGCAGCTATAAATGGAAAGCAGAAGTTGAGAAACCTGCCTGAGAACCAAGAATGAGGTTATAAACACACCAGATTAAATTTTCAGTTTGTTGCAATACTTTGTTTTGCCCCTTCCATTTGCTAAATTAACGGAAAATCTAAATAGGGCCTTTCAGAAGGCCAAGCTGCCAGACTTTGTGAATAAAGCTGTTGAAAAACTACCCCTGAGTCAATATGATTTTGGGGTTAGAGTCAGAGAAGAAATTGGGCAGAAGGCTTAAGGGGAATGCAAAACAGACAAATCCATGACTCCAAGTTCAGTGATTGGCAAACTGCTTGATTACAGCACAAAGAGGAGGGCATGTCCTAGGGAAGCAGACTGAGTAGGCCTACTTAATCTTCATGAAAATACCAAGCTTTAATTAATTTATAGTCATAAGAACTTTTTCATCTTTAAACTTTTCTTTCAATAGCATTTCTCTGTGGATAAACACATAAGAAATGCAAAACTGTTTTATGTTACAATGGTCAAGTCAGGGAGCAACCAAGGGAAAGTCTTGGCAGTGCCAAGTCTGGCTGCAGAGCTTAAAACCAGAATGTAAAAGATGGTACATCTCAGGTGCCCAGAGTGAGAGAAACATACTTTTCTACCTTAACAAGATGAAGATTGCCACTCTTCCAAAAAATGAAAAACTCGGTTGCTTGCCTTTGTTTACTACACCAGTCTGAAAGGCCCTCACCTTACTCTGGTATGTTTTCTTCATTGTTTTAGTTTTGACACAAATCCTTGTATCAATGTCTCTCTATTGACTACACTGGATTTAGGATCCTGGGATTTCTTTCTAATCTGAACCAAAACATTTTTAATAATAGCTGTATTCTGCTGCATTACAAACATGGTCCCACCATGGAAAATACACTGTGAATAAAGAAGCAAGTTTTTGAAAGATGGAGAGGAGGCAGAGGCAAGGAAAACTACACATCAGGGACAGCAAGTGTTTTGCTGTATATTGCAACTGAAGGACACAAAATGAAACCAGACCTTTACCAAGCTTGTTTACAGCAGCAACTCCTTTCCCAGAGCTTCCCCTTTTTTTGTCACAGCATCCCAGCAGTCCTGTCTGAGGTGAAGGGTGAATAAGCTCTGTACTGCTCAGCACTTCCTCTGTTGTTTCATACATTATTTTAACCTCATTTACTAATATTACATTCTCTTGGGATCTCGAGACCCAATGCTGCCAAAGCAGGTATTTGCAGTGTCACGCCAGAGGAACAACAACTTTTGTGATGATTTCTGTGTTAGGGCTGTGAAGGCCAGGGGCAGCTCTCAGCAGGAGCAGGGCAGAGCTTGCAGGGAGCTGCAGGACAGGAGTCCCCAGGGCCACCTGCGAGGCTGGCACGCACAAAGGGCATGTGCTGGGCGGGGGGAGGCAGGACAGACTTCAAATGTATTTCCATGCCATTCAGGGAGCTCAATCCTCTGTGGTTTGGACACTGGTTAAGACAAATATTGTTCTTCAAATCCTTAAATAACACCTCCTTTCCCCAGCAGCCGATATGGTCCAGCTGCACAGCCACTCTTGGCACCCTGTGTGCCCTTTGTGACACCTCTGCAGTGATTCTGGGCACACCTGACACTGCCAGCTCTCTACTCAGGATGCATTTGGTTCAGCTCTGCATCCTGCCTACATGGCATGACAATATGGTTCACTTCCAAGGCTCACAATGCTTTTTTTCAATGCCCTTTTAGAGTTCAAGTGATATAGGAATTAAAAATGCTGGAAAAGCAGTGAAAGAAACAGTGACCATCACTGTAAAAGGACAAAGAAGGAGTAGGTGTTCACTTAAATCACATATTAATCATTAGAGTTAGATGGGGCATTTTAGATTTCTAAAGGCAATGGAGGTCATTTTGATTCATCATTTTTCCCAAATAATCTGATTTCATTGTGCCTTATATTTTTTTAAGGGTCAATATGTTAAAAATTTCAGGCAATGGGGTCTGCTACTAATTTAGATCAAATGTTATCCTAGAGAACAAAGGATTATAAAGGCCAAAATGCAACATTTACTCCAATAATAATGTAAAGGAGAGAAGATTTGAGGAGAGCTCTTAGGGGCTTTCCTTCCCAAACCTCTGTTGACATATGAACTAACAGGCAATAAATCTCCCACATGAATACAGAGGTTAAGAAAATGAAAATTTGTAAAGTCATTTTAGGAACAGAGGAAATCCCCCTCTAATTTAACTTTTGAACCAGTTTAGGAAGCTGAGGATAATTCGTAGAAAAGAGCAGTAGTGCCATGCAAATCACACACTTGTTAACCAGAGGATGACATAACATCCAAGTCTTGCAT
This sequence comes from Setophaga petechia, assembly GCA_024362935.1. NCBI lineage: Eukaryota > Metazoa > Chordata > Aves > Passeriformes > Parulidae > Setophaga > Setophaga petechia. Next base: position 3,013,470 of record JANCRA010000027.1, on the reverse strand, counting down.
AACATTCCAACTCTTGGAAATCAGAAAAATGGAACAGTGGGACTTCTGTGAAGACAGGAATTTGAGAAATGAAATACAAAGATTGCTGAACAAATGCTATTTTCCTGCAACACCCCAGACCCATTAAGTGCTACACATGAGTCTGAGTGAAAGAAGCTGACAAACAGCAGGGAATATCAAGCTGTAAAAAAGGAGTCCTGTGAAACGCCACTACTTTGATTTAAAAGCACTTTGATTGAAAAGGTCAATATTGCTGGCCACAATTTTATAGCCTTGTTTTCTTACACCAACTTTAGAAAGTTTTCTCTCATCTTCTGTGCCACCCCAGAGGTTATAACAAGGCACTCCCCCAAAGGCAGAGCTGTTTCCTGGCTTTTGCTGCAGACAGTGTTTTGGGACCAGCTTATCTGGAAGGTGGGCAAGGCAGCAGTGGGGAAGGATGAAATTCTCTCCTTGTTCCAATCACTTATATCCTTTTCCTCTTCCCAAATAAATGAGTAACAATTCCTCTGCTTCACAGGTACCACACAGATTTTTCCTTTCAGAAATGCCCAGATTATTTGTAAAATGCAAGTAATGGAGCTCTGTTTATATTTAGCTTTGAAGTTTTAGTTTCTATTTCAGATCTGTGAAAAACTTACAGTTTAACTAACTGTTTAAAAGCCAGTTTAACTTTTTCCATTGTATTATCCAGCTCAAGAAGAGATACTACTTTTCCTGAGAGTCTTTATCTTTCTGATGGAATGGTGTTACTTTCCACAGAATTTATACTCCAAAATGAAAGAAAAACAGAGATGCAGCTGAAAAATAATTTCATCTATATGCTGCCTGTTATCCTTTGTCTCTGTTAGAGATGAGTTTAAAAGAGTTTAATAAAGCATAAGTATCAGGTAAAAGAAGCTTTTGGCTTTCAATGAGCTTAGCTTAGAACCAGCAATATTACTTGTCTGGTGCAGGAGATGGACAAGTTCAGGCAGAGCTGTAACAAGTGCCCTGCAGGTGTCAGAGTTGTGATTTAGAGCAGAACTTGCCTTTCATGTCCAGTAGCACCTCCTGTGTCCCAGCTGTGCCCAGCTCTCATCCCAGCTATGAGACAAAGTAAAGATCACAGCAGACACTTGTCTACATTTTAACTCAATGGCTTTCTTCAGGACAGAACTTCAGCCCTCCTCAATGGGAAAGTAAAGCTCTAGGCTGTTTTGCCAGAGTTGTGAAAAAATGGAAATAAGCCAGGGTTTTTTTCAGTGATTCTCAGTTTCACTTTCCATAGGCACAACGTTTATACAAAAAAAGAATATTCTTAACAAAGTCTGAAACAAACTACAGCAACCCTTTGAGCAAGTAGCAGGGCCAGCCACAAAACAAAATCACAAAAAATTCTCTAAAATTTCACCCACATTTAGACATCATCCCACTAATATTTGAAGCAACTCAAATCCAGATACTGACACATTGCAATTACAAATATGTACAAAAAGCAAGATAAGATGAATTTACCATGAAAAAAAGCATGCATTCAAGGGTTGAAGAAAAACTGACCTTAAGGGACCAGACAGCTCCTGCTCTTTCACTCTGGATTCAGTACCAAAAAATGATGAGAACTGCCAGCCCTGTCCAGGGCTAAGAGAAAGTGACAGCAGAAAGGAGGAAATAAGAAAGACCAGAACACTCAGAGGGGGAATTCCAAAGAGGAAAACTAAGAGGAACCTCCCTTCTAGCAGCCCCAGTATAACAAGCAATGATACCTTCACTGGTCATTTGTTGCTTGATCTTGTCACTAATTAGGAAAAGATCAATTTATTTCGTTGGAAACCAGAACTGGATGAGAGCTGGCAGTAACAATTGTCATTGCTCCCCAAATTCTTCCTCTCCTTTTCCATTCCAGTTCAGATCTGTCCCAAAGCCATGCTATTTAACAGTCCATCAGTAAGAATAAAGGCAGCAGCATGTGGGCACTTACCTCGCAGCTCCACTTGGTGCATCAGAAGTGAAAGTATGTCTCTCAAACGTTCACAGACTCTGTCTACACAAAGTAAGTTTTGCATCTCATGCAAGGTCTCTTGCCATTGGCCCAAAATGACAAGTAGGATGTTCTATAAAACAGGAGCTTGCTTGGCTTGCACATGGTGTTCACAGTTTGCTTGTAGCAGCATCCGACAGAATGTTTGCTCATCTAATCATCACTTACCTTGCCATGCCTACCTGGTGTTAAGACAAACAACCTTTTGAAAACCAAGTTCATTCATGAGCTTCCTCTCATGATGCCTATAGCTGCTTTTGTGATGATCTGCAAGCTTATTTGCTTAGTTTTCTATTTTTAATCATGCATAGACCTACACAAATTAGAAATAAATTTTAAAGGAGACTGTACTCCAGAGTGAACAGATATTTTTTGTACTATTATTCCACTGGCTATAGCTTTTAAGAAAAGTTCCACCAGAGTCTGAAGGGGAAAGGCAATAGGATTTGATGAACACAATGACATCCAGACTCCCTACTTCAGACTGCAAGGTTTTTATCAGCTGCCAGTAAGAAATGGTTCCTGCACAAGACAGCAGCACCTATAAGCAAAGCAGCTGCTGACCTGTATAAGAATTTTCTCTTTGCAGAGGAGATCCACTCCTACCAGGTTCCATGGGAATATGCTCACTGAGAAGACACAAAGCTGTTTCCTCCCTGGGAGCAGCTGATCTCTCTGCAGCCCTTACAGACAGCCTGATCTGTGCTGCAGGACATCAGCCTCTTCAGGCTCTCCCACACCCAGGCTGTATTGGAACTCTGTGCACTTCTGAAGAACTCTGTGCACTTCTGAAGAACATCTCAGAATAGCAGCACTATGTTACTAACAGCACAGAAAATAATAAAGGCTGCACAAATACAGATTCTGTATTTTAGTGGTCTGTTTTGATAGTAGACAATAAAAGAATCACTGCATAAGAAATCTGTACAAAATTTCACATGGCTATTTGTTAGCTCTATTCCAATGTGCAGCACAACCCCTCAGGTGATAAACTCCTTCAGCAGCCCTGCAGGGAGATCTCTAGCAGCTTCTGAGGCTGAAATCCATGAGGCTATCCCTATCAACATCAAGAACAAAAGTTTGGGGAACAAGAGTTCAGCTTATTACTGTGATTATTACTGTGATTCCAGTTCATGACTGCAGCAAAGACTGGCTGTCCACTTTTTGTACAACACCCATGGGTGCTTGGAAAGAAAGAAATTGCTGGAGCAAATCATAGCTCATCTAGTGGAGTAGTCTATAAAGGTGGTCTTTGGGAGAAAAGCAGACTGGAAAAGAAGAGGCTGTGAGACAGCTGAGAACTGCCTAAGCTTTTCAGGTGACCACCAGCTTCTGCTTTGATGCTGACTGGGACACTAGCCTACTGCCAAAGGAGGAGACAGAACATGCTCAGTAGTATTGGAAGCACCAGCATAGGTGATACCAGGCCACATTCTATGGTTTTCTACATTTAAAATATGAATTCCTGGCCTTAATTTGAATGTGTGTAATGATAGAAGTCAGTATTTTGCCCTCATGTGAATTATCTTAATTTGTATCCAGAGGATTTCCTTCTGTATTTTCATCCATGCCTTTGTTGTCCCAAAATGTTCTTTTCATCTGGTGTTAGTGAGGCCAATCCCCATACAGAGTCAAGGTATTTGGTTTATTTACAGTTCTGCACAGAAAGGGAGGCTGGGTGGCAAATTCACAAAACCAGCACCACAGCTATTAGAACTTTTCATTATTAATATGTTTTGGCAAACAAAGGTGTGAATATTCATTGGCTACAAGTTACATAGGTTTCTTATTAATTTGTATTCCATCTTCTATTAGTTAAAAGATTCCCTCACTTCTCACACTAATTATTCTGTATGCTCAGTCTTTCTGTCCTTTTGAGTCTTGCTCCCTCAGCTCTCTGAGAATGTTTGCCCAAGGTCCAGTGAAATTCTGAATGATCACAAATATTTGAAGCCATAATCTGTCCTTGCATCTACTAGATTGGAAATTCTGAACCTTTTGAATGCCTAACTTCACCTACAAAAATTACCTTCTGAGGAAGCTGCAGGTGTGACCAGCAGCATTGCAGAGTGTTATCTTGGTGTGTCTCACCTGCAGTGTACATGCTGCATTACTGAGGCTCCTCATAGCATTTGGGAAGAAATATGGTAGGTAATACTAGAAATGTAGGTGTGGATGGATGGTGGAGGACTTTGAAGTAAAGCTAGTTTCTGAGGTCAGCAAGCAAGGAAAAGGTTTGATCAGACAGCTTTTAAAAAAAGCTCTAGAGAAAAAACCCACCCTTGCAATCTAAAAGACTGAGCCTTTATGTTCAAAACAGGTTCCAAAATGTCACAGCTTTACTTACCTACCTGACTTATGAAGTCAGTTTCATAATAGACGTAGAAAGGTTTGCATTAAGAGCTGCAAGCCTTGGTGGAGTTGCTGAGAAAATCCTGTGTGAGTGTGTATGTGTGATGGAAGGCACAACATTGATATCCAAAGGCTCCTGAGACTCACCCAAAGATGTTCCTGCAGTTCTGCTCTGCACAGTGCAGGAACGGGCTGCTGCTCATTCACTGAGGGCCATGTTCTCTAAAGCTCATGGACATTGCTGCAAAGTCCCTGTGGATCTCAATACTGCATTATGAATATTGTGCTTCCTTGAAAATTCCTTTCATGCTGGCTCTGTATCTGAGCTCTGGTTTTTCAGTCAGCTACAGTCTTTGGCTTCTCTGGCCAAAAATTGGTTTCCACAGCAGAATTTTTGTTCAGGATTCCTTCTGTCCAGGGTGAATAGCTTTGAGGTACTGCTGGCTGAACAATTTCTCATAGACTGAAAATTTAACAAATGTCCCTATTTTCTGATTATAATGATTCAACTGCACAATACATCAGCAGTTCACTACTCTGCTTTTCCAGATGACTTCCCTTCCTGTTCTATGGATTCTCTTTAACTCACATGCAGCTTTTGAAGATATTTCACAGATATTTCACAGCAAGTATCTCTCTTAGGGATTGTCATGGTGTTCTCAAAATCCAAAAGAAAATACATATCTTAGCTATGAAAATGTCTTAGCTATTGCTAAGCAATAGCTACATAAGAAACACCAAACAGTAAAAATGTATGGCCCGACTTAGTTCTCTTTTTCACACACATTGTTTGTGCTGTGACACATTATAAAGAGGAAAATGAGTTGAAAAGGAGAACTTGTGCTTTTGATTTCTCTGCATTGAAGGGAAGTATCACTTCTAAGTAAATACGGTGCTGTGCAAAGTGTACAGCTAATTTTGGGACCCAGATTATATTAGTAAAATGTCAGTAATTAATGTCACTATTTTTCCCAGGGGCAGTGAGGTAGATGACAGTGTACCAATGTAGGCCACATTATGTCCTTCAGCACGTGGCATTTGGGTATGTCATAAACCACGGTGGATTTTGGTGTCAAGACAGTAAGAAAATTTTTTTTTCTACAAATGCAAAAACAAAACCAGAAATAGAAATCACATTTAATTATTGCAAATTAGGACTGTAGCAGCAGAACTTGAACCAAAACTTAAGCCTCTCTAGTCCCCTTTCCCTTATTTTGGCCTCAGTTACAAAATAATCAGCTTTGGGTTCAAAGGCAGAGTAGTTTTGGCACGTTATTGCTTGGTTTGTCTATAGCACAGCAAAAGCCAGGGACAGCTCTATAGAAACAAGGCTACATCCTTGTTATGATCTTACAGCTCTTGTTGGAAAACCTTCAGGAATACTTAGAACACATGGGAAGAGTAAAACAAGAACAAACTTGAAATCTTTATATCTTAACACCATTCAAAGTCCATCTTCCTTTTGATCTGTCTCCAATCTAGATATAACAGAGAAAACAATCCATTGTTTCAGTTGAAAAGCATCTAGTCTCCTGGTCATGATGAGCACTGCCTGGGAATATTTGAAGGTGGAAATTGCTTAAGGGGTGAAACTTGCAGAAAATCTGCTTTTCTCATGTTTAAGTGGCAATCATGATGATGTGCTACAAGCTGTTTGCTCAGTTGCTTGTCTGCTTCTGGAGGGAACTATCCTACAGAAGGAGCTCTTTCTCCACAAGCAGCCTACCATTCTCCCTTTGGTGTATCCCCTCACAGCCAGGCATACATGGCCTGGAGCTCTGAGCAAGCATTTCCACCACAGCTGGCACCTGCCAGGCCTGCAGATGGAGGAGAAGACATTGAGAAAACCTCTTATGTCTCCCCTTGGCTTTCAAGTAGTCTGTGAACACCACAAATGCACAGATCTCTTAGCATTAGTGTTGGAACAGGCAGTGCACAACAGTATTCATCTTTTTGACAGAAGAACTTTTCATTTATCTGTAGCTAAGAACAATTTTAAAAAAAAGGAAAAAAAAAAGAAATTTGTATATTTCCTTTCACCACCACTGGCATTCATATAAGTAGTCCAGTACACTGGTACACTGGAGCATGTGACATAAACCCCCTGTTATTTCCCTTACACTGAAATAAAATAGAACAAGAATGGGAAACAGCATACAAAAGCAAGCTCCAGCTAACAAGGAAAAGGATGCTTGCAAAAAACCACAGCTTGTTTCAAGTTTCAGATTGAAGCAAAAAAACTGGGCAAAAATAATAAAATGACAGTTGAAGAAACCACATATTTTAGGGGCTTCCCTAGAGCATTTTTGATCTTTGTCAACTAAAACACACACCAGACACAAAAGTTTTCAGGATCCACACCAGTCACAGCAGCTCTGCCCTCAGTCAGTTGAATGAAGGAGCACTTACCATGACTCCCATTGCAGTGGTTGTGCTGTTACTGTAACTGCACACAGTGACTGTGGTATCACAGAAAGGTCACACCATCTTCTTTTTTAGGAGCTTCAGGTCCATGTTGCCACAGTTCTGCAGTGTGGTCTCTGGGCTGCTCTGACATGGAGAAGGAGAGCTCTCCCACCCTTCAGCTGAAGCTGCTCTGCCCTGCTTGAAGGATGAAAATCAGACAGTGCATTCCCTGAGAAACCAACAGGTTTGGGTTCTTGCCCTTCATCCAAGCTTTATTTCAGTATTTTTAATTGGTGATTATTTATAGATTTTAAAGGTGTGTGCCTCATGAATTCAGGCCCAGTCACAGGAGAAACAGCCTCCAGTAAGAAGTCAGGCAGAACAGTTTTCATGGGAACAGCTGTGGAGATGTCCAGCACAGCCTGGAACTTCCTCCTCTTTGAGGCTGGGAGGTTGAGGCTTGTCACCTTTCAGGCCATAGAGGAAACTGTGGTCTCTTAAATCATGGCCTTGGGTGTAAGAGGGGGTCATGGGCCACAGACATGAGCCTTGCTTTCAGTTTTGCCAAAAGATCAGGCCCCTGCCTCTAGGAGAGGTTCAGAGTTATGTCCAGCAGCACCTGGTGCATCTTGTAAAGAACAACCAGTCAGTGTGGCAGATCCCATCCAAAGCACTCAGTGTCCCTACAGCTTATCTGGGGGACCTACAGACCAATCCAGAGCACCTCCTCCTCTCTGTACCATTCAAACCTACAGAAATAGTATGGATTTTGTGAATTTTAATACCTCAAATAACCCCTCAAGTTCTCCATGTACTGAGGAGTACAAGGAATACCAGGAAGCTGAAGCTATTTGGTGAACTAGAAAAAGAAGTATTAATAAATTAGGAAATATACTATTAAACAATAATGCTATAGAAGTAGGCATCACAGGCTGCTTCAGAAAAATGCACAAGCTCACAGAAAAATTCACAGAATTAACAATGGTAAGTACAGGTTTTTCATTTCATTGCATCACCAGATTAGAAACCCTTTCTTACTTTGTGTTTTGTCTATATTTTCTTTGAAGCACCAACGAACCTTTTAAGTGTATCTCTGATGAATAAAAGTGAGGTAAAAGTTATTACTGGATTAACAACATTTTCCAACATTCAGGGGAATAGAACACTAAACTACAAACTCCATTGAAAGGCCTAAACCAGAGCAAAACCAATCAAGTTATTCACAATATCCTTAGGCAGTTTACAGGGGAAGTCCCTGATAAGTCTCTGCAAGATTCCAGGGAGTGTTCCAAGGAGAAGGAGAAATCAGCTGACTTCCCGGTAATGGGGTGAATAAAACACCATATTAATCTCAGAGGAAGCTCTATTTATTGTTGAATCAGAGAATGGGAGAGATTGTTCAGATATTCATATCAAGACTCTGATAGTGTTCTAAAATAGAAATGTCACTATTTATTGTGGGGAGGGAATTCCCTGTAAGGTAACGGCACGGACACAGCAGCATGTGATGTATTTTTGAACTATTTTATGCTATATAATTCTATCAGCAATTAAGTGAAATCTTAATATATTTCATAAATGGTCTAGGTTTTCCTGTGCAAAAACCCGAAAACCAAACTAAATTCAGTGTAATGATTTCTTCATCTGGGGCTGCTGAAGCAGTATTTGAGGACTTACATCATCTTTAGGGTGTTGCTAATTTTTCCAATGTTCAAACAATTTGTAGTTAAGCTACAACTCAGAAAAAGTGTTGGAAATAGGACAGTTTGTTCTGTAAAATCCTAAAAAACACTGGAATCTTCTAATGAAGTTTCACTTGGATGCATTAATTTTAAAACAAGGAAAAATTCTTTTCTAGCAAACCCCAAAGAAAGAAATTAATTTGACCAATGATTCCTCTAGAGACCAAGGATTCTTTCTAGCCCTCAATTTGCTCTAAAAGAAAATGATGAGCCATACAATACCTTGAATAATCACACAGCACAATTTCATATAACTGCTTAGAGAATTTACCAAAACTATTTGCATGGTACAGCGAGACTCCTGTGGGATTATCTAATAGAGTTTGTTAGGAAAACAGATAATCCCTACAAGTGAGCCAGGGGAGATAGGCACTGGAAGGAGGGAAAACTAAGGAAACATTTATCTGTTTTAAAATCAAAACACACATCACAGGTTTTGCTTTTTTCCCAGTTATTTCATCACTCATGAAATCAGTGTAGGAAATCAGACACCTAATGCTGTGACAGGCTCTTTGTCCCTTCTCCCACAGAGGTGCTGTTTTCCATGATAAGGGACACAGGACACAGTTATTTTCTGGTGCCTTAGAATGAAAATGCAATGGCTTGGACAATACAGCAACATCACAGAATTACTAAATTCAAAGGATCAGATTTGCTGGCAGAACTGCCCTGAGAGGTGCAAGAGGAGCTGCTGCAGGAGCTGAGGTCAGTGATCTGGCAGCAGGAGGATGCGAGACCTCCCAGCACTGCTGAGGCTTCTGTCAGTGACTTCTGGGAGCTGCTTCTGAGTCAGAAGCCAGCTCTCTTTGAGTTACTGTTAATTCATGGCTTGGAAGCAGAAGTGCAGTTGATACAGGAAATGAAGTCAGGGTCAGCCTCAGGTATGCACAGACTTAATTCTATCTCATGAGAGCTCTCAAAGAGAGCTCTCTCTTTATATCTCCTTGCAGAGTGAAAGCCCACTTCAGTATTTTAATATTGTAGGCTATCATGAGCCATCCCATCAAATTGCAGGTGCCTATTCAGTCTTTAGTGGCAGTCTACTGTACTTACTAGCACACTGTACAAGTGGTTTTAACACTACCAAGGCCAAAATATGACAATCAAAATATTAACATCATTAGTCATTAAGTACACCTTTCCTGCCTTACAATTATAATCCTACTAAGAACAATGTATCAGTTTTTCTTACCTATTAGGTATTGCTTTGTTCCAGTAAGTCTTGTGCAAAGCTGCTTTCCAGTTGATATTTTTGAAAAGTTCACCTCAGTAGCTTCTGTACTTACTCAAGAACCTGGTTTAGTTAGATGTTTTAGAAAAGACTAGGAAGTTGTTATTTTGCAGGCTTATTTAATGCTAGTAGCTAGTCAGATCTACATGCAGCTGGGATTAATCATCTTCCTTAATCCTCCACTTCATACTAAGCTGTCCAGACTATTTTCCCCCATTACTGTGAAACCCTTACCCCTGAAGTTTGGTTGTCTTGTTTCACTTCTTTATCTCTGCTGCATAATCCACGTGCATTTTAAATTAAGGCATGAAAAAAAATTTATCACGGGACCATAGAATATCCTGAGTTAGAAGGGACCCACAAGGATCATCGAGTCCAACTCTTGGCCCTGCACAGGACAGCCCAAGGTCACATCCTGAGAGTTTTGTCCAAGCACTTGAGCTGTCAGGCTTGGTGCTGTGACCACTGCCCTGGGGAGCCAGTTCAGTGCCCAACCACCCTATGCAGGAAGAACCTTTCCCTAATATCCAACTTAAATCTCCCCTGACACAACTCCACACCATTCGCTTGGGTCCTGTCACTGATAACCACAGAGAAGGGCTCAGTGTCTGCCCGTCTACTTCCCCTTGCGAGGATGTTGAAGACCAACCACACTGTGGTGTTCCCTCAGCCTCCTCCAGGCTGAACGAGCCGAGAGACCTCAGCCGCCCTCAGAGGCCGCGTTACCTGCACTGAGCCAGGGGCACACGCACCTGCTGTGGAGCCACCCTGCCCTCAGAGCTGGCCCGCACACGGGCACAGGGCCGTGGGCAGCGGGGACAGCACCGGCCGGCGGGGGGTGTGCGCCAAACGTGACACGCAGCTGTGCTCTCATATTTATACACCTTCATTCACCTTTCCCTCCACTCCTTCCTTTCAGGGCTTGTACTCAGCATGAGACCCCAGCGGCCCTGACCCGGCCGGTGCGTGTGGCGAGCCCGCGGGGCGGACAGCTGATCGCGCTGAGGGCCGGGGGCGGCCGGCCGGGGCTCCCGGGGCCCCTCAGCTGCTAAAGCCCGCCCGGCCGGAGCTCCCGGGGTCCCTCACGCAGCTAAAGCCCGCCCGGCCGGGGTTCCGGGGGTCCCTCAGGCTGCTAAAGCCCGCCCGGCCGGGGTTCCGGGGGTCTCTCAGGCTGCTAAAGCCCGCCCGGCCGCTCTGGCCCCGGCCACAGGCACCCCGAGGCAGGGCCGCAGGGAGGAGCGCGTGTCCCGGGGGTCTCCCGGGCAGTGCCCGGTGAGGCGCAGCCGCCGCGGGCTGTGGCGAGGGGCAGCCCCGCTCCAGGCGCGCAGGGCCGGCCGGAGCCCGGCCCCTTTTCCCGGGGCCAGCTGCGGGCCTGGAGCCGCGGGCCGGGATGAAGCAGGTAGGGGCGGTAGGGGCGGCGGGCGCTGCGGGCGGGGCGCGGCTCCCCCGGGCCCTGCGCGCTGACGGGCTCCCGCCGCAGGCGCTGGTGGACGACACCGAGGATGTGTCCCTGGATTTCGGGAGCGAGGAGGAGCTGGCGCTGCGGAAAGCGCGGATCAGGTAACGGCGCGGAGGCCGCAGCATCGCGGCGCCCGGGCCCGGGCGGTCCTGGCTGTTCCGGTGTACAGAAAACTCCATTTAAACACTTCATTCCCATTTTTTACAGGGAGGGTGGTCGAGCGCTGGAACAGGCTGCCCGGCGAGGCTGGGGGGCCTCTGTCCGGGAGATGCTCGGGCTGGAGCGGGCGGGCCCCGCTGCCCGGCACCACCCGGTCACTGGGAATGAAAACCTGACACACCCAACATCCCAAACCCCAAGCAAACAGTGCTTTAGTTAGAGCTGGAGCCGGGCTCAGCTTCGCTCAGCTCCAGCAAAGCCCGCTGTGCAGCAGTGCTCAGGCACTGCTGTGGGCACCTGGCTGAACAGCCGGATAGCTGCAATAAAATTGTCATGATTTCGTACCACGGGATGTGATGCTGTGTGGAACATAAAATATCTTATGCTTGTAGACATTACCTGAGAAAACCCAACCCCTTAACCCATCTCATGTGTCAGGCTGTTTGGGTTCCTCACCAGAGGTGTCACCCTGCAGCTCTGGCCGCACAGAGGTCCTGGGTGACACAGCTGTTCAGTCAGTGGCTTTTGAAGAATCTCCAATCAAAGACTGTGAAAAGAAGAGTTTTATGTCAAAAGGAATTAGGCATGCACTGATCAATAATGTATATAATCCGCTTTGATTTAGATTGCTTTCTCTGCCTTGCCCCAATTTAGTCTGGTCCATTCCAATGATAATATTTCCTGTAGGTGTAAAGAAAGAAATACAATAGATGTTAAACCTGACACAACATTATCTGAGATAAAAAGCAATCATGTAGCTTTATAATATAATTACTTTTACAAGTGTCTGGTGAAGCAGTGCTTCACACCTCATCACTACTTGAGTCAGCCCTGACATAAGATTAACCTTCCCAGAATTGCCTTGGTTTTACACCTTAGCAATAGCACACATTTTAAATGAAGGTTTGTATTTTGGTTAGTCTTGGAGAACATAGCTTCAAGGATTCAACTAAGCTGGGAAGTACAGCTTAGAAGTACCTTGATCACATGAGCCACAGGTTCTGAAGGACCAGACTACATTTAGCATGAAGTGAAACCACCCTGGAATATTTGTAGGAGGTCACAGCACGCAGCACTTTAGAGGTCTTAGAGATTATTCCTGATTGATGCTACTCAGCAGTACAGCACAGGTAAAGTATCTGCAAACTGTACTGTTCTGTGATCCACTTTGTGTAGACAGTGGCTTCATTAGAGACAGCTCTTCTTTCTGGCCCTCAAGACAATATTAAAAGATGATGTAGTATTGAAAATTCATCTGCTATAGAATGCAGAATTGAAACTGCTTGCACTGCTCACATGTTTGTTTTTATGTTTCTGAAGAATCTTGTGCAAATGAGTCTGAAAGTCACCTAGGTGCTGCAAAATTTTGTTATGTTGGAGGGCATAACAAGGTGTTCTAGTCATTTGTCTTTATTCCAATTTCATATATCTTGAACTTGGTTATAATTAGCATAGGCTATGACAAATTGTGCTTTTGTGATTCTCTGAGGTATATGCAAAAGGGCTTCTTAAAAGCAAAAGGTTAGTGGCTACTTTCCTAAGAAATTGGGAAAAGATAAGTTCTGGAAATTGGGTAATTCTTCCTCTTTGCTAAGAAATTGGAAAAAGATTGCAGTACCAGGACTTTTGATCTGGAAGTAGGGAGCATATGATTGCTTCTTTTACAAATCACCCAGGAAACACAGTGATCAAGGAGAAAAGAGAGCTCATTTATTCATAATTTGCCTCAATACATTTTGAAGTATCAGACAGGAGAAAAAAACCAAAAAAGCCAGCATGTAGAGTTTTCTGTGGTGCTTCTGAGCAGGCACCTGGAATGATTCACCTGTAGTTCACTGGCACAGCTTAGGCCTGACCCCATTTTGTTTCTTTAACATGGGATGCAACGAAATTGATTACAGCTCCTTCCTGTCCTAACAGGCATCATGCTCCCAAACTGAACAGAGGTTATTATAACAAGGTAAATGGCAATCACTGAGCCTGGAGGCTCCAGCTGAGCATCACATGGATGTTTAGGTGCAACAGGAAAACAAGAAGGCCAAGCAAGTGGGTTCCTGACCTTTCAGGAGCAAATTTATGCCAAGTTTAGCCATTGTAGAGTTGCCATTTCCTTTATCCTTTCCAGAGTCTCAGTAAGTGCTGAGCACTGTAATAAATGACAGCTCCTTGCTCATGGGTTTTGTTTTGTTTGTTTTTAGTAAATACCCTTCAATGTTTGACATTGGAACAAATTCAGCATCCAAACAGTAATCCTGTTGTAATCCAGTCATACTGCTGAATCTGCCTTCCAAAATGAAACATGAATTCCCCAAAGTCACTGCCACGTCTGAAGCACTGATCCATGAGAAAAGCTCAGGCAACCCTGGTGTGCTTTGGGGTTGTGATCTGTGAAAGCTGCTCTGGACACAAGGGCACCATTCCATCACTGACTCTTGCACCTTCCTGACCAAGATCAAGGCTGGAACAGCAAGGCCCTGTCTGTCTGAGCCAGTTCACAATCCCCACTCCACCCACCAGGCTGCTTATGCCAGAAAAAGCCCCTTTGCTTAAAATGTCACATGTTCAGTTCTAAGTCAGAAGAAGTTTTTGGAAAGTTTGAAGTTCACATGGGCATGACCAGGAGTAAATATAAACTTCACCTGTGCATCATCCTTCCCTCCCCAGTCATATGTGTAGTACAACAAACACAGAATTACCACTGCAGAAAGATAAACACCAGAACAGTGTAACAGCTATAGAGAAATAATAAAACAAAAAGGATATTAAAGTTATAAAAGTTATTATTCTTATATAGCTATAATTTAAGTTTATAGTAAGCAATTGTGTATATATTACATGTCTCATTTTATTAAACACAATAACAGAATAACATTTAATAGTTAAATAGTTGATTACACCCTAGGCCATACTTTTCTTAATTGGCTATTCTATTGTTAATTGGTCACAGAGGCATAGGAGCTTAAGGAGACAACAGTTGACTTAAATATCTTACTCAGATATTTTATTCTCTAAGCTTCAAGGAAGAAGTTATTTAAACTGCAAGAGCCTGTAGTTAATTCTCACTTTCAACTAATTAACACAAACAATTGCACAGAGTAAAATTTTTACTTGGCATATTACCCTGAAAATTGTGCTGTGCTCATTACAGCAGTCTCCAGCCCCCACCCTACCATGCAGGCCAGTATTCCATGTCACATACTTCCTTCTTTCATTGAAATTTCTCTTTATTTTGTTACAGTCAAAAATTTGTTCAATGAGCAAAGTGTAAATACTAGTGAAATTAATAAGCAGCAATTCAGAACTGTTAGATTCCCAAATCATTCTGCCTAAAAGGAAGTGCTGGGTTTAGACATTAAATATGAAAGTTCATTTTGTCTTATAGCAAACAGCTACAATTTTTTTAGAGTTAATGTTTTGTTTTCAAAGCTGTTCTGAAAGGCATAAGACCTCTCTCAATTCTTTTGTGCTTTGCAATGTTGATTCATTTAATGAAACAACAAGGATTTTATGGTACTGAGTTGCACACAGCAACTAAATTCCTTCACACAGGACCAAAAAATCTGGTGAAAGGCTCCCTATTTTGTTCTGTGAGAAAGTTTTGACAGGAACACCACATTTGTATTTTAGATTTAGATTGAAGCTTGGCTATTGAAAATACCATTGTTTGCTAATGAAGATATAGACCAACACTGAAATAATAGCAGCTGCAAACCAAAATACCATTATAAACTTGAAATAGCTGTGCTGTGCTACATTGTCAGCCAGCATTGTAACATTCCCTCCTGTCCCATAACCTCATTTATGCTCTGGCTTTCTTCTAGGCACCCACTGGCCACCTTTTTCCACCTGTTTTTCCGAGTGAGTGCTATTGTTACCTACTTGTTCTGTGACTGGTTCAGCAACAGCTTTGTTGCCTGTTTTGTCACTATTCTCCTCCTTCTATCCTTTGACTTTTGGTCTGTCAAGGTAAGATGACCCTGAATAGTAACTCCCTTGGGAATTACTATTATTTTATTTTGTCATTAATTAAAACAAAAAAATTGAACTATGTATAATGACAGAAGTGACAACAATATTGCAATCTGTTGATTTATTCAATGTCTAGCCCATTTTAATGAAGATGTTCACATATGTTAGTTATTTAGCACCATGTTTTTTATGGCTGACTACTAAGCTCTACTAATATGGTGAGAAAATTGCTTTGCCATAAGAAATTTGTTTGTATGCTTCCCCTCATAAAAAAATAAATTAAAATATTAAAGTAATGCTGGCTTTCAGCAATGGATGCCCAAGAATGTCAGGATCTACATCCTTGTGCCCAGACTGCACAGCAGGGGCTGCAGAAGTCTCCTGACAGCCCAGCTGTAGCTGTGGTGCCCTAATCCCATGCACCCCAGGATCCAGGGGTTCCACGTGTTGAGCAAGGCTTTTGTTTTGTAGAAGTGAAGCATTGATGCACCTCCAGTATTCTGAAAGCTTCTGGTTCAGCCAGGTGCTGAAATATTTTCTTGGTTTGTTTCCCTGATCCTACACAGCTGCTTTGCCTGTCATTAATCTCCCATTTTCCAGTGTGTTTCTGTTATTATATTCCTCTTTTACGGAAGAAATTTGTTTATTGGGTGCTTGTCCAACTAATTGACTTAGAAAACATACAACCTATAATTTCTTGTCTAAGTAAGTGCTATTGTGTTTATTTTCATATTGAAAGAGAAGAGGCCTCTAAATTTGTAACTTCACCCATCGTTAATGGCTGTTGTACTCAAGCTGGAACAGCTTTTAGAAGATATTTTTGTATTAGATAAAAGATGATTTTTGAACATGCTTGTCTTTTAAATGTTTTTCTATTTTTAACTGTTAAACTGACAAGTGACTTGTGCTACTGATTAATGCAAATAATGGTTTCATCACTAGAATGTGACAGGAAGACTCTTGGTTGGTTTGCGTTGGTGGAACCAGATTGATGAAGATGGAAAAAGTCACTGGGTGTTTGAAGCAAAAAGGGTAAATATATTAATAGAAGCAGGCACAAGGCAAACAGAATCCATAGGAAATTTGTAAAGCTGATACCAAGTCAAACAAAGTAACAAATAGAACACCTTTGTAACAGTTACTTTTTATCCAGCTTCCATAGAAAACAATGTCAGTATTCAGGTGCAAGCACTGTGTTGTCACATCCTGGAAGCATTCAGGACAAAACAGGTCTCACAACATTGTCAGCATATGGATCAGCAGAATAAATATTCATAGCATGGTGCTATAGGTATGAAATGTTTCTGGTAGTTCTATTTTATTTTCTAGTGAGAATATCTTGTAATAAGCACCTCTTTCCATAGATAATCCCAACACAGAATCCTCTTGTGGAAAGCAATGCTGAATAGTCCAGATTCAGTATTTTGAAGTTAATATTTTATTCACCTTCATGGAATATGGTGGGAAAGAGAATCTGCATCACAGAGCATTCTGATACTGCCAATGCCCCCCAAACACACTGAGGGAGGGGAAAAAAAAAGCAAAATAGATTGGCATTGGCATCACTGCCAGAGTCAAGACTCAGGGGTTTGCTCTCACTTGCTGACATTCTCTCTGCAGCCCCACTGAGCCTGGCAGAGCAGCACCCGGGGCTGCTCACAGGGACATTGTCTGCAGCCCTCCAGCTGTGTCCCCAGCCCGGGACACAGTGCGGCTGCTGTCCCTGTGTGTGGCACCACAGTGCCCTCTGCATGCTCTGCAGTGCCCCCTGCACCCTCTGCAGACCCCTCTGCATCCTCTGCAGTGCCCCCTGCACCCTCTGCAGTGCCCCCTGCAGTGCCCTCTGCAGTGCCCCCTGCACCCTCTGCAGACCCCTCTGCACCCTCTGCAGTGCCCCCTGCAGTGCCCTCTGCAGACCCCCCTGCAGCCTCTGCAGTGCCCCCTGCACGCTCTGCAGTGCCCCCTGCAGTGCCCTCTGCAGACCCCCCTGCAGCCTCTGCAGTGCCCTCTGCACGCTCTGCAGTGCCCCCTGCACCCTCTGCAGTGCCCTCTGCAGTGCCCCCTGCACCCTCTGCAGTGCCCTCTGCAGTGCCCTCTGCACGCTCTGCAGTGCCCCCTGCAGCCTTGGCCGTGGCTCCGGGGTGCCCCGAGCACAGAACGCTAATTAATTAATGTGCTTCCTGTGAAACTGAGCGAGGCCTGAAGACAGAATAGAGGAAACCCTGCAGGACAGAATACATGGAAAATTCAATATACTGAAAACTAACTAAAAATGCTTTTCAGAGTGGAAGAGTCCAGAGGGCTTTCTTTTCCAGTTGTGATGCTTCTGTTTCAAGTGAAGCTGGCACTAGTGGTCATCAATTGGTCTGAGGGTTGGAGTGAGATTTTGAATTTTGGAAAGATCAGAGCCTTCTGAACAATTCTCTTACTTTAAGGGTTTTTTTTGTTCTTTCTTAAGTGCGATGAGCCCTTCAGTGTAGATAGAGACATGTGAGTTGTGCTGACCTGAAGGAATCAGTAAGCAGGGCTTTGCAGCCTGCTCTGCCTGAAGAACAGACAAAGCACAGGCCATAAGGCTGCCTCTTGCAGCTACAGTGTGCCCAACTCCAGCATGACACAAGAGGCATTTTCAAAGCCATGTTTCTTAATTCATGGAATGTCAGCAGAGTTCAGAAGCAAAACCAAGTATTTATATAATAGGAATATATAATAGTTTATATAACAGGAAAATAAGCTTCATGCAAGATATAAATTAAGATACAGCATCTTTTTATGAAAATGTATAGAAATGTGCACTTTTATAAGAATTCCACTCTGAACTAGAACCATCTGATAAATCCCTGTGGATGAAAATGCTGTGTACAGTAGGGCATCAGGAAGGAACTGGGCATGAGCTACTGCTCTTCTTAGTTAATATTCTTCTGTGCATATAAGTGAAATCTTCCTCTTCTGTTAATTTGTCATTTATTGTGGGTTTTGACTTTGTGACTAATAGTCTCAATTTTTTCTTCCAGGTGCCTACAATAGCTGCCTCAACTGAAGCTGAAGCCCGAATCTTCTGGCTCGGTCTCATCATCTGCCCAGTGATTTGGACAATGTTTTTCTTTAGCACCTTGTTCTCCTTGAAGCTGAAATGGCTGGTGAGTCGGGGTACTGAAAACAATCCTGGTAGAGGGAAAACCCAGATCTGTTAGTTTTGAACCAGATCTTTCAACAGTAGAAAAATTTCACCAGCAGCTTCAAAGAATCCCGAGGAGTTTTCTGCTGTCAAGGCTTGCACTCTGGAATGGATTGGTCATTTTTTAGCTGTACTTCCACTGGGTTATCAGATGTCAACTCCTTCCTCTAAAGAACCTCAAGTGGTGGGCAAAATTATGAGCTTCTGTTTAACTGTAGCAACTTACTCTGCTCCAACTTATTTCATATTCAAATAAAACTAACAGGAGAGGACAAAAAATGAACCAGTGATGTTTTCAGGGTTTTGGGTCTCCTAGGAACTTAAATGTACTTTTAAAAGTGAGGAATTTAAATCTCTTGTATCATTCCCTTTTGAAAGAACCAGCATCATTAGCTCATAAAACCTTGATAAACTGAGCTATAAGTAAGTATTTAATGATTGCTCTACTTAGAAGTCATCTACTTAAAAAAAAACCCAACACTTTTTTTCTAAATACGAGAGGAAATTTACCCCATATATTGCATTATATTAAGATATTTTTGTCTTTGAAATCTTCACATTTTGCCCTGTAAACATTAAATGCTTGGCTAATTGCCACACTATTCATTCTGTCAAGTTCCCAGCCATGCTCAGTGCCATTTCCTAAATCAGTCTGAAAAGATAAAAAGCACCTCTGACATGTGCAGCTACATAGCCAGTAACAGTCAAAATTGCATATTCATTATTCAATTAAACAAGAAATTCAGCTATGGGCATGAATCAATTGCAAATCATTAACTGCTTTCTGGTGCCCCTAAACAAGCAATAGTTAAAATTAAGCCAGCACTCTTTGTTCATGGCTCCACCTTTATTTTTGAAAAGCAGAGATTGTTTGCTAAGCCGAGAGCTGCTTGGAGACAGAACTCTAACTGGAACAGGGGGCAGATTGCCCAGGTGCTTGTAAAAGGCAAATTACTCAAACAAAAATCAAATCACTTCTGGGAAACTGGTTCTGAAGGCTAAGAGAAACATTTTTATAAATTACTGCATTAGTCAGATTGGTTCCACCTGCTGCTAAACCTGAAGTACCACAAAAGGAAATGATTATTTTCACTGCCTGCCAAGGCTGGATAGGAAATCCATCTATGGATGCTCTTTGTAAATGCATAAATTACAGATCTTATTTGTTTATAATAAGTTGTTTGTCAGCTGAACAGGCCTGCAAGTGTGCCATGTATCTGGATGTAAAACTTTTAGATATGAATGGGGCTTAAAAAAAGTGAAATGTTTCTGGAATCTGTTGAGTAGGTCCTTTTCTGAGTAAGTGCTTTTAGGAAAGTAATGAAATCTTTCAAGATACAAAATGACACAACTGGTATTGGTGTTTTCATAAAAATAAATATTTGTAGAAAGGAACTATTGTGTTTGCCATGGTTGGATGTCTTTGAAGGCCACTCATGATTGGGAGCAATGTCCCCGTTACAGCACGCGTGTCTGGATAGTGTGCACGCACACACACACACGTGTGTATCCTACCCAGTCAGTGCACAGCCATGGATTTGTTCCTGCTGAATTCTTGTTTGTCCACAGGCTCTCGTGATTGCTGGGATCTCCCTCCAGACTGCTAATTTATATGGCTACATCCACTGCAAGTTAGGAGGACCAAAAACCATCAGCAGAGTAACCTCAAGGTTGTTTGGCACCACAGATGTTCCCAAGAGTGAGTACTGAGCTTCAGCCCATGGGGTAGAAGAGCCAACCTGCCTCTCAGGGCTGGTGCTGGCCTTTCCTGGGTCTGAGTTCCTGCAGTGAGTCCAGGATAATCCTGATTCTCCACCAAGCCTCTCTGGCAGTGTCACATGGAAGAGCCATAACCCCAGGTCACTTTGCTCCATGTTTGGAAGCCTGTTGAGCTCCACAGCTGAGCTGCTTCCAAGCTCCAAAAGAATGTTCTTAATTTAAATCTGTGGAGTTGCTGCAATTCTAATTCCTCTGTTTAAGCAGAGCTGGAAGAGCCATCTTCAACCTTCAGGCTTCCAGCTGGCAGCTCCCTGCTTTTATAAGAGATCCCTGTGTCCCAGGTTATGCTTACAGCCATGTGTGCTCTCTTCCCTCAACAGGACAGAGCAGGAGAATTGCAGAAGATGGCAGTGAAGATCATGGGAAGACAGGCACTAGGTAACCAAATAAGGAAGAGCTAAAGGATGAGCAGTAAAAAAAGTAATTAATGAAAGTTGTTGTTGTTCTTCATGGGAAGATATTTACATAAAGCTTTTCTAGAATTATGCCTGCATGAAATAAAGTAATTTGTGTTTGAGTCTTTAGATCCTGGAAGGTTTAAAGACTTTGTAACTTAAAAGCTTCACCAAAAAGTTGTTTGTGTGAGCACAGACAGTGCTCATGGTTTACAAGGAGCACGCTGCTTTCAGAAAAGCTGTCAACTAACCTCAAACTGTTGGATTACCTTAACCAGAAATTACATGTAATGAAAATATGATGCTGATTTGTTTGACTATGGAATTACAATAAACAAAACCAAACTGCCTTTCCCTCTTGTACACAATACTGACTTTTCAGAGCTCTCAAACTACAAACACAAAGGACCTCTTCATTATTAAAAATACTGAATTGTTTGTTTTTTAATGTTTAGGCTTAGGGTCAAATAGAACAAAACAGAAGTCATGAACCATGTTCACCCACTACTTATGTGAAGATATGTGTAACTACACAGTTATGTATAGCTAAAAAATTAATCTTGTTTTGATACCTCTAAATAAATAAATAAAGCAGTGCACACGTACTATAATACTGCCCTGGCATTCACTCTAGACACAGATCTTTTCCAATGAAAGGAGACATTTAAATGATGTTATTCTGGGAGAGGGAAGGGGCATTACAGCTCACCCTTGTGCAGCAGGCAGAACTAAGGCTGCTGCACATGCCTGGTGTCAACCCAGCATATTTTATATTCAACCTCCTAAGTAAAATGTGGTTGTATTCTCACCTCTTCAACTGCTACCTTCACAGTCAGGTTATTGGTACCATGACCCTGGAGGCAGAATGCACTTGGTAATCCAGATGCAGACTCATTTTCACAGCTTTCTAGTGAGGGAAGAACTACAAGAATCTTGAACTTTTGGAAAAAACATAGGCAAAAGCCTTTATATTAAGAATTTATTTTCAATATACAAAAAGAATACATTCCTTTAATAAATCAAAGCATAAGTTATTTTCTATAATTAGACATGAGCTACATTTTTGTTCCACTTACAGATTACATTATCTTTTCTTCTTGCAAATGGTGTTGTTCACAGTATTCCTGAATTCCTGCAAAGATGGAGAAAAAGTAATCTAAGTACTATTTCAGTTGTATATCAGGAGTTTGTTGTTGCTGCATCTCTCCCCTGAGGTTACAAGTATTTCAAGTTGGGCCTTCCTTACACTGAAAATAGTTTTAGGATTATTTTAAACAGCACAGCACCAGCTGTTGAGGGAGTTTTTGCAAGGGGTTTTTGTGTAATTACAGTTAGAAGTGGAGACATTGGTCAGTCAGTTGCCTCCCACTGGGTTATGGTGAGCACCCCTCCACACCTGCTCGAGAGCCTCAGAAGGTTTCTCTGAGCACAAGGACACCCCATCTCTGAAATGAAAGTCTGACTTCTCTGAAGTCAAATGTTGAAACCAGTTATCACATACAATTTCATTATCACTTTAGCAGCCAGTCAGAAGTGATGCCCGGAAGCAAACATGAACTTTGCACCTGCTACTTTCAGAAGTGCTGAGTCCCTCTCCTGGTTTTATTCTCTGTGGAACAGTTACACAAGCCTGTGTAACACCTTTGTATAGTGCAGCAGTGCTCAGAACCGAGGGGATTCATTTGCACAGTGATTCTCAGACTCACTTTGAATGATATTCCTGTAAGACAATGTAGCTGGAGACTCGGGTGCTTCAGCCAAGAAAGACTGGCCGCTGTCACAGCTTTTTCCTTGAAGGACAGAGAAAAAACACAGAAACAAAGTAACAGGAAAAGATGAGTTTTTCTGGTTTTTGGCCTTTATCCTGTTCCAGTTATACCTCTTCAAACAGCCACTTGCATCTATTCCTTTTAGGAAGCCCTGAAGTCAGGAACAGGACTAGAAATACAGTGTACAGTTTGACAGAGGAACAGTACTAGCAGAAACCTTCAGCTGGAAGTACTGAGCTGTTCCTTGGTAACAGTTAGTGGGCAAAGAGCCACACCTCCTCATGACCCACAAGAGAATTTGGGCAGTGCCAGTAACAGTGAGGTTAAAGCACTGGTTTTAATGCTTAACATCTACAAAATACTGTTCTTTGAAGTGGTTATGATTTCATTCAGTTTGCATTTCCAGGTGACTACACCAAAGAGAAAAACATGTTGTATTTCAGATATGATTACAGAGCTGAAAAGATGCAGCATGTAATCTTAACTGATTAAGGAAAAGTTAAGGAAATTACCCCAGCACTTCCCATATTCTACACCAAATAGTCATAGTTCCAGTGACTTTTGATTCAAAAAATCATTCTATCTAAAAGTGCTAAGAGACATCAGTGCCCATATCAGCGTTTTGCAGCAGTAACATCAGTATAGGAGGAAGTGCAGTGCAGTTAAGTGACTTTACCTATCTGTGGATCCAGAGGCACTTTACCCAGGAGAGAAACACTCAGGTTCTGGCACATCTTTTCTGCACCACCAGTAGTTGGGGGAAAGATCTGAGATTCATTCTGGGACAACAAGAAAATCTGAGTTAAATACTGCAATTCTGAGAAAAGGGCATTTTTGGAGCAATGTTTGCTATCCAAGCAATGCCAAGGAAAGAACACTGTAAAACACAGGCAGCCTTACCTTACACTTGGGACACACAAAGCCACTCATGTTCTCCACCACACCTATGATGGGCAGCTTCACCTTGCGGCAGAAGTTGATCTCCTTCCGAACATCCTGAAGTGACACTTCCTACAAATAACAGCAAACACTTGTATTTTAACTGTTTCATGCTGAATCCATTCAGTTACCTGCTCAGAGCTACTTTATAATGACTTATTATTGCTGCCTTAATATTTTTAGGAACACAAACCTGTGCTATGAGCTCTATCAACAGAGCAGGTACAACACTTCAAGCCTACTGGATGTGGTTCTGTTTTGAAATCTGACTCTAGTCAATATTCACCCATATTTATGTTTTTTATCTCCTATGTTCATCTCGTATCTTCTTTAAATGCAACTTTTTCACATTTTCATCTCACAGAAGGATTCTTGGTATTCTCTACAGAGTGAAGACAAGAACCACCAGGCTTACACTAGTTACCTTTTTTCCAATTAAATTTAAAATATCTTATTCTCTCCTCAGAGTTTTCACATATATGACTCACCTCATCCATTCTCCTGTTCCCTTCCTCCTTCACCACCTCTCTGGTATTGTCCTCAACACTTTGCTTCCTTTATGTGTTATCCTTTCGGCTGTTGTAGAAATACTTCATGTCACATGCTAGTTTGATCTCCTGTTCTGTTCCAAACCAGACATGAAAACCTCTATTTGAACTGGATGTGTTTTTAGTTTCAGCTTTCCAGGGGCTGATTTCTCTTTTAAAAATGCACATGACAAAGCTGCCTACTTTGGTGGGTCACCTGGAGTGACAGGCTACTTCACAGGTGTCAGAGAGTGCACAGCTTATCACTTACAAACAAAGCTTTTAACAAACATTCTTCTGAACATTAAGCTGTTGGTGGTAAATTACAGTTCCACAACTGTGTTAAGTCTGATTCTGAAGGAGGAAATGACACACTGCATTTCCTTTCACCACACTGGTCTCAACAGCTTTTGATTGTGAGCTGTTGTGGTTTAGTGACCCATGTGGATCCCCTCCAGCTCCCCTGAGACATCCACCTAACCCACAGACCAGCTGCAGGGGCAATTCAACAAAGTCATTTCCCTGAGATTCTGTACCCTTAGATTTCTGTGAAATCAACAGCCTGGAAGCCAAGGGCTGCCTTTAAGTGCCATGATGCTTCCCTGGTGGGTTCTGGCTCCCACCTGGGGGGTGGTGACGATGACGGCGCCGTCGATGCGGGTGGCGCTGAGGTACTGCACGATGGACAGGTGCTCGTCCGATGTTCCTGGGGGCGTGTCCACAATCAGGTAATCCACCTCACCCCAGTCCACATCACGCAGAAACTGCTTGATCAGCCCTAGAGGAAAGGATAGGAATGTGAAAGACAAAAAGGTATCTTCCTGTATTTTAAATTTTTGGGTCTTAGCTAACTACCCTACCTACATTACTAAACATACTTCTACACTTGAAACCTTTCAGGTATGTAAATGATTGTTGGAAACACTCAATACATACCATTCTTTTTTGGTCCTCTCCAGATGACAGCATCATCAGGACTACTAAGCAAGAATCCCACTGACATGACACCTAAGTTTTCTTCAACGTACTGAAAGAGAAGCAGAGAAACATAACAGTGAAGAAAGACTAGAAAAACAAACTCTGAACCCCTATTTTACAGAAAAAGCAAATGAGGGCGAAGACATTAATGAAATAAAAGCAAAGAACTTTATCTTTTACCACAGGGCATTAAAAACTGCATCCTGTGCAACACTTACCAACTATACCAATAATGAAAAAATGGAATTGTTACAGCAGTTTATGGAATTGCTGGAGACAACAGAAGGATAAAAGCAGCTTTCCCTCTCAACACCAGCTGCCTTTCTAACAGCATGCACACTGCAGGGCATCTTTAGACAACCAACAGTACTGCAAAACCTTCTCTGCATATTCCAAAGATTAGTAAGGTTTGTCTTGGGTGCAAGATACTACTTGGCTGTCATAGAAGACATGACACACTACAGCATGTTACTCCAAAATAACAAACCTGAGTAATTTATATTTATTGCCCATATTGCAAAGTCAGTAAACACAAGGAAATAAAACAATTCTAGAAATACAGTACTACTGTTATTAAGAAATTTAACACTCTGATCTACATAGTCCATATCCTGATTCTATATGATATATATCTCAATTTTATAGATCTATTCTATAATCTATAAAATCTGGAAATACATTCTATAGTGTTCTCTAGATATTCCATAGAGCATGGATATAGGCTATACAGATCTACAGAATCTGGACATACAGCATCTGTAGATTCTATGCCCTATATCTGCAGATTCTATAGAATCTGGATATTTAAGTCATTACAAGAAGAACTAACAAGAGTACTGCCTGCTCCTCCCTCACTCATTTTTCACTATAGAAAATGGTGCCCAACCCAAACATGCCCAAAGAACTTTGTGAAACAACAGCACCAACTCACCACTGGAGACCATCCAGATCCACTCTGATGAACCTGAAAATTGAAGTGACACACAAAAGCTGCAATAGCAACAAATGTTACACAAAACGTGAACATAAGACACACCTGGGCAAAGAGCTCTCCTGCCTGCAGGAACAATCCTGCTTTTGTGAGGCAGCTGAGTTAAAAATGCAAGAGCACCAGATCTCCATTAATAACTGAACAACAACTGTTCAAGCCTTATGCAAGTGTACTAATTGCTTGCATTTGTAAGAAATATTCAAGGGCTGATAAAGCACATCATGCCAATACTACTCAAGTTTCAAGTAGTCAGCATTATGTGGCTGACATGCAATGAAAGTTGGTTTGCAGAACTGCTCATCTGAAAGCACATGACTCTTTTGCAAAATATGTTATGCTGAACTTCTCACCTCATTTCCCTATCACTGCCCCACATCTCCCATTATGCACTTCTTTTAGAAGCTCTACATCCAAAAAGCCTGAAGATGCTAATGAAAAACTGAGGAAAAAAAAATCCCTTGAACAAGATGTCCGAGCATTCACTCACCTGTTCTCCTTCTAGACCCATAATTTTAGGAATCGATGGCCCACAGATATCTATGTCCAGTAGAGCAACCTGGAAAACAAACCAGCCAACCTGCCCCACTGGAAACAAGGTAGCACAGAGATGTCTCTGAAAGTGATCTCATGCAATGAAATCACTCCAGCAGGACTCATCCAGGAAAGTCCAACTTTAACGAGCGGGGACACACGATCGGTACCTGCCCGCAGGTGCTCGGCCCAGCATTCCCGCCGCCCGTCCTGTCCGTGCCCTCTGCCCACCTGTTTGGTCTCGTCCGCCGCCAGCCCGTGCGCCAGGAGGGCGCTGAATGTGCTCTTGCCCACGCCGCCCTTCCCGGACAGCACCAGCACCGTGTGCCGCACCGCCCGCAGCCGCGCCCGCAGCTCCGCCGCCTCCGCTGCGGAGACATCGCGCGGTCAGCGCGCCCGCACCGCGCCCCCCGAGCCGGCACCGCGCCCCCCGAGCCGGCACCGCGCCACCCCGAGCCGGCACCGCGCCCCCCGAGCCGGCACCGCGCCCCTCCTGTGCCGCCCCCTCACGGCCGCTGTACTCACCCGGGTCCGGCCCGGCCGTACCGGCCGCGCACAGCCCCTGGTTGGGGCATCCCTGGCAGGCGGCCGCCCTGCCCGCCTGGGCGCTGCCGGTCCCGGGGCACTCTGCAAAGGACAGCGAGAGCTGGACCGCGAGTGCCGCGAGCGGAGGGCCCGTCCCGCCCCGTCCGGCCCCGCCGCTCACCCTCCGGCGCGCCCGGCGCCTCCGCCATAGCGCTGCGTCACTTCCGCCACCGCCACCGCCGGGGGCGGGGCCTCGTGCCTGCAGTGCTCACCCGCTGCCGCGTGGGGGCGGTGCCGCTGAGGGTTCGGGTGAGACCCGGGGCACCAATGAGAGATCCGGTGACACCAGTGAGGGACTCGGTGACACCCCGGAGCCCCGGTGACACCCCGGAGCCCCGGTGACACCAGTGAGGGACTCGGTGACACATGAGAGCCCCGTACCCCGCCGGAGCTGTGTCGCGGCGGGCTCTGTCCGGCTCACCCGGCGCTGCGCGCAGCCCGCGCACTGGAGCTGCCTTGGGCAGAGCGATGGCCGGGGAAGGGCGCGGAACCGGGCCGGTACCTCAGGCCGGTACCTCAGGCCGGTTCCGCAGGCCGGGTGCTCCCTGCCCCGCTCGACAGCTGCAGCAGCCGCGCTCCAGCCTTGAGCCCGCTCCCGGCACGGCGCTGGCCCGCTGCCGAGGGAAGCGTGGTACAGCAATACCTTCACTGTTGGTTCATTCCCAGATTATGTATCATTCCGGTAAAATCGTGCTGTTGCGGTATTTCTTGGCAATTCTGAGTATATTAATTCTGTATCGTGCTGATACGCCATCTCCGTTAATTGAATGGGTACATTTATTTGGAAGATTACACTGCTTTTACTTGGCCAATCAACTTCTGAGCAATTAAGAAGGTCTCTGTGCTTGGTACATGAAAAATAATAAAATCATTTTCCAAACCAAGGAAGTGTGCACCAGCTGGTGATGCAGTCGGGACCCTGCTCCTGACCACCTTATCCCAGTCTCTGCTCCCTCCCTCTTTCTCCCATAGCCACCTGAGCACAGCCTTGTCTTCTCTTCTGCTCCTAACATCACTGCTGTAAAAAGGATATTTTCCTGATCCAAGCACAGTCGGAAGTCTCAAATACTCCCATTTTAGACCAATTAGTCCCAAAACTTGTTTGTTTTAATATACAAGTGTGTAAGTTATTATTTGAGATGGTGTCACCTTGGAAATAGAAAAGAGTATCTGGTAATATTTGGAAAGGTACCATCACAACTTAGTATTAAATCTGTCTTTTTGAGAGAATTATACTGCAAAGCTATCTGTCTTGGGGCCCAGCACTTCAACAACTGCAAGCTTTTTTAGAACGAATGCTCTAGGAATGAAATAAAAAACCAAGCAAAACACAAAACCAGTAGCTGTCCACCTACTGAAGAACCAAAAGAAAACAAACCCCCAAACCAAAGCAAAACAAAAAACCCCACCAAAACAAAACAAAAGCCTAGAAAAAAATCTGAAAATATGTTTAGTTAAGGTCTTTGAGGAGCTTTCAGCCATATTTACCTCAGGTAAAAGCTCAAGACCACTGGATGTTTGTACAGCTCCTGCACTTACTCCTCTGTAATTACTTTCCATAGGAAACTAATGAACAAAATGCTGTTTGGAAGTGGAGTCAAATGTTTAAGCAAATTCAGATGTCTGTGGTAGGGGGAACTGGCCAGTAAAACATATCTGAGAAGTTTATACTGTACCTTGCCCTTGAAAAAGCTGGCTTGGTGTGAGACCACAGCTCAGCACAGCACTTCAGGTCTGTGCTTCCTGTCCAACATATGGATTAGATTCACTGAGGTCAGCAAGGCTTTCCACATTTGAAACTGAGGTACGTGTCCAAATATTTTTCTTTTGGGTCCAACAGATCATTCCCAGTTCCCAAGGTTATATAGACCATTCCCTACAAAAAACATCAAAAAGAAAAAATTAATTCCTTCCTCAGCACTCCTCTTCCTCTGAGCCAGTGAGGGCTCCTCGTGCAGGGCTCTCTGGGTGAACAACAGGCTTTAGAATGTTTTAGGGTGGTATTTCTGCTCACCTTTGATCCAGCTCTATCTCCACATCAGGCAGACTGATGGTAATAACAGTTGAGAAGTCCACATGGCAATATCAGTAAGTCTGCTGTCTTCTTTGGAAAGCAAGGCTTTTTCCTTCTTTATCCTTACTATTCTATTCTAGCCCAAGGCCTGCCAGGCCTTTCTTGCTTTTGGAAGAGCCAAAGGAGATGAAGTTACACCAAAAATTCCTTGAGAGTAAGAAAGCAGAGATGGAGCAACATATTTCCCTCTTTGTGATCAAGGTGAGCAGATATGCTTAAACATATTTTCCAGTGATGTACCATTTGAATTATGCTAAGTGAATCTGTCCCCCAAAACACGAGATGGGAAGCCACAACTCTGATCTGCTCTTTTCTTTCTCACTTACAGCAGTGCTGGCATGAAGGTTCCCCCTGAACACCTCCTCCTTTCTGCACTGAGGCCTCCCCAAATGCCACACAGCTACTGGGTGTTTTTCAGCCTTGTGGTTGTCTATCACTAAAATGACAAACATTAAAAGCTTTGAGTTCAGTGAACTCACACTGGAGGCCAGTGGAGATGATGGTAGAGCAGCTCCCTCTAGCCAAAATTACAGCCCTGAGCATTCTCAAGTCACTGTAAATGCCAGCAAACTCTAACATAAGGCATTATAGGAAGCTAATGAAAACAATTTGTTATTTAGCACAACAGCATTAAATGTGGTTTAGATGCACAGATGACCTAGAGCAGGATCTTTCTGACAAATCTCAGGTCCACTTTATTAATGAGAATAACCTGAGGAACACATTGGACAGCATCAACCCTTACCCTGGAGTGGAAAAAGCAGCTGAGACTGAGTGGCTACTGTAGCCTTTCCTTTGAGTCCTCCCTGCTGAGCACAGACCCTCCCCTTAGACCTGAGGGTGATGTAGAAGTGGCTGCTCTGTCCCCGGCCCTGCCTCGCCCCGGTGCGGGAGGCTCCCCCAGCAGTCATTCCCTGCCTGCTGCCAGCGGCGCCTGAGCAGGGCTGTGCTCGGAGCTGCTTTCTCAGAGACAGCCGTGCTGGGCTGTCCTCACCCCCCAGCTCCACTGCACAGTGTCCCCTCTGGTTCTGATTTACTGTTCTGTGCCTTTCAGGTTACAAACGCACACGAAATCAAATCAAAATCCAGCTGAGGTGCAGGTAAGGGCAGTGCAGCAAACAGCACATCATGTCTGCCACAGGCTTCATGTACTGTCTGTCACAAAGAGCTTGGGTTGTTGGAATCTTTGTGCATCTGGCACAGCCTTAATGTTACAGACTGACACAAAATTACAGAACTAAAATGCCCCATTTGTCTGTGGTTTAAAACTGTTGATTAGCACTGGTCTCGTCAATGCAAGAGCAGTAGCAGCAGCAGAGCTGTTTGCAGTAGAGGGCAGTGTCTCTGTGCTGATGCCTTGTCAGCTCCCTGAGCTCTAACACAGCAGGAATCCAGCGGTGAATGCACTTCACAAGCTCAAATGATAACGATTCTGCCTTGTTGGAAGGAGGAAAAAATAATCGGTATTATTTGTTTACTTATGTTCTGTTTTTCATTAAAAGATCACCTCATTCACTACTGAAACGAGGGCATATCCAAAGGAAACTTGGCAAGCATTCTGCTGACGCTAGTACCACTACCTACTTTTAGGATTAGCCATGAATAAAATTATTCTCGTCAGCTCTAGTAAAAAGCAGATTAATGTGGATAAATTTTGCAGACCTTTTCCTTTCTCACCATCCATTATCCAAAAAAATGACATTATTCATTAAAGTTTTCCTGAAACCCTTTGGTAGTCTGAGACATACCTGCAGCACTCAGGAGCAGAGCAAGTGCTTTCTGCTTCAACAGACCCAGATCAATAAATTACAGTCTGAAAAAGAAATGTTAAAGAACAGATTAAGTACTAAGTATTTCAGATAGTCAAGATGGAAACTTACTTAGAAATTTAATTTTCTGATGAAAAAATAAATATAATTCATCAGATCAGAGAGAAGGGGAAAGAAACCCAACCCCAAATATCCTGCAGGAAATAGATTGAGATTGTCTGGGTCAGTAGCTGTGAGCAGTGCCAGCTCAGATTCAGTACACTGATTTATACACTTTACTATTGTATCAGGCTTGTTACCTGAAGCTTTTCAGAGCAGCTGCCTAAATAAGTGTGCAGCACTAAGGAATTCCAAATCACTTAGGAAGGTCAGTATTTCAGTTTGGAGACCCTACAAATTATTGAAAAAAAGGCTACTGAGAAAACACCACTGACAAAACCAAAATTTTCTTTTTGCATCCTTTAATACTTACTCTCAGGATTCAATTAAAATCTAGAGTAAATGTGAACTCAAAAAATAGTGACTTATCCCTGCAAAGTTTAACATGCAGACTTAATTCTTAGCATAAAGTTTTGTGTAGAGAAAGAAGACTAAATGCAGACAGATATTTACCTCAATTTGGTGAGTAAAATACATGTACTTTCCATAGAATACATTAAACACTTGGGTGAAGAGAGGGGTGATCTAGCAGGCAAAGCAAGGCATTAAAGAAATGTGAATTTAAGTCCAAAGACAGCAGCTTACACCACACCAGCAGTTTTGAAGCCAGGGGCTCAGGCTGCAAGTTATTTGAAATCCCTGCTGAGTGCTTCAGCTCCTGCATCCTGGGCTGAATCCAGTGGAGACAATATCAGGTGCTCTCAGCATGCAGGGGCCAGCTCTGTCATGCTCTGAAAGGATGCAGACTTGGACTGGAGTGCACAGCTGGGGAGAGCTGGAATCATTTAATCTGTATTAACCTGAGCTTTGATAATCGTGTTGCTGAAGTAGCAGATGCAAAAACAAACTCTAAAGACAACTGAGGTAAGATTCACTAAAAGCTGGCCACTGCATATTGTCTTATAATACCCAAAGGGCATAGGAATGTTCTGTAGCACTTACATACTTCCTGAAAAAGCACCTCCTCACAAGACTCACCTGTATTCCCTCCCTGGAACTGCCTGTGGCTCTCAGCCAGCCTGAGAGGAGCCTGCTCACAGGCAGATGTCAGGGTTTTACAAGGAACCTCACAGCATCTGCCCAGAATCACACATTGCTTAGGGTCATTTGAAACATACATGTTTAAAGTGGAGAAATGTATCTTAGAAGGTATTTTTTCTATTTTAATTGATAACACTCCCTGGCCATTTCCTGGTGTAGAAATTGTACATTAATTTTTTTGCTTTGAAACAGTGAAGAAACTTTGGAAAGCATGAAGGGGCCCACAAACAGCACATTTATCTGTTTTAGAGGAAGAAGAAACTAAGCTTTTGCACATTTATTTTGCAGCAGCCAGGAAAGAGCCCTATCAACTAAAATTTAGAAGTATTTACATACAGAATGTCATTAGTCTATGACTAGTGGAACTTAACACCTAAGTTGTAAGTTTTCCTTGCCTTTTGATAGATACATTTCCATATCCTTAGTCTGAATGCTGGTCTGGTTCTGGTCAGAAACAGTCTGGTATTTAAGAGTGGGTCACAGTGAACTTTTCAAACACTTGTTCTGCCCTTGTCTTCCTATTATACAAAGCAGAAATGGCACAGAAGAAGTCAGACCTGTATTATTCTCTGTCTATATTGCCTCTGCAGTAAGTTTTCCCTAAAATAAGTCATATGTTGGAAGTATATTAATGAAATTTTGAAACATATATTCTGAAGTTAACCTGAAGTTAACCTTTGTACTGACAGATAAAATATTATTAAGCAGCAAGACTCATGTGCTACTTTCATACAGCTCCACTTCAAGTTCTATAAGTTTTTTCATTAAGAATCTTTCTCTTACAGAGCAGCCTCACGTTCACTCATTTTTTCAATGCACATTTGGAAACAATAGAGTTTTCCTGCAATTCTATTTGTCATAAGTAGTTTAAGATGTTTTCAGTTTATTTTTAGGGACTATTAGGAAAGTTCAAATAACCAGCTAAATATGTGTAACAGCACAGCACATAAATACATTTTCTTTTTCTTTCCCTCCCCTGTCTACAAAGCACAAAAGTTGTAGTTTTCCTTGTGTACTTTAGCTTTTATACGATCTGGCCAGTTATAGCACTTTATGCCTGAATTAGCTATCCATCTAAGTTTCTCATGGATTTAGATGTATAAACATTTGCATCACATTTTCCATTGGTGTTTTCTATTGTTTTTAAGCGCCCCTTTATAATATAATTTCTGGCAGGAGGGAGCACAAGTGCATTGTGAGATATTGACACACAAGCAGGAATTTTGTCATGGAGTCCAGCTGACAACTGGATTATAATGGAAAAACCAGCAGCTATATCATTAAATATCAATAATCAACTACCTGGGGAAACTTGAGTATTTGTATAAAGAATAATTTGTTTCTATGGTATGTGTGGATCAAACACACCAGAGAAGAATGAAGTCTATTGAGGCTGTTTCTGCTGAGTTGTTGATTAGCACATACATAGCTGAGACCCTTTACTCCTCACAAACTCCACAGCAATGGAGTTACATCAGAATCACAAAATGCTAGAGTGAAAGCAAACAGCTTATGCTGGTGAGGAGGAATTCAGGCTGGTCAGCATTGTCAAAATAAAAGGAAAATGCAAGAGGTTCACTGAGCAAAACCAGTGCTGGCTAAGCTCTGGGGGAAGTTACATGGTAGAAGTCCTGGTAATTCTCTTGCTCCTGACTGTACATCAGAAGAACAAGAGGAAGCAGAAGGCAAGCATCAGCAAGAACCCTGGAGCACCTTTCTTCTTTCTCCACTCCATAATAATTAGAAAAGGAAGTGTTGCTAGGATTGCTTCAATAGGACAGCCATTGGCTTAGTTCTTAAATTCTACCACAGTTCTGTTCTTCCACTGGGAGTGATTATAGTCAAGGCAGCTACTACAGTTCCTGTTCCCTTCTCCATCAATAGAAATTAGATAAAGAGTGCTACAGCTTCAGGTTTTGTGTTTAAAAAATATCAATCTTTCAAAGGCTGTTCTTGCACTGAGTTCTCAAGCAATGAATGCCACTCACAGAGACATCCTTCTTTCTGACAAATTATTTTCTTAGCTAAGCAGGCTAGCTCCTTAAAATGAGAGGAAAATCAACATAGTAATGATTTGCTATCTTGGAAGCAAAAAAGCCTGCTATTTTAATGAGGTCTGCTGCCCATTTTGGAATGAAAAATATTTTTCTGATTTGTGAAATGGCAAAATATTTTCCAGATCAAAAAAATCCAACCAAAACCCAACCCCAAAACAACATACTGGAACCCTGTTGCAATCATTCATTTCTAAAATCAGTACCCTAAAGAGGAAAGAATCCAAAATTACATAGGAGAGTAAACAGTGTAAATATGGTGCTGATCTAAAAATGAAATGGCACATTTTCTTCTGTTCATATCCCTTGCACATAAGGGATATAAAGATTAATTTATCTTACTTGATTCTGAGATTAATCTTGGTTATAACATTGTGAGGTCCATCCAGAACCTGGGTAGTGGAACCCTGGAGGTGCTGGAGGCAGAAGCCTGGAAGCCCTGGTGAGGTATCTGGCAAGGGTTAGGTCACAAACCCAGGAAGGCATCACAGCTCCTCTGCATTTCATCATCTCTGGGCTCACAGCAGGTGCTCATTTGGGGATGAAAACATTCTGAGGACAGAATGGGGACAGCCTGGGGCCCTCATCAGACACAGAGCTGCTCTCAGAGTACATCCTCAGAGGTGAACAGAAAACAGTGTGTGCACTAGTCACTGTAGAAGAGGGGAGTGGTACACTGCCATCAACATGCCCCAAGAAACACTCAGTTTATGCCAAAAGATGTTGTGGTAAATGTGTTTTAGATTTGGTGTAAAAGGACACAAATCTTTAGAAAAAGAAGGAAAACCTTTAATCATAGTGGCAGCTCTCATTGATATGTTTGCATCTGCTTTCCACAAAGTTAATATTAGCATAAATAGTTATCTTGGCTTCAGCCTCCTGGAAGTACCAATAGGCCAGGATGTTTATGGACATGAGCTCTGGGAATCAGGGCAGGCAGCAAGTGCCATGTTTACCCAGCCAGTATTGGTGCCATGTGTGAGCAGAGGATCAGCTCTTCCAGCTCCAACACCTGTCCTGTGCTCAGGGCTGTCCCATGCCCAGCACCACCCTTCCTCCAAGGCTGGGAGCACAGGGATCAGAAACATGCTAGAAAAACATGTACTTGTGAAATAAAATAATGAAAAAATAACCACCCACTCCAATAAACAAGTCATCGGGATTCTGAGTATTTCCACTCAGCTCACTGAGAATGCTTTTAGAAATAGCTTCATTGTGCTGGGGATTTTTTATCCCTGGGATGTCAAAAGGCAATTTACTATATCAGTATAGGAGGGAATTTAACTCTCTTTTTTGCCTATATTTTTACTCTCTACCAGAAGAGCCTACAGTATTTTGTTTTAGTACATTACTCCTCAGAATGTGTCTATGACATGACAGTAAAACCAGTCAGGTTAAAATTAATTTTAGATTCCAGATGTGGATTATGCTTTCAGTCTAAATATTGCAAGTTATCATAGTACTTTGAAATAATGTGGCATATATCCTAAAATTAATTGTGAAATCAGTCATGAGTATTTATTCAGTCAAGTATAATATCAACAAATATTAAATTTTACAAAATAATTTAGGCAAAATATGGAAAGATGGGTGGAAAATATTTAGCAAAACTGACTGAGAAGCAAAATATTAAAGGAATTTAAAAAGGAGAAGGCACAAGTGTGTTCCTCGCACCACATCACCTGGCTGCTGCTTTTTGCATTCAGATAATAAACAGTGAGCTGACCTCAGAACCTACAAAGAAGCAAAGCCAGGCTGCAGCATTTTGGAAGTGCTTATGTTGTACCCAAGCCTACCCTGAGTTCATGGTGGAACTCGAGTGACTGCTCTCAGCCTAACTGTATCCAGCCACCAAAAATCCCAGCCTGGTGGAACGAGAGAGCAGCAGGAGCAGTTTTCCCCACGCTCCCAAGAACGCTGCAGCACAGAACTTTCCTCATGTCCTGGAAGGGAAAGTTCCTGCCTGGGCAGCTGCTGGGCCAGTGCCTCCCCTGCTCCCGTAGGAACTCGCTGCTCTGCAGTTGTTGTGTTTGCTTCCTGCTCTGGAGGCCAGCCAGAAATGACGTGGCTGGTGCAAATCTGTCTGGTGATCCTCAGCACCAATCCCTCCCTCTACAGCAGATTATCTAAACTACTTCAGCCAATGTGTGGTCAGAGTGAGTAATTGAAAACTGTTTGAACAAAACTTCTGTGATGCATTGGAGGTGGTTCCCCTGAGGCTATTTTTCGTTGTATGTCTTAAATGTCAGCGCTTTTTAAAAAAATAAAATAAAAATTCAGGAACACACAATGAACCTTACCCACATCCACTTACATGAAGCCAGGCAAGGCTTAAAGATGGCTGTTTCAATTTTGAGTTCACAGCCAGGCTTAAACAATATTTTTTAGTGAATGAATGAATGAGGAGCTTGCTCTCTAGCACTAACCAGTTTCCTTGGTTGTCTATAATGTACTTGCAGACATTTTCTTGCAGAAAACATTAATTTCATCCTCTTCTCTAACTTCATTAGAAATAATTCAGTGTAAGACAGCCTGTAACCTATCCCTATTCATCAAATCAATTAAATTCATGGCCCCATGATGACAGGCCAGGCAGTATCAGCGTGGTGCCTGCAGGACACCCTTCCCATCACACAAGCACGTGTGTGACCAGCGGCATCGCTCTGGGAGCTGCTTTCAGTGTCCTGGCTCATTGCTAACCACGTGCTCTGGGCTGTTTGAATTGCACTGTTTCATTGTTAGATTTGCTCCACGAAGATAAATCACCATTTCCAGCTGTTGCCCAAGAGAGAAAGTGTTACTACCAATGCAGACCAAAGGCTGAACCACAAAGGTTCTACCCAGAATCTGAACCACAAGAACTCTTCTGTTCCTCTAGAAGTAGAAAACAGATAACCCACTCAATACTTTCTGAAACTGAGACATAACTGCTCACTTCCTACTTGGCTGAGAAATGTGCTGCTTTGTTTCATTGTTTTTACTTTGAATTATACTTTTCTTTTTATTGAAAAGAAATGAATGTGTTTACAATGTGGTCCCAGTTTTAAGTAGCATTAATGTAAGAGGCCAACATCCTCACAAGTCCCCACAACAGATCCACACCAGGCTTTGGCTCCTTTGCAGGCATCAAGGCGTAGCATGGGAAACAGGGCTGTGCTGGCAGGGGGTGTAACATAAACACAGGAAAGGAGGACCCTGCTGAGCAGCAGGTGGCCTCTGGAAGCACTGGGGATCCTTTCCTCTTAGCCCTGGTGCATCCCTGCAGGCTGCTGGCTTTGGTTAGCAATGCAGGGACACAGTGGGAGCACTGGGTAGGACTGACAGCCTTGTTAGCCTCTCCCTGACACACATCTGCTCACCAGCGCTGCCTGGGAGCCGCCCCTCACCTTTGCAATAGGCACGTGAACACACAATATAAAATAATCAAGTCCTGACAACAGCACAGGTCACTCAAACTCTGCTTCTGAGCAGCAGAAGACCCAAATCCTTGGTGCTCTCAGGGAAAAGGAAGGATGTGGGCTTGGTACATAATCAATATTTAATGTTATTAAGTCTGTTCCTGTAACCAGTAATATTGTAGACAAGATATAAAACAATGTTTCCAACAATGCTCTTTTATCATAAGTAGTTCCTCTACAAAGCAAGTAGCTACCAAAGTGCACTAAATTACCAACATAAATATTTCCTCTAAATCCCAGCTAGCTTACAGTGTTTATCTAACTGAAAAGGAACCACTGCAGAATTAAATTATAAGGAGAAATTTACTGCCATTCTCTTCACTTTCTTCCATTCTGTTTTCTCTCCATATCAAACCAGATTTCTTTCCCTGCAGTCAATAATCTGTAAAGGCTTCTCTTTGGGTGAAGGCTCTCTCAAGCATCTCTGTGAGAACCTACCCTGGACACAAAGGGCTCTGTACAGTGTGAAAATGCAGCTTCAAATGCTCAGTCATGTTCACAGACTGCCACTCCAGGGCCCAAGGTGATTCATTTACTGCAAAACTGCTTTGCTGTAAGGGCTGAGTGGGTTTGGACAGTGCCAGCCAGGAGATCTTTCCCACTGCTCCTCTGTCCAGTGTCAACAAGCCCATGAGGATTTGGACTGGGATGCAGGCTCCTGGCATTCTTAACTCTTTGGGTTTTGTCTATAAATAATCTTTCAGCAGCAGGAACTAATTCAATTTTCAAACCACACACATCATTAGCAAATCTGGTACAACTTAGTGTGTAGACAAGATCTAAATAGCAGAATAATTTAAATCACATTATGCTGCTTTTAGTGGTTGATGAAATTCAAGTTGCATTGATTTTAGTAGACTGGCTGAGAAATGACATTAGTTCCATTTGACCTCTTCCACTCTAAAGCTACCTACAGGAAAAGCTTGAGTGTGTTCACCACACGGGCTAGAATGCTTGCTGATCAGTAAGGGTAACATAATAACCAATAGGCCAGGAAATATAAACATTTTCCCCCTTCTTGAGCAGGTACATTTCCCTACTTAGCAGCTACATTTACAGTGGGAGCAGATCATTTGTCATTTCTGGTACCACCACAATCAATTAGGTAGGCAAGTTAGCCAGTATAATCATTTTATTAAAAAAACTCCAACAAACAGAACAGAACAAGATGGCTTTAAATATTAATACACAACTCCAGTTTTATATTCACTCTGAGTTTTGTTTTCCATATCCTCCCTGAAAAACTCTTCCACAAAACTGTCAGCAGCATTAGGATCGATATGAGTCTGGTCATCAGGATTTCATGGATCCAAAATACCAAACAGGTTTTAATTGGAATCAAAAATGCAGTGTTATTTACCCCTTCTTATTCCCACAACTGCCAGTCATGTTGTTGATATTCTAAAGGGTATGTCTATAAAAAAAAGGAAACTTCATTTGAAGTCACTGGAACATTAGAAAGTCTGAATTTTTTTTCAGGTGGAGTGAAAGGACATTAATATGACATAGTTAAAACCCAGAAGTACCTGGAGGTTCTGAGTCAGTCCAACTCCTGTGAGCTCCTAGATTATGTAAAAGCTTCATAAATGTCCCCAAGATACTCAGAAGTATTTTAGGCTTAACATATGTGCAAGTTTTCTGTCAGACTAATACGATTTCTAATATTTTAACCCAAATGTTTATGTAAGTACAGTGTTTACTAGAAGGAGTTATATTGACAGATTATTAGCATATCCTGTCCTTCCTGAAATGCATATGAATTTTACTGTAGTACAGCTCCCTAATCCAGACCAGGTTCTGTTGGATGCTTTGCTGATCCAAATCCTTGAATGTTATGTTCATCAGATCTCCAATTAGAAATTGTAATCCTGACAGGGTATTTGAAATTTGGACACTTTTATCCTATGAGAATTTTTGGTTGAGCTCACAGCTTAAAATGTATTTTCTTAGAGATAAAATTCTGAGTAAGCACAACCATTTGCTACTTCACTTTCTAGGGATTTTTTTTTTTTTTGAATAATTTATTTCTCTCATGGTTTAAAGGAAGAAGAATTCAGCCTTATAGATCGGCTGCAATAGAGGAAGAAAATATCAAATGAACCACTTCTTTGTAACATGTAAATGTTATCTGAGTTGCTGTTTATTTTAAAGGAAGTGCTGATGTTGGCACTTGTTCCTTGTGTGTGCTGCCAGCTTTATAGTTGAAGGGATTAGACAGAAAACAAATTAATAAAGTCTAGTTTTTCTGCAGTTAAACAACTGTGACTGTCCCAAAATCAGTTAAAAGTGGTTTCTGGAAAAAAATCAATCTTTCTTACAGTCCATAGTGTACAGAGAAATGAACAGAGAAATGAAGCACAGTTCTGGCAGTATGAAGAGTTTACCAGCTCAGCAACTATGCAAGAGGATTTGCCACATCTCCACTGATAAACTGCTGCAAGCACTGTGGCCAAGATCTGCTCTTGATTTCAGAGCTCCACATTGAGGGGTTCTGACAAGTGATTGTGGTTATCATGGTTCTGTGCCAAATCCAGGCTCATCAGCACATCCTGCCCCACAAGTTTAAACTATCATGAACTACACCAACACTGGCTGGTGCCATCCATACCAAATGTGTTCTACAGGTGCTCCAAGCAGCCATGAGCTCCTGCAGGGGCTGCACAAGTGAGGCTGCAGGTGAAGATGGCAAGGAGATGTGTCAAACAGAGGGGCTTAACCCACTCTTGAAGTCAGCACAAGGGAGAAATCCTCACTTTCTCACAGGTGCTCTGAAAGTCTGGCAGAGGTTTCATATGGACACAGTCCAAGCCAGCTGTACAAACCCTGCTTGAAAGTGTGACCTGTCTGCTTTAAAAACAGAAATGTGGTGAGGGGCTGCTGAAGTTATGTCACCTGTCTCTTTTTCTCAGGCCACTGAAGTTGACACTATAATTAACATTTAAAGAGATGTTTGCAAGAAGCTCTGATACTCTGCAGCTGCTGATACTCCCCAACTCAATACTGGAAGATGATTCCTGGGAAGGCAAACTCCCTCTTCATGGACAAGAACTGTCAATATGTGCCAAGTCTTCCCCAGCACCCTATGGCTCACCAGCTACACTTAACAGTAACTTTGATACTTCAGTGCATGCTATAAAATTGCAAAGGTTGCAAATATTTCCTCATGGAGATAATTAATTACTCTGTTTTCTCAATTAATGAAGTACTACAAAGTACCAAAAATTAACATCAAGCTTCTTTCCTTTAAATAACCTCATATTCTCAGCTGTGGATGCTACTAATTTAAAAAGAATTAGTAGAATTATTTAAAGAGAATTAGACCATGACAAAATACAGGAACAGATGCTCTTAAAGTGCCCTGAAATTGTCCTTCAGTCTGTCAGTCAAGACTGCTCAGCTTTCTGGTTTTCAGTGGAGCTCTACCTTCGAGGGGACAGAAGAAGGATGGAATGGGCTTTGAGATGTGACTTTTCTGGATGGCAGCTGAAACATATTAACAGTGCAGTAATCATAGTAAAGGATTAGAGGAAGAGCTGGTTGGTAAAGCATCCTGGCTGGTTTTGACAAAATAGAATAATAAAGTTTTACTATTATTTGTATTTCTTCCTGGATTTACTCAGTCATTTACAGACTAAGTGGCACACTACAGTTCTAGTAATTGAGCAGTTTCCTACTAACTCAGGGTCCACTCTACATGGCAGCTGTAGGAACACACAAAACGCATTTTGCACTGGGCAGAAGCCAAATCCAAAACAATGACAGATTTGAAAGTATCCTGAATAAACTGGCTCTGTTCCTTATCCTTTGTTTTGTGTGGGTGGTGGCTTAATCAGGCTACCACCACAAGTGCCCCAGCAGGGGCAGCTGGGGTGCACAGTGTGACATGTCCCTGTGGCCAGCCTGGCTTGTCACATCGTGGCTGACACACAGGTGCTCCCTTCAGCTAAAAAAGCAGTTTCTCCTGGCTATTGGGTCAAACCATTCACACAGCAACAATGTTAGTAAAGATTTTAAATAATAGGAAACCGTTTTGGAACACAAAATTGGAAAGTGACGTCCAGGATTCCTTCTGGTACTCAAACCCATCTCTCACAGACCATGCTGCATTTTGATTTTTCACTGGCAGGTTGCAGGTGGCTATGGAGAGGGCAGTCTGCTCCATGCAGCCATGCTGAGGGGTGGCTTTCTGGGATGAAGTTTTCTGAATGTAGGGGAAGTTCCAGAAGTAACTGAGTTACTGAGTTTGTATTGCAGCATTTGACTGCAGGGCGATTCGAGGGGTCCTGGTGATGTGTGGGTGGATTCAGGAGGAGCTGTGTTCCTGCAGACTGCACAGTGATCTGCTCTGAACCACCAGCCCTACCTTGCTGCTTCTTACTCAGAAACACTTCCCAACAAACTTCTATCACAGAACACCCCAGGGGACGTGACTTTAGGGAGGAGTGAGGGATCTCACTGTTTTGTTTCCCAGCAGGGAAGATTGTTTCCACTGGTAACATTTTTCTCCCTCTTTATGCCTTTGTATGGAGGCAAGGGAGATTTTATCACTTGCTTCTGTTACTACCAAACTGTGGAATAAAGTACTTTATTTGCATTTCATATACTATTTTTACAGTGTATGAGGAATAATATTTGTGTTGAGCTGTTAAATATTGACAATAGTCCCACCCTATTTATCAAATACTGACA
The DNA here is from genome assembly GCA_024362935.1 of Setophaga petechia. Classification (NCBI taxonomy): domain Eukaryota; kingdom Metazoa; phylum Chordata; class Aves; order Passeriformes; family Parulidae; genus Setophaga; species Setophaga petechia. The sequence goes on along the minus strand of JANCRA010000027.1, from coordinate 2,971,216 downwards.
GCTGACCAAGCAAAGGAGTTAAAAATTATTTGGAAATTTGGATCTTCTTGAAGCCTTTAAATGTATTTCTGGAAGTTGGAGGCTTTCCCAGTTCACACAGCTACTCTAATAGCTAGACATATTTTCTCCCGTCCTTATGCCAAGAACTCAATTAAGAAATATATAGCAGAAGGGAGGCACTTGTAAGGGACCTCACTTTTTTTTTTTTTTTTCCATTCTTAACAGAAGAAAAAAAGAAGGAAAAAAAAATCTTTGTCTGAAAACAATCAACATAAGTGAAGAGCCAGCCTGAATTTGAAAATATGGAGACTTTGGGATGGAGATCATAGGACTGAACAATAATTCTGGACATTACAAATTCCAGCTCCTTCCTGATTGTGCCTTTGTTCAGCAATGTTCTCTCCAAGATCTTGACTCTGCTTTTGGGTGGAGACCTCACTTGGTACATTGTCAGTGCAAACAACACTGAAGTGTTTGCTCATGGTGTGAATTCCTTCTCAGAGTGGCTGTCTAACCCCAGGGAGCCACGACAGCTGGTGCTGTTCTTGGAGAGCACCACTTGGAGAACAGGAATTCCCTGAGAGTCACCTACCAGCAGCAAGAACAAATCTTCACTGAGCACTGCAAAAGCAACACTCTACAAAAATCATCTTCTTCCCTAAATCTAACTGAGCAGAAGATATGAAGTGTATTATCCTAGTGATAACAAATCTTCAGTGGAAAAAGTGCTCTTATCTTTTTTAAGTCATATCTACACATGCAGCACTTTTCAGTTTGTTGATAGCAAACAACTCCTTTAAAAAAGTAAATGGTTTTCTTCAGGCTATCAAAAAGGAGGAGACTTCCATGGACTTTGGCTATAAAGATATATAAATCCCAAAAGACTACAAATAATTCACTATTTGCTCCTTAGAAGCCAAGATAGATGGATAATGCAGAAAAATCCTGTTCTGCCACTGATTTACTGAGTAAACAAATTTACACTCAGCCTGCAGAATGCAGTTAATCCCAGCTCTGATGGGAATACGTCAAAGGAAACACATTTCTAACAATCATAGAGATACTCATGCAGATAAACCTGAGAATCTCATAAAACCCCCCAAGAGAACATCACATTTTTTTCCATAGATATCTCTCCCTGTGAACTGGATCATTAATTATCGTACTCATATGGAACTACAGACATCAAGAAGCCAGATCTACTGCATTTCCATGTACAAACCCAGAAATTTAATGTGCAATTCCATAATTCTTCAAAGATAAGATCTGTTTTATAGCAAAGAAAGTAATGTAGAAAAGACCAAAACCTGTCCCTGCCTGTTTGATACAATGAGATAATTTTAGTTCCAGACAAGCCATTTCCTAACATTATCTAAACTATAGCTCATAAAAGTTTATGGACTCAAATTCCAAATAGAGTAAGAAAACAATGGCTCTCAGTATCTTCACTAATGATAACAACAGTTGGGTGCAATAACATTGCTGATTGCAGTGAAGGCAGTTTATTTTACCCAACTCTCCTAGCAGCCTTTAAAAAAAAATTTAAAATAACAGCAAAGCAGCAGAATTTGTACAGGTGGTGTGCCCAGCCAATCAATATAAGTGAGGGTGCTTGTATGACAGGGCTTTTCAAAAACCTTCCCATGTGTCATCTTGGAAGTTTTTAACCAGAAGGTATTCCTTGTTCCCTAGTATAAAAACCTAAGTGTTAGCTACTTGGAAAAATAATAATCTCTCAGAAGACCCATTTCTGATATCATATTGAGTCCAATCTTTTCAAACCCATGTCCTTGGGCTTTTTAAATTTTAATTTGAATCTACAGATAATCTGAACTCTTACACATCCCCAATCCATGACACTACCTTTGTGTCAGACTATGAGCAAAAGCTTATTTTTGTGCAGCAGAAACACACAAAAAGCCCAGTGAGATCTCTACATGGACACAATGTCATTAATCAGAACATGGTCTAACTATACTCCCCCTCTTAAAAATGGACAGCATCAGCACCCCTGGAGCAGTTAATGAGCAGACAGGGTGAGCCCAGGGATAGGATGGTTAATACAACATAGTCACCGACCAAAAAGGATTTTCTGGGATTTTCCTCCCACCCACAACATCACAGGCATGAATTTAAAGGTTAAATTCATGATCTTGCATTTCCCAATACAACAAAACTCCTGGTAGGTCTTGGAAACAATGGCAAAGTGCATCTAACCCACCCTCAGCAGAGATGAGATTTCAAATCCCTGTTCCCTTGAATAGGAGACCTGTGTGGCTGATGGTTGAGTTTTACCCTCAAGCAGCTCTGATAACTGCCTGTCACTGCACACAAGGCTTTTGGAACATTTTTGTTCATCATTGCAAGGGAAAGGCAACCCATTCTGCAGAAGAGGCTCAGGAGAAATGCAACACAGTAAAGGCAGATGCACCAGGGACAAAGACAAGCAAATCAGATGACTCTGAACCTGGATGCTGGCACCAAAGTAGTAATTTACAAAGTGCTATGACATTTTCAGCTTAGTTCTGCAGCCCCAAATTCTTTTAAGAAGGAGACCCATCCTAAGTGGATCACAGGCATCTTTTTCAAATGAAGGGATTAAACTAAAGGCACAACCAATTCCAACAATGAAAACCAAATAACCAATAACAAATAACCGATGCTATACTGTGCAATAAAGAATTTAAATTTATGGAGGGTATAAAACAGAAAACCTTTTTTCTGATGCAAATTGCTTTGAAGTATTAAAGAATGGGAGAAATTTCAGTATCACTGCATTATGATCCCACATCATGTAAGAACATGCCTGCTCAAGTCATAAAATAACTGCTGGCACTACCAGTTCAGATCTGTTCCCTGGCCTCAGGGCTGCTGAAAACCCTGCTGTAAACCAAACCTTCTATTAAAACTTAGTCAGGAGAATAACATACAGGTCAGACTGGTCCAAGTATCATTTGATGAAGGAAAGACCCTCCTAAGTATTTAGACTTTATAGCTCCAGTTTTTTTCAACTGGAATCCATAAATGTTTATCCAGTCTTCCTATGATGTCCTTTGATCTCTTAGGAGCTTTTATTTTTAAAAACACAGATAACATTTCTGTAGCCGTATTGGACAAATAAGTAAAGGAGATGACAGTGATCTGAACCTTTGTTTGGGTTTTCTCTCAGTATTTATAAACACTAAGGCAATCCATCATTGGCTGCCAATGCAAAGAAATTCAAACTTACACAAAATACCCATGCTGATGTGGTGTATTTAATATAAGGCAGAACTGTGCTGTACAAGAGAGACTCCTCATCAGTTGTTTGTAGGGTTTTTGTTGTGTGGTGCTTTTTTTTTTTTAAAGGCATTTTCTACTGTAGGACTATCACCAAACCCTCCAGTATCAAATGGAATTTTTAAAGTGGAAAAGATTGAAGGGAAAGATGTCTAAATAAACAATTCAGAGGCTGTCTTCTTGTGAGAAATTTCTTAGTATTGTGAAACATATTCATAAGAGAACTCAGCTCGAGAAAACCAGGTTTAACACTAAAAAAGCAAAAGATGGTGAAAATAATCTCCACAGAGGGCAGCAGGGAAAGGGTGGCCAGGAAGGTGGTGGGACCATGAGGGCCAGTGGGTCCCTACTCTGCAGGGGCTAAAGGACCATCACAGTTTTCACAAGCAGAGGAGCTGGGCTGGGAGGGGCAGGGAGCTGCAGTGCTGCTGGGGGGCACAGAACGACACAAGGACCTCACTGATGGTCAGGAGAGCACTGGCACCCTGCAAGCACCCCTGCACAGGGCTCCTCGTGGCCTGGGCATCCTGCCTGGCTTTAGCAAGAAGGAAAGGACTGATTGAACAGGCAGCTGATGTGGCAAGGCTCAGGCTCAATACCAGGCACTGGCGTCCTGTGGTGTAGTTAAAGAACCGTAGGAGGAAGAGTGACATTGTTTTAAAAACTCAGCTTCAAAAACAAACACGCAACAAAGACAGGAGTGTATTCATCCCCTCCTATCACATCTGTGCCCTGCAGGCAATGTTCTGAGAGGAGTCTGTGAAACTTGTACTCGCAGCTATCTCAGACAGCTCCACCTAGATCTGTCTCAGCGCTGCCTCTCCCGGAGCCTGACACGCTGCCAGGGCTGTGTACGTGATCCCTCGTGTTCCTACGCAGTCCGAACCGCGTTTAACTCACAAGTATTTGCAAACACGCCATGCAGGAAAACAAGGTAAACATGAAAACGGGCTCGGGAGGACGATTTGCATCCACTGTGCTCGTCTGCGTGCACTGCAGAGGTGCAGGGATCCAAACGCGCTGTCCCGGGGAAGGACCGTGCTGCTCTCTGGCCTCTGGCACTGGGAGATGCTCCTGCACTGCAGATGCTGCTGCGACTCCAGCCCGTGGACTGAGCTGCTGAAGTGTTAGCCGAGGATTCTGTACACGTTTTACAGCCAGAGCTGAGCTCCACGCTGCTGTGGTTGCTGCATTACCTCCGCCAGTTGCTGAACTGGCTGTTGAAATGGCAATTGCTTGTTCTAACACGCCTCTGGCAAGCTCTGCTCCGTGCCACTCTCCACGCACCCTGCCCTGGCCCCTCATCCCGCAGTTCCTCCTTCCTGCTTGCTCAGGCTCTGTGTCCCCGCTTCACCTTTCTCCTTTAAGGCTGAGCACAGCCCCTGCCAGGGCCCTCCCTCCTGCCATCCCAGACACAAAAGAAAGGGCAGCCCCACGCCTCTATTTCAGGTAGGAAAAGACATACAAACAGACCTGGGGACAAAGCTGTCCCCTGCCAGAGTCACAAACAGTCTGCAGAACACAGCCTCTTGAGGCTTGCACACATCTACTCTGTGAAGAGCCAACTCCCAAGGAGTATCTGTCTTTCTAGCCAAAATTTGTAACTAGAAGGTGTCACTCCAAGCTATACGGGCTCAGGGATGCTACAGAAATTCACTGACACAAAACACACATTCAAAACAAGGGAGTTTTTTACAAACTACTAATGGATGCCCTGTATCAAAATTACCAAATTACCTTTTCCAGATCCTTAAAGCAGAGCTTATTCCTTGAGTCTTCTAGAAAAAAAGGAAGAGTTCACCTCTACCAGTAATTATGGCAGAATTAGTTGTGTGACTTAGACTGAGCACAAATGAATTGATTTGCTGAATAAAATTATCAGTATATATATTTGTCCTCATAGCTGTTAGTCAGAGCAAAGAGACTACAGTTTTATAGCTACATAGGGGAATGCCTTTAAAAATGTTCTCTGAATACTTCATTAAAGATTTTTGGCATAGCTGAGGTTTCCTGTGTTCTGAACACTGCACAGACAAGAAGTGCATAAGCAAACAATGGCATTTTTCTAAAGTAAAAGAAGGGCCTAGCAGAGAAGCTGTGTCAGGGGGAGACTGCTGAGTGGGTTTGGCTTGTTTGTTAACCTGCAAGTGAGGTACAAAGCTTTGCTGCTAAACGGGTCATCCAGAGATGGGTGGGAAAACATTAGTTTTTCCCTCATCTGCATTTTGTACAGGAAAGTTTATAGTCTTGCTAAGATGAAAGCCATAAATGATACATTTTTTTGTACCCCAACTGGAAGCACTTAAGCAAAAGAGCTGCTACCTAGTTCTCCCCAGGGACAGATAAATCAGAGCTGTGCACTGGTGAGCACAAGTTCCATACATAAACATTTAGGCACTGCAATTTATTAGTTGTAGATAGCTCCAGTATGTTAATGTTCATTTGTCTTCCGTATTTCAAGAGCAGCAGAAGAACTATTCTCAGTATGACAACATTTACAAGAGAGTTTTTAAGCAGCCAGCATTGCCTGCTTAAGGCCTTCACTGTATTTAGAGCTGTGGCAGCCATGCAAAGTCCTCGGCACCGTGCCTGCTGTCAAGGATGTTTGATTTCTTGAGCAAAGCAGAGGCAGGACTCTCTCACTGGGGAATGTTCAAGGTGCAGTGAAGGGAAGGGAGGGCAACTGATGAGATGGTGACAGACTTGTTTTTCTGAGCTGTGCAATATACAGGGCTTTAGAGGAAACTTCCCTTCTTTTATCCTTATCCCCACAGCACCAGCACCCACCCTAGTACAAGCTGGACTTTCCTAAAACTGCTCTCCACATTATCCTTAAACTTTGCATTTTCTGGGAGAGATTCTTTGATTTAGAAGAACAGAACCTGGGAGTTTTGCATAAAGCAGCATGAAGTCTGGAGTAGCCTGAGAGAGGGCCAAGTCTGCCCTTGTATCTGCCTCCCATAGTCTCAGTAGCTGCAGTTTTCTTACTGACATTAAAGGGACTCCAACTCTGCAGGGTCCACCCAAAGCTTTCCACAGCATCTTCCTGCAAACTCCCTTTATCTTTGGTGCTAAGACAGGCTACTGAGACCTACTCATTTAACAGTGGGATAATACATTTGGTGTCATGGATCAAATGGTTTCACCACCCAATGGAAACACACTTTTTCTCCACCACTGACCCACAGCCATGCACTGACCTTGCTGTACCCTGGCACATGGACCTGCCAAAGCTGGCAGTGACTGCCAGCCAGAGCATAGCAAGGGCTGAGAGGGCTTTTAGGAGAGAAGGAAATGGGTACTGCTACCTTTGAAGGAGAAGTGGTGGGAAAGAAACAGATTCTTACCAAGTGGGAAGAGTAATTTGGGACAAGCTGCACAGGATGGGGGGAAGAAGCACAGTGGCAAAGCAGGGACAGGGAAAGATGCTCAGAGGAGATGCAGGAATCAGCATCATTTTATTGTATACAAGAGAGAAGCAGAGAATCATAGACTACCAGGTTGGAAGGGAGCCTAGGGGATCATCTTTTCCAAATGTTACCATCCAAATACTTTCTTGCAGAAGGCATTTCCTTCCTGCCTGATGAACTCAGCAAGGGCAGCTGAAGCAAACTGTGACCTTTGCTTTTCAACTTGTCTCAGTAACGAGGTGAAAAAATGACAGTGAACAGCATTAGTTACAGCATAAATATAGTGATTTTTCAGTCTTAGGCACTGACAGTGAAATATTCCAGACCTGCAGTTCACTCTGTGGTATAGAGATATGCTAAGCATGCTCACTGCAAACCCCTGTGTGCTTTATGATGTCCACCCTGGGACCTCACTTGCCTGCTTCTGTACAGCAAACAGCAGACCATGGCCTTAGCCCATGATTCTTTGTCTTGAGGTGCTTTACAGTTCTTTCCCAGGCCCCTACATAAGAACTAATCTGTCTTTGGAAAGATGTATTGAGGGGAGAACCAACACTTGATTTGGTTTTGCAAACTTGTTCACAGCAAAGCAATCAGGCTGTACCAAACATCTATGTTCAGTCTGTCTGAATTTAAAGCACTTCCAAGGCAAGTTGAAGATCTGGATAATATACTGGGTAAATCATACACAGTACAAATTTTAAAAAGGAAAATGTATCCTTCCCTTGTGGGCAGAAGGAGAAGACGCTGCTGGCTCATCAGTGAGAATCACTCCCACACAGGCCTCTCTTCCTGGCTGCTGATTGCTCATTCTGGGTTCACCAGGCTGCAGCACCATGATGGGGACACATTTTTGTGATGGAAACTCCTGTTCTAGTATTGTTAAAGGCCTTCAGCACCAGACCTGTGAACAAGCCTATACAGGATTGAGGTGGGTTTTTTGCTTGGTTGGTTTGTTTAATTGTCCTCCACTTTCACTAATGACAGTGATGATCAGTCAATTGCTTCTTTAATTGTTCCCTTTCCCACTGGAGCCTTCGATCTTTGTGATTTATGTGCTAGAGTCATCAGCAGTCCAAATGCTGAAGTAGTTTGTCATTCACAGAAAATGTGACAATTCTTTCCCCAGAAGGAAGCTCAGTCTGGCATTTATACCAGGTAGGGAGGTTTAAAATGCCTGACTCTCTTGGCATTTCTAATTGCTCTGCATATTTCTCATGCAACACATCATTACCAAATCAAAATCATCAAACTTCTATTTGTTATTTCTTGCAAAATTATAAGAAAATAATCTCTTCTGCAAGTGTTCTGCATTCTTCTCTTGTTTAGAAATGTCAGGGTGCAAAGAGAAAACAAAGTAGCAGCTTGTTTCCAGTTTTGCTTCCCAGAGTACTCTGAACAAGTGCCCTCTTACATGCTGGGGACAGGAGAAAAAAATGATACAAGTAATAAAAATGACAGTTCTGTTATTTTCATACTTCTCACATACAGAACATTCTGCAACATTAGCAAAGTTATAACCCATGTATTGAAAAATTAAAATCCTTCAGAGAGTCTGAAAAAGCCTTAAGCAATTTCCTCCATCTCTCTAGAACCAAAGATGCCCAATTTTTCAATACAATACTACACAAACTAATCTTCCCTCTAAAATGCCTTGTACTTGCCAAGATTTTTTCCCTGTTTCTTAAAAAACAAACAAAAGCTTGTTTTGAAAGAAATATGAAAGGAACCAAAGGAATTATGTTGAGCCAAAAGTCCTCCCTTCTCCACCCTCACTGTACTCATCTGGAGAGCATCTGGCAAACAAATCCATTGATAGTTTAGAAAAGTCTTTTATCTGTCCTCACAGACTTAAAAGGAAAGTGGAGAGCATACACATTCTGAACTAATTGCACATCCTCTTTGCACATCCTATTGCCATTTTGAAAAGAAGAGAGTACAGCACACAATACACACTTTAAAAGCAAAAGCCTTCTCTGGTACGACTGCATGAAACCCAGGTTGGTGAAATTTCCAGGAGAGAGGGCCAGCTAGATTAACAATGAGTTGTCCAAATAAACACAGATGAAGGGCAGCATATAAATCCTGCCTCCATACTGTAAGTGATGCCAGAGCAGCCAACATACCCTCCTGAAGCAGAATTGCACAATGTACATCTCTCCCCTGGTACATAAATCTAAAGCATGTGAGACACAGGGGAGGAAATGATGGTGCCTTTCATGCATATTTATGTAAATGCTATGATTACACCAAGTAATCAAACCAGCAGCATGCAAATTTGGACATGCATCATTGAAGAAATGCAAATATTTATATAACAGTTTAAGTGGGAAACAGGCCTTTGCTAGGAAAAGATTAATTTTCAAATAGCTGAGCATTGCAGAGTTAGAAGCTGGCTTTTTATCAGAATTTGAGCATTCAGCAAACTTCTGAGGACCTAATTCCCTTCTGTGCTTACAGGTATCCTCAGGAATCAAGTTCCCCTCAGAATGAAAACGTAACCTAAACCAGTATAAATTGGCCAATGACTGTGGTGTATATATCAAAATCCCAATTTTCTATTTTTAGTCTATTTAGTATTTGGCTTCCTGCAGCTTCCTGCAATGAAAAGTACAAGGGCTCCAATGCCATTTCCTCCAAAGTGATCACAGTATTGCTTTCTCACTCTTTCCTCAAACACGTACAATCAAGATAAAAAAAAAAAAATTAACCTTTCTTTAAAAAATACATTCTATGAACCATTGCACTATATTCTTTGGCAGATGCATATTCTCAAACATTATTTTAAATCTGCTAAAGAAGTTAAAACAGGTTTCCAAATGACTCAGAGTGAGCAGAGCTCTTGGGAATGCTGTCTTGGCTGTCTTGCAATCCAGACCTAAGAAGAGAAGGGGGAGGAAGCATTAGGGGTTTTTTTGCAGGTAGTTTGATGTTTTTAGCACTATCAAACTGGATTTCACAGGTTGTCATGCTGTGTCCTCATGTCCTGGAAGCTTGGGTGGCTCAGCTGTGCAGCAAGCAGTGTCTCACTGAGAGGAAAGGTCACAGTGCTGGAGAAAACAAAGCAGCCCTTGACACACTGTGAGCCACGGAATGTCTGGGGTGATTTGTCCACATTTTTATTTCTGATCTATAAAGAGGGCTAAAGTTTGATTTGAAGGATCTGTTTTGGAATGCAGTGCAGATCTGTGGAGCTGCCATGCTGATGACATTCCAGGATGCCTGGCAGTCCTCGCTGTCTTGCCACATGCTCCTCCCTGCTGCAATTCCATTTTAGCCATTCCTCCCAGCCCTCTAATGGACTCAGAGCCTGAGGATACAGATGTTAACAGCTCCCATCAGTTATAAACAAAAGCAATTACAAAGAGAAATCAGTTTTCCTTTTCCTGAATGGCTGACTACTCGTCTCTCTAGCGATAGTAATTAGGTGGGACGGAGTTACCACTGTAATGCCAGGCTGGTGCTTCTGAATTTCTAAGTGACTCTCACACAGCAGAAGTCTCTCACTGCCTCTCCAACAATCATGGTCTGACACAGAAGGGTGCTATGTTCTTTCACTTTCTTTGATTTCCTTCTAGTCACTGCCTATTTTATCTCCCCATCTTTGCACTCTATTCTGATTACAGTTTAGCTTCAAATGGAAAACAGAATTGCTACCAGATTACTTTTGCATGGTGGGATTTGGGTCTTTTTTCAGGTTAAGTAAACTGGACAAAAACTTTAGTGACAGAAGGATATCTAACATTGCACAGAGAAATTCCAAGAGCTGTTTGTCATCTGTTGGCTAGGGGAACAGACAACCCCAGACATATTTAAAAAAAATTCTCTTTCAGTAGAAGAAAACCAGGATTTATAGGATTTAGACTGAGCTAACAGAGAATGCAATATTATGCCTGTCAATCTTCACTCATTCTTTATTAGGCTTATCTGCCTTTTAATAATTAAGATAGCATCCCTCTTCTTTCATGGAATATTGTATAAAGTGAATTTCATTGAGGATTTAATAAGTTTTATTATTTCTGCCACTTAATTCTGTCTAAGACTAGGAGGACAGAAGTCAGCCCACGACATATACACCAGTAAAATCACATTATCCCAATGGATTTCTATAGCACTCTTCCAGAATTTTAAAGAAAAGCCAAAGAAAAGATGATCTGACTCTGTGCTATAATTATAATTCAAAATATACTGTTCAAAAGAATCACTTGCCAAGGTTCCTCTATAAAGTGTATGAGAATCTTCTAAACAAAAAGTATTTCATGTGGCTAGTTCAGAAAACAACAAGCAAGCTCTAGTACTATTAGTCCAGAGATTGGATCAATTTTGCCTCTTGAGACAAAACCTTTCCAGTCTTCGGCTAAGTCCTTTCAGCAAATGTAAAAATTAAACCTGGATTTTGCTATTTAACACCTTTTATTGTTCTTTGTAAGTCTGCATTCCTCTGACAAAACACAAGCTCAGCCATCCATTTCACATCTAACTGATTACTACTGGTGCAGTTCTAGTAGAGATCATGGAGCCCTGTACCTTGTGGCAGTTAATCCAGTCAGCATTTCATACAGAGCTGAAGCCTGTCCTTCCCCTTCCTGGTTCACACTGTCTAAATTTGGTTTATTTTGGAATGTTTTTGTAGGTCCTAAGCCTGACTGGGCTCTGTAATATTAACCCACAAAGCTCAAAGTATTAATGGCAAAGGTTTTTTTGCCATTAAAGAGTATCTCATAATTCTTAGACAGGATCTTGAGGTTAGACTCAAGTTCATGACTATTACACACCATGTACACTAATACCTTTTTGTCCAGTATTACAACTGGTTATTTTTAGGAAAGACAACAAAGATTAGCTGACCAAAATGTTATATATTTCACACTTTCCACTAACTAGGATCTTGTTCTAAAAACCCCCAAACCCTCCTGAAGTTTTACTCATTTCTGAAAGAAATGGTCTCTTCCAACCTTGATGATTGTATTGTAAGAGAGCTCTTCCTGTTAACTGTTACCCAAGTGTCATCTTTAATTTAACTAGACATTAATTTTGTTAAATTAACATTAATTGTTAAATTAATAATATGATGCCTAACTCATTATAAGCAAAGCAGAAAGGATGACTATTTTACTTACACCAAGGAAACTAGAACTGAAAAAAAAGGAAATACACAGGATATTAAAAGCTTACAAAAGGAAAAAAAATAAAAAAGTATTCCTAAAGTGATTCTCTCTTTGAGGCTGCCCTCAGAACCAGGCAGAGCTGACAGCCTGGCCAGCCCAAGGTCAGTGCCAAGCCATGACTCAGGGCTGAGTGAGCAGCAGTGAGAACCTGGCACTGCTCCACACCTCCCCTGGCCTGGGCTGCCCTGCCCTGTGCCTGCCCTGCAGCCCTGTGCCAGCCCTGTGCCAGCCCTGCAGCCCTGTGCCAGCCCTGTGCCTGTCCTGCAGCCCTGTGCCATCCCTGTGCCTGCAGCCCTGTGCCTGCAGCTCTGTGCCAGCCCTGTGCCAGCCCTGTGCCAGCCCTGCAGCCCTGTGCCAGCCCTGTGCCTGTCTGCAGCCCTGTGCCAGCCCTGTGCCTCCCTGCAGCCCTGTGCCAGCCCTGTGCCTGCCCTGCAGCCCTGTGCCAGCCCTGTGCCTGTCTGCAGCCCTGTGCCTGCCCTGCAGCCCTGTGCCAGCCCTGTGCCAGCCCTGCAGCCCTGTGCCTGCCCTGTGCCTGTCCTGCAGCCCTGTGCCAGCCCTGCAGCCCTGTGCCAGCCCTGTGCCTGTCTGCAGCCCTGTGCCAGCCCTGTGCCAGCCCTGCAACCCTGTGCCAGCCCTGTGCCTGCCCTGCAGCCCTGTGCCAGCCCTGTGCCTGTCTGCAGCCCTGTGCCAGCCCTGTGCCAGCCCTGCAACCCTGTGCCAGCCCTGTGCCTGCCCTGCAGCCCTGTGCCTGCCCTGTGTCTCTCTGCAGCCCTGTGCCAGCCCTGTGCCTGCCCTGCAGCCCTGCCTGTGCCTCTCTGCAGCCCTGTGCCAGCCCTGTGCCTGCCCTGCAGCTCAAAGCATCACTAGAGATAGTCTCTAGATTGGGCCTAAAATCTGATTTTTACACACATGAATCCACACACCATGAATCCAACTCTGTGTATTGGGGTCTACTTCTGTCTTCCAGATCTGACTCCTCACAGATCTCAACATACCTGGTTATCCTTTCTTAAGCAAGGGTTTTCTCCTTCCTGTCTTCCTGTTAAGTAGAAATTTACTCCTACCTATATTCCCTTCGATAAAACTGCTTACAAGCTGAGATGGATATGCAATAATGAGGTGAGAAACGTGGCATATCCTTGCAATTCTTGCACACTTGCTATCAGCATGGTGAGACTGAGTCAGTACATACCACTGGATGGTTTCAGGCACAGCAACATCCATTGGCATATTACCTATATATTCCTATGCAAATCCTAATAGCACATCACTTAACCATAGTCTGTCAAGCAAAACAACCTCTTAGATCTTTTATTTTTCCACTGGAAGAACCTTACATCAAAATTAGCACTGTCAGTGGTACAATTATGCATACACACATTAGACAATCAAATAAAACTCCTTGGGTAGTCTGTACTGACAGGCTGTGATGACTGCCCTACTTCTTAGATTGGCATATCCTATAACCTAATGCTCCTACAATCTTAACTTCTCCCTCTGGATCATCTAAATTACTGACTGCTGCTCCCTGTATGGCAGGATTTGGTAAAGAAAGTGCAGGGACAACTGGTTTTAATGGAAAAGAGCAAATTCATAAACACTGAGCCAGGACCTCCAAAGACATCTAAAGAGACACCCAGAGAAGCAGGGCCTGACTCCAGCTTCCCAGTATCTCCTGTATCTTCCTGATGGGCTTTACACACCCAAAAAAAGCACTCAACAAATCACAAATGCAGTACTTGAGAAAAAAACTTTGTTACTCAGTGATCCAGTGAAGAGCAAATTTAAAATACATTTGAGTGGCACTACTGTCTTTGTAAACTCAAAGGAGAATCACAGGCTAAGACAATAAGAGACTAAGATCATGTTTCAGCTGCCTTTTTGGAATACTCTAGATATAAATTGTTTCTTGGCTCTGGAAAAAGTTAAATAACTAAAAGCAGCAGCACCACCAGATTCCTAACAGTCTGAAAACCTCATGTTTCAAACAACAGAAGTATTGTTACTGATGGCCATGATGTTATAGTTGCATGACTTGGCAGGAAATACATGCAGTGTCCAGGACACAAACTGAGGTGCTGTGAGAGAAATATCGTGGATTGAATTCATTCTCCTCAGCTGGAAAGAGAAAAAGCAGTCAAAATACATACAGACCTCTGACATACAGCAGGTCACTTGCAAGTCAAGAAATTACCTGTGTAATAATTAAAAGAAAAGCCACAGAAGTTAATAGAAAATCCTGAAGTTGCTGTGTAGTTACAAATCTGGAAGTTAAGGAGATTTGAGACAGACATACAAATGTCTTCTCTAGCACAGGAAATTGGGACAATTCCAAATTTTTATTTAGCAAATTTCACAATTATTGCAGTGGTCCAAGAACTTGTGGGAAACGTCATCCTCTTGTGCCGTCTGTAGTTTTGCCATTTGCTTTATTGATATAGGCTTTGTTTTATGGTTTTGAAAAACAGTTTTCCAGGGGCCTATATTGTTAACTCCTTAATACCCTCTGACCTGACTACATCTGCACTGTTACCTGTAGCTGCAAGGCTGAGCTGATCCAGGGGTTCTCCAATCCAATGGGTTAAATTCCTTCTTAAAAGGTAAGAGCAGGAACCTTAATTTGCATTAGCAGTACCAATGCACACAAGATATTACAGTGAACAATATTACAATATATTTAGTGATACTGCAGGATATCACAAGTATGAGTTCTTTTCCAACTGTAAATATCCCCACAGAAGTGCAACAAGAAAACAAACGACTGTTTTTTTTTTTTCACATAACATTTTTGACAGGCTGTTTTTCAGGATTTCAATCTGTAGCCCATGGGCTTTTCTTTGAAATCAAGAAATCTGTCACCTTTAACATCAGGTTAAAGGAACAACAGAAAGTAACAACAGACAATCTTATCAGAAAGCCAGGAACAAGTTCTTGTATCTGTTGATGCATTTTACTCAGTCCTCTATTATAGACGGGTTATGTTCCAGAAAAAGAAACATTAAGATTCATTGTATCTAAACACATCTCAGACTCTTATGTGCTTCCTCTATCCTTTAAAACTCAGTGGAGTCTTACCTAGCTGGTTCCCTCCAGGAGATATCCCTCCCTCAGCTCCCATCCCTAGCAGACATTTGCATTCCTGCTCAATGCCTATGTTTATTTTTGGACATATGCAATCATTCTAATGAGTGATAAAACCTCTGGGTGCCCAGACTGATCTGATAAGCACCACTGAGTGCACAACTGCAGGCAAAGTCTAAGCAGGTTTGCTTATTTCCCACAGGTTCTGTCCACTGAAACATGGCTTGAAATTAAAGGGTAAGCAAAATACTTAATAAGGGGGAAGGAGAGGAAGGGAGATGAAAACAACTTTCTTTAACCATCCTCTCTGTCACTCTCCAGACTGTTCCTGTTCAATCTTGCCTTGAGGTATTCCTTGCAGATGTTACATGGAAGAACATCATACAGAGTATAAACACGTGTTCACACACATCCAGTTCTGATGGAAGAGCAGGATTATTTCCTGGGCTGCTTCACTCTGTAGGATCATTCAGTACCTCTTGCTCCTCTAGACCTCCCAACAAGGCTTTACCTGAGTATTTTGCTAAATTTAATCTTAAATGTGAGAAATTCACCCATCTGCATTGTTGTAAAAGATCAGGCAAAGGTATTGGAAAGACTTTGGAAACAAGAAATAGAAACAACCACTCCCCTTCAGCACATCTCTGCCTGGAGTTTACAGTGTGGGATAAATTGGGTTGTGTAAGATCCATGAAGTGGCAGTCAGAGGAATTGTATTCTGCCTGACCTTATCACAGAATGATTACTGGTTGGTATTTCTCCCTCAGATTCAAACCTGGGTTTTATTAGCTACCAACTCAACCTCTGCAGCTCGGTGGGAAAGTCACCCTGAATTACCTTCCTGAACATTTTCTGGATTTCAAATTCTCCATGACATGATAACAAATAGAGCTATTTTGGGAAAAAGACAAGATGCTTTGTACTTGGCACTGTTGCATGAGGCTATCGTTAATGCTAGACAAATCTGAAAAGGCAATTAAGTTTAGTCTAGCAAGGCAGTGGGTTACATTCTTGATTACAAAGTAGGAAATTAAAAGTTATCAAAACCAAAACAACAAGTAAGACACAGAACATATTTGAAACAGTTCAATTCTCCCAGCTGTCTCAAGACTTCTCTGAGTAATGTCCCTGGAGCAGATATGGGAGAAGATGGGAATTGGTACAACTACATTACAAATTTTCACTTTTAGAAATAACTTGCCATTACTGTGAAAACAGGAACTGAAGTTTGAGGTGGCTGAGGTGGCTGAGAGCTGAAGATACCACTCTCTTCACTTCATCTATCTCCTCCCCTCATTTTGGTTCCATCTTGAATGACATTAACATTTTCTCTGCCTGGGTGATCTCCTGGCTGTATAGAGTGTTTTTGAGCATTGTTTTAGCTTAAGCAATCTTCAAGAGGGATAATATTCTTCCAGGCTCATACAGCACTTGAAGTCACATCTCTATACCTGCTCTTTAAACGGAACACACTTTAATAAATCATTTTATCTGCAGAGGGTGGCTATCCAACATTAATCACACAGATTACATACTTGGTGTGGATGTGTGTTCCCTCCCTAACATTTAAGGGAAGGAGCCTTCAAATAAAGTGTGTCCCACTTTCCCCTAACACAGAATGGCTGAGGCTGGCAGGGAGATCTGGTTTATCTGCTCCAAGCCCCCTGCTCCAGCAGAGCCAACTCTTCTCTGGAGGGAAAGGAGAAACATCTCCATCTTTGGAATTTTCAGGACTCTGCTGTGCCTGATCTGGTCTAACGACAGCAATAATCCTACTTCACATTAGAGGCTGGGCCAGAAATACTTTCCAGCCATATCTCTAACCCCATAAATATGAGTGTGCTTCATTCAGTGAAACCTTTTTATTTATATTATATTTATTAATTATTAATTTATATTATAAATTTATTTATATATTTTATATATCAAAAAGTCCCCCCATCCAGCAAGTCAAAGCTCACTGCTGTCAAGGGCCTTATGCCATTGGTTTCACTCCCACTTTGCAGTTCTACATCCACTTCTGGCACTGCCACAAGCTGAATGTTTTGGGTGCTGTCACACTGGAACATTCACAGCTCTGTATTTTTAATGCTCTCATGGCTTGGTTCATTAACTACTCCACTTGAACCTTGTCTTCCTTTCATGAAATATTTACAGCTCTTTGGTAATATTTTGTACATCTGTTTTTTCCCCCCATTCATCTAAAAGCCATTACTAATGTTTTCATAATAAGGGACTGTTTTACTGAACAAAGATAACAGTAGCTAAGTCAAGAACAACATGAACAAATTAAAATTAAAAAAGGAAGTAAAGCCATTTAGAATTCAACAATACACAGCCATAATATTTATCATTCCCTGCTAACACTAAATAACATTGTAGTGTATTATTCTATTCTATTCTTCAAGGTCCATCTCATATTAAATGAATGGAAGTTAAGACAGCATATTCCAGTCACTTAAAGTAGCACTATCAACTTTCATTAGAATATGAAGATAGGTCTGCTTTTTTAAATTAACACCTGCACTAAAGCTTCTATTTGAAAGTGAGAGAAATAAATTTTGATTTGTCATTGAAAGCTACACAACAAGTTGCATTTTCCTTATTCACAGGTTAAGTCTGCACCTGGAAAAGTCACTTCCCTCCTTGTGTTAGCATTCCCCATGATGCCTGGCACTTCTCCAGTTCCAGCAGAATGCAGCCACCACTGGAGCTTTGAATACTGAAGCACTCAGACCAACCCTGTGGCAGATTATCATCTGCCTTTGGTCTGGGAAGGATTTCCATTCAAGGGAAGCCAACAGAGAGAATATTAACCAGAATCAAAGTGTTCCTCGGAATCATGAGCTCATGGAAGACAAACTTTACCTAAGTTTTCATAGTGCTTCCTTTGGATGATGAAAATTTGTTTTTGTATCCATACAGATGTAGAGTGCAGAAAAGCCATAAATCTTTGGTACGAGTCTTATCACTTGGCAGAAGAGTAAATCTAAAGCTATTTATTAGTTTATTAATTAAGGAGAACATAAATCTGAAGTTTTAAAGTATATATATTTTCAATTTTCTTATCTAAGTATCTGCATGAACAGGTTCAATACAGCAGCTTTATACAGAATGAACCTGTCAAGAGACAGACAGACTAATCAATAATTTGATCTACTTATCTTCCAACCATTAAAAAACCCTAAAAATCTAACCAGATTCTTGTGGATATATAGCAGTTTCCACCTTGGATACTCCAAATGCACTGGATGCACACTAGTGGGTGGATTTTAGAGTTTGATTTGAGAAGCAGTTTAGCTACCAGCTGTAATATGAGAAATGTCTGCTTCAACTCCATGCCAGGAGACAGAGAGCAGCAAGAGTCATCACTTCCTCAGTGGAGGTGGAACAGGACTGATGGAAGAAACAGCTGAAGACTCCATGGGGGGAGAGTGTGTAAAGAAAGGGTGGATCACTGTTCTGATAAGGAAAAGAACATTCTTGCTTGCTCAATGAAAATGATTACACTTAATGTATGCCACTAATCCTCCCACATGCCCTGAAGACCTAAGTGAGCCCATGCACATTGTTCTCTGATGTTTTTGATGGCAACTAATTAATCTTCATGAGAGGGAGTGCTGACTTCAGGGGTTTTATCTCACTGCACTGAAATTTATTTTCATTGGCAACTGGTTGACTTTTCCTTTACAACATGCAGCTTATGAATGCCTCAGTTATTTTGTCAATGCAGTCATAAAGATTGATACATCTATGTCTAAAGCAGTACACTTTTTAAAATTGCAGTTCAGAGTCCCATTTAAGTACCAAGCCCACAGTGATTTATTTAAGGGTTTATTATGTTCTCAATTACAAGTTCAGTTGATTTTGGAGCTTTGTCTCTGGCTCCACTCTCAGTTCCTACTTGGATACCCTTGCACATCCTCCACTCACTATTCCCTGAAGGCTTTGGTATCCAAACCACTGCTGCTTCTTTTTCTTGCTCAACAACAGCAACAGAGTCAGTGGCAAAGGAATATGGCAGAGAAATGAGTCACTACTAAGTTGTTCATTAAACCACACATCATATGGAAGAAGTTACTGTATATTAAATACGTTGACTTGATTCCATTAATCAAATAATAAAATTCTACTTGAATGATAACATTTGCAAGATAAGTAAAGGAATACAGAAATGAAAAAGTAATTTACTACATTGATGAAAGCAAACCCACCCGCTCCTCTCTTAGCTCCTAGATTTAAGTGCTGTGTCAAAACCAAATTTTTAATTTCAGTGTTTAAAAGTAAAAATAACATATGGAAGCAGTTTGGGAAATTTAGAAATCTTTTTTTTGGTAGAAAAGAAAGCATGGTGGGTGTGACAGAAGTAATATATTCTAAGATGCTGTCATAGGACCTGAACTGTGCATTTGCACAGACAATACAATATCTAGGTAACTGGGAGCAACTGCATTTATTTTAAACTACATTTAGTTCCATCACAGCCTCTTTCTACGAGACAATATAAAATTATTTCTATTTAAATTTCCTGTTAAGGTCAGATAAAAATTTTAAATGTTTTGGTAGCTACTGTGGTACTTCTGGAGACATTTCCCATGGGGAGTATTATAAGCTTTCATATTTCTGCTTGTGCAGGAAAGTGAAGGCTGTCCAAACAGGAGATAATGCTAAAAAGACAAACTTCTTTCACCAGGTTGGAAAGCAGGAAAGACTTGTCTGAAACCTCTGTAGCGGGGATGCCTGCCTGTGTTTCCATGTTTCCATGAGACCATCTCCCCCAAAAAAACCACCAAAACCCAACAAACAGCCAAACAACAATAAAAAACCAGTCCCCTTAGCCAAATTCTAGTTTGATTTTCAAGGCTGCTCTGCAATGGAGATTAGTTACTGCTAATTTCTCTTTTATTTCCCTCCATTTCTTAGACCATACTGAACATTGATCATTGGTTTCATGTTACCTTACTGAGATCTGTTAATGATCTCAACTGGTCCAGTCTGAGCACTCTGAATAACCAGCCCAGGTTACAGCATTGCCATGAAACAGAAATATGGATTGAGATCCAGCACTAGCAGTGCAGTTGGAACCTGAATGCATTCAGGTTCTACAACAGGCTACCAATAATTTTTGAATAACTCTTTGGCACTGATCCCCTCTTGAAAAATGATGATGAAATTTTAGAATTACTCAGGCCTTGGTTTGAAACACAACATCAAGAGTTTCTCAACACATCCCATACATCAGCATAATGAACTTAAACTATTCACTGGCTGGTCAACTTACAACAATAAACAGAAACAGGAGTCCAAGTTCAAAACCTCAGTTACTTTGCTCTTATTTCCTTAAGCACACATGAACACAGACAGATTTTATCACAGTATTTCACATGTGTTCTTAAAAGCAAGAGCTACTTACATTTTCAAATGCAGAGCTTGAAGAAACTTGTGTCAAAGGAACTCTACTAACTAAAAATTCAGAGCAGAAAAATTGTGAAAATTCCCAAACTTACCTAGGCACATTGTCCAGATGTATTGCAAGGTAAAAAAAATAAAAACCCCTTAAATTACTTTTCTGCTCTAGTCCATTCTATGTTTACCTAACATTCAGAAGATCTTCCTGCTGCTCTCCACGAGACATTCAAAAAGGCAAATGAGAATATTCAGTACCTTGGGAAAGCATGCTGCTAGATTAGTCACCTTTATTTGATTAATTTTCATAGTTAACAAACATATATGTCTTATTTGTGATTTATGGAAATCTCATTTATAACACACAATTCTACACAGGCCTGCTTGCTTTTGTAAACTTATGCACCTGTTGTATGATTTCTGCCATGTTATAAAGAGAACTCCCCCAGCCAACACATCTTGCCAGTGTTTTTAACAATGCAAGGTAAAAACCCAAAAGATATGAAAATTGCTGCCTTCATCAATGCTTGAGTATACTTCCATCCCTGTACTTGCTCATGTTTCCTGTAAATGCTAATAACATTGATTTCATGACTCACTGGTACTGTGGTAGAAAGTTAATCAAAATTAAAATTAACTTCCAACAGAAATACTCTCATCTGTAAGAGGAGAAAAGAAAGTAACTGGGTTAAAACCTGAGGAGAACTGCCACAGCTTCCCACCAATCATGGAAGGTGTCATAAGATTCAGCTACATTTACCCACATCTAGTAGCATAAAAAAACTGTCAAGGCATGTGAAACAGACCAAATTCTTGTGTGGGATTATGTGATTATATGACTTCTCCCATTATTTGCCATTTTTTTCCTTTTACTCTACGATTGTTTGGATAAAGTTGCACTTTTTCAGAAAAACTTCAACTGACAGAAGGCTGCACTTATGGCTGGAATACCAGAATAAACAGTGGGAGTATCCCACACCACTGTTCAGTGTCTGGACTCTGTGTATCAGTCTGACACACTGGAAAATAACCTCCTTTGCAGAGGGATTGATTTCTAACCATTAAACCTCTCTGTTGAACTCTGCTTTATTCACAGATGTTTCTCAGTGGTATCATGTGACAATCATGCAGATGCATTTCTGTTATTTAGATTTCTGCCCCTCTTTTTTTCCCTCTCAGCAGTACTGGCCTGGTTCCTCTGCCCTGGAGTGCTGGCTGCAGAGGGAGCTGGGATAGGCTGCTTTAACAAGCAGCACATTCTGTTTCAAACCCCTTTGCACGGAATACGAATCCTTGAATGCTTTCCAGAAATCTGAAGTGTGTTGACTTCTACACTCAGAATAATAAACACAACTGTGCTTGTCTAACTAAAAAGAAGTGGAAGTGCTGTTCTGTGACCCATTCAGGACAGAGCAGTCAAAATACATCCACCCTGCCCACACTCTCAGTATCACAACTGGGTTTCTCTGGGAGGGAGTGGTGGGGGTTTGACGGGGGTGTTGTTGTTTGATTCATACTTATTTTTATTAAGTAGTTCATTGGAGTAGCAGCCAAGATTTTAAATAGTTTCCATAACATAGCTGACTAATAATCAAGGTGCTCCTCAGTTTCTGCCATTGAATTGGGCAATTCCTTGAGCAAGGTATTACCCTGTGCTATCAACAAACTGAGCATTTCACTTTGCATCAGCAGCAAACAGCCTGGGAAAATATTGTTTGACTAGCATTGCAATTCCTTAACTACAAAAAAAAAAAAAAAAAATAAAGCCTTCAAACTCTAAAGCCTCTAGGGATGTTAAGTTTAGCTAAAAATCTAAGTGTTGAAATTCCATCCAACTGGAATGCATAGCAGCATTTCAAATTAAGATGCTGTGACTAAGGATATGGTAATGCCATAAGGAAAATATATTAAAAAAAATATCAAAGCCCAAGTTAGGCAGTGTAAAGATGACTGTGATATCATAGAAAGATAGTAATGCCAACTCAGAGGGAGGAATTACCCACTGCCCTACCTTATTCTGCTCTTTTATGTTCATGTTGAGGCAATACTGATGCTTGAGCCAACACAAAGCTAATAAAGTTAAGTTCTAACATCAAGACCATAGCTGGGCTCACTTGAAAAAATTAAACTGTCAAATTGTTCAGGTCACAGCCCAGCTGGGGCAACAGGAGATCAGCCAAGGACATGGATTGTGGCAGCTCCCTCTGAAGTCAGCATGAGGTCTTATTATAACCATTTTTATCAAAGCATCAGCCAGAGGGAAAAAACCAAATGTGGTCAGAGGAAAGAGGTGCATTCGAGGCACTGGCACTGCCTCCTTTTGTTTATGCCCAATTCTGCCATGATAGGCAAGGAAGATTTGTCTTTTGTTGAACATGTTAGTCCAGCTTTTCAATGGTGTTTCTGCTGCTCACAAGTGGGAGAGCAAAAATCTGGTTTTCAGCTTAAAACATTTTCCAGCCTTATTTGATATTAAACCCTAAGTTCTTTATAAAATACAAGGGGGTTTGTATCTATAGTAGTTTATTAACAACTAGAGAAGCTTTGGTTTTTTATACTACAACAGACTAAGATATGGCCAGGACTGAACAACAATTACCTCCTCTATCACCATCAAAATGCAGCAGAGCTTTCAGACAAAACTGCTGTTTGCAGAATGAATTTTTAAATAGCAAGCAATTTTCTCCCAGAAAATTCCCCTTCCCAGTTTCATACAGGAAACCACAAGGATTTTAAGCAGGGCATTAATGTGAGACTGCACATTGCAGTTGCTTTCCTGCTCAGTGTGATCTACTGGATTTCTCACTGCTTCCCTTGATATATGAACTGGAACAGAGAAGTCTGTCAAAACTTTTAATTCCTTAATTGGCATACCTGAGTTTATGAATGAGATTTTCAAAAGGCAACTGGTTCAGACAAGAGCAGAACAGAGTTATTTATATACTTTTGGGAAAGGGAAACATGTTTAACATTAATGCACAACTGTAAGTTCATAAAATTATAAAATCAATGCATGAGTGTAGCCTCACAGGACCATTCACTTCGATTTTTGGCCATTAAGAGCTCTGCTAAGAGCTGAGGGCAATGAAAAGAAGTTTCTTACAAATGAAAAATCAGATTCTGTTCTGCTTGTCAAATATTCAAGTACAGTTGTTAGCAGACATGCATTTAATTTTCCTGCAGCTTCACTTCATTTGTAGTCAGAATTAAACCATTCCCTTCCTTGGGAAGGATGGCCTCTCTTTTCAGACACTGCTGCTCAAACTGCTTGTGGCAAAGTTCCAGGTCCTCACTGGTTCCTGTTTAATGCCTGTCACTGCCTCAAAGATTCAGCTCCACTCCTACTTAGCTCTACTACCTTCATGTCTATACATTATCTGAACTGCCCCTTTAAAATCCTTAAAAATAGTCAAGCCCTACAACTGCTGCTAAGATTACATCAGGATTTTGCTTTCACTTGAAACGGTTTATCTTTGTGGGAAAAGGCCATAAAGCCCAACACACCATCGGGAATTAAATGGACAGAGAACTTTCAGCTGCAAGGAAGAAAATGAAAATCCTCTTTCCCAGCTTTCAAGTATGCCTGATAACATGGTAACTTTTCAAATCATAAGGTTCCTGCTAGGTTCCCATGAAGGCTTTTTGATGTTGCAAAATAATAAAACAAACATTGTAGTTCTACCCCACCAGGTGAAATCCTTGCTGCAGCCCTCAGCACAACGCCACCTCAGAGCAGTTTGTGTTCTGCTGCTGGTGATGCAAGGCCAGGGAGATACAGGACACACCAGTCATTATCCTGGACTCCCTTGGAAGGCTGCCTAACTTGCCCTTGCAGTTTAGTTTTGTTTTGATTCTCCCTGGGCCAAAACACATGGCTGTGATTGTGTTTGTCAGTGTGGCATCCCCAGATCTGCCCTGGATCTAAACCAAGCGTGTGAGTGCCTTTGCCATTTGATGTGGTTGAGAATCAAAGCAAAGTTCTGAGATGGGGTTCAAGCAATCCCCTTCCCAGGCTCGCTGCCTTTGCTGACTGTGGCAGAAGACTGCCCTGGAGGGGTCTGCAGAAGGACCTGCAGCACCAAAACAAACCAGCTTGGCTAATACAGACTTGGGAAGACATTGCCATTAATATCTCCACCTCTGCTGCACTTTCAAAACTTTTTCCAAAACTTGCATAACCCAGGGGAGAAAAACAGAAAAGGTGCCTGTGATGCAATGCTAACATGTTAACAAGGAGTCCCCTAAAATTCCTCTACCTCTTGGTGACAGGACCCACACATGACACAGAGAAGACTGGGAGGAACTAGATCAGATCACCTGCTATTCTGTACAAGCCATGACTCCCCACTAGATCAGTAAGTAAATCAGAGTAAGATAACTCACAATTATTAGCAGCAAAGGTGCTGCTTCTTCCAAAATGCTTCAGATATCACTCAACAATCTTGGTTTTCAAGGCCATCAGTTGTCAATCAGTGCCAGGAAGCACTCTGAAATATTCCTGCCATTGACAACATTTGCTCAGAATCACCAGCTACAGGACCATGGATGCCTTAATATGTTATACACTTTAAAAAATAACCTAGGCTACCATAAACTTAGAGCTACCTGAAAGTCCTCCCACCTCAGGGCTTCCAAAATTATACAGTAAGAGACTGAATTACAGCTAATAATATAAACCCCTTACAATGATGGGAGTGAAATATCAAGCTCATCTCAGTCAGGAACACTGTCCATGCCCTTCACTGACAACAGCCAAAACATTATTCCCTTTGAGATTTATGCAGCTCAAAGTTCTGGAGACAGAATGTTCTTGATATAATTTGGAGCTTTGTTTCTACAGCACTTTGGTCCAACTAACAAAAATAACAGAAAACCCTTGTGAGTAGAGAAGCACTGTGAACAGATATGCCTCATAACCACTAGAAATAAAAATAAAAACCATTTTAGTGGGTGCCCAAATTTTTAGGTCATGATCTGATTTTCTTGAGAAACATGAGATATGCCCATGCACAAGACAGTGTTGGTTATAACTGATCACTTAATTTTCACCATGCCCTGTGTCAGGGATATCAGACCTTGGCACTGGAGTAGTCACAATCTCATTTTCCCCTCACAGAAAGGACTCCAAGGCAGCATTATCTGAAGAGATCTTTGAGTGCTGTGCTGTTGGTACAGCACAACATCCCCAGACACTGAGTATCAATAAACTATAAATTATCCTTTCAGTTACAGCCTTTCATAGAAATTGCTCCTTCAAGGACCCTGCTGGTCTTCTCCCCTTCCTCTGTCTAGAATCAGCAGTGAAAGAGGGCACCTGAACTCAGGACAGGGCTTTTCACATTCCCTGGGTGGCCTCAGAAGTGTCTCTGTGTATTAATTTAGACAGCACTAGATAAACAATTCTTAACTGGAAAAGAGCTTCAGCAGCTGATTTGGAAGGCAAAGCAGAATAAAAACTATGTCAGTACAAACCCAGCAGTTGTGCCTTTTGCTTTCTGTCCTCCTGCCATTTCCAACTTTGGCTGACAGTGTTTCCTTTGGGAATCTAGAAAAAACATGCAACTCCCAGCAGCTCCAGCTGCAGTGGTGAACTTCCTCTAGGTTAGAGGTGCACAGAATGAAATGTCTGTTTTCCTAAGCCTGATGAAAATCCAGAAAAACGTCCTTAGATTTCAATAGTCTATCTTTAGAGGGAATATAGTGAATATAAAAATCCATTCCATGGCTTTGTTTATTTGTTGTAACAGAGGTTCAGAATTGTGAGGAATATTCTTTGCCAGTCAGAATTCAAAACTCAACAGCAAGAATAGCCATTAGGCTGAGAGTTATAAATGACAACCATTTGCTGAGACCCATAGCAAGTTTAAGCCCATTTCTTTTCAGAATTCTCACACAGGATAAATAATTTACTGCTTGAATTTGTTATCTAATCCTAATTTCTACACCTCCACTTCCAGCATGTAGATTGACAGACATATTCTACCAGTTTTTGTCATAATAAGTGCTATTTTATTACATGAAAAATTTTACAGTATTATTGATCCTCAATGAAAATCCACAATGTCAAGCTGATATTTCCTAAGCAAGAGTAGTATCCAGCTGCTGCTCCTTCCTACCTGTCCATCTCATTTTAACAGCTAAACATGATATAAATAAAATTACTTGTTAGGCATGGATAACTTCAAACTATTTTGTCATTAACTCAAAAAAGAGGAGTGAAACAGCCATCAGATGAGAGCTGCTTTATGTGAGAATATTTCTGGCCCAGATTTCAAGAGAATCACCTTTAAAGCACTTTCTACAATGCAGAGGTAATGTCTATTTTCTTGAACCATTACAGGCCCAAGATACAAGAGCAGTAAAATTGTGGAAAACCAAGGAGTAACAGTCTACACTAGGTGGCACTGCTACACACGGCTTAAGTTTCTTTGCTGTGGGTTCAAATTTTTGAACAAATCTCTTTATTAAGTTTGAGGGAGGTATTTTAGGGGAGCTTTGGCAAAGAGCAAGGAAGCATTCTTTGTTCTCCTGCAATCACAGACAACTTTCACTATGTCATTATTATCTAGAAACCAACCAGTAGGAGTCTTAATGCTAATGCAGTTCCTGCCTGCAGGAATTCCACACCTGCTGTCCAAGCCAGTCCTTCAACAGTCACACACAATCAAAGCCACACTTTGCCTTTGCAGCACAAACAGGAGCCCAGTCCTGTTCTCTTCCACTTAAAAACCCCCAACCAACCAACCACAACAACAAAGCAGTGTTTCACTGCATGCACAAAGCTTGATAAAGAGTTGTTGGTGGTTATCACTGTAAAACGTTTGATTTGCAGCCAGTAGGCATTAAAATGCAACAATTCAAGACTGTGAACTACACTTCTCCTAATCAGTGATTAGAGATGGGCAGAGCTGTGAGGATTTTTCCCAAAGCAAGCAAGGCCAACTGAATTTTAGACAGAAGTGTGAACATACCCTGCAGAAATACAAAGTTTCTGAAAGCAGAATCTGTTATGGCCAAACCCATCTTTCATTCTAAGTTTCAGAATTTCAAAATCTACTGTCAAAGAAAGTACTAAGACAGAAGAATTATTGATCCCTATTGACTCATACACCTAGAGAATAGTAAATGTTGGTTTAATCCTATTCACATGCCTTTAGGGGGTTATATTCCTGTCTTGCTGAGCACCACAAAACACAAATGCATTTTTTCAGAAAAAGATCCTACAAGAAAGATTCCTATAACTCATGGGGGGGGGGGGAACCCAACCCAAATCAACCATTTTGTAGAATTTTCACTCTTCTGTGACAAATATTAGCATTTCTTTCAAGTCTCCACACAAGGCTTCTCTGATTACAAAGTTGTGCAATAGGGGAATCTTTCTAAACAAATCAATGGAGTTCTAAATTTCAAATAATAATAAAATAGGGGTTTTTACTTAAAGCTATTTTTTTCAGTTATAATGAGATCCAGTACAGCAGAATACATTTTTTTTCTTTTAGACTAATACCCTCAACATCTTTTGCCCAGAAAAAACCAAACCCTTAGCCTGTGAATTTTAGTGAGAACTATATGGTACAGACTCATTCTTTGCTTGATCCAAAACAGGAAAAGAGAAAAAGTACAACAAGAACTATGATCTTGGCAACTGAAATGTCTCCTCTGTACTAAAAAGCTCTAAAAGACAGAGTTTATAATCACCCCTTCTCCAAAAGAAGTGTTAGCAGACATTACTACACCAGACATTGATTTGTGGGGTTGCTGTTATCTTCCAACCAAGTTTTAATCAAATTTCATGATCAGAACAGGAAGCAACAAACTGAAAGCAAACATTCTTGCTTCAGTCAGCTTTTAAAATTCTTTTGCTTTGGTTTCATTTCAAGTGTCTGAGTTCTATTTATCTAAGAAAGGGGGGGAAAATCAGCATCTTCTGGAAAAACTGCAAAATGGAAATGTGGAAATGTGTAAACCAGCTTAATGGCAAGGTTCTCCTGACAGCAAGGCAAATGGTTCCAGGAGATTGAATCTTTCTTGAAAGGCCAGAAAGTATGAGGCAGTCCCAAATTACTGAACATATTCTACCCTCTGACTTCAATTGAAACAGTACCAGCTACTACCTTTGTGAACTTGAAAATAAGCACTGTATGAAAAGCTTTGAATATTCAAGGCTCTGATGTTGGAGTCCAAAAGGGCAGAACTAAACTGACAGCATCCTGAAAGCATCCTGCTGCAGCATCTGACTGGAGGGGCAGGGGTATAATGCTTCTTGCAGAGAGGACAATGGTCTCACACCACATGATTTGAGTGCCCTGCTGTTCCATGCAGATGAAACAGGTGCCAGTAAGCTCCTTTTTAAATTTTTTTTTATTTATTTTTTTTTTTAATGGAGGACAGGAAAGAAAACAAAACATATATCTGCTGATCCAGCCTGGAGGAAAAAAACATCCTCAGAGACAGGCTGCTCAGAGGAAGGATGCAATGAGAATTGGGTGGATCAGTTCAGTACCAGAGCCTGATCCCCAGCCTGTCTCTATCCTACTGCCAGGGATTGGCAAACACTTCCCAGGCACAGGCTGGGAACAGCAGGGCAGGAATCTGAACCAGTGGAGTTGCTTAAGCAGACTACAAACAGTCTCAGTTCTGTCCTGAAGCATTTCTAGCACAGATAAGAAATGAAACAACCTCAGTAGGTGAGAACAAAAATCTGACACACATTAGTTACCAAGGCTGCCAGCAGAACTGCAAGCAGAGACTTAAAGGCAGCCAAATTCAGTGGACAGGGGTACATGGAGTGGATTTCTCATTCAACTGAGAAGCTGCTTCCCTGTCAAAAACCTCAAGAAAATGTTTTGTTCCCACAAAATGATTTGAATTTTGACAAGTCAGTATTTTCCCTTATGTATTCTATGTAAAGCAGTCATTTTAGGTAAAGCCATTATGAAAATTCCCCAGAAGAGTTCACATTAGTATTCCACTGCAAGATCAAGATCTGAAAGGCAATACTGCATTCTGCAAGATTTCAAAGGAAAAAAGGCTCCTGCAGTTCCTCACACTATATAAAGTCATTTATAAGAGTGCTTTATATGTCTTTGGATGAACTTACAAGGCTGTTTTCCCCATGTTTCTGAAAAGAAAAATGAGATTGCTTTTCTTTCTCTTTTCTGAAATGAAAACTTTTATTCTAATGTATTCCTAACTTTCCATGAGAGATGAAACAAGAGACTGAGGGGGAGATGGGACACAAATAACACAGAGAAGACAAAAAAAAAAATCTCCTGTCATAGAATGGTTTGGGTTGGGAGACACCTTAAAGATCATCTAGTTACAACACCTTTCATTAGACCAGGTTGCTCCAAGCAAAATTCCAGTGATGGGACAGCCACAACTTCTCTGGGCAGCCTGTGCCACTCAGTGCCTCACCACCTTCAGAAGGAAGAATTTCTTCCTTGTATTTAAATCCAGCACTTCCCTCTTTAAGTTTAAAGCCATTACCCCTTTTCCTATCACCCTTACCAAAAGTCCCTCTGCAGCCTCTTGGAGCCCCTTTAGGCACTGGAAGAGATCTAAGAGATCTCAAAATCTTCTCTACTTCAGACTGAACTGCCCCAGCTCTCCCAGCCTGTCTCCAGAGCAGAGGCACTCCAGCCCTCTGAGCATCTTCATGGCCTCCTCTGGAATTGCTTCCACAGCTCCACATCCTTCCTGTGTTGGCCCAGAGCTGGAGGCAGCTCTGCAGGTGGGGTCTCAGCAGAGTGGAGCAGGGGGCACAGTCCCCTCCTTCTGCTGCAGCCCAGACAGATTTGGCTTTCTGGGCTGTGCTCACACATTGCTGGGTCAGATTGAGCTCCTCTTCCACCCCCATGTCTTCTTCCTCAGGGCTGTATCAATGTCCTCAAGCCCATTAACACAACAAAACCTGGAAGTCTGTTTATATTAAAACTTAATTTGTTTATGAAATAAAAATTTTGCATCCCAATATCTACTGACATGCATATATCCCGTTTAACAGTAAAGGTCCTGCAGTATTTCAGTACAGACTTTGATACAGTGGCATTGTTTTCCAGCTGGCTGTACTGCTGGTCATGGCCTGGTAAATGTGGCCTTCAAGGCTAGTCTTAGGACTGTGGGATTTTTTAACACAAAAACCTTCCAAAGCCCACATCACTACTTAGTCTAAAAATGCAGAAAACAGTAGGAACTATAGGAAGTTCACAAAGTTACAATTCTGCTTTTGGAAGGGTGGAGAGCATTATTCACTCAGATGCTACTGGAGCCCATAATATTTACACTTAGCCATTAGGAGAGAACAAAACAGGTATATTCCAAAAGATATATTCCAAAGGGATAGATCCTTATTTTTTCATGATGGGTTTAATTATTCCATATTAACAGATACACCTCCACTGCAGCAGATGGGACTCTTTTCACCACAGGTGGTCTTCTTTGAGCACAATGTCTAAGCCCAAAGTTCCCTACCACAGGTTGGTAGAGGCAGGTTTCCCAGCAAAGATAAACAACTCAGCACAAGGCAGTTCAGCTCCCATGCAGCCACACCCTGCACCTGGCAGGGCTGCAGGCACTATCAAAGCAGGCACAAAAACCACACCAGAGAGCCTGTTTCTCACCTGTCAGGCTGGTTTTAGGTCATGTGAGGGAGGAGAGTGAGGGAATGACTCTCCAACCCTGGTCTCCAATGTTTTTCAGCACATGTGATCCAACATTTTAAGTGTTGTTTCATTATGCTATGCCTTAATTTATGGCATATATTTGTGGATTCCCTGTTTGGAGTCAGATACAAGAAGTTGGGAGGGCTTTGTCTGTCACCAACATAACCAAAGGAAGGAGGTTGCAAAAGCTATTCATACAGATTTTGAAAACCAGGCTTAATCTCAGAGGTGATGCTACTATTCCTTCCAGTACAGACCAAAAAAACCCAAAAAAATCCATCTTAAAAAAGCCTAAAAACTGTGACATCTAAAGTCTGAATAAAAAAAGAGGGCTTGCTGTGGTCCTGGGTTAGATGTCAGAAGAAAGGAGAAGATGCACATCCACGTGGCCCCCTCAGAACCCACCCACTGGATCTGGTTGCAATTCCACCCTCCTCAGGAATTCAGCAGCAGTGCCAATCAGCCTTGGCTATCTATAAACTGTCCTAAGGATTTTGGAACAGCTGCCAGCAGCTTTATTGACAGTTGATTGCTTTAAACTTTTGTTTGGATGCAAATAAAAGCTTTCATCCCATTTGCCAAACACTGAAAGGTTAAGGCAGATGAGAAGACCTTACGCCACAGGAAGAGGCTTTTATCTTCTACAAATGTGAGGTCAAAACTCAGAGGGGATTAAAAAGCTCAAAGATGATCTTGTTATAGCTAAGAAAACCCAAAGCAGAACACACAATCTCTAAAGTGAACAATTTTAGGATCACAAGCTGAGTGCTTTGAAGTCAAACCGTCCAAGTTAACACAGCATCAAATAATGTCCTGTGCTCTTGGAGTAGCTGTTAGGATAAAGTTTAATATATTATTAGATTCCATACTTAGATTGCAAAATAAAATATCAAAAAGCCTTGTCTCCTCTCTCCTGAGTGGAACTCTGAAGAAATAAGGATATTACAGGATGGCTGAACTACTCAGAGTGGTTTATATACACAAGGGGATGAAGCATAGTGCAGCACTGACTGACAATATACAACAGATTCCATATGTGCAACACTGAAGTAGCTGGAAAAAGTGAATCATCCTGCACAGAATGCAATGAGCAGTTCATGGCATTCAACATGCACATGAATATGGGTTCAGAACTTCACCACACCCTCACTCAAAGCTGGACTCTTACTTATGGGTAAAAGAAAGTGTTTAATTTAAAGTGGTTTTTTGTTGGGGTTTTTTTTTGTGTTTTTCTTTTTTTTTAAGTGTTGTACTTTTAACTTAGTAGGGGAACTGAAGTAATTTTTCTTTCTCGGGTGTTAGCAACAATTTGCAAGTGCACTTTGTTAGCATACAAGCAGCATGCTTTGGGCTGAAGACATTAAACTGACACTGTACAGGACATTGTGGTTTGGAAAAAAGAGATAGGAGTCCTTGCTGTGCATGTTTGGCTTAAGTCTGCACCTGAAGCACACACTAAGTGTGGCTAACTCCAAAGATGAAGCTGATTTTTAAAATGCTGATGGCTGTCTGATTAAGTAGAAGCTCCTTGCTTAGAGCACAGCCTCATGGGAGAAAACGAGCAGTGTTGTGTACCTGCTGTGGCCTCACTGTCTCCTGCTCCAGGGCTGCAGTTCCTGTTCATCCCTTGTTCATCCTGCTGTGAGGACCAACTCAGCACCTGGTCGAGGCAGCAAGGCAGGGAGATGTTTGGGCATCCCCAGAGCCAGTGCCAGGACGTTCATCTGAGCTGCCTCTGCAGCTCTGGCTCAGTTTGCTCCCTGCCTGTTACTGGGACAATCCCTCAGCAACAAACGTGCAGCCCTGAGAGGAAGGGGAGCTGGGACTCCAGCTTTAGCACAAGAGGAAATGAATAATACTCTTGAAATGAAATGAGGATTGTGACATGTTGTTTTGGGAAGGTATTGATAAATTGGGGCAGTAAGTACTCTAATTTATCAATAAATTACCCTATGGTGCAGTAAGCTTGTGCATAATAAAAGAATATTAGAAAAGATACAGATTTTTTTTTTCAACTGTAATTTAAGAGCCTATGGAATAGGTTTTCAATGAAAGGACAATAAACAGCTTGCTATGGTTCACTCACAAGAATTCAGCAACAAAGAAGGCTCAAAGTTTCAAATACTCCATATCTTTTTGTCTTTGTAATGCATGATTAGAAAAAAATCTGGTTTTCTCATATAAGGGAAATGGCCTGTCTTCTAAGAGAAGGAAAAACTTGAAGCTACTCTAGGAATTTGGATGTATGTACCCTTTTGGGGCTTAAATGGAAAGCTTCACTTACCAGGTTGAGTCAAACCTGTTCATAGTGATGGGAGAATTTGATTCTAAATAGATAATTTTAAAAAAAGCCAAAACAGCACAGCTTCCTTGAATCAAATGGGCAGCATTAGCTTCCTCCTACCCCAAATAAGAGAGCTTGAACAGTGGCTTGTCTTGTGGCTAAGAAAACAGGACCTGTGGGTGAAAAGGGAGAGGAAACAGCCCCCTTTGGGATGATGACTGGAGGTACCCCACTGTGACAGCAGCCTGCCAGGCAGAACAGGTACTGCAGCTTTAGACACTGAGCAGTTCACTGGGAGGAACTGGCACATAAAAGTCCAGTCTCCACTCCATTCATACTGTGTTCAAACAGACAAAGCTTGCTGAAACACAAAAATATACCTAAAACCACAAACTGAAGAGTCAATGCAATGCTTCCTTATGATGTGGTAACAAGCTGCCCAGGACAACACTATCCCAACCTGAATGAAGAAACTCAAAATAAAAAACATCAATGGATAAGATTAATGGGGAAGCTCAGATGAGAACACACACTGGATAAATGACTCATCCCAACAGACCTCACATATTCTTTCAGGAACAATTCAGAAGTCCTGTACAGCTTTTGAACTCAGTGCTGATGACAGAATGTTGCTGAATCCCACCAAACCCACAACCATCTGCACCTACAAAGTGTTGGCAGGTCTGTATTTTCACAACAGCTAAAGGCTGTTTGATCTGGGAACTACAACAGCGTCCACATACATAAAAGGCTGCTAAGGACAAGACCTTTACCTTCCACCTCCTGCAGAGCAGCTCTGCAGTGAAACTGCAGCCACCCTACAAGGTTGTGGAAGTGAGGATGATCTGATTTGTCCTGTTTGCAGGACAACAGAAAAACATTTGCTCCCAGAGGAGAATTCGACTCTCATCAGCAGGAGATAATGCCCCACATATTGATAAGATGATAATTTAAATTTTTTCATGACCTACAATCTGAGGAATGAAGAAACTGTTGAGATTATGCCCTTATAACTATTGCTCTCTCCAACTTTTGTAGGAGAGTACTTGATGCATCTTCAGTTATCTAAAATTTATTTGGACAGATCCCATCTCATTTCCTGAACATCCTAATGATATTTTCTTATAAATTAAAAGTAAAAAAATACAACTTTAATAATTTTTACTTAAAATTGAGAATGCTGCTCCTTCCTTTAACAAAATCCTGCTCTTTGATCTAAATCCTAACACTGCTGAGATCACTCCCAGCGATGCTGTTCAAACTGCCCAGATAATCCATTGCTATAATGAAGAGCAGATGTCAATTCTGGCCAACAGGCCAGCCTGGAGGAGCACACTCAGATTTCCTTTTGAGTGACCAGTGTGTGCTTCCTTCCTGTGGAAGCAGGAATTGGGCCACAGGGAAAAGGGAGGAGGGCTGCACACACCCAGCCCTGCAAGGCTGGTCCAGACTGATGTGACTCTGCACAGTCTCTCTCTCCTCAGATCTTCCAGTCACCAACAGTCCTTTGCTCAAACTCATCAGTATCTCTTGTTCACTCCCATTTTATCAACCAGATCTTTACAGTCTGCTGCAATGCTCTAGTCTTTGCTTCTTTCCCCAAGTCCCCAAACCAGAATACATATAAAAATCCCAGCTATTACAATACAGTTTCAGTTGCTTTGTGAAATTAATTCTTTTTTATGAAGACCCTCATGATAACATCTTAGTATTGGCAAGTGCCTACATTCAAAAATACTGTGTCAGGCCACAACATATTTTGTGATAAGATTAAAAAATTATAGGTATCAAAAAATGATTTTTGAGCTTCATTTAGATGGCAAATACATTTTCTTCTTCTTTTTTTTTTTAATATGAGGTAAAAGGCTTTCCCATATTTCTAGGACTGCCTTTAAGAAAACAGTAAATGCCTGACATTTGTAATAATGTTGCAAGAATTACAACACACTGCTGTTTCCTGATACCTTTATGCACTGTTTACTTATCAGGATTTAAAATGTAAGATTTGTAAGAATCATTACTACTTCAAATTTATGGTTTTTATTAAAAGTTTAATGCACTAAAAGATAAGATCTTTTTAATGACAGGCCTCATGCTATGCACATTTAGTGTTAATATTTGCAATCACTATGAAAACAATTTCTGGTTTAAGAGTACACAGGCCCAAATTTTGCCTGTGGCAACATCCACTTAAATAAATGAGATTAAAGAATGCATATCTGCAGGCAGAATCTGGTTCATTGCCATGTCCATGTCTCAAACAGAACCCCAATGCTCTCATGAAGAGTTAAATTCATGCTCCACTGACTTCAGCAAGTCTGTTTTCTCCCTTTTCTGTACTGCTTGCTGTGGGATTCAGTTAAGTGGCCATTAAAATACTTAAAATTACATAAGAATCCAG
This sequence comes from Setophaga petechia, assembly GCA_024362935.1. Lineage (NCBI taxonomy): Eukaryota > Metazoa > Chordata > Aves > Passeriformes > Parulidae > Setophaga > Setophaga petechia. The sequence goes on along the minus strand of JANCRA010000027.1, from coordinate 2,935,523 downwards.
TAGGAGTAAAAATATTGTATTTTTCTAATAGACACTTAGAAGGAGCTAACACATGCATGGAGACATCATAATAATAAACAAAGATGGATTTCCAAATGATATATAGAATTAGAATCTTTGCAGTGTGGTCCAGTCCTCAGAAGATATGCTAACCCAAAAATTCTTTTCAGACTATCCAGTTCCTGGATTTGAATTTCTATGTGTACATATCTGATAGTGTACAATGTACATGTGCACAAATGTATATGGACAGAAGTGCATCTGCATGTCAGGCTTGCTGTTGAGTGAGAATTCTGCTGGAATGCTGTGGTCTGCTCCATGGGGAGGGAAGCAGAACCATCCCACCTATGGCTCAGAGTCCCTGTTAACTCACCTGTGTGCTCTGCAGAACAGATCCATCCAGAAACAGGGTCCTCACTGGTGGAGCTGCTTGTCACTCAGCTTTGGCTGCAGATGGGGAAGTCTTCTTGTTTGGCCACTTGTAGGAAATAAAAATCCTAAATAGCTTATTTTACTTACAGATCAGATGAAGATCTATTAACTCCTTGCATTCTAAATATTGATGTTGTTTGGAGTGCATTGAGTGAGTAGTTCTCTTGGAGAAGCAAACACCATATTTTCTAATTAATGCTAAATGATTTAAAGTGATTTAAAAATTTGTGCTTTTTTTAGATTACAAGGTCAAGAGCCAAAGTGACAAAATACATTCTTCCTCTAGGCAGCTCAAGTGTCTACTTTTCAAAATAGTGTCTTCTTGTAGGGTACTTTGACCTTCTTTTGGATTTTGTTTGTACAATGAAATCCTAGTCCTGCCACTCCAACTGCACCCTCCTGCAGACTTCAAACAACACCAAATTTTCTGTGGCCAAGGCCTTATTATCCCTCTGTAATAATACAATTCAGTCTCCTGAATTCCTATCTCTAGCAGAGTGATGTGTTATAAGCTCCTTTCTATGGTATTTGATTTGTAAAGCTCTGTTTGGAGGGTTGGGTTGCTATTTCAATTGTTTTGGCAGGATGGTAAGCCACACACACGTTTATTTGTAATGTATTAAGCCCTTGACATACTGCACTGTACTTCAGAGGCTCTGCAATTTTTTTTTGGGTTGTTGTAGCTTGCCTTTAGTCCTTGCCAATTTATTTCCTTTTCTTTTCCAAACAAAGCTACAATTGTTAAATCCTAATGTTAAAGCATTTTAATAGCTAGATCCAGTTACAAAACTAATTTTTAATTTATCATTGTCTGGCCAAGTTTTTACTAAATAGAAAAATTCTGCAAATGGGCTAAGGAGACATGATCCAGTAGCCATCAAAATACCCTCTGATTTAAAAATCTCTGGACTTAATGCTTTTGTTACTTTCATCCATAACCATTTTCTGAAGGACTGGTTTTAGGAAGTTCTTATAAAACAATCACTGCACTGGCAAACAACTTTGTTTGATCCAGAGGCCGCACTACAGTTTGCCTTGGCTACTTTTTGCCAGAATTTTTTATTGATTTTCTTAAAGTAATTATAACATTAAAACAAAAAAAAGAGCATTTTCCAGGAGAACACCCAACAGTGAGGAAGAAAGGAAGGGTATGCTCTTCCTTTTTATTGAATGTCGTCTCCATAGATTTGCATATCCTGCAGATCAACTTGGTAAACAAACATTTTAATTAATATCTCCTACATTTATTTGCTGTATAAACCATGGAATTTGCTCCCTGAAAATCTGTGCTTTTTATGCCTAAGTCTTGCTTCGGCACAGCCTAACTGCAGCCAATGAAAGACATTAATTTTCAGGATATTTTTGGACTTGTGCAAGAGGCAGTGAAGAACAATAACTGATGGAAGCAGGGAAGGAGAAAAAGGAAATGTCTTCTGATCCCTCAGGATTTCGTAAGTTTGTCAGAACTCCTTCCAAGGTCCTTGTTCTAGACTCAGCAAGCCTGAACAAGGACTTCAGTTCTCAAGGAGTTAAGAATTGTTGGGAAGCTGCTGCTCTTGCTTAACCTCCCAAAGTTTCTTTGAGGGGGAGGAGGAAACATTCCCAAGGCTGGAGTGGGAAGGGGTGTGTGAGTCAGGTTCTTACACTAAGGTTTGTGCAGATCTGAGACTCTTTCTACAAGCATATCAGGGCTCTTAGGTGTGCTTGTAGAAGAACCATCTGATCCCTGCAGAGGGAAAGGAAAAGGGGGGCAAAGGTGTGAGAACCTTTTTATGGCTCAGTGGTTTATAGGGGACTAATGAATTTATGACATAGCAGCTCCTTTGGATGGACTTTAAAAGACCCATGAAACAGGAAACGTCCATGACACTCTTCTTTCTCATTGTTTTCTCCATCCTGCTCCTCATTAAACCATCCAGTGGTAAAACTGTCCTACAGCACACTTCCTATTTATTCAACTATAGTCATGGCAGCACTGCCATACAAGCCTAGATTTGAACTCAGTTTAATTGATTAAACCACTTCCCAGTCAGCAACAGCTCATATTCCTTAGGTTGGCATGGGAGTAAATGTAACTTCTTTTTGAAAAGTAAGCACAGAAAGTAGTAGTGTTGCATACTCTGAATCAATAATATGGAGGAGGATTGTTGCAAAGATTCTTGAAAAAAATACAGTGTCAGTTTTGTTACTGTGCTAGAAGTCTTTCATTGGCACATTGGCTTTCATTGTGACAAACGAATGGATTGGTGTTACAAGGATGCCTGTAGAGGATGGTGCCTTATATTCATCTTGTTAGGAGTTTTGGGACAGTATTTTCATTTTGGGAGAAGTCAGATTACAGCCTGTTTAGGCAGAGATATTTTTATCAGAAGCCATTTAACAGTTAGACAGGTAATTAAACAATTACCCTACTGATCAGCAGCTCCCTCAGTCTGAAGGCTTCTCTTCCTTGGAGTCAGTGGCAATCATGAGATTCTTTTCTTCCAGGTTCACTTGTATTCCTGTTCAGATAAACCCAAAGATCTTGTTAGCCTGGTTTTACTTACAGCCTCTTTATTGCACAGAGCATTCCCTGATCCCTGCTAACTACAAAAAATACTGAACTTGCTCATCATCTTGACAAACACATGATAAAGCATAAACTGTAGCTAGGTCATCACTGTGAGTAAAAAACCCCAACTTATTATTCCATTTGTTATATTGCAAATTAATGAGATTTATCAATTGCTGGTCCACTTATATATCTGCAAATTGTCCATAAATCAAGGTTTCACATGGAACTTTCACCATCCAATGCCCACCATGCCAGTAAGATCAATATTTGTAATTCCATTATACAGCCTCTCCTGGTCATGATGGCTACTCAGCCTGCACTTTCACACTTTGCTCTGAAAGCTCCTCATGTGTAAAAGGGAGTTCTAACTACTGGAAAAAAAGGCTTATCTCAAATACACAGGTAAACTGTGTTCACTGTATAGCAGCTGGTAGTGGGAAGTGGGAGAGATACCTCTGCTCATTTAGGAATTCTGGCTACTTTCAAAGATGCTGTCTAGGAGATGACAAGATAAGCAGGAAGAACTGGCATGGAATGGCATGGCTTGTCCTGTGTTTCCAGGCCAGGAATTCTGCTGTCAGTGACTTTGCTTTCAAACAGCTTCGCTGTCAACTTAGCAAAGTAGAAGGGGGTACTTGGATGTAACAAGTTTTCCTTCATATCATTATCCCTCCTGCAAATTAGGGAAGGGAAAGGCAGGAAAAAGGTCAGCACCTCTTTGAGATACTTAGCACTGCATTAGTGGAAAAACAAAATCACCCAAAGCACATCAGTGCAACACACGCCTGAAAAAGAAGAACCTGGATAATCTGTTTCCAGGAAAAGCCTGTAGTCATCTGGTAGTGCATTAACATTGCTTTAAAAGTATTTAGTCAGCTTCTAGCTAAGATAAAATATGGATAATATCTATTCAACAATTAAAAATGCAAGTATGAGGCATTGAGGGAGAAGAAAGGTGACTAAAATTTTTAACAGTAAACGTTTTCCTATAGGGACAATATTCTGCACTAATTAGCAAGCAGCACCTCAAATGCAGTGCATGATAAAGCACAATTCACCTCTTTCTAGTACCTTAGTTGTAAGCAACATCTTTGGTTTAAAAATCAAATGTTCTCTTGTCATATGCCACTTGCAAACTTATCTCTGTGTGAGAGGAATGTTTTAGTGACTTCAGCTCTAATACTTAGCTCAGTGGAAGTCAGGCTGTCATGTTTGCAGTGGTTGGCTCAGTGTGAGGTTCCACTTTCCTGAAACCCCTGGGAATTGACAAGCAGGGTTGTCTCCTCCACTTGATACTCGTAAGTTTCTCATTTTTCCTCCTTCACCCCCACAGCTATGAACATCTCCCCTGAGAGCCACTTTGAATTCCCCCTCCAGTGTAACCTCAAGACAATTACCAGAAATGAGGTGTTGTACAAACGAAGAAGCAGCCACTACTTTTAGTGCCAGTCTTTCCTATCCAGAAACTTGGAATACATGAGCATAGAGAAATGTAAATTGTAGTGAACACTGGGGACTGCTTATGGCACTGGATATTCTTGTGTATGATCACATGAAGTGATTGAGAACACAAGATGTGTTTGGCAGTTATAACAGAGCTGAAGCTAATATCAGAGTGCAAAAGACACCGTAGGAGATTACCATGCCACCAAATGCCATCTACCCCAGCTGAATTGCTTGCAGTGTTTGCTGGTGGTGCTTAGACTGACAAAGCAACTTTTTCATAGTGTTCCTACAACTCTGCTTTTTAGCAAGATGTGAGATTCCTAACAGCTGTACAAGGGCACTAGTGCTGTGCTTCTGAAATAATGAAGGTGCAATGAAGTGGGGCCATGTTGCTAATTTTTGAATAGTGACCAATACAGTGTTTTTGCTCAGCGTAAGAGCTGCTATTTGTGTAAAGACTCTAGGAATAGGGAGCTGCTAAATGGTGTTGCTGGAATTCACTACAGTTCTAACAGAACAGGTAATCTCTGGGATTGGGAAACACTGCTCGTAAACTTGCACGTACAGTCTGAACCGAAAGAGTCATGGTCTGCTGAATTTTTAGGTAACATCCAAAACAAACGTTGACAGCAACTTGTGCAGAACTGTAACAGAGTGCAAGTCACAAAAGAAAAAAAGATTACCAAGCAGACAGCTTGGTAATCACACGGGAACAGGCAGATTTCCTCGCCAACATCATACTTGCGTAAGGGCAGGTAAGACCTTTTAGCCGTCTGAGCAAGCGAAGAGGCTGTACCCACACCAAAACCTCCAAGGCAGCCAAAAAAGCCGAATTACGGTCTTCAGCCTGCTTGAGTCACGGTAAATACCATGGCCCCGCTGACGAAGGCTATGTGAAAGCCAAGCTGGAATCGGGCACGGCTGGTGACTGATGTTCGCCAGTGGCGATGGTGGCTGGGGAACCCTTCAGGGGAGCGGCGGGCGTGAGGCGCGGGCAGTGACCCCGCTCTCACCTGTGCTGCCCGGGGACGGCTTTATTGAGCGCAGCTTTCCTCAGCTCTCCGCATACACGTTTTTCTCCGTGACGAACAAGCCCAGGCAGCAGCGAGCCGAGCCTGGCACGCCGGGCTCCCGGCCAGGGCAGCTCTGCCCTAACATGGCACTCGCTGCCGCCCGGGGCGCCCCCAGGCCCGTCCCTCAGCGGCGCCGCCGGCGGCCGGCCCCGCTCGCCCGGGACAGGGGCTCGGCCCGCCCTGGGCCCGGCGCTGAGGGCCGGGAGCGGCTCAAGCACGGCCGGCTGGAAATGGCGCCTTCCCGGCCCCCTCCCCGCCGGGCGCGGCCGCCGCAGCTGTCCCTGGCCGCTCCGGGAATCACGGCTGCTTTTCCTCGCTATGGCTCCCGTGAGAGGGCTCCGCCCTGGGCCTCGCCCTGTCCCTCCCGGGAAAAGCCCTCGCCCAGCTACCATCGGGTAGCAGCCGTCCGTCCTTGCCCGCGGTGGCGGGTGGCACGGCCACCCCTTGCTGTGCGCGGCTCCGTGGGACGGGGTCCCGCCACCTCCCGCACTCGGTGCGGAGCGCTCACTCCTCCGGGAGGCTCAGCCCAGACGGAAGGCGGGGGCCGCCCGGGGAGCGGGCCGAGCGCCCGGCCGCTGGCATCCCGTGTGTGGGCTCGGCCCGCCCTGTCCGGGGGCCGGCGGGGGCAGCGCTGCGAGGACCGGCCCCGGCCGCGGGGGACGGCGGGCCGAGCGCCCCCGGGGAGGGCCGGGCGGCGGCGCGCCTGGATGCCCGCCCGAGTGGGAACGGGCGGGGAAAGTTTCTCCTGTGCGCGCCCCGTCCGTCCCTCCCTCCGCGCCCGCACACTCTCGCAGACACACACACGCTCACACCCGTCTCCCGCCGCCAGCGGCCGGGGGGCACTTTTGAAAGCCCTTTTGGTTCCACACCCAGCCGCCGCTGACATCATTCCCGCAGGAGGGCGGGCGGAGGCACCGCCGCCGCCGCCAGACGGTCGCAGCCCCGGAGAGCTGCCCGCCGGCCCGCGCCCGTGAGTAGCCTCGGCCGGGCGGGGAGCTGGGGGAGCGGGGCGGCGGCGGGGGGAGCGGGCGGCTTCGCCGGCCGGGGGAGGAAGAGACCCGTCAGAAATGGGGAAAAATTAAAAGCACGCGTTTGTTTACTACGAAGCACATTTCATTTGGGTGGCTGCGGTGCTGCGCCGTCGCTGGGCCGGCCGGAGAGAGCGCTCCCTGTCCCGTCGAGCCCCGGCCCCGCTCCTCGCCCCGGGCGTCCGGGAGCGGGACAGGACGGGGCGGGCCGAGGGGCTCCTCGCCAGTGAGTCCAGGCTGGGCCAAGGCAGCAGAAAGTTCGCGTTCTTCACGGGATAGTTTCTTTCTGTTCTTTTCTCTAATGAACTCTCTGCGGAGTTCGTGTGTGTTGCAGTAACGCTGTAGCAGCTCTTGGCAGCTCTCCCCCCCCCCCCCCCCCCCCCCCCCGACAGTGGAAGGAAAATACACTTAGATGTAATTCAGTGCAGATTTCGATTTATGAAGTTTTGGCCAGCATTAAACGTTTTTCTGCTTGAGTCCAACTGCAGTTTCACTCACGGGTGGTTTTTAGATAGATATATATAGGTAATGCCCCACTTAACATCGGGGATGTTGTGTGCCAGATACTGGACCGGCAGCTCTCAGTATCGTGGGTTGTCTGCAGTTTTGAGTATTGAATTTGAGAGGTCAGCTCCTTGTTTGGACATTTCTAAGAAGAACAGTACATTGCTATCTGTTCCTCAACAGGCTTATCCACCACTTGTTCTTACCCACAGAATGCTGCCATCAAGAAACCTGCAGTTCAGCCTCTCTTTTAATTTATTGGCAGGAATACTTTGTTCACATGGTACAAGAAGGCTTTTTATATTTCTCTCCTCACTGCAGTTGGGAATAATATGTAAATCATCAGTAATTATTGCTGTAGAGCATCTTAGTAGTATCCCCTGACTTGATACAAGGCTGTGAAGAAAGCCACTAAATAGCTGTGAAATCCACACTGAATTATTTTGGCGTTTTCTTTAGGAACTTTGGAAGTAAACAGCTATGGTTGGCTCATCATCAGAAAAACAAAATGTAGCTCTTTTTCTTCATTTACTTGCAGCTCTGTATATACAGTGCTGGTGTGTTGGCTATATAAAATAAGCCTTCTTGCCTCCTGAGCAGATGTTTTTTCTGTCAAATAAAAATAGTCTATAGTGACTCTTTCATCCAGACCTCCTCTTGGATGTTGAAAGCTTTGCTGTCTATGTAGTTCAGGAAAGAGCTTTGAGGCTGGGCTGCTGGGACTGAGGTGCCAGGTGGCTGCAGGTGTGGGCAGGCAGGAGGAATCCACACAAATGGTAGGGGACTATTGGGCATGAGTTTCACTGGTGGGAGAAACGGGAATTGCAGTTTGCTGCACAGTCCAGCAAGATTTTTGTAAGAGAGTGTGTGACAAATGCCATCCTGAGGAATGCAGCTGGGGTACAGGTACTTGCCACAGCTGGTGAAATCAGAGTGGGAGTGGAAACAAAGGCATGTGGTAAACATGGCCACCAGAAGGTGATGTGACTTTATTCAGCATAAGATTTAAGGACTTCACCTTTGCTTCAAAGACATTGAAAGGAGGAACTCTTGCTGTTCTCTGAACCTCCTTGTGAACTTGTGGAGTTGAGTTAGGAAATAGACTGTTGGGATACCTGAGGGAAGATTCATCCTCCGTGCTGAATAAAGATGTGTACAGATTGTATCACGCCAGCTGCGTGGCTGACGGGGATGTTACCAGGTACCTGTCTGCCCAGCCAGGGATCCAGGAATTGCTCTGCCAGTAGCCATCAACATTAACTGGAGCTGAAATGCAGCAATACCATGAAGACTCTTCATGCTGATCAGTTTCTTGTTAGTATGCTCATTTGGGAAGAAAAATGGTGTGTTAATATAATTTCAAATAAAAACAACATCCAATCAGCAGACAAGACACTACTGGTGTTGTATTCTTTGTTTGTGGTCTGGAAAGACTTCTATCATAAACATACAAACAGTGTTGATTATGCTGTGGATTTGCCAGTGAGGAAAAACAGTTAGTTTTATTTGGTTACACAGATTAAAAACCTTGTTAATAAAGGAAGTTGTTCAACAGAGTAAGCACGTCAAGACTGAAGGCTGCTGCAACATTATTATCTTAGACAAAGAATCTGTCTCAGTTCATTGATGCTGGAGTTATTGTTGCTGGCCAGCATTGTTTAGAAGAAATGAACATCTCTATCTTACACCCACTTTCTGTAATACACTTGACCCTTCTTGATTTATTAGCATCTCCTGCTTCACAGTTACCTTGTGTCTTTCTTTTACTTCTATTATTATGGCTTTTATTTTGTTGTCTTGTTTGTCTCAAGGTTGTTTCCCAACTCAGGTTTGACATTCCTTCAGTGATTAGAAGAATGTTGTACTGATGAGTCCCATATGGGTATTTAGAGAAGCAGGACCTTCCTCTACTTTTGCTAAGTATATTAGGTGTAGGCTGTCTCCTTTCATAATGAAGTTTCCCTGTCATTTAAAAATGAGATCAGTGGGAGCACAAGGAGACTCTTTCCTTTTCACTTGACTATATTTTGATTTTCCACTGGCACTTCACATTCGATTTGTGTCCTGAGCATCATGTAAGACATGACATCCCCACATAAATCAGGACAATAATGTGTTTAATTAAAGAGATAAGTAGGTCTCTGGGGACAAGGTCTTTCATACTGCTAGCTGGCAGATGTACTTTCCAGGTCCTCCTCCGTGTTCCTGTTGGAAGAAGACCCAGCAGAATGAGGCACTGTATTATTATACAGGAACTAATAAGAAAGATATTTACTCTGAGGTGAAACAAACACTGTACGTAAAATCCATGTGAAACTTCAGCACAGCCAAATTTGAAAGTAGAAAGGAATGCACAGCTTTTATTGAAATCACATTGGTCTCAGAGGGAATGCAGGGGGAACATAAGCGCAGCGCTAAGGAATTCCATTCATGGAGCTGTTCAGTGTTTGTTAGGGTTTGCTTGTTTCCTGGGTGCTCAAAGCAAAGCATGATCTTTGCAGTGGAGTTTCAGTTTTTGCTAAAAATGTTACTGTTTTAGAGAGTAGATAATTTTGTAAAATACACCTCAAAATGTCAGGTGATGCTTATGACTTCATTAGGAAGATAAGCATCATAATTATTAGAAAATACATCTTGCTGGGTGAGACTCGAGAAAAAGCCTGATGGCCTGAATTCATCCATCAAAGGAATTATTATATCTCCACTGAATGGGGAAAATGTAATTACACCTTTTTATTTTGCAGGTGAAGTTTCATGGGCAGGTTTAATGATGGTATGTGCATGCCAGGTGAAGCCTCATAATTTGGGTGTGACCTTAAAATACAACCCTCTGGCTGTGTAGAGATCTTCACAGGAGTTTGTAGGTGGAGCAGAAAGTGGACTGACTCAAATACCCCTTAGAGATGGCTATAGGATATATATTTATGGTTTGCTTCACTGATTCTTAAACACTGTGCTATGTTTGGGATTGCACGGGCCGCAAACAGCTGAGGTAGGAACACTCCCTCAGCTGTGTAATGCAGGTGTTCAGTGTCCTGAAATAGAACCAAATTCTGGCCTTCTTCCAAAAGGAGGCCTTCCAAAGGCCTGGGTGTCTCTGCTGAGGTGCATGTGCTGCCAGGTGGGCTCTGCACACTCACCTGTTCTCCAGGGCTTGCAGTGCTCAGTCCACTGAAGAGCAAACCTACTGTTTAGTTCCAAGGCAGAAACAAACCCAAATCCAGAGCCTGCAGGACAGTCTGTGAGCAACTGAAGGGCTCTGGCTGAGCCTGCCCATCTGTCAGGGTGCTTGGTGGACCCTTACCTGGCCCTGTGGCTGTGCAGTGACCCTGGCGCTGTCCAGCCTGGTCAAGGTGCAGCTGCAGGGTAGGGCAAAGTGACCTGGGCCTGAGGGGACTGGGCTGTTCCCACAGAGCAGCCAGTGTAGAGGAGCTGTGCACTGAGTGTGCTCAAACAAGGCGTGGAAATCCTTCTACCTGGATTTGTAGAGTCCACATGGCAGCTTTAATGGCACCGATTACAAATTATGGTGTAAAAAATGCATTCTGGAGGTAGGCAGAGTATTCAGTGTAATCCTGTGCTACAGTGTTGCTGTCAAACAAAGTAGTAGTTGTTGAGAGTTTAAGCTTTTTGTTTTATAACCAACTGTTGTACCACCAATAGAAATGTGTTTTCACACTCTTGATAGATGATGTGTAAACTCTGAAATAACGAAAACCAAAATTTCTCAACACAGAGCTAGTCAAAGCCAAATCAAAACAAGCAGTTTGAAAATTTTACAACAGTGAATGCAACACATTTAATTGCTAGCAATTTCCACAGAGCATCTGCCAAAGTTAAAACAATATCAGCTTTTATTTCTACGGAATTAAATGCATTGCTTTCAATCTGGAAAGACAGACCTTTTCTGCCTTTGTTTGTTGGTTAATTAGGTGGAACATCATAAATCACTCGAGCTGTTCTGTTGTATCTGGAATAATCTCTGGATAAGCAGCAGTCTGTAGTCAGTAGAGCGCAGGGTCTGAGGTTCACTCAGAACTATGTTAATTTCTAGTCAATGCTGCAGGTCTGCTTTTTTAAAATTCTTTTCATTGACTGAGGACACATTTTATCTGTCAACCTGATACAAAGGTCTGGTATTTTACTTGGTCTGTCACTCCCTGCCCAGCCAAGGTATTGAACAGAGACACCCTCGACAGTGAAATGTGTCCACGCAGTGATTGAGCAGGGGTGAGGCCAGGCCACACCTCAGTTCAGCTGTTTGTTTCAGGAGCAGGTTCCCGGGAGGGTTCCCATAGCTTGAATAGCTTCCTGGAACGGCCCGGTGTCATTGTCCCAGCTCCATGGAGCCAGAGGCAGGGCTGTGCCAGCAAAGGGCTCTGTGCTTGCTGACCCCTGCCCTGGGGGCTGGCAGGCAGTGGTGGCCCTTAGGTCACCCTCAGACAAGGGGCTCAGGCTGTGCTCACTCTGGGAAGCTCTGCTGCCCACCTGAGAAACAAAGACTGGCTGTGTCATGGTCAGCACGGTGTCACTGCCCTGCCCAACAGCCTGCACTGCTGCCAGCAGCCCCTGGAGCCCGGCAGGGAGCTCAGCCCAGTGCCAAGGGCACGGGTATCATGCAGAAAGCCTGTTGTGAAATGCACAGAGACCTCAGTGAAGCTGTTGAGAGGCTTCACAGGAGAGCAGAGCTGCAGGGTCCTCTCAGGACAGCGGGTCTGCTGTCCTGCTAGCACAGTCCCTGCATCATGGAAATCCTTTGTGGAGCTCTCTTTTTCCTGAGCTGTGGTGATTGTAAGGCTGTTCCAGAATGTGATAGCTCTAAGAGTTGTAATTTACATCCTAAATGTGCTCACACCTGATTTATAGCCATATATTTTCATCTCTAAAGTTAAACAGTTCTTTTTCCTTCCATGTGTTTGCCTTTACCTGCAAGCAAGTCTATCCCCATTCTGTCTTGATCTTTGAAAATGAGCAAGTGAGAATGAGAGGTCTTCTTAAGCTTAGGAAAAAACAAGTTTTAAGTACTTCTAGACCAGCTTGATTCTTAAGAAGATTTTAATGTACACCACAGCTTTGTTTACATTGAAGTGGTATCTGGTGCCCAACAAGCAAACTGGCTGAGCAGAGAGCATGCACTGAACATCTGAAATGATGCGTGCTTTCTTTAATTTTCTAAGAATACAGTTAAGCTCTACCCATACATACTTAAGTTACAAACATTTTATAACGTGTTTTGCACATACCTTTGTGAAAGCTGACAGAATACTTTTATGTTTTGCAAGAAACCAGAAACTGCAATACACAAGCAGTTACTTCTTTCAGATTACTGCTGGGTTTTCTGAAACAATGTTTGCCCTTTGAGAAATCCCTTGAACCATGGGGTGTCTTTGATTAAAGACTGTTTTGTTAGCATTTGCCAAAGGCATATGATGCTCAGCATAAACTGGAGATGGAAGAGTGGATGACTATGATGGGAATCAGAGATTAATTGCAACCCTTTTAGGTATTATTTAGTAATATGTCAGCCTACCTTGCACCACTGTGGGTTGTGTTGGGATTAGATGCAGATATAGAACATCTTAAGTATGAGACTATTATTATCTAGTATGTATAAAAGTACAGTTATAACTAAAAGTGCTTTAGGGAAACATAAGGATGTGTCAAAGATTTACTTTTGAGGATGGTGTGACTTGTGCTGCTGGAGGAGGAAAACAGTCTTTTTCTGCAGACCACACAAAACCCTCTAAAAAGCAGTTTTGAGAAGATGAAGTCTTAAAGACTTTTATTCAAATATGTCTGTCTTTGTAGGCAGCTGACTTCTGTACCTGCTAAACTGTCTTCTCAGCATATAGTGGCTAGTAATGTCTCTTCCAGATTTTGCTGGAGTATCTGAATACATCTATCTTGAAGTTTTTAAGCTTCAGGCTATTTTTTAGGTTTTTCAGGTAAGCTGTCACAAGGCTTATTTTCCTGGTAAGTGACACTTCCCCACCCCACAACAGGGCATTGTGTCCCTGTGTTCCCATAGGTCCTGCTGGTTTTCTTCTGCTGAGTCTGCCCACAAAGGCTTCATGGCTGAGTGACTTTCCTCAGCAGTGCACACAGCAGGGCCATAGTGAAAGGAGTGGTAGGGCAAGTCTAAACCCAGTCCAAACTTGTTTGCAAATAAATGACTGACAGAGTTACAGAAGTGGCAGCAAGGCTGGCATCCCTAGGTCAAAATTTTATTAAAAGCATTCCTAAGAAATTAGAAACATCTGCTTCTTTTGGTCTCCATACTCAAAGCTAGCATGTTGCATTTTTGCTGCAATTTGCTTCTTGGTTTTGTTTGGAAATGTATGGAACAGCAGGGTTAGAATTTCCTGGACTTTGGAGTTCTGGCTTGGTAGCGTAGATCTAATGAGGGGGACTGGGTGAGACGGGAGGAAGGCTGCAGATGATCTGCCAGACCTGCCTGTAATCACAGTCTCTTTCACTTTTGGTAACTAGGTGGGGTTTCTGAAAAGGAGACCAGATTCAGTGTTTATGGAGTTGTTTGAGGAAGAGCTGAAGGGTGCTTGAGCATCCCTTCACACACAGGTGATGGGGAGGCCAGGCAAACGAGCTTGTTTGCTCCAAGTCTGCTGTTGCTCAGGCAGTCCCACCAGTACCAGCAGGATGGACAGACACCCAAACACAGTAAAAGCAAAAGGTTTTATTAAGCTATAGGTGTACATTTGTACTAGTTGTGGTGCACACAAAGAGCTGACCTCAGGGCTTTGGTTGCAAGGCACAATTTTCTGAAAGAAAATAGAAAAAGACTAGGTCATACTGTGTCTTGTGAGTTTCTCTCCAAGCCCGTGCATTTCACTATCAAAACACAACAAGCTGACTCCTGTGATTATGCTGGAGGTTGCTGGGTCTTAACACAGCCTGCTTCAAAGGCACCAATAAATGTAGAACTGACAGGATGACCCTGCTTTATTTTCTGCCATTGTGTTAAGAAAGCCATACATGTTGTCATTCAAATGGAGCTCTAGAAAAGAGAGTAAATTTGTTTTTTGCTGTATTGATTTTTTTTTTTTTGCATTCATACAGTGGTTGGTGCAGGGAGCTTTGATTCATTTCCTTCTGACTTCCTTGCTTTGTGAGGAAGGACTTAGAAAAGCTGGTGGAAGTGTAAGTGAAAAGCTCTCTTCCTTCCACTTAAAATAGGTAGCACAAAGAGCTCGAGTGTGTTCTCAATTAAGCAAAGAAAAAGAGCTGATGGTCTCTGTGCCATCTAGGGGCTCACAGGACACGTGGCCCTCTTGATTCCAAAGCCAGCATCAAGCAGGGAATGTTACTTTGTGTACAACACACATTGTTCTTCATTATTAGCTTTACAGCAGGAAGAAATTGGGTGGGAGCCCATGTGCTGTGTAGACTGTTACTTGTACTTTGCATTTCCCTCCTGGGTCCCCATTCAGTATTGGAGAGGTGTAGTCAGAGCCATCCAGCACTTCATGGAGGTCTCCACGCTGCCTGCAGAGACTGGTTGAAGGAGGACATTCTGTTTCTGTATTGACTGTTAGCTGGGTAACACCTGGGCATGAAAACAGGTCACAATTTGAATGTACACTTGAAGAGTGTTGGTGTTCCCAGCTGTCTCAGACAGAAGAAATAAAGAAATGGGAGTAAATTGTTTCAACTGATGTAATTATCCTCCTGGTATTACATTTCCTGATTTTCTCGTCCTTTATGTTGTTTAGGCATTAGAGGATTGTTGAAATCCTCAAAGGTCCTGCTGGCTTGGGAGAAAGTCTGGTGTCTGAACTTTACTTTTGGTTCCAGTTCTGGGAATCACATAAGAAAAAAAGAACCCTCCATACTTGATAAAAGAAAAAAAAAGATGAAAGTTAACAGTATTTATCTGTTCTTCATAAACCAGGGAATTTTGTGCAAGTTTAGAGACAATGGTACAGGCAAAATGTGAGCCAGCTTCTAAGACATGTCATGAGACACCATGAGATGTGGTACAAGAACTCTGAGCAAAAACATGTAAATCCAAACAACTTATGATGCATCACAAGATGACACATTTCTCATGCTACAAGTATACAAACTTCTTCTTATAAATTCACATTTTCAAACTTAATTATAGCACCGAGAGGCAGAAGAATTGATAATTAAGGTTTGCTTTGATTCAGTTTTACACCAGTGACCTCAGGAAAGTTCAGCTGAACTGAATGCTTATTGATGGCCCAAAGACCTGCTGTTCTTGTTGCAATGAAACATCTCAGTGCTGAGAGCTGCAGGTATGGTAACTTGTTTAGCAGGATCCTCTGCCCCTTGTTTTGGGAGTGTCTTTTCAGCTCTCTAAATGTGGGTGTTGAGAGTCTGCACACCCCCAGCCTGGGTCTGTGCAGAGCAGGAGCTGTTCTGCAGAGATTTCACCGTGTTTCTAAGGGTATGAGCCAGGATTGTCTGTGTGGAAGATTTCTCAGACATGGGCTCAGAGGAAGATGATAAAAACCCCTGAGTTGATCTTAGGGAGTGAGGGCAGCAGCCAGTGTTGCAGGGTAAGCTTCAGCCTTTCCAGTGCAAATGAGGCCAGGACAAACACACTGTACTATGTATTGCTGGTTGAAAAAATTGAGGGTGCACAAACATGAGAAACAGCCTGGCAGCAGAGTTCAACTGCATGGGAGGAAAGGAAAGCCTATGTTGTGGAGATGACATCTGGGTTGGAAAGCAGTGATAAAACTTCTGTTAAGAGCTGTCAAAGACTATTTCCATTTTTGCTTGCTTGCTGTACTAAAAAACTTGAATAGTCATGTTTCTTTATACTGATGGACATGAAAGATAAACTTTATCCTGGAGATAAACTGAAGCTTTTCTGCAGGGGATGTGTTTTTGTGTGTGATATGACACAGGGAGACAACCCAGTTTTGAAACACTGCTGTTCAGAAATGTTGGAAACCCTGGCCTAGCTACCTCACTTTACTGTGCAATTCTGTGATGGTTGTAGTGTTTTATCCTGTATAAACATACTTGTCTCTGCATGTCCAGGAGATTATAGCAGAGGCCCTTCTTAGCCACTTCTAAAGCTCATCAGGCTCTCTCCCATGGCAAGTGCAAAGTACTGCTTCCAAAAGTCTGCATTGCTGAAGAGATTCAAGAGAAGTGTGACTGCTGCATTTGTCCTCCCCATGTAAAATGGAGTAGCACTGGAGCATTACTTATGCACTGATTGAAAAAAATATGGGTTGTTGCTCTAACTGGCCTTCTGTTTTATTGTGTTTTGTGTAAGTATCCTGCAACTTAACAGCATTTGTGGGAAACTTTATTACCACAGCAAATCTGGATGTGTTCAGTGGGATTCCTATAACTTACTCTTTCTAGATCCAGTGGCAGTTTGCACTTGTAGCTCAGCAGTATCTGTCCACTTCTGCCTTACACCACACCTTATGAAGTGGTATTAACTGCTGAGCCTTGCAATTGAAGGAATTTATGTTGACATCCAAAGTCATCCTTACTGTAACTCCCAAATCTGTTTTAAATGGCACAAGTGATGAGCTAAGTCAAATATTATGTTCTATTTGTCAGAGCTTTGCTGGAGGTTAGTGCAGGGAGGTTCCTGAAATAGCTGCAGATTGACAGGAGAGCTGAGCTGGAAGGAGCCTCTGGAGGTCTCTGGTGCAGACTCTGGCTCCAAGCAGGGGGTTAGATCAGGACGTTCTGGGCCTTGCTACAGTTGAGTCAGGAAGATGTCCAAGAATGGAGATCCCACAGCCTCATGGGCCCTGTTCCAGTACTTAATCATGCTCATTGAATATAATTAATACTTTTTTCACAATTGGAATATTCCTTGTTGCAACTTGTAACCGTTGCCTGTAGTCTTTTCATCATGTACTTCTGAGAAGGGTGGCTCCATCATTGTAAGTGTAGTGTGTCCAAAAAGCTTTTCTCATATATTTATGTGTGTGTGTGTAAAAACTATTAAAAGAATTCAAGCCACTTTGGGGAATGATGGGCAATATCTGTTGCATCATCCCAGCCTTCATCCATGCCTAAAGGCAGTGTACTTTAAATTCATGAACACCCTGACCTGAGAGCATGATGTGTTTCAACTGCAAATGAGAGAAGGTGAAAAATCACTGCCAAGGAAGCAGTTCTTGGTAAATAAGAAAAGGAGTACAGCTAGTGTGCAGAACAGGATGTTACCAAGGTGTTTGGTTAGTGATACATTAGTGCAATAAGAATTCTGAACGTTAATGCAAACAGTGCTCTGTAGCTGTGTCCTTGCCTTGCTCGTAGGGAGAGGAAAGGAGCTGCTTGCTGCCAGGAGAGGTTCCCAGGCAGGCTGTCCTCAGAAGATTGGGGAAGGAAGAGCTTCTTGCTGAGGCAGTGGGAGAATCTTGAGTCTGCACTGTAAAGTTTGAATTTGAGCATTTTGTGGAGTTGAGAAGGACTAGTAGATCCTTCTGAGAGATGAAATCCAGAATTTCTGTGTAGAGAGGGATGCAGATTTCTGTAGTAGCATCTGCAATGTTGCTGGCTGCATCTTGGAAGAGGGGAGCTCCTGCTCTTTGCTTCCTGCCCACAAATCACAGAGAGTTTCTCTGGAAAACCCTCCTCCCTTCATTATTCCTTGTGCAGGCTGGGGTGAACCACAGAAACTCCTGGGTCTCCATGGGAAGGGAAAGTTTGTAGGAGTGATTGAGGTCTGTGCACTTCTGGGATCCTGTTCAGGCATGACAGATTGGATAACCAGTTCTTGTTGTCTTTTCCTGGTATTAATTACTTGGAAATTGTCTGTCTCCTTCTTTTCCCCCAGTGTATTTAATTCCTGTCTCCATGTGTCATTGTTTAGCACTGTGTGCACAGAAGTTGTAGCAGCTTGTGAAGGGAGCAGTTGACAGCAAGGCAGGAGAGGGAATATAAAGATGATTGTTGAGAAGGGTCTTCAAAAAAGAAATGTCAGACCCATCTTTCTTATTGTCCATTTTTTTTTTTAGAGGTGAAACAAAAATCTCTTTCATTTAATCTTGGCTTTATTTGGGTCAAAGAAAAAATGTCTTCTTCTTACCAGCCACACATATTTATCTGTCGTGTCTGAAACACTTCTCTTTATGGCTGAAAACAGTAAAACAAAACCATTCATTTGATTGAAGATAAAGTGGGTTCTTCTGTGCTGGCAAGTCTTGCTTTTGCAAGATTGGTTTTAATTAGGTTGCATTTTTTTGGTCTCTCTTACTTTATGTTACTTCATGTAATAAGATGAAATTGTATTGTTATTCTTAAAATAATACCGAGTACAATTTGGTTCTCTCTCCTTATATGGCAGATGATTGTTGCATTATTGAATGCTTAGATACCATCTGTGCAAGAAATGAAACTCAGAAAAAAACCAGCCACAAGACAAGAGGGTGCTGTGCAAAGACTGGTATATATCACAATGAAAAATATTTTGATGTGGCATTGTACAAACCCACAAAATATCTTCTTTTCCTTTCTTCTTCCTTTCATTCAAGGAAGGCTTGATAGAGAACCATGAATGACATTTCTAGGAGTGGAAGTGGATTCAGAGGACCTTGAGTCATACAGTGGAATCACCTCATTGGAGGGAACTCCCACTTTCTGTTCTTCATTGTGGCTGGGAAGGCAGAGTTTAACAGAGAGGAAATAGGAAGGAATACACACTAGAGTAGCTGCTTTTCCTATTTTAGGGTTTGACTTGGCTTTCCCATTCAGTCATTCTAATTAGATATGGATATAAGGCTGTTCCCTTATTTTTCAAAAAAGCACTTCAATGCTATTTGCCTTTGAGCTTGTTATAACTCTGTATTGCAGTGGAGATGGAGAGGATTATTCTGGAACTCCTGGTCTCTATTCATTCAGTTATTATGCTGTCAATTATCTTTTTGTTAAAGTTTTGCAGAGTAGTTATTATTTGCCCTGATGAGAGTGCCAGTGGAGCTGCTTTCAAAATGCTGTCAGAGTGGTCCTTTTCTTTGGTTAAATTATTCATATGGTTCATGATTCCAGTAAATGGCAGTAGGAGAGAGGGGATTAGACATGAAAAAATAATGGAAGTCTTAAAATTCCTAACTTCCCTTTCTTTTGGATATTTACTGTGTTATGTGAGTGGCATCATTTGACATCATAGGATGTGTCCAAAGCAAAGGGAGAAATATGCATTGATGTACTGATGAGTGACAGCATGCAGATGATGTACAGAGTGGTGCATCTTAACTGCAAAGATCTGCAAGACTGCAGATTCCTTATAGCATACATTAATTGGCAAGAATTTCTGGCCAAGAAAAATAGATATGTCAAGCATTTGCATTTTTCTGTGTATTAGTAGCAGTAGTTTTTCCTAACCTGTTGGTTATGTGCCCACAGATTTCCTGGGGATTCCAGTTAAATACAGGTTCTGATTCTCTTGTATATATCTTTTTCATGTGAGAGGTGACATTGCAATAGGTGGATTCAATAAGGTATGAAGGCAATAGGTAGCCTACAGAGAGTATTAAGTGAACATAAAATAACTAACTGGATTATTATGAAACTAATGGGTTTATTCAGCCCTACCAGTAGGAGCAGCACATTGAAGAGAATAATAGTCCTTAGTCATTATCAATGGATAAAACTTATAACTGCATGAACAAAGGACATGAGGCCTAAGGTACAACATAGGTGTTACTAAATCTAGGAGGTAGTTCTTGGTGCACTTAATTTTGTTCTATAAGCATTCTTTTGAAATCTGGGTCTTCCTTCTTTGGAAGGATGGTTGGAATAAGACCTTACTGCAGTCAGTGGAAATATTTTCATCACTGCACATGAGGCAGTGTAATTTGAAAGGCACTTCTCTAAAAGCCAGTGTGAAGGAGTTTTCCATCCTTGCACACAGAATGAAATTTCTTTGTGTGTTTATTCACTGTGGCCATCATGCTGGAAGGTTGCAAAATGCAGCTTTTGGCTTCATTTCAAGTTGTGATTCATTTTAACACCCGTGATGCCAGTTAAGTATCTGCAGAGATAGAACAAGTGCTGTGGACTCCAGCTGCATCTGATGCTATGGTCTCTAACAGCACCAGAACTGCAGGTTGATCCACTGGCAGCTCTTAAAGATTGTTCATATACTTTCTTATGTTCAACAGATTTATCTCAGCCTAAAGCCTCCCCAGAGCAAGGATGCTGATTCTCCTGGCCTTCATTATTGTGTTTCACATAACCTCAGCAGCACTGCTGTTCATCTCAACTATCGACAATGTAAGTGTCATTTCTTCTCCTTGGCTCTCAAACATACTGGGATTTCTTTGCTTCATAAAAATTGAGGTTTTCTTCTCTAGTCTTCAACTTGCTTACTGAGAAGACCTAAGTTTGTTAGGCACACTGGTGTCCTAAGACCTTTCTGTAACAAAAATGCCTTGTTGGTGCGTGTTGCTGGTGGATAAGGCTGTCCATGGCATCATGTTGTAAGCTCAAGGCAGCAGATTCTCTCTCCTGGGAGAGACTTGGCCATGGAGGATATTTACAGGGTGGAGCCCTGGGATTTGATTCAGCTGGACATGAAGCAGAGAGGGAGGGGAAGATCACTGTCCTTTTGTGTCAAGTACCTAAAGTCAAACAGCTGGTGATTAATGTGTGGGGATAATTTCAGTCAAGATGTGCTTTGCCTCACAAGTGTTTGTCCAAGATGCCCAATTAAATCATGAGAGACCCCTTGAATGTATGTGTGTCCATTAAGTTGAAGTAGCTTCAGCACGAAGCTTTACAATATTTTATGTTGCATTGTTTCAAAATTTCTGTTTTATTTTTGTGATCAAAAAGAATTTACCCTCCAATATTTATATCTAGCTTTTAATGGAATTCTCCATTTTCCAAAACAGCCCACTATCCTGATCAGAAGTCTGTGCACTGGAATCTGTCTATGAGGTCTGATGTATGTACAGGCTTTTGATATTAAAAAATCTGCTGCTGAAAATACTGTTTAGTGAAGACCATGCTCCAAGTGAAATTATGTATTACTCACAACTTTTTATTGCAGCAGTGTACAAACTCAGGTGTTACCTTTTAGTCAGCTGGTTGATTGTTCCATGGAAGTATGTCATTATTTGAACACTGGAGCAGGTTGTCTTACCCTGCTTATTTGAATATTTAGAAAGAAAAGACAGTGGGCAAAGCAACCTAATCTTATTTCAAATCTGCTGCACACAACCCAAGTTATTACAGAAATAAAAGCCTACACACTCTGCTTTGTGTCATTAGCTACTTTTGAACATTTAAAAACTTAAAATGTACAACCATCTTTTGTTAGATTTTATATTATGTATCTCTATATTATATAGAGCTCAGAGCTGAAAAATAACATATTGAACTGGGACTGAAAAATCCAAATGAATGGCATTCTGAGAAAGTAATTCTTTTTCTTAAAACACAGTATTCTGTTTATCCATATGCCTACTACCATAGTATATTATAGTTTTAACTGCAGTATTGTTTGCAAAGCTGCACAGTAAGCTCTGAGGCTTCTGGAATGTCTATTTAAGCAGCAGATCCTACCAGGAATCGTATTTAAAAGTCTCATTTTGTGCAGCTCTAGTCAAAACAAAGGCCTGGGTAGCTATTGGAATGGGAATGGGTTTCCTGAGGAAATGCCACTTGTGGAGTGCTTGTCATTTTCCAGGCTACTGTAAAAATCTGCTCAGATGCTGCAGAACCATTTTGCCATGAATGTTAAAACCTCAAAATAGAAATACCACAGGAGGATGTTAATTTGTCAGCCATTACCAGACAGATGCCATAGTGTACCTCAGCACAGCTGAGATTAATCATTTCAGTGGCAGGGACCAGAACATCTATAAAGGACTTCTGTTTCACAGGTGATGCTATTTCTTGCAAATTAGCAACTGCTGTTCCTTCAGAGAGGTGTGCATCCTAAACAGGGTCTGGGTGAACAAAGCACATCTTGTCTAGGTTTCTCAAGGAGTGAGTAATCACTGACTATACAAAATTTCTGCCCAAACAGTGGAAACCTCTGGTGCTATGGGATGTTTAAGATGCTGTTACCCACTTCACAGAGGTCTAAAGAGAATGATGTGTGATAATTATATACCCTGTATTCTGAAATGCCATGAGATGTCACATTTCATTTGAGTGGTTAAGTATCAAAAATGAACAGAAAATTGTTACAGCTGGTGTATGTAATCAGTGGACACTTGGACAACAAAGGTGTTTTGTGGCTTTTGTTTGTTTTTTTCTCCCTGTAAGAGCCCTTTACTTTTATTTTGCAGGCCTGGTGGGTGGGAGATAACTTTTCTGCAGATGTCTGGAGAATGTGTATCACAAATACGAGCACCTGTATGGCTATCACTGATGAGTTCAATGGTGAGTGTCCCTCCATCCCTGTGTCTGTGTTCCTTCAGCAGATCTGGTGAAATTGCTATGAAATTTACAGGGGCCCAGCCTGGCTACAGTGGCTGCAGATTTACACAGAGCAGCTGCACCTGCTTTAAAAGGTATTGGTTACTTTGGTTCCCAGTTACAGGGAAGTAATGGACAGGATGAAAAACGTGAATGAGAGGAATCTCTAGTGCCAAGGGTGCACATCATGTCTGGTTACACCTTTCTGAACAGAGCTGTCTCCAGCTCTGGTGGGAGGCTGGGGTCTGCGTTTGGAAGCTGTTTGGGGCAGCTGGCAGTTTCACTGTGCTTCTAGGACATTGATGGCAGCAAAGGGTGGGATGTGGCAGAAATCTCTTCAGTGTTTTCACTCAGTTTGATGAGAAGCTTTTTAATACCAAGCTGGCTGTATTAATACCAAGGAAACAGAGGAGAATCAGCCTGTGCAATGCACAACAACTGCTTTGCTGCATCTGCTGAACTCCTGCTTACAGAACATGGCTCTGCCCCTTTACTCCTTGCAGGAGAAGGCAAAGAGAGAAATGATTTTTAATCAAGGCTGCTTTGTTTTTGCAGAGTATCAATCAATTCAGGCTGTTCAGGCCACCATGATCCTGTCTACAATTTTCTGCTGTGTGGCATTTCTGGTTTTCATTCTTCAACTCTTCCGTCTAAAGCAAGGAGAAAGATTTGTGTTAACTTCTGTTATCCAGCTCCTGTCATGTGAGTGATTTTTCAATGCTTTTGACTTTAATGATATTTTCATGAATGTAGGAAAGCAGGAAAAGGTTTCAAAGAGACTGAGCTGCATGAGAACTCTGTAGTGCTCCTGAGGCCATGGCTTATCCTTCATCATTGTATAAAGAGTGAGCTGTACCATTCTGTAATATATAGACAGTTAAAACATGGATGCCATCACTGCTCAGGATAAAGTAATTTAAACTTTGAAGGGAAAGAATTTGAGATGCTGAACTTCTTGAGGACACTAAATAACTCTCTAATTGTTACAGGCAAGCACTCACTTCTTTTTTTTGTCAGTCGTAAAAGCTACCCAGTTCAGAATCATTTTATGTTCTCTGAAAATGACATAGATACACAACAGCACTTCAAATTTATAGCCTGCCAAATAAACTGAAAATATGTCTTGAAATGCTTCCAGGTTAGTTTGAGGATGGAAAATGAGCATCTGCAAAGAAAGGACATTGGTGGAAGCAGCTGACAGAGGAGACAGTGAATAGATGTGTGTACTGATAATGTTTTAAGATGCTGACCTTTATTATTTTCTTCCTCCTGCAGGTCTGTGTGTTATGATTGCAGCTTCCATTTATACAGACAGGCATGAAGAACTGCACCAGAGCCATGGATATGTAATGGAAGTTTCCAAAGGCCAATATGGCTATTCCTTTGTCTTAGCCTGGATTGCCTTTGCCTTTACCCTGATCAGTGGAGTGATGTACTTAGTATTAAGGAAGCGTAAATAAATGTCAGCCCTAGTTATTTCTGTCACTGCAGTACAAAACCAAATTCCAGTAATCATTTTGTATATAATCATTTACATGGTTTTGTAGTAAAGGTATTGTTTCTCTAAAAATGTACTGTGTTCTTGATATGAAACAGAATTAAAAAAAAAAAAAGAAGGCAGGTGAAATGAAATGCCTGGCACCTCCAGATCAGGGGTTGGAGCAAGACAGAGCCAAGTTGTTTCTTGTACATATTTCATCATCATAAATTGTTTTCCTTTATTAGACATTAATAGTTTGTTCCTGGCCTCTAGTAGATTACCAATAAAGCCCGTACAAATTAATTAGTAAGCAATATACTAACTATATCCCTGGACCAGATAACCCTTTGTAATATGTTAAATAGAAGGGCATGTTACAAAACAAGGCCCAGATGACAATGAAAAAGCAAACACTTCTAAAGCCCAGAGCTGCACCCAGAGCGTCTGCCCTGGCTCAGGACCAGTGTTCTGCTCTTTATAATGTGCAGTAAGTGTCATCAAGTTTTTATTAAAACCACTTGCTTTGCAAAAGTAAACAAGCCCTTTTTGTACTCCAGCAAATGTTTCTCTTGATTGTGTTTCACGTTTAATTAAGCACACAGAGGCTTTGGTGGGAGCACATATCAGCCAATTCCCTGTTCAGCCTGGGCCCAGCACAGCTGGGGCAGTGAGGAGCTCCCCAGCCCAGCCCTGGATCCCTAAGCCTTCCTGGGAGGGAGAAAGGGAAACAGAAAAGCATTACTGGGCCTATATCTGCAGATTTCTAAGCAGCCTAGTGATCAAGAAATGCCAAATTTAGGTTTTTACAGCCTAACTCAACGTGTTTGTTACACTGGGCTTTTATCACGTAGTGATTTCATGGTTAATGTGTCCGGTACAAAAGCATTCCCTGAGTCTGCCCATTGGGAAATTGGCCTTTAAAAATTGATTTTAAATTCCTTTGTGGATTTTACTGGAACTAAACACTGCTACTAACCAAATCAGAGTGAAATTGCTATGCTTATGAATTCCAGGATAGGTTTCAAGATAAAATGACTTGGTGGTTTTTATTTTTCAGTAATGTTGTGAGCTAAATCTTTGCTCTAATACCAGGCTTAACTGCTCAGCAGTGTAATACTGGATTTGGCTGATGGTGATTCTGGAGATCAGTGTGGAGAATGAATGAAGCAGCCTGTCCTGGTTAGTCTCTGTACTTTGATGCTGAAGTACAGACATTTGAAAAGCTTTAACCATTTATTTATTTATTTCATATTCTCTACAGCTGGCCCAGTACAGAGGCAGTAAAAAAGTAAATAGGTTTTGAATGAGGTATTACACTTAAAGGACAGCAAGTTCAGTATCATTAGGGAGTGTAGCTCTACTGAGATTAATAATTACTACATTAGACCTCAGATAATGAAATTTTATGTGTTTTTTTCTTGATTTATCACAGAGTAAAAGTTCAGGTGCATAGCTTTTTAGGAAATGTCTCCAGCATGAGTGACAGGTCATGTAGTTCCATCGTCATTCCTTCAGCATCCTATAATGCCTTGGCATTTGCTGCTTGTCTTTCAGGAGCAAAGAAATCCCAATAAGACTTAAAAAATTAGGATGAGCAAGCAGGACATCACAGTAAAAGTAATAATAATAGGCAAAAATCCACATAATTTTGAGGAAAAGGGGTTCTTCCCAATCTAGCATCATGCTAGTATTTCGTCAGGTTTCTTTCCTCTTAGTGAGAGTGCTCTGAATTTCAAGAATTATTACCCTACTTTTTAAAAAAGTGTTTCTCTAATTTGCTGAATACATTGCAGGTTCAAAACCTGAGTTTTTGCTAGCAAGCAGGATTTGTCTTAAATAAATAGATGCAGGTTTAAGGATGAAAGTAGATAGACTGTTAGCTAGGCATTTTGCTACTTTTATTAAAACATGAAACAATAAGGGAAATTTTTAGTCAAATACAGATTAAAGCTCTAATATCTAGATGACAGTCCTTAAGAATTCTAAGTTAAGCTTTTTATGTCCCTGACTTGCAGAGATGCTTCAGTTTCTTGCCTTGATAATGCTCAGGTCATTTGTAGAGCAAATAATTAAAATAAAGATGTAGACATATATGAACACAGTTTAATTCCACAGTAAAGGCTCTTTCCCTTTAATAAAGTGAAAAGCACACACACAACAAATACCCTGATGCACAACACCTCTACTTGTGCACAAACAGCAGCATGTGCATGATGCCACACAAGAGATGGGAATGTTCTGCACAAGTGAACAAATCAGTCTGAACTAGAGTTTGAGCAGAACAAACATATTTTAGGGGTTTTTGTCTACCTTATATGCCTTTAAAATATACCATTTTCTATACTCTATATATTCTGAAAATGTACATGAAAATAAAGTTAAAACAAATTCTTGTACTGTATTAGCAAACTCAATACATTTAGCAATCTGACCTTTTCTTTAAGCTTGAGATATATTTACACGGTGTTGGATGAGAAATAGTTGAGTTTCTGTGTGAACAGGTAAAATTAAATTCTTCCTGCCTGTAAGTAGAACCAGAAGCTGATTATTTTGTCCTTTGTTGAAGACCTTTCAGGGTAAGCAGAGAAAATATTAGTGTATTGAACTTTTAAATGTACGGTGTCAAGAGTATGTCTTGAGTAATGCAAGATCCACTGATGCTCTGAGGAGTTATTACCTATAAGATTTTTTTAATTTTCCGTCATTTGCAGAAACAATCATATATTTTAAGATGCCTTGACTGTATGAGCAAATAATGTGAGAAACAAGCCAGTGACTTCTCTATCTGCTCCAGTCCAAGCTTTGGATTTGCAAATCACACAGCACACTTGGGTTTGTACAGATCCATTCAAAACACTCCCCCAACTCCACAGAAATAATTTCCCAAACCCCATAAAAATCTCCTTTGTAATCATAATGAATAAAAGGAAAAAGTCCCAATTGTTAAAATATTCACTATCAGCTGTGAACCTACCTTTATGTTTTTCACCTAGCAAGTAATCATCTGCAGCACAGGAAACAATCTTGGAAAAACAATCTGTAATATTTATGTCCAGATAAGTTTTTTTAAAAAAATGTTTGCTTTTATTTATGTATTCTGTTCAGAATAAGAGCTGGGCATTACTTTGCTTTACTGTACCTTTGAAAAGTATTGTAGGTGATAGGATCTGTGCAGCTTAGACATTAACTAGTTTTTTACCCCAGCTACATCAACAATTAATTTTATGTGGTTCTTAATGCGTTCATAATAATGGAGAGACTGCTTGACTTTTTCTGTTCTTATCTTCAGCATTGTGGAAGTTTGTGCCACTTAGCTAAACAGACCAAAGAAAAGAATTCTTCCTGTAATTCCTAAAGACAGGAATTAGATGAGCCACTACCTTTGCAAACACTAATGACAGCTAAGAATCCTAAAATCATTGAAATAAAATAATGACTTGAAAATTTTATTATATTTTTCATTTCTTTTGTAGGTGCAATAATAAGATGAAAGGAAATGTGGAAGTAAAGTAGTTTTAAAAAGAAGACTTCCATTTTCAAGGCTGTAGAATCAAGCTTATAAAACTAAGGGAGTCACATAACAGACAAGTAAGAAACATGAAGTTAATACTGTCTGTTAATAATGCTTTGTCATGAAACCACTGCAAGCAAGTGTAGTACTTACCAGCAGTAGCAGACACTTGGTGTGGTACTCTGAGTGTCCTAAAGGGTTTTTTAAGCAGTTATAGATTGCATTATCACCAAGTGGCCTAGAACATCCAAATGATCTCATTGAATGAGAAGATCCCCCAAGTCACTCTTTTGGGGATGATAACCTGTGATGGAGAGCCAGGCACTGGAAGGGGCAAAGCCTTCATTTGTCTGTTTTCTTCCACACTGAAGCAGAATTACTACAAAGGTTTTAATGGAACAGACACAGGTGGTAACTGCATAGGGAAGCACATTTGGATCAGTTTCTGTAAGGGTCCCTGACACTTGGATTTTGTCATGAGCCTCTTTTAGTTTTGAGATTCTGAGAAGGTCTTTGAACCCTTCAGGAAGCACTGCACAAAGAAGGATCCTTGGCAAGATGTGGATGCCTGGAGGCAGACTGACTATTGCCTGAAAGTCTAGGCTCTGGGACAAAGCCAGTTAGTGCACCAACAAAAATAAACCACTCACACTACTTCATAGTCATACTAATTTAACTTCATTTAAATCTAGAAATCTTTATTTACATCTATAAGCTGAATTGCTGCTGTCTGTACAGTTTTCAGACTAAGAGCACTGGCCCAGACTTCCTGACATTCATGAAATCATATTGAGCATCTTGTTGGCCTTTGGTTTCTGGCTGTCCAGTCAGGTTTCCCCAAGGTAGAAAACCCTCCTGACACACTGGCAGTAGGAACTTAGCTTCACCTTGTGCTATCAAAAGGAGGGCTGAGGAAATGCCCATTGCATTCAGAGGGTATTTGTTTATCTTGGATCACTACTGCACTTACTGAATTTCTAAGGAAAATGTTCTTTTTAATCCTTCCAGAAAAATTTAGCCAAAATGTCAAGAAGCTGTGCATGTACTTAAGTTAGTTTTAAGACAGGTTTGTGTTGCACAGATGAGTAAAACTGCAGGTGCCTTAATGAAATTAAACTGCTGTTATAAATGTCAGCAAGTATCAAACAATGCCAGTGATACCCAAACTATATCATATGGTACAGGTTTAGGTCAGTTTGACTGCTGCTACTTGAGAAGAAAGCTTTTGTTCCATTTCTCTTCAAAAACCTGCAAAAGTGAAACTTTCTAACAAAGCTTGTGCTGCTGTCATAAATGCTAAAGTTCCGAAAACTTCATTTAAACCATGCAGGCAAATATTGTTACAAAGGAAAGGGTAGGAATATAGTGTGTGCACTGATTCACTGACTGAATTTTCTTAGTATATTATCAGCAAGAAGTAAAAAAATGTGCCATATTGACAAGTTTTTTTAATATTACTTTAGACATTTTTGTTTTCTTTTTAGCACAAAAATCTTAGGTCTAAAGTATCACTATTGAAGACTTATATATGCTTTGGAAATTAGAAGCCTAAAAGCTCTTAGGGTAAAAGTTTTAAATCCTGTTGTCAAATAATGCTTTTACACAATTTTAGGCCTGACAGATTTGGAGGGGGAGGGAGGAAAAGGAAGGAAAAGACAAAGTAGAGGAAAAAGAAGATAAGAGGGGAAGGACGGCTGGAAAAGGTTTTGGGGCTGGGGGTTTCTGTGTGTTTATTTCTGACGATGGTGTCTCCTGGCGTTCCTCACTTGCTTCTATAGAAAAATGTTTTACTGTCCCAATCCCGTTCCAATGGAGCCTCCTGGTGGCCAAAGAGGAGCCTCTGTCAAAGCCCAGCTTGTCACTGTTCCTTTCCCTTGGCAAGGTCTTTAAAAAGCTGAACTTTCCATCCACTCCTGAACATCCTGCAGTGTGCACAGTTTAAAAAGGGGCTCAGCTTTGGCCGTGGAAGGTGCAATTCTCTGTACAGTGTAAAATCTCGTGTACTTTTCCTCAGTGGCCATTAAACACCATTATTTAAATAGGTGTTCGAAAGA
Source organism: Setophaga petechia (assembly GCA_024362935.1). Classification (NCBI taxonomy): domain Eukaryota; kingdom Metazoa; phylum Chordata; class Aves; order Passeriformes; family Parulidae; genus Setophaga; species Setophaga petechia. Next base: position 2,906,051 of record JANCRA010000027.1, on the reverse strand, counting down.
TTTTTTAAAAAAACACACAGATTTTATAAGCATGTATCAGTAGAAGTTGGGTTGACTTCTCATCTTTGCGTGGTTATTTCCTCGTCCCTGTCCTTGGAGGGAGGTAGAAGCACTTGTGTCTCCTCAGGGTCCTGACCTGAGTTCAGACTTTGCTTCTGTCTCCCTTAGCAATTGAGTTCAGAGCAGTAGTGCAGTTTTGCAGGGAATGCCCTGATTATTTCAATTTTGTTCATGTAGGGTCAGTTCTTAAAACACTGATTGCATGTTAGATGCCTTTCAAAGGAGAGGAAACCAGAAGCTCTGCTCCACAGGAATTTTGATGCCTGCTGAGATCATTGTGCTCTGAATCTGCCCCCAGAAGCTCTGGAGAGGTGATGGGAGTGCTTTGGCTTCTCACTGGAGGTGCTTCATTACCTGTTAGAGAGATCAGGTCCCTGTATCTGGGCAGCATTTGCTGGGGCAGCTGTAGAAGAACCAGAAAAGAAGGAATTTTGGCCCAGCACTCTGCCCACTCCCCAGAGGCAGAAATTGGCTGGAAGGATGGGGTGTGACAGTGGGCTGAGCAGACTGAGCCTTTCCAGGCTCTCTTCTTTTCTCCCAGAGCACTGAGGTGTTGTGTTTGTCCCACAGGCTGTTCTCACTTCAGCAGAAGTGAAGCTATCAAAGGTCTCTGAGATAATACAGAGGGATAGAATATAAGAAAATAAAGGTAGTGTAGAAAGTAATCTCACCCCTAAGGAGTTGCAGCTGGGCCAATTATCAAAGATCAGGAACAGGCCTGACTTTACCAGGCCACAGCTGTGAGCAATGAGGAGAAGATGCTATAACAGAGTGGGGTGGGTGGGTGAGAAGGGAGCTGGAGTCAGTGGCTGCTTTGGGAAGAGGAAAGAGTCAGAGCTCTGAGGAGCTGCCCAGGAGAGAGCACCACACAGGTATGGAACTGTTGTGATAGGAGACAGCAGCGTGGAACCCCTGCAATAAGATGACAACAGGATGATGTTCTACTTTGGGTAGCTCACTTAGGCTTTTTGGTTTGTAATATTTTAGCATAATGCTCCATCTTCTGGACAAGAGGTGACATTTAACAGGCTTAGAATGTCTCATTAAAGTGTGAGTCCTATTCAACATTTTATTCGAGAAATTTTTTTGCTGCTCATCTGCTATATCTTGTTTCCTTTCCTGCTATAGGTTGGCTTTTGAGTCTCATAGACAAACTTTTTTTTGGCTCTTTTTTTAGAGAGGCCTTTTAAAATACAGGGAATACTTCCTTTCCTTCCTTTCCGAGTTTTAATGACTGCAGTTTTAAAAAGTGCCAGAGAGTTTTGAATTTGCATTAGTCAGGAAGCAGATGATTGTCAGTTTCCAGTCAGTTCAGAAAGTCATGCAATGTGAAAGAGGAAGCAAAAGCAAGCATAGCTAAAATGTAGATGTGGGTTATCAATTAATGAGTGAGTCAGTGCTACCCTTCTTAAAGGACCAAATCCCAAAGTTTTCACCATTTTGGTAGTGAAAATTTTAGCTCTGATTATGTTTTAAACAAAGGTCCTGAAGTTGGGGTTTAAAGTAGTTTTTATGAAGTTAGAATGATCCTCAGAGGCCCCAGCATTAGCAGTTCAGTCTAGAATTGCTATATTTATAGTGGTCTGTCCTGATCCATAGAGAAAAATAGAAATAATAACATGATCAAATCTTAGTACATGAGTTTGATGGAAAGAACATTTGAAATAAAATTGAATGCATTTCCTAAATGTTACTGTAGCTCACCTATGCTGAAAAAAGATCCTGAGACAAAGAAAATAAATTTTCCAATGGTAGTCACAGACAGTTCTAAGCATTTTACAAATCCATATTAAAAATGTGCTGTGCTTCACCTTTGTGTCAAACAATTAGCAGTGTAACTGTAATGACAAGCAGGTCATCAAGAATATAAACAGCATCTACTCCAAGTTGTTCTGTACATACAGTTTTACACTTCTGTTCTTGAGTTTAACTCAAAAATTTGCTGAAGCCATGGTTCATCAGGCTGATGCTGGAGCTAAGTTCTGACCTGTTGTGACAAATCTGCAGGATAATTGGGATTCCATTGGTAGGTCCATCAGGTGGTGCAATTGCTGCATGCTCTGGATACAAGATTTTTCTTCAAAGGCTGGAAGCAGGGTGTGAAAGGAGTCCTCTCTTATTTTACTGAAAAGCAGCTCAAAAGGAATGCAAATAAAATAAATGTATTTTTCATATAGGAGGCACTAGTTTTGAAGCTATTTACTGCAAAAGATGATTCCTAACAGCCATGAATGAACTAGCAGCTGCATTATGCTAGAGTTTGTAATTGTCCAAAAGATTTTAAAACTCTACAAAGCTATGTAAAATGCTAGAGAAAAACTTGTTTTCCTAAGCAAAAGGCAATAAACAAACAGGGGAAAATAAAATTCTTTTGTGAAGAAAATCTGAGAACCTTTCTTCCCCTCAACTCTGCATCTCTCTGAGAGAGTATGATCTGCTCTCTGTTTTTAGCTGTCATGCTTAAATGACTAATAAATTTTGAATCCACCCAAAATGTAAAAATATACTTTCCACATAAAGAGCTGGCAGATAGAAGATGATATATGAAGATTTATTTGACAATATAGTCTTGCTTTAAATCAGGAGACATTTGAAATAGCAGAAAAAAGAAAGTATGCAGCTGTTCCCTTAACTGTGACAAATTGCACAAGCTACAAAAGTCCTGTTCAGTGTAGTGTAAGTTTTTGATAAGAAAGTGGTTTGATTTTATTTTTCTTCCTTCTTACCTTTTGAAGCAAAGAAAATGGAGAAAGAAAATAAATTTTAAACATGAAGTAGAAGAGTAGAACTTGAATTGCACAGTAGTGCAATCCAGATTTTCACATAAGACTTTTGCCTGTCAAGTGCCTCAGTTAGAATTAATTCTGTTGGTTTTTAACAGGCACTAAGTATCATAAAATAAGCTGAGAGGTGAGAAATTAAATGGAAACAAGTTGAGAGGGGGTGGCAGAGCACTGATAAATCATTTAGCTGTTATCTACCAACTTTTAAGTTTTTGGTCTAAATTTGTATTATGAGTCTGGAGTAGCACAAAGATCTAATGGAAAACTAATTAAAATTACATTGATTAGCCAGATTAAAAGTGAAAATAATAATTTTTAATAATAATTGAATGGCCTACATAAGTTTGTGGGGTGGGGACTTTGTTTCAAAACTTTGGAATGTTTATGTCATCACAATGTTAGTGATCATGTTAAGTAACCTTCCTTGAAATGGTGCTAAGTAGCATAATTTTGCTTAATTGTTTTATTTTTGTGTCTACTGATTACTGTCCATAATTTGCTTGCTTGAACAGCATTTTGAGACCAAGTGACTTAGGATTTCCTGGACAGTCCCATTTATTGTCTTTCATAAAGACACAACACTAAGCTTCCTCCTGCTTTCCTTCTGGGCATAATCTGGAATGTCATAATCTTTTTTCAAGAATAATTTAGAAATGAATATAAATAGTTTGTGGAGCTCTCCAGCATGCTCTTTAGATTTTCTGTGGTGCATATGATCTACTTTAGCACATTAAAATTCTTAATTACTTGGTATTTGTTATCCTTTCTGTTTTGAATATTAGGTGTACCATTATCCTGTTAAAATATGAACTTCTTACATGAAATATACTTCCAGAAGTATCAGTTATCATTTACAAATTTGGATGTAGTCTGTAACTGCTGTATTAATATGCTTCTTTTTCCTCATGCTAGCTGCAGACAGCAGTCAGGCCTAACTAAATAAACATCAGTAGTTATTCCACTAAATTGAAACTGTAAATTTAAATGCAAGGTGACTCTTGGATCTCACTGCTGTTTAAAAAAACCCCCAGCAAAACCAGACCAGTTCATTGAGTAAGCACAGTATTTGACAATTGCCTTGATCTCCAGCAGGAAAAAATCCACACACTTCCTTTGCACAGAGACTCCCAGATTTGAGAAAGTTACAGCTCAAATCTTTGTACAAGGATGGAAACAAGTTCAGCAAATATTTAATGCAAATGGTAGCAATTCATTCTAGTTTACACTTAAATGCATATAGGATAGAACATTGAAAATTGATGTCATTCCTAAAGGACAGAATTTTCTTGTACAGTCAGTAACATGGTGATGTCTGCAATCAGATTATTGGCCGTGTTTTCCTGAAAAAAGGCATTTTAGTGGGTACCTGCATTACAGTGTGCTGGACACATACATTCATTCTCTTGTGCTTGTGAGAGATGGAAAAAAACACCTTATCTGACCTATAAATAAAAGTCTGTGTTTGGCTTAAATGCCAGGAGTCAAAATATTACAGAAGGTGCACTTTTGTAACTGTGTAGCCAGAATTAACTGTGCCTTAAAGTCAGCATTGTCTGGATTACAGACCTGGGATCTCAGGATGAAAATCACTGGGAGTTCATTGTGTTTTTGTTGGCCTTCCCTGGACTGCACTAATGAACTGCACCGTGCACTGCACGAGTGTTGAGAATACTAATGAAAAATGCTACAAGTGCCTTTGGTGCTGCTATGTCAGTTTAAAAAAGTAAGTTATATTCTCTCTGTATAATTCTTTCTCTTTATGTTCTGAGTGCTCATGGACTGTAATATCAAATATCATTTTCTTCATCTTTGTCAGCACATTTAAATTCCTTTTCTTACATCTTTCCAAAGAGAAGCCCTGAGAGCTGTTGTTACACCAGCAGTGGATGCTGGCATACTCCAAGGTAAACTTGTCTCCACAGATCTGTCATTTTCCAGGGACCAGCTTCCAAGCTTTCCCATATGTTTTGCTCCTTTGTTTTGTCTTCCTTCAACATCTGTTAGTGTGGTGATAGAAGCAGATGAGAGTATGTTTGCCTTTATTTTGCAAGGACCAGTAAGTGATAAGGACATGTTACTCATGTGCATGGATTTCAAAATAGCTACACCTTTTCCATCTAATTTAGAGTATAATGAGTAAAAGTCTTCTAAATTATGAAGTCTGGGGTTTCTTTTGGCCATCTTCAATTGGAGGGTCAGTAGTCTGCACTGGGGGTGACAACTACTGGGATGTGTGGCAGCTTTATTAATGACATGGCACTGTCACTGTCTTGCTTAAGCATGTGGGTTCATGAGGATGCTGGCAGGCTGGGGATAAGGCAGGTCTTTGAGTTGGTTTTGCTCACATGATCAGTGCAAATGAGGATTTGAGTCTTGTGGCCTCTATTTTAGGTTTTTATGGCTGCCTTCCTTGGGGAAGCCCAACACTGTTAAGTGCTTAAGGCTGAAGAACTTCTGACCCTCTCATCATTTTCTCATGTTTTCACATATTTGATTTATTGTAGTACCTGTTTCCTCTGAGTCATCTAATCTTTCAGTCATTAACTTGCTTCCTTTGGCAAAAATATCTGACAGCCATTTAAAACTTGGGGCTTCTGGCTAGGAAAACAGCAGCAAAAACTACACTTTTTTTTGAAAACAAGGCCTGAACTGAAAGGTTTTTGTCTCGTGTAGAAAGCACACTGTGGCTTGTCCTTAATACCATAAGTTAGGTGACATTGAACATCAAGCCTGAGGGCAGCCTACCTTTGTATTGAAATTTTCTGTGCAATTTTTGTGTCTGTGTCCAGCCTGACAGAATGCCATTCATTTATATCTTTGTTTTCTAATCACTTTAAGCTGCTAAATAAGTACTTTTGCATGTTGTTACACAACAGCTTAAACCAACTCAAGTCAACACTGCCATGGTTTCACCTTTTCCCTTCCCTCTGTGTGACACAGATGGTCTCTTTCTAGGGCACTCACACAATCCATGCAGAGCTCATCCAGGGAGCTGGAGGATGTGCTCTGTGCTTTTTGTTTTCTCCAAGGCACTTTGCTTGGGTTGCTGTAGAGCCAGCACACGTGTGATGATTTAGGCTGTGGTAGTGCTGATATAAGTTATGGTTGTTTTGGGAATCCATGAATGGCTAAGCTGATCAAATAGCTTGCTGCTGGGAAGGAATGAAGGAGTGGTAATTCTCTTCCTCTGCCCCCCAACTAGATAAAAACTTGGTTATGTTCTCTTCCTGATTTTGTCATCAGTTCTGAAGTCAGTTGGATGGTGTGTTATGCTGATGAATTTGCTAACAAGGCAGAAAACTCCCTTAAGACCCTGCTCTGTGTTAGCAGGGTTTACCATACATTCAGACTAATTCCAGAGGCAGCATAAAACCAGAGAAGAAAAGGTGTTAACAGGATTGTAGCTCTGAGTGAGAGTAAAGTAGCTGTAGAGTGCACTTAAAAATGTACCTGGGCTTGACTATGGCTGGTCAGATCAGTGACATTTGTCATGCAAGTGAAAAGATCTTTTAAGAAATGTGAGCAAAATCCATGAGTTACTGTGAAACCAAATCTCAAGGCAGTAGTGTAACACAGCATTTTTAGATGGGACTGCCTGATGCTCCAGAAAAGTCATTGTGGCCTTTGAAGGAGAAATGTGATTTAGCTGTCTGCTTTTTCCTGTTTGACTTATTTACTTTGAAGCTGTGCAATTCAATAGGTAATGAAGTTTTGGCATCTCAGTGCTGAGCCTTGCATGATGGAGAAAAGGCAACACATGATTCTAGAATGGATAACTTGGCACTGCATCATGAAACTGGTTATGCATTGTAATTGTGTTTGTTGTGTTCAAGGTGTTCTGTTGTTCATAGCTTAGATCCTGCATAGTTTCCTCTTGACTAGACATTGATGCCAGAAGCTGTGGGATGTGGAGATGCCAGTCCATCTTACCTTGTGTAAGGCTTTGTTAGCAAAGTTGAATCACACTGTGCATGTGTGACCTGCCTTCAGGTGAATGTTAATAAAGATTCTGTTGTATTGTTGCAGGAGAGATGTGATTTTTGGCTCTGGGGAAGCAGGGAAGCTGTTACGAGCATGACCTTCAGGTCTTATGCTGATTTTCATTTTTTTTTTGTACAAAGGAACAATAATTTTAATTGGTTTTTGATTGCTTTTTGATTTATAGATATTTCCTACTCCCTTCTAAGGACACTAACCAGTACAAGTATTTTAAATGTTCCTTTTGAAAAAGCCTTTAAAAGTTGAGAAGTTGAGATGTATTAAAGTAAAAAGAAGTATTATGGTTTGGTATAAAGTGGTAATCAAAATGCTGATAGAAGGACCTACGCCTCTTTTTAAAGACTAAGAAAGTACCATGACTGTTTGATGAAATTTCTCATCTCCCACTAACACCTACATCAAAAAACTTTGATCTGCTAGAAAAATACCAGGCAATTTCCATTAGAAAGACATCCTTGAATTGGATTTGCATGGTTGGCCTGTTCACACAGGGAGAGCCTCACACCAGGGCTGCTGGCATTAGACCCTGTGTCCTGCTGGGCTGCAGGAGGCAGAGGCTCCGAGTCCTTCCTCTGAGGGGCTCCCAGCCATGTGGTCACCAAGGCAGACATTGCTGCTGTGGACAGGGGGATAAATAGGGCAACTTACATGTGGTGTCTCATAAAAAGCTTTCTTGGGAAATACTGTGGAACAATCCAGAAAATGCATATATGGGTGGTATCATAAGTGTCTTTTTCTTCACTTTCAAGCTGTTGTTCTGAGTTGAGATCACTGTATGCTGTGGCTATTGGGTTGCACTGTATGTTCTTTCACTTACATTTGCAAAAGAAAGGTGGAAGAACAATGGAAATAGAGGTCTTGAGTTCTAATCTCTGAGCAGTAGAACAGCTCAGGGAGAAAAACCTTTTCAATTGCCTTAGATAAATTACCACTGCACTTTAAAATTTGTTTTAATGTGAATGCTTTCTGCATTTAGTGATTTAAATTTCTTCATTCAGAAGAGATATAAAGGCTACTTCCTGTGATTGTTCATGTTTGAAAAGAAGATTCCCATTCTCAGAAAAACACTTGTCCATAGCAAAGCTCTAGAGTCTGCCTCAAGGTATCATTTCAGCCTGTTCAAACCTGTGCTATTAGATGAGATAGTCACCAAGTATGTCTGTTGAATGCTGAGATAACACTGGGGTTTCAAGGCCACTTGAACAGTAAGTTTAAGAGAAAGTGAAATGTGAATTAACCTCATTATTATTTAGCAATGTCTTTAATTTCTTGAAATATACAATAATGTATCTCAGACTTGGAAGTGGGAAGAAACTAACTTGTGTTAACAATTGGTTATTTTAAATACTGGGGGAAAATCCACCTACTGCATCATTTAGCATCTGAATTGGTATTCAGAACTAAGAATCAGCAGGTTGCTCCTGGGGTATTATTAAAAGTGCCCCTGAAGAAGGCTATTTTTAAGAGACAGACCCAAAGTGTATTTCATCTCTGTATTAAGAAGTTCTTATTCCAATTTAGCTTATATGAGAGACTGGGGTAAGAAAAGAAAGATCATGGCAGGAAACATTCAGGGCAGAAAGTGATCAAGTGTAGCTGTAGGCAACAACAGCAATGGACAAAAATATGTGGAGGGGGAAATTGGAAGACCAGGAAAGGTTAATAGATTTTGATAGATGAAGAGAGAGCAAATTCTAGGCAAATGCAGTGCAAAGTGGAGCAAGCAAACAGTATCCAGGACAAACTTAAATGGAGATGAGTCAGAACAAGCTGACACACCAGAATATGCCATAGCTGCTGTATCAAAGGCAAAATGAGATTCTTGTCTTTGCCTTAATTTAGAAAGCAGGCAGTCTTTAAAGAGAAATAGGTAAACCAGAAAAGAGGAAAATGCAGGTTCTAGAACTGCTGCTTTGACTGTTGTTGTCAATGCTCTGAAGCCCTGATGGCCCTGAGCAGCTTCTGCTGAAGCTTTGGCCCCTGCCCATGTGCCCAGGCTCTTTTTAAACTCAGCCTCCAGCCCATTTCCTGCTTGGGCTGCTGGGAGAGCTCCAGAGTGCTCCTACCAGTGCCCTGCCTGCTGTGGCTGCTGCAGAGCAGGACCCTGAGCCCTGGGCTGGTTTCCTGCTGCTGGCCTGACCCTCACATGGAGAGCAATTTCTTGCTTTGACCTTGGAGCTGTTGCCATCCTGGATCTGCCTGATGGTCTGGGCTCCTGGCTGAGCCTGCCCTGCTCCCTTGCCTGGGTGCTGCCTTTGCCTGGTGGGAGCCCTGCCCTGCTGGCCATGCTGGTGTCCAGTTGCTCCCTGGCCTGTGGGGACCCACCAGCCCCAGCTGTGCCTGACCATTGTTTTGGTGTCTGGCACAGGACAGGTTCAAGGAAAATCACCAACTTCTTTATTTATTCCTTTAAAGTATATCTTTTATTTTCAAATTAAGTTGGCAGAGGCAAATCTACCAATTTCTAGAAGCGAACTGTTTTAAAGGCTTTTTATCTTTCCAATAATTCCTTGCATAGTAAAATAAGAATGAAAATAGTGTGAATACCTAGGATTTCTCAAATATTGGCATTAGTTTAAAATAATCACCCCTTCTAGGTCTACAGCTGTGCTGAAATTGACAGTTTTTAAAGGACAATATGTGTGACCAGACATGATGCTGTAATGGCTGGATGAGTCCAATAGCAGATGTTTGGAAAGCAGCAGGCAGTAATGCTACTGTGGCCCTTAGTCTCAGATCAGACTTTGCAAGTGCTGAACTGTTTCATGGCTTACCTGATACCTAAATCTGTTTTTAATATCCTTAGACATTTCAGCTGAAAATGTTTTACAGAAATTATTAACATTATTAACTCTGTAAGCATGAGTTACACTACTCTGGAATAAGTTTAGATCTGATGTAATTGGTTCAAGAGAAGTTATGCAGAACTTTTCTTGCCAGTGATTCACTTCTCTATTCTATTAGTAGTATATGACTTTTCAGCAGAAGGCTTTTGCTTTTTTAAATAACGTTACTGTGCAAAATGTATTATATTCATATCCTGTTTATTTTGTTAGAAAAGGTAACCATGATACTGCAACCAACTTTCTTCCCTGCATTTACACTAGATCCAGTTTCTAAAGGAAGCATGTCTATGAGCTTTAAACTGAATGCTTAATAGAATGTTGCTTCAGTTGATGAGAACATGTTCAGTGTTGTTCCTATTGCTTCTAATTAGACAATGCAAAAGAAGTTTCCATTCTCCAGAACAGGTTTATCTGCTCAGCTTTTTCTGTCCAAATGATCCATCACACTGTCCTATTAACTGCTCTGCATTAAGGTGAAGATAAATGCTGAGGCAGTAGCAGAGACAGACTTTTGCTGGGAGTGCAGGCTCTGTTTGCAAAATCCCCTGTTTGGGAGACTAAGATGGGCTGGGATTGCAAATACTGCAGCTAATACATCCTTTGAACCATTTGGTTTATACCTGGGTATTGGCTAAATTCTATTACTTTTGACATTGCAAGTACCACTACTTCAGGATTTCACTTCTAAATTTTACTTTCTAGTTCAGTAACTGTGGTTTTTGGTAATGGTGGCTTTATTTGTAGCCTGGCCTTGGCATCTGATCCTGCCCAGCCTCCATTTTCAGGGGTGCAGTGCATGCTTCAGTTATGTTATCAACACACTGCAGAGATGAGCAATTACTTAACTTTCTTGGCTTTAGCTATGTGCTTACTCATGAAACGAGATGCTTTACTCATCTCCTTGTGAGACATGGGAGGGTGGCTCGAGGAGTTAAATAGAACTTCAGATCTCTGATAGAGAATGTCAGAAATTTAACTAACATGATAAAGGATTCTGTCTTGTGCTGGTTTAGTAGGCCTTTAAAAAACCATCCTACAATACCCCAGAAGCCTGACTAATGCATGGTATTTAGTTGCCAGCAGCTACTGTAGAATAAACAAACCCTAAAGAAGATCCACGTGGAGTGAAGGATTGAGTGTGTTGTCAAAACTGGGTCTTTTGGTCAGTTGCAATGGAGGCATAACCACACTGAGTACAATTACCAAGTGTCTTCCCATGAGATGCGTCATGGAAAAGACTAAAAATCAGTCCCAATTTTACTGAAATGTCATAACATTGATACTGTGACTTAAACTGTTAGTTCATTACTTATCTGCTGGTAAATTCAAGCTATTTCAGATGTGACTGCAGGGGTGTAGTGACTTGCTAGTGAATAGTTGGCTGATTATAAAATCTCTAAAATACTTAAATTAACTTGTCCATGAATTATTGAAAGTATATGACAGCGAAACAGATACCTCAGTGATATTTTCAATGTTCTTTCCTTGCCTTGTTTAATCATGTCTTTGTTTTACTGTGACTCCATACAACAAGGGAAAACATAGGACTCCCGTACTTTTATTTATGGTTTCATTATTGAAATATATATGGAAAAACCATGTAATGTCTGTGTATGCTAATCAAAGCACTGCTCTGTGTATATTGTACTGTCCTATTGCCCATACTCTTTGCACATCTTAAAGCATCTTGACCTGTGGCAATCATTTTGAATTTACTTTCATTGTGCAGTGCTCTTTGATCTGAAGGGATGCTTAAGTGGTTGAGTAACTGGATAAACAGAAACTGAGCTGCTTGAACAAAACTTCCTTGAAGAGAAAATGGATGTGGCTGTGAAAACAGAAGCCCATTATCTCTACTACTCTGAAAAAAACCCTGAAAATCCACTAACCTGAATACTATTTTGAATAATCAGGTAGTGTTTGTTACTGATATTTGACTGCTCTAAAGTAAATATAAAATTGTTGCTTATCATGCTTGTATTTCATTTTTGTGCTTGATAGCATAAATGCTGATGTCAGCCCATACTCATATGCATGCTAGTCACTATTCTCTCCAGAGCAGTAGGAAAGCTTATGTAAAAACAGAACAATGTTGCCAGGTGTTTCTGCAAAACCCCCATGTATTGTTTCAAGGACAGTGTTTCTAGTCAACTCCCACTTTTCAAAGATCAGCAAGTCACTGGTTTTCTGAGAGCATTTTAGTAGGATAAGAAAATCAGGGGATACTTAAGTATATCTCCAAAATGGGTACTGTACATGACTAGGGAAGTAAATCAGCTTCAGTTTATTCATAAGTGTCTTTACTGCACAGCTGCTATCAGATTTTCATTTAGAGATAAATGTTAAGTCAGTTTAATTTTGGTGCTAATAAGCAGTTTGCGTACTTGTTCTTGAGTAATAAAAATACAACCCTTTATATGGGATTTTAACTACTTTTAGATACCTCATTCATATGCAGAAAAACCTTGAAATTAAAACATTTATTATCAGCGATGCAACTGCTTATGAAATGATGCCTTTTATTTGACTGTTTAACGAGAAATTTATGAGGAGGCTTTGAAACAGAAGCTGGCACTCAGGATTTCCCCTTTTGAAATCATTCCTTCTGGTGCACTCTCTTTGCCTGCATGAATTCCTGCACTGCATCTTGTGCCTGAAGAAACACTTCATATGCAAAGGCAAAGCCAGGAGTTTGTTAGCCTAATCAAAGTTTTTATAGTCTAATCAAAGAGTTATTATTAGCCTAGGATTAAGTATTCCAGAGAGAACAGTGTTGTAGAAAGGGTCTCAGTCATGATACAGTTAAACTTATATTCCATGCACCTTTGTATCTACCTCCTTTCCCCCTGCTTTTTTATTCATCTATTTGTCACCCTTCTGTGTCCCAAGGTCAGGAGGTGCAGCTTTCCTCAACGAGGAATGGGAGGGAAGTGAGAGCCTGGCAACATTTCACAAGAAGGAAACTGATGCTGATGATGCTGGCTTTTCTTCTTGTAGGACCCTCTTGGGGCTAATCCTGCTTTCAGTGCATGCTTACCCCTTAGTCCTCCTTCATGTGCCTGGAATTCCACATTACAGCTGAATTTCCCAAAAATAACAAATACTGCATACATATGAATGTTGGGTGCTTATTCTTCAGTTTTTTGTCATATTTGGTTTTACCCAGCCCTGAAACTTGTGCATGTTTAAGGATCAGTAATCAACTATTCATAATCTGAATGTAGTTGAGATCTCCTTTAATTTCCTGTGCTTGTACTTTCAAGCCCTTTGTCATCTTGTGCCTGAGCTGCTCTATATCTCATTGTTATTCTAGTGTTGTAAATATTTTATTCTAGAATAAACTGTTATTATGCTACATTAATCAGAGCAATATCTTGCAGTTACTGTAACAATAGGTCTTAGACCATACAATTGCACAAAGCTAAGCTGTAACTAAAACCAGCAACAGAACCTCCTGTTTGGTCTCCAGACAGACCAAGACAAGTCCAGACCTCTCCTGAGGTTTGAGATGTGGGTTTATAAGATGTGATTTCTGACTGGCAATGGCAATATAATGCTGGTTTTGCTGCAGGCCAACAGAACCTTGCTGAATGTTGAGTTCAGCTCAGCCTCTGGCCTGGCACAGAGCTGCTCCCATAGCAGTGGGGGCTGTGGGCTTCATCCTCACAGCTCCAGTTTGCTGCCTGGCTGCTCTGGGGGGAAACAACCACAATGTAAAGGGAGGCTGATCCCAGTTTTCCTGGATATCTCAATAATGGACCCTCCCCACCCTCACCCCAGCTGCAGAACCTCAAGCTCAAACACAAGACCCTGAAACTCAATATGGAGTGTGCCAGTACATTGTGTGTGTGAGATACAGAAGACAGTAAAAGCATCTTTTCCCTTAAGTTCTGCAGAGAAGAGACAGTCCATAAATAGTCTTTGCATCTTCTTGTTTATACTTTCTGTTTTCTTGACATCTCTGTTCTGTTATCTCTATTAATTTAATCTGGACATGCTAGGAGCTTTTTCAAATACAGTTTTGATTCTTTAGTGTTTTCCTTTCTTGAGAGTTTGTTTAAAGGTGCAAAAGAAGGGATCTCATTTTCAGGAAAAATCTTGAATATTTAATTTTTCATATCTCATTAAAAAAATGCTAACTACTCTTGAAGACCTTGGCAATGCTTTTGATACAAAGTTAATTATATCCTTTTTTAATGTGCTGTGAGAAGAGAATAATGCTTTAATGTTTATGGAAGAACTGCAGATACTGTCTGAAAAACTGGTACTGAGGCAGTTTTCCAAAAATGTTTAACACTACAGCTCTGTGTTTGTGATAGGCTATTATAATGAAGTATAAACCCCTTTACAGGATTTAAAACTGTAATTAGTAAGTGTGCTGTTGAGGATTGGGTCAGCTAAATGAGTGAAGTGGGTATTAAAATTCCTGTTGTGCTTACAGGTCAATGAAAAACTGACTGCCTGCCAACCTCCCTGACTCATCTTAATGCCTCAGAATTAAAATAAAGCAGTTAGTTTACAGATGAACTTGCTGCCCAAAGATTGAAGCTGAGGATGAGGTGACTGATGGGAGACTAGACTGATGTTCTGTGGTGTAAAAAGGATTGCCAGTTTCAGGAACAGCAGTGAATGTTTCCATAGTTCTAGAAGGAAACAGGGGCTACTTGGATTATTTGAAGGTATGTCAGGTGGGTTTAGTTGTGATAATGGATTTCAGATCATGGGAGCAGTGGAGATGCTTTGATTTATCAATGAAATTTCCTCAGCAATTTTCTGCCATCCATTTTCTTTTCTGAGCAGAGTAGTTCAAGGCATTCAGACCCTAATTTTCAGTGGGGTTTTTTATGCTTGGAAATTACTCAGAACATTGAGACTTCTGGTTTTGGCCTTTTTTTTTTTTTTTTTTTTGTACTGCGCTATTCTTTGCCTGAGTTTTGATTTTACTATGAAGAAGTAAATTTATTGCCAGTGATTGTGGAGTTAATCAGATTGTGCCGGAAATTCTCTAGAGATGAAATAAGCATTGAGGCTTTACTGTTGCACAACTTGTAATGTTTTTATTGAGATTCCTGAAGTTGATGTAGCATGTGCTGTCACTGAAGCTTCCTAACTCTTGCTACACTATCTAGCATCAGTTGTTGGAAGTTCAGTAGAATATCTGGGGGTTTTTTAGGGCCTTTTCCCATTTTTTAAAAAAACCAACAACAAGTGTCAAGAAAATTTACTTCATCCAAGAAGGGGAAATGAAATCTCCAAAATGTGTGTGGTGTACCTTTTTCCACAGGCAGCAGGGCTACTTTTATGGTACTTGCACAAGGCTCTAGAGTTCCTTGGAAGGAACTGTGGGTTTGTGGCCACAGGGACAAGAGGAGGAGGAAGAGGTTTGTGAAGGATGTTGGTTTTGACCCTTTAGTAAAGACAAAGAAAGGGCACTTATTCAAATGTTTATTTTAATGTGTATGATATTATGTGCCTTTTCATACCAATATAAAGCATCCAATTAACTCTAAAATACAAAAATCTATTGCTTTTACATCTCATGCAAGGTTCAAATTTTTAGATGAGACAGTAGTTTCTGACATGCTTCTTAAAGGTCTTAGTACAACATTTGGAAGAAGGTCACTTTATAATTATATACTACCTTATAATTATAGGCTTCTATGTGAGAAATAGCTAAACTGCAACTAGCAACAGAATGAAGCATGTGGAATAAAGTAATGCACAGTAGAGAGAGCCAAGTTACTAAATTTAGATAGGCATCAAATTTGAGGACCTAACCAAAAATATAAATTATTACTCAATTTCTTAGACTCTGAATGAGTTTATAATCAGGGTCTCTTGAATATCAGTGTTCTTAACTGATGTGACTCCAAGCTTTGTTAATTTTTGAATAAGCAGTGGTGGAAATCTTCACCATTCCCTTTACTGAAATAGGTGAATATCAGAATTCCAAACCCAAGCAACATCCAACCCCCACCCTGGGCCAAGAAAAGAAAAAAAAATCACGAATCTAATAATGACCCAAGTAAGGTATGGCCTGAAAAATACACAAAGTCTTACCTGGAGAAAATACAAATGGTTTCCTGTCAAGGGTATATAGAAAGCTCCAGGTGTCACATTTCAGTTGTTACTTAGGTGAAATCTATATTGAATTTGAGAAGAAGCTCTGATGTATGGATTTGAATACTGCCTCAGATTGTACATAGCAAAAATAGAAACACTACTAAGTGGAGTTCCTAATATTTTTTGGTCTGGATGGGTATGAAGTGAAGATTTGTGCTCAAGTGTCTCTTGTTTTATCAGTTACTGCAGAGTTTGACTGTGGAACCTGTAATATTCATGAACCTTTCCCAGAGAGTTTGCTTTATTGGTACCTCTCCATACAGGTAATTGCATCCAAGTGAGAGAAGGGAGTAAAATCCTTAGGCAATGCAAATTAATTCCCTTTTGCTTTATTACCTGTCCTGTGAATAAAATAGAGGAACTGCCCATTAGTCAGTGGCAGTTTACTGTGTGTGTCCCTTGCATGACACAAAGAAATGCAAATCCAGCTGCAGAATGCTCTGGGGTGTGAATGATGCACCTGGGCCGTGCTCAGCACCACCATCCACTGAAGGGCATCATCCATCTTTCATTCTAAAACATCATTTTACCTGGGACCATAAGGACAGGGTATTTAATGTAGGTTGGGAATTCTTTTAAATTAATTTAGAAAAGCTAAAGAAATCATGAAAAACGAACTCATTCAGAGCTGGAAAATAAACCTTTGAAAATGCTTTATCTATGTTGTTGCAATGAATAAGTGTTAATTAGAATGGTTCATTATACCTGTCTCCCAACTGCTTTAGTGGTAAATAGATGTTTCCTAGTGCTGCTGAACCAGTACTGGATAGGAGTGTGTAAAACAAACACAGTTACCTGAAGTGACTGCTAACTGTGACATTCATGCTCCGCAGTTATGAAAATCTGAGCATTTACATTTTCAATATAATTATTTGTCCATGTGGAGACACCAGATTACCAGATTTATTTTTTTTTTAGTAATAGAACAGTAACTCTTTTCCTTTTGTAAATGACTCTCTTGAAGGGGAAATACTTAGTCTTTGCTCCAACAATTAAGCAGAAAAATCAAGCTCATATTTTGTACCATAGGGTATTGCTATTGATCTTGGCTGGAATTCCTTGCTGGTTGAAGGGCATTAGTGTGTGACTCTGAGTTGGTCTAATGCCACTGTTGGTGGTGTGAGTGAATGCATGCTGGCTGCTTTTAAACTTAGTTAGTCTTAAAGGGTTTAGTTGTATTGGCACTTAATTTTGCATGGAATTGGGCTGACAGTCCAAATGATGATAAATGACTTTGGTTGTGTGTGACAGATTGGTCTGAGGGCAACTCCTGATGCACAATGGGAAGCAAATATGGAAATAGTCATCTGCAGCTTGTTTTATGTATATTTATATATAATACATATATACATATAATAAAAATATTTATATTTATTTGTATATTAACTTAATAAATATGTGCTAGAAAAGAAGTCTCTACTTAAGAAAATTCATAAAATGCATGTAACAAATAGATCCAGCACACAGGATGTTGGAGAAGAAGGCAAGAGTGGGATTACAGGGAGACTTGCATGAGTCATTAGTGAAGACTAAATTCTTCCTGCCTGTATGGGCTGTGAAGCATGTGGATTTTGGTTATTCCTAGGTCCTCCTTTTTAATTATTCTTAGGTCCTCCTTTTTTCTTCTCTTTTCAAATCATGGCTAACTGCTAGTATAGCAAGACAGGAAACTTTCTCATTTTGCATAATTTGGTTCCAGACTTTGATACTTGTTTTCATGTTCTGCATGAAGATAAACCATTTTCTCCAGAGCTCTGAAACTGGGAGCCAGGCTCTGCAGCATTGTGTAGATGGAGGCTTTGAGTCAGAGGTTTTGTATTTTAGGTCAGTAAAGAGTTTTCTTTTTTGGGCCTGACTGAGAATTTGGAAATGTGGATTATATTTGGGTTTTATTTTTTAAATTAGAGCTGATATTCCCAATGGAAATACTTATTTTCCAGAAGAGCAGCCTTTTGAGAGATTTCTGGTGTGTTCTTTCTGTTATCAATTGAGAAGGGTAGGTAGATAGTGAGTAACCCTGGGAGAAGAAAACAAACCAAAAGGAAAATGAAGTTGATTAGCTCAACATGAAAACATGTTAGGGAGTTTGAAAGAAAAGCATCTAAAGTAAACAAAGCAAAAAGATGATATTTGAGTGGGAGTTAAGATGCTTGGAAGAAGGATGGATGGGTTTTGAGGTTGTAAATCTTGAGAGGGAGGAGTTATTTCATCCAGATCTGAGAAAAGGTATGAGTGGTTGGAATAAAAGAAATGAAAAAGATAGAAATGGCTTTTGGCAGGTAGTGCTGACTGTTGCATTGTGAAAGAATATTCACTCTTGGCTTTTGGGCAATGCAGCTGTGGACATGCCCAGCTGAAACACTTCATTGGGCAGAAATGTTCAGTGGCAGAAATCTCTTCCTCTGCCCCAGTTGCCTGTGCTCAGTGGATTTCATGTGCTCTTATCCTGATTGCTCACAAATGTCACAAAGACAAGGGTGAGCTGTTTGGAAGGGAATAAATGATGAAATCCTGGGAAAGCAGGTTGCCTCACCAGCTTGTTCGTGTCCACAACAGAAGGCCACAGTTGCCTTTGGCAGGTCCACCAGAAATTATCTGTCTTTTTACCCTAAACGGTGGCTCCTATGGGTTTTTCAGAAAGAATGAATTCATTGGCCAGAGTCACTCTCCAATTTTTATTTTTTTTTACAAAATGACAATTTCTGACTTGAAATTTTAAACAACAAAGCAAGTAACATTTAGTAGAATGAATATACATGCTTGAAGGATAAGCAGCAATTTAGTAGTGATTTCAGTGCAAGTAACAGAAGGAGAAACAAAATGAAGGTAAAATAATGCCACCCCCCCAGTATGAATTCCCTGAGTATGTTTAATTTGGGAAATGAACATTTTTCAGCCACGTGAATGGGTGACACATGTTTGCTGCTTGTATTGAGGCTGGAGTGGCAGAATATGTGTTGTCTTGGAAAGGAACAAGTTTTATTCTTTAATTGTGTTTATCCCTTTTTATCCCTCATCCATAAAGAACATGATGAAAGTAGAAAAGCACAGAGGCATTTCTAGTGCATTGCCAGGCAGCAGGTGTCCCTACTTGGTTATTTATAGAGCACAAGAATGCATATCATGGAAATGGGCTGTGAATGGCCAGTGACCCATCTGTTTTATCTGCTGGGTTTTGGGACTGATTGTGTGGAAATTGGCTTTTTTTTTTAGCTGAAGAAATTTGTGCTGAAATTTGTGCTTCTGAACAAACCATTAGATAAGTGACTTCCTGCTATCCTTTTAGTTCTGAAAATTATTCATATGTGGTTTAGGTTTTTAACAGGAGGCTCTTGCTGTAGACCTTTTCTCATTCCTGCTGAGCAAAGAGATTTCTTCTGGCTCTGAATGCAGCATTCTGGATTGTAGCTATTTAGTACAGATGATTTACTGATTTTTCCTGTTTTTTCATTACAAGTCGAGTGGTTTTTGTGTTTGCTCATTGTCCCTTTTGGTTTCAGATTAGCTTGAAGAAATGTCATTACCTACTTCCCAATACTTTTCTCCCCTCTCTGCATTAATCCGAGCTTGTGTCCCAGAATTTTGGCTGTCACTGAGAATATGTGAGCTCTTGCTTAGAAATATCCATTTTTTAGGATCTAGGTCAAAAGCTGATTCAAATGCAATAATTTATAATAATGAAACTAGGGCAAAACAAACAAACAAAAAGCCCTAAATGCAGCTTTTCAAGTATGGAGAGGGGGGAATAATCAATTAGAAACAAAATAAGTTGAAAGCAAATTACTGTTCTTTACCAAATGAAGCTGCACAGACCTTCTCAAGCAGCTTTGAGCACTGGTAGTTCGTTATGGCTCAGTCTTGCATTTTCCATTTTTGCAGGATGGTGACATCTAGAAATACTGTTACAGCTTTCAAAGAGCAGAAATGAACATGGTAAAGAGAAACTGTCTCACCTCCTTCAGTGTACATTGGTCTATTATAGTGTCACTACATAAAATTAAAATCTGCTCATTGGTAGAAGAATTTCTTGAGATTGTGCATCACAACAATTAAAAATATTCATGTGTGTTGTAAGTGTCCATGGTAATCTTAGCAATAAACTGA
The DNA here is from genome assembly GCA_024362935.1 of Setophaga petechia. NCBI lineage: Eukaryota > Metazoa > Chordata > Aves > Passeriformes > Parulidae > Setophaga > Setophaga petechia. The sequence continues at coordinate 2,886,136 of JANCRA010000027.1, read as the reverse complement.
TCTTGTGTCCCTTCTGTAATGATGAGGTTATTGCATCTTGGAGTTGCTGATATTATTAGGTCTCTTAAAAGTATGTATATGCTGATTAAAATAAAATGTTGAATTTCCTTTCCCTTTGCTTACTTCAAAATTTGAACTTGCTGTGGTGACATTGCTCCTGTTGCTCTGAGGTTTGAACATGGAGCTCACTGTCTATTGAAATTCTGTACAAATGATGTCTTCTCTCCCTGGGATGTAGAATCTGTCCTATTAATTCAAACTGGAATTATTGGGGACTATTTTTCTGATTTTAACTAAGTTCCTTATACAATTAATACATTTTTAAGTGCAATTTTGTTTATTCATACTCTGATATCAGAGCTGGTGGTTAACATTCCCAGCACTGTCTTGATGGAGAAAGGTATTTAATAGTCAGTGCATAGAGATTGCCCTCCCAGGTGGAAAGGCTTGTAGGATAAATGCTGTGGTGCACTTCCAGTGGTTAACACAATTAATCCTTTCTCTGATCTCCTCACAATACTTAATGAGGAAGGCAGAGGAGCCTCCTCTGGAGGTGCTGGGATCCTACAGGATCAGCACTTTTCTGGAGAAGTCAGGACAGTAAAAGGGGTACATAAAGAAAAAAGTTTTTAATGTGCTCTACTTATGAGTAGAACTAGGACATACTTTTTTCTGGCCACTTATTTATTCAGTAGATACAGATTTGGGTCAGCCAAAGGTATTATATTACTATTTAATCCTATTTAAATTGTCCAGTTGTGACATAAATAATTTTGACTTGCTGTTTTTGAAACAATGTTATCTTGCTTAGGTAGCCATTTAAAGGTTAATACCCCAGCATTTCCTTCAAAGTCAAGGTTTGGTTTAAAGTGTACAAAATTGTTTTCCTATCTTGGTCTAACCACTGAACTGAAAATATCCTTCATTTACACAGCAATATTTGCAATGCTTCTTTTGGGGGAAGCTACAAACAATTCCAAGCTTCAAAGTAAATCTGCTTTAATGTGTTTAAAAACATGCAAGATATTCCTTGATGGGAAATAGAACACTTCTATATTATTATGTAATATTATGTAAGGATAAAGAAGCTGAGGAAAAAGGAGACTGACTCATCATGAAGAAAGCTGATGGAAAAACATTTGCTCCTTTTCTCCATTACAAGAATTTTGTGGATAACTGCATTGAGAGATTGTGAGATGCTGAAATACAAGTGGGGAACATATCTCTAGTCAGAGACAATTCCACACGTTCATGTTTTCTCTTCTGTCCTGACTTGTGCACAGAGATCAGTTTGCTTCTCTGAGCCATAAATTTTAAATATTTTTGTAAAGGCGGGGTAAATGTGGTTCACAGATTACACATATGCTCATCTGCTGGAAGAGAAGGAAGTGATGTGGAAGAGCTGGGACTTAGGTTAGGTTCTGGGCATGTGCTGCAGCATCTTTCTCTTCCACTTCATGCCTTTTCACCTATTTAAAGTGATGGCAATTTTCAGAACTGAGGTGCAAATTCACACCCACTGAAGTTAATCCATGGTCCCAGTGCTGAGGCAGTGGGATAAAAGTGGTTGATAAAAAGATTCTTCTGTTTGTTTTGTCATACAGTGAGTTGGCTCATCACAAGTGATGGCACTAACACTTAGAAAAACGTGGAATAGCTGAAGCTTGTGTTTCAGTGAGACTCAGCTTGCTTTGGCTATACCTCAGGGTCCTTTCCAAGGCTTTCTTCAGCATCTCATACAAGAAAAATCACATGAATTTAAAGCTTACATAGGAGAATGAAAATACAAACTCAGGTATGACTTTGGGAATGGCAGCCAAAACCTGAACAATCTTATTCAAGCTTTGTGTGCAGAGGAGAGGGATACTCACATGGTATCTGTTTACTGTCCCTTGTTTTTATTTCCATCCAGAAATTTTCAGGCAGACTATGACAGTGATGTAACTGTAAACTTTTAAAGACAAAGAAGATACAGCTCTACTTAGAAACTTGGAATGCTCTTAAGTAGATGACAAGGCTCAGAGATTATGCCCACAGCCTTCACAAACTGATTTGAAAAGCATCAGGAGGAATAAAGCAATCCCAATTTGACAAAGCAAAACACTTCAAAACTCCCAGAAGTGAACTGCAGTGTTGGTCTCTATTCAGAGAGGGTTGGAGATGTAGTGTTTTACCAGGGTGAGGGGAGGAGGGAAGCATCGTGTGTTTGTTTTGCTTGTGTGTGCACTTCAGAGTTCCTGGGTGCAGTTCATGTGCACACATGCTGTGACTGCATGGCTGTTGTGTTCTATAAATGTTCCCATGCCCCAGCAGATTAGTCTGGTAAGGACCTAAATCAGGGGATTTCTTCAGTGCTATTCTATACTCTGCCTAATTTCTGTTTGCTGCTTATTGTGACTGTGGCTGAAGGGTTAAATGTGCTATTCTTAGCTCTGTTTCTTTGCCTGCTTGTTTCACCTCTGATGCAGTGCAGTGCTGGAACTGCAATGCATTGTCAGTTTACATCACATTACACCAGTAACAATTCTTAAATCAGCACGAGGTAATGTGATTTGTTTTCCTTTCCTGTGGTTAGATGTCTACTAAGTAATCAAGGCTGCATGCTAATGACTCAAGAGTAGTTACAGATCATACCTTGACAAAGTAATTTGATGTGGACACTATGTGGATAGCTTCTCAAATAGTTTTTGTGTAAACAATATAAATATAGCTGTGCACTGGAAATCTTCAACCCAGTTTTGAATGTAGTTTCCATGCAGAATCAAACTAAAATAACTTGCTTATGCTTAATGTAGCTTTGGATTATTTCATGTAGGATAGACTTTATTTTTCAAAATAATGCAGTTGACTAGAATAATCTATTTTCCTTGTTGTTCTATCCAACTGATTATTCCAAATAATAGTATAGATGGGGGGAATTGTTCTATTTGTGACTAGAGTATTGCTCTGAGGACAAATATGTCCCAATCATATGTTTGGTATCATTCTGAGCTTCCTTTTTTGACAGTTGGACAGAACCACAGAGATTTTTTCCTTAGCTCATGCAACAGGATTTAAATGAAGTGTCAAAGTAGGAAACATTATAGATGAGTGTTCTAGATCCAACTGAGAAACTGCAGTACAGTTGCAGGCCTGGATTTTAAATTTAGCCTGAGACAATGTTAAGTGCTTAATTTGAGGGCAATTTAAGGTCTCAGTGAATCATTTCACTGCTGCCTACAGAAGTGTAAGAGACTCGAAGAGTGGTATCTACACCACATAGGAATGCAGGAATTCTCACTGTGTGGAATTAGTTCCAATGAATCTATAAGCAACCTGTATGGAAGACAATTTTAACGAGCTTACTCATCCCTGTGCTGCAGTTGGAAGGCATGGTAACTGCTGAAATGACTGACTGGAGTTCTAAGTTTACCTTTCCTATAGAACAAGGTGCACTGTGCAGTTGCTCTGTGCTTATGCAAGACTGCTGCTCTTGGGTGGCATGCAGCATTTTTTTGGGAATTGCCATGCAAGGAAATGTATGGAGCTGCTTTTTGTCCCCTTGAGTAGTTTTAGCATCTTTTGACTTCTAGACCATCTTTCCATCCATTTCAGGGAGTGGATTATATCCTGCTGTTCCTTTTCCTGTTCTCAGAGGGAGGTCGAACACTGGCATGCTGTTCAGCTTGATAAGAGTAGTCATAGAGGAATTTTGGGATTTAGCCAGAGCTTTAACTATTCAGAAGCTCTTGTGAATGAAGTAAATTACCCTGAGCATATGACACTTCAAGAGGAGCATTTTATACAGTGACGTACTGGATGCTAAGAATAGCCATGACTTCATGTGGTTAGATTAACCATCCTGTGCTCAGAGGTGATGGATGTTCAGTCCTTCAGGGTGCTCGTCCTTCTGCAGGATCTGCTGGGCTCTCTGCAGTCACTGGAATGTGTCTGTGTGTGACACTCAGTAGTGCATTTAGCTGCTGCAGGGCATGGTGTGAGACATGGCTTTGGAGGCTGAGCCTGCAGCTTGGTCTAAGTGAACAACGGTAAAATCAGACCTGATTTTGAATGGCAAATCAGATTGTAATGACCCATGCCTTTTTCTGCAGGAATACACAAAAAGTAATTTCAGTATAAGAAATACAAGGGAAACAGTTCCTTTCTGCAGTAAACCCTTGGTGCACTTTATCAGTAAAATATTTGCTGAGTTTATAGATAATAATAATTTGTCTTTTAAAGAAGAAATTTATTACCTTTTTAGTCTTTCTTTTAGAAATTGAATGTTTCATACTATAATGTTTATAAGTTCAGTTAGAATTTTGATTTAATATTCTGTCCAATAAGCTAATGTCTTTTATGGATCTATATATAAAATCAAAGGTTCCACATCTGTGCTGATTTGTCAGATCTTGTGTGTGTTTATTCCTCATATTTATAAAATTAACTTATTTGGAAAACAATCTGAGAAAATACTATGCACTTATCCCTAGAAACTGAGCTTGATTCCTGCCTATGCTTTCCTCTCAGCAGTCAAAGTGCCTTAATTGATCATCTTGATATGAGGTTTAACTCAGCAGTTAATTGAACTTCAGGGAGTAAAATACACTTTTGTTTGCTAAACTGCTGTTTTGCTGGTGAAGACATTGGACCTGCCAGTGCTCCACTGCAGTGAGTTAAAAATTCAGAGACAAAACAAAGGTGTAGATCAAGGTAAGATGCAGATTATCTCAAAGCTTCTAAGAGAAGTATGGAGGCTTAACATGTGTTGAAAATATCAAACTTTCCTGGACCTAGTTTGGTTGGTTGGATAAAAGAAAAATTATCAAAGTTCCCCAACAATCTAGCCTGATGTGATGGGGTATATTTAGGGTATATATATTATGCTGTGTGCATGACAAGATAGGTTTTGAGATAATACAGTTTTGCATGCACATAATTTGGGTGATCTCTTAAAGAAATTTGTCTTTCAGAAGATAGCTGGATGTTCTTTTTTTTCTTCAGAGTATGCCCCACTAAGATTCTTGGAGGGCATTTCTCTTGGGGATCTCTTCAGTAATACTGAAGTTGGAATTGCCTGTGTAAGTGATGATGGTGATGTTTTAATAACTCTAAATCAATAAGAACTGGCTGTGATAAACAGCAAAGGATTGTCAGCATCAGCGAATTTTGCCTTTTTCAAATACCAGAGTTTTGTCAGGGCATGGAACTGGAGTAACTGAAACAGATCTTCTAGATGAGTTAGGATGAACATCTGTAAATGCTGTTTTGCAGCTGTGCATGCTGATGACTGGTGGAGCTGATAAAAGTTTGCAGAAGGTGAAGCACCAACAGAATCCCTGTAAATTATAGGAAGATGTTTCCAAAATAATGAAGGGTTAAAATGACCTGCTTAAACCTCACTCCATACCTTCTGTCTGAAAACTGAGCCTAATCCTAACTCAGAGCATTAAGATGTCCCTGTCCCATCCCCAAAATTGGGATTGTTGAGAAAAAAAAATTCACCCCTTTCAACCTTATAACTTACTCCTGGAGTAAACTGCCAGTCTAGAAATTACTGTTATTAAAAACCATTTTGTTCAACTGGGATACAAATGAAAACTGAAAATTCTTCAAAGAGTAAACACAGAGTCTATTTTTCATTTTGTTTTTGAACCTTGAAGCGTTTGGGATGAAGAGCTCTTTCACCTGTGTTCAAGGATGAATCCTGATAACCAGCAGAGATGAAAAAGTCAGGTGGTAAAAAATATGATTCACATTTTCAGACTTGCATCAAGGAAAACTTGGAACCATGAAACAAATCTGTGAGCTAGTACAACAGTGAGAGCACTAAGGTTAAGTGGCTATTTAACACTTGGGGTGAATATAAACACAATATGTCTTGAAATCTTTAAAAGAATATAGATATTGTATTCAGTATCTGCTCCTTGGGATACTGCATAAGAAAATGCTGTTTGTCCTGCAAATACTAACATTTTTTGGATTTTGATAGGAGAGTCTGTGTAAAGGTGAAGGCAGTACAAGGTAAACACAGGTGGAGTAGCTCCTGAACCCTTGTCCAGTGTTGTGTACCTTGCAAGAGGGCACTGTTCCCCACTCAGCAAGGCAGTTGGAAAGGAATTCTTATCTTTTTAGTTATCTTCCATCATTTTAGCTTTCTGGCTAAAATCAAGAAAGCAAGAAATCTGTCTGATCTTTGCAGATGAAAGATAAGAGCTGGCAGGCTTTAAACTGGAGCAATATTCTTGTTCCTACATATATCACAGTTATTTTGGAGTCTGTATGATAGAAAGGACTGGTGGGAACAGAAATAGTTGTGTGAGGGTAGATAGCACACAGCCGTCTGCCGAGTGAGATTGCAGTTAATTGGCTTATAAAAATTAAGCAATTATATTAATTCCAGAAAGGGGCTCTGGGAGTGATTTTTTTTTTTTCAATAAGTTGGTGAAATAACTTCAGATGTTTGTATTATTTAGATGATTCATATATATATAATTGTTGCTTAAAACCCCCTAATACTGCATCTGTTTGAGTGTTGCTGAATGTTTGTAATGTATGTATATGGTCAGGTAAGACAAAACAGGATATTTATAGCTCAAAATATATACTTGAGCATATACTTGACTGTCTCATGAGTTTCAGAAGTTTAATACTTGTGTTGACATATCAGATCTTCTTTAGCAGATGGTATTTAAAAAAGTAGTTGATCTCAATGCAAAGAATGTCAATGTAAGCATAGGTTTAATTTTTATCCATTTAAGTTGCTCTAATGAAGTCACATTAATGAAGTCATTCCAGTAACTCATAGAAGACTCATTATTTGGAAAAAAATAACTTGGTTTTTTTTGCTTTTAATGTTTCTTAATGGCTATTATAAAGCTCATCAGACAGGATGCACTTATGTGCATAAAAATTTAAAATGCATTTAGGCATTTCTATTCAAATACCAAAACAACACAAATCTTAGTTCAAGTTACTTATGTCACTGAATGTGGGTGGAATTGTCTTGAATGTTGACCCAGCTTGGAAAGATCAGAGAGCAGCAACACTGCAAGCCAGGTCTGCAGTCAGCATCCTCCTCCCAGGTGTCACTGAGGCTCCCACCTGTAGGATCCACTTAATCTCAGCCTCTGAACTCAAATTCTTTCTCAAAGAAACTTTGAATCTATCCTATGTCACCTGGAGAACCAGGAGCTTCCCAGTCCTTGACTTCTCTTTGCAGAATTCATGCAGGAATTATTTTCTGTTGTCCCATTAGGACAGGAGAGGAGGGAAAACCAGGGTTCTTGATAGTAACATTTTTGGGAAAAAGCCTCTTTAAACCTGTATCTTTTGGCTGTAAAGAGAGCAACACAAACAAAAGGTGTGTCTCCTCCTAAGGATTAATTCCATGAGTAACCTTGCAAGCAGACAAGACAAGAGACAATTCCTGTGTTTCTAGCAACCTGAAAAAAAACCCCACTGAATCCCTTATTTTAGGTTTCAGAGCTGCCCATCAGTCAGACAAGAGTTTAGAGGCAGGTGAAACTGCATTTGCTTTTCTTGGGAAGACATTTCAGAACTCTGGTAATTGGATATGGATGTCAGTTCCTAGAAATGTGCTCACCTGGGTAAGCTAAGCCTGCATTTTAGGTAGGAGACAAATGTGTTTTAATATGTTATTTAATTAAAAAAGCCCCTTTGTCTTGCTCATTGTTTTTACCTGTGAGGTTATGTCAAAATTTGAAAATACAGTGAAATGAAACTAATTAAATCTGCTAGTAATCACAGTTGTGATTATTATCACTGCAGCCTGGAATTCTCCTTGGGCAGGGAAGAACAAGGGGCATGCTTTCTACAGAAAGCTAAAAATGGGGTTCCTTTGGAGCAAGAGCAGATAAAATGCAGGACATGGAAGCACCATGGTAATTGCACTTTAAAGAAAGCTCATACTCAAGAGGCTCAATAGCATTCCTGTATATGAACAAAAGCCATGTAGCCTGTGTGGCAGAAATAGGTGACAGAAGGCTCTGACTCATCATGTGGAACTGTAATTTAAGTTCAAGGGGGATTTTTCTATCTTGGATCTATTCCTACTGGCTCAGATGTCTCATAAGCCTTTAGCACCTAGTTTTAATAGAGCCAGTGCCTGCAATTGAGAGATGGGTTGGATGCAGGGAGCAAAATACTACTCATCTTAAAAATATCTTCCAGCTAGAGCTGAGGTAACTTTGTGCTGATAAGAAGCTTCCACTGACCTTTACTAAATTTGATTTTCTAGATTTAGAAAAGTCTCAACTCTCTAAGAATTTGCTTAGTGAAGCACTGAGAAGCAGATGCAGTGTAGGCATCTTGGTGCTTCCCACTCAGTACAACTTTCTTTTAGCAAACAAGTTTCTGCCAATGAACAATGTGTGAGGGGTCACTGCTGGCTCTTATCAGTCATAAGTAGTAATTTCTTCATGTTAAAATGAATTTTGTATAAAATAGCAATATTCCATGACAACTTGTTTTACATAAAGACAAGTATCTTGCCTGTCTTAAAGATTCATAGGGTATTTTTCTAATTATTTTCAAACTTTACAAGTCTGTCCAGCCCCTTGAATACCTAATACATGAGTATTGTTTCATCAAAAGATCAAAATTATAGTAGTGTCTAACTTCAACTGATTTTTGGTAAACATCTGAAAATATACAACAACTATATACACAGGGACCTTTTTAGGTATATAAAATCTTGACAAAGGTAGACCATCTCAAATGTGGGGGCACATAGGATATTCCAAGTGAGGCAGGAGCAAAACTGCTGCTGTCATTATACACTTCCAGAATCTGAGCATCCTCCAGGCAGATAACACAAGGCAGCAGCTGCTGGGCTGGGAGGCTCCTCATGCTGTCCCAACAGATACATGAGGCACATTTGTATGGCTTCAGTGACTGAAGAGGAGGCTTCAAATGGTGTTTTAACCAATTCTGGTTTGTAAAGGCTTAACACTTCAGTTACTAAATTCAGTGAGGGTTTGGAGATCATATTTTGGCCCTAAATGAATAGTGTCAATTTTTGACTATTCCTTTACTGCTGTAGGCACTGATGAATAAGCTGTACTGGCCATGCAGTGGCCAGGTGTTTCCTTGGGTGTTCCAGGAAGATTTTATTAGAAAATATACTAATATTTCCCAATTTCTGATGGGGGAGTGCAGTAAGGGAAGAAGAGAAGCAGTCTTAAACTAGTATTTACCTGATTCAGTTCCCTGAAGCCCAGGCCCTGTGCAGGCAGTTCAGTGTGTGATTGGTACTGACACAGTCTGCACAGGACTGCACTGCTGTGACACAGATCTTTGTTAATAGAGCTGCCTTAATTAAAAACACAGAGTTCATTATGAAATTCTGTTTTGACCCTCAGCACTAGGTTTGAATATAAAAGAATTCCTCTGGGGAGCTGCATAGAAGAGTTTGAAAATACATTTGAGGATAAATTTGATATGGGGAATTGATTACAAAAGAGGCAGAGACCCAATGCTGGTGAATCCTGAGTCAGAGTGAGGTGGAAAGGACCAGTTCTGGCTGAGCAGTCCCTGGGGTGTTCCCTCCTTGCTGGGTTGTTTCCAGAGAAGCTGAAGTGCTGTTACAGCCCCAAGCTCCACTCAGTGATGTTGCATCCTCTCTTTTTCCATAGCAGCTAGCTCATGTCCTCTGCACAACTGAGAGTAGCTCAAGGCCATCATTTCATGCATGACTTGGTAAATTGTGCAAGGAAGAGCACTGCCAAATGAGGAGCTATGCCAGTTTTCAATAAGAGGGCCATCTGTGACAAAATGTTTTAGCAAGTTGGAAAACAATTGAGTTCTTTCCCATTTTTACTTTGGTTTCATTTAACATGTAAGTAACTTTGTGGCCTCCCAAGAGTAAATTTGTGTTACTGTATGCTTGTTTCCTTGTTTGTTCTGCATTAAGTTTTTGTTGAGTCAAGTGGCTCCATTTCAGACCTGATCCTGTGTGGTACTGAAAAATGATTTTGCATCAATGTGACTTTTGATTCCTGTTGGACACATTTGTCAGGGTAGGTGAAATTCAGATATTTGTGAAAGATAATAAGCATATAAAAGTAACTGAATGCAAAAGTAGTTTATTGCTGGAATTAAAACATTTTTCAATTTGGAAAGAATTCCAAGTAAGCTTCTCTCCCTTAACCCAGCCTGTAATATCTCATTACCATTTTGTTTCATGAAATTTAAGAACTTATTGCAGTGGAGTTTTCATGTAGCAAGGATTATTGAGGAAATCTGCCATTTTTTGGAGAGCTCTCTTAAATTGTCCTAAACTCTTGCAAAGAAGACTACAAAGGAGACTACCACTATTGATAGTAGAGTGGCAATAATGGTACTACTAATATAATATTTTAAAATAATTTTGGTGTAATTTAATGTGAAGAGTTTTGTTTTTTTAAAGAACTTGGTTGTACTTAGCTTACTTAACTGCACTTCCTAAAAGCAAGAGGAAAATTAGAGTTGTTTTCTGGAATCTGGAGGTTAAATTTGACTTTTAATTTAGGTGTCTAACATTCTGAGGTTAAGAATCTTTCAGCTGGTAGAGTAAAGCAAATTAGAGATCAAGTTAGTGTCACTCAGTGAGGAGTCAGTGACAGACAGAAATGTGCCTTGTGCCAGCCCATCAGACCCTGCCCTGGAAACATTGCCTGTACCTGGCAATTTGGCTGCTTGTTTCTGTTGGCAAGTGCTCTCTGCAACAGGTCATGTTCAGAAAGAAGAAACCTTTTTGTAATTTGATGTTATTTTAAGAGGAAAAGAGTATGAAGACAGTTCCTGACCTCTAAATTTGTGTTTATGTAGAAGGCAGGCCTGGTAGGGAAACTTCAGGTGGGAAATATCCTCAGAATGAATGATTCCAAACTTCTTGAACTTGGGTTGTAGGTGCTTTTAGAAAAGTGCAGAGCTGCCCATGTGGAGCAGGCAATCATTTAAGGGTAAATCCACCTGCCTCCCAGAATAAGAGCTGTCCATGAAGATGGTCAGTGCCCCATGTGCAGGGGTGTTAGTATTTTGTTTTTGAAGTAAGTGTTCCCTTACACAAAATTTACAGGGTTTAGACACTTAAATGCAGGCTTTGTTTTCTTGTTTCTGCTGAGTGAAATTGATGACTTGTCATGTTTGCAGCTCTTTAATTTAAAACTGTGCATATATACCTAGAGATGGAGTGTGAATATCTATTAAAGCAGCAGTCTTAATTTTGCAGCATTTGCTCAATTCTGTAGGCAGTAATCTGCTTGAATTTGGTGAAGCTTTTGGGAAGGCTGCGTACATATTGCCAAGATTAATCCCACTGTGTTTGCACAAAATTTTAATATGCTCTATTCTAATTTGTAAATTTGGACTGTTTTTATCGTGATATTTCACAAAATTTTATGAGAGTAATTGAGGAAAAATATTTGGAAATAACACTAAAATATTTCTAAATTTGGATTAATAAAAACCATATAGTTCTGAAGTTAGAAATTGTGGGTATTTCTTGTATTGGTCTTTCACACCATTAAACTCAGTGTATCGTACACTAAGTATATTGTATCCTAAGTATTTCCCAAAAACACCATGGGCCTTTTTATATTTTAAACATAGGCTAATGTTAGTGCTGCTATTTTTCACCGTTGTGAATTTCACTTTTATTTGAGGATTTTGAATCTGTTTTTGCTGCTGTTCCAGTAAATCTCCTGAATGATAACACTGAAATAACCCTTACACAAGGATGGAACTGCAACCTCATCTCCAGTAACCGTGACAAACATCACTATAATATTTACAGGGGGAAAATGTTCATCCAGGGTGAAATGCAGAGATGCATTAAAGCATCAAACATTAAAAAAAAAAAAGACAGTTGAAACTGCTTAATTACTTTGCTTAGAAAGACTAATGCAATGTCTGAGGAAGTAATCTCTAAATAAGTTAGGAGGTGAGATCTTTCAAAGGAGGAAAAAGCCCAGGCATAGACCTATCAGGGAATTCAATGATGAGACTGTCAAGAGCAGTAAAGCTGATGTGTTGTTAAATGTCTTTGGGAGAGATTTCTTGGTGTTCTGTGTCTTCATGTAGTGAAAAGCAAACTTCAGAGGATGAATGTTTGGCATTATTCTATTTGATCCCAAAAGTTTCCTCTGGCACAGGAGTGGGGGGTCTGTTGAAATGTGTGACTTTGCCTTACTCTGAAGTATTCGGCGTGGGAATGAACATGGCTGTAAAGGATGGAGCATGGAGGAGGCCATCCCTCTGTGGTACTTAGCTGGCACATTCACTTGTGCTAAACCAAATAAGTTGTGGCAGCTGGAGCAGGATGGTGGAAAGGAAAAAGCAGGAGAGCAGTGGAGTGAGGGAGAACGCACAGCAGAGTGTGGTGGAGGGAGGTTGAGGTGGGCTGTGGTGTGGGCAGGGAGGCAAGAATTGCTCTAAGGCCAGGTGGGTCTGACACCAGGGCTGTGAGAGGGGAATGGGAGATGGGGAAACAGGCTCCAGGCTCTGAAATGGGGGTGTGGAAAGGCGGATGGAGCAGCAGGGATGCACAGATGGAGCCAACTTCTACAGAGCTTTTTTGTGATATTTGGCTGCTGTCTGGAGCTTTTAGGGCTGCTTTTAGTGTATAAGCTGCTGCTCCACATTCATTCCCCTGAGCCCCACGGTAGGGATTTCTGCTTGACAGCCCCTGCATGAAGGGAAAGGAGAACACCCTGGGGTTTCCCGGGCTACCAGCCTTTGGCCGGGGATGCTGCTGCGGGGAGAGCGCTGGAGTTTGCCGCTCCTGTGCCCCAAACCCGGTGTTCTCGCCGTTCCCCCAGATCTGACACCCCCTCCCCCGATTGCCTGCGTCTGACTCATTCGCTGGTGCTTGTGCAAGCAGAGCGGGGCGGGGGGGGTGGGGTGGGGGAGAAGCCTTCAAAGTATCCAGAGCGGCTGCTCCGGCTCCGGCAGGGCGGCCGTGAGCTGCGCCCCTGCAAGGGCGGCGGTGCCGGGGGCGGCGGAGCGGAGCGCGCCCGCAGCGCCGCGCAGGCGGCCCCGGGTGGAGCCCGCCGCACCTCCCGGAGCCCGGGCAGTCCCCGCCGCTTCCAGGGAGCCGAGAGCAGCTCCGTGCCCGCCGTCCTGGGAACTGCGGCGGCAATACCGCGATTTAAAAAAGGGAAGAGAGAAAAAAAAAAAAAGGGAAAAAAAAGGATGAAGATGCTTAAATGCCTCCTGCCAAAAGTAAAGAGCGAATCTCAGTTGCAATGGCTCTGCTAAAACTTGATCATGCGGGATTTCAAACGATAAAGAGCTGCCGGGCTGCTATTTACTGCGGTGGGAACAAGTTGCAGGATGAAATCCAGGCGTTAAGGGACCTATTTTCCACTTCACTGTTTGCAAAGGAATCTACTGAAATGACTTTGAGGATCTTTAAACTGGAACTATGTGGAGGGAGAATGCAGTAAGTACCGCTGGTGGGGAGCCCGGATCGCGCCCAGCTCCGGGGCAGGGGCTCGGGGCTCTCGGTGCCGGCTCCGAGTTCCCCGGCAGCACCGAGGGCCGGGCAGGGAGCGCCGGCTGCTCTGCCTGGCGAGCCAGCGTCCTACATAGAGCTGGGGGTGCTTGAAGAACTGCCTTCATGCATATTTACTGGGGATTATGAATGAAAAAACCGGAGCATTCGAGCTTTCCTTGGCGAGCTCTGCTATAGTGTCTCCCTGGGTTTGTTTATGGTAAATTGGGAATGAAGCGGTTCTGCTCCAGGAGAGCTTTATCCCACACCGCTTTAGCTGTGCTCCGGGTTATGCTTGTTTTGAACCTGCCAAGAAAACTCCTGCCCTTGCTCATATTAATTAGTTTGCTTCTAGCTGCGCTTTCCAGGTTGGATGTCTCTTCCCTTAGCGCTCAAGCCCGTCCATCTCACTTGGAAGCAAACGGGCAGTTGGGAGCTCAGGATTTTCCTGACCTGGATAAGATGAGGGACGTATCCCGGACGGCTGAGGGCTCACGGAGCTGCTTTTAGCAAAGAGCTGAAATCTAAGTGAAGGGGGGGAACTTTTGAGCGTAGTCACTTTATTTCCGTTCACATACCACATGCGATCGAAGTATATTTCTTTTTCTCCTGTCAAATCTGCAACCTGACTAACGGCTTCTCCTCGTCTCCTCTTGTCCCCCCACTGTCCCGTCCCGTCCCCCCCCCTTGTCCAGCCCCCCCTTGCCTGTCTCCCTCTCCACGTAGCTGCCCTCCCGGGATGCGATGTCGCTCGCAGGCTGCGGCGGGGATCACGCGTGCGGCCAGCGGCGCGGAGGCCAGCCCTGAGCCCGGGCAGCGAGGGGCGCGACATGCCCGCGGTCGCGACATGTCCTGCAGCGACACCGACAGCAGCACCGGCACCTCCGGCAGCCGCCGCCGCTCCGTCTCCTGAGGCGCTGGGTACGTGCGGCCCGCGTCCGCACGGGGGCGCCCTCGCGCCGCGGCCGGCCCGCCGGGGCGCGCTCCCGGTGCGCGCTCCCGGCGCCAATGAGCCGTGCCCGAGGGGGACTCGGAGCGGGGGATTGGAGAGGGGCGCTCGGAACAGGGGGGTTCGGGGGGCCCCGAGCCTTCCTCGGGCTCGGGGGGAAGCCGGGGCAGTTCGGTGTGCTGTTCCACCGCGCTCCGTGTGGCGGCGGCCGGCGGGAGCCCGGCCCGCAGTGAACCAGGCAGCGCTGATGTGCGGTTAAATGCTCTGTGGAGTGCCCCGAAAGGAGGTGGCGATGCTGCAAGCCCGTGTCTGGCTGCGTGTGTGTCAGCAGCAGGCGGCTGTGGCCGAGGATGGGGATAGGGCTGGCGGGAGGAGAGGGGAGATGTGAAAAATGCTACCCCTGATTGGACAGCCCCGCTTGTGTGCTCTGCTGACGCTCTGCAACAAGCTTGGCTTGATGTGGCACAGGGACTCCCTTCCCGCAGCTAGCGGAGAGCCAGTTATGGGGGTGGAAATCCCCCGGGGCACAGAAACACGGGGAGATCTTGCAGAGTCAGACCTGCTCTCCTTCTCCCTCCTTCAGATAGTTCAGATCCCTTCTGTGGCTCATCTCTCTCCCCATCCTACTCCGTCTATATTCAGCCCCCTACAGAGACTCAGTGAAGACATGAGGTAACCGGTGCAGTGATGCTCATTTATGGAACACCCTCCCCTTCAACACTAGGGACAACTTTGTGTCCGAGATCAGCAGTTCTGAGATGCTCAAGTTCTGAATGCTGCATGAGAGGACACAGAAGAATTAAGATAGAATATTGTGCTTTTGAATCTGTTCCAGAAACGCAGTAGGATTCCTTAAGCAGCGGCTGCCTAGGAGGGATCCTCAGAAATACACCAGCATGGGTTTGGGATGCTGTGAGATGTATGGAGTGTGTGGACTGGGGTTTCCAGCAGACCTCTGGCTCACTTCTCTCGTTTTGGGCTAAAATACCTCTCTCTGATAGACCGTGACTAATGTTTAAATAGATGTCCAGGATGAAGGGAAATATTCTGGATGGAAAAAGATTTCTTTTACCTATTTTAGCACAGCAAGGTTGAAGAGAAGGATGATAATTTCTTTTTTTTTTTTAAATGATGTCAGTCATTTTAATTTTGTTGGCTATCCAGGAAGAATGTTAATGGGTCTTTTCTCTGAACTTCTGCTACAGTTTTTGCCTTGCTTGTGGAAGGCCAGCTGTAATACTGTTATCAAGCCAAGTTTTTGATAGAATATAAGAGGCTTGACTTGGAACTAAGGTGAAGGATGCATTATAAAAAGCTGCTAAAGTTTGCATTATGCCCAGAAGCTTTCTGTTTAAAACCTTCTTTGAAGATATGCAGTATATATATTTTTCTCTACTTTCTTCTTATACATTGTGATCGCTTTTACAGGGGATAAAGCTGGCAAAGATGAGGAAAATTGGCTGTGCTCTCCTGGTACTCCAAGCTCTTCTGGCACCTTTGGATCTTGTTCGTGGAGCAGAGAAAAATTATCCCATCCTGAACATTGCAGTGATTCTGGGAAGGACCAAGTACATAACAGAGAGAGATATCAGAGCTCTCTGGACCAGGGAAATGTCAGCAGACCTGACTGTTGATATCAATGTCGTGACTCTTCTTGTGAACCAGACTGACCCTAAGAGCATCATAACACATGTCTGTGACTTGATGTCAGGCACCAAGATCCATGGAGTGGTTTTTGGAGATGACACTGATCAGGAGGCAGTAGCTCAGATTTTGGATTTTATTTCATCTCAGACTTCTATTCCAATTCTTGGAATTCATGGCGGGGCCTCCATGATAATGGCAGATAAGGTAGGAAAATTTATTAAGAGCTCTTGCTATTCATTTTATTGGTCTCTATCATGAATAATTGTTACAAGCAAGTTCAAAAAGGTGCTCTTAATTGTCTCTCTCTACTTGTATGCATAATAGTTTCTTTGTTGATGGCTCATCAAATATTCAGAAATATTTTGGGGTTTGTACCTGAAACTCAACTTTCTAACACTACCAAAGCAACCCTAATGAGATATTACTCTCCAGCACATGGAATGATGGTCAGTTAAATAACTTTAATATGATCAATATATGTAAAACCAGCCTCTAATAGTAGGTTCATCAAATGATTTTGAGGATAAGATGTAAAACTATAGGCAGATGTTCTGTGGTGCTTGTGAGAAATAGCAAGCAATAGACCTGAGTGTATCTGGGTGCAATGGTAATAACAGGACAATAATAAGCCAGACTTTAGTGATCCACTACAGTATCTGAATTAAGTAGTCATGCACACTTTAACCACTGCATTCCAAGAATTCATTGGATGAGATTTTTGCTAACTGGATAGTTCTACTTTGCTGCTGTAGTTCATGAAATGCAGTAAGGGCTGTCTGAAATCTGGAGATAACGATAAATGGTCTTGTTGGAAAACATATTTTTATGTAATCTGTTGTGAGACTGGAAGAGCAAAAGTGACTCATGTCTCAAGTTCCTTAACATAGCAAGGATTTTTAAGAGCTCTTTGCTGGCACTGCAGCATTGATTTTGAGAGGTGATCCCTGCTGCTCCTGAGACAGGCACTCAGTGCAGGGCTCAGCTCTGCTGGGGACTCTGCCTCGCC
This sequence comes from Setophaga petechia, assembly GCA_024362935.1. Classification (NCBI taxonomy): domain Eukaryota; kingdom Metazoa; phylum Chordata; class Aves; order Passeriformes; family Parulidae; genus Setophaga; species Setophaga petechia. The sequence goes on along the minus strand of JANCRA010000027.1, from coordinate 2,869,060 downwards.
TGGAACTCAGAGGAGCTCCCAGTGTGGTGAGAGAGAGGAGAGTGCAGATGGGGGAAGTCACTGGTTTGCCAGCACTTGAGCATCTTTAATGTTAATTCTAACTTATTTCCTGGTATCGCCATGCTTTAGGGCTCCTTATTCATTGATTATTATTTTTTCTTATGAGTGACTTTTGAGTAGTAAAGGGCTCTCTGAACACATCTGAAAAGGAAGTGGTCCAGATACATTATTTTGTGAAGTTGGGGGGGGAAAGAATCAGGCTTAACTGAGGAATCAGCTTTGGACTTTGGAAACTTTTTACCTCTGGAATAACTTTTTCCATTGGGATAAGAGGTCTGTTTCTCTTGGTATTTTGAATAATCTTCCTTTAGAACTTGTCATACAATACAAGGACAATAAGTGCTGAATTATAGCAGAGATCCTATAACAATGCATTGACATCTTGATTTATACAGAAAGATCATTACAGTCAATGCTGCTATCTTAAATGCAATTGCAGTGACCAAATTAGAGAGGCAGTTATTTCATGTGCTTTTAAATTACAGTGCAGATTTACTTGTCTTTTAAAGCTGGGTTTATATGTATTTAATGCTTCTATTTGACACATATTTCACTTCACTGTGTCTGCCACTGTAAGAACACTTGATCTCAGCCAGGGCTAAGTGATGAAACACTGGAAGAAATTCTTACAGAATCATCTTCACTCTTGGTAGCAGATGCAGGATATTACTGATACAGATCTATTTTTACTTTTATGTAAGAGCCTCCAGAAAATGAAACAGTCTATTTTTTTGTCTCAGTAAATTACTACTATTTTCACTGTATGCTAATATTATCATTATTGTATCACTGTCTTTTATTTTAGGGGTTATCAAAGTTTTATTAGCAAACTTTCCTGCTGAAATTTAGCTTCTAAGATTTCCATTTGGGAAATCAAAATTGTCTTTTGTGTGTTAAAACAATCTAACAGAGCAGTCTTCAGTAACCTGAATTAGCTGAAGGAATTGTTTGTTCACGCAACTAATATTGCCTTAATTTTCAACCTGACCTTTGCAATGTGCAGTGTCTTGCAATGGGGTTTGGAACATCTCAGTAATGAGACTTGCAGGTGTCACTCAATTAACCATTCATTTAGGAATGGATTCCTTGGAGATGAAGTTGAAATTCACAGTGCTGTCATAAAAGCGGGGAGATGAAATCTGAGGGAGAAGGATTGGAAATATGAAATCTTTCAAGTCTCTGTCAGGATTTTAGCTGGCACACAGAGGTGTTGGCTGACTTGTGAAGATTATTTTAAGTCTCCTGCTTTGTCTCATGCATTGAGATGCCTGGCTGTGGAAAAGGTGCCTGGTCCCACTCCTGCTTGTGGATGCAATGCTCTGGCACTCTGATAAGGCCATTTCATTTATGTCCTTATCCTACGAGTTCTGTGCCAGGTGGTTGTTATGTGATGCTGAACTCAACTAAACTGAGGGCACAGGAATGGGAACTCATTTATAATGCTCTATACTGCTGAAGACTTCACTGAATGACTCAGAGGAGATAAGCTACCATATTCTCTGTGGCTAATAAATATTATGTCAGTGTGAATCTTGACTGAAGACCCTTATCTGTTAAAAAAACCCAAGTTGTTTTATATTTCTAAGAACGAGGTATGGCCACATTTGGAGTTTGCAGTGATTAATGCAGGACATACAGCTTTTGGAGCACTGCGTCCCTGTCTGAACATCTGGGGTGAGTGGTGTGTTGTCTAGACTGCCTCCTTTGCCAGCCCAGCTCTGCTTCAGTTTGCTCAGAGTTTGCCTGCACCATCTGAGGAGAGATTTTGCATGATTCAGACATGGAAAATAGACAGGCATGCGAAGCCAACCAAACCTGAATGTTTCTGAACCTTGCTGATCTCTTTTCACCTGACATCAGGTGTCCAAACCCTACCAACAAACCAATGGGACACCTGGGGGTTTATGGCACTTATGGATCCTGACTGTGCTGCAGAGATACCCTTTGGGCAGTGCCACATGCTCTGCTCCTGCTGATTTTATCCCCTGCTCTTGGCAGGAGCTCTGCTGCCAATGAACTGCTCCTTGGCTTTGGTCCCCAGTTCTGCCACGCACTTCAAACATATTCAGATGTGGGATAGTGTGCTGAAACAAGATGAGAATTGTCTGGGGCATCTGTGCCAGCCTGCTGTGCATCAGCATCCCTTGGAGGATGCTGAAAACAGGCTGGCTGTTTATTCATCTTGTATCTCTTGACATTTGAGACATATCAACGCAAACATTGCTTAGGAACTGTTTTCTGACTTGAGCGTTTTGTTTCAAACATAGTTACCTTTGTTTCACCACATGCTATGATTATAATGGTAGTATTTGTGATACTTTTTCTTAAAAACAGCACATCATGGTTAGTTCTGTGTCAATGCTAAAAGACTTCTTCACATGTGGGAGTATTATCCCTACATATTGTAAATATGTCCAGGAATATTTAGTGTCTTTGAACCATACTGCTTTTGCTGATTGCAAACCTAAATCTTTCCAGAAGTCTTTCTGAAAGACATAATTTGAGACATTTTATTGTTGTGGAAGCACTCACAGTTATAACACAGTCAAGGAGTGTTGAGGGTGAGGGTAATTTTCCAGAAGGGCTGTCACAAAGTGATACTTCTTGAAACGGTCTGGAAATGTTATGCAAAATAACTAACTGCTTTTCCAAAAGGTAAGTGCTATACATTATTGCACAATGATTCTATGAGAGCCCTGGAGGTTAGACAGGGTTGCTGGAGGTTGTCTAACCCAGCCCTTGCTCTCTGATGAGCTAATATGGAAATCAGATCATCCAGTCAAGTTTTGAATATCTCCCTGGAAGTAGATACCACGGCCTCTCTGGGCAATCTGTTTCAGCAATTAACCTCTCTCACCATGCAAATATTTTCCTTTTATCTCATTAGAGTTTCCCTTGATACCCCAGGCTTTTGTCCTTTTACTGTGAATCCGAGTCCAGCTCTCAGTGCCATTGCAGGCTGCATTAAAGAACTCCTTACCTGTCGCTTTCCTGGGGAAAAGGCTCCTTCAGCCCTTGCACTTTGGACTTCCTTGGATCCATGGGTGTTGTGTGTGGGGTGACCCAAATAGGACAGGGGACTCAGATTCGGCCTCGTGGGCGCTGCCAGGGGAGCAGTCGCTCCCTGGAGCGCCGCTGCTGCCGCAGGCAGGCCGGGCCGGGCCGGGCTGTGCCGCCGAAAGGGAGCACCGCTGACTCACGTTCAGCCGTCCCTGGGCCCTGCAGCTCTGCCGGACACTTCGTCAGAAGGCATCTAATTGCTAATAAGCACTGAGCAAAGCTCTGCTTTGAAATCTTTCCTTCCTTGCGCGGTGATTTTTTAGGTACTTTAGTGAAACACTTGAAGGTGTTTGCATTACTTGTCATTTTCACCTCATTGTAGGTATAGCTGGAATTGCTTTGTTTTAGCCCATTTGAGAGGCACAGAACTGTGCCGCACTTGTGCAAACCAGAGCTCTAAGCAGCTGTGGTCAGAGCCCTCCCAGACTCCTGGCTCTGGAGCATTTATGCTTCCTTATCCATATGTGACTTAGATGTTAAAAGTTCCTCCACACATCCTCCAGTTTCTTTGCCAAATGCCTCCATGGCTCAGTGATTCTCTAAAGGGCCAAAAAGGTTCAAAAGCTACACTTAACTCTTGTACTATGTGTAAGTGTGCTTCAACTCCTAAAGCTTTCAACATTGTTTGATGGATGGCAGGGGGATGTTGTATTTGTTTTTTATTGTGGAATCTTTTCTGGAGGTCATACTACATGGAATGTGCTCATTAATTCATGTGTCTGCCATATGCATATGTAGATTTCTGTCCAGCCTGTTTAGTTGGCTTGTAAAAACAGTTCTGTATTTCATTATAGAAAATTGTAAATTTAAGATTTTCTATAATAGCAACTTTTCATGCCAAACCCCCTTAATGATGGCTGATGTGTGTGGCACTATGTGTCTGAGCATGATACTCACATTGGCTTTGTTACTGTTTGGAAGATTAAACCACAGGTTAATAAATACTTTAGTGCAAAAATAGCAGTATTCATATAACTGCTGTTTCAGGTCTAGACATAGTAGCTTGCACTACTACATAGTCTGTTGCACACAATATTTCCAGCTTCTGACTCATTTAAAGAAGCAATTGAATTTGATTTTCTTCCTTTCTAGCTGTATGAAGGTCCCTATGGGAAGAATAACCTTCAGATATTCTAATTTTTATTTTGTGCTGCAATAGAATTGTCGCACTGACCTCCTTGTGAATCTGTGTTTAGTTTTCCATATCCAAAGCCAATCTATATGTGCTTTTGAGAAAGTCTTGCACATCCATAAGATTTTTAGACCTGGAATGTAGTACCTTTTTCACATTCTGCAATTACACATTCTGTATTCAGTGGTGTTAAATGATCAAAAATGTCTCTCAATCCTGAGGTTTGTGCTGCTGAGGGAATGAAGTGAGTGGATACAATCTCCCGTGTTTTTCCCCCTCAGGAGGCAGCGCTGTGCCAGGGTGAGGTGGTTGGGATGGAGCCTGCTGGTTTAGACATTGCTATTCCTGTGCTGGCATGGCTGGGAGTGTTTGCAGCCTTCAGCTGGGTCTTGAACTCAGAGGAACATTATATTAATGATGTGAGCTTTGCTTTCTTGCTCTCTTTCTGCCACTCCATTTTCTAGAGGGTTTCCCAGCAATATATTTTCCTAAAGGTGATTATATTATTCCTCATTCTCTTGTCCATCTAAGTTTATCCCTCTTAATTCAGTGAAGGAAAACATGGATGGATTTCTGGAATACTGCAAGAGTAGACTTGAACTGTCACTCTTATGGAGCCCAAGCGAGGGATATTTAGTTTAATTTTCTAAATTAGAAGGAAGCTAGTTTTGAAAAGATTAGGAATTTTAATAACTAATGAACAGGTTGTAGGAAACTGAAGTCTTCTAGAGTTTGCTTGATATTTCATGCAGTTTAGGTGTGGTAAGTGTCTGATATTTTAGTTTGCTTAAATTTATAGCTGCAGCTGAGCTGAGGGTGCAGGGTTGGTTCCCACACTCCACTCATTTAGGAGAGAGGATGGTTTGGCTTCACTTTAGTCCTTTGCAGTAAGCTGTATATTTTCATCTCAAAGGTACAGTTTTCTTTCTCTTCCAACTGTTCTTACAGTTTTACCTTGAAAATAGAAATCTTTAAGTATCTTTGTTTTGGGCAACATCTTAAAACTGCTGGCAAGTTCCTGTTGTAGATCACCCAAGCAATCTCTCCAAACTATTGCCTGCCTGTGGGTAATTACAACACAGCAGACTCTGGGCTGTGAAAGTAGGACACAAGACCTTCAGCATGATTTTCAGCTTCCAGAAACTCCTGGTGGCATCTTTGGAATTTTTTTTCCCAAGAACATTCTCAAATACAAAATTAAGAATTATTCCTTTTAAGCTATAAAATAATTATAGGCCATTGCAAAATACATAGCAAGTTTCTGGCAATTAGAATTATCCAGAGAATGTACCTGAAAGTCTAAAATTATGCAGTGTACAGAACAGAAGGGCTTTGATATAATGTCAAACACATTTTTTTGTGTTTCATCTGTTAATTATTTTTGAGGATGCTTAGATTAGTTGAATAGACAGTTCATTAGTGTGTTTTGTCATTTATTTGAACTAACAATTTAATTTGAAGAATTCCTCTATAATTTTTTTTTGATTTTGCTTGGAACACTCTAGTATAGATCTGCCTACATCGTGATGGTACAAAGGCTTTGAATGGATGCACAGAAAGAATTTGCAGACTGTAGCTTTTATTTTTTACAAATCTGTGGTCATCTGGTTTGTGTGTACTCTTTCCCTTCCCCTCTTCCCTCCTCCTTCCTCCTTTGCCTCTGCTCTTCCCTGGAGCTATGAAGTTGTGTGGATTTTACTGAGAGAGCCCAGCCTGGATTGTCTCCACACCATCTGTCACCATATTGTTTGTTTAAATCCTTGAGATATTTTCTTCTGTACTTCACTGAAATAAATACATAAAACTGTAGCAGCATCATTGGCTATTTATATTAGATTTAGGCTTAATGTCCTTAGGAGAAAACCCCTGTGCTTGCAATTGAGGTGCATGAGCTGGAGGCACAGTTTGTAAAGCTGCACGTGGCTCAGTTCCCTGCCTGCAGAGCTCCAGTTCTGCAGTGGGGTCAGTGCATCAGCCCAGCCCCTGGCTCCTCAAGGGGGACACCCAGCTGGGCTCTCATGGCCCTGCAGGGACACTGCTGCTCAGGGCTTATGCTCTGTCTCCCCACACTTTCAAGGAAAATGTTTTGTGCCCTTTGGGAAATGTGGGATGAATCCTGTCTGTCCTGAGAGTTGATAGTCTGGGTCAGGGAAAGGTGAAACTCACAGGCTCTGTGAAACCAGAACTGGAAATAAGAGTGGTTAGTTAGAAGGGGGAATGTTTTGGAGAGAAATTGAAGTGTGCAGAAGAAAGGTAGTATAAAAGCTGAACAACCATTAGGAAAATGAGTTTTGCTGTTATGCAGATGTAATATTCCAAGTTGCTGATGGGGTTGGTTGGTGCCACGCTGCTCTAAGTTTATGACATGCAGTTAACACTGTCTCCTTTCCCTACAGAAGTTTTTTCTGTACATTCCATACACCTGAAGCTTAAGGGATCAAAAAGCCTCAGTATCTGGGGGGAGGAGGAGGTTCCAGGTGTACAAGTTGCTTCTTATTTGGGGAAGAGCAAAATTCCTCTGGGGAAAGGTTTGTCCTTTCTGGGCTCCTGGGCTGAGGGTAAATGGGGTTCCCTGATGAACCTTTGTGAATGATTTAAACCTCTTGGAAAAGGAACCGTTTCTAGTCCAAACGTGTGATGAAGATTTTATTTGCATACTGATTCTTTCAGCTCCACTTGCAGATTAAAGAAATAATTCATGAATGTACATATGTAGATGGCTTGTATAATCCATTTCTATTGTCCTCTTCAACAGCTACAGAGACTGAACTAAATTTAGGAAATCCAGCTACATATCTGAGGTCAGACTGGTCATAAACTTCTAGAGCATGGCAGTAACTCCCTTTGGTCACTTAGCCAGAGGTGCATTTCCTTCTGGCTATAACACACTGAGAAACACATTGAAGGGTTCTGGATGAGATTTGACTAAAACATTGTAATATTTTGCATACAGCTCCAAATCAATCTCAGTTTCTTTTGATAGAAAGACATCTCTTCAGACATCTTTTGTTTCTCATTTGGGTGTGACCAGCCCTGAGAAATTGAGGTCTGTGGTTTTTGTATGCATGCTGGCTCTTCTCTCTGCATTCTCCTGGATTCCCTTGCTGAAGGTGGAGAAGGAGGGGGGAGAGAAAAACAGGTGGTAATCTTCATGCTTTTAATATTTTTCAGTGGTTTACCTACTCCTTGGGGTGGAACCTACAGGTGGTGGTGCATTGGTGTGCTGCACTGGCTAACAGAAATGTGATTTCTCAGCAGGATCACATCCACCCATTCTGGGGTAGCTTGGATTTTTTCAGATCAAGACCTCTCAACTTTGTGCATCCCTTGATTTGGGTTTTGAGTAAGCTTTCTTGGAGAGGTGCTTCATTACCACATGACTCCCCAGTCAGTGTTTTGGGCTTCCTGTCTCCATCATAGATTTGGGAAAGTAATTTCCTTCTAGGCCTTTAATGAAGATAGGCTGAACCATTTCCTTGTCACAAGTTCCTTGCTGCAGCATGACTGAGAGCACCAGGGCTGGTCTTGCTCCATGGCCTCTGCTCAGTGTTTGTGGCTATTTATGACCTGCCTTTTGTGCACATTGCAGCAAGATATTTCTATAAACATGTTTCATTCAAAGGATTGCTGAGTGGAAAGCTGCTTATCTTCTTTTTTTTTTTTTTTTCTTTTCTTGACAGTGATGTTTTTTTTAGTGTCCTAACTTTTGGTTCAAGATTTCTGTAACTTTATTGATGGAAAGTTTTGTCTATTTGTGCTGAGCAGTTTGCCTTTCCATGTGACTAAATTAGCAATAGGACTGCTTTGTTTTCACTGCATTGATTTTGTGTCCAGTGGAAACACACTGTGTATGTAGAACTACCATGAAAGAAGAAAGAGCAGGGCTTTTATAGCCACCTTTCAGCTCAACAAAATTTGCAACACAATTATGTATGACAGAAAATAGAATTAAGGTAATCTCTTCTAAGTAACAAGTTGCTTTTAGGAGTTACAGAAACATATAATTACCAGACAAATTGTATGTTATTTTTTGTGTGTGAAGCTAATTAAGAGTTCTGAGTAAATTGTGTTGATATAGGCATCAGAGCTTATGAAGTACCTAATTGGGATGAGATAAGGCTTGTGAACTCATCATAAGAAAACAAATGCCAGAATTATGAATTATGTGTCTGTATTCTAGTCAAGTACCATTCAGGATGGTCTGGTTTATTTTCAGCAGTTGCATTATTTTTGTAGGAAACAAGCTATCCCTGTTCTTTATGTTGTTTTGATCTGTTTGCCATCCCCTCCTCTCTCCTGTATCTGCATTTAACTACTGTTATCTGCAAAAAGGCTGTCATTTCCTTGTGTGGAATCTGGGTTCCAGAGCAAGATGTGCAGGCTCAGCTGCTTAGCATGTGAAACTTTAGGCTCTGTCCCATAACTGTGTAACAGCAAACTGGTACAGAAGTTATAAAAAGAAATATTTGCTTTCTCCACTTCCTCTTAGACTGGATTTTCCTTACCCAGTCCATTGTCTGCCAATCTCCTTCTCCCAGGAGCTGCTTCCAATCCCCCTCCTCTGCTGGAGCCTTCAGCTGCTCCCCATCCATTTGCCATTCCCCTTCATACTTGACTGTCATGCTAGTTAGGATGGCTTTTTATTTTCATTTATTGCCTTAATTCACTTCTAGCAGAAGCAAAGGAGGGTAGGGGGAATATACCCCTCTGCTTAAAATTCTGTATCCCTGAATTTTAGGAATTTTGGGATTTTTTCAGTGTAAACAGAGCACAGAAGACAGTTACTAAAATCATCTTAATTGGAGCAAATATAAATTCTCTGGGGTCCGAAGAACAAAGTAAAAACTATGAATTTAAGCCAGACCTCTTCTTATTTAATGAGCAGGAAACAGAGGAAAGGAGTATAAACTGAGCCAAGTGGGTGAGGGCAGTGTTGGTGGGAAACTGAGGTGATGATAAAACAAATAAAAATTAGTGATGGAAGTGATCTTTTGTGAAAAAAGCAGTATGAGAAAACCAGAATTATTCAAAATGCTCAACAGTTTCCATCTCTATCTCTTCAGGGTTCCTGACCTTGGGATTTTGGGCAATCCTTTTCAGTCCTAAGTCATTCCTTCTGCATTCATTGACTACTTTAGATACTTGTACAGGGAGGTTCTTGCTTTTCCTGTGTCAGTGTGGGGAGTCTGGGTTGGAGTTAACCATGTGGAAATTGATGTATTGGAGTGTCTACTTGTATCCATTCGAAGGCAATTTAAAATTTCCCTACTGCTCTTGTTTTTTTCCTTTAGTATAACCTCTGAGACAGGGAGTCTGTTATAGGCTTTTCCTGAAATAAAATCCTCCCCTTGTTTTGCTGTGCACTTGGCTGGCTTCTGATGCTGTTCTGTTTAAACATTCATTTCTATAAAAACGGAAAGAGTGTTAACTAATTCTCTGATTTGTAGTAGTATAAGTACTTTTTTCTATGCATCTATATTCACTCTGTTCAGGTGCTTTGTGGGAGTGCCTAATTGCATTATTTAGGAACTGGAGTCTCAAAATATATTAATAATTCCCTTTTATGATTTAATTCAATTCTGAATTTTGCATCTCCCATTAGGGCCTTTAGAATTCTTGTGGAGAGGGCAGACTGACAGGAAAAAATATGAAAGCGAATTTCTTCCCACTGTCTTAGGAGGTTGCTAATTTTGCAGTCTGCCCTGTATGTGAATGTGCTGTTGTTACTTTAGAAATACCATTCTGAGGCTCAGGTTCACTGGCACTTGGTACCTAAATTGTTATCACATGCACTGAACAAATTCTGGATCCTGAATGACTCAAATCCTGATGTTGTCTAACATCTGGTTGGATCATGAGGCTGAAAATGAGCAGTGTCTGCAGAGAACAGAGCTCAGGGGAGAGCCAGGCAAGGAGAGCCTTGGCTCTTTGTGGGGTGAGCTCACTTGTGGAGGGAAAAATACAAAGTATGTGATCCCCTCCACACTTTGGGTTAGATAAAGACAAAAATCTAAGCACCATAGCCATTTCCAGATATACTTATCCTGTCATTTTTACCAGTCTCAACAACTGCAAAAACAATGTCACACCTTTTCTAAATGTTCTCAGGTGTCAGGCTTGTAATCTCTTATATTCTTGTTGCTCTTTACTATCCATCACTATTTTATAGTGTAAGAATAACTGAAATATTTCCAATGATAGTGAAAAAAAAGTTGTTACACTAAATAGATGACTTAGGACAGGTGCAAATAAAAAAGAAAAATCATGTTAGAATATCCAGAACTGTTGTTCAGTGTCTTCTCACTATATACACTCAATATATTTACACTCAATATATACAGAGATTTTTTATGAGCTTCCCAATTTCTCATAAAAACACATCATATGATCTCTGAATAAAAATGTAAATGAATGTGTTGGAAGTTTGTGGTCCCAGCTGTCACCTGCAGTATGTGTGTCTTTACTGGTCATTGAAATCCTTACCAATCTTTAGTGTGCTTGTTTAAATTGTTTTAAGTTATTCTTCCTGGCTCCTTCCTGGTATGGGAACACTCCTGGCCTAAGAGATGCTGGGTTTTGATGTACCTTTTTTACAGTATGAGGCAGAGAACCTTAAATAGGGAGAACTTTGAGGCAATAATAGAGTGTAACAGTCCACCTCAGCAATCCTTACTCCAGTGCAGGTCCCATTGATTCGTTAAGCTGCAGTGCAGCCCTCAGTGGACACTGCCTGAAAACAGTGGGAAACTTAAGCTAAAATAAGAATGAACTCTGCACATTTCCAACACTCTGCTGCGTTTTTTTAACTGTACAAAGTAGGTTATAGGCATGCAAAACCTTAGTTTTAAATAAGTTATGCAGAAGAAAGCTCTCTGGGTCAGCAAAGGCATTTCTAAAAGCTGAGGAACAAACTGCCATGAGGAAACATAGTGTGCAGGTCATATACAAGTCCATGGAAAGCAAAAATCTTGCTTGTGGGATCCTGACTTTGGTGTGATTGATTTCATTGGGAAGTAAATGGTGAAGAGCAAATGCAAAGTAAGCAAATACTTTAAATAATTAGTCCTTTAATGCTTATTTAATTGCTTTTCCTGAAGATTTGAATGTAAAGAGATAATGAAGGGTTTTTTCCTCTCAAATGAGGGGCTTAATATATTCTTTATGTAACAGCCATAAAGATGCAGACATAGTCCTGTAATATCCTGTAATATGAACTAGAAAGGCCAAGCATGCAATAGACTTAAAGCATTTTCTGGTAACAAGAGCAATCTCTAGCAAAAGGAGTGATTTGGTTTGTTAGGGGCTGCACTTGGGGTGTTCTGTCTCATGATTTACTGGATTGCCAGTGAAATGCCCTGTTGAAAAGCTGGTTGGTTTAATTTGAGTTAAACCTGATTATTATACACTAACTTATTTAAACTTCATTTTGATAGCTAGATTTCTGCCTTACTGGGTCATTCTGAGGTTTCATTTGCATATTCCACCCAGTTAAAAATTCTGGTAGCTTTTCTAATTCAGCTCAGATGGTGGAATATTTTCCTTCTTAACAAGCATTCTAGTTTGTGTTAAAAAAAATTCTCCTTCCCTTAGTTTCTTTTTAAATCAAGTATGTACAGTAAGCTTGGCTCCCCATTGAGCTGGTTTAATCATTTGTTTTTTCCATCTGCAGAGAGCCAGTTCCCAAAGTAACTTCAAAGAGCCTTGCCTGAGTAAAAGCTTCCAGCTTGGGAGCAACAAAGATTACAGAAATATGCTTATGCAACTGCTCAAAACCTCTGGCTATCTTGACATGGAGAATACAATATTCTATTACTATAGACCCTAAATATTTGTAACTGAGAGTTTTGCTGCCACTCTGCTTTTGGCTCCCCTGCTGACTGCACAGGGATGTGTTACACAAGTGCACGGAGCTGGCATTTGTAGGCTCAAGGGGATCACTGGTGTTCTGGCTCCTGAAGTGATCTCTCATGTAACTCCAACAAGAAAAAAACCCATAAAATTCAGCCTTGATGTAAATTGTCTATAGACAAGGCTGAAGACTTACAGCAGCAGCAAATGCAGACTATTTGGAAGATTTTAGATTTGTGCAGGCTTTAATCAAATGATGAAGAGGCTTCAAGTGAAATGGCTCCTGGGAGAGTGGTAACCTCCCTTTTCATTTAAAAAATTTCCTATGTTGACATGTGTAATCTCTCAGTTTGCTGAGAATAGTCAATCCCTGCCCAATACAGGTAGATAGATATGGGATGCATATTTTATATCTAATACATATGTCATGTTTTTGAGGGCAGTAACAAACTTAAAGTAGTTAAAATTGCCAGTGTTTCTGAGAATCTGCTTCATATTAAGGTCAATATAAGTAATTGTCTTTATTTCTGAGGTCTTCCTCACAAGTGACTGTTCCTTATTCATGGCATTCCAGTACAGTGGTTGTCATCATCACTTTGGAGAAAAGCTGATTTTTAAAATTTTTTTTTCCTTTTGTTTGACATAACTATCTGAAAATCAGTGTGTCTGGGATTTGTTCCAAATTAATTTCCTGTGGAGAGAAGAGTTATGAGTTTGGTCTCAGTACAACGACTTTTTTGGATTATAATATCTGTTAGTGGAAATGCACTACTTTGGTTTTAACTGAAGCTATTTCAGATCTTAATTTTTGGCTTAATCAAATCCTTAGCACAAGCAAATCTAATTCTGGCATACTATTTCAATTGCACAGACTTTCATTTCTGACTAAGGATTGGAAGGATTAACCCAGATTTTAGCAGTTCTCTCCATGACTGGGTGGATAGGATTAAAATCTGTGCTGCTCACTGTGGCTTTTTATTCTAGTTTTTGATTTGTTATGTCTGTTGACCAGGGTGGGAAATTTTCTGAGGTTAAGACTACAGCTAAAAGAAGTATGGTGAATTCACTGGATTGCATAGTATTTTGATTAAAAATAGAGCCCAGACATGCTTTGCCTGTTTACAGCACTACAACTTATAGTTTAGTATATTCTAGATAAATTTTGTAGTTTGAGGTATTAATATATATAAATGTATCATCCTTTGGCTGTATAAATACATATTTTAGGAAAAATAATTGGGTAAAACAGGAATGGCATTAACAGGACCCAGCTGTAAAGTCTTGTTAAGGACTGGCTGAATGCAGCAAAAGTTTTTGGGCCAGAAGCTGGAAGGAGGTTTCAGTATCTAATTTCTATCAGTGCAGCTATTAGAAAAAAAAGAAATTTCTGGAGCACTGTCTGCATTTAGTCTCCCACCTTCTAAAAAGCCCTGCTCCTGTAATGAGCTTAGAGATTTGGTACTTCAGTGACCAGGGAATGAAAGTCTCACCTCCAGGAGATGAAGCCAGTTGGTTTTGTTTAATCTGGTAAAAATGAGCCTGGGAGGAGGATATGGTGGCTGGATGTAGGAAGAAGAAAAACTGATTAAACAACATAAAATGAGTCAGGCAACTGAAACTTGGGTGGGAAATTGAAAGTGGTGAATGGTATTTAGATGGAAAATGAAGAAGCTCAGGAATGGCAAGAACTGGCTGGGGTTATGATGGAAACTGGTCAATGAAGAAGGATGAGCATGTTCTTTCTAATTCTACATTCTTTACATTTACAGCAATCTTGAGAATGAGCAAACCATGCAACAGTATAATAACACTGCCTCCAAATCCAGTCAGGCTTATATAAATGTTAGATTTGGCAAAGGTAAAGTGGGAAGATCCTGATGTACTCCTTATCAGACAGTCAAGGACTCTGCTCATCAGCCTTGGAAAGAGACTGGCCTTGGGATTCTTGTTGGAATATGGCAAACTATGTTCTAAAAATGTATAAAGCCTCATCTCCTAGAAAAGCACATAACATTTCCCCAGAAGTTAGAAGTATCTTTACCTTTTTATGTGAAGCAGGAGAACTCGAATTTTTTTTGGGTATTTCTGCCTTTTTGTATTTTGTTCTTTTGTGCCTCAGGCAGCGACAGAATTCTCAAGAGAGAAGTGATGAAGATGTACTCTCCACTTGGAAAAACGATGCTGTTAGCTGCTTGTCATCCTGGTGTGTTAGGGGAAAGGAGAACCCGTTACCAACCCTGGAGCTGTGTGGCTGTGTCCAGGTTTAGAGTAAATTTGGGAAAAAATTCCCCAAAGTAGCTCCAGTGAGAAAAACAGATCCAATCGGCCCCTCCCCCCCCTCAACTGGTCCGGGAGGAAAACAGTACCTCCTTGGAGAAAGGTGAAAAAAAACTGTTTATTAAACAATAAAACTAAAACAATATCAAACAATGAGAAAACCCCCTCCCCGGGTTGCAGCTCACTCAGTCTCTGATCAGTCCCTCCAGTGCTGGAATTGTCGCAGGCCAGGCCCGGCCCGGTGGGCCAGAAATGTGAGCTGCCGGTGCTTCCCTGAGTGTTCAATCCAGAGCAGGTTTCAAAAGGTCCAAAGAAAAAGGGAAAAAAAGAGAAAAAAAACCACAGTCCAGGGAACTTCTTTGCCTCAGCTAGCTGAAAACTAACTAAAAAGCCAAGAAGTGCTCTGTCCGTCGTCTTCTGCAGACAACAACCGCCGGCCCGCAGAAAGAATGTGGGGGAGTGACAGGAGTATCTGGAGGGAAAAAAAAACCCTGCATTTTCTCTCCCCCTTCACTGTCTGCAATAAGTCTTAAAGGTGCAAACTTACTATTTGGCACAAACAGAACAAGACGATTGGGGATAAAAGCATCATACAGCCAACCCAGGACAGGCTGGGAGGTGGCAGTCTCCATAACAGAACCCTTGTGTGTTCCGTGGTTTAGTCTCAGCCTAAGCTGGCAGTGATGATGTCTGCATGTCAGACATGCTCTGCAGTGCTTTATAGGACCTAAATTTCTGGGCAGTCTGGGTTGCAGTTGCAGCTGGAAACCCAAAATGTTACAGGTTTTGCATGTCTGTGCTGGACGTTTGTTGCCATTGCGTGGTGGTATTTCTGTCTGTAAATAATCAGGTGTTCTGAGCCAACCAGCTGGATTTGACACTGAAAAATATCTTGATGAATATTCTGACTCTTATTTAAAACTTTGTTTCACGGACTAAAGAATGTTTTTGGTTTTTCTTTTGCTCTGGAGAAAGGGTTTGTAGTGATTGCCATGACACGCAGGGGAATGAGCCATGGGCTAATACATGGGTAGTGAAGATCAAGAGGTGATGATAATGTGATTATTGTCAGTAATCTAGTCAAGAGAGTAGAAATTTCTATATTATATAGCAATTAGTACAATGATATTTTCTTTTCACCACTGTCCTGAGGAAAGGATGATTTCAGGTGTCTGTTCACAGAGCCTGAAGAGTCTTCAGCTATGAAAGGTTCTTCAGAGACATCACACTTTATCTGGCCTCGTTGAACAATTGGAAATGAGCATCACGATCACTGAGAATTTGGTTTTATTATTGAATAGATATTAAAAAAGGCTACAGAAGGCAATTCTGTCCAGAATCTATAATTTTTGTGCAGGTTCAAGCTGTGGAAGAATGGATTCTCAGTACCTGAGAGAAGCTGTCAGGTCAGCAGACCATTAGGAAAGGAAGAATGTAAAGTCTTAGTTATGCTGCATTATTTTCTTGCCATTTTCTGTGGCAGTGTTTAAAGACTTGTAATAATGCCCTTGCAAGAACAGAATAGTCTTCCTAAAACACTTTAATGAAGTGGACAAAATTTTTTTTCTGATGATTTGCTATGGCTGGAGAGGAAGGTTAAAATGATGTGTTAATGAATGCTACATGTGGTCTACAACACATGGTTAGACCTGTTTGTATTTTTTCCTCCAAAAAAGGTTGAACAGCAAATTGGATAAAATTCTGTTTCAAAATGACCAGGCCTGTTTCTTCCCTGAAGCAATTCACACTTTTTCCAGACTTCATTAATACTGGAATTCTAATCTCTTTAGCTCTTACAGCTGTTTCATTTTCAGGGACCTTTGTAGGCCAATTATTTTGTAAAATATGCTTATTAATGAAAATATGTTGCCATGTAGAAAGGAAAGGCCAATGCAGATAAAAAAAAAAGCTTCAGAAATTTTAATGCCCTCCTAGCGGTGCTTTTGGGAGAGCAGAGAAAATAAAATAAAATTGGAATAGCATACTTTTTTTTTTTAGTGTTTTGAGTGGTCTTGTGATTAACCTTTTTTTCTTTTTTCCCTTTTTTTTTAGTGGGACTGGTGTACAAGGGATCCATCTGTTTCTTTGTACTTATGTCATTAAACAAGGAGGTATGAGGTGTTGGAAAAAGTTAATGTAGCTTTGTGAGTCTCTTGCCAGGCACCAGTTTCTTTTTGAAGCACATGCCTTAACCTCTGAGTTGGCAGAGGCATTATCACTCAGTGCTTCTGTTTTCACTGGTTTACTGATGAGATCAAGCACAGAGTCATGAAATAAAATTGTGTTGCTGACACAGCCAAAACTCCTGGAGCTGCTTCCATGTCCACCAACAAAGCCATGTTTGCATTTGTTCTCCTTTTGTTTCTTTTATCAACTGAGGTTTCAATTTTTGATTTTGAGAGCACCACCATCTACTTTCAGCTTTTTGTTCATCAAGTCAGTTGTGTCTTGATTCCCTTGATCCCTCCCCTGTGCTGCCAGTGTCACTCTGCTCCAGACCTACTTTGCTGGGAGAGCTTTGGAAAAGTATTTGGAGTTGTCTCTTCCATCTTTTTTGCTCTTTTGCTGCATCTGATCTAGTCTGACTGGCACACAGGAGCCCTCAGGGCCAGGTGAGTTGCCTGTGGTTTGCCTCTGCTTTGAGAGTGAGAGTTGGTCTCCTGCCTCAGTTTCGTTGGAAAAGCCTTGGAATGGCAGCTGTGCTTTGTCTGCTGTATTGGACAGAAAACTTGCAGAATCTGCCCCGTATTTTTTCCAAAGGGAAGATCAACATGCTGCAAAGAGAGCAAAGAAACATCTAGAAAATCATCAAATGAGCAGTCTGATCTTTATGTTCAATGGTGCTTTTGAAAAAACCTCCATCCATTCATAATTGCTATAATTTTAGTCCAAGTTAAACATGGTCTCAATATCAGATCCTGATTTTTGAAGTTGGCTGTTCTCATGTAAGCCTGTAAGCTTATCAGTAACTGTCTGAATGGATATGCAGGAGAATTTGTAGTCCTTAAAGGACTGAAGTACAATACAAGGCAGATACAAGTGTGTAAAGAGCTCTTGCTCACATAGGAACAATTGATATGTCAGTTGCTTTCTTTGGTGTCATCTTCTATTGAGGTATTTATTTTCTGCTCTTTAAGAGGTGATTAATGAGCTTGTGAGTGATAAATTTACTCAAAAAGTGGTGCTGGTGGTGTCAGGGCATTTCTGTGGCTGGGAGGAATTGGGAAGGTTGCAGGTGTGACTCCTGGAGAAGGGTTATGTGGGGCAGGTTCCTTCACTCCTCCAGGCACTGGGAGGTCTGAAGTTCAGGCTGGGACTTTGTCCAGGGAATGGTCAATCTGCTTTCCCAAACTTCATCTGTGGTTTGGGAATTGCAGCAGTTTTTACTTTATCATTATTTCAGACATGGATGGCTGCAGTGTTACCTTATTCCATGTACTCTGCTCAGACAGAGCTTTTGTCTATCCTGCTAATATTTTAGGGTTGAAACAGCAGACAATAGCAGACACCCAGGTTTGGAAGGAGAGACTAGCTAAGAGTTATGACAAAATGGAGCAGAGGATGCCATTACTCAGGCTGTCAGAAAAATAGTTTTGCAAATTACATGATTTTAGTCTTTTCAGGGGATAACGGGAAAAGAGTAAATGACCCAACATATTCCCACTCTGGCACTTACTGACTTTTCCCATTTTCTCCTAGTTCAGTGAATAGTCTGTTATTTACCCTACCAGGTATATGGAAATCTGTATTTTCCTCTGGCATGTTGCCATCTTGATTAAAATCCCACTGATCTTGTTCTCTTTGGGAGCTGCCTTGATGAAGTTTGAAGTTATGAACTGTGAACTGTCTTCCTCCGCAAAAAGTCTATCAGGTAAATAAGTTGTAAATCCCAAATGAGAACAAATGCCCTAATAGGATACAGGGCTTGAATATTAATTTTGTTACTAACTATTCCCAGTAGACTTGTAGTCTACTGGCTGTTCAAGTAACCTGGTTTTCAGGCCTCAATTACCAGTATGGCAACAAGTACCCATGAAATAATGTGTGGGTAATGGAATATTCTCTTTCTCTAACTTTTATTGGCCTTTCATTGAGGATAATGCACCTTTGATTGCTGGGTGAAATAAACCAGATAGTGTTTATTTCTCCTTAGCAAAATTCATCATGTACACTCTTGCTTCTGCATTGACAAGAAACCTAAAAAATGTATTTTCTCTGCAGAGATAAGCTTTGCTAGGATAGTTCAGTTGAGCTGAGGTATATGCTGAGACACTGAAGTGATACCAGTATGGGTGTAAGCTCTTTAGGAAGTGCTTGTATGCTCCTCTGTGAAGGAACCCTGGATGTTGCATTAATCCACTGCAAGTTAAGCTGTAACTGTGCATGCCATTCACTAAAACAGAAAGTGCCTGGAATCTTGAATGATGCTTTTCTTTTTAAAGAATTTATTCCTTTTATATCTGTAAGAGTATTCATCTCTGTGCCACTTGCCTGTGAAAGACTAGAGATAAACCCCATTCCAGATCTGCAGTTATTATCCTTGCATAATTACCAATTTACCAAATTGTTTAGGGGAAGTTACGACATCTTGTGTCACACAAAGTAACATCAATCAGAAAATTTTACATGCTGGTATCCAGTCCAGTGCAACAGCAATCACATCACCGGGTCTCATTCTGCTCTTTAGTCTGAGAAGGGTGAGCAGAGCACAGGACAACCACTGGGCAAAACCCAGTGTGAGGAAAGATCACTGGGCTTTGAAATCTGAAACAAAGCAAACAGCCTGGGAAGGAGGCTTAACCAGCTCAAGCTGGCTGAGGCAGCAGTGGATGTGTGTGAAATTGAAAAACAAACTGAGCTGTTTGTGTGCTGGCCATGCTGTTCAAGGAGACAAAATTTGTGTTCCATTTGGGAATAATAACAGAGTGTGTCTGTAGAAGAAAGACAAAACTGAGAATTTTTGCTGTGTGCCAGTGTAAGTCAGTCCTGCAAGTGCTATTGAATGAGTTGGTTTTAGCCCAGAAATATGTGTCTTGTTGCCTCTTTTTATTGCATGTATTATTTTTTTCCCCTTAAACTTGCTATTTGTTATTAGTGATAAATAACATTAATAACATCAGAGTTAAAATGGCAGCATTGGTGATACTATGGGAAAATATTTGGTTATGGGAGAAATAAATGGATATGTGAGGTATTGTTGTAGAGGGGGCAAAAGCACTGACATTTATTATATGCATAAATGCATTTTCTGGTTATCACATTAATGGTGTTATAATTGGCAAGAGAAATATGTTTTATATGGTTCATGCTATGAAATCCATTATTTAATGTAGCTGCATGGTATATGCAAATGCACTGCATCCTAAGCAGCGCTTCCCATTTTAAGGCTGTTTTCTTCTGGTTCATGGTAAAAGGTGAAAACAGACAATGCCTACATAAAAGAACATTCAACAACTACTTCCCAAAGTAAACAGGGATCTCAACTGATATCACTCCTGTTTGTGTACTTGTGGCAGGAAATTGAGGTCTTTGCAAAAGATTGTTCTTGTATGGGATGCCCTTGAAGTGGTAGCTACAGTTAACTGTCTCTCTCTTGGAATATAGGATAATTTCTTTCTTAAAAGAAAGCAGAACAGTGCTTTGTTTAAAGGTAACTGATAGCTTGCCTCTTCCAAATTGTGAATAATGCCAGGATCCCCATCTTGGCATGCACTGCTGAGCTATTTTCAGGAAGTGCAAATAAAAGCTATAATTCCTCCTGGCACATCAGGGGTGTGATGGAGGTGTCTGGCAGCATTTCAGTAAAACAATTAGGTTTAGTGGAAAGGATTCCCTCTAGGCATGACTGTCAGTCAAAGTATAAATAGAGGGTGAGAACCTCCTACCCAGCCTTGGGACCTTCTGGACAGCAAGTTCCAAACCAGCCAGCACAGGTGTGATATGTAATGCTTGTCCCAAGGTTTCTGGATTTACAGCTTGCACACTGACAGGCAAAGGGCTTGAAAATTAGATGTGTTACAGTCTGTGAGATGAGGCAGAACTCAGATGGTTCAGTCTTTGACATTTGTAACAAGGTTTGTGGCAAGAGAAGGCAGCTGAGATGAGGCTAAATTTTGGTAAGACTTCTAGAATGGAACTATTTATTAAAAATAAGTTTTAGAACGAGATTTGAAATTCCATTTGGCTCTGATTGCACAGGAGCACGGTGACATGATGATTCATTTGCTTTGCATAAGGGGCCAATTGTCACTTGCACCTCCACAGCTCACCCTAGGGAATGGAACCAATGACACAAACAGGTCCTTGATGCTTCCTTGAGAAGAAGTGACCAGGAACATTACAGCACCTGGCCAGTGGAAATTTGGTTTCAAAGGTTTCATAATGAAGTGTTCTTCTGCAAGCAGAGTGAAATTTGCTTTCTCGAACTTTTATTTCAGGCAATTCAAGTTGGTGAGATGTCAAAAGCACTCGTTACAGTGACATTAATGGTGACAGTTCCTTCAGAGTGATTGCCTTCTTTTATCAGAGAACACAGGCAGGGCTGGTCTACATGGAGCTTGCCTTGAGGGCACAAGCTGTGCTTTATACTGTGGATGGGTATCTGGAACTTTCGTTGCTTAATTATTTAAAATATGTAACAAAAAACGGTGAGGATTATTATATTCCTAATTGAACTTGTGAAAACATAATGTGAGAGATCATCCTTCTCTTACTTTGTATATGGGAGCTGGCGTTTTAGATAGGATGTATAGAACAGGGCATGAAAATGTTGGATTATTATGTCCTTCTTTTTGTGCTATAGCGACTTTCCTTAAAATACTTCTGCATTTCTTGTTGCAGCATTAGAAATATTTTCATTTTCCCTGCAAAATGTAGAGCCTCAGGGCTCTGTACTGCACCGGATTCCTCTGCCAAGGCACATCAAAGTGGGGAAAATTCCAGTAATATTCCCTTATGGTTAGCACTAGAGTCCGAGAGGAAGGTGGACTCTGAGTTTTGCTGTAGGTTCTGGTAGTGCCCTACCTCCCAGTTACACCATGAGGCTGCACTTGGAGAGGTGATTTGGGCAAGGGGTCTCCTCCAATTGATTCCCATTTTACCAATCATTTTACCCTCCTGCTCCCTCCTCCCAGGAGCTCCAGTGACAGCTCTTGCTGGTGGAGATCTCCTGCAGCAACATCTCCAAAATTCAAGCTGATCTTCATGACTATGTAAATAATTGGTTAAAGCTGCAAGGTCCCAAATGCAGAATAAAACATGCTGTTTCATTCCAGGCAGTTACCCGTGGATTGTGGAATATTTAGCTGATGGCTTGAAGACAGATTTTGTGAAAAAGCTCCTGCATCCTTTAGCTCTCTGCTGGAGATTACTGGGCGAGATTGCTTTAAGCGTGTTGTGTTCAAGCGTTTTACATAACGGGGAGCAGAGGGAAGGCACGCAAGCATCAGAAAGTTAAACTTTGGTTGTAGCTTTTCCTGGTTCCTGTTTCTTAAGGATTTCAAATTTTCTTTTTTTTTTTTATTTCAGGAACCTGTTTTGGAGCAATGTGTCTGTGGTATATGGGACAGTTTGTCTGGGCTGTTTATTGTTTTTTGTGTGTTAAGATATGTAAATGAATTTTCCTTTTGCCATATGCAGTTACCCTGAAATTAGCCAGACTTAGTGAGACTGTTCTGTGGCAGGTGTAGGGTTTAATTTTTAATGTGAATTAAGAACTTAGGTAAAAGTACTTTTAGTTTTTCTTTCCACTAGTCCACAGTATAAATTTTCCTAGCTGTGTTGTGTGCTATCCATCCTGCTTCCTCCACTGGTTAAATGCTGGAATAAAGCAAAGCAGTTATGTGCTGTCAAGACTGGTTTTTATAAAATATGTGAATTTCTTTTCAGACTTTCAAGGTATTGGAAAGTGTATCAAGATGTGCTAATGTTTGCTTTCAAATGGAGGGAGTGGATTTCTGCAAAAAATAACTGATGCTTTTAGTTCAGATGAGGTGCTGTTGATTAAAAAAGCATCTTTCCTTTGTCATGTTTAATGTAAATCCTCTATACTTAAAAATTTGAAATAGAAATTGAGGCTGTGGAAGAAGCACATCAAGAATAACTAAGCATTGTGGAGCAATTATAGGTTTATTTTAAAAGAGGAGTTTTAAAATTGAAAATGGATGTTACTTTACACTTAATGTCAAAACTTAATGCCTTACCTCATATAAACTGCTTTTGTAGGAATAAATCCCATTTATTGGATGTTTTTAATAACTTTGATTTCCTTTATGCTATTATTAATGTTCATGCATAACTGCACCACCAAAGAGATAACAAGTGAAACTGGAGGCTCCAGTAGTCATCTGGGAGATGACTTAGGCTGTGGGATAAACATAATAGCTGGGTATATTTGCTAGAATGATCCGTAGTGGTTGGAAGTTACAATTTAGAAGTGAGACCTGCACTTCCTAATGACCCCTCTGAGATGAGAAATTTTGATTATCTGATCTTCTGAATATTCAGGAAGCTGTGTCATATCATTTTACATCTGCTTGAACTATTTAAGGATAACTGTTGGTAGGAGTGATGCTAACCATAAAATGCCGTACAAAAATTGAAATCTGGGACTTGGCTTCAATATTTTGAAGGAGATGAATTTTTGGTGGAGAAGAGTTCCCTTTGCAAGGGGATGTTTTGCCTCCTTTTCTGTGCTGAAGGTGAACAAGACGAATCTCCTGGTTTGTTAAACTGAGGACCCAATTTAGAGTTAATTCTTTTGCAGAGGGCTGGAGGAGTGTGAATGTGGCAGAGGAGTGCTGTGCCTGTGGCTCCTGCTTCTAAAGATGATGACTTGGTAGCTGCAGCATCATTTGCTGCCTGTGTGAGGCTTCCAGCTGCAGACTTCAGGGACTGTCAGAACTGCTTGTCTCATGGAAAAACAAAAGTACTCTCCAGCAGGAGTTCTTTTTGGAAGTTCAGACAGACTTCCCAGCAGGAACATCTGAATCAGTCTGTCTCTATGAAGTTGTTGCTACTACAGCTGTAGCTGCTCAGGACACTTCAGAGCCATGGGATGTAGGTTCTGGGCAGTTGATCCAGTATGTGGGTCTCATCCATGAGCTTAAATAAGACCAGAATGGAAATCTCCAGATGTGGGACCTGTATAGGCACCAGTTTTTCATGTTGGAATCCCAATGGTAGCAGCCCTGGGGTGTGTGTTGGGGCAGGAACTCAGTCTCTGTCATGGTGCAGTAGCAGCAGAAATGCTTGTTGATCTGTTTATACCAGCTCGGGGTTGTTTCTAAAACTCTATGATTCATTACTTCATCAGATCCATACCCCCAGGAATTCTTGTGTGGGAGTCTGCAGAATAACCTTGGGAGGAATTGCCAAGGTTTTTCATTTTTGGTCTGTTTAGAGGAATGCAATAAGAAAAAAAAGGATTTGTAATTGTGATGACAATTATGACTGCTGGTTTTCTTCAGAATTTAGCACCAGTAAAGTGCATCTCTTATATAGGGCAAGCTATGAGTTGTGAAATGACAATGCAGCTTTGGTTGTTATAGGTCAACATTGTTGTGCATTGGATTTCAGGATCTATGAATGTTAGTCTGCCACATCATTTATATTTGGGTTTATTTTTAGTTTTTCTAGTTGAGTAAACTTTGAGTTTCTGGAGGTGCTATAGACTTCAAGTGCCCAGGAGACAGAATTTCAGCAGTTGCAATCTTGTGCCTCACTGAAGAAGTAAATCTTCCTTGGCAGAGTGTCGTGACTGTATCAAATGCTTCTGCTCAGAATTTGTTGCTATGAATGTTCTTTTGTCCTGAGATCACGAAGGCTGTTCCTGCAGAATATTACAGCTTGCTGTGTGGTGCAGGCTGTGTGTGGACATCCCACTGACAGAGTAAGATTGCTCCTGAAGGATGCCTGGGGTTCTGTTCAGAAGGGGTTAACTCACTGAGTAAGCATTTCTAAAGGCTCAGTTACTGGGATGCTTGCCAGATGAGGCCATGGATCCAAACAATAAAGAAACCAACTCAAGAGGTCAAATGTGTCCATGCCAATGTAAATCACAAGTACCATGGATCCAAGCTGGATTTCCTGTCCGTGATCCTACCAAACCTGGGACATACCTGGTTCTCCAGTATTACATCCATTCTGCACGTTCTTGGTTGCACAATCCCTGCTAAAAAACTTCCTGGCAGCCTTGCAGAGGGAGTGACTTTTCACTTTGTGAGGGTGGGAGACAAGACAACTCAAAGAGCCGTGGGGGTTTTGGGTTGGGTTTATTCTTCAAGCTGTTTTGGTGTGTGTGACAGCCTGCCTGGGGCAGAAGCCAGCCCAGGGAATGCTCTGTGTGAGCTGCAGGGACCCCCCTGGACATTGGCACTGGGAGAGGGAGGAGAAAGCCCCACTGCAGAGTTTTCTGGGAGACTGAGCAATGAAGAAATGAGGGAATGTCTGCCAGTGGCCAGGACTGAGACTTTTTTGGGGTGGGGTAGAGACCAGAGATGAGTAGTACTGCTGTCTATGACAGGATTGTTGTCTTAGGCAGATCACACAGTGGAGTTATATGTACATATATAATGGAGAAGAGAGATGAAATTGTTTGGCTTTTTAAAAAAATAATTCCTGCATTTCTCAACAAATGCATTTCTACAGTCAGATCCACTGCAGTTCATGCCTACAGTAGTTTTTTTTCCCCAGCTCATCTGTAGTTCTCCTCAGTGCACCTTTCCCCATGAGAGGAGGGAGAGCAGCTTGCTGCTGCAGGAGGAGAGCATCTGTGAATAACTTCTAGTCATGTTCCATTCTGAAAAATCAATACAGCTGGGAGATTTCAATTGGAGGCAGTATGCTTGTTTTCATCTACAGCTCACATGAAACCTAAAATTTATGTGCATATTTCTCACAGAATCTCCCATCTGTTACCTTAGAACATGTTTTCATATGTATAAATAAGCTTAATTTGCAGCTGAGAGAACATAAAAAATTATCTATAGGCTCTGTAGGTATCTCAGGGGTTGCCTTCTGCAGTAATGTGGTGAAATGAACACTGTCCAAGAGTTAGTATTAATGATACAAGAAGGATCAACTTAGGTTGACATTTTATTTTACAGTTTAAATCAAGAAAAATATTTTTAAGAACATCTTAGTAACTTTTGCTTTTGCTGAGAATTTGGAACAAATGGAAACTTATTTTCCTTGTCTAGGACCCTGGTTTTTAAACGATCTACCCCATAAATACATATTCAATTACTATAATTATGCCTTTCATGTGTAATTTACATTGCAGGTGAAGAGGGTCCATAGCTTTAAAGGACTGACTATGCAATTTTTCGTAAGATCTTCAAGTTTTACAGACTCCAACCCACTATCACATGCCACACAGGAGAAACCACCTCCCTTCAGTTAGCCTTCTCTCACAAAGCTTTCCTGCAGTTTCTTGAAAGATTCTCACAGTGGTCTTGTGATAAATATCAGAGACTTTTGCCCAATAGCCAGAGGCCTGTAATACTCAACTGGAGTGCAGGAAAGTGAATTGGGAACTAATTCTATTTGTATTGCAGAAGTGGTCATCAGCTCCAGGCTGGGGGCAGAGATGGGTGGACTTGTAGAACACTCTCAGTGCCAATGTGCTTTGTATGATCCTCTTGACTGGGAAGTTGGAGCCCTCCTGGAGAGAAGGTCTTGAGTGGTAGATTGAAAGCCTTGTCTAGGATCAAGCAGGAGCTGAATCCTGGTAGGACAGAGAAAGCATGTCTAATTCTAGGAATTTCCCTGGGCTGAAGAAGCAGCATGAGTAAGGAAAAGCTATCTGACTGCAGAAACAGCACAGTGGAACACTTAGGGGAAGGTTCCTGATGGAAACCTATCCCTGAAGGATTTTGCAGTTAGCCATCCTCAAAGCCTCTTCTGTTCCATTTGCATGGCTCAAAAACATCTTGTCTATAAAAACCCTGCTTTTCTGTTATTTAACAGCAGCAGGGAGTATTTTCTCAAGTGGTGCCCCAGTAAAGAAGAAGCCCTGCTTTGCTCCCTGCTCTGACTGGGGCTGTGCTAGGCAAGCCTCTGACTGCTCTGGCAGCATCCCAAATGTGGCAGTGCCCACACCTGCACCTGTCTGAGCTAGAATCTGGTTTATTTTGAGAACTTACTGGGATTCGGAAACAGTGGCCCATTTTGCATGAGAGAGCAAGTAATGAATGTTAATGTGCAGTGAATTTGTCAAAAAGCATTAATAGGAAAAGAGTTTGTGCTGGGAAGCAATTAAACCTGAGCTGATGGAGGAAGCTCACTGTACTGTGAGATTACCTGCCAAATGTGCTTAGACAAACAAAATGTGCATTGTAAGTAACGTTTCATGTCTTAGCTGTGACCTTAAGTGATATTTTAAAGGGGTTTTTATTGATACTCATGGATTTGTACAAGTTAGTCCTAAATGGGCTTTGCAAGCTTTAAGAACTAATAGAGAGCCAGCACAAACCAGGCTGAAAAGGTCTTTTTCCAATATATCACTGAATGTATGGGGTCCTGTTATATAACGAGTGATCTAGATTAAAGTTGCTGACATTCAAATAAAGGCAGCCAGTGAGAAAATCCCAGCATTTCTCTCACTGGTTCTTCTCACACTTCTAGAATGTATTTTACACTTTCTTGAAGAGATGAGATCAAGCTCTCTCATAGTGCTTTCTTTACTCTATAAAAAAGTGTGAAGCAGCCTGCTGCAGAGAAATAGGCTAGAGTCAGTAGAGGTTCTCTGACACATTCTCAGTCTTCTCAATTTTCGTGACTCTACAACAAGAATGCCCAGGGCCTATTTTCATAAATACAAGCTATGCATTTTAAGTTTAATTAAAGTAATTGTTGCTGGTAGATGAAATACATAAGCAACTTTATAAATATATCAGTGTTGGTTAAACATCCATCAAAATTGACACCTGGTTCTGTCCAATTTGTCATTGTAGGTAGGAAAAGAGCTCTGAAGACTGCTAATCTTGAGGCTGCTACAACATGTATGGAGCCCAGGGTGATTCTGATGATTTGCTCCTAAAACTCTCTGTAGGATTCTGCAGTATAAATTGGACATTAGATGATGGCAAAATGGTCAGGGATGAAAAGCCTATTCATTATCTCAAGAAACATTTAAAGCTAATTTTAATTCCATTCTTTTGAGGACAACTGTCTGGATAGGAAATAGCTCTAGATATGTCAGATAGAATTTTTTATTGAGATCCTTGAAATACTTTTCTTTTCCTCTCAACTTCTGAGTAAAAATAGACAGGAAAGTAAGCCAAGTAATTTTCATCTGAACCCAATTCCTTATGTTTGAGTTTTCAGTGCAAAATTTCACCATAATCCTTTGAAGAGAGTGTTGGGCTGCTGTACTTGTGCAGTGACTGAGGAAAAAGAGTTGCTGACAAAGAAAGACTCATCTTTATAGCAAAGGAGCTTATGAAAGTCTATGTCGGAAATTAGTTTAGATCTTGGCTGCAAATAGAAACTGTATTTTTCAAGTGAAATTTTGTTTGTTTCTGCCCTTTGCCCTCTACTTTTGAATAAGACATGAGTCAAGCATTAATCCACTTCTGCTTCTGAGTTATGATGGTAAAAGAATGAGGGGATAATTCGAGTGATCCAAGGAAAATTATTTATCTTTCTATTAGGTCTGCTGCTAAAGGTAGTTTGTTGTATTAGATCACCTCAGCTGATGCACATAAGGTTCTAATTCCTGTCTGCAAACCTCACCAGTGATGCTTAAGTGCAGCCACCAAACATGGCTTAATCAGCTCAGTAAATACTGCAGCCAGTCTGAAATGTGCTGGATCCTGTGTGTTTAGGCACAAATGCATTTGGGAATGTGTTGAATAAGTCTCACTTATCCAGTGATATTCTCTAGAACCTGGCTGTATCCAGAGAAACAGAATCCCCCAGTGTTTGGATCTTTGTAATACCAGCCATTTTTTCTTATAAATCCTGTATGAAGAAAGGATCTTTTAGTGCTTCTTGGAAGCCTTTCTTTTCCTTCTATCTTGCCATGCATGCTTTTAATCTCTTCCAGTCTTTGTCCCCTAGGCTGGCTCTGTACTTGCCAGTTCACATATCTGTACTGTGAAGGAAAGAGATCTTGAAATCAAGTAAGCTTCAGTACTATGATTTTAAGGTCTAACTAATATTTAGAGTTCCTTTAGTTATTTTTCTTGTGCTTTAATTAAGAATTCACGTTCCCTGAACAGCTATTGAAGAGCTGAAGGCCATTCAGTGGTCCTAAGTCAGACTTGGTGCAGGGTCTGTGTAGCAAATGTAACCACCTAAAGTAGATGTTGAAAATGGTGATGTCAATATCTTTCTTTCCTGACCCATTTCATTAGATAATGTACATGTTATTTCTACTTTGTATTGTGAGTTAAACTTTTAATTCTGTAACTGCATTTAAATGAAAACCATTTCTTTTCAAATTCAAGTCCTTAAATGATGTTTTTCCAATTCAAATATCATGGTAAAATATATTCCCCCAGAGGCCTGGTTCAGTGTGAAAATGTGCGAATAATGGATACATGTGCAGTGTACATCTTCCTACCAGATGGTACTGTTCAAATTTATAGTGTGTTGCATAATTGCTTTAGAAGAGGCTGAATGAATTTGCTTAATTTTAAAATTTCTTTTGTAAATGTTGAAGGATTTGTCTTGCAATGTGTGGTGCTAGTTCATTGCCAGTTTTGCCACTGCACTGATCTAGACCACAGACACCTGAGTTAAAAGAAAATACAACATCCTGTCTGTTTCCAGTTGGAGGGCAAACAGTTTTTGTGATTTTTAAAGAACAATTTTAACTACTGATTCTGGCATATCAGTAAAATAAACCTTTGTGCCTTAAGATCTACAATTCACGTGAGTCAATGCATTGGTATTAGGAATAATTCTGGTTGATTATTAATAAAGCTTGGGAAGCTTCTTTTCCTTGCTGCTTCCCTCAGATTTCTGTTAGGACATTTATTGAGTGTCCAAGCTGTGGTCTTGCACACAAGTAGTTCTTATTTAGCTATTTGTAGTGTTTATATTTCCTAGTGATTCAGAAATCACTGTGGAAGCTGAGTGATGTTTTTTAGTGTTGGCTCAGGATGCTATCTTAATGAAACATATAGTCCTTCAAATGTGCTTAACAAATCTAGAAAAATTCTCATGTTTCTTATCATTGTGTTAAATGCAAAGAAAACCAGTAACTGTCTGGGAGAAAATGCTTGCAAAAGTGTGCTGGGTGAGTCACTTTGTGTAAGCAGATGTCTTCACTGCTTAAAATGAAGACCACTTGTAAAACATAAATTTAGGGATGAATTATCAGGCTTCTGCCATTCCTGACTTTGGACAGAATTCTGTAGATAAGTAACAATCCATTTACAAATATAGTCTGTGCATGATTTCACCTTAAGGGCAGTTTATGTTGGAGGAGGGAGGAAGCAAACCTGAAACACTTATGCTAAAATCAAAAGCTTTGTTGTTTTAGTTTTATGTGAAGCTCTATCTGCTGTTTTCTAGTGGAGTAGAATGGAATAAGATCTTATTTTATCACCGGTTCCTGCCCCCCATTTAATTCACTTTTGGTTTTGATAAGAACACTTGGATCCCTATAAGTCTATGGGATCTGATGGGATTCATCCAAGAGTACTCCAGGAGCTGGCTGAGGCCTCAATGGTTTTTGAAAGGTCTCAGGGATCTGGAGAGGTGTCAGTTTACTGGAAGCTGCCTAATGTCCAAATTTTCAAAAAGGGCAAGAGGGATGGTCCTGGCTACAGGCCTGATGACCTCACTTTGGTGCCTGTTAAAATTGCAGAGATGATCATTCTGGGAGTTATTGAAAAACATCTGAAAGTCAGCACAGTCATCTGTCACAGCAAGCACAGGTTCAGGAGGGGGAAGTCCTGCTTGACAAATTTCATTTCCTTTTCTAACAAGGTAACTCATCTAGTCGATCAAGGGAAACCAGTTGATGCAATCTTTTTGGATTTCAGTAAAGCTTTTGTTACTGTCTCTCACAGGATCCTGCTGGACAAGATGTCCAGCCCACAGCTGGATAAACACATCAGGGTGGGTGAGCAGCTGGCTCATGGGCTGGGCAAAGGGTTGCAGTGACTGGGGTGGCACCAGGCTGGTGACCTGTCACTGTGGGGATCCACAGGGCTCCATCTTTGCTCCTGTGGCCTTCAGGGTCCTCATACAGGACTTGGATGGGATTCTCAGTTTGCTGATGGTGCTGAACTGGGAAGAGCCATTGACAGAGAGGCCCTGCAGAGAGATCCTGACAAAGCAGAGGGCTGGGCACTCCCCACCGTGTGAGGTTTAACAGAGAGGTGACTCTTTGTTCATTGGAGAAACAACAAACTATTTTTAAAGCCATTGAAAACTAATTTAAACTTTATCAGATTTAATTTGTTAAAAGGGAATCAAGGTGACCTCTTTGGTTCTAAAATGTTGACACAAAAATACTACTGAAAGGGGCAAAATATGAATTACATTAAAAGCACAGTGGTGATAGCAGCCACCACCTTGCTGCAAGTAATTTTATGGATTTTTAGTACAATAATTTATATTGTAAGAGTCCCTAGAGAAATCTTGAAATCTTGAAATGTAAAAATAAAAATACAAAACCAAAATATCTAGAAGGTTGGCAGAAAAAAATAATAAAAAGATTATATAACTGCTTTAGTAAACTAGTGTTCACATTCTGGTCCAGACAAAATCTGTCAAATTAAACACTCATTAACTCAATTGAACCCTTATTTTAAGCATTATCTCGTTTGGTCAAACTCTGTCATTGATGGATAAAATGCCACTAATGACTGAATACTGAGAATCTACTGAGGATTATCTTGGAACAGTTCTACACATGCCAACACCAGCTTTCCATGATCTTGCTGGCGCTCTGATAAGTGTGTAACAATTGAAATGATACCTGTCATTCAATTTGTCTGTATTTTGGAAATTGCACAGCTTGCTGAACTTTGTTCTGAATCTGTAATTAGCTACTTCTAGCAGAAAAATGAGTTACTATTCTAGTCTACCCAAGACTCATAATTGAATAAATTTGGATCTTCCAGGAGTCAGTATGTCTGTCTGTATTTTAGCCTCATTTATAACTTCATGGAAGACTGATCTTTGCTTTGTACTTCATGGCCCATTGTGCTCCATAAGGTTAAATGCAGCCTACTCTGTATAACTGTTTTATAGATCTAAAATAATATATTTGCTTTACTAATTGTTAACTTCTAAGAGTTTCAGACATGCTTGCTCCTGCACTCCCAGCATGTGGGTTTCAGACTAAAAGGTTTGTACTTAATTATATGGACTTTAATAAATCTGGCAATCAAGCCATGCAAAGCAGAATGGATGTGTTGGCAATGTAGCCAGACTGTCTAGAATTCAAAGTGATTTAAGGAGAAAAGCAGGACCTTGGAGGGGGGAAGGACATGCTGTAACTTTTAAGCTTTCAGATGCAAGATTTATATATTCTTTTTTTCCCCTTTTCAGTAGGGGGATAAAAGAATAATTTTGTTATTAGAGTAAGAGACAGTGAGTTTAGAGAAAATATTTTACAGCTGCAAAAAAAGAGCAGGTTACGTGCATTAGTTCTAGTAGCAACAATACCATGCTAGATTTGTGTATGGCCCTAGATATTTGTGATAATTTCTGCCAGAATTTCCTCTCTGTAAAACAGATACTGAGAAGGATAACTTTTTAAATGAATTTTCTTCTGAGGTACTGTTAATTTTGTGTTCTCTACTCAGGATTTTACTTAGTGAAGGGTTATTGTGTATAACAGAACTTTCACTGAGTTTTATCCTTTGGAGCATTACAAAATTTCCTTGTTACTGGGTTCAGAAATACTGTAGTCCAATCTAGAAACAGTCAAAACTGAAGTCACAAGGAAAATCACGTCCTAAGAATGTGACAGTTGCCTTGAGAAATAATTTACCAGTGTAGGGGAGTTGTGCACTGTTTTGATGAGCTTTGTTCACAAGTCAAAGGATGTCTTGAAGTAGTAGAAGGAGGCCTTGGCACCATTTGTTCTTTCTTCCAGACGGTCCTGGTGACAATATAGGTTACATCTGTTTGTCTGGACATGTGATGCTGACTGGTGGTGACTTTTTGAAGTCTGGCATATGCGTCAAAGCCAAGTGATGAAGTGCTGAACAAGGCCAAACCATTTAAGGACTTTGGTGCAACCTGGAACAAGGCCTGGACTATTTTGGTTCTTGGCCTGAGCAAGATCTGCTGTGCACGTCTGCACCTCAATCAGCATTACCAAAGTGTGAGAGAGAGCCAAGAATAAAAAAGTGAGAAATTGGTCTCTTTCCAAGGCTATGGGCAAAGCTATTTTGGTGGAGAAGCAGCTGGGACAGCTGTGGTGGAAGGGGCAGTGAGGGGCGGGAGTGCAAGTCCTGCTGGGCTCAGGAGGAGCAGGCAGGTGCAGTGAGGAGCTGCTCCCCTCCCTCTGCTCAGGCTGAACTCCATGTCTGGGGCTCTGGAATGGTTCCTGGAAGCTGGGCATGCTGCAGTCCCTGGCCCTTGCTGAGCCTGTTGGTAGGGAAACACTGAAGAAGGAAGAATGAAATGTTACTGGAGAGTGTGTGTGTAAAAATCTCTATGTGTATATACACACACACCCATGATAAAAAACCCCGTGACTTTGACATGACATGGACAAATATGAGTATTATGTATTTGGAATTTCCCACTATGAGTCTGGCAGATTTACAGGGGGAATATCTAAGTCAACCTGAGGCAGAAAAATCAAGAGCAGTGAGTTTCCGGCTCAGTGGAGCATATTTCACCACCTCCCCAAGGGGAAATGCAGAACATTTCCTTATAATTCAGGTGTGTAAATGAGAAGCACTCCAGGTGCATTATATCAGTCTTTTCTTGTGGTTGCAGCTCACTTACAGAATCATTTTTTCAGCAGAGGTATTTAATCTGTGGTCGCTCTTCTTATTAATTTGGTAGTTCTCATTAATTGACATCTGATTTAGATGTCAAATAAGAAATTTAGGTTATAGTTTGGTCATTTACATAGTTTGTACATGCATTGTAGCAGTGTGACCATCAGTGTATGAAAGGTATTTTTGGAAAAGATTATACTATCTCTGAGTGTACTGTCTCTTTCTTCAGACTTCTGCACTGTTCCCTCAAATTAATGAAGATGCCTAATTTATTAGATAACAAAATATTGTTGATGCTTACATTTCTAAAGAATCCTGTAAGGTACATAAAAAGTGAGTTTTGATCCGAGCTAGAATGACAGCACTGTCCTACCCTTTTATTCATTAGATACTTTGAGGAAATAGCATTTGACACATACATCTCAGAACAAATGTATTTTACCCTATTATTGACAGCCTAACAGCCCTGTATAAATCAGCATTTCCTGCAGTTCAGCTCTCAGCCTAATTTGCTCTAATAATAAGGTGCCCATGGGCTGAGGTTGCTGTACAGGGGACTGATTCCTTGTTCTGGTCTCTGCTTCTCTCTGATGGCTTTCATCAGTTGCAGTTTCACTATTTCAATGCTGTTGCACCATTAACCAGGACATGCACATGGGTATTGGGAGAATTTCTTGGATCAGTGAAACAAAATCTCAGAATGTGTTGGAAGGAACCTTGAGAGGTCACCTGGCCTAAACCCCAGCTCAGGCAGGGTCACCTGGGCCAGGCTGCCCAGGGCTGTGTCCAAACAGCTCCAGGCTGTCCCTGAGCATGGAGGCTCCACAGCCCCCTGGGTGTCCTGTGCTGCTGCTGGGGCACCCTCAGGGTGAAAGGGGATCCCTGGTGTGCAGGGGGAGCTCCCCATGGCTCACTTTGTGCCCTTCTCTTCAGCTCTGTCACTGGGCACCACTGGAAGGAGCCTGGCACCCTCTTCTCTGCATCCTCCCTTCAGGAGCAGCAAACAGTGACAGACTCAGGAATGAAAGTGGAAGGACAGAGGAAGCTGTCATACCACTTGCAGCTAATTCAGAATTGCTTTGGGAAAGTGTTCAGCATTTCAGGTGAAAAAACATTGCCAACCTTGAGGCGTTTATCTGGATTTGTCTTTGTGATTGAAAACACCTTCCTTAGATTCTAATGTAAGAGCTGAGTGTATTTTTGTATTTTTGCTATTCTGTTTAAATGGAGATTATGATATGGGAATGATCAAGGGTTACAGTTGTTCTGGTTTTCTTGTCTGAGCATTTTCAAGGATGATGGGCTTTCCATGAGAGACAGCACAACAAAATGAGGATTGAAATGTGGTGGGTGCTGCAAATCTAAAAGAAAAATAATGCAACTGCCTGGAATAAGGTATTTGCATTCACTTCTTCTCTTGCCTGAGAAAAGATTTTTCTCCCTTTGCCTTTAAAACAGAAGTTTTCTTTGAAAATGGTTTTATATAGACCAGGATTGCCAGTACAGTCAACTGCAGGTGACTTGGAGCAAGATTTTTGAGTCTTGGAGATATTTGCTTATTTATGTATTTAATTTTGAAGGTTTTTAATATAATTTTTCCTTTTGAATTTTGAAGAACTTAAAACTTTCCTTAAGTTCAGAGTGCAAGACAAAGTTAGATGTGACTTTTGTACAGTGATATAAACTGGGACTTATTTGCTTATCTTGTGCCAAAAAGTACAGAATTGCAGTACCACAAATGAAGAGTTCATATTTTAAATATTTAGACTCTAGAACTTGAAATTAAGAAGGCAGGAAAAAAAATGTGCAAAATTATCTGCTAAATCTGATATTTTACTAATAACTTAATTTAAGTATATTTAAAATGGCAATCTTACACCGACTGGAAAAGTTTTGAATGAAGATGAAATAATCTCTGAGGGGGAAAAAAAACCCAACAAATGAACAGCTTTTAAAAAGTAGCCTAGATTATCAAATTCCACGAGGTCAGTTTACTATTCCAGTAGGCTCTGCAGGATATGCCAAGTAAAGATAGTCTGCATATATGTATTTGTTAGCAGAAACAGTAAAGAAAATTCTACTTCCTTTCTTTTACTCCGTGAAGACCTTGAAATCCCTTTCTAGTATGACACAAAAAAGCTCCAATTTAGCTTCTGAACTTCCTTTCCCTCTCTCTTCATGTGCAAGCTGACGTGGAAATTTCCTAAACTGTAAAAAACATGGGCTCTAGATATACCTAATAAAATGTTAATAATTTGGAAGGTGTGAAGAGGTAAATGTATAAATAATCACAACCCCAAGCTGCACTCTAAATTTTTTGAAATTTAGAATATATGGGCAGAGCATAATAGGAACTCAGCAACTGCAGTTTGTTAGTGTACTTGATTACTGAAGCACAAAGAAAATCCAATAATCTACTAGAATCTAATTCAGTTTTGCAGAGTTTTATTAGCTGCTAGTTTGAATATGATTGCAGTGAAATTAATAGTGGAAGATTAACATTATGTTCTTTTCACTGTTTAGAAATGCTTTTTTGTCTTCTCATTGCTGAATATACTGCTTGAAATAATTTTTCTCTGAGTAGCCAGTACTGTGTTTTCCTGATAGAAGGCTGTATTTTGCAGCTTTGATAATGATCTGAAAACACTCAGAGAAGCTCCATTTGGTTCTGCAGTACAGTAAATGAAACACACTGAGATACAAAAAGCAGTTAATAAAATTTTAGTTCCCCTTTGGCCTTTTTATTATCTACAGAAGCATAAATGTGCTTCTTCAGTATAGTCATCATAATTTAATTTCTTTAGCCATTTAGGTGATTTTCTCTTCTTTAAGTGTCCTTTTTTGTCTGACACTTCTGCCATTGTTTTGAAATGGCCGACAGTTTTATGGGTGAAATCTTTGTGGTGCCTCACAGAGATCGTCCTGATTTGTGCCAAGTCTATAAAAGTGGCACAAAATGATAATGGCTTTCTCCTACCTTTGGTACATTCTTTTATAGCTGGTTGAAAAACAGAAAGCTGTTAAGTAAGAACTTTTTTCTGACTGTCATTAATATTCAGATAATTCATTTTTTTATCTTTTCAGTGATGCTTTTCTGATGGGCCACTGTTTCAAATGTCTTGCACTTGCTTACTGTGACAATCCTGTTGCCCATTGAATTGCTCCAAGTTTTATGTTTTAATCTCACTGTGGGGTTGGCCTGGAGCTGTTGTCCAGCCTCTGCTGTTCTGTTCCTGCCTTTTGCATCTACAGCCAGGAGCCCTGATTTGTGCAAAGGTAACACTTGGGATGATACTGTTGGCTTTGGGTCTAATGTTAAACAGCTACTAAAACAGTAAAATTTTCCAAAAGCCACAGTTTAGTCTTTACTTTGTGTTGAGAAAATAAGAGTTTCATTGCACAGCTGTTGGCATGATAATCAGTGTGAACACTGGAGTCCTATACTGCAAACAAAAGGCACATCTGTTCTCTCTGTGGAATGTTTCAACATTTCTCACTGACCATTCAGTAGGCTTATCTCTGTCTTATTGGCCAAAAAATATAATGAAGTCTATGAAAATGTTTTAGTGGCATAAATCTGAACAACCCTTTACTTGAACAAGGCCACCTTCTAACCCACAAGCTACGTTGAAGCTTTTGTGACTGGGAATGCATCAGAAGTTCTTTGGTCAGAGATGAAGGTTAAAAAATAGCTTCATTCTTAAAAATTCACTTAGAGTCCTTAAAAAAGGCAAGCAAATGAGGAGATACCTGACTAAACTTGCTATTAAAATATTCCTTTTTTGTTAAGGCTAGTGTAAAGAGCTTGTCCTAGCACTGAAAAAAAAATGTGAGTGCACATTTTGGGTGTAGCATAGGATTTGCTTTTGTCACAGGCTGCAGAAATATTGGCTGATACAAAATCCACTGCTGACAGAAGTCAGATCTCTGGATGGTCTTCCAGGACATTGTCCAACATGAGAACTCAATAACCAGCTGTCAAAAACCCTCCCAGTTCTAGTAACTTAAAAAGTTTGCCATTCATTTTAGAGAATTTATGTAAGTCTATTTCCCAGGGTTGGTATTCCCATGATTCTGCAGTGTTCTCGTTGAACTTACAAGTTTACAACGAGCCAAAGATTAATCTCTCTGCATCAAAGGTAGCAACATCTGCCAGTATTTGTATCAAGAACTGGGAGAAAATTTCAAGCATAGAGATGTAATAGTTTTTGTTACAGAAAGGACAACCCTACGGAAGCACCCATACACAAGCACATACACTGGTGCACATGCAGCCAGTTGTGCAGGAGGGAGGCTCCATTTGTGAAACACCATTTCCAGAGCACTCCAAAGCCATGTGCCAGCCTTGTCACTTGTGTGCTGGACAGGCCTGAGGCTGGGGGGCTTCTGGAGACCTGAGGGTCACAGGCTCTTGTAGCAGCATCTGCTCATTCCCTGTGATGTGAAAAGGAGGGACCAGGATTCTTTCTCTTTAATTCAGTCAGACAGCAGGCAGCTGTCACTGTAAGCAGACAAACCTTTTTTGGAAGACTTTGGCTGTTTTCTGGTTTTGCTTTTCTTTTTTAGTGATGCTCTTTCCACCCCTTATCCATTATGCCTTTGAGTGTCCAGTACAGTTTGAGTTCTAAGTAATCACAGATCAAAAGGCTTAGCATTTGATTAGCAGACAAAAAAGGGAGATGTTTAAGACAGAAGGGTTTTGCAGGTCTTAAGCCTGGTTCAGCAATTCAGTGATGCAATTTCTGTATTTTAAGGCTGAAGAGCAGGGACAGACATACTTCATTCTGAACCTGTTTGCTGCCTGGGCAGTAGAGGTGGGTGGTTAAGCCTCATCCCCAGTTCTAACTTGTGGAGCTGTGCCACAGTGTTAATATACTCACTGCACTCTCTCAGTGATGAAATATGAAAACATTTTGATGGTCCTTAGGAGCAGGACACAGCAATAAAATTTGCTTTCTACTGTGCTGTCTTACTGTTGTCTCCTGAGCAGCATATGCCAGGGCTTTGCTTGTTTGCTTCATCACTGCCTGTGTGTTGGGCAAACAGGTTGTCACAGGTAAATCTGCAGATGGTTTTCTCAGCTTTGATCCAATTTGTCTAATTTGTAGGTTCCTTGTGACTTCCTGCTTCTCCCTGAACTGTGAGACATAGCAATATTGGAGCCACATGAAAACACTGTGTGGCTCATTTTCAACTAAATTACCCCGAGCATGTAATTATAGCAATTAGTAAAGCTCCCTCTGTCTGTCAGCACTCTCCAGAAAACACCCTCCTCTTGCAAGTTGAGTAAAATGCCCTAGGTCAGCAGCTACACAGACAAGTCATTTAAGAATTGTCTTGATAGGATAAAACCAGGATAGGATTTACTACGTGTAATAAAACAATATATGAGCTTGGCAAAAGATGTGTAATGATGTTGTTGTTTTTTGGGGTTTGGAACTAGAAAAAACTGAACTCTTTCTTCTACAGTTTTTGTAACTACCTCTTTGCAGTGGCCTCATTCATTTCATAAACACCATTGGAGAGCATTTGGAATGTTACTGAAAATATCTTTGAAGATATCATCATTCCAGGGATGTGGTTACTTGTCTACTTCATGCTTTGAAATATGAACTTTTTTTGTTTGCTTCTCTTTTATTGGTAGTTTTTGTGGTGTATTTCTTTGCTTGCTTGGTTTTGTTTATTTTTAAAAAATATTTTAGATTTAATTTAATTTCATTTATCTACAAAAGCAGAACACTTAAAATTGTTAAATACACAAACCACTGGGGTTTAAATTCTA
The DNA here is from genome assembly GCA_024362935.1 of Setophaga petechia. Lineage (NCBI taxonomy): Eukaryota > Metazoa > Chordata > Aves > Passeriformes > Parulidae > Setophaga > Setophaga petechia. The sequence goes on along the minus strand of JANCRA010000027.1, from coordinate 2,829,981 downwards.
TAAGGAAACAAATTTGTATTTAAGGCTCATTCCATTCCGTGGTGGGATCCTTCTTCCTTGCTGGTTTAGCTGACAGTCCACATGGCTGTGTCAGAGTTCAGCACTATTGGGAGTTGGCTTGATTTAGCATTTTGGAGGAAAAGACCATTCTGTGCCCCAGGAAAAATCTGTCCAGCACTATAGAGAAAACTGAGAACACCAAAAAGTGCAGCCATATAAATAACTTCAGTTCAAGACCTCTGTTATTTTTAACATCACCTCCCTCATGGCTTGGTTTAACTGTTTCATTGCTTTAAATTCTTTCAGACCAAATCTCTTAGCTGTGAGTTTTGTGGAGGGCTGGTGAAGAGGGTGCTCCATGGCATTGTCCCAGAGCAAATCAGAGGTTTGGGAGTGTTGCAAGAGGTTACTGGATGGAGAATTGGCGGCTGCCTCCCATATTTTTATCCTGCCTGTATATATATATATATATAACTTGAAAGAGATTTCAAGCAGAGTTTAGTACTGCAGCAGATTTCTTGCAAGCTCTTGGCTTTCCTTGTGTCTTTGCATGAGATGCTGGGAGTGGGCACTTTTGCTCAGCAGGATATTTATATCGATGCGAGCTCTTGCGGCATGAACGCTCGCATGTATTGCTCCTGCTTTTTATAGACTGCTGATCTGAAATAGAAGTGACTGGCAAAGAGAAATGTCTTGAGGCACTTGAGCATCTTAACAGAATGCAAAATAGTCCATAATATATATTTACCTACCTAAACAACAAACCTCTTTCACAAGTCCTCTCTGAGGTTGAAGTGGAATTGTTAATGATTCTCACTGGTTTTCTTTCTCCAGATTTTATTTATTGTGTCACCTTTGCTTACAAGTTTTCTCGAGATGATCATTGCACAGCACAGTTCTTTTGTACAGCCAGTATGTCAAGAAGTGCAATCTGTAATGTGATCTGCCAAGGAGTGTGCCATCCTATGCACCTGGTGCTTTTTACAAATCTCACCTTTTGAACTCCAGCTTGTAACAGAAATGTGCTGGTCTCTGAAGGTGCAGAGGTTCACCTCCCTCAGTGGCAGCAGAGGGATGGTCACTGTAGTGCACTTGCCACCTGAAATATGGAATGGAATGTGAGCATGTGGTTTTTCTGCAGGGGGTTCTTTGTGTAGTTTAAAGACCCAGAACAGGCTGTAAAGCAGAAAGTAGAAGGAGCTAACCAGATTAAAAACAAAAATTAGTTTGTTTAGCAGGTAGGAAAAAGCTTGCCATGCTCTGTCTATGCAAAAAAAAAAAAAATTGTGAGTAAGGAATTTAATATATCAAGGTTTGTAGTTTGCAAAATAATGAAGTTAAGATTCTGTGAATATGGAACAAGTTTTTCTGCAGCACTGCATTTGCTCCATATTTGCTCCTATTCCAAATTGGAGGCCTGAACCTGGATTTTTTTAGTTAAGAGTTTTTTTTGTGTGCTTGATTACCAGTCCTCTGAGGGTCTTGTGTGTCCATAAGTACTGTTTTTATTCCTTATATCCTGTGCATGCTTTGATGTACATGGAATCTTTATCTGCCCTAAAGTCCAGGACAGGATGGTGCATGCAGAAACCGCACAGGTAAGGGATAAATTAATGGTAATGATTGAATTTATAATATAGTTTGGAAACATTCTTGTTCAGTTTTTTTTTTATTTGACAAATGAAGAAAGTTGTAGAAATAGGTTCATCTCCTCTCTGCCCTTGCTCCTTGTTTCTTTTCTTCAAAGGGAAAAAAAGTCACTTATTTCAACAGTTTTCTCTGACCTTTCCAGCTCAGCTCCTGAGCAAGTCTGTGTTTTCATGTGTTTATTCAACCACATCTCTAACCAGCCTTATGACTTAGAAGAAATATATTGTCTAATTACATCTGTGAGCCATAGGCAATTGAGAATACTTATTTGGGTGCATAACTGGCCAAAATATTTTATAAGCATCCCTTATCTCTGGTGCTAAGCTTCACTACAAGAAGATAGACTCTAAATGTTGTAAATAAGTCATTAAAACAATGACATTCCTTACATTTATAAAACAGATAACTCAGTCTGCATTTGCTTTTGCAGCAAAGCTTGTCTTGCTGAACTGGTTGCATCACATACCCAAGGCACACACACTTTCCTTGCCACACAAAGTATGAACAGCATCTTTCCAAGCCATTTTCCTTTCTGCTTTAGCACTGGTCTCTGGGGTAGCTGCCCCCAGAGCTGCAGGCAGCAGCAGGATTGCCTTTTCCCAGCTGCCAGCCCCGTTTGACCCCAGGGTGTGCTTTGCCCTCCTGGCTGCCAGGACCCACTGCTGACTCCTGGGGGATCTGCTGCCCCCAGACCCCTTTTCCTGGCAGCTTTTGGGTGTCCAGGCTCTGTGAAAGCACGTGGGGAATGTCTGAGTGCTCTGCGGGGAGCTGTCTCTCACCCAGGCTGTCAGGGGAGCTGGGTTTGCCTGTGCACTGTTCCCTGCCCTTGGGTGAGGATGGTGCCCATGCTGTCACCATCAATAGCTGTGAGGGGGTGCACACAACCTTTTCATCAGCCAGCTTGACCACAGGCAGATGCTCCTTCAATGCAGACCTTGGTGACCTCAGCAGGTCTCTGTCGTTTTGAATTCTGTTCACAGTGCTTGTTTTGGTCTGTTTTAAGGTCCTCTGCACCAAAATAATAGTAGGATCAAATATTCAGCAGCTGCAGTGTACTTGTTTTATCCAGAGAGATGAGAAATGCACAGAGAGCTGTGCAAAGTGTGCATGGAATCTAATAGAAGTAATTATCAAGAGATTCTTGGTCCAAAGCCACCATAATTATTATTTTACTTCTCACTATCAGGAGTTAAGCTGTGTATATTGTGCTGAGCTGGTGGATTTTTCTTTGTTTTTGAAAAAGGAGCTTAATAACAAGAGGAGTTAGTTCTTAATGTTGTCATCACCTACTTTGCCAAATCCTCTGACTTTGTTACATGCATATCAGCCATTGGAAAAAAAAATTAAAAAATGGAGTTATGCCAGGGCCAGTTGTAGTCTGGTCAGGATCTATCTGTGGCAAAATACAACTAAAATATTTGATTCAATAAGGAATTCTTTATGTAGCTGGTCACTTCTGTTGTTGCTGTCCTCTTGGAAAGAGTTTCTGTTCTGAAATGAGGATTTCCATGTAGGGCTGCAGCAAGGTTTTCCTGTTCAGGATAATGATACGACAAACCACTGGTGGAATGACGCCGTTGGGTTTTTTAATGCAAATTTGCTGGTGTGATCTCTGTGAGAAGATCAAAACTAATCATGCTGTGTTTGATAAGCTGCAAATGTAGTGAACAGTCAAAACTGTATGTTTTCTTACTTCAAAAAAACCCGTTGCTATTATAAATATAATTGACTGTGTTTTGAAACTCCAGATCTCTAAGATCAAGTCTTCAGGATAACACAGAGGTTTTGCTCAATTTTGTCACCTGACAGAGACAAGAGACCTTTCTGTTGATGTATCAGTTTGTGTGTGCAGGACAAAATGAATATCCACAATTAGGCCTACTGTACATAGGGTTTTCAATGTATTTTTTAATACATACATCTTGCTGGAATTGAAGCCTCTGGGATGTTTGCCCAAGCCACCTGGAAATCCTTGGTATATCCACTGAAACGTGCAGATGACCTACTCCTGTACACTAAAATCATCCTGTTTTGATGTAGTAGATTTCCTGTCCTGGTGGGTAGCCTGTATAACACATGTACAAATTTGTCTGGTAAATTCTAGAATATCCTCTGCTCTCCACATTGGAAAGGTACTGCAGGAAGGCCAGTGGGCATCATCTCTTTTTGCTGAACTGAGAGATGACAGTTTCATTTCAAAGCTTGTTTTTCTGCCTGTTTGTAGTTAATTCTCACATTGTCTGAAACACATTAAAATCTGTTCAAACAACAGCACAGATAAAAATGCAGAAGAATGATTATAGAAACTACATATGCTACACAAATGTGTGCTATATAAATGTTATGTAAAGAAAGGTATTAAATCTTTTATTTTAAAGGAGTTCACGCAATGGTGAAATGTTTAAAGTTTCTTAAAAGTCAACCTGTAAAGTGAGGTGGTTTTTTATTCAGTAAGCCATTGTTGGGAAGCATACCCATAGATATTAATTATATAGCAGTTCTAGTAACCTTGAAAGTTCTGTGTAATGTTTTTCTTTGGGGTTTTTTTTTCTTTCTTTTTAAAAATGTTTTTGGGGGGAGCTTTTCTTTCTCCTTATGACAGAAAGATAGAGAACATGGTTATCTCAGAAAAAAAGAAATTATTAGACAAGCATGATCTGAGATGAGGGAACACCCAAGGGACAACTTCACAAGCCTTTGCTCAGTCAACCATGCAATGAAATGCAACCTTGTGGAAGTAAAGGCACCCGAGAGGCACAGGCAAGGCATGGCCCAAAGTCCACAGTCTCTAAGTCTTCTGTAGGTGCAGCTTCATGCTAAAATACTTTAAAATTACTCTACATGCAAACTGTGATTTGTTGCTGAACTTGCCAAAGCATTTGTATTCTGCTTGAAATCAAATGCATTTTTATTATAGCACACAGATGAAAGTATACACAATTAAGATTATTGAGTTTCATTGCTCTGGCAAATGAAAGTAGGGAAGGACTGGTCACTAGTCTGAGCTTGCTAGCCCTTAACACCTTACAAGGATCACTGTATATGGGAAAAAATTAAACAGTTTCTAAAAGATGATGTCCCATTTGATTTGGTATTTCCTTTATTTCTTGAAACTAATTTTAAGTAACATATAAGGAGTTGCAGACTAGATCAAGTAATAATTTTTTTAATGTATCACATAAACCCCCTCAAACTATTTTCTCATTAGAAAGCCTATTTATACTGCATCTATTTAAATAGAAGGCATTGATATCATCTACCAGGATAACGATTTGTTGAAACTTGGCTGGATTCTAGCAAGTGTATTTTTATATTCTTTGGGGAAGTGGGCAATGTGACTGTGACAGTGACTTGGAGGAGTGGTGGATCAGTGAGTGCTGGTGGGATCAGTGTGAGGCAAGTGTTTGATAGATCCTGGGGATGGAAGGGCTGTTTGCTCACCGTGTTTTCCGTGTGGGCAGTGATCCTACAGCGAGTCCCTGCTTGTGTGCCAGTGCTGTGGGACCTTTGGGGGAGCTGCAAAAGAGTGGGAAGGATTTGGCCTTACTGAAGAGGTGGGCAGTGATCCCACAGTCCAGGGCGGAACTGAGACAGTGAAAGTCCATCATCCTGCAGCCATTGGTTATGAGTGAGCAATTACAGGGGTTTCACTCTGGATGAATCCAGCAGTCAGCCTCAAATGGCAGTAAGCAGCCAGCTCCCCACTGAGACAGGCTGCAGGGAGCTCCAGAGGCTGCTCTGCACCTGGCACCCCCGTGTGCCCAGGGAACGGAGCACCTCGTGCTGCTGCCTGCTCACCTCACTGTGCACTGGGGCATTAGCCATTTTAGCCATTTCTGTGCTGACTTTATCTCTGCAGGCAGATGGTGCTTCAGCAGTGTTAGAGAATTCATTCATTAATTGGTGCTGATACTTAGTCTCCTGAAAAAACGAGCATTTAAATGTATTTTTTTTAAAAATACATGTAGGTTTTTGCTACCTGCTTGAGATGTCGTGGGCAGTTTGATGTTATTTATATTCCACTTAGGTTTGGGATTTTGGAAAGGTTTAATAATTTTTGTTGCATTTTGTAATGTCTTCTATTCCTGTATCCTGCATTGACCAGTGCACCCAAAAATTCACTGGAAATACAACTAATGCTTGGGAAGTGGATCAGAAGTAGCATTCAGTCAGGCATAGATATCCATAACTCTTTGATGGCTTTGCTCCAGAGTTCCAGCAAAAAGATCTGCTTTTGCAGCTTCCTTCACAATTACAGACTGATATACAGATGGAGCAAAATGATTTCACTGCAAAATGATTTCACTTTGTGTCGCAATGCTGTTGGTAACTATTTAAATTCCTGTGCTCTAAGCCTTTTAAAGGTTAAGAAAGATTGCACATGTACTTGTGTGGAGGAGCCCGTGTTTGCTCTGAGGATGAACTGCCAAAGGGCAGCATAGGATGCTGTAAAATTCAACCAATGAGTATAAGGATGGCTGCCTCACTCTTACAGTGGTTTGTATAGTTAGGGATATAATTTTGTTGTTCCATTGTAGTTGGAGAATATAAGGAAAGGGAACTGTTGCCTCTCGTTGAGCTGATTACATAATATAGTTCCCTAATAGCTTTCATTACACATTCTCATTTTTAACACTTGTGTAGAGAAGCAAGTAAGTAAAAGCACAAGGAAAAGTTGAGTGAAGGCCAACAGCAAAGCTGGGGTCACTTTTTAGTGAGAGATTTCCTCTAGCAATGTCTGTTGTATGTGTAATGTTTGGTTAAAGAATTATCAGCCATACCTTTTTCAAACAAACACCTTCCCCTTTGATCCATGTCATGTTGGTATGTCAGTTGAAAAGTTTCTGCAGCTTTTCTTCTTACATAATTTTTAGACAGGTACTTGCTGTCTACAAGAACTTGCTGGTGAAAACCTAATTAAAGTGTATTCTCTGTGCTGGTAATTTCAGAGCTGTCCTAGCCAATTCTGCTCTCAACAGATTTTGTATTTTCAGGCTCAAGATAGGCTGCCTAAATCTTTGGCTCGTAGATAACTGTCGTCTTAAAAATAAAACTTAAGTATTTGAAATTCATATGAAGCTAGAATAGAAGCAGCTTCTCCCCAAACTATGATTTGTACAAAACTTCATAGATAAAATTAAAGCAAATGCGTGTTTGCTCGTTTGAGCTTGCTGACATGTTTCCCACATGGTGCCTGCTGCGTGTTCAAGGGAGAACATTTTCTGTGCTCCACTGTGGCTTATCATCCTTCTATCTCATGGTACAGCAGGAATGCAGGGGCATGGGCTGGAAATGGAGGTTGAAAGGGACTTTATCTTGTATTTCTCATTTCAAGTTTTCTGTAAAAGATGGGCAACTTATTAAAATCTGTTCAGCAGCTGGTCAGTGTTGTGGTAAAGCAGAGACACAGCCCTGTGTGCCAGCTGGGTTGGTGTTTGTTTACCTGCACCCTGCTCTGCAGAAACACCTTTCACACAGGCCTGGGTGTGTGGTGGTGGTGCTGCAGCCAAATGGTAGAAAAAGTCACCTGATATACATTGTAAGTTTTATTTTTGCTAGAAATGATGGGCACATATCAATGTCCAGTGGCTCAGCGTGTGTGACAGCGTGTGTGACATTTTGGTGTGTGAGTGTACCTCAGGTCCCTGACCTACACCAAGGTCTCGTTGTTGTACAAAAGTGACTGCAATGTTGCTGCCCAGTGGCTGAAATTTGTGAATTACTGAGCATGAGTTTTGAAACTATATAGCTGTTAATATCACTCTTTTTGTTGTCAGGTTCTACTTTTGACTGTCATTTTCTGGAAATGCTGGCCACAGAGACGGCAAGTGTGTGCCTGTAAAACCACTGCCTGCCTGCTGGGTTCACTTATTTTGTGCATTGTAGGGGCTCTGCCAACATTTCCATGAACTCTTTCAGCTTCTGAGCTACATGTGCTCCCTGCAGCACCCTGCTGACTTGGCTCTTGGAATGGATTGATGTGGAAAATCAGGGGCATTGCTGTGTAGGCAGTTAAACCTAGAGGTACATTTGCAAGTGATGCTCACTATTAGCTGTCAGGTCATTGTCTGCTTTAGATGCCAGTCAGCAGGGGAATATGAACTTGCTGCTATTAAAAAATCCAGTATTGGGTGAGGAGTGGGCATGGTGCCCAGAACTCAGATGAAATTTTTGGCAGATCCTGCATGATCCTGTGACCAAGCATCATGATGACCATGGTACATCTTGAATACAAGAGTCCCTTGTGGTGGCAGTGCAGGGGTGACTGCTCTGGGAAGCTCTGTGAAGAGGGTCAGGAACTGGAAAAGGAAGGGCCCTGTTTTTTGGAGGGATCCACTGGGGGAGATGACAGAGCCAGGAGTGCTGCTGGGGTGCAGGAGCTGTGGAAGCAGCCTGGGCAGCACCAAACTCCTGTGGCTGTGCTCTCCCAGCACAATTCTTCCAAATTGTTTTATTGCAAAGGCTTCATTTTCTTTCCTGGTCCACAACCTGCTCTGGCAATGTGCACAGCTTGAATGGCCAAATACACATTATCAAGAATTTCAGACAGAAGAAAATGAGCCCTTTCTGCATTCAGTTACCATTTCTGTAATGGACTGGCAAGGTGTTGGAGCAGGGCCAGCTCCCTCTGCCAGAACAAACAACATTTCTGGGGCTGTGGAGCTACCCTGGTACTGTGTATTTAGTTAAGGGTTTAGCACTGGAAATGCATGAACAATTAAGACTTCATTTCCTAAATGGAGTGCTTTTTGTGATTACAGAAGAGAACACTGGTTGGGATTTAGTGTATTTGGGCCTGAAAAATGGTCTTACACTGTGAAACCTGCTGTTTACAGTAGAACTGACTGAAGACAAGAAAAAGCAAAGTTTTCCCCGTAATTGTAGTTTCAAGAGTGAGATTTATCTATATCAAAGGAAGCTGCCTGATTTTGTAGCAAATGTAATTCAAAACACGCTTTCAAATTATAAAGGTTATTGCCTCCGTTGTAGAGCAAGACAAAATATTGCCACAGAGATCACTTTATCGAGTTTCATTTGCATTTATATATTTTTTGTCATACACTTCACTTAGATTTTTCTATGTAGAGATTTCCTTATACCTTCTAAAGTTGATCATCATGATATCAAAAAGTCATAGTGGCAGATGAAATATAAAATGTCATGTTTTAAGACGGAATGCATTTATCACAATGAATTATTTGCTTTAATCATATCTTTATTTACTTTTGTGGAGAAACAAAAGAAAGGTGAAAATAATTCTGAATATACCAAAGGCTTTTTTAGTTTTATTTCAGCTGTTCATGTGCAAATATTTCACTGTTCTTTCTTGATTTTTATATTCCCTGTAAAGTGCTGAAGGGAATGGTGCATTAATACTGCAGGTGACATTAGCCACAGCAGTGTGAGCAGATGTGTCTCAGAAATTGTTTGGAAATCATTGTTGTCCCCTGGCTATTCCCCCTGCCCCCTCCCATGGACTATAACTCTGTTTGGAAGTGCTGCAAAGAGGAACTGAGGTGGAGGAGGTTTGGTTTCCAAGCAGTTCATTATGCAAAACCTCAAGGTCTTTATGTGGCACAGAGTGCAGCCTCAGCTCTGGAGCAGCTCTGTAGATGGCAGCATTGATAGGCCTGACTCCCCTGCATCCCGAGCAGAGCAGGCAGTGGGGAACTGCAGGCTGTTCTCTGCCTCTGTACACAAATATAGAAGTAGCTCTTGGTATTTTACTTACATAATAAATTGAGGTTGCTTCAAAGTCCAGTGACTTAGGGCTCAGTTCCAGGCTCTACGCATGTGCATAGATTTTTTTTTTTTTTTAATAATTCGCAATTTCCCTTTTAGTGGGACACTTTTTTTTTCAACCTCTGCTCATTAAGTTTTATTTGTGAGACTGGAATCAGGTGTTAACTAGATCAGTTATCAGTTCTCTTATTTGGTCAGATAATATTTTGTGGCTTAAATTCCTTGTATTTAAGCCATATTTCCTAAATGTCCTATATACTACATGAACACAGGCATCACTATTGTTCTGTGTCCTGCTGAATTACTTTATACCTGGTGTCTTCTGGCATTGGCACATCCTATTTCTTTTGGTAAGCAACAGTGAAACTCATTCTAAATGCCTGGACCTTCAAGGTGCTGTTCTCCTACGTTGATTAAGATATTTTTCCTTGCTACAGAGCAAATAAGTTTTACTAGGAAAAGAGAATTTTTACTTAGTAATGTAGAATATTAACTCAGAAGCCTCAAATGATGTACTTGAAGCCTTGCAGGAGTTTTAGTTTTCTCCTTGTTTGTCTGCCCTGAACCTTGGTTTCTGTCTGTGCTGTTCCTTCAGGAAGCAGCCACAGGACTTTGTTAAGGGCATCAGGAAGGTCAGGTTTTAAAGGAACTTACAGATTAAAATATGTTGACTGATTAAATAGATATTTACTTAAGAGGTCCCTGGCACTCTAAGTTGCCTGACATTGTGAGAAATCTTCTTCATATGAATCTTATTAACCTTTTCATTTCTGTTGAAATCCATACTCAGGGCTCTGCTTGGCTGTAGTGTCAGCAGGGCACCCAGCATTTAGTGCAGGCAGGGATGAATAGTTCACTGCAGGCTGAAGTCAGTCAATTTTCATGTCCTCTGTAAGAAACATTCTTGTATGGTAGCTTCTGTTTCTGTCCATAGGGTAGGGAACCATGGTTTGATGTTTTTGAGTCACCTGAGCACTCCTATTTTCTTAGTATTATTTCTAAATTCAGTGGGGTCATCAAAAACTGCAGCTGCTTCTGCTCTTTTGGATGTTAGTAACTCCAAAAAGCTGCACCCTTTATGTTGGAAAAAATACAAATGATGAAAAGATGGAGCTAATCTTTTTCCTAGTTTCAAGCTTTCAGTTTCACATCAGCTTCTAGTCACACAATTCTGTTTTCAAGGGAACATCTTAATTATTGTGCATTGGCAGTTATACTTGCTCTGAAGTTCCAGAGTGAGAATGCTAATGAAATAACACTTAATGGAGTTGGAGGTAGGAAAGTGCTCAGAGTTTTATGATTAAAAAATTGTCATTTGACTGTGTGTGCATTTGTAATTAGTTAGATTGTTTTCCTTGGTCACTTCTGATTTTTGCTGCATGAATTAAGATGTGTAGGTCCTGATGCCCAGCATTGTGGACAGTATGCAAATCCTAAACCATAGCTGGAAGTTAATTACTATCAGTTCTTGGAGTTAATTACTGTCAGTTCTTCAGTCTGGACTTTGTGTCAGTTTGAACATTACTGCATTTTGCTGAATACATTGCTTTTACCCTCTGGAAAACAAAGATACTTCTGACCTTGCAGGATACTGAGAATTAAATTGTGTGTATCAGTAAATTGCTTTGAAAATCTAGAGAGAAGAGTCAAGAGATTGTCAGAAAATTGAGAAGTATTAATTGTTATTGACATATAAGCTTTAATTCTTTAATCACTGGTGAATATGCTTAGAGCCTGTGGCTCCCTGAGTATGAGGTAAAAATGTTCTTGGCTTGCTGGGATATTAACATGCTGAACAGTCTGCTTATAACTCCATTTACAAGTAAGACAGCCCAGATATTTGATTCAATTAGGCACAAACTTGTTTTGATGGCTTTTCAATCAATGAGACAAAATAAAGATATGAAGGTAAAAAATCAATGGAATAGCAGCTGCTGTGTCCCAGCACCACAGAATGGACTGAGCAGCGGGGATGTACAGATTAAAAATGAAAAGCCTCTTCAGATATGTAGAAATCACTACTACAAAAGGTGTTAATGAACTTGTACTAAATAATAAAACAGGACTTAGGGTTCATCCTAGTACTGCTTTGATGCCTACATGGGCTTTCTGACAGTAATTTTGAGGAAAGATTTAACTTAGAGTGACTCTTTTTTTTGGCAAATTAGATTTAACATGATTTGGTAAGTCATAATATCTTCCAGTTCAGAGCAGATATTGGATGGATACTTCATTTGCTGTTCCATTTCTATCAACTGCAATGAAGTCATATTATAGACTCTGCTTAGTTTCTGCTGTTAGTTTCTGCATTATGCAAACTACTAAAAAGCCATATGAATTAGGGAAGAACTTTTTATGCACAGTTGAAGTGACATAAATGCACAATCTAAAAATAAATGAACTTCAGTTGCCTTATTGTCATGTTAACTTTTAATCTTTACATGCTAAAGTCTGAAATGTTTTATTAATTGTAATAGGCCCTGCTTTCTGCTGGTCTATGATGTTCATTTTCCTGGCTAAGAGAGCAAAGGTCTTTTTAGGTGATTCCATATATGCTGATGCAGAAATTCACATTCCTGGCCTTTTCCTCTAATGTTCCATTTTAGTTCAAGTAAATTTTGGAACATAAGTTGAGACCTGGATTTTTCAACCTAAAAATGAAGCAGCATCACTTGCTCTGCATCCTGGTAGACTGACCAGGTACAGAGGAGATACCCGGGCCATGTTTTCTCATCCAACTTTGTGCATTCTCCTGAAGTCTGACCTGCAAGGCCCTTTGCTAAAACTTCTGAGGTAATGGTACCTCTGGGACTATTGTTTTGCACCTTGAGTCTCCTCCTGAGAACTGCTCAGCCCAGGGGATGAGGCACTAGGAAGCACATTGAGATCTTCAGAATTTCCAAGTACAACATCCTGGTTTAATTGTCATCAACAAAGATGTTTTGTGTTTTGTCCAATGAGCTTGTGATTGCCTTTTTCTAAGACTGTTCTTATAGCATGGCTGAAGTATTTTAAGTAAGATTGTAGGCCCTCTTAAAGCAAGTGTTGCTCCTTGTACATACCTTGCATGATTTTAAGGCAAAAGAAGAACCTGCTAATATTAGCACAGCTAATTACTTTAATCAATTAGCATGGGATTTCCTAAAATAGCAAATTACAGGAATGTGATTATTACTACTTTCTTTAGGCACTGACAGCTTTCTGCCATTGTTTCCTCAGTGCTGGGTTAGTGTTTTGCATAAAAATGAAGAGCTGCTCACTGTGGTGATGCCTGTGCTCTGTGGTGTAGGGAAGGTGCAGAGGCTGTGGGTCACCCGTGTTCCATGGGGCAGCCTGGCTGCCACAGTTTGTCTCTCTTAACATGGACTTTTATTTTTTTTTTTCATATTTCCTTTCTAATCTTTCTATTCTGACCACATTTTGCATCAAGCTTTTACTTGAAATATTTTACCATCCCAGTGGTTCAGTGAACTGCAGTGGGCACCAAGTCCAGGAGGCATTACCCTGAGTGACAGACCATTAGAATTTGCATCTAGATTTTTACCTCAATGCTCAGTCTTTTGAGTAACTACTAGATCTTGAAATATGGTTTAAAATAGCTATCAAATGAGGAACAAGACAGTAAATGTAGATATTTAAAGCTCCTTTGACATGGAGAAGAAAGGAAATTGGGGCTCTTCGAAGGCGTGTCACTCAGTGGGACACATTTTCCTTGGCTGAGTGTGACACAGAAGGGCTGCTGAAGCCCCAGTGGCAGACTGGGATGTGAACACCATGAGAGGAGAAAAGGCTTTGTCCATCTGTTTCTTGCTGTCTCTGAAAAAATTTTGGAAAATTATGGATTTTTACACTTGATAGGGAAATTGGTATGAGAGAAGCTAAATTTTCATCTGCGGTGGTATCACTCTCTGCCACAGCACAAAGGAGGATTTTTATCACAGAAGGAACTAGACATGGCCATTTCTCAGACTACACAGCTTCCCTTAATATAAAATGATGCATGAAAATGTTATATCCTGATAATAGACTCTACTTCAGTGTGAAATGTGTCATTGGAGCTCATTTTTATAGTGTTGCACTATTTTTTTGCAAGAAATCCTTTTGTAAAATAGCTCAGACTTCCATTAGTGCTTCTGAACCTTCTCTTCTGGAACAATTTTTGTCACGCATTAGGCATGACTTTTGTGGGATGACAGAGGTGAGATGTGGGATACCTTCACTTTTAAGAACATGCCATAACACACTGACTTGACTTTAGATGGTGGATTGGATTTAACCTGTTTTATATCCTGAGCACTACTTACTGACATCTGTGGGGAAAAACCCCTGAAATAAGCACATTTTCGTCTGAACAGCTTATTTAGGAGGGCAGGTGTAGGAACAGGCAATACCCCAGCTGGGGGATAATGTGCATTGACTCCAATGATTTCAAAAAGCTGAACAATGGCTTTATTAAGCTATACTATATTACACTAACACTATACTAAATTACATACTAAAGAGATACTAAAGAATACTAAAGCAAGCCCATGGCTGTCTCCAGGCAGTCACAACACAGGTGGATCCAACTGGTCAAGGAATCCAAACAACCTTCACCTGTGTCCAGTTAACAAATCACTTTGGGTAAACAATCTCCATAACACATTCCACATGTGCCAAACAACAGGAGCAGTGAATAGAGATGAGAGGTGTTTTCTTTTCCTCTCTGAGGTTCTCACTGCCTTCCCCAAGAAAAATCCTTGGGAAAATGGTGCCTGCTGCTCTCTGTGAAGAGAGCTGTGGCCACAGGCAGGTGTTGCCATGCTTCTTCCAAAGCACAGTAAGTTGAAGGATTTTATATGGGTGTTTCAGTCTTTCATGTGTCCTTTACAACAAATTCTCTAAAATTTACATCTCGTAAGGAAGGGATAGTTTAAGTGATTTAATACATTGATCATGGTGAATAGTTTTAGTTGGTTGTTTTTCTGTGTAGCTGGACAGCAGTAATGCTCCTTATGGGCAGTCACAGAGGATGCTGAAGTTCATTTGGTTTAAACAGTCTCATTTTATTTCTCTTGCTTTGGCTGCATGCTTGATAGCCATGCTCAACATGAAGACTCTTTATTAGTTTGTCAGATTGGTGAAGTTCTCATTACTCATAGCAGTGCAAAGAAGTAGGTCAGGCTTTGCATGACCTGACAAATGTTTTAGTTATATCTTTATTAAAAGAGTTAAACTTCTGGTGGGTATAACCCAGTAGGAAATGGGCAGTTGAGTTGATATTTGTCTTAGCTTGCAGATTGCATGGAGTAACTTGGAAAGAACAGAGGACCTTTGAGGATTGCAGGAGCTGAGGTTTTGATCTCATTCTTGTTCTGGCCCCTCCCAGCACCACAGAGGTGATTTAGCCAGCCTGTGTAGTTTGGTGTGCTTGCAGAAGCACGTTTGAACACACCAGTGGGAAGGGAATTGTGGCACAGTGGCTGGGTTGTGTTGTGCTGGTGACTGCAGACCACTCTCCAGTGAACAATTGCTCTACAGGGCAGGAGAATGAAACACTTCTTGGTGTCACTATTCGCCTTTCACATCAGTGAGTCCTGAAAAGACTCCTACTACAGAGCTGACACTGCTGAATCGCTTCCAATTAGAGCTGATATGATGTTAATTAGCCTGATGCTGCTTGGTAAGCGCTTTAGCACTTTTGTCTCACCTATAATATGTGCTAAGGGAATTGTGGTTTTCCTTTGAGCGAGCCAGTGAATTTCTGGAAGCAGGAGACTGCCTTGAGGATCTTAGTGTGTTTATGTGAGGACAGATTTAAGAAAGGCAAGATTTCTCCTCCTTGGGAATTTTGCTTGTGAAGCCCTGTTATCCATAGCAAAATGATCCTTTGTTTATAATCTGAGGGGAAATTCTCAGTGAAATTGTTCACAAAACACTAATGTATTTACCTATGTGTTTAATCAAGAAAAAAATGAATGTGGAACTCTGTGTGCAAAGCAGCTGAATTAATGATGTTTTCATTCCACATTTCCTGTGCTTTTAGCTATGAGTTCAATACAGCTTTAATTGCTATGTGTGTTTTGCATATATTCCTCCTTACAGAGATGGTGGTTATCTTGGAGCTGATGATGTTGTTACCTACTGAAGAAATGTCAAGTGCTTGAATATTAAACCTTTATATAGAGTAGGGTTTTAATGCAAATAAACTACCAAACACTATTGGGTGTTCTTGTTCAACTTGGTAGTTGAACAAGAACACTTGATGGGTGTTCTGTCAATTTTAAAGTGCTATTGTGTGGCCTAAACAAAATCATAAGATTACTCCAGAGTGCCTCTGCTCATTCACATGTGATCACCTAGAATGAAGCTGGAAAATGATCTCATACCATGTGAGCCTGCTGTCTGAATCTGAGCTGATACATTGGCACACGTTGCTTCAGTGAAAAACTTGAATTCCAGTTGTGTCTATTAAAAATGAAAGTTCCCTTATCCTCATTTATAATTTAACAAATATATATTTTTATGTTCTCTTTATGTAGTGGCCAACAGCTATTCCCTATCTTTAGTATGCAAGATGTGTTTTTTATGCTTTTATGCAGGTACTATTAACAAGGCATCTTCAGTAGTTCCCATTTGATTACTCTGTTCTAGGGAAGTGCTTGGCAGTGCTGTGTGCTCACCTTTCTGAAATGGTGCTGGGGTTTTCTTGGAAGTTCAGATAGACTTGCACATAGAGCAGAAACCTTGTGTGACGGGTCAGCTCTGGAATGACACTTTTGTTTGTATTTTAGAAAGCTGTCATGTCAGAGGAAATGTGGTTTAAATATTGGAAAACTTTTCTGGTCATCAGCCAAATCAGTACTATTGTATTTTTAATAGATGGATAAATGAAATCAAGAAGTCCTAGCTGATTTGTTAATTCATTTCAGTTTGTATATTTGCATGTAATTTGAAAAATTTTGGTTAGGTGTTAATGGAAATGCCTCAGAGGTGTAAGTAGCCTCCTCAGCTGAGTACAGAGAACAACAAATGTGGTGGTTTCTATTTAATTAGCCTTAAAAATGTCTGTCCCTCGAGTGAGCTGTGCAAGAACCAAGAAAAATATATACTTGATAAATTAATAGACCCCATGAATTTTGGATGAAAGGCATTGATCCTGAGGTGCCTTTTTTCTTAAAAAGCTTTATTAAGTGCTCGGGAATGGTTTGTTAGCACTGACAAAGTAATTTGGTCTGTCTATGCTCAATAGATATTTTTGTTTGTCTTGGCATGTCTTTTAGTTTAGGCCTGTCACAGAATTGCCTGGTGAAAATGGAGCTGACATTTTATGTGACCATACTGATAACAGTGACTACAATAAAACAATTATTTTGGCATTTCCTACCTTCAATATAGAAATGTTACTAATAAAAAAACCCACTGTAAAGTCTTACAGAAACTCTTCAAGTTGAAGAGTATAGTTTACAATCATTGATGCTGATAATTAAATTTTTTGAATTGCAGGAATCCCAGAAAAAAAGCAGTTGTAAGAAGTGTCTGATGTGGTGACACTGTTCATTTGAACTCTTTCCCCCTGCTTCTGACAATGTCCAAATAGGATTTTGTTTTGTAAGAGCTAAATTTTATAAAATTTCATGGTCTCCTTGGTTTTGAGGAAATGGAACACTCCAGGTGATGAAGGCACAGTCAAAACCTGTCCCTGAGCTCCAGCCTGGGTACTGCTGGCCTGGAGCTGCTGGTTGGTGTGGTACTGGGAACTGGTGCATTTCTAGGTGGAGGCCTCATCAGAAAAGCAGTCTAAAGGCCATTACTCTTGAATATTTGGGAGTCTGCAGATAAAATACTCTAAAATGTAGAGGCTGGTGACAGCTGTGTGTGCTGTGTGCCTGTGCTGAGGATGGGCTCTCAGCCTGGGAGCTCTGATAAAGGGGCAGCCTGTGCTCCAGGGAGTGCTGACTTCTCCAGGCAGCTCTGGTGGTGCTGGCTGCTGTAAAGAGCTGTCCAGCCTGGTGCACAGAAGGGTGAGAAAATGTGGATCCTCAGGGAACTACCCTTGTCAAGTGGTCTTTGTTGGCTGGACAATCATCTAACCGGCATGGCAGGTTTTGGTAACAGAGCAGAAAGTGTAATTTGTATAATATCAAGTCACATCAGACTCTCCTTGTCAGACAAAGCTGGCAAAGGCTCCAGCATGACAGGTGTTGCAGAGATTTTATCAGGTTCCCAGTATTAAGTTGGCATTTGCTGGTAGGGAGAGACAAGCAATAAATAAAGACAGTGAATGCCCAGAGATATTCCTATCAAATACAAATGAAGTGAGCAGTATTTGCTAACTGGGGATAGAGTGGCAAAGGAGGGAATGTGTTTTAATGTCTCCTTTTCACTCAGGCAAGGCTCTGCATGTTTCCTGCTGTTGAGTGTCAAACTCTCTGGAGAGCAGCAGCTGGTGGCTCCTGTCTGGACCTGGCTCAGGGAAACTGGGAAAGGCTCAGCTCCCCTTGGCTGCAGTCATGGGGACAGGCAAGGCTGAGAGTGGCACAGAGAGGGAAATGGGGCTGGAACATAAAAGGCTCCTTCTGCTAATTTGCATAGCAAATATTGTCTGGTTTTCATCTGTCTTCAGCCACAGTGTGTGTCTCTTCACTACATTGGGGAATTTTTGTGGGAACTTGTTAATGGTATACAAGTTGGGTGAAAGGCGTGGGGTTTTTTGTTTGTTTTTGTGTTTGTTTTGTTTTTTCCCATTTAATGCTTGAGTGAGTTTGGATGTAATTACTTTTCAGTCCCATTATTCTTCCTTTGTGTATTAAGGAGTTTCAAAGTCAGTGTCTGATTGTTGTATACTGGAGGTTTGCCAAAACAGATGCATTTCAGTGTCTCCAAGACTTTTTAATTACAGTAAGACATTCAGATACCTTTTATTATAGCATGTAGCCAAGAGTTTTTTTTTTTTTTTTGTGCATTAATTCTTATCTTTCTGGAGACAATTAAATGTGTAATTAGCTGAACTTGACTTACAGGCTCTGTACAGGAACTGTGCACCAAAAGGACTCATTAGGATTACAGTGTTTGGTCCATTTTCAATATTAGGGGGAAAAAGTAATGTTTTTTCTTTGGGGAACTGTGAATGGCAGTAGTTGGAGGTGGATAAAACCCAAACACCTTTTCCTTTCCCTCCTTAATAAGGTCTTCCATGAAGGGACTCTGTATTTATTCCTCTTGCTTCTGTAGCTGATTTTGATTTACTCTTACAGTTGCTGTGGTAATTGCAGTTAGGAAGGTACAGATTATTTTAGGTCTTCTATCATTAGGAATCAAACACATGGTTTTCAAGAGATGTTTTTTCTCTTAATGGCTTGATGTTATTTAAATCTATTTTTGCATAAAATAGATAAGAAGTTAAACCCTGAAGTTTTCATAAAGCTGCAGTCAGTCAACACAGTGAGGAAATTATCAACAGAGAATAAAGTGTGTTTTATGTAAATAATGCATTTTATGCTTGAGGGTGCAGAATAATTAAATAAGAGCATAAAGTTTGATAGCTGGAAAAATGCTTTCACTGTCTGAATCTATCAAAGGTCCAATTATATTTAACTAGCACCTGAAGCAGGGCAGGGCAAGCTTCCTGACAGTCCAAAAATCCTGTGCCATATTCCCATGAATACAGGAATATTTTAAAGTAGTGAAATAGTTTATGTAGGAGGTAGAACTCTAGTCATGAGGATTTTGTTAGTGTATATAAATCACATCTGCAAGTGAAATTCCTTCTTAGTTTTTCTTATGACCAGTGCATGTATTGGCTGCAGTCAGTTGCTTATGGATGAAGGAGATCACATGGTGGAATTGGTTCCAAGAGCCCCACCTCCGCTTCATGTCTGCTTTTGGGCATTTAAACATTCAAAAAAATGGCAATAAAAGTACAACACTGTAAATTTTGGGTTGAAAAACAAGCACTTGATATTAAACCTTCTGCTTGAGCTGATGGCTGTGTAGATATTTTCTTTCATTTTGCACCTCATTGTAGGCAGGCTGGGGAAGTGGGTGTGTTTCTTTGTTCTCCTCCAGAATGTCTTTTCTCTCTTCTACTCAGCAGTCTGTATCAGTAATAAGCAGATTTAAACCATATCTGATCAACAGTCTATTTACCATTATATGTAAATATTTTTGAGGGGCTGGACTAAGTCAGCCATGTGTTTTGATGCTGGAAAAATCCACAACTTTTGCTTCGTCTTGCCTGTAAGGTGTTGGGAATTTTTCAAATTACTTCCTCTTGGGTTTATTTGTATGTTGTTTTATAGAGAGGCTATGGCTTGGTGGTGAGTTGTTTTTGATAGCAATACAACATGAAGCTTGCCTGTTTCCTCACCTTCCCCCAGCCATCTGTTGTGCCAGCACGTTTGTACGGCGCTGCCGTGAACCAGAGCAAGGAGCTGCTCTGGCTTCCAGTCAGCATTGCCAAGTCTATATGATATATGGCCTCTTTCCAAAATGTGAATGAATTTCAGAAGACCAACAACTGTGAGAAAATGTGCCCATGTAGGTATTTCCTGTGCAGGATGTGAACTTGTTTCATGATCAGACTGAAAGCAGAGGATCTTCCCTTCCAGAGCTTTTCCAATCTCTGCCTTCACATGCCTGGGAGATGTGGTGAGTGTTGGATGAGGATACAACTGCCAAGGAATCCATTCACTTTACAAGAGGAGTCTAGGTGGTTTTGGAATGAAAACAGTAAAGATAATCCACCCCATAATTTTGAGAAAATGTCTTGAAGAATGTTGTACTCAAAAAAGTAAATGCTTTTAAAATGCTGCAATGCCAAAACCCACTGATGTCACAGGGTACTGCCAGTTCCAAAACTGTTTGTGCAGAAAATAGTTTAATTTTAGATCTTTGAGTGTGTTGGTGGATTTTGATCCTCCCCTCAGTTCCTCAATCCATCCAATTTTCACAGCTAAGATATTACAGAACCAATAAACTATTTCTGGTTTGAACCCCTTTGTATATGGAGTATGGCAAAGGCATTTTTTCTGGTTGTTTTTGTTTTGCTTGTTTTTTAATATATAACTATTATTGGAATTGATCATAGACACAGTATAATACTCTTAAGAATGCAGTTCTTAATTTATCAGAATATGCTGGAGGCATTCCCTCAGTTCCTCATCTATTTGATTAAGTTTTCACTCATTTTCTAGTGTGAATATTTTCTTTGTAAGAAACAGATTAAAGTCCTTAGGTGTCCTCCCACACACCTAAAGCTGTGTTTGGCAGACTGAAAACACTTTGACAGCTGGCTTTTTGGGTCAATTAAAAATAATGCTACATTACTAATGAAAAAATTCTCTTTACCAAGCCTAGTAAGATCCAGCAATCCTGAGGGAGCTGATGTTTGGTTGCTGTGTTCAGTTTTTCATAGTAGGTTGATAGATGCCATCACCAATCAAATTTACTGTGCATTTGATCCAGTCCACGTTTTATTAATTTTAAAAAAACCTACTTTCCTAACCCTCTTTTTCTACCACTGACTCTCCTCAACATGGTTAAGGTTTTGCTCACTTGTAGCTCCTTACCAGAGACAGTCCTGTAGTCCAAAACCACCTGCTTAGACTTAAAATTATCCAGGCAGTGCTTGTTTCTGGTGCCCACAACTGCTCTGCTCCTCTCTGGAAAGAGTAAAAGCAGCAGTTGGAGACTTCTGTTTCCAAGCACGGATTTTAGGTTGACATCAGTCCAAGGAACAGCCTCTGGCCACCCTTTTGGCTGCCCAGTTCACTGGACTGAGTGGTTTAATCTTCGGAGCTGGATGGGGTGAGGCTGAGTTTAAGGACGTGTCACTGAAACATTGTTCACTCATGTACAGCTCATGTGGGTAAAATCCTCTCGGAGAGGATCTCAAACGTGTTGGATTTTTTCCTGCTTTGATTCTGTGTTTCTCTGCCTCTGTGTATGAGTATGTTAAGAAAAGCAATTCTTTTTGGGCATGATTTTTTGATATTGATACAACATATGCAACAGTTAAGGATTATCTTTGCAAATCCAAGACAGGAATTTTGATACATTTTACGTTCTCAACTAAGGTGTCTGGTTTGGCATTTTTTCTGTCTTAGGACACCTATCTCAGGTGCAGTTGTATTTTTCCTTCCAGTGATTTTTAGATGGCTGTTAAGCCATTTATATAATCTGTTAATAAGTAGGGTACTGTGGGCTCAATATCACCCAATGATTAGGAAGCATTTATGCATTTCATTGCTTTCCTGGGGAAAGCAGTCACTTTTATTATAATTGTTAGAGAGTTCTTAAGTAATTCTCCTGAGCATGCCTCAAAACTAATTGAGACCAAGGTTGGAAGAGTGAAGAGCTTTGGAAGCTGTGGAGGCACATAGCTGTAAAAACTGCATGAAGAAATCCAGCATTTTTCAGCCAAAAAAGATAGCTTTAGGCTATAGGGACTTAGCCTATTTGGGGCTTCCTTGTGTGCTGGCACTGCAGATGGCTGCTGTGTCACTGGGAGCTGAGCACTGGGCAGCCTTGTGAGACACCTCAGTGACAGGAAGTTTTTGCAGAGACCTTGCACCCAGCTATCTTTTTAATCGAAATTCCCATGTGCTGAAAAGGTTTCCACAAATCCAAGATGACAAACCAGCCCAATGACTAGGAGTTAGGGATGATGCACCACTTCTTGTTGATATATGCTCTCTTTCTAAAAATAATTAGAAATGCTGAAGTGACAGAACAACTGCTTGGGATGTGTTTCTGAAGTTCATCATGAACTGATTTTTCTTGTGCCATCCTCTGAACATGTCTGTCAGCACAACTGAGCCTTCTTCCATGATGTAAATGTAAAACTGCTGCAGGTGTCAGAATAGGATTGTAATATTTGGAAGCAGAGTGCTGTGATGGCTCAAGACATTTGGGTATAAGCATCAAAATTTAACACAGTGTTGTTAGTCACAAAGGGTTCCTTAGTCATTGGACACAGTCTGTGAATATGTAGATTGAACAATCAAAGTAAAACTCAGATTCCCTATGGCCTCTGGATGTCTGGTGTCTGATCATCTGCTCCAGGCAGTGCTGACTCTGGGGACTGGGTGCTTTGCAGCCTTACATGCCTTTAGTGTTTTACCAAATTTTCTTCTATTTTCTCCATCTAGATAGTTACCAAGGCTGTACTTCCCTGTAAATGTGTGTCCCTGCAGTCTATTCATAGCTCTGACTGCAGTGATCTCAGTGTTGAGACATTTTTCCTTTTTGCATGAACCAGAACAAGGCTAAATTTTTCACAGAAGGTTTGGGATAATAAGCAGGATAAACACCTCTGCTCTAAGCATCCAACTGTTGGAAAGACAGATATTGAGCAGATTGATTTTGTGAAACTTGTAATGTCAAGTATTTATTCCACTGCAAGATGGTCTATTTAAGTTTATAATCATAATTGCTCTATGCGCAGTTTATTTCACTGAAGATAATTGAATTTAATATCTTGAAATATATATGAATAGAGGTGAATTTAATAGCTTGTGCAGTCAGCAAACATTTATACCCTGCATGACAGTAAATCAGATGCATCACACTGTTTCCTTCTTTCCTGGCAAGCTAGGAAGAAACAGCTCAAGAAGTGTTGGCAGCTAGCACAGCCTTTTAGGCCTAGGTAGCTGGGAATAGTCTGCCTGGTTTCTTCAGTTCTTGCCAGGGAAAAGGATGAAGATTTGGAGCTGTATCTGATCTGTGCTGATTTCAATTCTCTGGTTTCTGCTGAGGGAGCAGAATCCCCTCGCTGTTGTCCATGCTGCAGCCTGGGAGCAGCTCTGGCCTTGGGGACCTGGAAATCCAAGACTTCAACATTGGGTTCTCCTCTAAGTATCAAATATTGACCTCCTGGAGTGCCTGCTTGTGAAAATACCAATTATCTGTATTAACAAAGCTATATAGCCTCAGAGCCTGTTGAATTTCTGCTGTAACAGAAGCAGAGATGAGGTGACTGAAGTTTGTTCAGGTAATTTCTGCCATGCAGCTGCTGGGATGGGTGTGGAGGTGTGCTTTGCATACAGAACTGCATTTAGTCACAGCAAATGCTTAAAGTAAGTTTGAAAACTTAATGTTTCTGGTGTCTCTTCTCTTTCTTCCTTTTTTTTTTTAAACTCTTCTACTCCCCCACAAACTCCTGTGCTTTTTGTATATGTTAGTGATTATTTTTCTATAGAATTTATGGTAATCTTTTGAAGGTTGCTTGGCAACTACTAATTCTCATTTAGGAGGCACTTGCATACAACAATCTTGGGCTTTAAAGTGTTCATAACAATCTTAGAAGAGAGTTGTGTCCAGAAAGAATCCTGCCTTTCATACCAGGAGGCTTCTGTTCTAGTTAGAAATTCATATTAGCACAAGATAGTTCTTGCAAAGACAAGGATGCATTTTCAGTGTTCAAAATGATTACAATTGAATCAAAGTAGTCAGTGAGCACAATACAGGGAGTACTGCATTTCTGCCCTCTCACTCTTCAGCCCTGTGGCACAAGGAAAGGATTGGGATTTGCCCATACAGCCACAGCTCCAGCTTTTGTTCACTCAAAGCTTTGTGACTGCTGGGAAGAGACTGTGCCCTGCCTCTGGCTCAATTCCAGCCTTCTGCTGAACCATTTCTCCCAGTGAATGGCTCTTGTGCTGTGTTCCCATAAGAGCAAGAAATGCTATTTCCTGCTTGTTTTAATAGTGAATGATTTAATATGAATTCTGTCTTGACATCAAAAGAGCATAATTTCAGTTTCCTTGGTGGAGGTGGGAGGTGCTGGTATCTCAGTGGTCTGTCCTTATTTGTGTCCCCCTGTCCCTGCAATTGGTGTGACTTTCACCCAGGGTGGCAGTGGTGAACTGGGAAGTTCCCCTCTGTGGTGACACCTGACCAACACAGCAGTGCTGTTTGCCCTCTCTGTACACTGATTAATGGTGTCACCCCATGGTTTCTGTAATTCTCAGTTTGTTCTTCCATAACTTGCAACTGACTGTCATATTTCAAACTGGTGTGAAAGCTCTTTGGGGCAGTGTGAAAACACCTACAATTAATTAATCAAGCATCCAGTGTGTGCTCAGTGGGTAAATGACAGCATGTGGCTTTGCTTGGCACTCCCAGGCTTGTCACGGTCTGTGAAGCTGCACTCAGCAGAGGGTGAATAAGGGGGGGATTTCCAAAACAATCTACAGATCTGGATTTGCTTATAGCCACCCCTCTTCTGAAGTTTCTAAGAACATCAGGGCTCTGCAGTTGTCATTTGGCAGCTTTCAGAAGGGGTGTCTCCCCTCAAAAGCAGCCTGCTGTGGGACTCTCCTGTGATCTGTGGCTTTTGTACCCTTGATCCCCTGGCTGCTGCAGTGTAATCCACAGGCTGCACCAGCTCTGCCAGCTCCTGGTTTTGTTGGCTCTGCTGGAAGTGCACACGTAGCTGATGCTGGATAACTGTGATAGTTCTCTCAGAGCAATACCAACAGCTATTAAACACAGAGCCCTGCATGGAAATATGGGATGTGTTAGGAATATACCAATGCCTGGATCCCAAAGGAATTGGGGCTCTGATAACACTTTTATCTTGACTGGACTGGGCACCTACCTGGACATCTTCAAGAATGTGAGCCTTCAGCCCATAGGACATTTTAGTCCTGCAGTGCATGTGGCCTTGGGAACATTATTCAGCTTTCAGATTTTTTCTCCTGTAGAATGAATTAAACCAAATAATGTTTTATTCTTGTAAGAGACTTTTTTTTCCCTGAAGGAGAAGGAATTTAAAGCCTTTAGCAATGCTAAGCATTAGAAGAGTTAGAAGTATCAAAGGAGATAGATAAGGATAGATGGTTTCTTTGACAGTTTTGTCTCCCTACTGTGCCAAGTGACAGCCAACATCTTATTTTAGAGGAAAGCTTTCCATGCTGAAAATGGTGGCACAGACATTCTTTCCTTTGGCCTCATTCAAATGCAGCTGATCCTGGTGATGCTTCACGCTGATGGCAATTTAAAGTATTGTGCATCCTAAGATAAATTTCATTCATAACCAAGTGGGCCCAATGGGAAAGGTTAGATTCACTTTTAGAAGAGCACAGCATAAAGAACTCTTAATGAAATTAATTTTCAGGTCTCATCTGGCTGTGTATCTGGAAAAACTGCTAAATTCAGCATTTAGTCATGAGAGAGAAAATTATTCTAATTTTATTTATTGATTGAAGCAATGCTAGGTTAAACTAATACCACATTAATTCTGCACTGTTTGCATTAATGTAGTATTTTGTAAAAGCATAAATAAATCTGTAGGTGTTTGCTGAAAATTGGAGAGATCAATTTTTAGACTATTTTACAGACTTTGCCAGATTAATTAGTGCGGTCATAAAAAATGTTTGCAGAGGCATTTCATTAGGACTATCAATGAAGGGTCTAAAGCTATAAAAGGACACTTCCTACATCAAGTGTCATTAGGTATTTTTCACAAAGAATGCAGTGAGTGCAAAGAAGGATTCTGCATGTAGATACAGAATCTATGAGGAGGCAGTTTTTACTGGTGGACAATTAGAAAACTCCATGGTTGAATACCCTGAGACCCTAAGAGAGAAATTGAGGATTTTATGAAACAGTTTTTCCACATATCAAAAGCTCTCCAACCTTGCTAACTCCTATTTACATCCTGTAAAACTGAAAGTCGGGTTCTTCGGTCTGTGATTTAGATCTGCCAATAATTAATCTGATTAATTATTTTATAATTAAAAATAATAAACAATGCTGTTGATGAACAAAACAGAAGACTGGGGTATAGTTGTCAGAATTGTCGCTGGAGTTTCGCTGAGGCTGCTGCTGCCCGGAGCCCTGTGGTGAGGAGCAGGAAGGGGCTGGGCCTGCGGTCAGTCCGTCAGTCCTGCTGCGGTCAGTCCGTCAGTCCCGCTGTGGTCAGTCCGTCAGTCCCGCTGCGGTCAGTCCGTCAGTCCCGCTGTGGTCAGTCCGTCAGTCCCGCTGTGGTCAGTCCGTCAGTCCTGCTGTGGTCAGTCTGTCAGTCCTGCTGTGGTCAGTCCGTCAGTCCTGTTGCGGTCAGTCTGTCACTCCTGCTGTGGTCAGTCCCGCCGCGGTCAGTCCGTCAGTCCCGCCGCCATCAGTCCCGCCGCGGTCAGTCCGTCAGTCCCGCCGCGGTCAGTCCGTCAGTCCTGCTGTGGTCAGTCTGTCAGTCCTGCTGTGGTCAGTCCGTCAGTCCTGTTGCGGTCAGTCTGTCACTCCTGCTGTGGTCAGTCCCGCCGCGGTCAGTCCGTCAGTCCCGCCGCCGTCAGTCCCGCCGCGGTCAGTCCGTCAGTCCCGCCGCGGTCAGTCCGTCAGTCCCGCCGCGGTCAGTCCGTCAGTCCTGCTGTGGTCAGTCCCGCCGCGGTCAGTCTGTCGGTCCTGCCGCGGTCAGTCCGTCAGTCTTGCTGCGGTCAGTCCTGCCGCGGTCAGTCTGTCAGTCCCTCCGCGGTCAGTCCGTCAGTCCTGCTGCGCTCTGGGCTCCCCCTGGTACCTGCTCTGCAGTCCAGGCATTGCTTTGTGCAGCTTGGCCATGTGCATTCTGAAATGCAGAAATGCATTCTGAATTTATACAGCTGCTTAGTGAGCAGTGCTAGGAGTGATACAGGACTTGCTCAGCTTTAATTGTGAACCTGTTTTGTCTTTTCCTTGATCCTTTAGACAGCCTGGCACATCCAGACAGGCTGGTGCAATAAATTCTGAGAGGAGAGAGTCCTCCATGGATGTGAGACAAGCTGTGCATCTCTGCCTGAGCCACTCTGTAATCACTGCCATCTAATCAGTGCTGCTCTTCTAATCTAAAAATGAATGTTTCCTGTTTGCTAAAAATTTAGCAATTCCAGTCAGGCATTTTATCTTAACCTACAAGGAACAGATAACAGCATGTGGCAGTTCTTGGTCAAGCAAAAGCAATCACAAAATTTGATTGTGGGGTTAGGGGTCTCATTTGAGCTGTTCCTCAGCTAAACCACCTCCTATGCAATGAGCTTCCCCCAAAAACTCAAATGGCTTTAAACTCTATTCTAATGAGTAGAGGCTTTAAAAAATGTGTTAAGCAGCAAAAATTGGAAACATTTCAAGGAGAGGACAGGAAAGGTTTATATGGTAATTTTCCAGGAATCACTTTCCTAAGATGTGATTACTCTGTTTGCTTTGCTTTCTTTCAACAGGATAATTACAGACAGACGTGTTGGGATAAACTCCTCTATGTTTAGGAATCACTGAAACACTGTAATGCTATGATTATGGAAAGTCTGTAAATTAGCTATGAGCACTACAGAAATAATCAGTGTGGCTCAGCACACATGGGGTTCAACACCCACAAACAGGCTTTTCTTGCTGAAAATGACATTTTTGTTTGTCTCAAATGCACGGTGGGTCACTTGGGAGCTATGTCTTTCTTCCACTTCTAATTAAAACAACTCATTTGAAACAGGAGGAATTTAATTTTCTCTTAATTATTTCTAAAAAGCCCAAAAGTGATTTCTGTCACAATCTTTTAATGACAGAAGAAAATGCCTTCCACAAAACATCAGGCTCTTCATCCAGGAAAGCATTATGCCAGCAGATTTTTTAAAGGAGTCTTTCACAGATCTGGAAATTAGGGATTCACCTTTTTTAAAATGAAAAGAAAGAGATTTGCACCCTTTTTGCTCCAAGGAATATATACTTGCTTTCTTTTAGCAAAAATGAATGTTCTCTATTCCTGGGTATCAAACAACTGAGCACACAGGTACTGCAAGGCTTTAAATATAAATTTGGAATGTCAGAATTTTCTAATCTGAGATTTGTCTTGTATGGAAAAGAGAGCATACCAGATCTGCATAGATGAAGAGAAAGTGTTTAGTTTTGTGGGTTTTGGCTTTTTGTTTGGTAAAAAACTGAAAAAAAAAAAGAAGAAAGATAATGTGCAATTTCATTTCATAAATGAAGCATCATATACAATTTGCTATTCATGAAACCCTAGAATGTGGTTGGGTTATGTTTGGAAGTTATGACCATATGCCAGTTCAGGCATAATACTCCCTCACCACCTCCTGGAGAGACAGTACCTGGGTTTTTGTATCAATTTTTTCTTGAGCCAGGTGTCAATAGTTGAACACCTCTGAGACTGTTAATGGTGATGAATGTGATACACTGATCGTAAGAAAGAGACCTCTGTGTTTTGGAGAAACATACTCCTAACATGCTAATGACTCTACTGGGATCCTTTGTAGATCTAGAAATAAAGAGGTTGTTTAAGTTAAAATGTTATGGGAAAAGCTTCTATAATTTGTCACAGATAGTAAGTTGGGTGTTTGCTTTCCTTTCATCATGAGTGCAGGTTTTACAGCCATGGATGCTGACCAGCTGTAGAATCATTTGAGATTTTTGGATCAGACCTTTCCTGTTTTGAGATTTTGCTTCTGAAAAACTGCTTGAAATATCATTCTGGAAATTGATGAAGTCTAAAGAGAAGAACATCCCTGTAATCTCTGTATGCTTTATCTGCATGATGTGTTATGAAATTTGCTACTCCTTTCTGTAATATTTCATCAGTCTGCCTGTGTGCAAGTGTAGTAAAGCTAAGTTAAATTTCTGTGGGTACACAGAGTATTACTGACATGAAAGACAAGCTTGAAAGCGCTGTGGAAGAATTGTAGCCTGAAGAAAATTTCAGCCAGTCCACTTTCATTAACTTTAAATGGCCTTGGCAAGTCTGAGGTGTAATCCAGAGAGAAACTTGGAAGGCAGGAGGACTGCAGAAAGGGAATGGGGATGTGAAGAGGAATTGTGAACTGGGTTGGAGAGGGAATACACACAGAGCTCAGAACATGACCTGGATTCTGAACAAAAAAACACAACAAAATGCTTTATCCCTGCTTACCTTCAATGCAAGTCTTCAAAACTTTCATCCAGATGAGTGTTGCTGTTCCAGTGCTTAATTTGGGTGATGGGTAAATTATAGGCAATGTTCTTCTGGTTGTAATGAACTAGAAACCACTGTTTGAATCCTTCTTTATGGAGAGGCCATACTTTTCCATATATGCTAATTTCTGCTACAGCCCCAAGCATCTGTATATTACTTTAATTATGTTACATTTATTTATACCTAATTCTGTGCTTTGTGTTGAATTTTGCTCATGAATAGTTTATAAAAGCTGTTCTTTCTCAGGGATTTAGGTGAGGTTTGTAAGAAATAACAATTTTTCATAGAAAACACAAATGGGATGTTGTCACTGATCATCACAAGCTGTTTGATATTTACATAGAGAGCAGGAACATGTTAGTATGTCTTGTTTCTACGGAGTGACTGTATAATAATAAATTGAACTCCTTAATGAGATTGGTTGGGAAAAAAATTACAAGGAAAATGTGCTTCTTAATCTTCTGGAGGGGGATGAAACTGCAGAAGTCTTCTGGTGTAAATAATACTACACATATAGTGTCAAATTTAGTATATAAAACATAATTTATTTTACTAGCTTGAATTTTTTATCAGATGTTAATAGAATTAACAGTTTTTTCATCTTTGATTTTTATTCCACAATTAGATTGTGTTATCAATTGAGACACTAAGATAATTTCTCTACATGAGCATTTAAGTCAAGTTATATCCTGTATTTTAATTATATCCTGTATTATGGGCATCAATTGCAACATATCATCATCCATATGTACTAAAAAAAACCTCTTTTAGTAAAAAACCCACTTTTAGACCAGAGTTATCACTCAAAAGAGATTAGAAACTATTTCTGTATGGATGTGTTTGAGACATTTCATGAGGTGGGGCATTGTGAGATGATTTGTGCTAAACTATTCCATCTATTGTTGGGGGTAAGTAAATCTTCCAGGAGGAAAGATTTACAAGGATATGCATTATTCTGTCTCACTCTAAGGCTTGCTCCTTATTACAAAGGAAACCAGTTGTATCTTGGAAACTGAGAGCTGTTGAAATGTAGCTTTTGTGAAAATCCCATTTTATGATCCAGTCATTTTACAAATGCAGTCTGAAATGACAGACATTAGTGCTGGCTAAGCTACATTATGGAGAGTAATGGACAATTATTGCTGTAATTGAGTGAGTTAAACTTTTATTGGCTCTCACTAATTTTATTTTAAATCATGTTATTCTTAGTATTTGTTTATTAATAAGGTGATTAACCTGAAGAAATTGGCTTTGTAAATGGCATTCCTTAACTGCTTGTGATTTGTGTCCGGTCACCTGTCACATTGCATTACTTCTGCTCTGAGTTTTTCTATATTTGCTTAAAAAGAGCATGAATTCAAATGACAGGACTTCCTGTTTGTGTTTTCAAATGAAAGTGTTTCATTTAGAATTGGATAAAAAATTTCATGTTTAATACTTTTATAGAGAACCAGTGATTGTCCAAATTTTTACTGATTATAATCCATAAACAGTGAAAGGAAATATCTTCTGATACCCATGAGGGAGCTAAGTTGTTTTGCACTGTTCATCTATTTCCAACATGCTGAATGTTTGTCTGGCTCTGTGCCAGCTCTGGACAGCAGAACTGGGAGAAGATGTGTTGGAAATAGCTGAGCTGTCACCAGAAATGGCTTTTAGAGGCAGTGTTCCAGATGAAATTCTAACTTGTGGGACCCTGGTAGAGGGGCAGAGCTCACCTGACTCCTCCTTGTGGTGCTTTCCAACATCTGCCCTTCTTGTCCAAGCCTGTAAAGGGGAACTGTTCCCTTCCAGTGGGTGGGATTTTGCTCCTCTCCTCCACTCTGGTTATCCAGGATCCTTTGAGTGGCTCAGGGATTCTGAATTCCTTGCCAGTGATTTTTGTGCCAGGCAAGCTGAGCACAGAAGATCCCTGCCGTGGGAGTTTGGCCTGCTCCCTGCAGCACGTGGTTGGTAACACAAACATGGTCATGTACTCTGTGTGTGCTTTTTGGAGACACTTTTGTCCTGAGTACCCTGAGACCTGATCTGATCAACCCATGGGGAGGCAGGAGGATCAGGGAGCTTTCTCTACATGAGTGTGTTTCTGCTCCTCTCCCTGGGGTTTCTGATGGACTGACAGACTCTGGACATGTGGAACAGCTGCCTGTCCACCAGGAGAAGTGCCAGGTCCCATGGGGTCATCTCCTCAGGAGGAAAGGCAGGTCCCATGGGATCACCCAGGTATCCATCTCCTCAGGAGGAAAGGCAGGTCCCATGGGATCACCCAGGTATCCATCTCCTCAGGAGGAATGGCAGGTCCCATGGGATCACCCAGGTATCCATCTCCTCAGGAGGAATGGCAGGTCCCATGGGATCACCCAGGTATCCATCTCCTCAGGAGGAAAGGCAGGTCCCATGGGATCACCCAGGTATCCATCTCCTCAGGAGGAAAGGCAGGTCCCATGGGATCACCCAGGTATCCATCTCCTCAGGAGGAATGGCAGGTCCCATGGGATCACCCAGGTATCCAGCTTTTCAAGAGCTTCACCTGGGCAAACAGTTCCACTTTCTGTGGAATGGAGCATGTCAAGCAGTATAGCAAAGATTGTAGATCTCAGTTTTCTTTTCTTGCCCAATTTTCAATACATACTGTGCAGGAAGACTGTCTTATTTAGTAGGGATTTGAAAAATTGGCAATTTTCTCCCTAATATGAGCTGTATCTGAACACAGAACAATCCCTACTTGCTCCAGAAGACTGCCTTCCTTGCAGAAAAAGTGGGTATTTGGTACAGCTTAATTATTTGGGTGTTTTAAATTATCTGTTAATGATCATGAAGTTATTATCTAACAAACTTGATGTCACATTCTTATACACAGAGAATTATGAGTCATTGAGAGGAAGGTCAGAACTGCCTAGTGAGAGCTGTGCACTGACATCTTCCCCTCTTTTTCCACATTTCACCTGTATTTCAGGAGTTCTTGTGGAATATATATATTGATATATAATACATATATATATATATATATATCAGTTGCAATATATTGCAAGGAATCAGATTATAGCTTTTATAGCTTTTATCTTTTCCTTTCTGGTATTACATCACAATAAGTTGTTATGAAGATCAATCCTAAGTTAGTTAATGGCATGTTTAATAATAATGAAACAATACACCTGCTGTGAAGATCAGCTCTCAGATGGAATTGGCTGGGATGCTGCTCAGTCAGTATTTTCAGACTGGATTTTGGGCATCATAGGTTATTTCTAAAGGACCTACAAACGAAAAGCATTCTTTGTACTTTGTAAAGTTAGTTTTGCTGTTGCAGAGTTCGGCACTGGGGACACAGAGACAAATGGAGATGAACAGTTTAAAGGGAAGCACATTCCCGTGTGCCCTCACACTGAATTCGGATCTGCAATTGCACCTTCCTTAACAAGCTTTGTTACATAAGGTCCCCGAAATGTAACAATGCTCATCTTTTATGTGCGGAACTGAAAGCTTTTAACAACTTGTAAGAACAGGTGTTTTGTTTGTTAGTCATCCCACACAAAAGGGTTTTTTTCAAAGGAATCCAAAGGATTGGCATCTAAATCCCTTTGTTCTGTTAATGAAAATGATCAAGAACTCCCACTTTGTGTTTGTATAGAAACTATTTCAGTTAACTGAGCATGAAAGTCTTTTCTGAGGACACACAGAGTAGCAAAAATAAAACGGGCATGGATGAACCCTCACATTTGTGCAGATGCTCCTTTCTGCTTAAGCAAACCCACACCTGAAAACTTTTGAGCACGCTGAGCTCCCATTAAACTTAGATGTGATAGCATTTGC
This sequence comes from Setophaga petechia, assembly GCA_024362935.1. Classification (NCBI taxonomy): domain Eukaryota; kingdom Metazoa; phylum Chordata; class Aves; order Passeriformes; family Parulidae; genus Setophaga; species Setophaga petechia. Next base: position 2,796,869 of record JANCRA010000027.1, on the reverse strand, counting down.
AATTTAATTGCACAATAGATACTTGAAAAATCTAACTGTTGTTGCATATACCAAGATTAGCTATAAGTCTTTTTTGTTTCATGCCTAGGTTAGAAAAACTCAAAAGTATAACTTCATATTTTCACAGAAATCCATGGAAGTAATTTATTTTATTGGTGTGGTACCTATCCAGGAAAATGCTGCATGCTTTGTGGTGTTAAATGCAACTAGCAAAAATTTCTGGGCTTAAAATCATCAATCCATATAATAGGTTTTGTTACTCGTGTTCAGTACGAGGATTATGATGTTTCTCTCTTCAAAGATATTGTGCAGGTTCAGGAAGAGGTCTTCAGTCTTCTTCACATTGTACAAACATGTTTTTATAATAGCTGGAAATGAGATACTCAGTTTGCTGTAGCACTGCAGCATTTACAGTGTGTGGTATGACTGTTAAATCTATAATAATTTCTAGAAAGAATTACTATGCCTTGTAAGGAGATAAATCGTATTTTGAACATCTCCTTTCTTGATGTTATGTTTTCCCTCTGATGTGGACTGTAAATCAGAACCATGCTTAAAGATATTTTGCCTCTGCATAACTAAGGAAAAGTAACAAGCTAAGCTATTTCACAGAAGAAGTAGTTTTACTGCCCATGGAAAGTCTCAGTAATTTGAATATACGTTGGTTAAGCTTTTTTGCCTGGAGTATTATTTGCGTATGGGAATAATGCTTGGGAAATCTCTTGATGTGTGATATTCTTGCAACTAAATAGGTTGGTGCATCCTTAAACAGAATGCCAAAAAGAAAATGTAGATTTCATCAAATGTGTGGAACAGTGTGGGTAGTCAGAAAAGTAGGTGCATTAGAATTTTTTGTCTGCACATTCTGTTACATTACCTCACCCTCCATCACAGAGTGCAGTCAATGCTTTTGTCCTTATCAGGGTTGGGATGGGGGAACTGTTGGATCTGCCTGCAGCTGAACTCCACAGCCTTCCCGAGTTCCTTCTGCTGAGGATGCAGTAGCTCTGAGCACTGGAGCCCTTGCCACTGCTTTAACACAAATGTGATTTGTTTTGTGATTGTTCAAAGGCTCTGCAGTGAGTGCCAGTGAAATATTGTTCATTGTTGGTGTATTTTGTGCTGCCTTCTTATCAGCAGGATTAATTCTAGGATAAGCAGTTAGTCACCCTCTCCTCTTCAGCTAGGGTGATATGTAAGTATGGATTTAGATCACATATCAGAAATTTTGAAACTGAACTTGCTTCTGACCTGCTGCTCTTAAATGTACAGTGGAAAAGGAAGTTAATTTCTAGATTGATAAGCTGATCCCTCACTCTGAGAAAGCCTGTAATATCTATTAGCATAACACAAGAGCAGCTGCAGTTTTGCCCAGAGGCTGAAGATGGTGCCTGAAGAGGAGAATATAAAGGATAAGCATAAATGGAACTTCCCTTGAGTACAACCCCTTCTTCAGATGTGCTGATTGTACCTCAGAGCAGAGGAGCACACTGAGCACTGTGAAACACTTCCTCCAAGAGGAATTTAATGTGCTTTGGGTGAGTTACAAGGGTTTTGTCACTTTGCTTTCCTAAGGCAGGTGAGTCAGGTTTGCACCTCTTCTTGTTTAGCACCCAGACTACCTGGGGAACCAAAATGCCTGTCTTCTTGATGAGATCAAGAGTCTTCAATCTCTTATCTTCCTCTGATACTTAAATTTATCCTACAAATCTCTGTTGCCATGGAAAGCTGGAATGGCTCTCTTGAACTCTGCTCAGCTTTCCTCTTAAAAAATTCCCTTCCCATCTGTGTGTTTGCCCTCCCCAGCTTGTCTCTGGCTCTTGGGTTTCTCTCTCTGGTCCAGTGCTGCTCAAGCAGGTTCACAGAGGTGCTGGTCCAAGATTTCTGGCTCATCAAGGAAAAGCACAGTTACAAGCACACAGTAGAAAATTAAACTGGCTTTTTATTTCTTTTATTCTCCTAATGTTCTATACTCACCATTTGGTGAAAGGGGGTGGAGGAGGAGGTTGTTTGTTACCTTCGTTTTTACTTGCTAAGTGGAGATGTATGGAAATGACTTAGTTAATGGTTTTCTGGCTTCTCATCCTCAGCACAAGTGAGAAGTGTTTTAGCATTCAGCTGAGGCCAAATGTTTTCAGATAAGGAGATGATATCTTAAGGCATTTTTATTTATATTCAATTCTGCTTATCTTTCTATATAGTGTATGACATTTCTGCTCACGTGCAATATGTACTATAAGCAAACAGCCTGTTTGGCTTAATTCAGCTGCTATTAAATCCTAAATTGCTACTGATTTTGGATTTAATGCTGAATTCTTGGCCATAGTTCTGTTTACAGGATTAATAAGATTAGATAGTGTTATTTTAAAAGCTCCTAATGGCAAAAGCTGTAAATTTTCATAACTTTTGTCGATGTGTGAGCTGTAAGTGGTTTGATATTGCAGGGTTTTCCTGTGCAATACTTGTACTAGAGAAGAGATATGAACAGAGAATTAAACTTATCCCAAACCACCCTAAATCCTTGTTCTAAGCAACTTTTCTTATAGGTTGGGGTAGACAATATGTATGAAAATGACATTTTAAAGTCATATAATTATGCAAAATACTTAGGGGTGTTGCATACTAAATACCTGGAATGAAAATTTGTTCCTGGGAGCAATTATTGCATAGCATTGATTCTTGAAAGTTTCCATAAGCTGTTCAGACAACTTACACTTTTTGATTGCACAGCTATAGTAATATAAACACATCAAATTTTACTTAGCTCAAATATTACCACTACATATTTTAATTTAGCAGATACTCAAGAAGATGTCAAGTAAATTGGATTCTAGCATATTCTGTGGATGGCTCACAGTAACTTGTGTGCAGGTTTAAACCTATGGCTGTGGTAGAGTGAAGTCAATATGGGTAACTGATCCTGGAAAGAAAATGAATTAGGCTGCTGCTGTAAAACCTGTTAATCAGACAAAATGTGACCACTGTGTTTTTAAAAAATTTATGATATAATCCTTTGGGGCAGTAAGGTATATAAGTCTTAACTATTACAATAAAATTTTATTTACTGGAAATCTAAAAAAATATGAATTGGCAAGCTTCAATTCTTATTTAAAGAGGAAGATAAAGCACTGTTTTTAAGTTTCTTTCTTTCTGGAGTTGCTTGAAAATTTTAGAATCTTCCTTTGTGTCACAGATCCATCTGACTTACCAAAACCTGGCTATCTGGGATTCATTTTGGAACTGGTTAAACCCCATGTACAGGGCTTATTTCAGGAAGCATAGCCAATATCAGCAGGATTGTTTTCAAGATTAATAATTAGACCAATCTGTCTGCTCCAAGAAATAATATAACTCACTGTAACTTAAATGCTTTGCTTTTATATCCATTTAAGTTCCCCAAAATGCCCATGAATCAAGAGAAGCTCACCTGTGATGGCCTTATGGGAGCAGATGTGGTTCAAAGTGAATGAACTAATTTATTGGATAGATAATTCTCCACAGTCAGAGTGCAACTGGAGGGAGGTGAGGTATTCCCCACAGCCCAGTGTTTGTGTTGGTAGTAAAAAGCAGAGTGATATGAAACTAAGGGAACATTGGTAAATAAAGCTCCAGTGGAATATGAGATGTAGTGGGGATGGACAGTCTATATACAAAGATTTTTATTTATTTTCCAAACATCTATCCAGCTTATTTGGTTGGTATCCTTCATATATCCTATATCTTTATGGTATTTTATTTCAAGAGATGAATTATGTGAGTTATAAGGAACTACCAGTACTAGGAGAGGAAGGTTACCTTGACTTTTCCTTTCTTAAAGTGCCTGTGTGTATCCCTGCTGGATTTCCTGAGTCTTGGTCTTTCACTGGGTTAATTCACCAGCTCACTGATGCTCTCTTAATGCTTTTTATTTCTGATACCTGGTGAATAGCCTTCTATAAGGCTGAAAAATGGTTTTTGTTTCTGAAAATGCGCCAAGGCTTTCTACCTTCCAAGTGCATTTTGATAGTTTTGCAGTAAAATCATGGTTTGGGGTTGGGTTGCATCATTTATTTCTTTTTCTTGGCCAATGAGGTGACCTGTACAGAACAAGTCACTGTGTTCTAAACTTTCTCATGGGGAGAGCTGGAACAGGACCCCATTTTTTTTCCTAATGCTGTCACCAAAACTTTGTTTTGGTGTTTCAGATGTAAGTTGTTGGCACATGAAAGTTCCCACACAGCAGAAAGCCAGTTGCTTTCACCAGTATTAACTGGAGTAACTTCACAGCAATTGCTTTTCCTGTCTTTGGAAAGTCTTTAATTTTCCAGATTGCTCTCCCATCATTCATGACAACTGCTTGAAGAGGTTTCACTGAAAGGACAGACTCAAGAGCTCTCCATGTGAACTCAGGTGTTCCTGGAGGTGAAAGATGTGCTCCATGGCTCCTTTAAAGTCATTTTCCAATGGAAAACGAAGTCTTCTTGGGCTCTTCAAGAAACTATTTACTTGCACCAGTTTAGTGTTGACTAATTGCATGAATAAAGCAGAAGGACACTGCTTATACAAACCGTGAAAAAAATCTAAATTTAAAAAATGGCAAAGCATTTACCTGCAGTCATGGCAAGAGGCATAGGGCAATGATACTCAGCTATAATCCATCCTCCTTGCTACACAATATATTAAGTCAAACACATTTTTCAATATTTATTTTCTGGGTGAAATTCTGACAGGAAAGCTTGCATACAAATCCCACAAAGGTGAAGTACTTTAGGATAGTGCTGATTACACTGATGTACAGAACTACATGGCCCAGTGTGGGTTAAAGAGTCAATGATTTGTATTCAAGAAACATTTGAACATACAAAACAAATAGATTATTTTTGCAAACACTTTTTATTCTCCCTTTATTCTTTGAGGCATCAGTACTCTGCTTCTTACATTTGGATTCTTTTTGGCCCCAAAAGCTGCAGAATAGCTGTTACTTACCCAAATAGCAAAGCAGCTCCATATTGCCATTTTGTAGACCCACAATTTTGCCCTTCCTCATTGAAATATTCATGATAAACATGGTAATGCAAAACATTTTTGTAACTGTGGAAATGAAAGTCTATCTAGAAAGAAGGCATCTTGTTAATAAACTTTCCATCAAACGAAATCCTTTTGTGGAAATCCTAAATCCCTGCTGATTCATGGGGATATTCTCAGGATTTTATTGCCTGGTCACAGTATTGTTGGTTCATTTCTTGTTGGTTCATTTCAGCCGTTGAAAACATTTTTCACCTGTTTGTCCTGGTTGATCAGGAGCTCACACTGAGCCACCCCAATTGTTTGAACAATCTGTGAAAGAAAACCCAGATGGTGAGTGAGCTCCAGCCCAGGAATGGCTCATGAGCTCTGTGCAAAACCAGTCATCTTCCATATTTAGGTTATTTCACTGTAATCACATATTGAGTTACTTTCATTAGACATGACACTCTGTTTTTTGAAAATGTAAAGGATCAAACCCAGGTGACTCTGCAATGATTGCTATAAACCCTGTTCTCATTACTTTCACTTTGTTTATTTGCTATTCTGGTACAAAAAAAGGAGAAAAAGTGACAAACTTGAGCTCTTTTAACAAGCCTAGATAAGCCAAATAGGTAGTATAACATTAAATGGATATAATAAAAAGGAAAAAAACCCCACAGAACCTGTTATCTAGCAAAATTCTTAGGATGGAGCCATGACCTAAAAATACAGAAGTCTTTGCAAAATGAATTTCTGCAGACTCCCTCTGGAAATGGGAAAGAACATGCTTGATTAGGCCAGTGCTAACCTTTTGAAATCATGTTTCTCTGATATTTATTCCGTGAAATAATAAAAGGGGACATGTCAGATATTGGAAAACCATAATGCACTCCCTTGCTTTCTACTGCCCTTCTCTAACTTCAATGTTCCTCTCCTACAGCAATTTTAAAATAAAAAGTAAGGCTTCAGTTTGTCCTTTTAGTTGACCTTTATTCATTTAGTGGCTGTGCATCTGCACCAGTTAAATTACAGAGTAAGAAGATTTCCACCCTTTTTCTGGCTCTGGTTTCACTATGTGTGAGGCCAGAGAGGTGGCAGGTCCTTGGGAAGCAAGTATTTTCTGCTTTTTGTAAGAATGAGTAAATTACTTCCACCCTCACATCTTGCTATGCTTTGTATGGAAGTACAAATTTTTGTATAACCTCCCTCAAATTGCTCCCATGGTGATAATGGAGGAGTTTTCTCCCTGGGCACCTCAGTGAGCTGTTTGTGTTGGGAATTGCCTGCTCTCTCTCTTAATGAATAGAGGCGGAATTCAATAACTTAAGGATTCAAAAATATGCAGGGTGTCTTGGAGGAAAGGTTTTCCTTTCAGCTCTTCCACTTCAGTGCTTGCTTTTACTTGAAATTTTGGCATGGGTCTGTGCCCCTCCACAAAGGAAAACCCTGTGGCTGGGGCCTGGAAATTCGTGGCAGACAAATAGAATTCACTTCATGTTTACCAGGGAATCAAGGCACCACTTCAAGTAGTCCAAAAAAGCCAAGTTAACACCTTGCAAAATGCATGTTTTTACCTACATCTGAGATCAGCACAAATAATTTTATCCAGTATATTTTTGATGTGATGCTAAATTATTCAGTTGAATTCATGACTAACCTCTGGCTTTCATTTTTTCCAGTCTTTATAAAAATGAAAAATAACTATGATATTTCATTAAACAGGGAACAGCTTGCACTGTGTATGAAGACCTGGCACCACATGCTGTAAATCTTTATGAAAATGGGTTGTCTGATTTACAGTGGTGCAAAATCAGAGAAAAATTATTTTTGCTGATCTCTGTGAAAGAGAGTAAGAATGAAGCAATTAAGATAACATTAAAGTCCTACTTGTAGTCCTGTCGTGATAATCTTGTTGCTATTTGAATAAAATCATCCTCTGGATTGCTTTTTAAACTCTCTTTCATATTGGTTTTTCCCTTCCTGTCATAATATTGTCATACCAGTGAAGTGACTGTCCCTTGCTATGTCTGTGCACTGGAAAATTGATTTGGTCCCGTGTTGACCCCAGTTTTGTTCTGGTTTACGGTTTAATTTTCATTTAACAAAAGCTACAGTGGTTTAGATAACAAGGATTTCTTTCCTCAACTGACCAACTCCTGCTGCCTTTTCCCTGGCAGGCACAAAGCAGCACCAGGGCTTCCCTCAGCTGTTAGAGCAGCTGGGAGTGACCCTGCTGGGCTCGGGGAAAAGCCGGAGCTGGGAAACTGAGGTGTCAGGACAATTGCTGAGGAGGAGGTTTCCAGAGAAATATTCCTGTAATTTGCTGGAATTGGGAAGCGAAATGTGCATTTCTGACAACAGTGACAGATTTATAGACTGGGTACACTAATTAAAACCAACTTACTCTAAGAGATGAATCTGTAAATGACAGCAGCAGGAGAGCTGGGCTGCTCTGTGCCCGAGCGTGGGATGTTTAAGGGCCCTTCTCCTGCAGCCACAGAACCTTGTCACATACAAAATTCAGGAATAACATTTTGCAAGAAGAAAATTGAAGGATTACTTCCTTCTGCTGTGAAACATATGGGGAGATGTTTTGCTGTAAACTGTACAGTCATGTGCAAGACAGAAAGAAACAAAATGTTTTCATTTGCTCTTTATCCTTTCATTGCTGTTTCTTGTTCACATGGATGTGGTGGAACCTAGCTAAGGAGTTGGAAGACAAAAATACTTCCAACTAAATCTTTACTCATACTGAATGTAACATCTTGGGATTGTCATGATTTGAGATTTATCTGAGAAATTCCTCTGTAAAAATTTTCTTGCCCTGGATAAATTGTACTCCTTCCTTTCAACCTCTACCAGTAATCTCAATAGTTGGAGACATTGAGGAATGAAAGAAAAATATTTCTAGTGTGCATTCAAAGCACCTCTGATATTACATCTGTATTCCTACTTCAGCAATGACTTAGATGGATGTCTCAATACATGACAAGATGACAGTTAAATGAAAATAACGGAATAATTTTGTTTTTTACAAACATCACTCTAGTTTGCATTTGAATGTCGAAAATTGGAACTTAGTATTTTATTACACATATGGAATTTAAGTCTGTATAAAGCAGAGGAATAATAATGCTCTTTGAAAAGAATGTGAAGCTTAAAACCCCCCAAAATGAAAGGCTCTGTAGATGTTTAAGATTACAATAGTTGAATCTGATACAGTTTTAGTTATTTATTTGCTATTTCTTCACTAAACTTCACGCTTTCTCCCCATTTAATGGATATGTCCTTGAATATTCTCCTTACAGTCATTTAAGTATCTACTGAAGTTCCTAAGGCTGCAATTTCCTTGTAATCTTCCATCTGTTTCAAATGCATTGTAAATACAGTCAGGTTTTCAGTCCATAAAGCATCCAGTGAAGTCAATGCAGTTACATGGAATTTCTTCAGATGAGAATCTCCCTTGTGATGTTTGTGTCTCCATTTTTCCTAACCCCTAACTTTTTTCCACTGTGTAATTACAGGTTTTTTCAGCATTTTAATCACAAATTGATCATGGTTGCCTGATTTTGACTAGACTTTGCATTCACAATTACAGGACATAGGTTCTTGTAATATGGCTGTGACCTTTACAAAAATATCTGAAACTCTTTCATAAACTGTTTTTCTAACATAATATTTACAAAAGGAAAGGATTTATTTTTATGACTTCTCTTTTGTTGTCAGCCTGCTGTAGTGATGACACAGAGCATTGTGCTCAAGACTGTTCTTAATTGCCAGGGAAGATGCCAAGGACTGCTCTAGGTTAAAAATCTGTATTTACTAGTTAGAAAGGTCACACTTGAAAATGTCCATGTGATTTTTTTTTTCTTGCCCTCAGATGTTGGGGGCAATGCCCTCATTGGTGAAGTTCCTTGTGATGCACAAAGGACCAAGGTGTATATATTGCTTGAAAGAATTATTGCATTTCTATAGAACACATACAGAAATGGGAAGAGTGAAAGGATATGATGGATATAATCTACTGCAAATGGTTTTACTTTTTACTGTAATTTAGCAGAGTCATAAATGGAAACTAAGATAAGAGTTGGAGAAGAAAACTGAAGTGGTTTGCTTTGAATTACAATATTTTCATGATCAGTTAGAAGCTGCAGCAAAGTAGGATTCATGACACTGTCTGTAGATATCAACTTTACTCTGTAGTAGTAAATCAGTAATGAAATCACTAAATGCTGACACTGAGCAGCTTTTCTATATGCTGGGTTCCTTAAGCTGTGAGTCCCCCTATGAAAATCTTGGCTGGTTTTTACATATCTAGTCCAGGTCACCAGGAAATAGCTCCTAGAAGAATTCAGCAATCCAATATTCCTTATTCAATTCTTCTCCAAAAGATATTTTATAACATTTGTAATTAACCCAAAACATTTCAAATCTGTCTCTGGCATTCAGAATGTCATGACGTACCAAAGAAGCCATGGCAGATGATTTCATTACCACCAGCACTGTGTATTTTATACCTTCAATATCAGTCTTCAAGGTCTGACACAAGTTGTAAGACTTTTATTGCTGTCAAGCTATATAAAATCCTGGTGCCAGCTTCTTAACACTTGGAAAGTAATAACACTCTTCATCTATTTAAAAAAGTACAGACTGTTTTCTTGGAATAGATTTGCAGAGCTTGCAGAGCTGAGCTATCATTCTCACTAATATTTGTATGTTTAACACCACCCTGCCATGAAATCAATGAATCTGTTTCTGTTCCCTGCAAGTGTAAAATAGGATAGCAGTTTGTGACCATGATTATAAAAGTTCTTTTAATTTAAAACATCATGTGTGTCTTCCTTCAGAAACCTGCATAAGAAATCTTGAATGATTCATATCTTATTTTTAAATCATAAGCTTTTGTTTCACCAGGAGTTCATGCTTTCTGTGTCTGAAAATGATGCAAATAAGTTGCCTCTACTGGTCAAGAATAAAAACTGAAGTAAAATAAAAATAAAAAATTGTACGGCTTCCTATGTATAGTTTAGGCATTCTAATTACTGGATGTAAATGCAGAATGGAAAATTAAAAAAATAAATTTAGATCTTAGAGTAACTTAGTAAAAATATACCACTGAAAGTGTTTGGAAATTTAGTGCCAACAGAATTAATTGTGCTGCCTATTTCTGATGATGTCAAAACAAGTAGCACCTGCCCTTGTGCTGTATAAAATGTTATGAATTCCGAAATCATAGGACAAATATTAGAAACAAATCTGTCTTGGGCAACATTACAGAACAATTGCAGACTGTGTGGCCATTGTTTGAAGTTATTTTCATTTAATGAGGACACTGACACATTGCTGGTTGTCCTTGGAGTCCCATCCTGTTAATTCTCCATCAGGCATCAATGGGCCGTGTGCTCTGAATGGAGCAGGACCAGCAGTGAACTCAGTCCCTGGGGACAGAAAATCTCCTTCTGCAGAGTCTGAAAGCTTCCACCAGGCCTAGTGAACCTTGGAGATGAATTCCCCCTCAGATGTTTTGTCTGGAAGTACAGAGCTCCTCCAGCATGTGCATTGCAGTTTATTTCTGTTGTAACTACAAATTGGTGTGAGTTTGTTGGGTTGCATTCATGCATTTACAGGAATGTAAAACTTCCTGCTGGAGAGTTGTTTAACTGTGGGTGGCTGTCCCCAGGGACCTTCCTCAATAGCTACTGATTTGAGTTTTCTTCAAGTGATCCAGTACTTGGAAATTTCCTATGTAAATATCAGTTTGTTCCTTTTTGGTAAATATTTTGATTAGCTGTAAGTACCTATGATCAGTGTTGCTTACTGATGGTCTGAAAATGATAAACCACAGAAAGTTACTGGAATGCAATGGAAGTTTGGCAGCTCTGGTAGAACAGAAAGCAGAATTAGAGATTCTGTTCCCTTTGGAGCTGTACCAAGTTGCTAATCTTTTGCTGTGTTTGGTATTTTAGGATGTCATGTCCACGTTCTTCCAGTTTGGGGCTTCCATCCAGCAAGAAGCCATTATCATGCTGAAGATCATGCAGGATTATGACTGGCATGTGTTCTCTCTGGTGACCACCACTTTCCCTGGATATCGAGATTTCATTAATGTCATTAAGACCACTGTGGAAAACAGTTTTGTGGGCTGGGACATGCAGAACGTCATCATACTCGATACTGCCTTTGGAGATGCCAAAACCCAAATCCAGCTGAAGAAAATCCATTCATCTGTCATCCTGCTGTATTGTTCCAAGGATGAAGCTGTCTACATCCTGGATGAGGCTCGCTCCCTCGGCCTTACTGGCTATGATTTCTTTTGGATAGTTCCCAGCCTGGTTAGTGGCAACACAGAAATCACTCCCAAGGAGTTTCCTTCAGGACTCATTTCAGCAGCTTATGATGAGTGGGACTACAGTTTAGAGGCTCGGGTGCGGGATGGCCTTGGGGTCATTGCCACGGCTGCCTCAGCCATGCGGGAAAAGCACTCCTTCCTTCCTGAGGCGCGCACCAGCTGCTACGGACAACTGGACAAAAACGACCGGCCCTCCCAGACCCTGCACGAGTAAGGATGATTGCTTTGGGTCATTTTAACCTCTGCAGCCTTGATAGTTTTCTCTTTAGTTGCCACTGTATGGTTATCGAAGGGGAATATTGGTTTTTGCTAATCCCATTGAGCCCGTTTTCAGCAGGGGTTTTCAGGTGTTCCAGGAGAATGTGCAGGAGGACTTGCTGCACTGATAGCTTGTGGTGGTGTTCACAGGGGTCCCAGGATGAGGGAAAAGATGAGAATCTTGACTCCATGTTTCAGAAGGCTGATTTATTATTTTATGATCTATATTATATTAAAAGGAAATGGTATATTAAAACTATACTAAAAGAATAGAAGAAAGGATTTCACCAGAAGGCTAGCAAGGAATAGAAAGGAAAGGAATGATAATAAAGTTTTGTGACTGACCAGAGTCCGAGACAGCTGGACTGTGATTGGCCATTAATTAAAAACAACCACATGAGACCAATCAAAGATGCACCTGTTGCATTCCACAGCAGCAGATAACCATGGTTTACATTTCATTTTTGAGGCCTCTCAGCTTCTCAGGAGAAAAGATCCTAATGAAGGATTTTTCAGAAAATATGTCCGTGACAATAGCTGTGCTCCTGGAGGTGATGTGTGCTGTGGAGAATAAACACTGCCCTGAATCTAGTGTAGAAGATGACAGAAATTGGTCTTAGAGGGTATGAAGCTGAGTGAACAAAATTGGACTGTTGTGTACTTTAACTATGAGGTAAAATTGCTAAAATGCTCTGGAGGCTGAGCCTGTATCACTTGCATCAGCAGGAACCTGGTCATATTTTAGAAGACAAGCAATGTGCAGCATTAAAGCACTGTCCCTGGAAGTTATAGAAGTATTAGATTAGTTAGGCAGCTTTTATCACATGAGAACTGAAATCTGCCCCCTTTACTTGTAAGGGTATATTTTGTCACCTCTGATAGAATAACTGTGAAACTTAACTGGGATTAATCCAAGCTGATATAATGTTTTCTCTAAACAGTTTGTCAGATTTGAGCTGCCAAAGTTTAAATCAGGATTCTTTTTTTGTTATTATTATTATTTTCCTTTTAATTATCCCTTTTAGACATGGTACTTCTGATTACTTCTATCCAAAATATTGCATGGTAATATATTTCTTTATCGGCTTTGTGAGAGGAAGTAGGGTATCTTGCATTTTTTTTAATAGCTCTTGTTAATATGGAAGCTACTAAGAAATATTTATGACCTTTGTTCTAACCAAATAGTGCAGATGAAGTGCTTTCTACAAAAAAGCAGGCACAGGAAGGAAAGTTTGTGCTGATTTCAAAAAGGAGATTTTGGAACAGTTTTAATCTTGAGATGTATGTGCATATTTAGATTAGGAGTTGATTGCCACACCATGTCCTAGAACAGTTTTCCATGAAAACAGCTCTTTGCACACAGCATTCTTCAGGAGCTTTCCTAAAAGCCAAATGCAACCAAGTAAATGGTTTTTTACATTTCCTTAGTGAGAACTTGCCTTTAGTATGACACTTGCAGGCTTTTTTCTGCTACCTTTCCTAATTTTGAGCCTCTGCCTCTAAAACTACAAATTCCCTGGAAACATTGCAGAAACCCTACAGTTATTTTCCTGCTTTTCTTACTTATTTTAATCACCACAACAACAAAGTAACACTCTAATCCAGTAACTGTTTGGTACTTTCTACTTCCTAAACTGACCAAACCTGGGAGAGAATTCTAAACCAGATTTTCAGTACATTCTGGAGTCACTTTGTAAATAACAAATGGGGCAGGATTTGGCCCTATGGGTGGCCCAGCAGGGCTCTGGTGTGTCCCTGGTGTGTCCCTGGTGTGTCCCTGGTGTGTCCCTGGTGTGTCCCTGGGGTCAGCAGAGCAGGGGATGGCACTGCTGGGGGGACTGTGCCCCCCATGGCACCCCCGTGCTGGTTCTCAGTGTGTGTGCTGGCAGTGCCAGGGAGCAGTGGGAGCCTCCTGTCAACCAAATTCTGTGCCTGAACAGAAGCACCTGACCTACAAACCAGGCAGTCACTATTAATAATTGATCTCCAGTTTCTGTGAAAGTTGAGTTGTATTCTGCCATAAGCGTTGGGGGTTTAAAATACTCTTGGAAGGGGCACAAAAACTTGAACCTGTTTTGAAAAAGGCTCCTACCCTGTTGTTTGGCTAATACAGTACTGTGGACTTGAATTAAGTATTCGGTACTCAGAATAAGCTGTATTTCTCTAAATAATCTTTATTTTCTCATTAAACCTGCATGAGTACAAGAACAGGGCTTGTGAGTGCTAGGGTAGTGAGATTAGACTTCACCAGGAGGGTTCTGCAGCATGCAGTGCATGATGCACCCAGGAATTATTAATAGGAGAAGCTGTAGTGCACTGTGCTTAAAAAAGTCTCCTCCTGATGTGAAACACTGAGCTATGAAGTAAAAATACATTTTCTGTACTGGAGATTCTTTGAGCTTTTCCAACACCACAAGAACAAGAAGCAGGCTGTTTTTAATTTAGAAATGTCGGAATTATACTAAAATAAATAAACTTGAAATCGTCATTCTTATGTAATAACTCCCCAAGACTATTCCTGTCACATATAATCTGCTAGCAAGGCAAGTATATACAAGCATTTACCAGGACTAAGTAATCCTGGGGAGCTGACCAGTCTCTCCATGCCAAGGTGAATTACATAAATTCATTGGACTTTCTCATCCTCATCACTAAATTTTACTTTTCTACTTTACATGAAAAATCAATGCCCTAATTGGGGTTTTATTTTGAAATGGAATCTTCACAGTTTCAGGTCCCAGACAGTGCAGTTTCATATTGTAAACTACAAGATAAATGTATACCTGCTGTATTAGGAAACTAACCTGAGGAAAGGATTTTGGAGCATATTCCAGTGGAAAGGGCTAAAGTAACTGTAAATAAATGATGGACCTGGGGTCTGCTGTGCTCTAACCCCTGTCCATCTGGGAATCAGTGCTGCAGAAGCTGGGTTGAACAGGGGGACGCTGCTGCAAGCTCAGAAGCAGAGAACTCAGTGGAAGTCAGGGAAGAGGCTGTGTAAGGGAATGCCTGAGCAAAACAAAGCTCAAAACAGAGAAAACCCCCAGGATTTTTAGGCTCCATCTATTGTAATGACAGTCTAATTCAGCTTTAAACCCAGGATAGTATTCTGAGGCTATGCTGTAATAGCTAATTTGCTTGTAAATGGAAGTTAATAATGCTTTATGTGTGACTTCCCACATCTAGATAGCAATTTTATTTCTGTTTGTGAAGAAATTCTGTGTAAAGAAAGCAGTGAAGTAAAAGCTCCTCCTCCCTCTTTCTCAAATCCTTTGAGTATTAAATTGGTTTGAAGATATATTTGTTTTGAAGCACACAATTTGTCTTTCCCCCATCACTGCAATTCTGAGATGCTTTTATTGGCTTCTTAGACCCAGAAGAAAATCAGATTTGCTTTAGGTTTTGGAATGATCTGATCAATGCTCATTTCTGGTACACATAGTTTTTCCCTATGAATAAAGGATTTATAATAAAATACAGAGCTCATTTTCAATGCATTAAAAACACAGATATATATGTATATTTGTATCTGTATTGATTCAAATTATCTTTTTCTATCTGTGTAAGACCCAGGTCTCCCAAGGCAGAAAACCACTATTGTGTGAAATACTGGCACAGCAGGATAAATAGAATTAGCACCTCATTAATGCCAAGTCAGTTGAACAAACTCTTGTTCTCTCTGAAAAAAGGAAAACACAGAAGCAAACAAACAGCAACACACAATAACCCTGCCAGTCATGGAAAATGCTGCTGCTTTGTGCATTGAAATGGTGCTGCTTTGTACTCATGGTGGGCATGGAAATCCTGACCCTGGGAGAGGCATTTCACTGCAGCATTTCCAACCCTGCTGGTCCTGAAAAGCAAAAAGATGTGTCTGCCCATAGGCAGTCAGGTGTTTGCCGTGTGGGGCTGACATTTGGTGAGATTCTGTTCTGCAGTGCAGCCCAGCTGTAGGCAGGATGTAGAGACCCATCCTCCAGCAGTGAGGGTGTAGGTCCAGGGGGTATCCTGCCCTTCCCAAGCACAATTTCCTTTATTTGCCATCCCTGGAGCAGGAGCAATGGGCAGTCCACAGGGCCAGGGACAAAAGCTCAGCTGTCCTTGCTGTTGTGCTGCTGTTATCCTGCAGCACAGCACCTTCTTCAGAGGGAAAGGGTTTGCTGTCCCCCTTGTCCTGATGGTCATTCAAATTCAATATTTTGATTCCAGCTTCCATCATGACAGATAGATTTGCCTCTTTTTGAGCAAAATCTGGGATTAAAGGGACACAATGGTTTGATGAATAATCCAGCAAATCTGTTTAATATTGTCCCATTTACAGATCAACAGCCTATTTGTAGAGGATTTGTTCATTTAAGTGAGAAGACTTGGGAACAATAGGTATCATCTTCTTGATTGGGTGGTTGAAGGTGTATAGATATTTAACTAATTATGTAGGAGTCCAAAGTAAAACTAAACTTCACAGGCAACAGAGGAGGGGTTCTGTAGGGGAACACTCTGCCCCAGAGACCCCAGCATGATGCTGGTTTACTTACAAAGTGATTCAAGAAATTACTGAAAATCTGTATTAGAATTTTCTCCCAGGTTTGTTCAGCTTAGGAAGCAGAAAGTACCAAACAGTTACTGGATTAGAACATTACCTTGTTATTGTGATAATTAAAATAATTTACAACAAGAGAACAAGCATGGCCTGTGGCAGTGGAGTGGAGCCTGCCTTCAGGGCTCAACATCAGCATATCAGAGAGTGTTCCTGGAGATGGAGCTGCTGCAGGCACCATCCCCCTGGCAGGAAGCCAGGCACACATCGTGGGGAGGAGCTGGGGATGCTTCTGAGGTGGTGCAGCAATATATGATCAAATGAGGGCTGGTTTTGAAATGTTGATGCTGATAACAGCATTAACTTGCTAAACATTCTGGTGTTCAGTTACACTCACCTGTGGCACATCCCAGGGAGCTGGGATATGCCTGAATTCCTAACTTTGCTCCCTCCCTTTGCCTCCCTGTCAGAAGGGCTCCCCAGGAGTTTTGCTGTTTGTCTGCAGAGCTGGGGCAGGATGACTTTTCCAGAGCCAGTGGCAGTGAATGTTTACGGAGCAGCTGGCAGGAGGTCCCAGAAGCTGGCATGCTGTTCCTTTTGCACAGTCACTGAGCACATCCTCCCAGAGCTTTACTCATCCTGCTGGCTCCAGGCCTAGGGAGACACAGCTCCAAAGCAAGGGACCCTTGTGGAAGAGCAAGGGCTGGGAGGATGCACAAAGAGGAAGAAGTGACTCTGCATCACTGCCAAAGATTAGAATTTAGGAAAAAAAAAAAAAAAAAACCCTACATAGTATACGATGTAGAATTGACTTAAAAAATGCATCAGTACCTTGTTTAACAGGGTTCTGTTTCAGATGTATTTCTATATGTACTTCACACATTATATATTCTACATTAAGTATTTTTATTGATTTAATTTTACAGAAGAAGCCTGTTTCTTAATGATAAATAATATGTCTTGGGGGTTTCTACTGATAAGTATCATTCAAATGTCATGGTTGAATCATAGCAAGGAAGTTCAGCAGTTCAGAGCCTCAACAAGATAGACAAGAAAAGACAAAATTTGCATTCACTCCTGCTTTTTTAGGTATGAGGCTGAGTGGATGCCAAGCCCAGATCAGCTGGCTGTCTAGGTTATTAAAGTGGTTGGGTTTACACTATTTGCAGAAAAGAGAAATATCACCAGAGAACATGTTGGTTTTGAGGCATTTAATCTGGTTTAAATCTCATTTTGGAAATTCCGTCTTTGAGAGAGAAGAAGGGAGAGTTTCTCTTATGCAAGATGTATTTCCCCAAGCCTCTCCTGCTTCTCTTCATTGCCTGCAGTTCTCAGAGATTTGAAATTCTGCCCCACGGTGAAGAACACACTGAATAAAAATGATAGTCCCTGATGATGGCACGTGGGGAGTTTATCAAGTGTGATTATCTCATCTGAGGGCAGGAAATGCAGCTCTGAACTCAAGGCAGAGAGGAGACCCCTGGTCTTTCTGCTCCCTGCAGCTCTCAGGCCCTGTGCTTTGTTTTACAGGTTTAGGGACTAAGTTCTCTCCTCAGAAGGTGGCTTAGAGGTGACACATTTTCAGTAATGCCTCTGCCTTCCCCATTCTGTTTTTCCCAGCTGCTGGTGTGTTTGGGAGCTGCGTTCTAGGTGAATTTCACACTAATTATAAACAAACCTCTTACTGCAGAACTGCTTGTGTTCCTGAGCCTGACCAGTCCTGGAGGGATTTTGGGACACAGGTGGGTGGGCAGGAGAGGGTCCCTGCTGAGGATGCTCCTCCCTGGCACCCAGAGAGAGCCTGGGGGGTGCTGGGGCTCCACAGCTGGCCTCACACCTGCTTCTGTGTCCTGGGATTGCTCTGCTGTGCTTCCATTCTGTCCTTGGTGGCTTTCTCAGGTCACCCTCAGGAGTTTTTGAAACCAGGGCTAGGGTACATATTTTTTGGAACAAAGTGACCTTAATAATTTACATAAAATGATGGGTTTTTTTCCCTTAAAATAATGCCCAACACAGAATCCACTAAGCCTTCTTGGTTTTGCTCTCAAAGCCTTGGATGTGTTAGGAGAACACTTGTGTTTCTTGAATAGACATATATATGGTAAAGCTCAAAAGAAATACCATAGCCTGCAAACATATTTGCTTTTTACACCATAGAAGTAGAAAACCTCAAAGATTCTGCTCCAGGATTTCAGCTGTTCTCACCCAGTGTAGGAAATCCTTAACAAACACTCATGGATGAGGAAGTCCGTGTCTCCTGTGAGGAGTCTGGCCAGAAAGGTTCCTCTGTGTCAGCAATACTTGATCCAAGCAAATGGTGCTCTGAAAACTGAGCCCTGATCCCTTTGGCAAAGCCTCCACCCATTTGTTAATTGAATTGGAGTCAATGAAGTTGTGATACTGTAGGTACAGGGTAAGAAAATCCAGCTTTTTCAATATGTTCTGGCTTTCTGGGTAAAGTTAGGATTTAGACATGGATAAATATTGCAGTTTTGGCATTAATCTGGAGCTCTGTGTGAACTACTTGATCTTTTTGAGACTTAGAAAAATAAAGTTGGAAACCTTTAGAAAAGTTTGTAACCTGGGTGCTTCAAAGGCTTGCTGTGAATACGACAGCAAAAATGTTCTGCTGTGGCGTTCCAACACTTCTCAGTTTTTTGGGGAAGGTGACAAGGAAAAAAGAATTTTATAAATGTTTAAAAGTGTTTTTAAATACATAGTTAAGGTTTGGTTCTTTGCATGATAAAAGACCTGTTTTGGATTCCATGCGAGACTAGCTTAACTTCTGTCAGAAAAAAGTGCCATTTTGGAGCACCTGGGGAATCTTACAAATTTCAGTTTGCAAAGTTAATTAAGCCTTCAGTGTCATAATACCATCACAAGGCCTTGTGCTAGCGTGCCTTTGCAAAGGCTGTAGCTTTAATGAGGAATGAAAACAGATTAACTACAAATCCAAGGTATGTTGCTAATTGCCCCATCAAAGAAAGGAGTTCAAATAACTAAACACCTCATTTAGTTAAGAACAGGAATTTGCATTTCCAAAGCTACTTCAGAAAAATATTTTACGAAATTCAGAAGCCAAAGACCTCTTGCACAGAATTAACCTTGGATAAACTTAAAACTCTAGAAGAGTAACATAATATAAATTCTCCACAGCATTATTCCTAACTAGGAGCAGACAAGCACTGGGAATTTTTTGTAGGAAAAGCAGTTTGGGATCGTGGCCAGTAAAAGCAGAGCAGGACTTCTGTCCTTTGCAGAGGAAAAATGACAATTCAAAAGCAAGTGTTGGTTGTAGGCATTGATTTCTGGAGAACACAGCAGCTGATGAATTTTGTACAGAAGAATGTGCTTGGGGAAACAAGAATCCCTTTGAAGTTCTTTTTTTATTGCTGCAGTGTGAGAATCTGGGGTAGCTCAGAGTGCGTCACTCACACCTTTGTGTCAGGATCAGAGAATACAATTTTAAGAGACTTTTCAGATTAGGGAATTAAAAAAAAAAACAACCAAAAACCTTGCAATATATGTTTCTTTACTTAATGGCTGGTAAATTAATGTGATTTAAAATATACATTGAGGTCAATTTTTCACTTTAGTGTTGTGGTTCATATTAGCCTTCTTGGAACATTTGAGCTTCAGCACTGCATCTTGTGATGGCCCTTGCTTAACTTCCAGGCTAGGACATTTGAATATTAAGCCCAAAATATGATGAGTAGTGTTTGAAATCAGGGGTGGTGATCCTACTGAGGAAGGGTTCAGCCTCCAGTCCAGTCACCATTTTCAGTGAGCACTAAAGCCTGATGGAGTGCAGGGTGTGTGTCTGGGCTCCCTTGGCAGGGGACACACTGCTTGGCTTTCAGCTCCGGGCCTTGTCAGGTGATTTATTCATTGTGAGGGGTGTTACCTCATGGGTGTGACCTGGGACAGGGTGCAGAAGTGCAAATGCAGGTATTGCCTGCTTTCACAGCACATCCTTGGCTTCCTCTTGTGCTCACTGCCCGGGCATTTTGCTCCCTGGGTCACAGTGAAGGTTGTGCTGGTTCCTTACCCGTGAGCACAGGTAAATCCTGTTTGGTGTTTGCTGCCTCTCAAGGTGGCAGACAAGCTTTTTGTTGCCAAGCAAGATCTTTCACTGTTGGATGAAAAATGGAATATACAGGAAATTAGTTCAACTGGACAGCAAAGTTCTGTCAAGGGGAAAATTTTGACACTGGAAGTCTGTAATGAAATGTGAATTATAATGGGTGAATTTACAAATTGCTGTCAAACTGGTGCTGAATGATGTTAATATGGCTGTCCAGGTGCACATTTATTTATTAACTGTTATGATTCAATGTCGTTATTTCTTCTTGGTCTATATATGTTTATTTAGTGTGCTTCTGCTACTGGGATTTTCAGGCAGCTATGTCAATACAAAGCTTTCTCCATTGAATCTAGAGCTGAGGAACTTTGTCTGTGTCACATTCCCCAGGAGATTATGCTGCCACTACTGTTAAAAAAGCCAACCATAACAACCAACCAACTAACCCCAAAATCCCCTCCAAACCCATGCAAACATATAAAACAGTATTGGTGTCTTGTGGGGAAATCACTACAGGTAATGTATGAAGAACAGTGAATTTCTGCCCTTCAGAACACATCTCTCTGTAGGATGGATTTCTGCACTTCTGTCTGCATCAGTCTTGGGCTGAATTTCTTTCAAATAAATACACAGAATTCAGAGCAATTCAATGTGAATAACTTCAGACCACAGAGATGGGCTGGGGGATGTATTGTCTTCTTCCCAAGACTCTGAATTGCAGTTTTACCTCTTACTGTGGGGATAGCCCTGTCAGCTTTACACTAACAATGTGGAGTTTTGATTTTTTCAATGAATTTAAAAAAATTTTCATTCTTTTGTATTTTATTTTGTGTCCTTCTATTTGTCCATGTTCAAAATATTAATTAATTCATATGTCTTTTGAAAACCATTGAAAATTAAGCTAAATACAAAAGAATAAAAAACATAAATCCTTTTTCTTTTGAAATTACTGAACTGACTATTTACCAACACCTTCAAAGCTTTCATGTGTGGTTTTGGCATTAGTGAAATTTATCCTTGTGCACAACACCACTGTGTGTAACTACAGTTTTGGGAAGAGCTGACAGGATTCCTGGAGGTCTGAACAGGGATGCACTTTGCTCTGAGTATTACTCAGTGACACAATAGTACAACATTATGTTTACTATTTGAGGTGATGTGGGTTTGTTTAAAATGCTCCTGAAAAGCTGGTGAGGTTGTGCAAAGTACCAGAAAGATTATTCAGGGAGGGGAGAGTGTCCATTAATCATATGTAATGTGGACACTGTTAAAAATGATGTCTGCATCATAATTCACACAACAACAATATTTTACTTTGTCTTGGGCTGTGAACTGCCTTGAAATGCCCTGAGTCCTCACACAGCAAGCACAGGATTCCCACAGCACTGGCAGGGCTTGGTGCATGGATCTCAGCAGTGCGGCTGGCGACCGCGCTTGCTGCTCGTTAACTGCTGGACTGACAGCCCATTAATTTTGCAATGAACTTTTCTTCCTTGCCTTGCAGGTTTATGATGAATGTGACGTGGGAAGGCAGAGATTTGTCCTTCACAGCAGATGGGTACCAGGCCCACCCCAGGCTGGTGGTGATCGTGCTGAACAACGAGCGGGAGTGGGAGAAGGTGAGCGCGGCTCCGGGCACGGGGGTGCTTTAGGGTCACATCTCAGGGGTCCTGCTCCAGCAGCTGGGTCTCAGCACTCAGAAGGGACCATTTTGCACCATCCTCAGTATATCTGGTGAGTTTTAACAGATCTGTGAAGAAAAGCCACGTGGAGTTCAGATTTCTATGAAACGCACCTTTCATTTCCGGTTCTTCTTAGAACTTAGTAATGTAAAATGGATAACTGAAAAATGTCCAAAAGCTTGGTCCTCATCTACTTGAATTTGGATGGATTTTTATATCCTGACAATTCCGTTCCTTTTATTTGCTTGATTTTGTGGGAGGGTGTTTTTGAAAGATTTTATAGTAAAAAAAAAGTGTGCTTTTTTGCGTTTAAGTAAAAGCACACTTAAAAAAATTCCAACTGTGAAGTTCATGTTGAATTGGAAAATAATCCCATCAATGTTTGCTTAAAAAATTCAGAATCTTGACTAGTCCAGGTAGACCAGTGATCTCCATACAGAGTTCTATATAGACTAGAAGGAAAAATGTCGTAGCATCAATGTTAATCACATATGCACATAGTAAATGAAAAAGTTTATCACAAGCATCATTTAAACTCCAGTCTCAGCTTGTGATTGTTTTGACTCTGAGTTTTGCAGGCTGTGGCCCTATGTTTAAAAACTTGTTTTAAGAAACTGTTTTTAATATAAGACTGTAGGAAAACATACATCTAAATCATCCACCAGTTTTATTTTAAATTCATGAAACATGATTCTGCATTATCTAAATTGTTGCTGAAATTTATGAATTCTTTTTGTTAGAGTTTTAAAAACCCATTGAATCAACTTAAAACTCCAGTTTATAAGACTACAAGACTTTTCATGATGATGAATAATAATGACAAAATCAGAATTACTGAAGGACATCTCAATAAATATGCTAGTCATGCAGAAACACAGAGAGTAGTCCTAGATTATGCTGTGTATTTCTTTATGTTCATTTGATGCAAATTTAATTCTCTGGATAAATTTAATCCTCTCCAAATGTGTCAATCTGAATCTTTGGAGGAATCATTTGCTCACTAACTGTTATGAAAATTTCTTACCCTATTTTAAAATTCTTCAACAGTCTGCATATCATATATAATGTTCTGGAAAAATATTACACTGCTTGGGGAATATTATTAGCATGAGGTGCCAAAGGAAGAAAATGCTCAAAGAGGCAGCCAACAATGCTTATGTTAAAATAATTTCATACATTTTGTACCTTGAAACTTCTCTAAAGAGACCATTCAAAGGACAAGGAGAGACAGGTTTCATTTTTTTGGAAAATAATTTAACAGTGGCACAGAAATACTGGATATGTGAATCAACATTTTTCCAAGGAATAACTGGAGCCTGCTTTAACCTTCCAGTTAAACTGGAACTCGAGCTGGTTTTAACCTTCCAGTGAGTCCCTGTCAGAGGATGAGGTTTGGGGGGTTGTGCTGCCTGCCATGGTTGTAGGGCAGTGGTTCCCTCTCTCCTGCTCTGCTGGGCTCCCTGGAGGCTGATCCTTGCCTTGGCTGTGCAGTTTTCCAGCTGGTGAATCCCTTCTCTTGTCAGGTTTGAGGGTTTCTAGGGGAGGAGCAAAAAGGGATGTGTGTGCTGGTGTGGCCCTGGTTTGGAGCCCTGCTGGTGCCCAGGGGGAGAGGAGTGAGGGCAGCTCTGGTGGCTGCTCCAGAGGGGCTGTGGGAAGGGGCCAGCTTTAATTAGGAATTCTGTCAGAGGGGAGACGTGAGAGGTGGCCAAGAATGCTCTGTCACCACCAGACTGATTCTCCTGACCACAGGCTGATCCTGCCTCTGTGGATGAGGACAAATAAAGTGACTAATCAATTATCCTGGCACGCTGGATGTAGCTCTGGGCTGTCTGGGCACACCCCACATCTTCTCAGCAGTGTCCCTGACACTTCAGCTCCATTGACTGAGAGATTGAGGAGGCCCTTCCCTTCCACATGGCTTATTTGAACAGCTCTCTAGTGCTGTCTCAATGTTCTCTCCAAGTCACAGGTTTTACCCCATATCTCTTAGGCAGTTTCTCTCCTCTTGTTCCTTTCTCCTTGAGCTGTTTTGCTCAATTTCAAAACTGTCAAAGTTACTCATCTGAGATCTAACATTTGCTGCTCTGAGTTTCCAGACAGGCGCTTGCTCCTTTCTCTTACACCGTAGCAGAGAGTATCAGAGAATGGTTTTATTGAAGTCTTATTAAATACCCTCAATCCTATATCAAAAAATCAAGTCTTAGTATCTAATTAAATAATTTACTCATGTGAAAAAATCACCGTGCAACAGCCTTTAAATCCTCATAATGTAACTAATGTGCATACTGCAAGTAGCTAATTTATTAATGTGGAAAGAGTAATTGTGTTTTATGTGAAGAATTTTTTACCTGGTATCCTCCTAAAAATTCAAGATTTATTTTTAAAACCAAATTTTCAGAATTGATATACTTCACTTAAAGCTTGGGGTTATAGAGAAGCTGTTCAACCATAGCTGTAGAACATTTATCTCACCCCTCAGAAAATAAGTTATTTTTTCTCTACTCGGTATTGAAACTTTGAGGTTGTAACTTCATATGTAAATGGGGTTGACTGAGGGGTTTATTCCATATCAGATGCTGAAGAAAACTGTTTGAACAATAACAGTTTAAAGACTGAATATCACTTTTTGGGCATGTTTCACAGGCATCCAGCAAGATTTTGACAGATCCTAAAGCAGCTACTCAAACTTCTGACACCAACATTCCTATTCTTGACAGGCAAAGGGGATGCTGTTCTCAGGCAAGAGATTTTTAAGAAGACAAGCTTAATGTGCTTGTTAAAGTGAAACTTGATAAAATTTACCAGAGTTAGCAGTGTTGCCCAAATATCACCAAAGCACTGCAGGATCACTGTGCTTGGGCTCCACACCCCTCAGAGGTTCAGCAGCCCCAGCTGCAGCTCCCCTGTTCATGTTACCTCAGAGAGGTGGGACCTGCGTGCCTCACCTGGCCCATCAGCTTCACTGAGCTGCCAACTTCACTGCTAGTTTGGCTTTTCTTCTTATTTTTTAGTATATTTTTAATGTTGAAATAAACCAAATAAATCCAATATTAAAAACATGTACTAGAATATGATTTGCAGTGGCAAAAGCAGGCAGTTTAATTAGCAGTGTGTATCACATGTCTTAAGTGAGGTGGGGAAGACTGTATTTAAAGATGGGTGTGCTCCCTGTGTAAAGATGAGTTCCAGGGTAAAAACAATTTTTACTGATGCTCCAGGTAGATGCAGATAAAGTTATCATGGTGGTCTGTATTCTGGGTGAATTTGTGTACTAATGGCACAATTGCTAATGAAACACCACTGCAAGAACTGTTCCTTTACATCCAGGTTTATTCTAAACAGAGCCTGTCATCTTTAACCTTCCACTAATGCAGGATTTAATGCAGAACTGGATTTCTCTCTGATGAAGTAGCATATGCCAGGTTTACAAGCTCTGTGTGGGGTTGTACACATTTGTATCTGAGTAGGAAGGAGTGGGCAGAGGGTGCATGGTTCCTGCCTGGAATAAATGAACCAAGGTCTTCCCAGAGAGCTCCATCTGGCTACCAACATCCACTGTCATGTGGCCCAGAACAGACAGCTCCTGGAGCTGACTCACTGGGCAGGAGCTGAGAAACCCAACCCAGTCTCAGGCAGATTTCTGACAGAGCTTTTTGTCTGAGTACTGTGGGGATAAAAAAATCAGTGAGGCGCTTTATGGTAATTTCTTGTGAAATCTTGATTTATTTGAGCAAGGGTCACAACAGCTGAGGGATCCTCGTGTCTCATGATAGATGTTCCCTAACACTTGTGAGAAATGCAGATATTTTAACTAGAACAGATGAAATTGCTTGAGCTAATAATCTGTTTGCTGGGGTATCTTTTGTCAGTAGCTCTGTGCTGTAACGTGATATATTCTTTTTGCCCATAGCAGAAGCAGCAGCATGCTCTTTAACATCTGTTGGGTTGTCATTCCCTGTATTCCATCCTTGTTGTTTTGTGTATTTAGCCTTCCTGTAAATATGCCTATCCTGACACTTACTGTCAGCTGAAAATTGCATGTTGTTTCTGTATCAGTGAGCTTTTGCCTAGCCTCAAGGCCTTTCCTTTGACCTTTACTCTGCTGAATTGTTTGAATTGCACCAACTATTATGCAGCATTTCTTAAATCATGTATTCCCAAAGAGGATCCCACCTCTCTGCTGCTGTAAAGGAATTATAACTCCCATGGAAAGCAAAGGTGGTGTGCTTTGCCCCTGTTCTTTACAGCTCTATATTAGAGAACAGGAAGACTCTGAGGGCAGCTCTCCCTCTCTGAAGTTAAAGGTATGTCTGTCTGGGCATTTCTGGGGAGCTGTAAGGTCTTCAGTGAGTGCAGAGGTGACAAAAAATCTTCCCCCACTGGGAGATGGAAGAAGGAGCTGTCAATTTGTTTAGCTCTCTTCCTTTCTAATGACATAATCAGCTCCTAAAATGGCTTCTCTGGTATGAGCCTGAACTCTGGCACTGCACAGAGTTATCTGGGACATCGCCCAGAACCAAAACTGTACCAGCCACTGAGGATTTGGTGAGTGCTGATTAATAATTCTGTATTGAAAAATGAGGCTGCAGGAGGTGGCAGCTTTTGTTTCTCCTCCTGTTTGTTTATAATCTCCCTGGATCCTGTGTTTTCCTTGGAGCCCTGCTGGTCACAGGACTGGTGCCTTCCTGATGGTGTCAGCAGCAGCCATGAGGGAAGAGCAGGACATTTGCATTCCCCATGTGAGATTTTGCTGCAAATTTTGGCAACTTCAAAGTCTTTGAATGGACGTCTTCAAACCATTCAGGACTCTAAAACACTTCTTATTAATAAGACATGGAACTGCTCACATCATATTTTGTCATTTAAATTTAGAGTGCTATTGTGAAATATGGACCTTCAGAAGCATAAAAGTGACACAAAGGTTTGCAGCAGGTGGGGCACAGCAGATGCTGTGTCTGGAGGAAGGGTTTTGCTCTTGTGCTTTGCTCTGCAGCTGTTATTGCTAACCTGACAAAGTCTATTTTAGCTTTTTAGATATTGATTTAAAGCTTGCCATAGTAGCTCTTCCTTTTAAGTGGAAAAGTGTAATGAAAAAATAGTAGTAAATAGTTTTTCAATAAAGCAAGATGGGCTAGATTTTTTATTTGCTCAGCACTATTTTCTTAACTGAGACAGCTCAAAAAGTATGTTGTGCAATGTATGTGTGTTAAATGTAAAAGGAACATCCCTGAAAATCTTTCTCTTTTGAAAGGTTTGGCTGGGTAGTCCTGGGAGTGCATTTGGTATCATTGGTGTCATGTAACATTTTTTCTAACAAAGGGATGATGGGTGTGTGCTGTGTACAGCTCCTGACTGCTGGGAGGAGGGTGACAGGACCGAGGAATTGGTTTGTTTTTGGGAGATATGCTGGTGTGACAGACTCGCCTTCAGTGCCAACACTGCTCAGGATCTGGCCTTGCTCTTTTTCTCTGGTTTGATGGCCTCTGTGAGGTGTGTGAGCAGGACTGTGTTAATCATCCTTACATTTTTCAGAGGCTTCTTTGGGATGCAGCGGGAGGGGGACTGAGGTACAGCAGTGTGTACCTGTGCAGGTCTGTGCCTGCCTTTGGCTGCCACCCAGCAACACACCAAATTGCTCATTCTCACACCAAATTGTTCATTCTCACACCAAATTGTTCATTCTCACACCGAATTGGTCATTCTCACACCAAATTGGTCATTCTCACACCAAATTGTTCATTCTCACTCTCCTTGTCTGCAATCTTCCAAAGATAATGAGGCTTGGATGAGGTGGTCAAAGCACCTGTGCCAGTCAGATGTGGGGAGCTTCAGGCAACAGTGGACGGGATGAGATGAACACCCTGTGGCTGCTAACTCAGTCTGACTTCAAACCAGCTCTTCCATACTCTCAGCTATTTTCCCCATCCCTTCTTGCATCCTGTAGAGATTAAACCAAAGGGAATATTCCAGACTGCATGTGAAGTCAGAGAAAATAGGAAAGAATGTGTAAATTCAAAAAGAAATACAATGTTGTATGTACCATTGTGTGTCTTTACTTGAAGCTGAGTTTTGCTTTCATTAGTCTGCACCTACCATAGTGAATCAACAGTTTGATGTGTTGTTAAAACCATATTTTTAATGTAATTTCCATTCTTTTGGCTGTAAATGAGGATTTCTATGGTTTGGGACACAATTTGTCCCACAAATGTTTCTATTTCTTTTTTGAAGTGAAGGCAAATTTCTCTGGGATCAAACCCATACTTATTATCAATATAACTAGGAATGTTGGAAATTTTTCATAAGTCTCTGCATATTTTGTGTCATTTGTATATAGTACAGTAAATGTATATGTTGACAGTTCTGTAATGGAGCATGTCTGCATTTTTAATGTTACCCACAGCTTAAATTTTCTTTTAAAAAATATTTGGTTTACAAATACATACTACTGTGTTTATTACCTCAACACAGCAGTTTCATAAATGCAACTCTCAAAAGAAATAAGCATTTCCCCAGATCGAGGCATTTAAATGTGTCTGGTTATATCCTCCTCAGAACAGTAAAATGAGTTGCTCCCATTGAAGTAGAAAGAATATCAGAAATTATATCAGAATATCATCAACTTTGTTGTTGTTCTTCTGTTAATAACACCAGAGCAATCACTGTGTTCTTGATAGGACCAGGGGACTTCATTGGGGTGGTTCCAGGTGCTCCCTGTGACAGGGACACACATGCCAGGGGTGGCTGGCACAGGGATGTGCCCCAGGATCAGGAATGGCTGGTGCAGGGATGTGCTCTGGGATCAGGGGTGGCTGCAGAGGGATGTGCCCCAGGATCAGGGGTGGCTGGCACAGGGATGTGCCCCAGGATCAGGAGTGGCTGGCACAGGGATGTGCCCCAGGATCAGGGGTGGCTGGTTCAGGGATGTGCCCCAGGATCAGGGGTGGCTGGCAGGGGATGTGCCCCAGGATCAGGAGTGGCTGGCACAGGGATGTGCCCCAGGATCAGGGGTGGCTGGCAGGGGATGTGCCCCAAGATCAGGGGTGGCTGGCACAGGGATGTGCCCCAGGATCAGGGGTGGCTGGCACAGGAATGTGCCCCAGGATCAGGAGTGGCTGGCACAGGGATGTGCCCCAGGATCAGGGGTGGCTGGCACAGGGATGTGCCCCAGGATCAGGGGTGGCTGGCACAGGAATGTGCCCCAGGATCAGGGGTGGCTGCAGAGGGATGTGCTCTGGGATCAGGGGTGGCTGGCACAGGGATGTGCCCCAGGATCAGGGGTGGATGACACAGGGGTGTGCCCCAGGATCAGGGGTGGCTGCAGAGGGATGTGCCCCAGGATCAGGGGTGGCTGCAGAGGGACATGCCCTGGGATCAGGGGTGGATGGCACAGGGATGTGCCCCAGGATCAGGGGTGGCTGGCACAGGGATGTGCCCCAGGATCAGGGGTGGCTGCAGAGGGACATGCCCTGGGATCAGGATCTGCCTCCTCCCAGCATCCTGCCCTGGGTGGTTTGGGATCTGCTGCACTCCTGACCACACAAATGCCATCACATCTCCTTGTTGGTGTGTGGAACAGGCAGACAGTCAGGCACGTTTTCCACTCTGAAATCCCTGGCATCCCTTGGCACGTGTGCTGTTTGTCTGAGGGCCTGGGCTGGCTGGGATCCTCCCCACTCCAGTGGCCACCTCCGTGCTGTGCTCTGGGCTCTGACACCCCGTGTGAGCTCACCTCAGCCAGCACCCACTGCTGGCACTGCCACTGTCACCACACCTCCACACTTTCACTGGTTTCTTTATAGGAACAATAGATTGCTCCCCTGGGGCTGAACGAGCTTTTCTCCTGAAGGCTTTGTCCACTGTGTTTTGGATAAATTTCATACTAGACATATATATACACAGCAATCATATATATATAATTCCCATTGATTTAAGTGAGAATTCCTACTTCCCTTGAGATACTTTGAATTTCCTAATTTAAGTGAGTAGAGATTTGACATTTCTGCTTCCTACATTAAAGTTCAGTAAAACATCTTGACTTATAAACAGGATGGAAAGAAAACTGCAAAGGTCATGTGCTTATAGGCTTCCCAAAATAGGAATGGATATAAACCATGTTCTTTGGGAATTTTTGTGATTAACTTTTTAAGTTTTAAAAGATAGAACATAGGTAACAATTTTAATTTTTTAAGGGCCTGAGTCTCTTATTGTACTGTTAATTCCCACCATTTTCCTTGCAAAAGAAATATTTCAACAGTCTTATGATTATGTTGTCATTTGTTTAGCTTAAGCAGCTCAAGAATTATTAAAATGCATTAGGTTATAAATTATGTGGATTGCTAGCTCATTTATATTATCTGTCATCAGATAAAACATGTAATTAGATTTCTGGATAGAAAGTAGTTAAACAATCTGAGGAGGAAAACACTAGACTCAAAAATATTTAAATCACAAACCTCCTTCTGGTGATCTGGAAATGGAAAGAAATGTGGGTTAATTTAGAAGGGATATTTTCTAATAGTAAATAAGCTAGAAAATTTCATGTGCAGTGGGGTTTGCTTTCTTAAAAGTACCCAACACTTGGCAGGATAAAATAGTTACTTCTAATGGAAAATAGTTATTTCTATTGGAAATTCTTACTAAAATGTAGTTTGGTCTGGCTCCAGTGGAAGCCTGGGTAAAGGCTTTTACAATGGCTTTTTAATGTATAAGAACACAAGAGTCTGCTCTTTGGGAAGATACAGAAAGGACATTGTGATATTTTGGTTATTGGTCAGATGTGTAGGTGTGAGTGTGCATTAGGGTTTTTGTTTGGGGTTTGTTTGTTTGGTTGATTTTTTTTTTAAATAATTTTTTATTACTTCAAATGGGTCCTGCTTAAAAATAGAGTATCTGGTTGCTGTTCTCAAATAGAAATGCTGAATGTCAAATTTCAGTGCATGTAGCACCAGGTGATAGATGGTGTTAACTGATGACACCCAGTCTGTATAAAACAGTTACCTATTAGAATAATGTTACCTTATTGTCTTTACCACTGTGCATTTTCTCATTTCATGCAATTCCTAATAAATTTTAAAGTAATTTTAACAACAAAACCCCATTCCAACCGTCCTGGCCATGTAA
The DNA here is from genome assembly GCA_024362935.1 of Setophaga petechia. Lineage (NCBI taxonomy): Eukaryota > Metazoa > Chordata > Aves > Passeriformes > Parulidae > Setophaga > Setophaga petechia. The sequence continues at coordinate 2,765,856 of JANCRA010000027.1, read as the reverse complement.
TTCCCTGTACCTGTGTCCCAGCCCATTTAATACTGACTTAACATTTTTCAAGCACCATCAAGCAGCTCTGAGCAGCCTGTGGCTCTTGGATTTCAGGTGGGCAAGTGGGAGAACAACTCGCTGAGCCTCAAGTACTCGGTGTGGCCGAGGTACAGCTCCTTCGCAGACAGCGACCCCGACGACAACCACCTGAGCATCGTCACCCTGGAGGAGGCGCCCTTTGTCATCGTGGAGGATGTGGATCCGCTCATGGAGAGCTGCCAAAAAAACACCGTGCCGTGCCGGAAATTTGTCAAACTTAAGTGAGTAAATACACAGTGCTCCCTTTTCTTTTCCTGACTGCAAAATAGAGTCCCCTTTTCCCCTTTCTTTCTTTACCCCTTTCTTTCTTTCCCCCCTTTCTTTCTTTCCCCCCTTTCTTTCTTTCCCCCTTTCTTTCCCCCTTTCTTTTCCCCTTTCTTTCTTTTCCCCCTTTCTTTCTTTTCCCCCTTTCTTTCTTTTCCCCTTTCTTTCTTTTCCCCCTTTCTTTCTTTCTTTCCCCCTTTCTTTCTTTTCCCCTTTCTTTTCCCCTTTCTTTCTTTCTTTCCCCCTTTCTTTCTTTTCCCCTTTCTTTTCCCCTTTCTTTCTTTTCCCCTTTCTTTCTTTTCTTTTCCCCTTTCTTTTCCCCCCCCTTTCTTTCTTTTCCACTTTCTTTTCCACTTTCTTTTCCCCTTTCTTTCTTTTCCCCTTTCTTTTCTTTTCCCCTTTCTTTTTTTCCCCTTTCTTTCTTTTCTTTTCCCCTTTCTTTCTTTTCCCCTTTCTTTTCCCCTTTCTTTCTTTTCCCCTTTCTTTCTTTTCTTTTCCTCTTTCTTTTTTTCCCCTTTCTTTCTTTTATTTTCCCCTTTCTTTTTCCCCCCTTTCTTTTTCCCCCCTTTCTTTTTCCCCCCCTTTCTTTCTTTTTTCCCCCCTTTCCCCCCCCCCCCCCTTTCTTTCTTTTTTCTCCCCTTTCTTTCTTTTTTCCCCCCTTTCTTTCTTTTTTCCCCCATCTTCCTTTCCCCCTTTCCCTCATGGTATGTTCTTTGCCCATCCTCCTTTTTCAAAAAGTTGAGAGTTTCTGGTTTAATGTAAGTCACATTGAGTTATTAACAAGGTAGTAAATTTATAGTAAATTCAAAGTCAATGAGAATCAGTCACATGGAAGAAGATTGTGTTCCAAAATGGGACTGTTTTAATGAGTCCTCGTTGAGTTGTTTCCAGCTATGTTGAGACACGCCTGCTTTCATTAGTCTGTAACAATTTGAAAATGTCTCCTAATGAAAATGTAAGTTTATGCTGAAATTTGGTGTAGAATAAACTACTCCAGCATAAAATACCATCAACAGAAAAGTCCCCTTCTGTCAGTGCTCCATAACTTCAGAGCAGTCATTAGAAATCAGTGGAAGAAGTCAGTGTACGTTTGTCAGTGATGTTTCACCTGCTCTATGCATTGATCTGTGTCTTTATGAACTGAATATAACAGGATTTTTACTGATCAGGTGTGAGGGAATATGATGCATGTTTCTGAAGATTTCCAGAGGCTGCTAAATGGTTGTACACGTGCTTCCTAAAGTCCAGAGAAATTAATTTTTTTAGTTAAGTTCTAATCTAGTTTTATTTGAATTTTGAATTTTTCCAAAGGCTGTAAGATACTGCCTTACCTTCTGAAAATGTATTTACTAAAAGGTTCTAGAGGTCCCAAAATGAACATATCAGAAAAAAAAGATGAAGAGAACACTTGCATCCTTGCACTTAAAAGTGGCCTGAAGTTCACCTTCTCCTAGTGCAGGGAAAGGTGCACTTTGAGAAGATGCATCCACTTCCAGCACAGTGAACTGCTGTGCCTTTTTATAGCTTACATGTTCTTTAATTACTAAATGACATGTAGTCTGATGTCTTGAGAGTAAAAGTAATAAAAGTTTAATCTAATCCTAAGAGAGAGATTAGTAAGAGCAGGCTGTATGTCTTGATGGAGCAGTGCAGAGCGTGAGGCTGGATCCTGGAGTAGAAGGATGTCATGTGAGGTAATGTTGTTTCTGTCTCACCAAGCAGCTCTGTCATGATTAGCAGGAGCTGCAAACACCATATAGCTATAAAAGCGTCCTGTGGGTTATTTTTTGCCTTGATTCAGAAAAACATGGTCATTCACAAGAGTGGCAAAATGTTGTTTCACAGTGTGCTGTATCTTGCTGTTGTGCTGTCTCTGTATTTCCCAGCAGGAATATTTATGTGTGTCTTCTCTGTTCACAGCAACAAAACTAATGAGGGAAGGAACGTAAAGAAGTGCTGCAAAGGATTCTGCATCGATATCTTGAAGAAGTTGTCTAAAACTGTCAAGTTCACCTATGACCTGTACTTGGTGACGAATGGGAAGCATGGCAAAAAAGTCAATAACGTGTGGAACGGAATGATTGGTGAAGTAAGTTCACCTTTGGGTAAAAGAGTTCCTAAGGACTCAGTGATGTGTGGTGGAGGAGGGAGGAGCTGTGTGCTGACCCTGGTGTGTGTTGTCCCTGTGATCAGGTGGTGTACCACCGGGCAGTGATGGCTGTGGGCTCGCTCACCATCAACGAGGAGCGCTCGGAGGTCGTCGACTTTTCGGTGCCGTTTGTGGAGACCGGGATCAGTGTCATGGTGTCACGGAGCAACGGCACGGTGTCACCCTCTGCTTTCCTAGGTATGGTCCCCAGCCCGTCCAGATAACCTGGCTGCATTTCTGTGGAGTTGGGTGGATTTAATTGTGTGTTAAGATATGTAGTGCGTTAACACAGTTCTGTTGAGTTTTGAATTTTACATTAAGAAGTTTGTGCTGTGTTGATGTGCTGATTAACATGACCGTTAACACGTGGACACAGTGCTGTTGGTTTTGGATGCTGAAAGGGGAAACCAAAGACAGTGATTTCAGTATGACAAAGAATCCCCTAAAATCTTCAACCAGGAAAATTACATCCCCAACCTTGCTTCCTTACATACTAACTTATGCTTGTTTAGCTTTGCTTAATATCTTTTTAATATTCACAAAATAATTGAAAAACCCACTGTAGAGCTGAAGAGCAACTTCCTTATCTTTAGATATAATTTAAAGCTAGCTTGGTAACAGCTACCTCTGGCTTCTGAACACCACACTACTGCACTGGAGAGCTGAGTGTTCTCCCCATTGATGCATCTGAACAGTGGAGATAGAGCAAAGAAATGAAAGGCTGGGCAGACAGGAGATGGGATAAAGAAGCAAAGACTCTGGGCTTCTTTTCTTGCATGCTTGTGCATTTTTCCTTTCATTATTTCCCTCTCCTCTTTTAGTATTTATAATTTCTTTTAATGTTTGGCCTGAATATACCTGAAGCTGAAAAGAGAATAAGCCATGAGGAGGTTTAAAAGAGCCCAGAATGCTGTTGTGTTCTTCATGATGTATTTGGGCCTACTATTTTTAAAGATACCTTGTACTGGAATAGTGACATTAAAACTATTCAGTGGAAAAATAAATAATGAGTATATTCCAGATATCTTAGGGCATAGTTTGGAATCTTCAAGTCCATTGGGTCACCAGTGAGACCGGTCCTAAATTGCTAAGTGGAAGTTCTTCACTCCCCTTGAAGTTGCTCACAGACATTGAAGAGCAGATTAGTGATGTAATAGCAGATACAAGTAGGCAAATAATTGAATTTTCTTACACAAGAATCATCATTTAACCACAGAGCTTATTTCTCATATCTGTTCCATAAAAGCACATTACAGAGATGATGCAAGTAAATATGACACAGTGAGTAATCAAATAATTTCCTAAATGTGGTGATACCAAAGTAGATTTTGCTGATGTTTGATATGAATGAAGGACTTTAAGTGTAATTGCAAGAAACTCTACTTGTAATAAAAATACTCAGAGAGTATCTTTATTTCTTTGAGTCATTGAATTGTAAAGTTTATTTTTTAAGTTGCAGTTGCAGCACGTTGAAGTGACCACTGGAAATAAAAATGGGGTGTTTTCTAAAGTGAGGTGCAGTTGATTTTTTACTTCTCCCTTAAAAACCTGTTTACAGCCACCATCAAAAGAGAAGCTGCTTTTGCATTTTTCACAAGCAACAGAGTTATTAGATTTCTAAAATGCATTTAATGTTATTGGTTTAGCTGGATGTGTATATGATTCAAAAGAAACAAAAAAAGAACCCCTTCTCATAAAGCTCTCTAAAATAGCTCTACTTTTGAAGAAATTTGATTTTACTGCACCAATAAATCAAGTCTGTGCTCTCAGAAGTGTGCTCTGTTTTTCCCAGGCATAGATGAAGCTGCCAGTTTGCTGGAATTGACTATGTATTTTGATGAGGTGTGCGTAGTAGTAAAATGTTTTGCCTTGCAAAATACTATCAGGCAGATAACTGAATTTATTCACAGACTGATTTTGTTTCAATTAAATAACTGTCTGAGAATAGAGTCACCTTACGTAAGACTTTTTAAAGATTTTTTAAATATCTGTCAAATATAGTACTATTTTTAAAGAATAGCACTTGATTACAGATCCTGAAATATCTGGGTTTGTGAATTGTTTCTATGAATGTGGACAAGTACAGGATTTTGTGTGACTAGATTTTTCCAGTCAGTTGTTGTGTCCAGTAGATCTGAGTGACTGATGGGCTGTGACAGCCTCGTCCTCGTTATCTGCTGTGTTCTGATTCTGATGTGTCTCCTTCAAATGAGAGTTTTATCCATGTTAAAACAATTTCACATTGTACTAGTGATAATATATACTAGATCTACAAATACTTTTTAAATGATTCTATGGAGTTTTGGTTCAACTTCATTTAAAAAACCAAATAAATAAAGTAAAACCTTAAATCTCCATTCCTATATTTTTCAGAGGGAGAGTTCATAAGTGAGGTCAATTTTTTTTTTTTTTCTGGAGGCATTGATGGAATAGGAAATCTATGCCCCTCTTTATTTAATGTATTCCTTAAGTTTCATTTTGGTGGTGGGAAGTAGGACTCAAAGACATCTTTTCCTTGCTTGGTATTCTCTGTTGTCAGTCATTTGAAATATACACTAACAAGTCATATATTAGTTTTTTCCTGCCATATTATAGCTTTACTGAAAATTCCTTTAAAACCTGCTGCTTGCCTGAGGGAAGTTCCCTTCCTGTCCTTTGAGAATCAAAGCACAGTGCTGAATGTGTAATTGGATCTCTGATGTGACAGGAAGATCGACTTTGTTATTCAGTTGATTTTGTACTTGCTCAATCTTGCTGCTTGCCATCCCAAATAGCTTTTTGTTTTCCTATTGCTTCTATTAATTCACCACCTCATTACCAGACTCCTTAAATTATTAAAGAGAATTCTGTTCAAACTCTTGTTTATAGCTCACTTTTGTACATTGGCTTGTTTTGCCCTTTGCCTTCTTTAGATTTTGACAAATTTCCATTGCTGTTTCTACACTGTTGCTTTTGATAAGGGTTTTATCAGCCTTGCTTTCTTCTGTGAGAATGCTTTCAAAATTTTATAGTAGTTCTACATGAATTCCAGTTTAATCCAGTTACTAACTGAATTCAGAAAATATTTTTTAGACTGTATTTGGCTACATGATGTCCCTTCCCTGGCTGCATCTACATAGATCTTTCTCTGCCTTCTACAAATTCTGTTATTTTCCTAACTTAGCATTCTCTCCAAATAATTGCAGTATTTGAATGAACCTCATACCCTGTCTTAAAAATAAAATAATTAATTGAAAATACACTGCTCCTTTGCAAAAGGAAAACAGTGTGGTTTAAAATGTCCCTGCTTTGCCTTAGTTACCATCCAAAAGCACCAGTGGGGCTTTTTGTTATTTGGTCTTGTCTAAGTCACAGATTTCTGAAGAAATCATAGCAAAGACAAAAGATCTCATGGGTTTTCTATGCTTGGGCACAAATTATTACATTTCATTCTATTCTGGCTGAATCATCTGAATTTGGGCAAGGCTCAGATTGGGCTGTTGGATTTAGAACATCTCAGCTCTCAGTCATTGTTCTTTCCTGCAGTGAGGGAAGAAGTTTCAGTGATTCTAATCTTAAATTCAGAGAATGAAAAAGCTACAAGAGAGGAACTTCTTGGGCTTTCAAAAACAGACAAAACATTTTAACACACTAATTTTCTGTAATTTCAATTGTTTCTTCATTCTGTTCTAATTAAAAATAGTATACTAAGATTTGTTTTCTCACACTTTGGAGCATACTCACACTTGCTTTATTTGCACAAGTTATGATGTGCCCAGATAAGTTGGCCTGATAAAGAGATATTAGTTTGCCATCCTAATCTTTCTAAGAAATATGCTTGTACCAAAGCAGCTACCACAGGAACTCCTGAAATGACAGAATCTTTGTTTGGGAAAGATGATATCAGATATTGATATTGAGTCCTTTTAAAAAGTTGATGCTTAGTCTGATATTTGAAACTACTTCTAGCTTTATGCTCCAACCTACTTCTTTTACTTAATTATGGTTCTTCTGTCTTTCAAACTGACATCCAATTTTCCATAAACCCTTTTGATTTCAGTAATTTGCTCCCAGATGAGAATGAGACATTCAAAAGGATGTGGTTGCACTTGATAAAAATATCATCTTCATTTCTGCTAGATGAAAGTAAACACAGAGAGAAAAGAATCCTTAAACAAAAGTGTTTAGTTTGAGTGCAAGTATTTATCTTTCCTCCTCTAACACTTTTTGTTGGATAGAAAATGAGAGAGAAGTCTACTTCCCTGAATTACCAAATGTATTAAACATATGCTTAATTGCTTTTGCTTTGCAGAAACACAGTCACAGTGGTTGGACCATTCTGCTGATAAATTTCTATAATTCAGGATGAATAGACACAGCAACCTGATTGTGGACTGAATAAGCAGCAAGTCAAACCAATTATGGGCCACTCAGTGTCAAAGAAAAGTGTGCAGCCTTTTGTTTTTAATTATAACTTGCATTTCAGCTTTTGAATTTATGGATTTTGTCTATATATACTAACAGCAGTTCATTATATATGGCTTAGTTATTTACTAGCATTTTTGTTGAAAAAAAACTAATGTAGAGGAAGCTGCTGGGCTTGCCTGGTGAGGACATTAGAATTCTTGTGCTGTGACTGGTTTAATGAACTGTGTTTCTGTTTCTCCTGTTTTGCTGCAGAGCCTTTTAGTGCTTCTGTCTGGGTGATGATGTTTGTGATGCTTCTCATCGTGTCTGCCATGGCTGTCTTTATATTTGAGTACTTTAGTCCTGTAGGATACAACAGGAACTTAGCACAAGGGAGAGGTAAGATTTGCATTTTACTCAACTCCATGACTATTAAAGAATCATGTATTTCCCATCCCTGGGTCTCCATCTTTTAAAATTAACATAACATAGGAATAAAACAATGCAATTAGCTATTAAACTGTTTATGTTCTTCATTTAAAGTATGATTTCTTGAAGGCTTATATGCTCATGTTTATAATTCCAATTCAATGGGATACAGACAGGGAGCAGGGTAAGTGGTATCAGAGTTTTATTCAGGCAGTGTTTGGTTAGTACATGGCATCAGTTGTAAAGTGTCAGCAGTGAAAAATGTTCCACTCCTGGCTGTTACAAATTGATGACCAGTTCAGAGAAAGTTACCTAAGATCCTGTGCTCTGCTGGGCAGTTTGAAAAATAGCAGTTACACTGTGCAGAGTTCTGTATAGTCCCTGTAAATATCAGAACTCTTAGCCTTGAAATGAGGCCCCTGGCAAAAGGGCATCTCTCCTTTCTTTGTAGCACCCTCAGTTATAGAAACTTCATTTTCAAAGCAGACAAGCTTTGTATTAACTCCTTCTCAGTGAAAGCTGCACTTTGACTCAAGAGTGAGGGTTCCATATCTCACCATGCCCTCATCCTCCCGTTTCTTCAGTGACATTTCAGAGTGCAGCCTTTGTTAAAATTTCTAAATCATTCTTGCCTTGTTTCATAACAAGAGATCTTCCAGCTTGGTGAACACAGTTCTGGGCACTATTAAAAGCAAATGATTAATTCTAGACAATGGCTGGCTTGTTCCCTGAAAAAGTGGATTATTGTAAAGTACAGATGAAGTTATCATTTTAATAAAGTGGTAAATGTGTAACCTCTGTCTGAAATAAACACTGTGTTAAAAGAGAAGTCAAAGGTGAATATAGACACGAGGATCTAGGGGCTTGGCTGTTCTATTCTGTGCCTGAATTGATTATTTAGTGCACTTCCAGCTACAAAGACATGTTATGTTATGAGACTATCCCAACCTGACTCTAAAGACTTGCCACTAATCAAGCTGCCAATAATTTCAAACCTGTAATAGTAAAAAAAAAAAAAAAAAGTTTATTATTTCTCATTTCCCTTGGCATTTTTTGCAGGATAAATCTCAGTGGTAATGCAATCTCCAGTGGCATAAACAGAATTTTAGATACTCCCTTGGCTTATAATTTCTGTAACACTGTTGCTCAGAAAAATGCATATTATCCCTGTATCAGCTCAGTCCTGAATATGTCTAGAAGGTAGTTGCATAAACTACCTTCAGTCAGCTCCATTGTGTTTATTTTACTGCACTCTGTTTTCCCAGTGCTGCTGCAGAACAGGAGCATAATCTGAGATGTAGAACTTGGCTGAATTGTGAAATATTTGCACTGCACTAGAGAGCATTTCTACTGAAATGAGAACATGCACTGAGTATACCCACATAGGGTTTTATTATTTTAAGAATCACTGAATTATTATTAAAATAAATTATAGTTTAAATGAATAGTTAAATCTATATTTGTAACGTGCATCCCCTTGGATAAAGGGACAGGGCAGGGAAGGAGATGAAGTTACAGATTTCTGCATCAGAGCTTATTGACTAAATTGCAATTGAACTGAAAAAAGGATAATTATAAGTAGGCCAAATGAGTCACAGTCAGGGGAGGTCTGTGTCTGTGCACTGAGGGTGCAGGGAGTCTGCATGATGAGCAATGTGTGATTGCACTGTGCTCACCTGGGGCTGGTGAGAATGACTGCCCTTGCTTCTCCCAGGGCTCCACAAATGGGGCCTTTGGAGAGGATAATGACTTTGTTAATTCACTTCTGCCCCGGGGTGAGCCTGGGGGCAGCGTGCTGCCCACTCCCAGCTTGGGGGAGAATTAAAAGATGACCCAAAATAGAAAACAAAAATTACAGAATGGCTTAGCTGGGACAGAGTTTTACCTGTAATGTCAACACATTTGGAGCCACAGAACTGACTCTGAACATGTGAGGCAGGCAGAGCCTGGCTTGCTCTAAATTCCCTGTCTATAGAGGTAGCTCCTTTGTTCTGTCTTTCTGATTCATGCTCTGAGTACAAAGGTGCTTAAAAGTAGGTGACACATTCACACACTTTGATCTTAAAAATGCTTACATAATGTTCAAAAAGCATAATGTTGGATGACTGGAGATGATAAAAATAATTTGGGTAAGAAAAGTACTAGAATTGAATCATTAAGACTTAAACCTCCAGTTTTCCATTTCACATGTTTGCTGGCACAGAAAACTGACAGGGCAACACTGTGGCACATTTCTTCCTTCAGGAGACACACCAGCCTGCTTCTCCTCCAAACCAATCCTTTCCATTTTCATCTTAAAAATTTTGAACCATATGCCACATAGAAAAATGTTGAATTATGCTTTAAAAATGTGGAACTCTTTGTCGTTGTAATGGAGGGTACCTGTGGTAAATCCTGTGAGTATATTTGGAGTACAGTGAATATATATATACCAAAATATTGTCTAACCTTGTCTCTGGGACTGATGGGTTTTCCCTGCATGGTATATTGGGAAGGTTTAATTTTAGTGCTCTTTGAACTTTCAGATCCCCACGGGCCATCCTTCACCATTGGAAAGGCAGTGTGGCTGCTGTGGGGCTTGGTGTTCAACAACTCTGTGCCTGTGCAGAACCCCAAGGGGACCACGAGCAAGATCATGGTGTCAGTCTGGGCTTTCTTTGCTGTCATCTTCCTGGCCAGCTACACTGCCAACCTGGCTGCCTTTATGATCCAAGAGGAATTTGTTGACCAAGTGACTGGGCTGAGTGATAAGAAGGTAGGTATTCAGCCCCAAAGATGTCAGTGTGCATTCTCCATAATCCTTCTACAAATTTGTCCTTCCTGATAAAAACTCTGAGCAAGATAATGAACTAAGACTGGATGGTTTCCTTCTGAGTGCAAGTGCAAGCTTTACTAACAAGCCTAAGACCCAAAGCAGGAAAATATCAGTCTATTTTTAAAATCTCTGCATAGCCTATTCAAAAGTAGCTGCATTAATTGAAAATTACCTTTATTTTATGATAGAAATCAATTAGTGCTTAGTTAAAAATAATGCCTCGCCAAAATAAAAAGCTTGAAAAATTTTGTGGGATATTAGTAGTATATTAATAGAAAAAAGTCCATTTGCAAAATTACTGTGATGGATATGCACAAGATACCTGAAGGGCATGCTTTTGTTAAGTCTGTGCCCAGTTGTTTGAAAATGAAACTAAATATTGACATTAAGAAGAAATATTTAAATACAGTATAGCCCAGGGGACAACTTCACAAAGGGTGTTTTTCTCAAAGGACAGAAAATAAAGGAAAATGTTACTAAAAACAAACCAAAAAGGCAGCATCTCAGCCTTTTTTTTTTTGTTTTAACTTCTTTTATGACCAGCCTTTGATTGATTGCCTGGTATATCAAAGCAAGCATGGCTACAGGAAAGATAAACAAAAAACGATAATAGTTTTGTTTTCATTTAATTGTGTTGTCAAAACCTTTGAAAGAGCATGAAGATTGTTAAATATCCCTCTATTTTAAGATAATATTCTTAGAAAAGACAGATAAATGGCATTCTCTCTTGGGGATAAAAAAAAGAAGATTTGAGAAATGTCTTTCTGCTGTTGGTGAGAAAGAGCAGAGCATTTGGTGAGAGAGAGCAGAGCATTTGGTGAGAGAGAGCAGAGCATTTGTTGAGAGAGAGCAGAGCATTGTCCTGGGCCCTGGGTTTGGCAGGCTCTGCCTTACCTGGCCCAGCAGTGGGCTCAGGTGTGACCCACCCTCACCTTCCCCTCCTCTCTGGCTCTTTGCCACAGGGCTGGAAATGGCAGCTCCTCTTCTGTGGCTTTTGGCTTGTAACTTCCTCATTTTTGTCATTTTTTCTATTCTGATTGCTAAGTAGGATTTTGTTTCCACAAAAAGCAAAATAAAAATAGAAAAATACTTGAATCAGAAAGTACCATCTGTTCTTGTGTGGTCTGCTGATCATTTATTTGATCTGCCACCTTTGTTTCTATTTTTTGGTTCTTCAAACTTTGCCTAAAGCACATAGATATAAGGCAGGGAAGCCATGCCTTTTCTGATTAAATTAAAAAATTTAGAACTCCAGAAGAGCAATGAACTATTTCAGAACATTCTTCTTGTCATGTATAGGTTGTTGCCTCCTCCACAATCCTGAGGTTTCTTGGATTTTAAAAAACCAAATAATTTGAGTAAATTATGGGAATGTAATCTGATTGATGTTAAATTATTTTTCTCCCCTCTTTGCCATGTTGATACAGTTCAGCACAGAACTCTGACCCTTGCAGGAAGCAAAGCTGTCATAGGAAAGGACCAGAAATGTGGGCATAATCAAATTTGAATAATTAATACCTAAAAGTTCACTAATTTTTTTACAAAAATTAAAAAACTCAAACCCCACTTCTGGGGCCAGAAGTGTGTCTCTATTTGTTTAGCTAACAGATGTCTTACTTTCCTCATTTTCCCTTTTCAGAGCTTTACTGTTTAAATTATAACTTTGCTACTACTTTTACACATAGTAATTGACCCATGCACCAAAATAATTGACCCATGGGCCAGAAATGTGGGCATAATCAAATTTGAATAATTAATACCTAAAAGTTCACTATTTTTTTTACAAAAATTAAAAAACTCAAGCCCCACTTCTGGGTAAATTATTCTTCTCTCCCACTTTTCCCATTGCCATACCTGGAGAGTCAAGCTCTTCTGTCAGTGCTGTACTGCCAGTGCAAAAAAGTGTTTCCATTTAGAGATACTGGGGTGTGATAGGAAAATCAGGAAAAATCAGGAAAAACCCCTCTGTCTGAGCAGCCCCCCCTGACCCTCAGCACTCAGTGTTGTCCATTCAGGAATTTTGTTGCACTCTATCTGGCTCACCAGATTGGCTGATGTGATGACAATGTGTTATTTACCCCTTGATGCTCTAAGGCCTCTTTACAGTTTCCTCATCCCTTGAAATGCTGCTAATGAATTTGTGAATGCCACATCACCAGAGTGTCACCCAGAGATCCATGGCACAGCCTGTTCTGGAGTTAGGAGGGGTGGGTGTTCACAAACTCAAATGATTCAGCAAATGAGAGGAAAATTATATTTTGACATTCTTGTGTATGTGATAGATGTTCAAAAGCTTTGTCTTCATCAAAAGGTGCAGAAAATGAGTCCAAAGTATCCAGCAAAGACTGAAATTCGTGGCTTTTGTACTTTTGAGACCTTTTGTGCCTATTTCATGCAATGAAACAGGAAAAAATTGCTGAAGGAGGGTAGGCAGCTGTGCTCAGAGCTGTCTCACTGAGTGCTGTTCTGCTGGAGTTCTCTCTCACATACTCATGGTCCAGGAGCTTCTCTTCAGCTTCAACAGGAAACCTTAATGATGCCACTGACAGGCAGGAGATTATTTACTGTTTTCTAGTATTTTAGTAGTGTTTCCTGGAGTTCCTTAAAAAACTCCAGAACAATTAAAAACAGCTGCTCTCAACACCAGCCTCTTCAGGCAAGCAGTAAATCTTTAAATTAAGTCAGTATGTAATGTTTCTGGAGGATCAATTTGCTGACTTAATGAAATTGCCAGTTTTATTAAGGCATATAGAAAAAATAAAATAAAAGCAAAATACTGGAGTTGTGTTGCCATGTGCTACAGTTGTGTAGGGGGGCAGAGCAGGGGGAGACAACAATGAATTGGTCACTCTTCAGAGTAGATCTTTCCTCTATGACTCAAACAAGGGCCTTGTGCATTCAGCTCAAGAGTTCTCTCCATGATTTAAAAGATCAGCATTTCATGAAATGTCTCAGAAGAAAATTATTTCTTAGCAAACATGGCATACTTTGTTTTTCATCATGGGGCTTTAGGGAAAATGAATGCGTGTGGAGCCTTGATTTTTTTTTCCTTTTCTTGTCTCGTGCCTACCACAGAGATCTTTGCTGCAGTCACAGACAGTGACAGCCCTGTGTGCTTCTCCAGGACGTGGCAGTTCAGAGAATAGAAGTTTAATATTATTGATGAAAACTTTATTCATCTCAGATATGAGTGCAGTGTTAGAAAAAAGATTTAAACCTCTTTCTTCTTTACAAGTAGTCTGTGAGCAGGCAGTATAGTAGCAGATGATGGTTTCAAAAATAATCTCCTTGTGAGTGATAAAATTTGTTGGTTGGTGCCAAGAAATTCTGGGCTTTAGATGGGGTTTGGAACTATTAATCTGCTTTTTAACTCTGTGACTTTTGAATGAACTTGGGCTTTTTATTCATCCTCGTATTCTGCAGAAATATTTTTGTCTTCCATGAAAGTTCAATTTGAACAGATGTGTTAATTCCTTCAACTATTCCTGTGAGAGGAAATGCCTGCCAACATCCTAGATTAATATGAATGTTTTTGAAAAGTGAGACTATTTAAAAACAAACTCCATTTTGAAATCACCAGACAAGTCCACCATAATGCCTCTGTTCCCCCAGTTCCCCCCCAGTTCCCCTGCCATACTGGGAACTGAGCTTGCAGAATGCTCACCACAGCTGAATTTCCAAAAAATCCCAGCAATATAAGGAGCAGCAAGTCTTACAGGTCCTGAAATTGGCAGTTCTATTTTTTCCAGTTCTATTGACTGGCAAATTTAGGAGACACATGAAGCCATCTCAATACATCAGAGACACATTATCTCTAGATTTAAATAAAGTTCATAGCAAGCTACATTTATATCAGTAGAATCTCTGGACATATATTTAAAAGCAGGGTTTGTTTTAGTGCTGCATAATAAACTCAGAAAGGGAGATAGCAAATATAGACTAAGAATCATGAGTAGTGTACAGTGTAATTTTGGTGCATGGGTCAATTACTATGTGTAAAAGTAGTAGCAAAGTTATAATTTAAACAGTAAAGCTCTGAAAAGGGAAAATGAGGAAAGTAAGACATCTGTTAGCTAAACAAATAGAGAAAAATAGAGTTCATTCCTTTATGCTTTGTCAAAATATGCTTAATTAAAATGAAGTATTTAATTGTAGTTCTGTAACAAGAAAATGGTGTTGCAGCAATAATTTCATAGTCAAGGTTTGATGGAATTGAAAATACTCCCAGTTTTTGTATAAACCCATTTGTATTCTCTTTGCAAATTGGCACTGGATCTTGGGAATTCTGATTGCCCTGAGACCAAATGTTAAAAAGAGAAATATTTCATATGGAACCCCAAAGGAATCACCAGCTGTATAAATATTAGGCATCTCTTGCAGCACAGGATATATAGATTGCTCTTCTAACTTCAGCAATAAAAACAGAGTGCATTTAGAGTGGAATTCATGGGTGACTGCTTTTATCAATGCTCAATTCAGTTTCCTCATTAGCCAATAGTTCCTCTAATCTGAGTGACCTTTTTCATTTGTTTCTTAAAGAGACATTTTCATCCTACATTGTCACTTGGGTTTTAAAGGCGGATGTTGAAAAGGTGCATAAAAAATTTTCAGATCTGTTAGCAAAAAATTTATGTGAGATTATTTGAAGGATTGCCAAGTGTGAAGCCTGCATGTGCCCTGAGCTATTGCCATTCCTTTGCAGATCCCCCCTGGCTGGTTCATCTGTGCTGATGCAATAATGATAGAGAGAGTAAAACTGCAGAATAAACCTGTATGTCCTCAAGCAAATGGTTCATAGTTTTACACAGTAGGGTTGAACAGGGACTGGGATTACAGGTGTGGGAGCTCCAGAAGCCCTTCTCATATCAGCCTATGAGTTCTGAGCCCCTGTGGAAGCTCCAAGAGCTTTTATTCCCTTGCAATCATGGGTGGAAGGAAACTCCCTCACTCTGCCTTTCCCTGGCACTCTCCAGGACTGGGGCTCCCTGTTGAGTACTGTGGATGATGCTTTTCCCATCTTCCTGATCAGGAATCACAATGTCCCAGCTGAGATGGAAGTGTGAAATTGCAATCCACAAAATAATCTTTTCCTTTGGTTGCAGTTTGCCACTGTGCTTGGGTTCCCTAGAGAGATGTTGGCAGATGAGGATCTGCTCCAGCTTCTGTTGTCCTGTCAAACTGCAGAGCATGGGAGAGAGTCACATTTGAGTGGCAAAATGGAGCTGGTTTTACCTTGGATGTAGATTATGTTCAGTTAGTGTGAAGACAGTTTCTGGTATAATAGACCTGAATTGACCCACAGCACTTGCCTAGAAGAAATTTGAGGCAATTTATACAACCTCTGTCTTTTTCAACTTGAAATTGCCCTTCTTCACATTTTGGATGCCTGAAACACTTTGTTTATTCCATTTATCTCCAGTTTCAAAGGCCTCATGATTATTCACCTCCTTTTCGGTTTGGGACGGTCCCAAATGGAAGCACAGAGAGGAATATCCGGAACAACTACCCTGACATGCACCTCTACATGACCAAGTTTAACCAGAAAGGAGTTGAGGATGCCTTGGTCAGCTTGAAAACTGGGTGAGTTTTTTTTCCCATGGTTTTTAAAGAATGCTGTAAACTTGTCAGAAACAGAGAACTATTGATCTGTATTTTCTGTGGTGCTGGACAGACTGATGGCAGGCTGCTGTGTAGTACTGGGTGCTTTTTTCCCCCCCAACTGCACTGTACAGTTATCAAAGAGGAAAATGATTGACTGTGATTTCTGTGCTTGTTTTAAAATTACATGGTAGCTTCAATGTCCTGTGAGAAGTAGTTCCAAAGGGCAGAATTAATGTTTCTTGAATTTGAAGACAGTACAGTCTCTTGTTATCTTTGCAGTGCTGCCTAATCCTGCTTCTGACAATCTTGGTAAATATTATTGTCCTTCTTTCTAAAGATCTGAGAATTTAGTCTTGAGTGCCATCCATCCTTTTCTGTCTGAACTGGCCCAATCTGCCTGTTTGGACAAAGAGACAAATTTCCATTTTTAATCCTCCAAAGGTATGAGAGTGACTCATTGCTCATATCATTATTCATCTGGGTGACAGGAATCTGCAGCTCTAAACATTTAGGCTTGATAGCAACATGATTATATTTGTTAATAATACAGTAATAACATTAATTTCTCAATATAGGCTTTTTAGGTTTTGTTTTGAGGTGAGAGGTTACTTTAGTGGGTTTATGTATTCTAGGGGCTGTTTCAAGGAACATCTCTCCTTATTTATGGTGAACACAGGACATGTTTCTTCCTATACTAAAATACCCTGGCTTGATCCTTTTTGGGGAACTATTTATCCTTTTAATTTTTACTCCTCTTCTGCCAAACCTGTGTGGGAGTATAATGTATTCATGAAGCCAAACACCTTGAAATCCTGAAATCTTTCCTTAGAATGAAGACTCCTTCTTTAAAAAGTTATCCTTCCAGCTGCTTCCTCTCTTCTGTCTCCTTGCTGCTGTCTGGACTCAGTGTGCCCTCGTTTCTGCAGGCATTCTCAGCTGGCAGTGCCCAGCCTGGTTTGTGCCATGCCAGCCCAGATGTGTGCCATTGTGTGAGACCAGCCTTGCCCAGGGGCTGCCAGACTGCAGCTCCTGCTCTGACCCAGCCTGGGCAGGTCACATTTCCTGGGTGGCAGCTGAATTATGCATTAGAGATAGACAGCTGGATCCTACCATTCCTGCTGGGAATTTCTGAAGGAGGAGATGTCCTGATTTCAGCCATTTGTAGGACTTGTTCTGTCGGGTGGACAGTTTATTTAGGGGATGTAAACTGCTTGTACTTTTCACCAACCATTTGTGCTACTGAAAGCCCTGAAAATCTGCTGTTAGCTTGAAAATCAGGCCACTCCTCAGACACTTAAGTGTGAAAACAGTGGGGCCAACCTGACTGCAGGGCTGTTCAGGATGTTCACTGAAACTCAGGCTGGCTGCTCTGGGCCAGCTGATGGTCCTTCTCAAGAGCTTTGCTCCTTTTGACAGCATCAGCTATTCATTTTTGACAGATTCCTTTTCCCCTGCTGAAGTTTCTTTCCTCTTCTGAGTGATTTCTCTGTGTGGATACCCTCAGGTGTCTGCCTCGCTACCCTTGACTGATATTTCTGTAGCAGATGGTACAAATAAACTTCTGGGTCAATACAAGTAACTGCTGCCTCCAGCTGTGCTCCCTGGGATTTTGTCTGGTGGCACCTGCAGAAGGATGGAACAGCAGGATGTCAGCTGCTTTCAGACTCATACTCTTCAAAAACAATTTTTCATTTTTTTGTGCCAGATTTTCTGTTCTTCATCATGCAGAGTTGTATCTTCTTTCTCTCCCCATCATGATTTCCTTGACCAAGTTCTTTCTCCCTTCCATGTGAAATTTGCCCTTTCATCTTTAACTAAACTCAATGAAGTCCAGTTGAGACATCTTTAACTTCCTTCCCTCCCTGATTCACTGGATTCCATGGTATTTAGTACATCTGGTCCCATGGAGTCTGTGTTTCTATGGCTCTTTTGAGGATGACTCATCTCTTCTTCCTCAAACTGCTTCTGCTTCCAAACAAATATATAATTTCTATTTTCCTCTTCAGTGTGTGTTCTGTTCACCTTATTACAGCTAATTTGTCTCTTTTCATCTTTATTTCTTTCCAAAACTATTCCTGTGCTTTTACTTTTTTTTTTTTTTTTCATTCTCATCCTCTGGGATACAACAAGCAACTTCCCTTATCCATGGCAAGACTTGCTGCTTCTGCACAGCTTTTTGAAAATGAACTATCTGATAATGTTAGTCATAGTCTGTAGACTGAGAAGGACTTGCAAAGAATCTCGTTGATAATTGCTGCTGTGAGATAAAATAAATATGAACTGTGTTATCCCTGAAGAGTGTTTGTATAACCTGTATATCCAATCTCACTTGAAAAACTACTTTTGCTTAATTGGAGACATGAGGTTTAGTTCCTTTTAATTACTTTTGTATTGTGTTTGATTCTAACTTCAAGATGGAGCATAAAATACCATCAGTGAAGCAATGCTTAATGACTGAATAATGCCATACATGTGGCCCTTGTGATCCAAATAAAATTAAATATAAAGTAGCATCTTGTCACTGTTCAGTCTGATTTTCCTGTGTCTCAAACAAAGTCTTTTGATCAACTTTAATTAGCATTAACATCTTGAGATGTATTGGAAATATCTTGATCTTTGAGATCATTGTGTTTAATACATAATGTTTCTGAGTTGAACTAGAAGGAGAAAGCAGGAGGAGGACAAACATAAAATTTCAGATGCACAGATTTCTGAAATCAAAATGAAACCAAACTGCTGTGGTTTTTTGTTTGGTTTGGATATCTTTTAAGTTTTGTTTTCTTTCAAGAAGTGGAAAATCGGCTGTTTCAGTCCACTTGCTAATGGGGGGGAGAAATGTGGATAGAAACATTTATAGAAATATGTATAAAATAAATGGTATTCCTGCCTTTATTTCCTGGTCAGGTGTAAGGGTTTGATAAGACTTGTGTTGGAGCATTGCTGTACATGCAGAGGTGAATGTGCTCATATCTGTGTCTAGAAAGCCTTGAAAAAACCCAGCCCCTTTCTGCTTTCATCTTTGAGAGGTGAGGCTGGTACTGTTTCAGAAATTAATGTACAAGGAAAGCATCTGCCTTTGTTTTTTTTAAATTAGAACAAGCAACTTCATGGCATGGCCAATAGGCTTGGACCTATCTTGTTCAATTAGCATCAAAAATGTTTGAGATCATCACCAGGGAAATACTGCAAATCAAAGTGGCAATGAGATTTTTGTGTTGGTCTGACATTGATATTATACCTGCTCCCTCAGGAGAATCCCCATGGGGGTTCACTGCAGTTTGTTGCCATCAGGGGTGAAGGCAAAGTTATCAGCTTTATTGGTTTTTCCTCTTTGATGCAAAATCAACCTTTGTTTCTGAAAAGATCTTTAAAAATTCTGTAAAGACTCAGTAATATCCATCTCTTGTCACTAGGGCCTTATTTCTGAGATTCACAGGTGTATTTCTCAGAAAGCTGCTGAAATACCATTTGAACAACAGCAGAAATTTATTAATTTAATGTGTCAGTTTGCAACCAGGCCTGTTTAAAAGGAAGATTTTTTTATTGAAGTGCTACTTAATAATCTTCAAAATGGCAAAATATTGTCCCTCCTTCAGTGCAGTTCATTACTGAAAGCAACCTTGATCTTATAAGCTTGTCAAAACGTGTACTTGTGTTTTTCACTAATTTTCCTGCATTTAAGGGATCAGGTGGCCCACATGTGCTGTGCTACGTGCAGAGCTTGGGATTGCTCCTTAGGCAAGGCCAAGCAGCTCAGGCTTCTCTGGGGTTTTGTTCTTTAATGAGAAGAGAAATGGCAGTTGTTGCCCTGAGCATTGCTCAGGAGAGCAGGGTCTGTAAGGCATTAGCTAATGTGCTCGTGGTGGGAGTGCCCAGCTCTGCCAGAGCTGTGGAGGCTCCTCTGAGCTCTTGAGATGTTTATTGATCAAATACAGCCTTGAAAATGCATTGCAAGCATTTCTGTCCATGCTGCATTTAATTGATCTACATTTCTAGAACCCTCTGTACCAGGGAGACAGGTCCTATTGATTGTGCTTTTTGAAGAGAGAATAAATTCCCAAATAGGAAGTCATTAATTATTGTGTTATGTTTGCAGTGGCTCTTTGGGTGTGCTTCCTTCTGTTTGCCTTGCTATATTTTTTCCTGAAGAAATTATAGTTAAAGAATACCATCTTTTTGCAGGCAAAGCATCCTTCCAGTGGCAGCTCTCTGGTGTGGGTTGTATGAGCTCATAGCTCTTGAGTTTGCACGCAGTGTTTCTATTTGTGGCTGTAAAACTGTCAAGAGGAGAAATTGCAATGGCAATAAACTGGAAATGCATTTCACGTTCTCACCTTTGCCCCAGCACATCTACAGTGGCTTATAGTCTGGGATTTAACTGCTAATGGCTGAAATGAGGAAATTTAATTGGGAGAGGCTCTTTTTACTGTAGGGATAAAATGGGAAATGTTTGCTTGCCTGTTGCCCGTCACTTCCTTTCAAGGGAGCTGCAGGAATGAGTCCCTGGTGTTCCCCAGGCAAGCAGCTGCAGATCCCCTGGCTGTCATGAGTGCTTTACAGCTTTTATTGCCAGCCACAGCTGTGACTGTGTGCTCAGGGATTTGATGCTAAAGTTTGCTTGGGACTTCATCTGCCTTCCTGTTAAAGACAGCAGTGCTTGTGTTGATTCATATCAGCTGAACACCTTATTCCCAAGTCCTCTGTGACATGCTGATGGAATTACAGAGCTGCTGGGAAAGGCTGCACTGCCACAGCAGGGATGGGCTCAGCTGTGCTGGGTTATCAGATGTGAAGGGTTACATCCCCATGATTTATGAGCTGCCCCTGGGAGCTGCTCTCAGGCTGCAGGCTGTCCTGAGCTGTCACTTTGACAGGGGCACGTGGTGGTTGTGTCCTCAGCATCCTTTAATGACAAGGTATAATGCCAGCACAAGCACCTGGAAGCAGTGCAAATGGCATGAGGAGTTATTTCCTCCCTGCAAGCCCACTCTCCCATGTGAAAAGAACATGATTATTAACATGTTTTATAGAATCTAATGGCACTAAGCAGAGAGAGTGCACGAGAAGACCCCAGAAGGCCCCAATGGCCTTTTAACCCCATCTGTGAGTTTATTGGCCTGAATTGGATTTTTGTTGCTCTCACAGTGATTATAAATTATCCAATTCACAGCCTCACACACTCTGTTATTTGTTGAACAAATACAAGCAGGTCAGAGGCTGAGCTGGCAGCCTCTGCAGCGTGGCACAGGCATAACCAGGAGGCAAACATCCCTGATCCCATCAGCTGCAGCCCAGCTGGGATTGTGCCCAGCAGGTGCTGCTGCTAATTAGGACTGCCAATTAAGTAGTGATGTGCCTAAAGTTAAAGTCAAACCCAACCTGTCTTTTAGGCAGCCAGCTGACATCTCTCCACTTCAATGCAAAACCAATTTCAATGTTTTTGTTTTGTTTTCACAGAAAAAATATCAAAATTTTCACCAAAGGAAAAACTTCCTAGTTTTTGTTCTTTCTGTGACTCATACCTTTTCACCTCAAAAGAGAAGGGCAAGCTGTGAGAGAAGTTGTCTGTTTGAAAGAAAAATTATATATTTTAATTTTGCATTAAAAGAACAAATTCTTCATTGTTCTCATGGGACTACAATAGCAGCTTACATCCAGAACTCACAGAAATGTCCAAATCTTTAACCAGATTTTTAAGAATTTACCAGGGATGGTTAACTCTGTTAAAAGCCAATTTTTAAGAGGGATGGTTAACTCTGAAGTGTTTGAGGGAGAAAGGAAAAGGCCTTTAGGCAGCATGAGAAGTCTGTAGTCATAATAATTTATTGCTTGCAACTCTCCAGGATAGCTGCTGTGATACATGAAGACAGATCCCCATGTGTGGGTGCTCCCATCATAAAAACACAGGGGAAACATCCAAAGAGCACAGAACAAAGATCCTGAACTACCTGGGACAGGCAGATGTTTGCTGTGCTGCACAGTGTCCACTTACCACTATCAATTTTGACAATAAGCACTAAATTATTGTACAAATACACTTTCCTTAAAACTGTCTGAAGGAGCAAAAATGTGAATAACTGTTTCCTTCCTGACCTTCTGTGAAAAACCATCTCTGTTAAACAATTTGGCCCATTCAGGATTTTCTATCCTGCCTGACCAAGTTCAGACAACTTCTGCAATCAATAACTTCATTTAATTTGGCATCAGATGGCTGGGGTAACTTAATTTCAATTTACATTATGATGCTTTCTGTGGTGGTTTAATCTAATATGTGTTTCAGTGTTCACTCTAATGGTCATTTTGGCATTGTGCTCTGCAGGGAGTGATTTCCAATGGATGTTCCAGCTGTAGCCACATGAGCTAAGAATTGGAAAACTGGTTTGCAACTGGGCAACTGCAACCGTGTTAGAGGGCTGCAGAGATGTGAAAACAGTTTCATTTGCTGTTCCATCTAGGAATATTTTTCAGAGGGATCTCTTCAGTATCAATTCTGAAATCTAGTATCTTAAAAGAAGTGTGTGGCTGAATGAGCACAGCTTTCACTTCACTGCTGAAGTGAGCAGAGTTCAGCACTGCAAGCTGCCAGCTCAGACTTAAAGACTCCTGTGGCATTTCCACTCATGGCAGGGTTTTCTGGCATCAGTTTTTCTGATGGCTGATTCCTACTTCCCTATAACTTTCTATCCTTTCAGGAAATGCAGTTATTCTTATATTCTTGTAACTCTTACATTTTCAGGAATGTCTTCCTGACCAGAAGATTGCTTCTTTTGCAAATTTTTTTTAAAGAAAGACAAATAGACAACCCTGTTTCTCCTGTTCACCTGATGCATAGAAACTTGCCTCTAGGAAAAAATAATTTTTAGTAATTTATTTCCAGTTCCTTTACTCAGTACCTGAGTGCTCTTCTGGAGTTTTTTTTTTATTTTAGGTTTTTTTTTTTTGTTTTTTTTTTTTTTTTTAAGATTACTTCCTTTGTCTGCATTATAACTTTTTTAGGTAATGCTGTTATCTAATATCTCTAAATATTACAAGTAGCCTGGAAATAAAATGAACAGGTGGAAGTAGCTGTGTGCCATCTAACCCCCATTCTTTTCAGAAGTTATTCTGAGTTTTAGTCTTCATTTCATTTGGGGCTGAGATCAGGTACTTGGTGAGCTGTGCTGAATTTATCCTTCATTATGCTATTGTAACTGGGACAAAATCTTTAATCTAAAAATATATTCCCCCCACTCAGCTCTTCAAGTTTTGTGTTTTGATAAACTGATGCGTTGCAAAAACTTCTTGGCTTGGCTTCTGAGATGTGAAGTGGGACAATCTTCCATTGTATAAATTAATCATAAAGGCACACCAAGTTTTCCATTATTCTGTTGCTAAGGGAAATGTTACAGGGGCTGGGAAGGTGTTTGGGCAGAGGGGTGGTGGATGGGAGCTCCTGTGGGTGAGGAGGGTGAACGTGCCATCCAGGTAACCACAGCCAAGGGAGGAAGGGAGGCTCTCCATGGATTTCCTGGCACCTGGGGTTGCCCTGACAGGCGAGGTGAAGCCTCCACAACCTCTCCTGCTGGTGTTAATGTCTGTCAGAACCTGCTCTTTCAAATTTGGTTGAAGTGAGGATGGTTTAAGCAGGGAGAAAAGCTGAAAGCTGGTTCTGTGCTCCTGAGTTCATCATTTAACTGGGTTGTACTTTGCTGACCTGTGCTGTTGCAGGGGGTGGTTGTTCAATTTTCCCCTAATGAATTGGCAATATCAAGATGTCAAGAAATCCACTCAGCGTGTGTGAAGTTCAGTTCTGTGAGGAGCCATTTGAATGTGTACTGAAAGATAAAGTCACTGCTGGTGATGAAGTGCATCAGATAAGCTGAAATGCATTTTAGTCAAAACTGTGTCAGAGGAATCAACAGTCCTTCATGCTAAAGGTTAAATATCTGCTTTTGCTCCAGCAGTATCAAAGTGTCACTTTAGAGACTTTCATGGGAGCCTCATCTTCAGAGCAGCATTCTTTCCCTTTGATTGCTGTGCCATTCCACAGTGACCTTTCAGCACTGGATCCCCAGGACACAGAGACACAAATGATGCTCTCCCTCATTGTTCACTCTTGACACACTTTCTTTTATCCCTTCTGTGGAGAAAGAAGGGGTGAAATGAAAGTTTATGATGTAAACCCATCAGATCTTACAGACAGTATGTTTGTACTTGCTGCCTTCCCAACACTGCTATTGATGATCTCCAAAAACTTAACTTAATCTCTCCTTAAGTGGACACAGTTTTTTTTTTTTTTGGTTTTTTTTTTTTTTTTGTTGTTTTTTTTTTTTTTGCCTCATGTCATTGTGCCTCCAGAACTACTGAGCAAATTGGCATTTTAGATTTTTACTTCTCATTCCATCAAGAGAACAAAGTCATTGAAGGATCATGTAGCTGGTTAAGGAAGCAAAGGAACATTTTTCAATTGTGTTATAATTCTGGTGTAAGGGAGAAGTGACTAATAAAGGAGCACTTTCCTCGTCTTCCTTTTCAGTTTTCATCATAGGAATTTTATGAAAAGTTGTGTCAATAATAAAGGTGGGGAAAATTATAGGGAAGCATTTTCGACTTTTCTGAAATTGCTTTTCTGTACCTTTTTCTCTAACTTAAATTTTCTATACAAAGGCAATTTTGCATGTGTGCAGAAATGCTTGAGAATGAATTTTTGCTATAGCTATTCTGATTTTTCAACTCTTATCCTTCTTGATGAATCATAAATGTTTAGTTATGGGATTGTCCACACTTATTTTTCACATATCTCTCACTTCAAATTATTACATTCAGTAATGCCCTTTTGGGTTTTTCTAGAACTATTCAAGTTCATGATTTCATACCACCTGATGTTCTCTGATGCTGTGAGGTAAAATTCTCCCCATTGCCTTTTCACTTGGTGCTTGCTCAATGAAGGACATTTGCCTTTGTAGTTGCTGTTATATAAATATTCCAAACTGTTTATTTTTCCTGCTAGCCAGGATTATTGCAGTAGTTGTGAGGAGGTTTGCAGACCTGCCTGTAGCTCAGATGAGCCACAGCTCTGTGGTCCTGCCCTGGCTGGAGGTGCCTGGCCAGTCTGACCAGCTCATGGCAGTTGTTAACCTTTGTCATGCCAGCTTTGGCAGTTCTCTCTCAGCTCTCTAATATTTCTTACCAGTTTATTTAAACCTCCACAATGTGACAGAGCTGTTCACTCCCTGCTGAGGCTGCACTGAGCTGACAACTGTGGATTTGTGTGTGGCTGAGGCTTGCAGGGGCTCTGAGCCTCCCTGGGTGCGGGGTCTGTTACACTCAGGGTGTAACCCCAGTGGCAGCGTGCTCAGCTGGCAGCACACTGCAGCTTTCCTGCCACAACAACCAGCACCTGGGGCTTGCCAGTCTGTGAAGAAAGAACAGGGAGAGCTGGAGGTCCAGGCTTCCCAGTCCTGCCTGGAGAATGACAAGACAAGGACGGGCTCCTGTGTCCAGCAGTCCCTGCCATGCACCCAGCCTGGTGTTCCATCAGAGCCCAGCAAAAACAGCAGCTGTGGCTTTCCCCACACAGACATGGCAGGAAGGAAGGTCCTCTGTGTTCCCAGCAGCCTTCTGGCCTGCACACATCCCTGCCTTGTCTTCCTCCAGGGCTGATCTAGCTGCCAGCTTTGCAAACTGCTCAGAAAGGGTCACATTTTTGGATTTGCCCAGATTTTGCTGTCTGCGTTTTTGGAAACGCTAATTGAGAAATGTTTATAGTTATCTGAAAGTTCTTAAAAATTTGGAATGCCAGAATTCACGTCCTAGTGATGGAAGAGTTGGGTGCCCTAAAATCTGAGCTCTTCAGTTGGGGCTTGTTCCTCCCTGCCCACGCTGCAGGGGTACAGCGTGTTCTGGAGCTTTGCAGGAACAGTACTTCTGTAATCAGCACGATGAAGAGATGATTAAGCCTTGAGAGGTTATAAGAGTTATGTTGGAAATGCAGAATATATATTGTGAATATAAGTTTGTGTTTGTGGACACCAAGAGTTTTTCAGGGCAATCAATTTTTGATTTACAGTTAAGACATTGGGCAGCGACCGACAGCAGAACCTTCAGCTCTCAGCATCTGTCAGGAAAATACCTCATGTTTTTAAATTGATTCGTGTAATGGGATTTGTTGTGACCTTAGAGAAGCAGAATAGAAAAAGTCCTCAAAAGTAAAGCCTCCTGCATCCTCAGAACCTATTCCATGTGTGAGCACTGCACTGATCCCAGGCCCCTGGGAAGCTGGGGAGGCACTTCCACAGGGAGTGAGTGAAACTCTGGCTGTGCTTTGTCTTCCTGTCCCGAGGTTTTACTGCAGTGCTCAGTAACTAAGGAGGCAAACTGCATGTGAAGAGTGTAATTTCAGAGGCAGCACAAGGCTTTTGCCCTGGAGTCTTTAGCAAAGAGATCTTCTTCCTTTGTATTTCTGACTGAGGCTGTTTTGACAGAAGAAGAGCTGACTCTTTATATTTTCTCTGTGTTTAGCAGCATGTGTTTTATGTGCTTGCATTGCAAAACTATAAATCCCAGAATAAACAGACGACAAATTCCAGAGTGTGTTTGAAGTTGTCTGGTTTCAGCAGTGTCTGTGCCCACAGAGAGAGCAACACCTCCCAGTCCCTGAGCCATGAGCATCCTCTGGGAGGGGAAGAGTCCTTCCTTCGTCCCCTCCCTCCTTCCTTCCCTCCTTCCCCACAGATAACTGCAGATGGCAGCCACTGAGGCTGGGCTGTATTGATTTTGGTAATTGTCTGCTGTAGATCAGAAAAGCTACAATGTCCTGAGGGTACAGCAAGCAAGGTTTGTGAGGTTTTTTCCCACTGTGAGCCTACCCAAAGGACACAGATTTTTGTTGTTGCTCTCCGTACAAGGAAAGATTGTCTCTGCTGCATCCAAACCCATCATTTACAAAACTCTGATACTCTGATCTTATGTTGAGGGCTGTAGGTTTGGGCAGTGCCCCAGCACCCTCTTGACTCTTTCCAATTTAATTACCCCCAGTGCCAGGTAGCCATCCCTGTTTTATTTATGGATTGAATTTGTGACATTGCCTACTAGATGTTTAGTGATTTTCTGCATATTAAATAATCCATTTAAAGGAAGGAGGAAACCAGATTTTGAGCATTGGTGGAACTAATCGGACTTTTAAACTGAAGGTTGCACCAACTGAATTTTAGGGAAAAGGGGAAAAGCAAGAGAACTGATGGCCCAACAATTTTTTTAAATGATTGCATGAACCACCTCTACTCTGAGTTAACCACCTGACTAAATTTCAATTAGATTACTTGAATGGTGACTGTTGGGATAAATATCCTTGAAGGAAAGCAATAAAGAATAGTAATTAGTGGCAGGAAGTTCCCTTTTTTTGTGACAGCAGACAAAATCCAACAACTTAATTCTCTCCTGGTATTCCTTTTGGTTTAGTGTGAGATAGACACAGGTTTCTTCAGTGCCACATTTTTGGTATCTGATTTAGACCTCTGAAAAAGTTAGTGTTCTGTTGATTGATTATTCATTAATAAACTTTGAATTATGATATGCATGAAAGCATCTTGGGGCTTTTCCTCTGTTAGTTGTCAAAATGTGATAAATCTAGGTCCTTCTCCATTCTGTGGGTATAAATGAAAAGCTTTATCAACATAAACTGATTTAAGCTTAGCAGCAAGCGTGACTCCAAAACTTCATAGCAACAGAATTCACAACTGGTGCATCCTGATATAATGTAATTGAAGCTGATGCTGTTGTACCTGTTTGTGCCACAGTACATTTATTTTTATAGCTGCCTTTCCATGGAGACAGGCCCCAACTGTTGGTGGGCTGTGTGGTGCCAAGCTGTGTCAGCTGCAGCCCATCAGAGGTTCCAGCCGTGCTGCAGGTGCTGCTCTGTGCCTCTGCCGAGGCTGAGCTGGCAGAGCCTGGGGCTCTCAGCCCCTGGGGGAGGCTCCCACATCATCAGCAAAGCCAGTTGTCCTTCCTGCTCCTCTGACTCCCTACAGCATCACAAGGATGCTGGGAAGGGAGGGTGTGTTCCTGGGAATGGGGTGGCTTTGGTTTTGTGTGTCATTCAGGTGAGGCTGAGGCCCCAACAGCTTTTTCCTCTTGCTGCTGTAGGCTGCTGCTCTTCTGCAAGTAGTAAATATCTTAAATGATTTTGGCTGCAGATGAGGGCAGTAATGCAAAATAAAGCTTTATCTGTTTCTTTCTGAAGTTTGCATGTGAATTTCTGGCAGTGTAAGAATGCCTTTCACTTGACTGGGATCTGCTGTTGACTGATTGTCCTTCCAAATGGCCTCCTCCCCTTGTATGTGCATTTTCACTGCCTTCATTGTGAAACATCCATGCACTTGCCTTCTGACTTGCTTTACAGTGCTTCTGAGAAAGTATCCCTGGAGGACATTGCTTCTTTTCCTTTCTTTACTGGATTCGTTTTCCACTCTTATTCCACTCTGTATCCTTTAGAGAATGGGATTATCCCATTCTTCCATTTTTAGGTGGATGGGGTAAAAGGCTTAAACTTTTTCACAAGTTCTTTTCTTCCTGCTGTGCTCCAGATACACAAATAGTATGTTTGGAACTGTGAATGTGATATTTTCTATCATATTTCAGTGGGATTTCGGTAGCTCTATGACATATGCTCCAGTATATCAAGGACTTTGACATACTGGAGCATGCCAAGGACTTTGTCTTATCAAGGACTTAACCTCCACCTTCACTGTTTATTTTTGGAAATAGAAGTAAAACAAGGGTGTGTATGTAAAACTGGTAAACATTTTCAATCTCTTTCAGTATTTGAAATATACTAATTGTCTATTTTTTTCAATTCTAAGTTCTCTGTTGTAATTTCTGTTTGTTTTAGAGACCATTTTTCATCTGAAGATATTTATTGCCCATACCAAGAGCAAAGATATGAAGATATCAGGGCAAGACATTTTGTAGATTGGTTTCTCCTGCTCAGTATTTTTTAACAGCATCCCTTAAAATAGAAATGCTAAACTATGTGTCCTACTTTCCCCTCACTAAAATAGATGCTTTTGTTAATTTTAGATACAGCAGAGCAGGATATGTAATTAATGATATCAAAGAATCCATATGATATTCAACAGGGTCCTAACATCAAGGACAAAAGAAGTCTGACAACAGCTGTCCCTAATGATTTGGTTTGTAAAATGTTTTCTTTTATTTCAGGAAGTTGGATGCTTTCATCTATGATGCAGCAGTGCTGAATTACAAGGCTGGAAGAGATGAAGGCTGCAAACTTGTCACAATAGGCAGTGGGTACATCTTTGCCACTACTGGCTATGGGATTGCTCTCCAGAAAGGATCACCTTGGAAGAGACAAATTGATCTCGCCCTCCTCCAGTTTGTGGGAGATGGTAGGGACCAAGATTTTTCCTTTCCTTTCTTCCTCTGTGTATGCACAGTTAATTCAGTTTTAGTAGCTCTGAGCCTGCTAGTACTGTTTTCTTGAAGTCTTTAAAATACAAAAAAAAAAAAAAAAAGGTGAAACAGAGTAAAACTACTTCTTGGTGCTGAGACAGGAGTTCTCTTCCACTCACCTAACTCACCTCACCTCCAAGGGCATCAGCCTCTATTTTCAGAAAGTGTTTTCATATACATCACAAAGTAAAGCTGGCCTAAGTGTTAGAGCATTTATCCATTTATTTATTTCCTTTGTTTTTGACTCTTAGTAGGTGAGTTATCTTTCATCATTACTATTCTGCTATTAAAAAGTGTTTAGCTTAATTCTGAACCAATGTGAGTGATCCCTAATCCAGGATGGTTTCATTCAAACTTCTGCTGAAAGAATGCCTATGAAATTGAATTAGGATGACTTGTTTCATTGTACTTCAAACAAATATTTCTTATTCTAACATGAAATAGAAGAACTGTAGGTCCTCTTGGCGCTTCTGCCCTGCAGTAGAAAACTTGCTGCACATCTTTGATATATTTGAAAACAGCAATGATGACTCAGTCTCCACTGAGGGTATGAACTCCTTTTTGATTGTAGAAAGCTTCGTGTTTCACCTGTGGAAGCAAATAGAAATATGGTAATTAAAAATTTTCTGTGGTGTGACTGATGAAATCCTCTATCAGATTGGAATGTGGTGTGTATTACATAATCTTTATTTTGGTTTTTTACATAGATGTGTGTGTTGACTCTGCTTCTCTATCAGTGAAAGAGAGGGCTTTATGAAAAGATGAATATGGGTTTAATGTCACCAGTAACAAGCAATTGAGGGTAAGAATGGTGAATTTCAGTGTAATAGGAATTGCAGAGAGCAGGACTTAGCATAGAGGCCTCCTGTTCCATAAATCACAGGACATTAATTTTCATGGGGCAGACAATGAATGTGTAAGTCTTCCAGCACATGGATTTTTCTCCTATTATAAGATTAAACAACTGGAGGAGGTATCATCATCACGACTGATGCATTTTGTCTAGTGTATGTATGGAAATCATAGTGTCATCATATCCCTTGTTGGGTTTAGAGGCTGTGGAAGAAACCTCTCTGACTTGGGTGAAGGAATGCCTAGAATGCAATGGCTGCCTTTCAAACATTCACATTTTCCTGAATATAATTTTATGTTTGTGTGATACTGTTAAGAATTATTAGGTGCTATAATTCAGAGCCATTTTTAAATGAGGAATTTGAATCAGAGATGTTGAATTATTGGTCCCATCCTAAAGAAGAAAAATCTCCTGTAGCCTGAGGGAGGATCTGAGTTGTGTTTCTCAGTGTGGGCTAACCCCTCTAGATGTAGCCAGAGCATCACTTGGGTTTTTATTCCTTTCACTTTCCATTTCCTTCATGCTTACTCCTTCAGCATTTTTGATACTTCTCATCCAACACAAAAAATTAAATCACAGAGAAAAATAATAAATGAAATAGAAAGGAAAGCAATTGAAGCTATTTAAGAAAATTCTCATCAAAATACTGAAGGTGCTGCGTTTTTATGCTTCTCCTCAACTCTGAATATCAGGTACAAAACAAAGTGGGTGGGAGCAAAGTGTGAAAAGTCTTACCCTGTGTTTACACTTTGACCTGTAGACTTCCATAGCATAGAAATCCTTATATATTTAACCCATTTTTAGTTACTTAAAATAATACAAATGAATTGCCCACAAAACTCAATATTAAAACTTACAGAATAGCAATAGATAAAGGGAACACCCAGGTGAATGAAACCTCATTATGAAATGTCTGTGCCCTGCTCAGAAGATAAGCCAACATGTTGAGTACACAAACAATGGGAATTGTGGCTGCATTTATGGCATTTTTTCATTACTATTAGAAGTTACTCTGAACAACCCAGGAATGCTAAAACGTTACTTTTCTCTTGTGAAGGATCCCTATGTTTGTTCAGAAAATGGTGTGGTCTCTAGTAAAGAGAACAGTAGTTGGACAAATAGGATGTGCAGAAATTCTTGTAGATATGTTTCTTTTAGTCCCAGAACTGTCTCACTTTGTCTCACAGGTCTAGACGACCATTTTCAGGGAAAACAAACCCCAACCACCATTGGCTTTCCACCAAATGTGGGGAGAAAAAAAGCAAAAAATCAACAAAAAAGCCCTAATAATGGAATTTCTTCTACTGAGTTACAAAGTACATTGCAGGTGAACTGGAACTAAACACCAAGAAATTAAATGTAAAGAGTAATTGCCTGGAACTAGCTCGACCTGATTTTGTAATCCATGTCTAACTTCAGTAGTTCGATGGATAATCTTTTTAGCTGTGAACTTACATAACTCTGTTTTGGTGAGCTAGAAGAGATGAACCCAGAGTTCAGACCAACATCACTTTGCTGTATCACTAAAAATCCCTTTGAAGTTCTCTAGACTAAAAGCAAGTATGGTTGGGGGGAAAGTTTCATCCTAAGAGAGTACTCCTGGGAAAGGCTCAGTGGAGCCTGAATGAGGTTGTTTAAATAAATAGGCAAACACAAACGAAGGCAGAAATCTTATTTCACATGCATTGCTTCTGTAGAATATATTATTCTCAAAGACTAAGCTGTAAAACAGCAGAGCCCCAAGTAGGATTGAATTATTCTTCAGTATGTGTAATAGGGCATTCATCAGGGTGTGGAATAATTTCAGTGAATGATTGTAAACCTAATGAGTTCCATAACTATAAGAAGAAAACATTCTAATGAGTTCAACAAACACAGTTTCTTTATATGAATAATATGTTAATAAGAGGAAAAACCTTGGATAAGACCAAGTAATTTGTGTAAAAGTATATCTGATTGCCCATACAAAAAGCCACGATCTCATTTCTTTTTTACATTTACCCAGTACTGAAACGGCCTTTTGAAATATATTTTAGAGCTTCCAATTTCCTCTGCACGTGTCTTTCTCCTGTGATTTTTCTCATTTGATTTTTTCCTTGCTGCTTATCTATCATTCTCCTATCTAAGCCAGTTCACTTACACATTGAAATGAATTTTTTGTGCAGTGGATAGGAACCTCTTCCCTCTTCCTTGCTGATGTAAAACATCCAGCTGAAGAATTAATTGCTTGTTCTTGCAGGGGCATCTTTTCATACTCCTCAAAGCATGATGCTGTTTCTGCATTAAAGCCAATAACTTTGAACCTCTTTTTAATCTTATTGACACTGGAAAAAGAGTTAACTAAATACAGAGGGATGTAGGCTTGTGTTAGGGATAACTTCCAGCTCTCACTGGTGGTTTATCTATTTGTTTGTACATGAATAGTGTTCCCATCCTTAGGATAGCTCTACTGGGTGGACCAATTACACTGACAATTATCAATCACACTGTGGGAGCAGCTCTGAAGTCTCAGTGTAGGGAGCTGGCTACAAGATGCCAAATTTGTTACTCTAACAAGGAGGAAAAGAGACAGAGGAAAGAAGAATGGGAATGAGCTGCTGAGGAGTTTAAAGAATAGCTACTTAATTGTCTCAAAAGTATAGTTGTGTTCAAAAGGTTTCATCCCTTGGTCTGTGCAAGTTCACATACATAGCCCTGCTCATGGGAAGCTGAGATGAATGAGCAGTTGTTAGTGGAAGATTAATTGCTTTGGAACTCTGAATCTTTCTAGCAGAAAGAATTAGGAGTTGCTTTTTCTTGTATAAGGGATATGAGTGAAGTGCATTGTTAGTGAATTTCTGTCTTTGTTCCTCTTGCTTTCTGTAAAGCACATCTCATTATCTGCAAAAACTTTGAGTTGATGATTAGCATCTGCAGCTTTGTTTAAGATAGTTGATCATTGGTATTATTCTCTAAAGCCCAGTGGTGATTGTGTTGCTTTTTTTGTCTTGCTGTGGTCACAAGATGAAACTTCCATTGTTTTTTAACAGAGAAGTAAAAATATTTCTACTGAGACACAGAATCTCAATCTTCTGTTGAGAAATAGAAGCACCCAGGAGTTCAGGAGCAGCTCAAATGATACGGCTGCTAAGAAACAGCACCATCATTTTGTTTGGATCCTCCGCCCACGGCCGCAGGAATGTGTCAGAACAGAAATGCTGCGCGCTGGGGAATCGCACGATCCCTGCTTTGATTTCTGGTCTGAACCTCTGCAGGAGCAGCTGGGCAGGCTGATGTCCCCACAGCAGCGTGGTACCTGGCACTGGCACTGCTGGGGACACACAGGGGTGAGGTGCCAGCAGTGGGAGAGGGCTCGGGCACAGCCTGCAGTGCCCAGCTCTGGACGCGGCGATGGGAGCGCACCCCTGCTCCTCCAGGAACAGCAGGAGCTTCAGGCAGCTGTCTGCAGGCCCAGGTGTTCCTGAAACTCTGTCTGGGCTGCACATGCCATTTAAAGAGTGGCACTTCTTCTAAAAATATCCCACTAAGTTATTGGGAGGCATTGTTTCCAAAACCCATAGCACTCACTCTTTGGGATTTGGTCTAGAGCCACTGGTGCATAGAAAGAGAGGAGAATTTAGATTTCTCTTCCTCTCTTTTTCTTTCAGTCTTTCTCCCATCTCTCTTTGAGAAGATGAGATTATTGAACTACAAATGACAAAGCTGCTTCAGATTTTAGAGAGTAAGAGGGGTTCTGAGTGTGAATGGGATGAAGAGAAAGACAGCAAGGAGCCTTTGGCTATGAGGGATGCAGCAGAATAGAGGGATAAAACACTCATGGCAGCAGAAGTGGTTGGACACAAGGAACAGAAAAA
The DNA here is from genome assembly GCA_024362935.1 of Setophaga petechia. Taxonomy (NCBI): domain Eukaryota; kingdom Metazoa; phylum Chordata; class Aves; order Passeriformes; family Parulidae; genus Setophaga; species Setophaga petechia. The sequence continues at coordinate 2,731,972 of JANCRA010000027.1, read as the reverse complement.
GCTGGGTAAAGAGAGCAGTTTTGGGGAGGAGTGTTGAATACCAGCCAGCTGGCCAGGTTATGCATCTACTTGTCTGAGATATTTGTAATGGATTGCACTACCTGCAGATTAAGAGCTCAGTTCAAAAGACAGTGTGGGAAGAGATCTCCAGGAAGAGGGCAGATGGTGTAGCTGTATTAAGCCCTTAACCCTTGAAGCTGAAAACTTTAAAGCAATTAGAGACTCAGAGACATAAAGAAGAAAACTGGTTCTGGTCTGAGTTTCCACAGAGTCTGTTATCCCTTCCTAATAACTTTCAGTTCTGGTTAATCTTCATGTGCTTTTAGGGCAGCTTAGTACACTAAGAATTGTTTTCCTGGGTGGATAATTGCTTCCCAGTCCTTACGGGTAATAGGTAACTGTGGAAATGAGATTTGCCCCCTTACATCTGGAAGGGGAAAGCTCTTTGCTATTTTGTTCATATTCTAGCATAAACCTTCCAAATCACTGTCTAGATTATAAGGAAGTGTAGCAGTGTGACTCACACGGGCTGATAAAGCCCAAGAAGGAAATACATATGTGATTATAAGGACATATTTTCAGTGTGTGCTGCTCAGGCAGAATACACCCACAATCACAGTGATTTTCTGTTTATATATTTAGTGTCCTCCTTAAGCAGTGGGTGGAACAAATGTGACTGAAGAGTGTGAGTGTATAAGTGGAGGGCGTTTGTGTAGCTGAACAAGAGTTAGAGGGATTGTAATATTGAAAGTCGTGCTTAGCAGTTCTGTTAATTCATCCTTAACTAATGGGGACATGCAGAGTGAAGTCATTAGCTCACAGTAAGTTTATTGCTGTCAGTCATCTGTGTTCTTCTTGCTATTTTTACAGGGGGAAATAACTCAGAAAATAAGACTGAGAGAGATTGTTTTGGGGGATCCAGGCTGAAATTTGGAAAGTCGCTGTGCTTTTATGTAATCTCTTCTCTGAAACATTCTGTATGGATCATATAACTGGGTCAAATTGGAATTGATGAACTTATTGAACCAAATGCACATCAACCCATTTGGCTGCTGACCCTGCTATTCAGGGGGAAACACCCTTTTATTTTAGAGTCCCCAAGTGGTGGGGTGCTATCCTCCTCCTCTGTCACTTAGGGGGAGTTCTACCACAGGAAACATGGAACAGTCTGTCCCTAAATTTGAAAACGACCCTTTGTCCAGCCTGAGTAACCAGGTGATTCTGTTAGTGCTGCCAGGGTCTGTGAGGATGATGCCCTGCATCTGAGCAGTGTGAGTGGACATATTTAACCCTCCTGCTGACCATCTCTACTGGGTACGTGCCAGTTTGCTGTGCTGGCTGAACCTCAGGGTAGGGCATTGCACGAGAGCCCCTGACACTGTCACCAGCAGCCAGCTCCTCTGGCAGCTTCTGCTGTGACACGTGCACTGAGATCTCCTGCAGTGACCTGCTCCTGGCCCGGGCCTTATGCAAGTCCCAGGGAAGTGCTGACCCCAGAGGTTGGCTGTACTTAACCAGCAGAGCACAAGGGTGCTGGGCTGCAGCTCTGCTCTCCCCACTGGGACAGGGCACCCTTTACTCCTGCAGGATGTGCAGGCTGCACAGAGCAGGGATGCACGACACAACACAATATAAGGAGAATTAATTTTTCCAGACAACTCTCATCGGTGCAAGGCAATGTTTTTTGGATTTGGGGGTGGGTGACTGCATGTGCAGCTGGTGTTGCTATACAGCTGCTGAAGGGCCTGGCAGTTTGGTGCTGGTGTACCCAGCGCTGAGGGTTCCAGTGCCCAGGTGGTTGCAGGTGCCTCTGTGCCAAAAGGAACTTGAGGAGACCAGTAATTCCCCTAAAAGAGTCCCAGAGAACTGGGACATCTCAAGAGCCAGTGACACAGGCTGTGTGAGTGTCAGCTGGGCACCAGGGAGAGGTGGCACAGCCTGCTGAGGGCCCTGATGAGGAAAAGCATGTAATTCTACCCTTTAGACTGTAAAGTTTCTGTGTCTGGGTAATGAAATTTTTATTGTGACAAAATTGTTCGGGGGACACAGTGGACAGTTTATCAGTGCTTCCCAGGATGATAATGTGTGAAATAGGCCAGAGGAGTTTTTGTGGGAAGGCAGGCCCTTGTGGGATGTGCAGGCTGCATGGCCAACTGGCATGTTTCTGTGCAAATAGCAGCCCCAGCACAGAGCTCCATAGCCACAGGAACAAACCCAGGAGGAGCACAAAGGGATGGGAGCACTGTTTGCACTGTAACCTGAAGCCATTGTAAATAGTGCTGGATTACCAGTGAGAGAGCTGGAGTGTTGCAATGTATTGGAGGGTGCTTTGAATGAATACTGCAGACACTCCACATTGCTTGAACTATGGATTTTTAAAGCACTTGCTTATGCTCATTCTTACCTTATAAATGAAGCAGATCTTTTATTATACAGTGCTATAGAATTTTTAAAATAACTCTTAGTGTAGGAATCATGTAGTTATTTGTGAGTTTTTCAGGTTAAATAGATTGTGGATGTGTTAAACAGAAAATAAACACTGCACCTTTTTTGTCAAATTCACAGTGACACTTCATTTTCTGGTCTTTGCTAGTGTCATGATGTACTTTGCTGCTGAGATCTGCAGCTGTTCATTTACACGTTAATCTAGTCCACACATGAATGAAGGTAGGAAATTATTGTGGCATTAGTTTCCTTTACTAAGTGCCTGAAGTGGAAACAAAACCCCTTAAAAGAAGTCTGGTTAATATTTATGAGTAACTGGAGACCCCCCCCCCCCCAAATTAGATGCAGGCTTGAACTCCATTAACACTCAGTTCAGTGAGGCCTGGCATTTATGGATATTGAGGTTGCTGACTTAGAATTTCAAGGTCTGTTTTATGGGATATTTGGAGCTCCCACTTGCTAATGAGTATTATGCACACACAGGGATGACTGAGCTCTCCAGTGCCTGGTAATCACAAATTGCTGGCCTTTCAATTGCCAAGTGTAATATATTGCCATAGGTGTCATCACCCTGCATGTTCAGCTCGCAAGCCAGACCACCCAAAAGGATTTGAAAAACAACATTCCTCCAAATGGACTTTGTTCTTTTAAATTAATCTGTTTTCTGAACCAAATTATAACACAAAGTTCAATGTTTTGAATTCAAACTGCAGGCCAAGTTTGGAACTGATAGATTTTAATAAGGAATGAATTGACACCACAGATAAAAAAGTTTCTCGTGCCTGAGGATTTTGTGATAAAATTGTTATGGTTTCTGTGAATATCTGGTTTAAAGTGTAATGGGCAGGAAAAGCAATAAGAAGACTGGGCATTTTTGCCAGTTTTATAGGGTCAGCTATGCTGAAGTGTTATTACAGTTAAATTATTGCCAGTTTTGTCTGTCTTCCTTTGTGTACACACACATATGTAAATATTTATGCACATGTAACAATATATACTGGAAAGGGCAACTGCTTTATATGGAGAGACCAGAATTATCAGCTAATATGTCATTCCCAGATAGCATCATTCCATAGATATGATAACCCAATGATTAACAGTGCTTTGCTGTCTTAAAAATATGGATTCCTTTTGAGCATTAATTAACATTGATTGCTGTCATTGTCTGATATTATGGAAAGGATATTGCAATAGCAGGATCTGCAAGGCTCTGGGATGTTTTGTTCTTCTTTTCTTACCAGGGCACTGTCATTTATCTTGACTCAAAACAAGCTTAGTTCATTTCTGTCGGGATGTTTTTGGAAAGGTTGCTGGATTATCAATAGTTACTTTAGATGTACATGCCAAAGGGAAAGGAACACAGAGGAAACAGTAATAAAATAGAGGTTTAAATTCCTTCGTGAATTTTGTTATGAACAGTGAAAGGGCACAGCAGTCAAATAAAATTGATGCCTGACAATCATGGGAGATGTGAGTTTTCCTGTGGGAAGTGATAGGATCTGATTGGCAGAGCTTCAGCTAATGCACAGACCATAAATATTGCTCTCTCTTTGGACTTGGGTTCTTTTCTCTTCCATGGCCTCTGTGAGTTTTATTCATAGACCTTGGGGAGGACTTGAAAGAGAGATGAGGGAAACAGTCCACTGAGGTTTAGCAGAACAAAAGAAATCCAAATGTTCTAAGATATGGAAATGCAATAATGAACCCCAATTATCTATGTGTGCAATATCTATACTGTAACAATTAATAATTTATTGTCCCAGTGTCCTGGATTAGAAGATTTTTAAAGATTCATTAGGATTGACTTTCTTCTTTGGGACGCTCTTAGGTAGTTTGAAGATTGAGCACTGTAATTTGGGAGAAGACACATTGCCTTTTGCAGTTGTAGAGGTTCAATTCGTGCTTCAAGCATAAAATTAAATTCGGAATTAGCTAGAGACTGAATAATCCCTCTTACAAATTTGTGAAATGCCTTGGCTAAAGTGCATCAGAACTTGTCCTTTCTACTTCAGTTTTTCATTCACATTCTCTGAGAAGCAATTTCTCCATCACAGTGTTGTGTTCCATTTCCAATTGGAACTCACATCCAAATTATCTGTGGGCTGCAGCTTTCCTGGTGCCCTGGCACTCTATCCTGCAAAATGCTTTTTCACAGCAGGTCATTGATCTTCTAGTCTAGCTTGAAGGTAGCTGAAATGTCAATATAGCTTCTAGCCATTTTTTTCTGTTCTTTTTTTCCAGTGATGAATGAATTATAATAATAATGAAAATGTATTCCCTAATCACTGGCTAAGGATTAGGGATTTGTACCATGGAAATTCTTCTCCCATATCGAAGCCATATCTTAAATTGGAAAACATACCAAGAAAGCCAATACTGTCCTTTTAATACTGTCCTTTTTGACCCTCTACATTGCCTGCTGTATTTTCTATCAACAATGAAATTTATGACATTAAAAATTATAAAATAATTACTCAGCTGACTATATCCCAAGAGAGTAAAAAGGCCTGTATGCCCATGCAGTGCTTCAGTAAGAACAACACAAAATATTTGAAAATTAGTCAATCATGCAAAATAATAATAATAAAAAAAATGTTGGTAGGAACAATTGCAGTTTCTTGCCCACCTCTGTCCATGCTGGCAGTAGCAAGCACTGCTAGGTGACAGTGTCCTTCATCTGAGGCCAAATCTCATCAGTGAAATATGGATTCAAAGTTAAGAGTGCACAATAGAGGGAGGGAGTGGATTTGCTTCCTTAGCTGTAAGTGAAGTGTTTTAGTGGCAGTGGGGATGAGGCACAGCCAGAACCAGCAATGCTCCATTTCAGACATGGGATGAGGCTCTTGGTATTTCTGGTGCTGCCCACGAAGCTGGAATGGCAGCAGCACAGGGGAATAGATACCAGAGAAGAATGCAGAGACCAGCTGTGTCAGGAGAGCTTCAGCCACAACACTGCAGCTTATTTGCAAAGAAGAAAGGAGGTTATAACTTCAGATGAAGAGAGCGGACTTCTCCTGCCACACTCTAAAAGAATCACAAGAATTTGTGAAATTTGTCATGTGATGTTAAAGGGAAAGGCCAAAGGGAGGGGTCAGAGTGGATCAGGGAGGTACCAAGTGCAGGGCAGTGGAGAGGAAGGGGCATGAAAGGGTCTGGTTGGGTGTCAGTCAGGATGCTTCTCTGATGAGTTCTCCCTCTGATCACTACAGCCTGTCCCAGCTCTTCGCTAACTCACTGCACACTCTATTACAAGTCCTAATAGTTATAGCAAGCAGAAGAAAGTTCTGTCTAAACCACAGATCCTGCTTTCTAGAGCATCCAGCTTCCCACGTAATTTATGAAATCTGAGGACATCTGAAACTAGGGTGCTGTGAGTTGAAATCTGCTATATTTGCAACTCCTGGCTCGATAAGTCTGCAGTGCTCCACGAATGAAGCATTAAATGGTGCTGTATTTTTAAACTTGCAAAGACTTTGGAATTCTCTGAGCAGTGATTTTTGCATTTTAACTGGTTTGACTCCTTGCTCTCCCTAGGGGAAATGGAAGAGTTAGAAACCCTGTGGCTGACTGGTATTTGTCACAACGAGAAGAATGAAGTCATGAGCAGCCAGCTGGACATCGACAACATGGCAGGAGTGTTTTACATGCTCGCAGCAGCCATGGCACTCAGCTTAATAACCTTTGTCTGGGAGCACTTATTTTACTGGAAACTCAGATTCTGCTTCACTGGAGTCTGCTCAGATAGGCCAGGATTGCTGTTCTCAATCAGCAGGGTCAGTACTGCTTTCATTTTTTCCCTTTAGGCAACAGAAGGAATAAACGCTGCCTCCCTAAAATATTATCCTTCCTTTTATTGCCACCTGAACATTTAAAATCCAGGCTAGAGCAGCAGTGTGGTGCTCTGGAGTAGTCAATGGGTTTGGGATATACTTCCACTCCTTGGAAAGTCTTAACACATTGGTTTTTTTAGGGTATGAATTATCATCTGCCAGGATAATCAGTGATTGAATACTGAAAACAAATACAGTAAAGGGAGATTTCGATGAAGAAATGGTAGATGGAGGAAATGTATTAATTTCTACATTAAAAATCCAAACAAAATAAATACTAATTTGATAAGAGACATTAGCTGTGGGCTTTGTGCATTTCTTAAGCAAGAGAATTTTAATTTATAAAAATACAGTGGAATATTTTTGTAAGCTTTTTTTTGATAAAAAACTTGAATTAACTGTATGAGAAAAGGTCAAACACAGGTATCATTTATGTCTGGTTACACATTAAGGCAAGTTTTAATGACAACTTTACCGGACCCAAAGGGGATTTACTTATGCAAGAAACTGATACTTGTAAAAAATATGGAAATGTGGCTTATTCTATTATTTTTGACAAATTGGTTGGGTTTTTACTATATATTTTTTAAAAACAGATAGAACTTTCATTAGGTAATTGATTTTTCTGGATTTTTTATGTACTGAGAACTGAAAATTACACTAAAATGGCTAATTGCTTTAAAGTGTACTGCAATTACCCTGTTGAGTAGATTGGAGCATTTTGGAACTGCATTAAAAATAGTCAGCACTACCCTGTTGGGGATTGTCTAGAAACCACATGCACTTTAACCTCCACATTTTATATTTGAACTTTATGTTTCTGGCCTTTTTTATATGAAATTCTCCTAAGAATTGTAGTGGAAAAGAAGTATTTATGCCAAAGGTAAATGTCTGAGAATTGCTAATTCACAGGGTTGGAAATGTCAGTTGGGCTCACAGGAGTGACCAAAGAGGTTGAAGTGAGAAAATAGGCTTAAGCCTTTTGCTCAAAATTAGATGCAGCTTTAAAAAGAGCTGGGTTTTTCTGACATGTACTGAGATAGGGATCAGAAAAGCTAAAATATGATGGCTAGAAGCCTTTTTTATTTCAGTACAAGTGAGGAATATCTTAATCTCCAATAAAATAGTTCCACTACCAGCTTGTTTAGAGGGGAAACTGAATCACTGGTTTAAAATAAGAGAGTATCTATTACTGAAGGTTAGTTTCATTTTGTGACAAGATTAGGGAAGCCTTTGGGGTATACCTTCTAATCTTGTATTGTGGAATAAGCTGGGGAGGCCAAGACAGACCACTGGTTTGTGAAATACTGGCAGTTTTTCTCCTTTGTAGTTCTAATAGATACAGCAGAAAATACCCCTCCATTTCAATGCAAGGAAATGATAAAAAGTTGGAGATGTACTATTAATCTTTCCAGTAATGAGATAAGAAATGTTTAATTTTTCTTTATTGCTAATTAAAACCAAAATAGAAGTTGTAAAAAGTTACACCTAGTGATTTAATTTGTCTTATATTACTCACATTACAGGGTATTTACAGTTGCATTCATGGAGTACACATTGAGGAGAAGAAGAAGTCTCCTGACTTTTCTTTGACCAATTCACAAACCAACATGTTAAAACTGCTGCGAACAGCGAAAAACATGACCAATATCAACCCTTCAAGAATTGACTCCCCCAAAAGAACAGCTGATTTTATTCAGAGGGGTTCTTTGATTATGGACATGGTCATGGATAAGGGAAACTTGGTATTTTCTGATAACAGATCCTTTCAGACAAAGGACAACTTTTTTGGTGACAACATAAGTGAACTGCAGACACTTCCTGGCAATCGACACAAGGACAATCTGAACAATTATGTTTTCCAAGGGCAGCATCCTCTCACACTGAATGAATCCAATCCAAATACAGTAGAGGTTGCAGTAACAACAGAAGCAAAAGTGAACTCCCGACCCAGGCAGCTTTGGATGAAATCTGTTGAATCTTTACGCCAAGATTCTGTACGTCAGGGCCAAGGTTCCCAGAGAGAAAACGGGTCTGAGGAAAACAGGCAGCTTTCACTGAAAAGCCAAAGATACCTTCCTGAAGAGATTGTTCATTCAGATGTATCAGAGACATCAAGCAGAGCTACTTGCCACATGGAAGCTGAAAACAACAACAAGCACCACAAAACCAAGGACAATTTTAAAAAAAGGACAGTAGCATCAAAATACCCAAAAGACACTAGTGATGTGGAACTGACATATCTGAAAACCAAACAGGGCTCTCCACGGGATAAAATCTACACAATTGATGCTGACAAGGAGCCAGGATTCCGCTTGGACACACCTCAGTACATCGAAAACATTGTCCTTCCAGAACCTGTAGAGCTTCCTGATGTTTACCAAGATCACAACGACAACTACAGGAAAGCTGAACACGCCAACAAGACTCCATCACATAATGAGGACAGTCTTCCAAATAATGACCAGTTTAAACTCTTTGGAAAGCACTACACTCTCAAAGAAAAAAATACTTCCCTAGGTGACATGAACGATAGGTTCAGGCAGAATTCCACACACTGCAGGAGCTGTCTCTCCAACATGCCCACCTACGCGGGGCACTACTCGACCAGATCTCCCTATAAGTGCGATGCATGCTTGCGGATGGGGAACCTCTATGACATTGAGGAAGATCAGATGCTGCAGGATACAACGAACTTATCACTTCCTGAAGAAATATATGAGCGTACTTGGTCACAAAGTAGTGCTCTGCAATATCATAGAAAGAATAAACTGAAGATTAGCAGGCAACACTCTTTTGATAATATCGCTGATAAGTCCAGGGAAATTGATATTGGAAGACCTTCTCGTAGTATAAGCTTGAAAGAAAGAGAGAAATTTCTTCAAAGTAGTCCATATGCAAGCATGTTTAGTGTTCCCTCAAGCAAACTGTTGAGCAACAAGGCCTCACTTTTAACCCATGCTCTGGAGGACAGTAAGAGGAGCAAGTCCCTGTACGCTGTTCACTCGGATGATAACCCCTTCCTGCACTCCTATCGTGATGACCAGCATTTATCTCTTAGGCGAAGTCCAGCTGATCTTTATAAACATTCATTGCCAACAAGAGGAAGAAATGATAATTATTTAAGGTCATCCATACAGTCTACAGCATCATACTCTTCCAGGGATGGTCGGATCCATAATGACATGTACATTTCAGAGCATGTTTTGCCTTACGTTGCAAATAGGAATAGCTTGTACTCAACTCCAAGGGTTTTAAATTCCTGTAGCAATACACGTGTGTATAAGAAAAGGCCTAGCATTGAATCAGATGTTTAAATTTTCCATGAACACTTTATCTATAGGGAAAGAATAGTTGCCACCATCTTAGAGGGAGAATTTTTCCTTTAACAGTATCCTGCTCTGGTAAATGATACGTAAACCTCTCCCTTTCCCAATGTACTTTTGTACATGAATAGGTAAACTGGTATGCTCTGATCTATCCTTTTAAAATATGTCTTGTTAAAAAGGATAAAAAATAGCCATTTATGTGTGCTTTATATATAAATGGCAAGTTGTACTGAAATAGCCCCAATATATGTTGGCAACTATGCTGTTTTGTACCTAATTATTTTACTATTTCGGTTATTCTAATTTATGTTGCTAAGTATCATTCAATGTACTTTTGTCCTTAGAAATGTTTAATGATTTTCTAGTACTGGATAAGCAATATGGTATGCATGTAGTATGACACAGACAACAAGAAATAGGGATGCATTTGCACAGATTCAAAAGTAAAAGAGAACAGAAAGCTAAGACTTCCAAAAATATATTTTAGCTTCATAATCATTTTCAAAGCCAAATAATAATTTAAAAAAACCCCAAACCCCAGGACCTTAATAAATAAAATACAGTGTGTTAGCACAAAATTAGGATGTTCCTCCTAGACTGACAGACAGTAGATGGGAAGGCAGTAACCCCAAACATGTGAACTGCTGTGTACCAAAAGGAAGCCCCATGGATATTGGTTAATGTTCATGTACAAATGCTTTTCTTATATTGCACATGCACTTACCATTACAAAGTAAGTTCATTGAAAAGTTTGCATTAATCTTGTCAGAAATTTCACAGCTGCCTAATCCAGAGTATATATTTTTAGATATCACTATATGGCACTTACTATGGAGCTGTGGACTTTATTAGTAACCTTGAGGCCTAATGTGTACGTAAGTTTGCATTTGCCCCTTACTGGTGATTACTCAGGGCTGTATAGTATTTCTTTTATTCTTTCACTTCCCAAACCAAATCCCAACCCACTGTAGTTCTTTGTTCATAGTGTATTAGTGACAACTAATTAATTGTATATTAATAGTACTAAAGCTGTTAATACAGTATCAAACACCGACAGCCATAAGTTCAGTGTGGTCAGTGAGGAGCGTGGTACCATTTATTTCCATACACAGAGAAGGGTTAACACCTGTGAAAGGACTTCTTCCTTCCACAATATTGTGCATATTTGTTGGACATCAGACCATTTTTCTAACCTCTCCAATCAAGTCTGTTGTATAAAGTGAATATATGCATTTGTAACTAAGAAACAGTATCTTAATTATCACTTACTGATACACAAAGGTATTCACATAACAGGGATGCATTGTTATATGACTTTTCCTTCTATAGGTGTCAATCAGATTATTTCACAAATAAAATGTCTGCTACGCACCCCTCCATACCCTCACTGGAATAAAAAACCCACTAGATTTTAACCATAAGGGAGCATGAAAGGGAAGAGAGGAAGCCTTTCAGAAGAAGAGTGTACAGCTGCAAATTTAATTTCAACTAAAGAAGTAAATATGATTATTAGTACATTTAATTACTGAAAGTGTTCCAGAGGTGGTGCTCTCCCATGTTACTGGTACTCTGAGAATTGCTTTAGGATTTTTGTGTAGAGGAAATTTAGATTATTTAAGCATTATTCCCTCCATTTCACTGAAGAACGGTGAGCAGGGAAACCATTACCACTGTGAATTGGAATATGTGAATATTATCCTAACTTTTCTCTAAACTGAAACTCTTTTCAGCAGAATCGTGCCTGTCAGCTGTAATTGAAGCATCTGCATGCCAGAGGTGCAGTATGCAAGGTGTTTAATTTAGAACAGCATACTGCAGAGCAGAGTTGCAAATGAGAGATAATATAAATGGGAGATGTGTAGGGATAGTCAAAATAAAGCCTCTTGAATTTTGTTTACAGCTTTTTTTTTTTTTTTTAATTATTATTAAACAGATTTAAACTGACTTTGGCTATCAAAGTCCAGAATGAGTTCTTGATATTTGTAAATGTATTTGTACCTTCACCATGATGGTGAAGGATTATATTTTTTAAGGAATGAAATGTAACCAGATTTGGGCTTCCAAGTCTCTTACCAGCTTCCAAAAATCTCAGTATACTTTAATTTAAGTATGATCAGAAAGCATATCTATGGGTCTCTCTATGCTGTTTGGGTAAAAATATGTTTTGGGTATTCTTTATTCAACTTTTGGTCATAATTCTTGGCCCTGATTCACATGGGATGCTTTCTGATTCCTCACTGGAGGGAGTTATTATAAACAGAAGTTCCTTACCTGCCCTTAGTGAGATTTCTTAGGAAGAGCTGTGTGAGCTAAACGGGTTTAGGATGTCTGTGGGATGAACACTACTTGTCATGAACCCAAACCTTTTCCCAAAGACACAATTATGCTTTGCTCTTATGTCTACAGGAAGGCAAATGCACTGAAGGCATAATGTTGTAATGACTACAATAAAAATATTTCAGCCAAATTTTAATATCCCATCCAAATCATAGTATATTAACCAAAATCCAAAGTGTTTTGAACTATCTGGTGTGTTTCAGCAGATATGATATTTGCTGCTGTTTTGCCAAATCCTGCCATGGAAGTTGCTGAGCAATTTACCCAGCAAATCATAAAACTCAGTGGTGGCTTTTGTCTTTCACATCATCATTAAGCTCTCAAGTATTTGTTGATCACTCCAAGTCTTTTGTATCATCATCTCTATCTAACCAGACACACATTATATTCAATATTTATAGGAGTACTGTATGGGAAGCTGTGGGAAAGAAAAATGCCCATTTACATTTTCTCTCTTGAGATTCACTTGTAAACATCCTCAACCCAGGTGGATTTATCTTTCTGTGCAATGTACAAGCAAATTAGCTACAACAAAATATATTGCAGTGTTTGCTTTTTCTGATTTGAGCAGATTTCTGGTGACTGTAGAGATTTATTATTATTATCATTATCTGCAATATGCAATACAACCACCTGCCCTGAACCAAAATAACGAGGCTGAGGGAAGACTTGATAATGTTGCACAGCAGTTGTTCACATGGAAATATAAGATGCTGCCTTAAAGAGGGAAAAAAGCCCCACCAGATACTGAAAGTAGAGGGAGTCAGAGTCTGCATGCCTTTGTTGTTGTGATCTTGGCATAAATCCGAGTCGATGAAGGGGGAAGGAGAGCTGAGGCAGGGCTGAGGGCAGTACCTGTGTGCTTGCAGATGTGCTCGTGTAAAGAAGAAGCAGCTGAGAAGTTGAAGAAAAATCTTCAACAGAGCCACAAGCCACAGCTTGTGAAGCTCAGCCTAGAGCGCGTGGAATTCTGAATTTTGCCTGAGCTTTGTTGATATATTTGCACTGACTTTCAATTAAACCGAGATCAAGACTTTCTGTATTTCCCTCTCTCTCACTCTAGCTGCTGCTATACTTGAAGAGGAGAAAAGAATCTTCCTGCATAAGTGGCCATCCTTTCTGTACCTTTCTGGATGGTGCTGGTGACTTGTTACATTTTCCTGATTACAGCTCTAGCAGTTTGTTGGTCATTCCTATCACCACGATTTCCTGTGACTCCAGCTGGAACTGAATCAGGCTGTAAATGATATGGGCCATTCTTGGTAGCATGTCCTGTAGTGTTACACTGCTCCTGGACGACACCTTTTGTGGAGGCAGGATATTGAATTGCTGAGGAATGCAGTAGGTACATGGAGGTAAAAACAGATATGTAGACATACCTGCCTCTTGCTTTTTTTCCTCTTTTAAAGATATTGTAGAATTTCTTCATGTTTTTGTCTATCCCTTTTCACCACAGTAAATTTTCCTTTTTTCTCCCAAATAGATTTTGTGTTCTGCTTGTGTTAGAACAGTGTAGCCACCCACTAATTTAAAAGCATGGAAATAAGATATTTTAATATATAAGATAAAATAAGGAAAATTAAGAGATTTTGCATTTTTGGAAAATTTAATTTAATGTTTTTGCAGCTTTTGCTCAGAATTCATTACTCTGCTATCTAAGAAGCTTGATTAGGAAAAAAAGAGTGCTGTGGACAAACAGAAATGAAATCACCACCAGCTCACTGTGTTTTGGCAGCATCTCATAAATACATCTCTTTATGGTCTTTCAGGAATGCTTGAGAGGTGAAATAAGGCTCACAAGAGAAATCAGGTGTGGTTGGTTTTGGTTTTTTTTTCCTGATGAAAGCAAATATTTTTATACAGTTTTAAAGGAAGTAAAGGCTAGAGTTGTGAGAGTAGTTTGGGTTTCTGTGCTGGAAGGCCAAGCTCTGTTACCAGTGGGGAGAGAGAGAGAAAGCAAGAGAAAGCAATTCTCTGTGGATGGAAGTGCAGAGGACTGAAGGCTCTGGAGCAGTCATGTGGGGGATGTGTCCAGAAATATATTCTCTCTCTCTGTTGGCTTTTTAGAAAGCATAGGCTCCTAAATCAGATAGCTCAGTTAGGTGGGCTTAGAAAAGCAATGGTCTATTTACCCCCAGCCTCAAAAATCTGCCAGGTAAATCTACCAGTGAGTACCAGGTTCAGCCTTGGAGGTGTTACAGGTTCCTGTGCTCATGAAAATAGGGTTTTTGGTGGGGTTTGCAATACCCCCTGCGTAGTTGGGGTAATAATTTGCTTTATACCATGTGACTACCCAGCAAGGGAGAAAAGTGTCAGAATCTAATCCTTGTGTGAGAAGTTTATACCTTCATATTTCTGCAGTGTAGCATGTGCACCTTAGAGATGGGGAAGATTTTGATACTGTTCCCTCCCTTGCTGGGTTTATCAGTGTAGAACAGAAATTGTGTCACAAATCTAAGGGTCTGAGAATCTGCCTGGATTTAGGAAGAATTCAAGAGGTGAAACTTTTTTTGCTATTTTACATTGCATTTAAGATGTTTGATATATAAAACCTAGTGAAAACAGAACTTTTATGAAGAAATCCTCTCCTGCTTAATATAAAAGAATAACTATCCTGTGGCTTGGCTAGATTGTGTCAAGTGTTAATCATCACATTCTGTGCTTCTTTCAAGATGAGTGTCATACATTCCCTTCTTTCCCAGCTCTGGTCCTATCTTAGTTCAAAAGTCCTTTTAAAGCAGATACCTTTCCTGAGTAGGACAGTCTGGTTTGCAACATGAAAACAGTTATCCAGGGATAGACTTAAATTATTTTCTCAGAAATGATTTTTGTTTCTGTTAATCTAAACTTCCTTTTTACTGAGAGCTGAGCCTTCCAAACTTAGCAGTACTAAAGGAACTTCTGAAAGAACATAAAGGCCTTTCAAAAAGTGTGACTTATGATATGAGCCATTTCCCTGCCCAAACTCACCTGTACTGTCTTAGTTAAATGTATTGGCAACATGTCAGCATTTGAGGGAGCTCAGTTTAATCACAGCTGTGTATTCCTTTGTGATGTGGGTATAAGCACAGACAGGAACATGGTGTGATGGAAGAAAGGCTCGATGTGCTGTGGCTGGAGTCACCTGTGAAGCTGTGGTTAAATGGGAGCAGCCTCAGGACTGTGCTGTCTCTTCCGTGTTTCTGGTCATGCAGAGTGTGTGTCTGATGTGCCCATCCTGTCCCTGGTGTGCAGCTCCTGTCCAGTTCCTCAGCTGTCCCTGTGGAGCTGCCCCCTGCTCGCCCCATTCCCGTGTCGCAGCGGTGTCTGTCAGAGGGGAGGTGGCTGCTTGTGCTCTCCAGGGAGCTGCAATCCTGCCCTGCTTCTCCCTGCTCTGCTGGGGAGGGTTCCTGCACTCTCTGTAAATAAGCTCTTCGTTTATTTCCCTCACTCAAGCTTTAACATTTTTTTCCCCCTGCTTCTCTCGACCTGTGTACAGAGTATGCGCTCTAAAAATATGTGCTCTTCCAAAGTCCTGTGGCTTTGGAAGCCAGGAATACAGGTGTGCATCACCCTGCAATGCAGTGAAAATGCACTTGGTTCTCCTCGTGGGATCATCAGCTTTTTTGTTCCATACTGCAGAATGTATCTGCCATGGTTTAAACTGTTCTTTTTTAAAAAAAAATTTCTGCCATTCTAACAGCTGTAAGAATCCACTGCTGATTTTGTGATGATTTGTCATATCTATAATTTAAGAACCAGAAATAATAGAAGTAAAAATAAGTTACCTCACTATTTACCAGGTTTTTGTTGTTTTGCGCTTAAATGACAATTTTTACTCCTTTTGCTTAATTCTTTACCTGTATTGGAAACCAGGCTAAATTAGTAGAGAATATAGCCATGCTGTAACATTGTCATGCAATACCTTAATTAATAGATAACCACACTAAATATAGTATTACATATTTAAAAGAGAGATGGATTCAACTCTCCAACTCTTAAAAAGTAGTGGTGATAAGCAGTTATACTACTAGATGTTTTGTCCTTTCCCTTTTGTATTAGTATTTGTTTTCACTAATATATTTCAAAAATTATATTTCTGTGCACGTTAGAAAACTGTGAAAATAAATACCAATAAATATTGTGATACTTATTCAGTGCACTGTAAAGTTCCAAGTGAGATGGTACTTTGCTTCTGGGAATTGATGAAAAGTTTCCTCACTTCTCAGAAATGGTACTAAGCTTTAATGTGGGAAAATGGTAATATTTACAGTGACATGAAATTTTAATGGAGAATGTCTTGTTTTGCACTTTTGGTACTTTTAGAAGAAATGATATGTTTTTCTCAGCAAATGCATTATGAGATTACATTTTTAAATTTGTTTTGTGCATTGCAGTACATAAGAATAACCGCTTTGAAGAGATTTGTGTTACTTCATTACTACAGCATTCTTTTGTCTGATAATTTTTTTCCTGAGCCCGTTGAATAATGGTATTTAATGGCAAAAACCTTTTTGGGAATGTATTTTGGCTTCTGTCTCACATTGCAAGCCCTGAACTTGGACTCAGTGATGCAGTGGAAGGCCCTGGTGAGGCTGCTCTGCCTTTCTGCGCTCCTGGGGACGGGGACCTTCCTTGTTCCCAGCTGGGACCAGATTAGAGGAGTCCAGGACACTTTTGGAGGATGTGCTGTGCAACAATGCAAGTGTAAATGATCTTCAAAAGTGAAAATAAAAAGAAATTGGAGGCTCACAGTTAGCCACACTAGTTGGGAGGGTGGTCTGTGACAGGGGTCTGCAGTTTCTGGAGGAGATGATAATTTTTTACTAAAGTAATTTGAATTCTATTTCAGTTTCTGAAAGTAACTGAAAAAGCATGAGTTTCCTTTTTCTTTTAAAGCCAAAGTCTACGTTTTCATATGAGGTTTCACAGGAAAATGGGCCAAAGAATACAATTAAATATGCAAATGGTTAATCCTATGGAAAAGGGTATCTTGTTATCTTGATATGCACAAGCATATTAATGGTAATAGGAACAATGTGTGTAATTTTCCTGTATATTGCTATGTAGGTTGCACTATTTTGAATGACACAAGCCTGATATTTTAATTACCAAATACCATAAGATGCTGTTTATTAATAGTTTAAACTTGTTAACCTAAATATATATACAGTATACACAGGCGTGCGTGCATACACCTTCCAACCAGTCATGCGTGAGTAATCTCCCAAAGCTGTGGGACACATTTCAGCAGTGCTTTATTTTAAGTGGTTTTCTCCTTTCCAAACCTCCCACATCTAGAAATCCTCTAGCAGCTTTATTGTAGTGTTTGATACTGGGTACAGAAGGGGCTAAAGGACTGGTTGGGCTCAGGATTGCTATGTGCTAGCACACATGGGACATTCAGAGAGTTGCTGTCCAAAAGAGCTGGAATTGATGCTTGCTGTAATAACCAAGCCACAGGAAAAGGATGGCTTTTCATGATGGTTTAAAAATCTTGGCCAGAGAGGCTCTGTTGGCCTGGTGACTGACCTTAAACTCAGACTGACCTTAAAGTTGGTATCAGCTCATGTGATCCACATCTGATCATCTGTTACTTTAGGCAGCTGAGGAAGGATCCTCCAGAACAAAATCCCAGGAAGAGGAGCTGGTGTGTGCACCAGTGTGTTCTCCCATGCAGACTGGGCAGGCTCCAAAATGGGTTTTGCATGCCAGGCAGGGTTTAGCAGTGGTGGGTAAGGCACAATCACATCTCTCCATGCACAGGCTTTTGTTCTTGCTAGTACTGGTGATGTGGAGATTTCCACTGAGGAATGGGTGTGGTATTTGGCTTCTTTCTAAATTTATACTGCTCTGACTAAGACTTTAAAAAAATACCTTGGAATGATTTGTTGGAAATAATCACTGAGCTGTTTTTGAAAAAGAAAGTTGTATAATTACCATATTTTCCACCTTAACCAAGGAACAATAAATTTTATAGGGTCAGATTTTATTTACTACTCATTGCAAGTATGTTTTGGAGAAGAACTTGGTTTCGAGAAAATTTTTGCTTTGTCTAGGTTTGGATTCCAAATGTGGACAAAACACCTTTTGACTAGGGATGTTTGAGGGAGTGATGGGAGGGCAGATCCTGAGTGCAGTTCACACTCAGATTTTTAAAATCCCCATGTTTTAAAAACTCATGTTGCAAAGGTTTGGAAATTGCATCATGTTAAATTGTGTGCAGCTAGGAAGGAAACCAGTGCAATTCCAGTAAGAGCTGTTAGCACTTTATACTTGATACCAGTATAATATTTTGGAATAGTCTTGCTCATTTCAGAGCATCCATTTTGCACCAATGATGAACAGCCTGATCTCTCTGTCTTCACACTCCCACCCACATGCACAGTGGATCTCGTGCCTTCCCTGCTCAAACCAGGAGGCACAAACAGAATTCATTAATGTGTTAGGCAAACTCCTACCTGATTCTTAACCCATCACTGCATTTTATGCAAAATTTGCATCCATACACGTCAGGGTCTCACAAGCACTTCACCTGTGAGTTAATAATGTTGAATTTAATTAATCAGATTCAAATTCACACTAAACCTCAAGGGCATTTTGTGCTTCCTTTCATCCTGTTTAAGGATACTTGTGGGCTTAGATGAAACACTAATATTTCTGTGCTGCTAAACAAAACCCACCAGAAATATTTTGAAATCTCAAATTACACTTTGAAAAACATTTTTTACCTGTTTACTTGAATAATGTCAGTTTAATGTATTGTCTTGATCAGTTTTTGTACATATACATGTGTATATATATTAAGCTATATATAAATATGTATATGTATAGTTTTTTGGGGAAAATGAGGGGCAAGACAGAAATTCAGAGTTGTGACAAAGATTCTATAATAATTTATCAACAGTTTCAAGTAATGTATTGTTGTTTTGAATTTGATTAGAAGTTAATTGCAGATGAACTGTGAAAAATGAAATGCAACTGAGAAAAAGAGAATTTACAATATTAACTTAGGATTTTTTTAACAAAGAAAACTAGTTACTAGTGCAGTTGGAAGAATATTCTTTTTTTGGTGGGAGAAAAGAACTCCAGGTGTAATAGTTTGTATCGATTACATGGAGCACTAACCTACATTGCACTGGGAGAAATTTGCATGCCAAAAAAAAACTCTACCAGAAACCTTGGAACCATTCAATTCCATGCACAGTAAACTAAAAATCCTGTCACTTCTGTTACTTCCTAGTACAATTTGCTGTAACAGTCTCAAAAGTGTCATACTTCAAACCCAAGTGTAAGTCACAAATTTCCAATTACTAGCAAAGAATAGTAGAGACTTGAAGAGCTCTGAACACCTGGGAAAACAAATCAGGATGTTAGAGGGGAAATAAAAGAATACTGGTAAAGTGGAATCAACCATAAAATAATTATTTTTTTAGAGAATCCAGAATTTCATTATAAAATTCACAATCTAATGGGTTATTCAAGAGAAAGGGTTTGGGGAAAAAGGGAACTTTTAAAATCTAGTTTTGACATTCCAATTACTGCCTGTTTTTTTTAGCTAGGTTTAGCAAAGTGAAATGAATTAGAGCACACACGGTTCCAGCTGCTGTGTGGCACAGACACGTGAGCCCCCAGCTCCCCCTGCAGCCTCTGCCCCTTCCTCTGAGATCTGGGGGAGGCTGGAGCTGCCCCAGAGCAGCGTGGGGGAGCTGGGGGTCACACTCCTCTCTCCTGTGTTCACATCCTGTCTCACTGCAGTTCACCCTGACCATATTCTAACCCAGTGCATGACTGAGTGCTAATACTGTATAAATATTTTGAAACATATCTTTAAAAAAAAAAAAAAAGTTTGCTTCAAACTTTTTATGATAGAGAAATATATAATTATTATGGTTGTCTGACAAACTGTATTGTGTTCTTTTTTTTTTTTTTTTGTTAAATATGTAGAAAAACATTAAGGGAATGGGGGACTTGAATGTCTGTGTGTACTGAAATGTATATAACTATTTGGAAGAACACATGTGCCAAGTATAACATGATGTAAAAATTGTAAATATATGAAAAATTCATTTTTCTAATAAAGATAATTTCTGCCAATTAATATGAAAAGGAACAATGTTATCATTCTTGTCTGTCTTCCTTGTTAAATGGGGCAAGATGAGGCATCACCTAGGAAGAAGGTTTACATTTGTTTTTTCCTTAGCCATTGATGTGATTTGAAGGGTGTTAACAGCCACATGTTTTGAGACATCCTTTGCTGTTAGAAATTATCTAAAGGTGACGATGCCTGAAGCTAAAGCTGACAGTATGTGCTTGGTGATCCCAATTTAATTTAATTCATAAAGAGGATCGAGACAATTATCTTATGAGAAATGCCTTTGTTGTGAGAATGATGCTTTGAGAGATGCTCCCTGAGCAGAGGGAGCAGGAGGAGCTCAGTGAAGGACAGTCCCCTCACCTGGGCCACCAATGTCCCAAATCCTGAGAGGCGTCGGATGCACGAGGCACGGTGGGCTGCAAGAGGAGGAGATCTTGGCTCAGGAAAGGCAGGAGACCTTTGGGCCATTGTGGAGGCAGCATCAGCCTGAGAAGGAGGTGTCCTGCCAGGAATGATGCCACCCCTGAGGAGAGCTGGAGAGCTGGAGCTGTGGAGCTCAGCCAGGTGAGGATGGAGGAACGCAAAGCAGGGGTGAGAAAACAGCAGTGATGTCTCACATCTTGGTACCCACAAACTTGTCTAATGTTCTGGTTGACTCTTGGTACCCACAAACTTGTCTAGTGTTCTGGTTAATTAAATTATAAATCAAAGTAGAGGTTTTAGTGGTGCATTTAAAATTAGTTCTATTTGCCTGGCCATGGGGGCTAAAGAAGTGAGGTTCACACTCTACTCTGAAGTGGTTCCGTAGGACCCCATTTTCCATGAAGTCTCATCAGCTAATTAAAATCTTTGAATCCACAGAATGGGCAGAAGCAAACCTTTGGCAATTAGAATAATGGTCTTTGAGGCAATGGGAGGAAAGTCATTACCAAAGCCCAAAGTATCCTTTTGCTAAAGGGATTTTGTGTTGGATATAAATATAATGATGGGGTGAAAGGTGGCTCATGGATATCTCACAGCAGAACAATCTATTTGTTCCCAAGATGAACATGACTGCATAGATAGTATGAGAGATATAAATTTGGACTTCTGTCCTTAATGAGGTTTTTAATGAGGAAAAACCTGCTGGGCTTATGGTCTTCTGCTAGAAGATTCTTTCAAAGGGACACTGCCCTATTTGTATCTAAACATCTCCATTTCATGAAACAACATGAGATGTGCCCCAGTTACTGAATCGTTATGAATCATTATCTGGGCTTGAATCTTTGTTTTTATGTGATAATGGTGTTTGTATCCAGGCTGGTGTTGGCATCAGGGCTGCTCCTCCCAGCTCTACCTGCCAGCAGAGCTGATTCTCTCTGTGTGTCTCTGAGTCAGCTCAGCCTCAGCTTTGATTCCCTTTGGGATCTGGTTCAAAGGCAGTCACATTCCCCCAGACCGTTCTTTTGAGGCTTTGCTGATGTGTCTATGGCAACTACCAGTCTTCTAAGACTTTACTTGCTAAAAAAAAAAAAAGTTTAAGTGGTGACTGGGAAATGGAAGCTTTTTAAATATGGCATATTGTGCATGGCACTGCCAGCAGCATTCCCAGCAAACTGAGCAATGCACCTGGTACCAACACAAGTTTTTCCCTGTAATTTGGACTCAAAACCAGCTGTTCCAAGGCCAACTGCTGAAATCTGCTCATGTCTATATACAGAAACACAATTCAACCTCCTTGTTGTGGTGAGTTTTCCCACTGATCATTCTAGCTGCTTGTTTCTCTGCTTCTTCCAGCAGTTTACAAACAGCACCAGCTTCCCCTTGCAGATTTGTTGCAGTACAAAAACCAAACCATGGTTTCCAAAAATTGCATTATTGATCTATCCTATGATTCTCTGTCATGCTGTGCTTCTCCCACTTCAGCAGCCACCTCCCCATCTGCAGCACTCTGGTCCTGTTTTCCACTGGAGAAGGGAAGTTTCACAAGCTGAACAAGGGTCTCTGCACTGATTTCTGTGTTTTCTCTCTAGATGTTCCCACAGAAGTTTTCAAGTTTTCAGGTGGGAGGGAGGGTGGAATTCTGTGTGTGTGTGTGTGTGTGTGTGTAGTTTACTGCTGATTTATTTGTTTGCCACTAGTTAGCTTACACAGGATGATCATTGCAGATATTGACTGCATTCTGTTCAAATCAACATACTCAAATATTTTAAAAAATAATGTGTGTTTATAATGTAAACAGTGATTGTTCCTAAGCTATGGCTGTAATGATTTTAATGCACGGAGGTTTCTCAGCTTTGCAGTAGGCAATAGGGGATGCTAATACAGAATATAATAGTGATTAGCACTGTTTAGACAAGGTTACTGCAATGTCAAAGACATTTTCCAGGAGTCTCCATGCAGCTCCAGGTGTAATTTAATAGCAATAATCCTTAAAAAACTATTGGCACTGCTAAAGCACATGGTGTTTTTAAAGTAGACCTCAGCCTGCTAGTTAGATGTGACCCAACTCATGAGATCATTGAACCCTTTCATAGTCCAAAACTGCACAACATTTACACTGTTTGTAAAGAGCTATGGAACTTACAAAAAGCAAAAAATCTGAAGACAAAACTCCAGAGACACAAAATACAATATTAACCAGGTTTGAAAGTCTCAGGCCCTCTCGTTATAGAATTGTGCAGTTCCACTAATTACTTTGGGGACTGAAGCTGTTTGGCATTTCAGAGGCTTGGATGTGAGCAGCTGTCTCCTTCCATCCTGCATGGGGAAAAGCAAATTGAGTAGGAACCATAACAGGCATTTCTCTGTGCTCAAGGGAAAGCAGAGACCTTGGCTGGGTTTTCCTCCCAGTTCCTGAGATGGTGTAGTTTTATCAGTTAAGAGGTTTGCCAACTTAAGAAAAAGGTTCCTCAGTGTTATCACAAAGCACAATGCTGATTTTACCCTCCTCTTTCCCAGAAAATGTGGCAAATTGCATAATTCTCCTGGTAGCTGAAATGCCTTTAAGTCCCTTTTCTGCAGTTATAAAAGAAGAACCATTTGTATACCTTGGAGAAGATAAAAGTAGTAGGAGTGAGGATGACAAGAATAGCTGATTTTCCTCTAAGAACAAAACTGCTGTTGCATTGATTTGGCCACAGTGAGTGTTTCCCAATATGGGCTTCAAAAGCTGCAGAGCATGTTAATTCCTGTTACCCTTTTTATTTTATACGTAAATGTGCTAAAAGCTTATGTTTAAAAATAGGGGTGGGGATGATGCTGAGGGTTTTTGCTATGGGGGAAACTTTCAAATAGGACTAAACAACTCAAAGTATCCTGCAAAAAAATTGTGCAAATCTCTGAATATGCATCTCACCAGTAAGAACTTCTAGCAGTAGCTCTTAACCAACCAAGAAAATAATTTATTTTTAATGAAACATCAAATCTCAAATTGTTAGTCCATTTAGAGTTTTACTTTAAGTTGAAATGCTGAAATGATATTCAGGTCCTCTTTTCCCCCCCTTAAACCCACTGCTGTTCTTTTCCATGGGCGTGCTATTATCTCAGCAAATGGGAGCAGCCAATGTGACCTTAATTATATTTGTACTTCTCTGAACTAAACAGCTGTGATCTTATCACCTTCCTCCTTATTTCCCATTCCTTCCATCTACTCCTAGCAGTTTTCTTTATTTCTGTCCCTGTTAGATTGTGGAAGTGTGAGCTGCACCTGCATGGTCAGCACATTTCTCTGTGTTACAAGCATTGTAATCTCCATGTTCTTTTCTATTCCTGTCTTTATAGAAACTAACATTTTGTTTGTTTCTCAACTGCCACTCTGCAATGAGATGATTTCTGTATTCAGAGCATAATGGCATCCATAACCTTCTTTTTCAGATGTTGGTTTTGCACTCAAAACATTTGGATAGGTTGAACTATTTTTCCTTGCATGTGTTTGTTTTTATGACATTTCTAAAAACTAACATACTTTTATTCCTTAAATATTTGAGTCTGACAGGCCATTTCAGACATCCTTCAAATTTGTTGAGCTTGGAATAGCAAAGAAATGCCAGAACATCTACAGACCAGGGCTAGGTAAGAGTTGTGTGTTGTAAGGGATGCTGGACACACTCACATACCTCTGTGGCCTGAATGCCTGCCTGTTGTGGAATTGCATCCTGTGTATGGAGAACTTTCTGAAATAATGTTTAGCATTTAAAAAAGGTCTGTTATGTAATGTGATGTACTGGGTTAGACCATGAAATGCTTTGAAGTCAGAGAATGAGAAACCCACAGTTTAGGTGATCAAGAAAAATATTAAATATTGATACCTTGAGAAAATGGCATGTGTCTTCAATTCTTTCACACTGCAATCTAAATAAATCACAAATTTATTTCTTTAGGGAGCTGGATTCAGGTAGCAGAAGCAGTTTTATAGAGAGAACTTGAGGCAATGGTGAAAATAGCCCTATTTAATCATGGTATTTTACAAATTTCTCAGAGCAGTGGGTGGGTACATTCGAGTGTATAAGAACCAGAGCTGCCAGATCGTTGCTCACATCTGTGTATTCCCTGGTTCTGTGTATTCCTCTGGAAACCTTTCTTCCTGAGGCCTGAGGGGGGGAAAGTAGGATGTGAGGTTATCTGCAGTGTGATGCTTGTAACCTCTTGCTGTCTGTGGGCTACAGATTCACATTGTTTTAACAGCTGGACTGGATGATCTTGGAGGATTTTTCCAACTATAGATAATTTTATATTCCCATAACTGTAAAGCCTCAATGCTGGAACAACAAAAGCCCATGATTTTAGATGGAAAGTTGAGAGGCAGTTATTTACACATGGGCAGCCCAAGAGGGATTAGCCACAAATGAGCTGCAGTGAACTGCAGACTCTGAGCCCCTGTGCCAGCAGTGGCTGTGGCTCGACAGCCCGAGCACGAACAGCTGTGCTGATGTGCACAAAGACCAATTACCATCCCTCTAATTGCAAAGTGTTCCCACTGGCTTCATTGTGCTGGTGTAGCCCAGGGAAAACTTGGTTCTGGATTCTTGGTCTTCAGCAGGCACTGCAGGGCTGGAGCAGAGGGGGCATGGGGCTGTTCCCGAGTCAGGGCTGCCGTTGTTTCAGTGCTGTGTTTGTGGGCACACACTGGTGCCTGAGTGTGCATGGGTTAAACAAACAGCCCCTCAAATCCTCTCTAGCATGACTGCAATGCTCTGAGCACAGACCCTTATTTGTTGATTTTAGCAGCAATGATATGAATGATTTTTGGGGTGATGGATGACTCAGTGGTCATTAAGGCCAGAGAAGTGTGCCAGAGTGTGCCAAAGAGTCCCCGTGCACTGAGGACAGCCTGTGCTGTGTGATTGCATGTCCTGGAGAGGATAGAAAACCTTGGGCCTGCTTGGAATAGGATTCTGTAAAAGTCCTGCTTGATTCTTGGTAGGGATCAAAGCAGATTGCTGGACTGGGAATCTCAGGGTGGTTTCTAATGCTGGCCTGGCATTACCATGTCGTGGGATCTGGTGAGCCCCTTCAGTTTGTATAGTGTCCCTTGCCAGTATCTCATATGGAGCAGGCACTAAAGTCTTGGCAGAGACTCACTGGCTTTGCAGCAATAAAATAGTTACTAACACTAAATTACTAATTTTTCTCCCAACCTGCAGTCTATTGGCATAACTTCACCACTTCTGTCCCTTTGACACGAGAAACCTAAAGTACACAGAGGTGTAAACAAGCAGAGTGTCACTGACCCACCAACATTCAGGATGAAGTGTTACAATGAAGGTAAGCCTCCAAAATAGTCTTATTCCACAATTACCTGCAAGGCAAGCTATAAATCCTTGACAGGACTGACACCATGCTGTTCTCCATACTGTGGAGACACATTTGCAGTGTGAGCACACAGTTATTGCTTTTAAAGCTGTGGACATGAAATTAATATCAACTCAAGGAAAATGCTGTTTTTTTTGACCTTTGTGGGATGCTTTGTCCTGAGCTTACACAGAAACTTTCTTTTTCTTTTAACCTTATATAAGTTATGTTGTTAGATCATGTTTTTAAAGACTTTTCCACATGGTATTTTCAGTGGACACACTTGTGACATTTGCTGTTCGTATGACCCCTGTGAACTCACAGTAGTGCCCTCAGGGAGTCATGAATATGAAAGTGTTTCCTTTTTTGGCTTCATTTTTCACTGTTTTTGCTGGCTGGTTGGTTGTGTGCAGTGCAGAGCAGCTGTCCTGAATGTTATTGTTCTGTCCTCCTTACAAGGGGCACAAAGGAAAAGCCTTCTGGAGAAAGCAGCTTTGCTTCCTCTCAAGAACTCCAACATGAGAAAAATGTCAGAAAAAGAGGACTTAATGAAAGAATTTGAACTATTACAAGAGTGGTCAAAATAGTTTTTAATGAGATATGTTATAAAAAGAGAAGCAATGTAATAATGGTTTTGGAGATTTAATCAGAAGAGTTGATTTATATTCCAAAAATGATCTTTGCACTAGAGTTGCATCTTAATTAAGGGCCTGCATTTTAATGGTCCACCAATCAAACTAAAGATCTCTTTGTGGATATAAGATGGTAACAGTCCTATTTTAATATTGTGATGTCTTTTAATTGCCTTCTCTGCACAATCTGTGCCCACACCCCACCACATCTGTCCATAGAACCCTTTGCTAAACTGGCAGGTGAGAGGGAGGGACAGGGGGGACAGTGTCACTGGGTAACTCAGGATATTGGCACAAGTGTCCATCCACTGGCAGAAAATAAAATATTAAATGGCAGTTTCAAAGGAAAAAAAATGCCCAGCAGAAACTCTGCTTCAGGAGAACTGAAACTGTGAGTAAGAAGCTGTATCTGCAATTGAGCCTTGTTTGCCAGTGCAGAGAGAGGCAGAGTGAGAGAGTGACAGTGGTGGGGATGGGATGGAACAGCCACATGGCAGCTGCATCAAATGTAGCAAAGCCCCACTCAAATTTCTCCATTAAATAAGAAAAATAGTACTCAACCCATATAACAAGCAGAAGAAATCCCTCCTTATGCTGATAAATGCTCCAACAGCTGAATAAAATGTTTATATTTTAAATAAGTGATGCAGCAGAATATTCAGGACAGCAATTTTGATTTAGGGCCTGAGCACTGGGAGGTGCAGTGCTGTCTTGCTCTGTGCCATTGAATTCAGCAGTGTTGCCCTCTGATTCAAATGAATCTCCTGAGTGTGAGTGAGCCAGTTTTCCACTCCCTGATGTGCTGGTGTAAGTGTTACACTTCCCAAAAGTGATATAATGCCCCCAAATATTTGGTTGATTTATTTTAATTCTTGTATTTATTTACATTTTAATTGCTACAGATGGAATAAATTCTCTACTTTGAAGTTTTATTACATTAATGAAGCTGGCATAGTGTAGCCTAACTAACTTTGGAACCTCCCTTCAGCCTTTCCAGTTCTGTTAAAGAGAATTTCAAGTAAAACACAATAAGGCCTGAGTAAGTTGTTCAACATAAGGTACCCTGGTATCCTCAGAGGTACAGAGGGGAAGAAAAAGATATGTATCAAATTTCATAGTCTGCAAGAACATTAACCCTTAATAAAATTGAATGTGGTGTTTTGGGCTTTTTTTAAGGAACATGATTTATAATTAATTAAACTTATTTTTTCTTTCAATCTTTTTTTTTTTATTTTAAATTTTCTTTTAAATTTTTCTAGTACCTTTTCTCCTATGATATGTTCCCTGTTCCAAGAAACAAGCACTGTGGCGTATCCTGACAGACAGAGACAGAAGATATTTGTTTTTAGGAGCCCTGTGTATGTGCTGGACTCTGACAGGTATGTCATAGCCCTCTATGTTTGCACCCATTTTCAAACACATTTTTCTGTTGTATTAAACCTCCACCAAGAACGAATGGAATGCAGACCTGGTGAAAAGTGGTGGGTGGGAGTGCAGGACCCCCTTGGGGTTTGGCACAGATGACCTGACCCTGAATTTCAGCCCTGTGAAGGGGTCACAGCCCTCTCCTGTGACTGCCCTGGTGGCAGCAGGTTGTCCTAGTTGCAGGTGAGTGTCAGAAGAATTGGTTTCTGTTCAGCCATCCTTGATGTTGTGTCCTTTCATACCTATGAGAGAAACTGTCTACGCAGGTGCTGGTGCAGAAATACATCAGTTGAGCTGTGAACAATGAACTACATTCTTTCTTCTAACACTAAATTCAGGTCTTGTTAAAAAAAAAGGAAAAGGACAGGTTGCACAAGAACAAGAACTTTCAGTTCAGACTGTGCCAGGGTAAGTAGTAAGTGCTGGGTTTGAAAGCCCTTGTCAGATTGCTGTTCAGCTGGTGTGTGCAGTGTCAGGAGGAGCAGAAGTGTGTGTATTGCACAGGCAGGCACTGAGGATGCTGCTGGCTCCTCTCACTCCTGTGCCAGCCTTTCCCCAGTGTGGATGTCTTATCTGTCGAGTGTACCATGTACCAGACATTTTAAAATCCTTGTATTTTCCCACATGACTTCTTTTGGAATAAAGTGAAGCTGCAAATGGATTTCCATTCTCTAATTTCCTTCCCTTGCAATGTGGCAACTTGAAGCTTGGCAAATGCAGTTTTTATAACTTATAACAAATGTGTGTATAACCTTGTACTTTAACATCAGCTGCTCACTATTCTTGCCTTAATCTGAAAAGCTTGATAATAAACATTCAGGCAGGAAAAACTACTGAGACTATTGAGTGTCTGTTATAATAACTCTGATTCAGTATCTTGAAGGATTAAAATGAAATTGAACCTGATAACATCAATTTTGTGCAACTTGTCTTTTCTACCAGCTTTTAATCATTTTTCATAACAACTTTGCATTAACAGCCTATTCTGGAAATACATTCCTCTCTTGTTCTCTGGTATTACACACTCCTTGTTTTGCTTTTATAAATAATATTTCTCCCTCTCATTCATCTGTGCTCCCCGTATATCACCAGGTAGATTTGATGGATTTCTCCTCCTGAGAGCCATCTGCTCAGTTATGTTAGATAACATAAACCCATCCACCAAAATGCAGGCTGATGGAAGTTCCTGCTAAACCCAAGCATTCATCTACGGTCCTTCTTTCCAACACTTTGCCCCCTGGCCAGACCTTCCCAGCTAAAACCTTTCAGACACTGCTGGGACTCAAGACACATTTTGGAATTGTTCAGTTGGGCATGGTAGGAACTCCTGGGGCCTGCCTGGGGAGGCTGATCTGAGTGCATGGAAAGAGATGGAAGAACTGTCCTAAAAGGGAAGGAGTCACATACTGCCTGCTGTAGTGGGTTATTGTGCCCAAAACAGAAGATGGATGAAACTGAGGACAGAATTCAGAGACTGGAGAAAGTAGGGTAGACAGTGTGTGCTTGGAGCTGGGGTTGGGTGACCCTAAGGAAGAGCAGCAGCAGGATGAGAAACTCCTTTTTGGCCCAGGGAAGTTCAGCTCCTGCTCTTCTGGCACAAACCCTTGAGCAGGCCACCAGAGAAATGGGTATGATGGTAAAGGGCTTCACAATGGAAACAAAACTAAATAAAATTATGATTTTTTTTTTTAATCAGGCCTTTTCCTGCCTCTTTTGCCCTGCACTCAGGCAGGAGGGGAGCTGCTTGTGCAAGGGGCCATGGCCTGTCCTCTGGGCTGTTGGATGGAAAATACATCTGCCATCAAGACCTTGAGCTGTGGTAAAAGCCTGAAGGGCTCCAAGACATTCAATCAATTTTGTAAGAGCATTACAGTGGGTCTGTCATTCTCATGACTGAACAGTTGTATTTCCACTGTGTTTTGACTGAAGAGATTTTCTGTTTGACCTGCCCATGTACAGAACCACTCTGGCATGAACCAGATGGGCCCTACTCAGGCTAAAAAGGAAGCATTTTTTACTTTTCCTCAGATATTTCTTATCCCAGTCAGTCAGAGTTGCTGAGTTCACTGGTCAGCAGAACAGGGGTATGTGCCAGAGCAGCCCAAGCAGTGGGTCAGGCAAGGAAGGTTTTTGGTCAGGGTGATGGGTGTCACCCTCAGGTGGCCATTAGCATCAGGTACCCAGTTTTTCTCAGCCTGAAAAGACACTGAGATATTACACAGAGCCCAACAGCTACTGGCTGCATCCAGCTGCATGAGGAAATGTCTACAGAACTTCTCAAATATGCAAGTCGTGGTATGTGTAATTTTCACCACTTCCCACCATGGGAGAGGTGGGATTTCTCACCCAGAGGGGTGCATGTTGTACTGACTCTGGAGACTGAATATGTGCCTCCAAGAGGAATTTCACAGCCTGGCCCTCCTCCTCAGAGCTCACAGGGCTTCTGGTTTCCTTTGGCAGTAGGCATGCCATGGAAAAATTACTCCTGCAGGGACTGAGTATTTGCTGGACTAATTACCTTGCATTGTTTGCAATCCTTGAAGCATCAAAGTTGTTATGCTGAGTGCAAGAAGGGAAAAGTTGCTAGAACCTGTAATGTAGCTTAATGAAAACGAATGCAAGTTTAAATAAAAAGAAGCAAACAAGTCCCTAGTGAGATACCTGAGCCACAGTTCCACAAAATTTAATTAATCTTTCCTTTGTATTAAACATTATGTTGCAGGGAAGAATCTGTGCCGAGGACAGCAGTGACTAATTTCACAGCAAGGAGTAAACTTTTGTGTGTGATTTTGTCTCACCACATGCCTGGAAGTAGGTACAAAGGAATAACAACTGAGGACCTCAGGTACAGACACAGCTGCTGGATGGGCCAGGTCATGAGCTGACATCATCAGGTAAATATAGGCAGGAGGTGTTTGGTTTTTTTCAATCAAGAAGTAAAGGGAAATATTTTTAGTGCATGTTTGAAACACCTCTGCCTGCTCCAGATGGGTTCTGACCTCAGCCACTGGTAAAGTTTGGTCCTGCACAGCACTGGCCACAGGCTTGCAACCCTTTGCCCAAATGTCCCAGAAATACCAGGAATTTAGAGTTAGAGCTTTGTTTCTCACATGTTAACCACATAAGCCTTTCCAGAGGTTTAACACAACCATTTGCAGGGCAAGAACATTTAATATGTCCTCACAATAGGCAGAAGTTGTTCCTGAGTTTGCAAAAAGCTTTTTATTTCCGTGTTGCAGACATATATAAACAATTCCTAGAGAGGTAAACATTTGTTTGCTCAGGAGATCCATACCAGTATCTATGAACTGGGTGAAGGTTTGCATTTCCCTTAGCCAGGATCCTATTTACTGCCCCACTTTCAGACCTCCTGCCATAGCCTTAGAGAGAGTAAATGTTCCTGGGATTTGCTGAATTCTGCTTTTTGTGTGCCTCTGCCTCTGGAATCAGCTTCCTGTGCTGGCAGGAGCACCTTCACAGGAGGAGGCAGCTCCTCAGTCCTGAGGAGAAGGACTTTGGTCTGAGAGCAGCTGGGGGATGCTGGCAGCTGCACCAGCTGCTGCTGCAGGCTTGCTCTGCGTGATTTCCTTCTGGCAGCAGTCAGTGCTCTCTTTTATCTTAAAAAAAAAAAATCCTCCTCCCACTGCTGCATGAGTGGATTCCCTGTCCTGGAAAAGGAAAGTAGACCAAGAAAATAAGAGTCCTACCCCTTGTGCAGGCATTTTAGAGGGGGCTTGAAAGGCTGGAAGGTGATGCCTCAGCCCCAGCCCCACCTTGGCCTGGTGTGGGGCTGCCCCAGTGAGCAGGGAGGGCAGGGAGTGAGGGCTCCTGCCCCCCCAGAGTTGCAAGGTTTGAAGGGCATCATCTCACACACTTTGACAGTGCTGGGAGACAGGCAGTTCACAAACTCTTAGCACTGACTTTCCCTCTGACACCTCATCTGCTGTTTCTAACCTTAACCATTTTTGGTGATACCAGCAGTATTTCTACCCCTGCATATGTTCCACAAATCACTAGAATCATTAATTATGCAGCTGCTGATGGACACTGTGTCTCCCAGAGCTGGTGGTCAACCAAAAGAGCTGGATTTGCTCTGGGGAGTCAATATTTGTAGAGCTAAAGACCCAAAATAAGAATGAGGAAGTGATGTGGCAGATTTCATGAGAGAAATGTCTGAACTTCTCTGATGAGTTTATTTTGCCTCTCTCTGATGCCACTAAGCTGACAGAAAGCAGGTGGCTGATGAAGTGTCACAGTCAGCCCCGTGGCACTGGTGATCCCAGGGAGGACACTCTGACAGGTAAAGGAGCTGTGTTTCATCCTCTGCATGTCTTGCATGTAATTTGTTGCACTGGCTGAGGGCACTGTGAGAGATGAGCAGCTCATCACTCCTTGGGTCTCTCCCTCGCCTTTCCCATCAGACATTTAATGCACAGTGTGTATTCCTGACCACTGCACTGCCAGGAAATCTCTTGCCACAGAATTTTGATTGAGTTGGGTTTTTTGCATATTTTGAAAATACAGTTTCACAAGAAACACAGCACTGCTGCAGATCTTTCATTACCTGTTGGTGCATGACAAAAAGTTAGAATACTTACAGAAAAACCTAAAATATTAACACAGGAAAATTAGCAAACATATTTATAAATTAATCCAGAGAAAATTACTCATGACTGGGTTTTTCTAACAGGGATGGAAAAGCAGAACTGTCAATATTATTTTATGCCAAATAAGTAATGATAACAAGGTCAGTCTTTTCCAACACCCTCTTTCCTCTGTTTGACTTATACTTGACTTATTGAAGCCAGAGACCTGCATTATTTCATAAATGCATTGGGCACAAATGCTCTGATGGGGAAGAAGTTAATTAGGATGAGGAGAGAAGCTGTGTTCCAGGTGCAGGAGCCATTAGTATTCTTCTGCTCCAGTTCCCTGAACTGCTGCATTTATTAACCTTTAGCCAGATCAGAGCCGATTTCTCCTGTTTCTTACATAATGTTGGAATTCTAATTGACAGTACTGATGAAAGGGAAAAGTCTCTCTGCAACTCAAATTTTTCTTGCTTTCATGTAGAGGGCTTTAGAACAAGAGTCTTATCAGCTGTGAATAATTGCATCTCATTAGCTGTGTACTGGAGTTATATGTATATGCATATTGGAGTCGTGTATATATTTGGCTGGGAAATGTTATGGCTTGCTTCAAGTGGCACTGGGGATGTGAAATTCAGTGTGCATGGCATGTTTATGTAACTGAGTGACATTGCTGAAGAGGCAGGAGATGATGGTTGCACATTTGGGTGTTTGCAGTGGTTTTCTCCGGTATCTCAATGGGTTTTGTGCTTCTAGGAAAATTTAGTTCTGTGCTGATCTTGTAAATCCAAATTCACAGAAAGTTTTGGAGTCTCTAACAGACAGAGATAGCTGCCAAAAAAGTAATTTGCATGAGAATGCTGTTGTCTTAGCCCTCAAATCCTTTAGAACATTAGGAAATTGAAATAATCCATTTACAATCTTTTCATTGCACCCTTTATTTTGATTTTTTTCCCATATGGCTAGAAGGGGGTTCTTTTTAATAAAATATATCCAAGAGGGCAAGTCTCTTCTCCTTAAAGGGGCTAAACATTTACTCAGAGATGATTTTCCAAGCTGCAGCTGCCACATGGCTCTGTGATAGGGGCTCCCACCCCTGGGAATAACCTGGCTGCAGAGCAATCACTAATTGCTTTCTGGTACAAGGATTATCTTGTATTGCTCATAGTTCAGAGACAATTCAACTCACACACACACACACACAAATATATTGGCATGAAGAAAATGCCAACTGCTCTTATTTCCAGCAAAACAGTGACATAATTGTCAAGCTGATGGAAAACAAAAACTTCCTCCTAATTTATTTGTTATTAAACAAAGAAAATAATCTGCTGTTTAACTAAGAAGTGCTTTCCACACTTTGCAGGAAAGACAGCTAAAATTTAATGCTGGGACAATTCATGATGAAGTTGTTGAAAAATGAGTGTTACATAAATCCTCATGGATTCTTTCTTTCCAAAATGCAAACTGCTGATTTCTTCTTGATCCTATTGAATTACAGATATTTAACCTTAGCAAAGCATTCATATAGGGTTCATTTTATATTATTGATTTATCAAAATTACAATTACAGGTTTCTTTATATGCAGCATAACATCAAATTATAGGAATATGTCTTACTTTAGGCTACTTTATGCTTTCTCTTAAAGAAGAAAATAAAACATTATTTTTTATTTTTCTCATGATTACTTATGTTTGACAGCTTTGTCTTTGATTTGACTGGAGGATTTCAGAAAGTTCTGGAAATCAAATTCCCTGTGCTGCCCAGCATAGTGCACAGCAAGGAGATAAGAGACCAGAAATCACATTTCCACTTGTTGTGTCGAGAGGAACATTTGAAGGACAGGATTGCTGCTGACTGCAAATAGTGGAGCCTGCAGGACTTTTTCCAGAAACAAATTGAAGTATGTTCAGCAATATATTAATTAGCAGCTGGAAAAGAATATTGGGAAGGTTGTGGTAGTGATTAATTGTTTTGCTTATTAAATTATTTTCCTAGCATATGATTTTTTTCCGCAGAAATACATGATTTTGAGTATTATAGCTCATGCTTATGTGAGGAAAGAAGAAGGTATTTTTCTAAGATAGCAGAAGGATTTTCTCCTGTATTTCTAAGGACAGTAATAATGAAGATCAACACTTGAGAACTGCCTGGAAGAAAATAGATAATTATAGACTTCATTATGCTTTCAAACAGGCAAGCAAAATTTTAAATCAGACCTTTAAAACCACAGGAGTGCAGGGAAAAAAAATGTGAGGAGCACCAATTTTCTGATCAATCAACACTTGCAATGAAAAACCAGCATTATGTTCTTAGAGGCTTAGTGACTATTTTCCCTTCAAACTTGGGATTTTAGTAAAGCAGAGATGGAATTCTGTGCATGAAACTTTCCAAACCATCAGTCACAATCAGAGGCTGGAGTTACAAACTCCAGGCTGGACAGAAAACTGAGAAATTACATAAACCGGAGAAATTACATAAAACTGAGGTACAAAGATAAGCGAATAAAGGAAACCAGACTGCATAAATCTGCAATTAATCCAAAGATTGGCTTCCAAACAATATAAACTCCCTTCCAAACAATACAAACACTTTGGGCTGTTTCTAGCACGGGGCAACCTCTCAAAGGAGTCAGTTCCCCAGGAGGCTCAGCATTCACAGGTACAAGGGGATATTCTGTCCCTTGGAGTTTTCTTCTAATGTTTGGTGCACACTTCATTACCCATCAAGGTTTCACCTTGCCCCTGAAAACCACTGCAATTAATGCTTTCTCAGTAATCAGGACATAAAGACTCTCCTGATGAAGCAGGTCATATTATGAGCATTTAGCTTTTCATTAGGGAGATTTCAGTGTAGCCTGTCCTTTTCAACTTTGTGATTTAGCAGGAGGAACAGACTAGCTGGAACAACTTGACACCTTCAGCTGTTACCACCTTCAAACTCCCAAATAAATTCCTAGCACGGGGGATATCCTGCAGCTTTGCAAAGCCCACATTGCTGATTATTTTTATCTTCCTGAGCTTGGTAGTGTGGCCATAGTGACTTGGGGACCTGGCTCTCCTTGGCCCAGGTGCAAGGATGGGTCCTGGTGGTGGAGTTGGCTCTTCAATGTCCTGCAGCTGTTTTCCCCTCTGTCTGTACTGAGGAAGAGTGACCCTCTTTTCAAGATGTGCTGAGAAATAATCATAACTTGGCTGAAGTGCACTATAAAAAGCAACAATGTTTGGGCTTGCTGAGCTGGACAGAAGAGCTCAGCACTACTGCAGCTTCATTTTGGAGTCCAAGGCACCCAGAGGGATTGAGAGGGATGAGTCAGAGCCCGTGCTGGGTGTTAGAGCCATACAGAGTGCTGAGTAAGGAACTCCTGCTGAGACGGAGGACACAGGAAACACTACTGGGTTGGTTCAATGTTAGCTAAACAGCTAACAGTCAACAGCTAACAACAACAGTGTGGCAAGACACACTTTTTAGACAGGTTTTACATATTTTATAATCCTGTTGAGCCCTGGTATTGGCAATATTAGTCCATACTTGCACTCTTCTGTTGCTGTACTGAAAGGTGGAATATTTATCTTTTAGCTAAATTTCCTATCCTAAGAGAAATAAGGCTAATTCATCTGATGGGAACCCTCCACCTGCTCATCTCTTCATGGGTAAAGCACTGAAGAAGACTGTTCTTCCTCCAATAATATCATTTGGTTCAAGGTAGGCCAAGCAAAAAGTCATCTAAAATGTGTTCACACAGGTGGTGATATTGGTATAATTTTACCAGTTATTTTAATGCCCATGCAGACCAACTTAGAAGAACAGGTCTTAATCAAAGATGAATTTAGATGACAGTTTAAGTGATCAGATTCATGCCTTTTTAAAATATGTGTCTAAAACAGGTATGTTGTTTCTGTTTTGGTCCTCTTTAGTGCTGTCTGTAATCATTCCCCTATTAAAATTATACTTTTAGGGACTATTTATTTGATAGACTCTCAAGTATTCATTATCTTAATTATCCACTATAAATTACCCATGATACTCTATCCTTGTTTGGTGCAAAAATAATGACTTGTTGTCATTCAGGTGCTAATCACAAAATCTTAATCCTTTGCTAGTTTATTATGGATTTTCAGAGGAGAAATTAAAGGAGAATCTTAAATGTCTGTTCTCTAACTTGTGTTTTAACTGTAGTGCATCCATTCTGCCTCTGGGGAACTTCAGCAGATGGTGTCAGGCTGCAGAGCCAGGGAATTGTCTGCCTGTGGTGCTGGAGGTGACAGGATGGGTGTCCCTTTGCTGTGGGATGTGATGTGCTCCAGCTCCTGCTCGATGTGTGCTAATGGCATTTCTTGTTGGCACTTTTTACACAGTTGTTTGTCCTTCTCCCGTGGTGCCAAGGTGTGCCACAGCAAATGAAGGCAGCTCCTGATGGTGCCCTGGCTCAGAGCTGGGCTGTGCGCTGCCTGCCCACCCTGCCCTGGCACACTGGGACTGGTGGGGCTGCTGGCTGTTACTGCTGCAGGGGACAGGGGTTGTATTTGTCCCTGTGCTTTCTGTAAGGTATGAAATGAAATCTGTGGGGTTCAGGAGTACTGGGATGCCCAGGTTTGCATGAGGAAGTACCCAGAGTGACTCTGGCTGTGCTCTGCAGGGAAGGTGGCACTGAGGGAAAGGTGTTGCCCATCTCCAGTGGAGGAGGAGGGACACCTGTGACAGGCAGACTTTCACAGGCCTGGCTGGGTCAGTGGTGTCCACAGCCAGGGCAGGGCTGCAGAGCAAGGGCTTGGGGCATGAGCCTTGCAAGGCCCTGGGTCTGGAGGGTGTGCAGGAAAGTGAGCACTGTCCTGTTCTTCAGGACATTTGTCCTGTGCTCACCGAATATGAGAATGTTTGTGGGCAGAGCACAATAACGACACATTTATGAATTGGAAGAGCTTATTCTTGGTTAGATTTTTATGTGGAGACCCTGCAAGCATAGTTACAACATGGGACAACAGTCTTCCTAGCCAGAATGTCACACTTTGTCCTGGCACTACAAAATCTGCCCATTGCAGATGTCACATTCCCCTCACAACTGCAATCTTTGACCCTTCTTAGCCAGCCCATCCCAATCCAAACTCATTTATAACAGAGGCAGTATGAAAGTCCCTGTTTTTGCAAATGACTGCAAAGAATTTTCTTAAGGTCAACTATCAAAGAGCAGAAATGACCCCATCATTTAGGTTTTGGTCCTATGCTGCAATCACTATGCTGCAGTGCTTCACCTGTACACAAAACTATAGAATTAATCATATTCTAAAGATATGGTGAAGACAAACAGCATAAAAATATGGAGAAGTTTCTCCATGGCTCATTAGAATAGTGGAGGTTGTAGTGTCTATAGATGGTTCACTGTAATCTAACAGCTTTGCCACGTGCCAAAGAAGCCCACAGCATTTTATTTCAGTAGTGTTATCACTGGAATTATTTATTAATGTTCCAGTCTTACTCTAGTGGAAGAGTCTTTTTGTTAAATCAGATTTAAGATATTTTTATCAGTGCTATTTCCAGCTGACATGATTTTTCATGGCAATTGGGTAAGCAAACATTTACACAATATGGTGTTGAACGTCTGAAAAATTTCATATATGCCATGTTGTCTATAATGCTCAAAATAATTCTGATCAAAAGATGGTGTGAATTGTGTGGGAATTAATATTATCACACAAATGTATCTAAGTGTTAATTCTCTTTGATGTGACCATGTAGAAAAGCCTTAGGAATCAGTGAAAATTAAGGGAAAACTGACTATTTCTGGCTACTTGCTCATAATAATACAGACAGATTGTCTGTGCTAAATTGCTAAACCATTTTACCAGGCTCTTCAATGTCTTTTTTTTTCTTGTCCTTTTTTTTTCAAACTTGATTTTATTTGTATTTGCCTATCAAGATGTTGGGAGAAGAGAGGAAGAAAAGTCTTCAAGGCAAATATATTTTATTATTACTATATGTAAACAGCACCTGATGTTGCACTCAAATTTGAATTTCCTGCTTCCATAAATGTTAAAGAATTTTTATAGTCAATGGATGAAGAGAAGGAAAGCTCTGTATTAGAGTTTATTGGTCTTTATAGCTGTAGAAGTCTCAAACTCTTGACTTCTACATGCCTGACACCTCCAAGGAAGCCCTGCATGTGTAGATCTTCTAAAAACCTTCTGGCTGAAGGAGAAAATTGCCCATTTCATCCCTGTCAGTGAGGCTTGGCATTGAGCCTGTTGTAAACTGACTAATATGTGTTTGGGTTTATGCCATTCTAGATGCTTTAGAAGAAATTAGTTGGAAGTATTTCCAGTTTGCCACTGAAAAAAATTGAAGTAATTTCAAACTAAAACTGAAATATATGATGGTAAAGTGCTGATCATTCTAAATGCCAGTTGAACACCTGATTTACATAATAACCTGATTTTTATGGCACCTGGCCAAATGAGAATGTAAATGATGGTACAGACAGGCTTTTATCTGAATTTCATTGTTTGGCTAGTGTGGCAGGACAAAGCTGGAATACTAGTGAAAAAGAAAAGTAACTTGTTGCATACATTTGCAAATGCCTTTTGATGATATATGCAAATATTCTCTGATTGACTCTTTTGATTCCATGAGTTGTATCTCTATGTTTCCTTCCCTCAATAGGGGTCTGCACTTGAAAGCCTGCTTCCTCTTCTTAGTTGAAATGTCAGTTTTTTATACTATGAGAACACTTTCAAACCAATGCACCTGTTCTTAATGGGACACTGTTCAATTCCTTGCAGCAGTCAGTCATTTTACTGATATTTGTTGCTATGTGCCTTCAAAATTAGTAGTGCTGCTGCTTATATATGAATGCTACTAAAATTACATATTAACTAGCAAGCTGTTGGAATCTCTGTTACCAATAACTGCCAGGAAAAATAATTTCATGCTATAAACTTAATTTGGAATTCACTGTGGGCCAAGAATTACTTACATCTGTCAGGGTTTCCCAATAGAAGACTGGAATAAAAGACAAGAATAAAATAAATATTGTTTAAATGTTAAACTTTCTTTGAAAAAATTTCTATACTAATATCTTGAATGTTTGCTGTCCAGCAAGAAATAAAATTTTCATATATAAAACACTGCAAACTGAAATTGCTAATGATTACTCCATGGTGCTTTAGACTGTGATGGAAGATCTGGATAGCAAGGTCCTGCTGGGTTTGGGCTCTATCCATATAATAAATTTGTTTTATTCTAGAAGAGAAATTTCCCCTAGATGGTCCTTGTTTCTTGCAAACTAAATGCACTGGAGTGGGTTTCTTTGGCAGCAGCACTTGCTGAGGCCTTCAGGAGGAGCAGAGCAGCCCTGCCCCACACCTGAGCTGGGCTCTTGTGCATCCCCAGGGCCTGAGAGTGACCACGAGTGACACTGATGGACCTGCTGCCAGCTGCTGCTCACTGGTGTTTTAGAAAGCAACTCCCTTTCTATGATCAGGCCCAGAAAATTGAATTCCTATAAACTGTCTAAAATGTCATGGTTTTATTAAAATAAATCCCAGACACTGTGAAGGAAGCACTTGAAGCTGCAAATGCAACTGTTGTGGCCACTGGTGAAGGCAGGAGACTGAGTTAAATGGACTCTCAATCTGAAAAAGTGCAATATCCTCATATGTTTGTTGATTTCCAGCTGTGTATCTTGCTTAAATGACTTAGTGTAATTCAGTTAGTGGATCTTTTCACTATTTGCTGCATTTCTGTGAGCCTGAAAAAGGTCTCAGTGTGTGGCACACATGCAGTGGGTTTGGCTACTGATGTTGTTGCATTCTGGTTGTATGAATGATTGTAGGAGAGCAGAAGAAAATGGGAAAGCTCAATGATTTTGGTTACAGTAAATATGACACTGAATCAGTGCTTGTGAGGAGACACAGCAGGTCCTGTTCCCATTTCCAGTCATCCCTACAGTGCTTTGTGTGGTCACTTGTATGGTCACATATTGTGGGTGGGTATTGTGTGCAGGGTCTCAGATGAATCTTTTACTGGTGGCAAATGATAAGACATTATTTTACTTGGGAAAAAGAGGTTTTACATTCTAAGCATTATTGTGTAGTTTCTTTTCTGTTTTTTCAAAATAAAAGGGAAAAGCAGTGAAACTCTCTGCTCTGTGCTCTCAGAAGAAGCAAAAGAAAAATTGCATTAACATGCACAGGTATTCTTCTATCAGTGTTCCCATATTATCTGAGCAACACATAACTTAGCATCTTTTTTTTTTTAATTGCAAATTTTATGCAGTTTAGAAACCAAAGCTTTTAAAAATAATCTGATAGCCCCAGGTGCAAGGCCAGTGAGATAAGTGTACATTTGAGGCCACTCAGCTAAGATTGCAAGTTTAACTTGCTAAAGAAAGTGTCATAAAATTAGAAGGACAATCTTGAGGATGCTTAGTCCCAGCTTCTGGCCCTGGTTCCCTGGCCTGCATAAGTATTTTTGTGAATCCATCCCTGGGTAATGTGTATTGTCTCTACGCTTGCAGCTGTCAACATTTCTCTGGTTTCAAACGTGAAGAAATTCCTTTAGATGACCTATTGGTGTCTTCTAAGTTTCATTCCTTCAGGGCATATTTCCATGGGGTTATCAATGATTTTTATTATCCCTTCAAGAGTGCATAGCATTTGAGTCTTAAAATGTGGTCTGGAATGAAATTCTCCTGGAAAGAATAGTTT